>OW964557.2:0-1273333 GCA_943138885.2 Tholera decimalis | reverse complement strand
TTCATTCAAGGGTAGCTGCCAGAAACTTTTATAAAGATCTAGACTTGTTAGGTATTTAGCATCCTTTAGGTTATCTAGAATTTCAGAGATATAAGGTAAATTACAAGCATCCTTCTTAGTTACTGAATTTAGCTTGCGACTGTCTAAACAGAACCGCAATTTTGCCATCCCTTTTAGGTGTGAGGCCAGTAACTTCACTAGTTGAGTTATTTAGTGCAAATTGTTTAGCTGGGATATGTAGATCCCAAGAGCGTTGGTCATTATTTTTGTAGGTAGAAACTGCTGTTATGATTGTCTTTTTGTACCTTTCCACAGTGTTAATCTGTGGTGCATACCTAGGAGTATAGTGTATGCTAGGTATGTTATATTTACTGAATAAGTTTTTAGTTTCATTTGAAGTGAACCGAGTGGCATTGTCTAAAATATACATTGAGGTATTCCATGTACCAAAAATACATTATCCTCCATTAGTTTACAGATAGTTTTAGCGTTAGCATTCCTCATTGGGAAAAGAAGACAATACTTAGAGAAACAGCATGTCACTACAAAAGTAAGTTAAAAAAGTAAGTTATAAGTTTTTAAAAATGCCTAGATGACCTGACGTGGGTTCTGCATGGTTGTCAATAACAACTTTAGATCTAGATTCATATGGAATTACTTCCTTCCAGTCAAAGTCAGTACGTAAACGTCAAAATATAATATGTCAATGATCTTGAATTAATTAGGTTATGTTATGAAACACGCGGAAATATTTTCTAAGAGAATTAATTAATTTAATTAGGGCAGGTTGAATCTAAGTGATATTCAGGATAGGTTTGTTGACTAAATGTTGTTAGAATATTTCATGTAAATGCTATTATTAAATTAAAGATAAAAGCTTAGATTAAAGTTAGATTTGTTACCATGGTAGACCGGTATATAGTTTAACTGTGGTGGGAGATACCAGCAGTTATAAAAGGAAAACAATACAATGGACTATGCTATATATTGTTTTATGAATAGTTTTAAGGTTAGTAGTGAGAAAGTTTTACAGTTATAGTTAGACTATAAAGTTATAGATTACTATGCAAGTAGTTAATGGGTAGGTACGGTATTTGTATAGAAATTTACCGGCTTGAAGCTGTTTTCAGAACAGTAGGTTTAGGAATTAATGTAGATTAACTAGTGTGCGGACACCCATGTTTCAGGGGGCCGTCTTTAAGACATCCATGAGGACATAATAACATAAATAAAAGTTAAAGGTAGTGTACTATGGAGACTACTCTGCCATGATATTAAAGAATCGCCCTGAAGGCCCACTATGTAGCCTCTCATAGTCACGCCGTAAAGGGAAAATAATAAAAGAAATTAGGTGTGTAGTGTATGTAAGAGCTTTTATGTTGACTGAAACTAAAAGTTATTCATTTATTAATAACTAGCTATGTACTACCCGCAGCGTCACTCGCATGAAACTTTTTTAATTAAAGTAGTGAATGTCCTTCTTTATTATACAATACAACGTGTAACGGAAACCCCATATCTATCCAAAAGGACTGAAGACAACGTCTGGTATGGAGTCTCTATGCAGTTTCAGCACAAAATAACTGACTCAAAGAATTGATACCAAATTATTGTTTTCATATATTTCTTGAATACCAATCATAACAAACGTGTCACAGCACTACGAGGGACAATAACTTTCCACGTCACTTGCCAATAACACGATAATTCTTTTCGTTCTTCTTATTTTGAAAATTTCGGTGTATTGGAATTTGTAATAAGTTCTACACACGTAGACTTAGGATTACAAAACCCTTGCCATATCGTTTGTTATCATCCAAAGAAGCCATGCACTTGGTATGTATATACCCTTTAAATTACACGTTGTATAGTATTTCTAGTAGTGTTTTTATAGTATATCTGTATCGAATTAAATCATCAAATTAGTCAAGTGGTTAAGATGTGAGAGTGTAATAGACAGATAAAGTTAATTTTGCATTTATAGTATTAAGTAGTGACGAATATAGTTTCGGGCGAAGGATTACGTAATTGTTATTATTCTCTTCAAAAATTTAGTTTAGAAATTCGTTTCTTTCATTTTCGTTATTTGTCTTGCAGAGGTATTCTATATTAAATAATCAAACTTTTTTAACATCACGCTTTTACATATAAAGTTTTTGTGTTCCTAGCATTACGACGGAACTCTGATATGTAAAAATGTGAAAAGCTTTAAATGACAATTAACACATTAGTTATACAGCATTCAAATCGCTATCAATTTTTTTTGATACATTTTTAGGGTTCCGTAGCTCACATGGAAAAACGGAACCCCTTACGAGGCTTGCCTTTTAAGTTTTGTCGTTAGAAGAAAAAAGACACAACTAGAACCTTATAGTACTTTTTATAGTTTTTCAAAGTATTCACCACGTAGCTTAATACTCTTTTCGATTCGCTCAAACCAGTTACATTTATTCCACTCTAAAGTGGGGGTGTTCAAAATGGCTGACTTGAAAGCGTCGACTGCTTCTTCACCGGACTGGAACCTTTGACCACGAAGACTTTTCTTAATTTTAGGAAATGTAAATAAATCGTTAGGGCTTAGGTCAGAACTGTATGGAGGATGGTCAAGAATTTATTACAAGATTCGTCACCACTGATGATGTCGTAGACGTGATTTGACTCTCCTCGGTTGAACCTTTGCAGAGTTTTCTTACACCATCTGACGCGGACGGCTTGTGATCGTCGGAATGCAGATGCGGTATCCAACGGCAAACTAGCTTTCTCACACCAAGCGCTTCATGCAAGATCTTCTGAATGGTTGTCCCTGAGATGCCTAATAGAGCCTCTATCTCTATATCTCTATACGTCACATGACGATCTTCTAGAATTAGTTGTCTCACAGCAATGATGTTATCTTCAGTGAAGGCGGATTTTGGGCGTCCTTCGCGAGATTTGTCACTAACAGTATGTCCACGCTGGAATCCTAAATACCAGCGTTCGACAGTCCGCAGACATGGGGCTTCATCACTGAACACAGATATTAGCTCTTCAAAACACTGAACCCGTGTCAGGCCTCTTCTAAAGTTGTAGAAAATTATTGTACGAACATTTTCCTTAGAAAGATTCATTTTCGTACGTAACCCGACAGATTTCAACCGACGCTGTAACTAAACAATAACATTAATCCTAATACTTTCAACTATTTTGAGATTCAAAATTTAAACACATTCGAATATAGAACAGTCCCAAGTTCAAAATTGCCGGGAAATATAGAAACGACAGAACTTAAAAGGCATGCCTAGTATAGGATCACTCTGTTGTCCGTCTATCTGTATGTCAAGACCCTTAAATTCTGTTACCTGTGGAGATATCTAGGTGAAACTGAAACCATAATACTCAGGTTGACACGGCCTTGAACCAGCGAAAAAATCAAATTCTAAATTAAAGTAAAAAAAGATAACTACGGTCGTTTATGCCGCAAAAACGCATATTTCGACACTGTCGAGGGAATCAAAATTGATAGAGTACTCTCTATTGACTTAGAACTATAAAATTTGGCAAAATTTTACAACTTCAAAGAGAAATCATGAAACTATCCATTTGTGTAATTAAATAATAAATAGAAATTTAAAATTGGACTACTACTTCAATTGAGGTATGATATGAAAGGGCTTACTGTGCATATTCTAAAACGTATATTATTTATTTTATGCGATGCATAAATTCTTATCAATAATTTAAAATAAAAAAAAGCTCGAGACTCGATTCCAGAACTATTAGATCAGCGGTTCTCAAACTTTTATGGTGACGGAACTCTTTTGGAAAGCGAAATACTTGACGGAACCCTACAATAAATTCATGGCATTAAGTCCGCCAATTGTACTTTTCTGTAGTGCAAATAAATAAAAATAAATAAATATAACAATAGTTTTTCTAAATGTATTCTTTATTAATAAGCATAACAAAAGTACAATGTAACAGTTACTACTTATTACTTACTTTTCTTAGTAAATTACTGCATAAAAAGTGTAATAATAGAAGAATAATAAATATTACAAAAGAAAAAAAAACTGTTGTCTGTTTACCTTGCAGTGATAAATTTAATTCGTTCAGTTTTAGGGTTCCGTAGCCGAATGGCAAAATACGGAACTCTTATAGTTTCGTCATGTCTGTCTGTTTGTCTGTCTGTTTGTCTGTCCGTCCGTATGTCACAGCCATTTTATTCTGAAACTATTAGGACTATACATGTGAAACTTGGTAGGTAGATGTATTCCGTGAACCGCTTTCCGATTTAAAATAAACGGGGGCTCCCCATACATGGAACTGAAACTGAAAATATTTTTTTTTTCATGAAACCTATGCGTGTGTGGTATATACAACGTGTAACGGAAACCCCATATCTATCCAAAAGGGCTGAAGACAACATCTGGTATGGAGTCTCTATGCACAGTTTCAGCACAAAATAACTGACTCAAAGAATTGATACCAAATTATTGGTTTCATATATTTCTTGAATACCAATTATAACAAACGCGTCACAGCACTACGAGGGTCAATAACTTTCCACGTCACTTGCCAATAACACGATAATTCTTTTCGTTCTTCATAATTTGAAAAATTCGGTCTCTGGTATCAGTGTATTGGAATTTGTAATAAGTTCTACACACGTAGACTTAGAATTACAAAACCCTTGCCATATCGTTTGTTATCATCCAAAGAAGGCATGCACTTGGTATGTATATACCCTTTAAATTACACGTTGTATAGACAGGTCTTTAAAAATGACATTGAGGTTTTTAAAACCACTTTTTCATAGAGTTAATCGTTTAAAAGATATACACTTCCAAATTGGTAAATGTGTCCCCCCTGTAACTTCTATAATAATGGAGTAAAAAATCTAAAAAAAAATTATATGCTGTAGATCCTAATTTTATTTTTATTTTATTTATTTGGGACAAAAACAGTTATACATTAAAGTATTTTACAAAAAGTGGTTATCTTAAAAGGTAAAAAACGTATAACCCACACTATTGTCCTCGAAATGACATTATGAGTAAAGATGCGGACGCGTACAGGTATGCTTAAATACATATATGAAAAATAAAATTGTCTGAGAAATAAAGAAAACTATAATGTAAACTTTCAACGAAAAGTAATTTAAACGAGATCGGCTATGCAGTTTTTGAGATACAGCATATTTTCTAAAACCGCAAATATAAGTTTGTAATTCATACAAACACTATGAAAACCAAAGTTATTTGGCCTAGTTACGGAACCCTTCATGGGCGAGTTTGACTCGCACTTGGCCAATTTTTTGAAAGACATCCGCCATAAAAGACAGTTTGTACAACCAAGTTTTATCATACAAACGGCCTTTCGAATTAAAAGAAGTATCTGAAAGAAACATTTGTTACTCGGCTCCTAAGTTCGGCTGCGCCTCGTGATACGACGCGTAAAAACGTTCGACCAGAGAGAGGTGCTTTGATTTTTGTTTCTAAATTCTCGCGGAATCCCTACAGGGGAATCGCGGAACCTTAGGGTTCCGCGGAACACACTTAGAGTATGGCTGTATTAGATAGTAATTTCCTTTATACGGAACTCTCGGTGGGCGTGTCAAACTCGTACATGTCTGGTGTTTTTGTTCTGAATTTAATTTTTATCTGTTTTGGCGATATTCTCGTCGGTTTACTCTTTAAGAATATTATTTATCGTGCAAAAATATTGATAATATACAGCTATATAAGTTTCTGTATGCAAACGGGCTTCAGTAACAACCTACAAGGGGTTTTAATCCTTTGAGTTGATTTCTTTAACTTAACTTTAACTACTAAATGCCCAGGTAGAGAGCGTAAATATACCTACTAAAAATATGACGAGTTTAAACTGCTTCAGTGGTTTTGTGATAGCTAGTACAGCTGTCGAAGACGTCTTGGGTTCGTTATATCAACTCGTGTGAAACTTATTTTCTTGCTAATTATTTGTAGAAACAAAGGAGTAGATTAAGTAAGCTATTTTTAATTAGCTTTTGGTGATAGCAGTTTCAAAATTTTTGAGACAGAATATACTTTATTGTACACCAAAGTTAAACACCTATTTAACAATGCTTATTCTATGGTTACAATGGCGGTCTTATCGCTGAAAGAGATATCTTCCAGACAAATTTTGGAAGGACTTATAGACCTTTGGAGGTCATTTAAGCGTATCTAACTAGAGCCTTCATGGTCTATACACACAGCACAGTACAGTATGAGAGAGAGTCGGAACAGCATCCTGAAAATGATAGCGGACAGAAGAGACTAGACTGCCATGTGTCGCTTCTTTGACCTGCAAGAGAGAGGTAAATAAATAGTTGGCGTATAACGATATAGTTTATAAGGTTTTCTGTGAATGACTTTTTTTCTATTTACTGAAGTGGTCTGAAAATATACATTTATTGTTATATTTAATGTATATACATATTCCATCGTCTCTCTATGATGTGCACTGTACATTTTCCTGACGTGCTTGGTCCAAAGTTGGATATCGGCGAATTATTGCGTTAAACAATAGGAGAACTCCACATTCTAGAACTGAACTATAGACATCAATCAAATCGTAAAAAACAATCAAATCAAAGCTGTACAAAGTGAGTATACAAATGTACTCGAAAATTGGCTTCTATAACACCGCTTGTAGGTCGAAATGAAGCGTATTTGGAATTAGTGTGGAAAACTGTAGATTACAATAGAGAGCCACTTTGAAAAAAAAAATGTTAATGAAAATTTATTTATGTTTCTTTTCGAGCACCATTCTTGAAAAATATCGCTTAACATTCCAGTCTGTTGAAACAATAAGGGTCTCATTTTCGGGCGTCTGTTATAGCACGCTATCTCACATCAATCTTGCCGTACGCTTTTTTGAAGGTACATTCACTTGGAAGTAGCCAGAACTTCTTGATGGCTTTTTTTTTTCGGTCGGAAAACCTTGAAATGACTCTACCCCCTACTGCAGCAGCAGGGAGTATCAGAGTTTTACAGACTACAAATACCACCCATACGCACAACACGTTTTGGGATACCTTCATTGTGCGTACGGCTAAGGAGTGGAATTCCCTGCCGGAGTCTGTGTTTCCCGACAGCTATAATATAACATAGGAGTCTTTAAGTCAAGAGTTAATAGGTTAGTTTTAGGTAAGCGTGCTCCATCTTCGACCACATCATCACTTACCATCAGGTGAGATAGTGGTCAAACGGTTTTAGTTTCGGATGTAGTAGTGGTTTCAGCCTTCAATTGCCCTTGCGTATTTGTAGGTAGTTTTTGCGAATATTGGTGTTTATAGACATAATAACCAAACATATATTGCAGAAAAAACTAGGTACCTACTGCCGTAAACAGAACAGGAAGATAATTTGCGTTACATAGTGATGGACTCAGAGACAGTATTCTTCATTATACAACAGATCTTTTAAGCTACAAACATTTAATTCTCCATTTCATTTAAAAGTGTTTGTCTAACGAGCATTATCGAGAAAATATTTGACAATTAAATACCTCTGCGGTTTGTTTTTCTTAAGTTTTATTTATATCAATGCGAATTGGCAACCGTCACTTATATATTAATCGTTGGTAATGTCTGGTAATGATAGTTGGACAATTGTGCGGCGTCCAAACATTTTTGTTTACGAAATAGAATGAAGGATATATGTATAATTATGCTGTAGTATGTTTGTATGTCTACCATTTTAATACCAATAATATTAATTTAGCCTATTAACTTCCCATTGGTGGGACATAATCTTCCTCTCTGCGGGAGAGAATGAACCGTAATTCACCATGCTGGCCTTGTCCATTGATGGATGTCACATTAGGACCTAGGACATCAACTAGGACCTAGGTTTCCTCATGATGTTTTCCTTCACCGATTTGCAGGAAAGCAGTGGTGATGTTATAAATTACACAAAAGTATCTAAATGCCTGACTGAAGTCAAACTTATGACCTGCAATTCGCAAGTCGTGCCCTTGACCACAAGGCCATCTCTGCTCTTTCTAATAAAAATAAACACAAAAAATTTCACATTTCAGCACCTTATCAGCCTTTCAATTTAATCGACTAGTTGATATCACAGACGTTTTCAAATTTACAAACATATCGAACTACTGAAAATGAATGGAAGACGATACTTGAGGCACACACGTACACAAGCCAGTCATAAGACAGCATTTTCTTTAAACATTCCATGAGAGAGAAGTCACAGGTAAAACCGAGACATCCGCCTAACATCTTATTTTCTGCCAAATCACGTCATCCGATTCATCCATAATCACTTCAAGTTCCGTTCCGTTACAGTAAAGATAGTTTAATGACGTGATTTTCAGTTCCCGTTGTCAATGGTCACCGAATCCGCCATGTTGTAATAGCTGTCACTTGCTTTGATGTCATCCAAATTATAACGGATAAATAACTTTATTATTGTTGGTCGGTTTGCGTTGTTGATTAAATAATATCCCGGTGTTTGGTCGTTATTTATGATACATTTTTGTAGTGATTATCTTTGAATGGAGGTGTCATTCCTGTGAATGCCTGGATGTAGTTAGTAGGTTATTTTACCTCAATGATCCATTGCTGTGTCACTTTTGGATCACACATCCCATCAGAATTTTATTAGGTTGAGATGAATTAGGTTTATTTATTAGTGATGGATAGATTAGGTTTAGTTATTTATTATCAAAGTGCATTGCCCAACTTGGGCTCAGTATGGACACTTCTTTTGAAAGAAATTACAATTACCATTATTTTTTTAATATCATATCATGAATTTTACATATATTCTAAAAAGCGCCATTGTAATGAATAATATTTTGTATAAATAAGTACTTTTATAAAAATCTAAAACGTTCTTGTAGATAAATGTTGCCACTACTTAAAACACTCTTTATCGATTTTTCCACGGATATTAATTTTATAGTAATAAATAAATAATACAATATAATTCGATGTAATACATCTTGGACTTTGCACAAACAGTAGTTATAAAAAAGGATTGATGAGAATTAAAGCAACGTTTTACTTGTATGAATTATATTATAACGTAGAATAAATCGATTATTCGATATAGTGTTTTGTATATTTTTATTTCATAATGACAACACTTTCTTCATTTGTCAAAAATAAAAAGATATTCTATTCACGTCATGTCACATTTTGTTTTCGCTTAATGTTGATGTGTTTTTTCTTGATACTCGATTTCTGTTATTACGACCCAGCTTATAAAACATGGACTAATTATTGATTTTTCATCGACAACTTTGGGTTTGTTATACGGACTTGGTTCTCACTGTCAACGACGACTTTTGCTTTGGAATCAGGATCTCTGCCGCATTCGTTTTGGATTTCGACAAATAATTGAAATTGAAAAACATTTATTCGGACGAAGATACACTGAATAACTTACAATGGTCAACGAACATTATGTTAACTGTGGCCTTATCCTGACGGGAATTCAAAGTCACACTTTGGAGCCCGAGCAAGTAACTGTGCTACAGCAATGGATTGCGCCACAACTGGTAAATAATAATTGTTTAAAAACATATATACATGTTTTACCAACATTATTGTGTCATAACATAACTTACAGATTGTAATATTGTTTTAGGTATCCAACAATCTTGTTTGCCACAACTGCTGGGAGGACCAGACTTGTTACTCCACAACAAGAAACAGAAGGTGTTAGCCATACAAATAGTTGTATTTATTTATTGTGGCCGCTCAATTTGAAAAATTAGAAGTCATTTGTTACAGACAAATACTGAACGGGAGAATCATATTATAAATGTTATCATAGAATGGATTCAACTGCGAGAGTGGGTTTTATTTCAAATAATAAACAAATGCAAAAGTATGGTATTCTAAGTTATCATGTTGTTAATATGTGTTTTGTAAATGTGTATCTATGCTAAATCTATTGTATATCCACCTGATAGGATACTTGTTTTCTTTTTTTTAGATATCAATCTCAAGCCACATCTGTCATCCATGCTGGGAGAGAGCTGATCGGGCATCCGGGCGAGTCTGCATCCACTTCTTCAGATGCCACTAATGAAATGGAGATATTTCTACCCAATTATACCCGAGCTGCAAATACAGAACGACGCGAGTGCTCTGGTATGTAGGATGGGCGAGATATGAAACAATTATTTTCCCTCCTGCGCCATTTTTGGATAATATATTAGTCATATATGAAAATGATGAAAATATAGATTTATAATGCATAAAAAACTTGCTTTATTTTATTTTATAATTAAGATAAATATAATAAAATATATTAATAACATCAAGCACACAAACAATAATAAATCTTTGATTTACCGTCGTTAAAACACTTTTTTATATTGAGGAATATCAAAGCAATCCATTTTTTTTTAAACATTGGCCACATTTTCGGTATATTTTTTATATTTCCGATACACATACGATTCTAAAATACACAACTGGTGTTCCATTATTCGCTGTCCATTCTGGGCCCAACGCACTATGAAGGGTGGGCAATCCCCTTTAAAATCTAACTATTACATAACAATATAAGCTATTTTGATCTATTCAAAAGATTTTCGGATATTGTTTGAGTGATAGAGAATTCCACCTTTGTATTTTTGTGTTGCCTAAAGTTTTGATAAATAACTGAATAAATGTTGCATTCAGTGACGTTGTGCAGTATATAACAGTGTATTGGATCCACTAGTGCCCGCTATTATTTTTTGGATTTTTGTTACACAATATTTTATGCCTAGGTATACTTATATAATTATTGTAGGTACTTATATAATTTACTGTAGCGGTAGTAGAGGTTAGGCGGAGACCTCTCGCGCCCGGCATTGGTCGAGGCCATGCTGCGGGGCGAGAGGGAGTGGGAAGCGGTCGCCTTCTTCTGCGAAGCAGTCATGCTTCCGAAGGAGGAGGCGGGCCGCGTGAGGGAGAGGATGGCGTCCTCCCTCCAGCCCAGCCGCAGTGGTAGACGCCCACGGCGTCGGACGTCGGCCGACGATCTCCGGCCACCGTAGGCGCGGGCATGCGGACAGCGAGTAAAGGGCAACTCGCTGTCCGACCATGGACCATGCCCGGGTCGACGGCGCGTTGTGTTCCACGCGCGCCTCAAAGAGCGTCAGCAACATGACGAGGCCTCCCCCTGTAGAGGGCCGAAGCCTGCCGGGGTCGTGGGACTTATCCCATTACCGTGACCCCGGTACGTAAAGGGTTATTGAAGGAGCACCGTGGATTTTAGTCAGTAAAAGTCTGACAGTCCCTCCCACCCTGCCCGGGGTGGGAGGACTTATTTGATAATTTTACCACGCTAAAAAAAAAAAAAGCGGTAGTAGAGGTAAGGAAACTACAGATCTATATTCAACCGATGCACGATGGGAGCTTCGGTTTGGTTAAGTTTACAATATTTCATGACACTTGTTATAATATTTCATCCTGATTTACTTAACCGGGGCTGCCAATACTGGCAGTGACCACAATAACTAAACGCTTAATTTAATCTGACCAATTTATCCCTTGTGAAGTAAACAGATATAACAAAACAATAATTCACGTTTATTTCACAAGGTAATACGATGATGACATTTTTATTTTGTGCAAATCTTTTTAGAAGCTGATAAATCTTAAAATAACGTACGTTCAACGCGTCATGACAATGACTAATATATTGTGTCGACAGACGACGCGGGGACAGCCATTCTGATGTCTACGAGCAGCAAATCAAACGATACCGAAGCTAACAGTTGAACGCATGCTAAACGCTGCCAACAAAAACAAGTAACTCGAAACCAATATAATCCGACCGCACGGACCATCTCTCATTCGACACAAAACATCTTGCTCTAGAAATATTGTGAAAACTACCAACCCCAAATAAATCACAGTCGCCATTTTGTCCCATCGTTCCCGCGCTTTTTCCCGACCACAGACAATTAGGCGGGTGACAGCGCACCATAAACAAGATGCGACTTAATCCGCGGATTATCGTGAGCGCACACAACCGGCGTGCAGCAAGTATTTCTTGTAAATAATTGTAAATCTACGTCAAAACGCAACGACAGATACATATGTTAGAGGATTACTGGGCGGAGATTAACCCGTTTTATGCTGTTTTATGCGTCGCGTTCGGTTCGGCTGTATTCGGTAACTGACGACTTCCCGCCAAAATGGTAGTGTTAATCTTTAGTTAAATATGGTAACGTCTCCTCGTCGTATGGTTTCGGGAAATGAGCTCTAAATACGGATTGTTTTTGTAAACGCCAAAAAAGATGACCGTTCCAGTATGAAAAAGTGATGATTACCATATTGACGCGTTGATTTCGGAAGTTTTTAATAAGCCTGTCATAATTAAGCCATAAATAAGACACGTTGCAATGAACAATAATATTATTATATTAATACCAAGTAATACCATTTTATGAAGTTAATAAGTAACTGGAATCGAAACGAAAATAATAATCATGAAAATAGGACAGGCCATTTCATTGACATTATTATCGTAACTGCTTTAATATTTCCACCTGTATCTACTTCCATTAAATCCATAATGGATGAATCTTCTTCTGAATATCATACTATAGCACATCACACGGTGTTTAACTTCAAGATGACAGCGTGATGACAAAATTGTCATGACAGGACATTCATGAATTCGAAAATTGTGTCGTGGAATCCTTTCACCACATTGTCATCGGCTAATCTTACAAAAAAGGGTTTATTCGGACAATCGGCGACACAATCCGGATATTTTCATATTTGCGATTCTTTTGTAGAAATTGTTTATACACATTATATTTATTCAAAGTTCATGTTTTGCACACATTGCTATATTTAAAATGCTCTGTACCCTTTCAAACGGATGTTATTCTTGCCAAATTGTGTCCCTAAAATAGGATCTGTGAATGAATTTATGAAATTCTGCAAAAACTTATAATTATTATGATTTACGTTCGTCATTCATGATATGTCCGAATATTTTGGGGCGGATGAATCGATTCTTAGGGCAAAGCGATTATCCGCTTTGCTCTTTTGAAATGGTTGCAATAATCCCTTCTCTATGGTCAGAATGTGAATAGATGAATGTATTATGCTTCTCAAATATTTATTCGGTCTTATTTATACCATCTTAATTTTGAAGATTGTGACGGGCAATTTATTTCTGTTATGTTCCACACTGGTGAGTTTATACTGTGAAATATACAATGCACTGAGATATTTCGTCTGTGTGATATCAAATTATAGATGGGTTATATACAACGTGTAACAGAATAAACGCAATTCCTGAAAGTAGTTGGTTTAGAATCGGCTTCTGAATCGATTTCCGTCATAAAAAATTGGTGTTAAATTTTGATGGAAGAAAGAAAGATACGTGAATGAAAATTCATTTAACTAATATTTCATTTTATTTCATTTAACGCGTCTGCGTAAGGATATTGTAAGACGCACATACGTTTTGCGTTTAGTAAGGATAACTATTTTATAAACAATGCCTAGGTTTGGTTTCCATTTATTTAGTTACGGATGTTGTTTTAGATTTATAATTTAATACTCTAATTGGGGTGTCTAAGGTATTGCGCTTAATCTGTTACACGTTGTATATTGGAGTCTATTCAAATCATTTGAACAAACTGCAACGTCTGTAACAAAACAAGTGTAATGTTTTTTTTATACAAATAGCGTAATGCACATTGTTTCTTTTAGCAGAACAGGGCATAACAACAAAGTAAACTAGATTTAATAAAACATAGTTTAGTTACAGACAAGATTTTATACTCGTAATGTTAATTGTATAGGTTAAGAAAATTACTGTAACTCTGGTCCAATAAATTTATTCTTATTCTTATCTAAAATCTTAAAATTCATTAATCAACATTTGCTTAGCCTTTTTTCAAGTACTTTGGGGTCGGCTTTTAGTCTAACCCAATGCAGCTGAGTTCTAGTGTTTTACATGAATTGTCTGCCTATCTGACCTCCACAACCCAGTAACTGGGTAACAGGATACCCCTTTACAAGACTGGTCAGATTGTCTGACTTCTGACTACCCGTAACGACTGTCAAAAATTTGCAAATACAGCTGGGACTAACGGCTTTAAGTACTTTTTGAGGCATGTAGGATTTTTTAAATGGTAAGATGGTCAGCCATCCACAGAGCGACTTCGGTAACCTTTGTTTAACTTTGTAGAGCGACTTGAGAGGCTGTTACTATTAAAGCCTAAAATACATGTTGGCCGAGCGTAGGCCAACACGAGCGTTGGCAAATAGGTACAAGGCAAGAAATAACGTCCACACGTTCAACAAGTTTGTTGAACGCCAATGCAGACGACCAATGTAGAAGACGGTCTGTAGAGCTGCCCACACGTTGGCCGAGCGCAGGCGAGCGCCTTTGATTTGTGACCAAAAACTGACACCGATCCGAAGTGAGGCAAGTGATCACGAGCAACGGCGAGCGAAGACAAGTTGCACCAAATGAGCTCTATACACGTTGGCGCTGGCCTCCACTCGGCCAACTAGGCAAGTGACACCGAGCGATAGCAAGACAAGGCAAATATACCGTCTAAATGTTGGTATTGGCCTTCACTCGACAACGCTCGGCCAACATGTATTGCAGGCTTAACACGTTCAGACCGGGGTGTACCACCGGTGGCCACGTCACATTATACTTTCAATGGAAATTCGCGCCGATTATATTACGATTACTAGCTTATTAGAAAGAGAGAGAAAGCATAATTCCTGTCTAATCCTGTCTGTGTCCACCGGTGGCGCATCCCGCCCGGCAAGACTTTTGGTTCATGGGGCGGTGATGTACCACCCGTGGCCATATGTAGATTTGCACCGTAGGATACCAAGTACCTACTCATAAGGTGCCGGTCTGAACGTGTTAAACCACAAGCTCTTTAAACTCGTCAATCGTCTTAAGCCGGCTCTACACGTTGGCCAACACAGTGGCGAATGTAGTGGCCAATGCCTATTCGCCAACGTGTAGACGGGGTGTTTGTGCACCCAACATGCACAAACACCCCGTCTACACGTTGGCCAATAGGCATTGGCCACTACATTCGCCACTGTGTTGGCCAACGTGTAGAGCCGGCTTTAAAAGTGTAGTATTGTATTGCCCAAACTCTTCCCCTTCTTTCACAATTATTATGACGATAAACGTAGCAATGATAAACACTAAATCAATTAGTGCACCACTAAGCTCAAAGCCACAGATAGGTAATTGTTTATAATTTCATTTCTGAGTTAGACTATACAACTTTTTGAAGTCACTGTCTTCTATTGAGATCAAGCGCTCCTGCTCTAATGTGCGCGTGCGCAGTCGCGCTGTTTATCAAACAAACCCGTTATGAACTCTTCCCAGTGTTTCATAACAAATTAATTTTTTTTTCTAATGTTCCTGGAACTTGATAAGGCTTAGATTTGTTTGTTAGTAGTCTACATTGTTTGAACGAACGCTTCATGAGTGTGTTCACTTTTTAATTTGTCAAGTCGACTAATATGAGTCTGTCTTTGTATGGGTCGGTTCCCATTCTAAGCTGAGTAGATCTGAGTAGGTACACAGTTTCTCTTACATGGACCGACTGAATATCTGACCTGTAGAGGTCAGATAGCTAGTACTAGCGGACTAGATTCATCAATCTGCTTCATCTAGTTTAAGGAATATAGGAATAGTAGACGTGGAATTCCCTGCCGGAGTCTATTTCCTGATAGCTATAACCTAGCGCTCTTTAAGTCAAATGTAAATAGGTTAGTTTTGGGTAAGCGTGCTCCATCTTCGACCACATCATCACTTACCAGCAGGTGAGATGATTGTAAAACGCGAACCTATTTAAAATAAAAAAAAATACAAAAAAATTATGTCGTTTCAGAAAATAAATATCATTATAATCTAAAACACGATTTTTACTAGAAAATCTGACTCTGAATCTAGAGTTTTTCAGCTTCTGACTATTCCTGACGACTGTCCATGAGATATGAGCAACGGCTTTACGAGGAACGGATGAGTCCAGGTATGTAATCAATTGTGACCAATCCATGCACCAACCTCGATAAGCATCACTTAACCTCTAAAATCGACTCCTGTGACTGTGTACCATACTATACAACGTGTTATTTAAAGGGTATATACATACCAAGTGCATGGCTTCTTTGGATGATAACAAACGATATGGCAAGGGTTTTGTAATCCTAAGTCTACGTGTGTAGAATTTATTACAAATTCCAATACACTGATACCAGAGACCGAATTTTTCAAATTAAGAAGAACGAAAAGAATTATCGTGTTATTGGCAAGTGACGTGAAAGTTATTGACCCTCGTAGTGCTACTAACACGTTTGTTATGATTGGTATTCAAGAAATATATGAACCCAATAATTTGGTGTCAATTTTTTGAGACAGTTATTTTGTACTGAAACTGTGCATAGAGACTCAATACCAAATGTTGTCTTCAGCCCTTTTGGAAATATATGGGGTTTCCGTTACACGTTGTATTCAGTGGTGGTCATATAATTAAGAACGACTATTTAAAAACAAGTTTTTTTTCAAACTTACGAGAATTACACGTTTGCATGTCTTTTTCTATCTCTCTCGGTATCGCAAAATTGTTCCACATTGTCGTAGTACATAGTTATAAAATGATTAATTCAATAATATATAAATAAACATTTTACATTAAACCTTAACATATTATTGCAAACTTACTGGCTGGTCACATAATTAATAACCGGCGAAACGTTGCTTGCATGTCTATCTTCTACAGATTGTGCTTCGGAGAGTGTGCGCAGGAGCTCCACGACCTAATCCCTTCATCCCCCTTTTACTATCGGTCTACTAGACGTACCGCAGGATACCATCCACACTTGGTCGATACACCGTCTTGTCGTACTAAGCGCTTTTCTTCAACATTCATTGTGCGCACTGCCATGGTGTGGAACTCTCTGCCGGCTTCTGTGTTCCCTGCCACATATGATCCGTCAACCTTTAAAGCAAGAGTGAATAGGCATTTTCTGGGCTCACTCGTTCGATCATAGACCTCACCTTACACTTACCATCAGGTGTAATCGAGGTCAAGAGCGGGCTCATTCGTAATAAAACAAAATAGTTTATTTTTTTATTCAAATTACGCGAATAATGGCTTAGTTACAGAGTGTTCCTCTGTAACTAAGCCATTATTCGCGTAATTTTGGCGCCATTTAGTGCTGCAAAAGTCAAGAAGTTGATTATTTCACATAAAAACAATAGGGAAAAATAAAAATTATGATGAATGTACAAGGGAAGTGATAATAGAAGTAATATAAGTAATAAAACTTCGCGAAAGGAATTGGTCATATAAAATGATAGCCGATCACCTGCAGTGCTAAAAAACCATGATATTCCACGCTGTGAAGCATTTCAACACTTATCAAACAACTTCAAATACTCCACGTGTACCTAAACAGAGAAATTCATCTCGGCGAGACGATAGAAATATCGTGCGTTTGGCAAAACAATACCCTTTTAAGGGGTCTAACGAGTTGAGAAAATAATATTTTGGTGAAAACAACTCTTCAGCGATCTCAGCGCGCACTATCCGAAGGCATTTGTTAGAAGCTAAGTTGAACGGAAGGATAGCAAGAAAGGTACCCATGTTGAAACGGTGTCATAGGCAAGCCCGGCTTGCATTTGCTAGGGGGTATGAAAGCTGGACAGTAAGACAGTGGAAAATGTTCTTTACTCTGACGAGACAAAAATTAACAGAGTATGTTCTGATGGGAAACGATATCTTCGACGCCCTCCCAATACAGCATTTGAGCCCAAGTGTACAAAAGTGACATTAAAGCATGGTGTTGGACATTTATAGAAGGAAACATGGATCAATTCATATACAAAAATATACTGGAAGAAACAATGTTACTATATGCTGAAGACGTGCTTCCGATTATTTGGACATTTCAACACGACAATGATCCAAGGACACTGCACGCGCGTTTAAAGAATTCCTCACATCTCAATCAGTTTCTGTCTTACAATGGCAACCAAACAGTCCAGATTTAAATCCCATAGAGCATCTTTGGTGCGAAGTTAAGAAAAAGGTTTCAAATCGACGGTGTGGTTACCTAAGTTTTTTTATAATAATATTATAATATTAAGTGGCGTAACAAACTCTCTAAGAACACATTTGTCTGTTATGTTTGAAGAAATTGATTTTGTTTGTACTACACCAATGATTGGCGCTATATTCGTATCTTGTATTGCTTATAAGCTATTGATAAATTGTGTGAACGATTTTCTTAGAATAAAGTGGACGGGAATACATTTTGGGTCACAATTTTAATGTTTTCCTTTTCAATATCACAATACGGTACCATATAATACATATATACCATATAGTACATACTTAACATTGATTGTATTTGGATTGATATATTTTAAATGGAATTCTTAACTACTATTAATCCACGTTGACATGATACAGTTAATTACACAGAGGTTAAATTTTGCATGCCTTTTGAGGTAGATTGTACAAGGGTCTAAACAATTTTTATAAACATTTTTTTACTTATGTAGGTACGTACTTTCGGAGCAAATACAGTAATATTCTATTCTAAACGTTATATCACACTCTTAGAACGAAAGTTACCTCACTCAAAGGTTTCTATTTTTAGGGTTGGGCAAGAAAGTGTTTAATTAAATCATGCTTTTGTAGAGATATCTCTCTCGTGACCGATGTATAGGCCCCTTTATTACTCGTGATTCGGTCCTTATACGTGGATTTAGAATAGTGTTTATGATCAGTCTATATCAAAATCACAAGTTATAGGAATTTAGAGTTAGAATGATAAAATAAAATAGAATAATTTTATGTGCTCTTAAAGTACAACAAAGAAAATTGACTAAAACTAAAAACATGTAGGTATATTCATTTATGGTTGTACATCAACAAAAGATATATATGATCTACTAACTCCCAAATTAAGTCAAGCTTGTATTTTGGGAGCTAGTGCTTCGTAATGTAGTTTATGTCACAAGCAGCAATGCATATTGTTATTATATACATATAGTACATTGTTCATAAGCAGCATTTTGCTATATGACGGATCCGTAGATATATTCGCGAGTACAAAGTTACTATTCCTTTTAATTATAGCGTTTTATGTGGTGTGCATTTAACAATTCGCAAGTCTAACAGAGACGGGTCGGGGTGCAGCCATGCGAATCCAAGAACAACCCATTAATTAAACAAAAACAAATATTTTTTTCTGTTTTTCCCAAAACTGTATTTCCAGAATTTTCCAACAAGATTCCGACTAATGTACCAACATCGGACGTGTACAGTAATATTTGTAACAGTTAACACGAACCAGTAACGGCGGCTACATCAAAGGCTACAATTGCCGAGATCAAAAGGAAACGCCGCGTAAAGGTGGGTAGCGAATGAAGATCGCTATTTGTATGCTCATAGATTAGCTGATCGATCTCAAGATATGGCAACTCTTTGGTTAAAAGACGATTAGTTTTATATTGTTGGAAGCTTATAAAAAGAAGTGTCTTTGCTTTTCTTTAGGAAAGATATTAGTGGAGGTATTTGTAGAAGGGTTATCCATGTTGTAATTGCGGTGCGGTTAATTTAAGTTACATATCCTTTCAATGGCAATCATCAAATATCTACTACTGTTCTGGGTGGAGCGGAAGGCAGTGTCAGATTTTTATAAACTTAAAAGTCACCCTGTCCATTCAGTTGCTCTTACCTTCTGAAGCCAAGGTATCGTTAGGACATTCCTTAAACCCTGAATTCACATACCGTGCTATCCATATTTCATGCCTCATTTTTTATTCGATTTCTTTTATGTATATTCTGATCATGTATAGACGCAATGTCAGTTACAGAACCAGGGTATTTTTTGTACTTTCTTGCTTGTTCTTCTCGATAGAGATCTATCTAATCTTATGAATGTACAACTCTGGCTGACAGTATGAGACAATTCAAAATGCCTGTTAACAGTTTATTTAAAATAGAATAACTTTAATTTCGGTAATCGGTGTCTTTAGTTTTGTTTTTTCGTTTTTGGCACCGACTTCCGAAATTAAAGTTATTTTTCACTTTGCAGTGTTTTTTGGGAGTCGGTTTAATTTTTTGCTAAAAAGTTTTTATTTCACTCTTTTTAGTTGGTCGATTTTTTACAAGAGCCTAAATGTCAACTACTTATAACCTTTTACAAAATATTGCTTTTCCCAATGCTGGGCCGTTAATTGTTGAGGAGTTCTCCTGGTACTTCACCATCAGCTCTACATCACCATATGCATTGTGACGAGCATAAAGTGCTTAACATCCATAGTCAAGTAATCGAATCGCAATCCACTCAATACTTATTATTGAGTAGTTTCGGCCGCCATCTGTGGTCTTCATCATCAGTTCCACTTCCCCAAATAGTACTTTTTGAGAGCAACTGCACAAGTTACTATAAGAAATACCCAAAACGCCATAGGTGTGCCTATAATATTTGAAGAGTTCCCTCGATTTCTCCAGGATCCCATCATCAGATCCTGACTTGGTGACAATGGGACTAATGTCGAAGTATACCTATTCGAACAAAAAAAATTTTTCCAGATCGGTTCAGCCGTCTTCGAGTACTCGGTGATCATATACACTTCTGGACACATCTATTGGCCCACCTTAGAGTTTAGGTTTCGATGGCCCCTACCGAAATATGATTGCTAGATTGAACAAAAACTGTTGATGCAGTTTTAAACCTGATACATTTTACCATCTTTTTCGATCGTATAGTTTTAAATTTGAATTCAGAATACCATACGACATGGACCTACGCCTAACAAGTCGGATATGCGCCTTGTTAAAGGCAATTAATTTTTGAATAAAAAACATGTTTTATCAAATAAAGGTTTAATTTAATAACGCGTGTTGCCTCCATGGGCATCTACCACAGCTCTCATACGATTAGGCATAGAGTTTATCAACCGCTCTATGAAATTTTGAGGGATCATCTCCCATTCCTCTTCTATGGCAGTTTTCAACTCCTGCATCGTCTGGGCAACTGGCTGACGAGCCCTAACACGCCTTTTTAGCTCGTCCCACATGTGCTCAATGGGGTTCATGTCTGGGCTTCTGGCTGGCCAGTCCATAACTGTGATGTTCACATCCCGAAGATATTCCCTGACGATGCCGGCCGCATGGGCTCTTGCATTATCATGCATAAAAAGGAAATTTGGGCCCACATAGTCCGCGTATGGTATCACGTGAGGTTCTAAGCACTCACGAATGTATCTTTCAGCATTTAATGTTGGCAGCCGTGGTCCTGTAACAACCTCAAGTTGAGTTTTGCCGCTCGCGGATATACCGCCCCAGACAGTCCATGAGCCACCGCCATAAGCAACCCTCTCTTCAAAGCAGCATTGTGCGAAACGCTCTCCCTTACGCCGGTAGACCTTCTTCCTTCCATCATTGCCATGTAACACAATTTTAGACTCATCAGAAAAGAGTACACGGCTCCAATCTTGCTGTGTCCAATTTAAATGACTGCGTGCGAAATGAAGGCGCGCTGTTCGGTGGGCTCGCTTTAGTTTGGGCCTATTAGCTGGCTTGTGTGGTACCATATCGCGTTCTTTTAACCTTCTCCGAACAGTTCGAGCGCTCACAGATACTCCGTGGAAGTCGCGAAGTTGGTTTTGTATCTCAATGGAGGTAAGGTGACGATTTCTCAAGCTGGTCGTCACGATGAATCGATCCTGCCTTTCAGTTGTGACCGGAGATCGTGGCCTTCCTTGGCGACGAACAAAGCCGCCAGTCTCTAGGTACCTCCGATAAACATTTCGGACCGCAGATCGACTTAAATTAAGTTGAGCACTCACGTTTCTTTGGCTGTGTCCGGCCTGAATAAGTGCCACAGCTTGGGCGGCGACTTCAGGTGAAGTATCCATAGATTATTGATAGAACCTCACCTTAATGTTAAGAATAAGTAATGTTTGTTGCAAAAGCAAAGATATCAATCACTTTTTCAAGAATTAAATCCAAGTAAACCAATAAAACCAAGTTTTCTTAGTATTCGATTGTTTGATATCAACAAACAGGCTCCAAATTGTCTTTTGTTTCTTTAAATTCTGTGTTCGAAATTCAAAAAAAGACTATTGAATGAAATTGTGAATGTGCCAGGTTCAAAACTGCATAAAAACTTTTTGCTCGACCTAATATAAAATTTTAGCTAGGACCAAACGAAACTGAAAATACAAGGTGGGCCAATAGATGTGTCCAGAAGTGTATAAAAAAATAAATAAAAAATATACGCGTCGAATTGATAACCTCCTCCTTTTTTGTTGTCGGTTGAAAACAGGTAATTTTTTTTCTAAAACTGATTTTTATTGTAGATATTGGTACGTTAAAGGATATAATTAGCAATGGTATTTCTTACAAAAAATCATGCAAATGCTAGGACAGTGATGTAGGTAAGTAGTTCTTCTAATCTCTTCAGTTACCTTTCTCTCTTTAACATATTTCAATCTTTCACCCAGTTCAAGCTTCATTACAATTTAATTTTCCATTTCACTTCAGCAATTCAGTTCTTATACACGTAGCCTAAGGCGCGAGGCACCTGTGCGCTTGATATTAAGACGTCAGTTAAACAACGCGAGTTTTAATAGTTAATTCTTAGAAGTTCGTAGACTGGCCACACTGAAAATAAACTGAATAGTTTGCTAACAAGAGGCCAGGTGGGCGGATCGCTACGAGAGGTCGGTTCAAGCTTGTACTGGTCAAAATATGTGAGAACTTTGTAGGTTAGAGATATCGTGATTCAACAATTGTAGAAAAAAGGTGTTCAGGAGGATATTTAAAAACACCTGTACGTATATTAAATTTAAGTAGCTGCTTGTTATTTCAAAATAAAGGTGTTTTAAAAAAAAAACAGATCATCCAAGACCAAACAATTGTTCGGCTTCCTAGATTTTAATAAAAATAAAGAAGTTTGCATATTAAAAGGTTCCAAGGTATATTAATATTGAATACACGATATTATTTACACGATACTAAACCAATTTAAAAAAAATGCTCGGACTGTAGGTATATCTGTTTGTCCGGGCTAATTTCTAGAATGGCTGAATCGATTTTAATGGAAATTTCACTGGCAGAAGAGGAGTTTATCGGGCAATATATGGGTTTCTTATTAATCCCGAAATTTCCGCAAAATTGGGATGCAGGGACGCGGGAAAAACAATGCGTAGGTAAAATCGACACCCGCGCAAAGTTGCGGACACGGAAATGAAATGAAATATTTATTTTGTAAATTTGTTATAAATAACACTTTTACACGTCATGTTTTTTGCGTGTTAAGTTTAGTTTAGCTAGATGAGGCTGGTGTTTCCTAACTGACTACTCTGAGAAGAAACACCGAAAGAAACTCAGAGGTCAACGTCTCTTTTAAAGTCCATCCAATCATATGAAAAACATGTAGGTTCATGTCTGTGGTGCTCTTTGAGGAAATAACCACACAGATTTGAGCGGACCTGTCCAGACAGTGCAAGCATTTGTCAGTTATCGTGTAGCTCAACTTAGAACTTAAGGAGCTCAACGATCTGACGAACAATACTAAAGTAAGGACATTTGGGTAGGCCACACGAGTACTCAAACTGCTTGACATTATTAAATAAAGATAGTAAACATGTTAAGAAATTGTTAACATTGACTTATATTATTATTGGCTTACCCTTTTCCGAACTACATAATATGTTAGGGTCGGTTACCAGTCTAATTGGATGCAGCTGAGTATTAGTGTTGTACATGGGGTGACTGCCATCTGACTTCCACAACCCAGTAACTGGTTAACACGATACCACTTGTCCAGACCAGTGTCAGGTTTACTGGCCTCTGACTACCCGTAATGACTGTCAAAGATATCCAAAGAGAGCTGGCACCAATAACGGCTCAACATGCTTTCCATTCCATGCACGGGGGTATCATCACCGCCAGTTTCCAAACTCCAGGCTACTACTGAGAAATATTTA
The DNA here is from genome assembly GCA_943138885.2 of Tholera decimalis. Taxonomy (NCBI): domain Eukaryota; kingdom Metazoa; phylum Arthropoda; class Insecta; order Lepidoptera; family Noctuidae; genus Tholera; species Tholera decimalis. The sequence continues at coordinate 1,249,349 of OW964557.2, read as the reverse complement.
TAAAAAAAAGTTTTTTAAAAAATCTAAAAAATCCGACTGCTCAGCTGTAATGCAAGACACAAGCACATTCTTACTTTGAAAAGTGACAAGCAGGCGAGACCCAATTGAAAAGAAATTAAGAATTTAAAAAAAAGTTCAATTGGGTCGCGCTTGTCACTTGTGCTTGTTTCTTGCATTACAGTTGAGCAGTCGGGTTTTTTAGATTTTCTAAATAACTTTGTTTTTCAATTTTTTAGTTAAAATATTAATTAACATTTTTATAGTTTTCCCGGTCGTGTCACATTGGCACCCCACCGGATTCAGAAAGTGAAAGAGCTAAGGCCATATTTTTAAACTTTCTCTTTGTATTATAATGATAAACATGATATACGTTTTTGAAATCCTTTTGTTAAGCCCTTTAATTGATATCCATATCGCAGTATTCGATTTTTTTTTAATTATGTAAAATGGCTTCGCACAGCCGCCATGTTTGATTTTTTTAAATGTCACCTATCTAAGAACACTTGGGCTGCTAAGACAAATCTAACGATAAGTCAATTATGTGAATCCGTTCAGCAGTTCTGGAGATATGAAGTAATAAAGAATATAACATATATACATACATTCAAGATACGCGCGAAAAACATAACCCTTCCTTTGCAGTCGGGTAAAAGCCTAAAACTCTTTTTGTCCGAGCCGGGAATCGAACCCTAGCCCTCATTCTCCGCAGTCAGGCTTGCGACAACTAGAAAAAAATATACGCTGTAGATCTTAATGTAAACTTTCAGCGAAAATTAGTTTGAACGAGATCAGGTTGGCAGTTTTTGAGATATAGCATATTTTATAAAACCGCAAATATAACTTTGTAATTCATACAAATACTATGAAAAACAAAGTTATTTGGCGTGGTTACTATGAAACCCTGCCTGGGCGAGTCTGATTCGCTCTTGGTCAATTTTTTACGTACATTCTTACTCAGCGCCGATTGATTTTACCTCCAAATCTACTAGACCGTTAACGATAGAACTCTGCCGCTTGAGCAGACCATCTGATAGTGTCATTGTTTGCAGTAATTATCGTATCGTATCGATATCGTATTACTGGCATTACTCAAATATTTGTACACGTGCACAAAGGAGTGTAATCTGATATTTTGTGCATCTATTTTGTGTAATTACTCGAGGGCGCGTAACTACAGGTTATTTAGTTTTGGTTTACGTAGAAATAAATATGTTTGTACAAGAGAAATTAAGGGAGAAAAAAATAAAGATTTCGATTTTATGGAGGGTGAAAGTTTGGTTTCTCGCTTTGTTGTTTAAAAGTGTGGAATCGTGAGACGTTTCATGTATTGTTCAGTCGCTAAATAAAAGCTTAAACTGCAAAGTTTTATATTTTCCTTTATTGTCGGTTTCAAGCTTATACCTAAATTTTGAGCCATATCTATACATCTATACTAATATTATAAAACAGTTTGTTTGTTTAAACGCGCTAATTTTAGAAGGTACTAGGTGGATTTGGATGAAATTTGGTATTTTGGAAGAAGCTTGAAGCTTGAGGAAGGTTATAGGCTACTTTTGACACGACTACAAAAAGGAGAGTTATGTTTGAACGTGGAAAAGTCCACGGGAGCGACGCCCTGCGCAACTGCTAGTCATTAAAATAAAAAACTCAATTATTCAAAGCAGAATGAGAGTCAGCCCTTCTTAAACATCAAAATTTACATGAAGACAGCCCCCCAAAACCAGGCCCGTCACCAGTTCCTAGTATTTTAGCAGGGAGAAAGAAGTGGTGCAAACTTTCCAGCAATGGCAATGGCAGCAACGGCGGAGCGCCATCGTTACATGGTGGACTTCCCACTAGGACATGCAATATCGCAAGGTTCTCAATTCCGGAACTGAGTTCCAATACTGGAAATCTGATTCCAGAATTCCGGAACCAGTTCCCGAATTCCGGAAACTTTTAAAGTTTGTTTCAAATCAAACAAGTTTTATGATTATATCAGTCTTTTAACCTTTTGACCGCCACGTCAAAAAAGCAAAAGCGTGCCCTCGGCGCCAAGCTTCGAATTCATCCTTTAAACCTATAAAATAGTAGTGAGGTCGAAATTATATCGATAAAGCTCACGGAAAACTGACAATATTTTTTAGCATAGGCCTTAATTTGAATAAAGATTATTATACCACCATTTTCACCATCCTTGTGTTGAGTTTTATTTCAACCCGCTTTGTCCTTTATGACATAAATGTAATATTCTGTGTCACATTTACGGCTTTTATTATTATTTAAATCCATAAATAGAATCAACAATCGATAAAACCAAGTCAACACCATCACAGCACTGTTGTCCATCATGACGTAATTTTTTGTCACTCTATGACGACAGTGGCGCAGCTGGCACGGATTTCTTGACATTGCTCGCTTCTGCTCTAGAGGTGCGACACCGATACTTATTAATAATATCGAAATATTTATTCTTATTGTTTTGTACACAGTGTAACAGTGTCAAGGAATAAAATGTAAGTTTCTTTGAAAGAACAATAAATTTTAATGTTTTTTCAACACATTTGCTCGTAAAGTGCACAGTCTTATTCCACCAAGCCCGTTCCATCATCAGACTACAAGACAAATGGCGATGCGCCATCGTTACATGGTGGACATCTCACTTCAGTTACAGCTTCAGCTTCAGTTTTAGTTTCAGCTACAGTTTCAGTGTCAGCTTCAGTTTCAGTTTCAGTTTCAGTTTGAGGCTGGCGCTTTCTTTTCTCTTTTTCCAACACCCTTTTTACATCCTTTAGGGATGATTTCCAGGATAAAAACTATCCTACGTCCTTCCCAAGGTCCTAAGCTATTCCCATGCCAAATTTCATGTAAATCGGTTCAGCGGTTTAGGCGTGAAAAGGTAACAGACAGACAGCTGTCTGTCTTTGTTACTATAATATTATAAATGCGAAAGTAACTCTGTAGTTACTTTCGCATTTATAATATTATAGTGTATGTATTGAAGTATGGATAGCTTTTGTCCACGACTTCGTTCGCGTGGGAGGTTTTACCCACGTAAATCCTGATCCCGTGGGAATTCCGGGATAAAAAGTAGCTTATGTGTTTTTTCAGGATGTCAACTGTCTTTTTACTAAATTTCATTGTGATCCGTTCAGTAGTTTTTGTGTGAAAGAGCAACAAAGATACAATTCGAAAACTATCCCACGGGAACCTTATATCGGGATAAAAACTATCCTATGTCCTTTCCAGCGTCCTAAACTATTTTTATGCTAAATTTCATGTAAATCGGTTCAGCGGTTTTGGCGTGAAAAGGTAACAGACAGACAGACAGACAGAGTTACTTTCGCATTTATAATATTAGTATGGATGGAAGTATGGATTGATTGTTTGACTGATATTGAATTGATTAAGGCTCGCGTTTTGACCACCTTCTTACCTGGTGACAAGCGATCGAAGATGAAACACGAGTTAACTATGACGACCCCAACTCTATTCGCTTTATCAGCAAATCCTCCTCCACCTCAAGTAATAAATAAGTAGTCTATAAGAATATTGTTAACTTAGCAATAATGCAATATGTATAAATTCAATGTCTCATTATTAGAATAATTATTACTATTTTAATTGCTGTAACGCTGCTCGTCTAAGTAAAGATTTTTTTAACTACTCAAGTGTCGATCACTTAATTCACGCCTACCTAGAAGTAATCTATTCTCTCTTGATTTAAAGACCCCCAGGTATAGCTGACTCAGAAGACTGGAAACAGAGACTCCAACAGGGACCATCCCCACAAACTTTCGTATTTATAATATTAGTAAAAAGTGAGATATAACAGAGTTAAGACGAGTATTATGTCTCATTTCTGTACATTGCTTTCATTGCCCAGCACTCTGCCTACGCAAGACACACACACAGACACACACTCTTTACGAACACTCGAAGCAATCGGAGATTATTAAATTATATTGTGACCCTTGCACTGAGGTTAACTTGAGCCATTTGTTATACATCTTCTGTGTAAGATGTCTATGAACTCATAGGTAATTGTATGAAGATGTGTTTGTGACGGATTTTTTTTGTGATCATCATTGTGATTTTTTACTTACATGAATAGTAGACTAAGAGAGTTTTCTTATAAAGGTATTTAGGTTTCCTTATAGGATTGTGGAAATGTTCTAACGTGATATATACTGTGGCCCCGGAACGCAACGCCAGCTGAAGAAACAGGTTGGGTTTCTAGTCAATAGGAGTCTGACAACCTCTTCCATGTTCCACTCCAGCAGGAGCTAGAACAATCATGAAACAAAAGGCAGATCAATTTCTTTGAATAATTTACTGCATCTCTTCTGCTCTCAAAACGGAGAAAGCAATAAGCAGAATTTCCACATTTACTTTTCATTTGCTTCTTAAAAGTATATATGTTATATATTTGTGTGCATTTATCTATATAAATATTTATTCATATATACTATTTATGGAGATTTCTATTATTTTTATGATGCTAGGGTTTTTGTGTTATTACTATCACTATTATTTTTTTCTAATTTTACTTTTCACGTACATATTGCACCTCCCACACTATCTCTTCACCACTCATGGTTGACTGGTAGAGAATGCTTACGGCATTAAGTCTGCCTTTGTACCTATGTGCATAGTGTATTTAAATAAATAACGTGAGGAAGCCGTTATGTCCTAGGGTGGAAAAATTCGAAGACATGCGACATACTTATGAGTTATGACACAAAGGACGACATATTATGTTACTTGCACTGTCTCGCGTGGTGGATAATGGCCCATTATATATATGTAAACAATCAGTTTGTTTGCCAAACAACTGACTCTTCAAAGAGTTAATTAATATCATTATTAATTAACTATTATTAATTAATATTATTTATGATGTTTGTACACTGACAGCCCTAAATCTGTCTCCTTTATCCAAAGGTTGTATGCATAGATAAAATAAATAAGTTGTATGTAAGAGATCGCCCTGTGCGATATGACCGCTCATTGTACACTAGTTTTAATTTTTGTTTGCAATGAAATATTGTAAGGTGTACGATAAAGTATATAATAAATAAATAAATTATTAATCTGATATTTTATTAATCACACTGATAAAGGTTTTGTTTTGCAAAAGAAGCCGAACTGAACGTTCTAACAAACAATTTTCCGGGGTCTGTGTGTGTAACCAAGACATGTATGTGGAAAAGTATATGGAAATATATGGATTTCTTTGTAAAATTAGGACAACAGAGTCTTAGGCCCGTATTACAGAACGAAACTCGAGCACTGATCTCTGTTTAAAACTAGTTTTGTGTCGAGATTTAATTTTAGAATGTTCCTCAAGTATAGATACATCGATCATAGTTCAGCCGGGTACGGCTTTATTCTAGATCATTACTCAGTTGTAGATTGATTACCCAAGTATGGTCGACACCACGCTCGAGCAGAGATTTCCCTTGTCAGTTAACTATTTGCTTTTCAGTTTATTATTTGATATAAAAATGCTAATTTTTTGCGAATGGTGATGAAATCACATTTTATTTTGCTAATTGGTTACAAATAACACTTATACATAATTTTTTGCCATTTTAAGTTACTAGATGAATCCCGTAGATTATAACAATGATTTTTTCACCGATGATTTGAACAGAAAAACAGAAATTCAGAGTTCCATGTGAAGGGCCTATACAATTTTGCTAATAATTATTTTAAGAAATGGTATAGATTTTCACAAGATGAAGATTTTTGACAATTTGTAATACTGCCATCTATTGACCAAGAATTGGTAAAACATATGCATTTCTGTTTTGTTTTAACTATAACTTTGTTTCCTTTTAATATTTTTATTGATCGTTGTTCCCAAGCCATTATTTATTTGAATATTACTTATTATATGATTAATGAGTAATTCAAAACAACACTGTCACAGACATTATTTAGGATCCACTCCGTTCCACGAACAAGTTACTCTTGCTATATTTTTATATTAGAAAATATTGCCTTAACACCTTTTACCTTCAAGAATTTGCTTTTACAGATTCTTAAAATATAATTTCTATAGTGAAACCGTGCAATACATATTTTTTATTCTTAAAAATTTGGTATTAAAGTAATTTGAATTATTTACGATCATTCGTAGATCGGAACAGCGGAGACGAAGAAAATAAAACGTAAACGAAAACAGACTGATGCATAGACAATTAGATATTCTCTGCTTGAGGCTCGATTTGAATCCGAGTGTAGTTTTATTACCATTCTGGAATAAGACCAATGCTCAAGTGCAGATTCTATATTTAAACTGAGATCGGGCGAATTAAGCTCAAACTGGACTTGAGGAACGTTCTGTAATACGGACCTTAGGCCCGTATTACAGAACGAAACTCGAGCACTGATCTCTGTTTAAAACTAGTTTTGGGTCGAGATTTAATTTTAGAATGTTCCTCAAGTATAGATTCATTGATCATAGTTCAGCCGGGTACGGCTTTATTCTAGATCGTTACTCAGTTGTATATTCATTACCCAAGTATGGTCGACACCACGCTCGAGCAGAGATTTCCTTGTCAGTTAACCATTTGCTTTTCAGTTTATTATTTGATATAAACATGGTAATTTTTGGCGAATGATGATGAAATCACATTTTATTTTGCTAATTGGTTACAAATAACACTTTTACACGTAATTTTTTGCCATTTTAAGTTACTAGATGAATCCCGTGTTTTCTAACTTAAACAGATTACAACAATGATTTTTTCACCGATGATTTGAACAGAAAAACAGAACTTCAGCGTTCCATGTGAAGGGCCCATAAAATTATGCTAATAATTATTTTAAGAAACGGTATAGATTTTCACAAGATGAAGATTTTTGACAATTTGTAATACTGCCATCTATTGACCAAGATTTGGTAAAACATGCATTTCTGTTTTGTTTTAACTATAACTTTGTTTCCTTTTAATATTTTTATTGATCGTTGTTCCCAAACCATTATTTATTTGAATATTACTTGTTATATGATCAATGAGCAATTCAAAACAACACTGTCACAGACATTATTTAGGATCCACTCCGTTCCACGAACAAGTTACTCTTGCTATATTTTTATATGTTAGAAAATATTGCCTCAACACCTTTTACCTTCAAGAATTTGCTTTTACAAATTCTTAAAAAATAATTTCTATAGTGAAACAATGCAATACATATTTTTTATTCTTAATAATTTGGTATTAAAGTAAATTGAATTATTTACGATCATTCGTAGATCGGAACAGCGGAGACGAAGAAAATAAAACGTAAACGAAAACAGACTGATGCATAGACAATTAGATATTCTCTGCTTGAGGCTCGATTTGAATCTGAGTGTAGTTTTATTACTATTCTGGAATAAGACCAATGCTCAAGTGCAGATTCTATATTTAAACTGAGATCGGGCGAATTAAGCTCAAACTGGACTTGAGGAACGTTCTGTAATACGGACCTTAGTCTAATTTAAAAGGATGTTGAATCTGTTGTAAAATGCAATTAAAACGGTTTACTTACTTTTTCCGTGTAATAAAACTTTTCAAGTCGTGCTCATAAATCTCTCCAATAACAATTTATGATAATAACTAATTTTTTTTAAACCTTACCTGTATAAATTAAGCTAAGATTTTTAGAAAAGAACGAAATTAATTCCCTAAGTTACTGGGGTGTAAATCGTTGCATAATCGCTCTAGACGAGTCCATTTCAAAGAATGCAAGCAATTAAAAATCACCCTGTTTACCCAACCGAAGTCAGACTTTTGTCAAAAATAATGAGTCATCTGCACAGTCCGGAAATGCGGTAGTTTTCTAGCGAAATACCGAAGCCCTGGAAAGCAAGGACTTTAAAGGAATAGGGAGGGTGAAGTCCGAAAATCTCTTCCGCACAGCCCAGAGGGGAAGGAGTAATTTGTTGATATTCCCTTCAAAAAAAATTACGTAGAGAGTAGGCCTTTGTCTCAGCAGTGAGAACTTTCGATTCTTGTTATGTTACTAACAATAGCCCGCGACTTCGTTCGTGTGGAAGGGTTTTCCCGCGTAAATCTCGAACCCGTGGGAGTTCTGGGATAAAAAGAAGCCTATGTGTTATTCCAGGATGTCAACCATCTACTTACAAAATTTCATTCAGATCCGTTCAGTAGTTTTTGCGTGAAAGAGCAACAAACATACATACAACCTCGCAAACTTTCGCATTTATAATGTTAGTAGGATATGAGTCATTAGACTAGCATCTTCTGTTGCCCATCACTATTAACTACCTTCCTTTGTCCTACTAGTTCTTAACTTGACCACTTAGGCTACTAACACAATTTCCACAGCCATTCACTCCCACCAACCATCAAAACTCCAATCTCCAATAGAATCCAAATCACGTTTAGCTTTCAGCCTCAGTAACATTCCTACCCACACACACATACACACACATCACAACAATACGATAACACGAGGTTATTAAATTATATTGTGACCCCTGCGTCGAGGTTAACTCCTGTAATTGGACCTCTAGCCGGCCTGATTGTTATTGCTGGCGTGATGGGCTGGCCAATTGACTATCACACTGTCTGGCCGTCTAGTCGGTAGTCAGATTCATTGTGCATTTATTATGATTATTTTTTTTCGGCTGTATGACGCATAACAACTTTTCAGATTGGCTAAGATTATACAGAATGGAATTTTGTTATCTGCCTTTACCCAAACTTCCAATCTCCGGGCTATTTATTTATTTACTAACTGTGCCCGCGACTTCGTCCGCGCGGAATAGCGACTTTCGGTAGCATTTTTAATTTTTTAGGCTAATGATTTTGAAAACAAAACTCATACATAATTTGAATGTCGTATTTATTAATAACTAATCAAAAGACTAAAAAATAAGTTTCAAGCTTCTAGCTTCAAAAATGACGTAATTTCCATACAAACTTTCATTCCCTATTTCAACACCTTACAGCCCTTTTTCGCATTAAAAAGCAGCCTATGTCCTTTCTCAGGCTCTAGATTATGTCCGTACCAAATTTTATTTAAATCAGTTCAGTAGTTTAGGCGTGATTGCGTAACACACAGACAGACAGAGTTACTTTCGCATTTAAAATATTAAGTAAGGATTTACTTAAGGTGGTGAACCTTAAGTAAATCCTTACAGCACATACATATACTTAATCATACGGTAATATTCTAATATATATGCCAAGTACAGGTAAACACAACACTGACAGCAAAGACGCCAGATTACCGCTTAGTCGCTAACTATCTAGGTGTACAATTGGTAATGGAATATAAGTTTTTTTACGAAGAAAAGAAATGGAAACGAGCAACTCATTCATAAACTGTACAGAGAAATTTTGACTAGGTACGTTTAATTGGTGAGAAATTGAAAAAATAAGCTATTACTGAGAAATACAGAAAAACCCCAATAGCACTAATGGCCCGACCAGAAAATCGAACCTGATACCTCGTGGTCAGCAGCGCTTGTGACCACTCGACCAATGAAGCAGTTACTTTGGAATTATACAGAAATGTTGATTTTTTTCTGAAGACTTAGTTGCTGAGATTATTTGAAAAACATTTCTCGTTTTACTACACTTTCCTACTTAAAGTAAATACTCTAAGTAGGAAAGCAAATGATTAAAAAAGCTTTTTTTCATTAAAACCCATCCAACTGATTATATTTCGAATTTTGAGAAATTACTATTTTTATAAGTTTTTAAGCTAACATGTTCACTAATGATATATTGAAAGCTATTAATATTTGTAATGAAAGGGGTACAGAATTGAAGTTATAATGGGTTCCAGCACATATTGATCTGAAAGGGAACGAGGAAGCTGACAGTATAGCTAAGTTGGCGGCAGTAGAGGGTAGGATATTTGACTACTTACCGGATCATTGGGAATTAGTACCTAGATTTAAATCACTATGTTTTGATGAATGGAAAAAACTGTTTGAAAGTAAATCAATAGACAAAGGCATATGGTACCTTCCTCGTGTCCCTTGGTTTGATGGCATTAATTTGAGTAGAAATTATGTTAAATTAGCACTTAGACTTAGATCCGGACACTATCCATCAGCAAAGTTTGCTTTCTTAATGAAAAAATCCAATTCTCCTAATTGCATAATTTGCGATAAAATTGAGGATGTTCAGCATTTGCTGATGGAATGTGTCCGGAATAAAGATGAACGCGACTCGCTGCTGAACGATTTTGAGTTAAACATATTGGATGTAGGACTAGTTCAAAGCATTATCGCAAACCCAAAATCGGAGGAAGCAAAAGGACTATGTAGTTTAGTTTTAATCGTTTAGCAGTGAGGAGCTAGTATTTTAGTTTTTTAGTGTTGCATTTTATTATTACTTAGCGGATTAATTTTGTTATAAGGTACGATGGGGTTGACATATCCTTATTAGACAAAAGCCCCAAATTAAAAATATAAAGATATAAAAAAGAAAAAAATGTTCACTAACAGTATCACATTTACCATGTGTATTAATGTGTGTTCATCCGCGATTCCGCGAAACAATAAAAACACATTGTAAATACCCCGTTTTAAGTTCTAATGATAATGAGGATGTTGTTTACTGTGACATTATTTTAATTTTTTAATATCCCACTGCTGAACAAAGATCTCCCACAAAGCCTTCCGGAAAGTGCTCTTTTCGAGCGCCACTTCAGACCAGCCAGTTATCATCATCAGACATCCATCCATCTTGCCATCTTTTTCTAGGCTGGCTTTGGTGGCATCGTTCACCACCAGGCACTCATTGCGTTGGGTACCTTCGTCCAACGTCCAAAATAAAACATAAAATTCTTTTATTTCAGACAGAATCCATTTTGTTAGTACACAAACAACTTATAAAACTAATGTTAGTACTTAAAACTACCAGAAACACAAAAACAACTAATTATTGAAAGCCACAGTGGCATGTAGGCGTATCCAATGTCCCAGAATGGGGCTGTCCCCCAGCTGTCCGCTATAGTGTTCAGGATGCTGTTGGGACTGACGCGTACCATGCGCATGATTGAAGCGCATCGCTTGCATATGATGCCATGGAAGCTATCTATACCTGCCTCTGCAAACATGACAGAGGCACTGCAGTAGCGCGGCAACCCCATCAACACCTTGAAAGCAAATTGCCATCACATACCCTCATCACTTGGTAGACATTTCACATACTACAAGTTATGTATGGTATGTAACCTTAAAGCCGATCACTGCCTCTTAATTTACAGGTAAACCTAATTTTAGAGGTAGGGTTCACCGACTATATGAACAGCTCTTGTTTTATATAGGTAATATCCATGTAATTTTTTATGGTAAATAAACGTAATTAATATTTATTTAAGCGTTCTTTATTATTTGAACCTCGCAGCTTTTTCACCTACGTCTTAGTATTCCAGTTATACAGTGGAAGAATTGTAATGACAATACAATTAGCAGCAAGCCACGTCACTCTTAATAATTTTCCTACAAAACTTATGCAAAGTCCAACCGCCATTCCCTCATCTCCCCACTAAATAAACGAGTGTAAACGAGAATTTCTTTGTTGGTCAATATTCATAATTGAATGATTTCAAAAAGCACTCATAGCGATTAGTTGTGTCGCCCTCCGTGGAAAGTTGGCGACAGCAGGGGTAGCCAACCGTGGGGACGTTTTAAGTATGTAAACTATTTTGTCAAAGATTTTCCCCTGGTACAACTTTAACTTCAAGTTGATTGACTGTAAATTGTTCACACTGTAGGCTTGGAACTGTCATTCTCTACCATTCAACTAAGGGTAGTGAAATGAGAAAATGGCGGGTGCATAAAACAATAGAGTCTAAATATATTGTAGTTAAATTATTAAGAAGCATATACATAGAATAAACTTACAAAATATGTATTTGTCATTATATTAACATTGTTTTTGGGGTTATGTACCCAAAGGGTAAAAACGGGACCTTATTACTAAGACTCCGCTGTCTGTCTGTCTGTCACCAGGCTGTCAGTCTCATGAACCGTGATAGCTAGACAGTTGAAATTTTCACAGATGACGTATTTCTGTTGCCGCTATAATAACAAATACTAAAAACAGAATAAAATAAATATTTAAATATGGCTCCCATACAACAAACGTAGTTTTTTTTCCGAATTTTATAGATCATGTACGGAACTCTTCGTGTGCGAGTCATACAGTCGAGATGATACGCTCGCGTTCGACCACCATTTCGACTAATGGTAAGAGATGATGCGGTTGGATAATGAAGCACGCTTACCTAGAATTAACCTTTTCACTCTTGACTTAAAGACCCCCAGGTCATAGCTATCAGAAATCTCCGACTCCGGAAGGGGATTCTACTTCTTAGCTATAAGCATAAAGATGGTATTCCTAAAACTTTTTTGCCACTAAAAATATTTTTAGTTAATTACGACAGAAGCTTACTTAACGCTTGTTTCGACCACATCATCACTTACCATCAGGTGAGATGGTGGTCAAACGCGAGCCTATTATCAATAAAAAAAAACCAGGTATATTACACGGAGCGGCTGCCTGTCTGACTTCCACAATCCAGTAGCTGACTAATGGGCCTACCACACGCACAAGCTTCACCACAGTTCTGCCTGCGCAAGCCGGTTTGTACACGGAACACCGTGCGTGTGGTTGGTAAAACTGAATCACGCGCCAACCCTACAGCGCGGCCTGCGAATTGCACGACTTGCTTGAAATTTTGCCTGCGCAAGCCCGGCCTGCGCGTACTTGCCTGTGTGTGTGGTGCCACCTGTAACGACTGTCAAAGATGTATGAATGACAACCGTGAACAACGGCTTCACGTTCTTTCCGAGGCATGCAGGAATCTCGGTGTATTAAGTTAGCTTAAGACCAGGCACTCTAAAATAATTTTCACGCAAGCTCCGCCCCCATGCACCCCGGTTAGGCCGTTGTGTACTAAACGCTAACGCAGCAGTAATAAAGTTGAATTTCGCGTGCGCTTTTTCACCATGTTCGGGTTCGAAACTAAGGTAAGTCTCAATTCTTATTTCGTTTATAACTAAAGTAATAATTGATTTAGAGAAAAGATATCTTATATTTGGATAATATACTATATTTTCTTACTGGAGATAAAAGCCGAGTAATCTTGATTAAATTTTGAATTTTAAAAAAGACATGATTTTCGATTAAGATATGAATCGAGCGAAAATGTTCCAATTACGTAACTGGTCTTAGACATGTAAAGAAAAAGATCCAATAAATCATATAATGAAGTTCCATTTTGATTGTATGCGTGATTGTTTCAGAATATTAATGCAAAGTTACATACAATTTAGGGAGCCTCTTCTTAACTTTGAAGTTCGACTCTTGCGGCTATAATTATTTAGCCTCTAGCACAAACCATTAAAACTAGTAATCTATTTTATTTTATTACTAGCAGTCGCGTGGGACTTTGCTCCCGATCAAGATAAAAGCATAACCTCCTTCTTTTGCAGTCGGAAAAAGGTAGCCTATAACCTTCTCCAAGCTTCAAGCTACTTTCATTTTAAATTTTATCCAAATCCATTAAATACTTTCGAACATTAGCGCGTTCAAACAAACAAACTATTCCGCTTTATAAAATAGTATAGTACACATGTGTACCTGCTGTTCACTAACTTTACTAAATATGGATTTATCTCAATTTAAAATTGAATGCGTTAATAGCTTAATTGCTTAGGCGACTTGTGAGCGAGAGATCATGGTTTCGAACCCCACCCATTGGCCATTCACCAGGCCACTCCAGACTCAAGCATATTTTGTTATGTGAATTCTGTCAACATTGTTAGTAATCTTAACATTTATACGAAACAAAATTCATTGGATACGAAACCAACAAAAAACCGTACTTTAACGCAACTAAGCAACATCCAAAGTGTTGTCAGTCCCTGCACTGACCGTCATTCGCCCGCATGATGTTGCTCAGTCCCTCGGCAATTATAACCGCTCGCCACGCCATCCGTTTGCGGCCATTACCGCCGTAACTGTCCACACCGCGCTCTGTCATCCCTGGCTGATGACACCCTTGTCTATGTCGGGGACATGAATTTGTATAGGTACCTACTAGTGACGCGATTTGATGGGAAATATTGTTGTATCGGGGTTTTTTGACTGATGTATCGGTCACCTATTAATACGCTACCTCTATTGTTTTAATCAAACAAAAAGCTGTTGATAAATAATGTGTTATAAATTATGATTACCGCAATTCAGGTTCCCAAGATACAGGCATGACCTAGTTTGGGGACCACCGTATGAAATAAGAAATTGTCACACGGTTATAAATGAAATAATAATTGAAGTACCTATATAATTAATTCAATTCAATTCAATTCAAAACATTTATTTCAGACTTACGTCCATAAAGTGTTAGTATTACATTAAAGGAACTTAAAATTATGTTAGTAAATTACACACATATACGTAATAAAAGAAACAAAATAAAAATGTGAAAAATGAGAGTCAGCCTACCTAACATGAACTTTCATCCATTGCCTCCAAATCGGACTATGGATGTTTTCAGCAATTACCCTCAGGTAGCTGTTGGGACTGTCCCTCAACAAAAATAAGAACATCATTGTAACAATAAAAAATAAATTTATTCTTATTCTTAACACAAAGTGCACAAACATACTAGAAATAAAGAAGAAAATAAATTTATTTGACCCAGATGTAAAGACACACAATAAATCCAAAAAAAAATAATTAAAACATAAACTTAATTAAATAGAACAGCACTGTGTTTTACTACTAACTCTATCTCTATTTGCAGTCAATTACAGACTAAGATAGATAGTTATATACTCTTTATTGTACATCATAACAGAATCAAATAAGGACTTAACAACTAAAAAGGGTGATACAATGGGTGGTCTTATCGCTAAAAGCGATCTTTTACAGACAGCCTTTGGATGGATTAAATTAGGAAAGTTCAACTATTACCCGTTGCGCAATTTTTATTGTATATTTTTCTTTATTTGCCTATCCCTATAGTATGAGTTATTTAGATTATATCAGGAGCAGTTATGATAACCGTTACTGGGGCCCGGAACTGTATTTCTTAAACACAAGTTATTCTTTAGCTTATCTAGGAAATCAGTACTCAATTCTATCACTAGATCGAGAGGCATTCTATACTTATGATAATTCTAAATCTAGATTAAGTTGCACAATAAATCTTACTACTTCTTATTGTAAATATAAATGTTTTATGTTTTATTACAACGAAACGCTAAAATTAATTATTCATTATGGTGGGTGAGTTTACAAATATATATACTCACATACACAAATAGCCTTACCCGGAACTACTTTATGCAGGCCAAACAAATATTGTTTTCGTGCGGGAGTTGAACCCATGACATGCAGCAAAGCAGCTAACCACTCAACCAACTGTTCAAGCGATTTGTGTGAGAGCGAATAAGGATATGGGACTTTTTATCGAAGTCTTGGATATTTTTCTTTATTCTTGGATATTTTTCTTTATTTTGCATGCATGGCAAGTCGCTTACAAAATCTAGTCTTGTAAAATTTTAAAGTTTGCCTCTGATGACCTTGTTAAAACGATTTAGATATCTTGTTTCATTAGTAATAGTTTGATTAGATCTCAATTTCATAATCATCTACACGTGTCTGGTTGAAACACGTAATCAGTGCAAAAAGAAAAAAGAGCGGTGGTAATAGGCATGACTTACGAGTTGTATTACTTTATTTTCAATTTTACAAATGCTCAGAGAACGGTTATGGAAAACATCGTATGGAAACCGGCATCGGTATGTCCTAGGACCGAAAAATCAAAAGACATGCGACATCAAACACAACACATTAGTGGCCGCCACGCTGGGCTAGGCACGCAGGCCTAGGTCTGCCTGGTAGATGCCCCGGGCGTTGAGGATCGCGAGCCGATCTCCAGCCACCGTAGGCGCGGGCTTGCGGACGGCGAGCAGGGGTAGCTCACCGTCCGGTAAGGATCAGGCCCGGGTCGGCGGCGCGATGTGTTCCACGCACGCCTCAAAGAGCAGCAGCACCAGTGACGGGACCTCATAAGGCCATTGCGGGGTTGCGGAAATGTTCTAACGAGATACTGCGGCCCCGGAACTTACGGGCAGCTGAAGGAACAGGGTGGGTTTTTAGTCAGTAGAAGTTTGACACTCCCTTCCACTTAACTCAGAGCGGGAGAAGTCATTCGATGAATTCCCCAGCCAGAAAATAAAAGTCTGCGTGGTGGACACAGCGCATTCCCTGTCATGGAGAGAAGACCTGTGCCCCAGCAGTGACTACGTGGTAGGCTGGTTAAGTAAGTAAGTAAAAAGAAATGCTATTTCTTGCTGCTATTCCTTCTTCTTAAAACCCACGACTGAAAAGTTACGTTTTCCGAAACCATGCACCTAACTGCGGAGTAAATTTGTCCCTAAATTCAATTGAACCTACACAGCGTCACAAAATGAAGCTTTAAAATTAAATTATAGTCGTTATCGTGTTATTTACGAGGACTCCTTTAACCCTACATCGCTCGTCATAGCGGTCATCAGCGGAACGAAATCGCTTTAAAACGCTGGTCGCTAATAAACAACACACCACTAAGTTAACTTGTGGTGCAAGTTAGAAGGTGTAAGCAGGAACTTACAATTGAATGTATATTTTTACTCGTTCTATGAATTGCCGACCAGAAATTTTCATTACATAAACAAAGCTTAAATCCTTGCAGTTAATTTTACATTAAACTTTGTTTTAGCCCCTTTTGATTTTTTTTTACAAACCGACCCACTAAAAAACGTGAAAAAAACTTTTTGCAAAAAATTAAACCGTCTTCCAATCTACTTCTAATCTACGACTTCTAATCATAACACTACAAAGCCAAAAATAACTTTATTTTCGGTAGTCAGTGCTATTGGTTTTGTATTTTCTTTTTTTTGACACCGCCTTCCGAAATCATAGTTATTTTTGGCTTTATCGGTGGGAGAATCATCAAATGATTGGGAGTGTTAGATTTTACTGATTAAAAACTTTTAACTTTTAATGGTTCCTTTACTTGCCCTTACGTGTGGGGCCACGGTATCTCGTTGGAACATTTACAACCCCAGAAGGTTATGTTACTCCTTAGCGCATGTAGGTATATGAGATTTGATATTTTTAAAATAACTATTTACCTATAACGCTATTAAAATTGTGTCCATCAATGTCAGTGTGCGTATAGAACCTTATTTTGATTGGATTTAATGATTGTTTTTTTAATCAAACTGGCTTAACCGAACGATGCTCTTACGCTGCGTCGCTTCTGTCCTGTGACTTGTACCACACACCAATGTTACCCCTTTAGCGATCAGGGTCAACAGTCACGGTATTTCAGCTAAATGGTTTATATCTGGCGGGTCACGGTGCGGAGTGTCTGTCTGTCCGTCAATTAATAACAATCAAAGTAATGTTTAGCACATAAATCAACATTAAATTATTAGTTTAAAGTTATTTTTGTGATATATTGCTGTTGATATAATATTGATTTTAAAGACATGAACTTTTTCTTTTTTAATTAAAAGGAAGGACACTCCACTCATAAACAGTCACGGCCAGGGTGACGGCCAAATGCCTATTTGCTTTAAAACCGCTATATACTCGTACTTTCAGTTAAATAACAAGTTCGCTTTATCTACAAGACGAGCGTTTATTTATTTGGTTTGTATATACATGCATATTATTGCAAACTAAGACCTACCTAACCTAAGACGTAATAAAAAAATAAAATTCATTTATTTCAGGTCCAAGACCCATCTATACTTATAATAAATCTGTAGAGAGTCAATTCTGTACATGAAATATATTTCCAAAATAACTATCAGGGGGTGATTAGGGATCGATACTGATACCAAAAATGCAATCAGTAAAATTTTTGTCTGTCTGTCTGTCTGTATAACCGTTATAGAAACAAAAACTACTCGACGGATTTTAACGAAACTTGGTACAATTATTTTTCACACTCCTGAGCTGGTTATAGTATACTTTTCATCACGCTACAATCAATAGGAGCAAGGAAGTGAAGGGAAATGTTGGGAAAACGGGAGAAGTTACTCCATTTTATAAGCTTCCGTCGCGTGTGCAACCTTAATGGTTAAAGCTAAAACCAGCCAAGTGCGAGTCGGACTCGCGCACGAAAGGTTCCGTACCATCCATACTAATATCTATACTTCCATATACTAATATTATAAATGCGAAAGTAACTCTGTCTGTGTGTCTGTCTGTTACCTTTTCACGCCTAAGCCGCTGAACCGATTTAGATGAAATTTGGCATGGGAATAGTCTAGGACCCTGGGAAGGACATAGGATAGTTTTTATCCCGAAATTGCAACGGGATCGGGATTTACGCGGGAAAAACCTCCCACGCGAACGAAGTCGCGCGCAAAAGCTAGTATAAAATAAAAATACAAATTCTATAAATTGCTCGGCTTGTTAGCATGAAACATGTACTCCTTGTATTGCAAAATAGAGATCAAACTTCTTTTCAACCGACGACAAAAAGAGGAGGTTATCAATTCGACGCGTATATTTGTTTTTTTTTTTATGTATGATCACCGATTACTCAAAGACGGCTGAACCGATTTGGAAAATTCTTTTTTTGATTGAAAGGGTATACTTCGAAATTGGTCCCAATATCATCAAGTCAGGATCTGATGATGGGATCCTGGAGAAATCGAGGGAACTCTTCAAATATTATAGGCACACCTATGGTGTTTTGGGTATTTCTTATAGTTACTTGTGCAGTTGCTCTCAAAAAGTACCATTTGAGGAAGTGGAACTGATGATGAAGACCACAGATGGCCGCCGAAACTACTCAATAATAAATATTGAGTGGATTGCGATTCGATTACTTGAATATGGATGTTAAGCACTTTATGCTCGTCACAATGCATATGGTGATGTAGAGCTGATGGTGAAGTACCAGGAGAACTCCTCAACAATTAACGGCCCAGCATTGGGAAAAGCAATATTTTGTAAAAGGTTATAAGTAGTTGACATTTAGGCTCTTGTAACTAGGTAAATTAAAAATTGACCAACTAAAAAGAGTGAAATAAAAACTTTTTACCAAAAAATTAAACTGACTCCCAAAAAACACTGCAAAGTGAAAAATAACTTTAATTTCAGAAGTCGGTGCCAAAAACGAAAATACAAAACTAAAGACACCGACTTCCGAAATTAAAGTTATTTTTCACTTTGCAGTATTTTTTGGGAGTCGGTTTAATTTTTTGGTAAAAAGTTTTTATTCTGTATATTAGAGGAGGCTTGTGCCTAAAGCGCGGCAGATACAGCAATTGTATTGTTACTGCTGTAGGAATATTATTGCGCCCGCGTCACTATTAACGGTGGCGCGTCGCCGTTCGTCTTTTAGTCCGATGATGAAACGGCTTGGTGGAATTAGATTGTGCAATTCCATCGCACAGTCCCCGAAATGTAACCGATAGAAAAACCATGGGCTTGCAACACGTCGTCGATGTTCATGGCTCTGGAGCTTTGTCTCGACCGCTCGTTGCCAATGATCCTTTTGGCCTATTTATTTATTTATTTATTCACAAGGCAATTACAACAGGTTACAATCCACTTATTATAACAAATACACATAATATGTTTAGGGCTGATTGTGTTGAACATGACAACAACAACAAAAAAAATATAAATTTAACTACAAGCAATAGGTTACAGAAACAATGTTTAAAAACTAAATTAGTGTAAAACAGTGTTAAATAGTTATCCATACTAATATTATAAATGCGAAAGTAACTCTGTCTGTCTGTCTGTTACCTTTTCACGCCTTAACCGCTGAACTGATTTACATGAAATTTGGCATGGGAATAGTTGAGGACTCCGGGAAGGACATAGGATAGTTTTTATCCCGATGTAAGATGTAAGGTTAAGATCTACAGCTAACCAAACAAAAAAAAAGGTTCCCGTAGGATAGTTTTCGAATTGAATATTTGTTGCTCTTTCACGCAAAAATTACTGAACGGATCTCAATGAAATTTGGTAGGAGATAGTTGATATCCTGTAAAAACACATAAGCTACTTTGTATCTCGGAACCCACGAGTTCGGGATTTACGCGGGGAAAACCTCCCACGCAAATGAAGTCGTGGGCAAATGCTATCCATACTTTAATACATACACTATATATACTTATACAACGTGTAATTTAAAGGGTATATACATACCAAGTGTACGGCTTCTTTGGATGATAACAAACGATATGGCAAGGGTTTTGTAATCCTATGTCTACATGTGTGGAGCTTATTAGAAATTTCAATACATTGATACCAGAGACTGAATTTTTCAAATTAAGAAGCAAGCAAAACCAATAATTTGGGGTCACTTCTGTTAGTCGCTTATTTTGAGCTGAAACTTTGCATAGAGACTCCATACCAGATGTTGTCTTCAGTCCTTTTGGATAGATATGGGGTTTCCGTTACACGTTGTATACTTATATGTATACTATATATTTATATACTTATATACTAATATTATAAATGCGAAAGTAACTCTGTCTGTCTGTCTGTCTGTTACTTTTTCACGCCAAAACCGCTGAACCGATTTACATGAAATGTGGCATGGGAATAGTTTAGGACCCTGGGAAGAACATAGGATAGTTTTTATCCTGGAAATCATCCCTAACGGATGTAAAAAGGGTGTTGGAACTTTATATTCCCCCATACCAATTCATTCAAATCGCGTAATCAAGAACCACTGGAAACATTTTTTTAAACTATCTACAAACATGCGAGTACAGCTGCACCATGATGTTACATCCGATATCAACGGGATGATTTATTTGAGCTCTGAATTTTGTAACATAGTCCAAGATACAGATAATTTAATAAACCACGTTTATTCGGATTTGGAAACAAATATGAGGGATGGAGAATGGCTCTCGCGCACTGCTCTGGTTCAGACCACAGTGTGGGGCGAGAGGGATTGGGATGCAGTCGCCTCCTTCTGCGAAGCAGTCATGCTAGCGAAGTAGGAGGCTGAATGCGCGAGGGAGAGGCAACCCTCTTCCTCGTGCCTTAGCCCCCGCGAGAGACGCTCCGGGTGTCTAGGATCGCAAGCCAATCTCCGGCCACCGTAGGCGCGGGTCTGCGGTCGGAGAGCAGGAGTAGCTCACCGGCCGGTTGCCTCAAAGAGCAGTCAGCAGCATTGATGGGGCCCGATAGGGCTATTGCCTCAGGTTTGCGGAAATGTTCTAACAAGATACCACGGCCCCGGAATGCAAGGGCAACAGAAGGAGCAGGGTGGGTTTTTAGTCAGTAGAAGTCTGACACTCCCTTCCGCTCCACCCACAGCGGAAGGAATCATTTGATGATATTCCGACAAAAAAAAGGGATGGAGAATGACTGCATGAAATAGTAATTTTAGCACCGACTAACGAAATTGTAGTTCAGATCAACGAAAAGATTATGTCTCATGTGAATGGTGATGTTGTCAAGTATATGTCCATCGACAATGTCATGGATATTGAGCAAGTGACGTCGTACCCTGTAGAGTTTCTCAACTCTCTGGAATTGACAGGGTGTCCCAGTTCTGTTGATGCAGGCACTACAAATACGTACCTTGGACGCAATTTTATGCAACCAATAATTATGACATTCCCATAATTCCGACCGATTTGCCATCTCAATTTAAAAGACCATTTAGAAAAACACTGCTTTTCCCATGGGCAACTGTATGTAGCGAACTCACGATTATCAAGCCCACAAAATTTACACGTTTTAGCCAAGGACGGGAAAACCAGAAACGCAGTTTACAAAAATGTATTGTAAACTACGTTTTTGGTTTTAAAAAGGTAAATTTTAAATACTATTTGTCTGTCTGTTTTTGGGGATGGATGGACCCTGGTGATGGTTTTTTTTTAATTTATATGCGTTTTTACCCACCCAAATTATTGAAAAAGTGTAACATAACGCAGGCGAAGCCGCGGGCAAAAGCTAGTATATAATAAAACATTAACAGAGAATAAGAGCACTTACAAGTCTTTTAAAAGCTATGGTACGAGCATCGAAGATGTCAATACTAATACTGGTATCTTTCGATATTTCATTATAAAGGCCTATTTCTCGATAGACATAGCATCAAGCTGATATTTGGCAGATTCGTCCCAGGGATTCTGTATACCAGACGAGGCTTGTGCCTTGAAGCGCGGCTGATACATCAATTGTACTGCAAGTGCTGTAGGAATATTCCTGCGGCCGCGTCATCATTACCAACCAGAATTAAACGGGAAGTTATAACGAATCCACAACAAATATATACCAACTCGATCCTCACAGTTGTCACACAATAGCTTAATCGTCTGATTACAATTACTGGACAATGGCGGGCTTTGTGAACCAGTGGGCCCATCGCAGCGATGGGAATGGTAGCATTGTGGGTTTGTGACCGCCGTAATAGGCCCGCAATGAGCCCGTATGCTCCGACGACATCTTGTGTTGGTTGAGTGTCTTGAATTAGATGTGTTTGTTGAGAAATAGTTTGATAGATATGATGAATAGATTTGTGAATGGACAATAGAGTTATAGTCGATTGTAGCGATGGTCCTGGGTTTTTTCCCAAGGCCGGGTAAAGTAACATCCTATCCTTTGTAAGTATAGTGTTGACAGGTCGGTGATGGCTAGGGTAACGGATGTTAGGGACTTAGGGGTAAAATTCAAAACAGAGCTAACGTTTCGCGATCACATCATGTTGCAAAAAAGCTTACCGTAATTTGGGTTTCGTGTTGCGTATGGTGCGTGATTTTACAAATATTAAAGCAGTTATAGCTCTCTACAATGCATTGGTGAGAAGTCAATTAGAAAGTAACGCAGTAGTTTGGGCTCGCATGAATCTAAATATAGGGTCATGCTGGAGCGAGTACAAAATAAGTTTATAAGACATTTATACTTACGCTTGTATGAAGTCTATCCCTTTTACCCATTAATGTACCCAACTTTATTTATTTTGGGTATGGTAGGATATAAGTGATATAACGAGCTGAGCTTCAGGATGGAACTCGCAATCATCTCGTACATATTCAAAATATTTAGAGGTAAGGTGCATAATGCGGACGTATTATAATATACGGGCAAATAAGTTTGTGTGTTCCGGACAAGTACGTGCGGGGACATCGGCAGCCATGGCTGCTGGTGGAGCGTCGCGGGCGTACCAATCTGTTTGGGGAGGCTCAATTGACGCACTCTCATTGCGACCGATTAGGACTTGTTCTGTTGTTCATTGGGTGATTTAAATCGGAGTGCTTTGTTACAAAAAAAATAGTTGTTCTAGAATAGGTATACTGTCGGTGAAAATTTAAGCTGACTAGGTGAGTAGTTATAATATCTTAGCTTATTATTTTACTTATTAGAATTTCTTCCGCCGCGACGATTGATCGCTGTTTTGTCTGCGTTGCCGTAGAAGATGTACATGAATAGTAGTACATCTAAGACTTGTTCTGTTGGCATGGGTTCCGACTTAGAGATCCGTCGCGTGGCTGTGGCTATGCTAAATATCTATAAAAAGAAAAAGTTTTTGTGACCGAGTACTCCGCCGCATACCCAGTGTCATAATCCTGTGCACGCCGCTGACTATTGCATTAGGTTACCCTGTAATGATAGATGTAAAGTGGATAATAAATAAGTAAATAAAAATACGTCGCATTTTGCTATAAAGAAGTTCATGTTAGCAGATTTGAGTAGCTTTTTGTCTGGCTTGCCACCTGTGTGAGACACACCTGTATATCTTCAGACTATACTGCACTATTACTGAATTGCAGTAGTCATCATTAGAAAGAGAACGGCATCACTGATGAGCAGAGTGCGAGACGGCGCCAATACAATCACAATTACATATGTGTAGAAATTTTAAATACAATTACGTATACATAGGCTAAGATAAAATAAAATAGTTTGAGTTTTTTCTTGTATACTAACACTATGTACGATTTGTTTTGATATACTCTACATATATTCCCGGTTACCCCTTACGAAGTATAAAGGTATGATGCTTTTAGATTCGTCTCCTATGTTACACCACGAAAGATTCGCAGGAAGTTTGTCCTCAACACACTCTTTACTGTAGTCTTGGAAGCTGGTGCTCCCTTTGATGACGGCGGCGCGGCGGCGCGCGGCCGCGGCGCTTTGACAAAGGAAACTCTCGAAAATTCTCGTAAGTTTGAAAAGGGAAAAAAATATTTGACATGAAAATGGATATATGTTTACGGATATATATAGGTATGTTACATGGTGGAGATCCCACACATACGCACAAAATATTTTAGCAATACTTTCATTGTGCGTACAGCTAAGAAGTCTGTGCTTTCTGAATTCTGATAGCTATAACATGGGGGTATTTAAGTCCCGAAATATAGGTTACGTCTAGGTAAGCCTGCTTCACCTTCGACTGCATCATCGCTTACCATCAGGTGAGATGGTAGTCAGGCGCGATCTTACCAAAAAAAGTGGTAGATATAAAAATAAAGTTAACACTAGTCTATAGAACTCTATAGCTCTGGAATAGCATGTAAAAGTTTCATTTATAACCTCATTGGAATATACACTTTTTTATATATTTCATTGTTGATTCCATTGCCTTAACAGAAATATTAAGTTGGCTCTCAAATTACCCAAAATTATAACAAGAATGTACCAATATTGTGTCTATTAGTATCAATTAGGTGGACGTTGATTCATACAATAAAAGAATTAGTATTTATGTCCTTCCGACCTCCGACCTCCCGCATGAAGCGCTTTACAAGAATATGGAAGAACAGAGATTATTGTTATTTTGTTGCTTTTGAATTGTTGATAAGGGATGGCACACATGACAAGAAAATAACATTTAAAAATCATACATCGTTTTTTTTAAAGAGATCTTGTAATGTCGGTAGAATTCACATTACTAGCAATCTTGTCAATCCCTTCAACTAAGCTAAATCGGCTTGTCTGGAATGGGTTCACAGCAATAGTGTAATGGGTGTGGTTCGAACCCACGATCTCTTAATCACGAGTCTGACACCTTAGCCGTTAGGTTATTGACGCTTCAAAATGATTAAAGTTTATTCGTGTGACTTGGTAATTTACAAAATACATTGAAGTGCTCAGACCCTTGGGTTTACACGGATTAATTACCATAATGCTCAGGACTTCGCATAACCATGATAAACGTAAATATACTGATTTTTCGGTACAATATTTGCAGCCGAACAGCTCAGCACTTTTGCCTGCGTGCATTTCCATAAATGCATGTATCGCAACTATTAGCAGTTAGTACGTATTTGTCCGTCGATCGCGTAACTCACACCAAAACCATACAACCATCTTTTAGATTAAATCAACTTAGCTTTCTAACTTACAAATACATTTAGTTGTTTAAACCATAACCGAACTAAAGTAGTATCATTTAAACCAAACCAATATCAAACCATAACCGTCGAATAAAACAAAACCACAAAAATATCAACCAATTCAGAAGGTTGGTATTGCGCAGACCGATACCAATTGTCTACAATACTGATAAAACGTAAAACCCAGCCTTTTATTTCGGAGAAAAATGAACATGGCATGACTCCACCTCCAGTGGAACTAATGCAGTGTTAGACTCCCATTGACAAGAAATCCACGCTGTTCCTTCAGTTCCCCTTGCGTTACAGGTCCGCTGATGTAACATTTCCGCAACCCCGACGTAAACCGTTGCCTAGGACTTAGATAGATCGCATGTGTAATGATTCTGTCCGCAATTATGAACTAAGCATGTCCCAAATAAAACTTTAATTGTCTAAATAACCACAAAATCTGTGTACTCCCATCCCTAACATAATAAAATCTATTGACACAAAATATTGAGTGAAATCATCAGAATAGTTACAAATAGTGGCGGGTTGATTCCCGATTTAGTAACATTTCTAAACAATTATAACTGTGGTCCATTTGACGTTATTATGCGGGGTGTTTGTGTACAATTTACTTGATTTGGACTTATTTTGTGAGAGCTTGTTTTGTGTACATGTTGGTAGATTCATATGCGTTTTCCCAGGATAGTCAGTTATCTACTGATGCTGCGTATAGTTTTTTGTGTGGGGTCTTTAGATATGAATGAATTTGTAAGGTTTGACAATTATATGACTACTGGTTTATTCTTTGGGGAGTGTGCGTTGGAGCTCCATGACTTGATCCCTCCATCTCCCTTTGACTACTAGTCTACCAGACGTACGGCTGGGTACCACCCAGACTTGGTTGATATACCGTCTTGTCGTACCAAGCGCTTCTCGTCTACATTTATTGTACGTACAGTCAAGCTGTGAAACTCTCTGCCGGCTTCTGTGTTCCCTGCCACTTGATGACCTTTCAGCCTTTAAAGCAAGAGTAAGTAGGCATCTCCTGGGCTCGCTCGTTCCATCGTAGACCTCATCTGCCGCTTAACATCAGGCGAGATCGAGGTCAAGAGTGGGCTCATCCGTCATAATAAATAAAAAAAAAATAAAAAATATTACGGACCCGTAGATTTACAGTGTACAGACCTATTGAAAATTACACTTTTTAAGACTTATTGCATGAGTCTGTACACGGGTAATCTATGGGTCAGTTGCGCCAGAAGATCGCTGGACGTGCTCGGCGTGCAGTATGATTATAGGGCTTTAAGGATGCTCTTACGACTTCTTCGTTACTGTAGTACCTCAGATATGTTTGTGCAAACTCGTACGGATACTTTTCAAGCGATTATACGGAAGAAAACAGCGTCACTTTTGAGGAGTGAGGGATAGTCGCAACACCAGCCTGAGAACGGTAGGTGAGAGTGTACTCATCATCATCATCATGGCGGTTTGTACGGAGGGTAGGTATTATATTCTAACACTATAGATTCTATGTTCCGAAATAAAAAGATTTATTTATTTATTTATAATATTATTTTTTTTTAATATGTTTGCTATCTATTAGTTTCATAATTTTAGCTCACCAGTGGATTTTTAAGTCAAGAGTGAATAGATTACTTCTAGGCAAGCCTGCTTCATCTTCGACCACGTCATCGCTTGCCATTACCTAGTAAGATAGTGCGCAAACGCGAGCCTATTACAATAATAAAAAGATATTCTTGTCTGGAGTCAGCTGTCAACCACTAACTAGGTTGATGGGAAGATAGACTCAATATTTTTGCATTCAAAATCCTGGCATTCTGATCACGGAGCGTAGAAGTTAAGCAAGTTAGTTGTGTGGTCATCACAGCTAGCTTGCTTAAATTCTAGTCTGGGTAGGTAACCTGCCGGGCGTCGAGGATCGCGAGCCGATCTCCGGCCACCGTAGGCGCGGGCTTGCGGATGGCGGGCACTGCGGGCAGGGGTAGCTCACCGTCCGGTAAGGACCAGGCCCGGGTCGCCGGTCGGCGTCGCGTCGTGTTCCACGTGCGCCTCAAAGAGCTGTCAGCACCAGTGAAGGGGCCCCATAAAGTCATTGCCTGTCGGGGTTGCGGGAAAGTTCTAAGGAGATACCGCAGCCCCGGAACTTAAGGGCAGCTGAAGGAACAGGGTGGGACGCAGTCATTGGATGATTTCCCATCCTTAAAAGGTAGGTTTCTTAGTTCTTACACCAATTAGGTGTAATAGGATGGACAGTATTTGCTTATTCTCATATTAAAGACAACATAAGTAACAATTCCTTTCTCCCAATTTAATCTCACCTCCACAGTTGATAAACATTTCCTCTAAGACTTAACGAGGAAATTAGTGTAATTGTTGTAATTACGCCAAGTGGGTCGCTGGTAACAAGTAAGCCTACACCGGACCGCACGCGCGCTGGTTCGGTTCCCGGGTACGACATCGTTAATTATGGCGGCCCGGGTTCTTGAACTTTGTGGGTGGTTAACTTTAATGTTTTTATCTAGTGGTTACAGACCTACCCAAGTCTGATTAGGTTGAGTTTTATCGAATTAACTTCTATCAAATTGCAGGATGTGCAGCTAGCATTAGATGAACTCATTTCGGTTTAAAGACATTAATCTATTTCCTCAAGAATGAATATTACAAATTGAGAAAAGTAAATATGTAATTATTATATAAAAAGTAAATGACCAGTGACCATACATAACAAAGGTATTAAATTTAAGTGACGTATGTTTCAATGTTTCTTACGGACGTGGTCTTCAAGGGTTTTTTTTAAAGAATATAAACTTACATAGTTGCTCACATTGTCGGGTAATTCATTATATATATTTTATTGATAATAGGTTCGCGTTTGTCCAACATCTCACATGATGGTAAGTGATGATGTGGTCGAAGATGGATCACTATTACCTAAAAGTAACCAATTCAATCTTGACTTAAAGACTCCTAGGTTATAGCTATCGGGAAATACAGACTCCGGCAGGGAATTCCACTCCTTAGCCGTACGCACAATGAAAGTATTCCCAAAACGTTTTGTGCGTATGTGTGGGATGTCCACCATGTAATGATGGCGCATCGCCGTTTGTCTTGTAGTCCGATGATGGAACGATATACAAGATTAAGAGCAATACCTCAGACATCCCAATTAAAATATTTAGTTATAAGTCTAAAACAACATCCGTAACTAAATAAATTGTAACCAAACGTAGACATTTTTTATAAAATAGTTATCCTTACTAAATGCAAAACGTATGTGCGTCATACAATATCCTTACGCAGACGCATACACTCATGCAATGTTAGCGGACGACACGCACACGAGCGCATTTCCTTGAATTAAGGATTGTATTAATTTGTCATGATACTGTTTCCATTTTAAGTTAAATGAAAGATTTTCCGTCAAAATTTAACACCTATTTTTTATGACGGAAATCGATTCAGAAGCCGATCCTGAACCAACTACTTTCAGGAATTGCGTTTATTCTGTTACACATTGTATATAGATTATTTGATCAACTGTCAATGTGTACTCGCTTAAACAACGCAATGACCAAGTCCGCTTACAATGTACTGCATGCGTTCCGTCCTCCCCACACTTCAATCATTGACGTTTCGTCCTTTGCCCTGATTGGCCGTGATGCACGGCGCTTGTTTATCGACAGTGAGTTACAATCAGTAGCAAGCTCTCGATTTAAGTGTGTGTAATTTATTTGTGTGCGTGATTCGCATACGTAACTGGCCTCTTGCTTGTAGTAGAGCTAAAGAGTGGGAGACAAGCGGCGACACGTGTTCAAATACAAATCAGGAACTATTTCCTTTCTAATCTCTTTTATCTGTTTTGTGGCCCTTTCCCAGCTACCTCGAAGTCGATTTCTAGTCTAACTGGATACAGCAGAGTACTAGTGTTTACATGGAGTGACTTCCTTGGCGTGACTGCTGTCAGATAATCTGGCTTCTAACTACACTTATTTATTATTTATTGTTATTAAAACATGTTACATTAGCATCTTAAAAATAAGTCAACGCCCCACAAAACCGTTTACACGGTTTGTCTGTGAGTATTTAAAGACATAGATATAAATTACTTATGACATACATCAGTATTATAGAAACTTACAACAGCACACTCCCCTCTTTTAGTTCATGTTATGTTACGTTATTTAAATAACATAAAAGTAAAAGAGATCATATTAATTATATTTCACAAAAGGTATATAGGTACATATGTATTCTCGCCATACTGTAAAGTCTGGCGATTAAAAAATAACTGTAGAAAATAAAAGAAAATACTTCAAAATATTGAAAAAAACAAATTTAAAAATTATAAATGACTAATATACCACTTCTTAAGTGCTTTTGCAAATTTACTCTTTTTATTCTGATTTAAGATATCTGCAGGCAATGTATTGAGATAAGATAAGATAAGATAAGATAAGATGTATTTATTTGCGTAAAACATGGTATAAATAGGTCTTACAGTACAAAAATAGAGCAGACATGTTTTGCCAAGATTAAACATAGCATGCAAATGTATTTGTAATAACAATTTTCTTAGTAAACTAAATTATTATTATATTTTAAGAACACTACTTTTGTTCTAGGTATTTTCTTATACTATAGAAGTTGCTATTAAGTAACCATTCATACAGTTTAGATTTAAATGCATATCTCGAATTTAACATTTTCAGGTGACTCGGTAATCTGTTATAAATACATACACACATACTTAAGCAGTTTTTGTTGTACTTAACAAGCCTGGGAACACTGTTTAGCACGAGTCTATGCGGGTCTCGTCGGCTTCGAGGATTTAGATCGTTTGCTACTTGAAATAATTCTTTATGTTTCCATACAAAGAGTAAGTAAGGTACTCGCTTATGTATTGTTCTATCACCAAAGTAATTATTTTCTCTAGGTACATTAAATTTACCTGCAGATACTGTCCTCGTTGCGTGGTTATGGGTAACTAGCGAGTGAGGCTCCCAACTGCCATAACTGTTTACCAGGAGCAGATATTTATGCTTTACTCTAACAGGAAGAATTTTACAAATTTTGAAGAGCTTATAATAATTTAGTTAAGTGTACTAAGAAGCCAGAATGTCAAAGATGGTACAATTGACAGCCGGGACCAACTGCTTAACGTTCCTTTCAGAGGCAGACGCCACTTGACATCACCCATCCACAGTTCGTTGTCGGTAAACGTTGCTTAACCTTACAGATCGACCTGCGCCGCTGTTATTATTTAGCCACTTGTTCCTCTAATGGATACCAAGCTGCTTAACCATCTTTTTAGCATATTCTTACTTATGATATCGTAAGTCTAATTTCATTCAATGAGCTTCGCTAGTACAGTGATACAACTTTTCTGCACTCAGCTCATGTGGTGGAATACATCCCATTCCCTAGGCTATTATAAAGACTAAGTGTCAGTCATCTAAGAAATTTGCATTGTAGGTTATCTATCACACTCTTCACAAAAACTGTGTTTGATCCTTTTTCTCCAGGTTTCGATAGCCGATATGACGACGCTTTCAGTTTTAGAGTAAGTCTAATCAAATCTAATATTTATTTTTATTGTTCGAGTAACGTGTTAGTAACCATATGTTTAACTCTATGTGTATGGCATCGAGTCCTACCTCATGCGGAGGCAGTTGCGGTCGGCTGGACACGTCTCTAGAATGTCTGATGAAAGAGTGTCAAAGCGCGTCTTTTTCTCGAAACTATATAACGGTAAGCGGAAACGCAGAGGTCACTTCCTGAGATACAAAGATGTGCTCAAGAAACATATAAAAGGGTCTAGAATTGACCCCTCCACCTGTGAAACGCAAGCCACTAACTGCCCTGAATGGAGAAGGATTGTTCAGGGCAGCGTTAAGCAGTTTGAAGATCAGAGACGGCGAGAATTGGACGCCGAAATAAACCGCCGTCTAACATCTTTAACTATTACGTGAACGACGTCCTCACATGTAACATTTGTGCCTGCACGTTTACCTATAAAATTGGTTACATCAGTCATGTGAGGATATATAACAACTAACGGGAATGCAGTTATGCAGCGGGTTCACTGTGGCCGAAATCGGCCGTTTCATAGCCGATTTCATCATCATCATCAACCCTATGTTAGTATTCCTAATCTAATTATGCGAGTAACAGGCACGTTACACGCCTATCACCGAGGTAGACAGCTTGCAACAGCGACTCACATATAGACTGTCGTGTCTATATGTAAAAGGTTGGGGCTGCCCCGAACTTGGTACACCAGGGCAGCGCATCGTTTTCTCATCGATCGCTGTGTAGAAACAGTTGATTCGAGGTTTTTTTTATACCACTCTGGGCAGAATTCACATTTCTAGCAATCTTGTTAACCCCTCCAACTAAGCTAAATATGCTTGTACCTGGAGTGGGTTCACGGCAATGGTGTAATGGGTTGGGTTCGAACCCGTGTCTCGATTTCAAGTCTGAGACCTTAGCCTTTAAGCTATTGAGCTTCAACAAATGACCCTGACGCACTACCGGCACTTGAAGCTTCATCATATAGAATACTAGTACTCACGCGGGGCTTCGCTCCCGTGGATTCAATCACTGTAAAAACATAACTCTCCTTTTTTGCAGTCGCGTAAAAAGTGCCTATAACCTTCCTCAA
Source organism: Tholera decimalis (assembly GCA_943138885.2). Classification (NCBI taxonomy): domain Eukaryota; kingdom Metazoa; phylum Arthropoda; class Insecta; order Lepidoptera; family Noctuidae; genus Tholera; species Tholera decimalis. Next base: position 1,217,331 of record OW964557.2, on the reverse strand, counting down.
GCTTCAAACTACTTCCATACCAAATTTCATCCAAATCCACCCAGTACTTTCGAAGATTAGCGCGTTCAAGCAAACAAACAAACAAACTTTTCCGCTTTATAATATTAACTAGTACTCTCGCGGGGCTTCGCTCCCGTGGATTCTATCACGGTAAAAACATAACTCTCCTTTTTTGCAGTCGGGTAAAAAGTAGCCTACAACCTTCCTCAAGCTTCAAGCTACTTCCATACCAAATTTCATCCAAATCCACCCAGTACTTTCGAAGATTAGCGCGTTCAAGCAAACAAACAAACAAACAAACTTTTCCGCTTTATAATATTAGTATAGATATAGATTGTATCAGTAATATTGATAGCTCTCTTATCTAAAGTTAATTTAAACATTCCGACTAAAACTCGGTATAATCCACCTTTACGGGTACCATTAAGCTCAACTAAGTATAGGCAGAATTAATTTATTGTGCGTGCAAGCAGAAGCTTTAATAACCGGTGTAAGCAGCACGATTGTGAACCGTTTACAACAAATGTGATTGCAGCCAGAAGACGCCTAAGCCTTGATTTTTTCAAAAAATATTAATGTCTGTAGTTACTGTGTTGTATGTGTTATTTATATCTGCTATCTATTTAGTCATTTTGAATATTGTATGTCTGATATTTATGGTTATATTAAGATTATATAAGTACCTATTATGTGTTCACTGTAAGATTTTCCTGCCTCTAAACGTAATTGGTTCACTGTCTGCTATACTACACAACGTGTAACGGAAACCCCATATCAATCCAAAAGGGCTGAAGACAACATCTGGTATGGAGTCTCTATGCCTAGTTTCAGCACAAAATAAGTGACTCAAAGAATTGATACGAAATTATCAGTTTCATATGTTTCTTGAATATCAATCATAACAAATATTACGAGGGTCAATAACTTTCCACGTCACTTGCCAATAACACGATAATTCTCTTCAACCTTGTTAATTTGAAAAATTCAGTCTCTGGTATCAATGTATTGAAATTTCTAATTAGTTCCACACATGAAGACATAAGATTACCAAACCCTTGTCATATCGTTTGTTATCATCCATAGAAGCCGTGCACTTGGTATGTATATACATACGTGCGTAACGTGTAATTTAAAGGGTAAGTATATACTTACCCTTTAAATTACACGTTGTATATTTTCTGTATTTAATAGCTGTTAGTCCTCCATACTTCTTAAATAAATAAATATTTTTCATTACTCACTCCTCAGTCGTCATCGCCGCCATTTACCCACATACTGCTGTGATCTAGATCCATGTCAAATAATGAGTTTCCAGGTCAACCCGAGTGGTTCTAGGTAATCGAGGAGACCACCACATGCACGTGTTTACAACGCACGCCTGCTACTCATCATGGTTTTGACACATCACACGGACCATTCGCGTCAACCAGATGAGATAAGTGATGAGAACATGTTACACGAAATTGGAGGTAAAGATTTAGGTGGTACAGTCAAATATTGGATGGACAACTTTTCGAACTTACGTGTTATTGGAAATGCTGTCGAAGTAAATTAGTTTATTTTAAACAGTATTAGGTTTTATGTCGATGGTGAAGATTTTGATTCTTGTTAGGATAAACATAAGGTTGTTAATCCAATAGCAGCTTATCTTATCATACGATTACGTGTTAGTAAAAATGTAAGTAATATAAGTAAAGGGCGCGTGATCTGTGAGATCAAAGCGGTTGTGATCAATCCGCCGATGTGCGCACGAGTACGCGCGGATGCTCTTGATCGTTTCGCTTTTGATACGACTGATTACGTCATGACGAATTATAATTATATTCCATGGACATTAAAGATGTCGTGTTGCTGATAAACTTAGTGGTTAATGACTCATTTAGTTTTGGGATAGTGTCAAATACGATTAGATTGATTTATTTTAGTAACCTGTTGGAATAGAAAAATCCATGAGCAAATAAGTAGGCATTAGAAATCGGAACGTAACAGAGTAAGTAATAGTTGAAGCAGAAAGAATTTAGCGTATATTTTTTGCCCGATCGCGAACTGGGAACGTATTAAGACATAGAAAATCAGTAAGAATCAAATTGTAGTCTAGAGTTTTAAAAAGTGTTAGATACATAAACGAATTCCCTGCTCCTGAAACTTGTATAAAACGATCAAGTAGTGGCGCGCGCGCATGCCCCCGATCGCTTTGATGTGGCCGGTGTTTACGCGGGCGGCGGTCTGTGTTTGCTATTAAACAAACCCACTCGTGTCGGCCAACATCCAACATTGGTGAGACGTTGGCCCAATGCTCTCCTAGGGAGAAATGGTGAGATTGAACTTGGAGATCGGAAGTACCTATACGATAACTACCAAATGCTTGCACTGTCTGGACAGTCCCACTTAAATCTGTATGGTTATAAAAAAAGTACTACAGACATAAACCTACATAGGTCTGATATGGATAGATAAGGCAACGCTTGTCGCGGTTGGTCCAAGGATGGATTAATCAAGTTTTTAGTTATTCGGTCTATTGGGTTTAAACTTCGAGTAGATCGGACCTAAGAGAAATTTATTTTTATCTTTTCTTTAGATTCAAGGATAAGAATAAGATGACAAAATTCAGGTAAGACTTATTCAAACATTTCGAAATATCAAACTAATAATTAATTAACACAAGTTAATTCTGCCAAAAACCAGTTGTTCAATCTTGCAAGCTGTATGTAGCGTCACCCTCTCACCAGCAAATATATGCACATGCAAAAAGTAATAAATTCACATTAGATATTTTTCAGTATTTTGTATGGATTTCGATTGAGAAGTAACCTCTGATTCAATTATGTATATCACACTAAATCAATCCAGTGGGGTCAGCTTCGTATGTGTGTTTGTAGGCATCCGTTGGCTTCCAACGTTGGAGTTGGTGCTGCGAGCATGGTGTTTATTACAGCATTCGTTCGGTTTGGCCCAATGAGCGATATTGTGTGTAAACAAAACCGTTCTGCTTCCATGTTGGGGATGCCGCAAGGTACAGGCAAGAGCTGGCAAGAGTCATTTTATACTATCTAATATTATAAAGAAGTAAAATTTTCGTAAAAATTTGTTTGTAGGGGGTAATCTCCGGAACTGGCGTTGAGTTGGAGGTGCATTATTGGGTAGTGCTGTAGGCTATAAATTATTCCGAAACCGAGCAAAATGCTAGTACTAAATCAAGTGGTAAAGTATATGAGAACGAAGTAATCTCTGGATCTACTGAACCAATTTTGAAAGTTTTTTCGCCATTGTAAGCTACAGTATTAGGAGTAGTAAACTATAGGACTACCTCCGTTAACGTGGCCTTTAACTATGAAATTTGGCATGATGCAACGTTTTACAGCACATGCAAAATCCTTTTTTTCCGGAGGTAAATCATTAAATGACTCCTTTCACTCGAGGACTGAAGCGAAAAGGAGTGTCAGACTTCTACTGAACTAAAAACTCACCCTGTTCCTCCCGTTGCCCTTGTGGTCCGGGGCTACGGTATCTCGTTAGAATATTCCATGTGCTGGAATATTCTAACGAGATACCGTGCTGACTGCTCTTTGAAGCGTCTCACAACATGGTCTGAACCAGAGCTTGACGCGAAAGATCACCGCTGCAGATCGGCTCCACGACGACACGGCGGTACCCCGCCCAAGCGGGCCACACTTTCAACGTATGCTTCAACGTGTCTTCTGGTTCTGGGTACATGTAAAACTTTGGAGAGGATAAAAATAAGACTACCTAGTTGTTTATTGTTGTTTTTTTATTTTTATTTACCTATTTTTTTTGTTTTGTTGTTTTTAGAATATTAATGTAACAGTCATGCATAAACAGCTCACCTCCTAGTGACTGTAAGGTCTTATTCATTACTGGTAATCTGTGAACAGCGTTGTGGGCTACAATATTACTTAAGTTGTTTATGTTTTTCTATTTGTGTTTTTGCATTTTTTAGCTGTTTGTTGTTCCTATTTAATAATATAAAATAAAATATGTAGTTAGCTTGGTACGTAGTACTTATGAGCAAATAGTATACTCATAATTAGATATTATGATCAAAAAATTGGCTTAGTGCGAACTAATCATGTCCCCGTCTTCCTCAGCTGTGCTTTCCCCGCTATCGTTTTCAACTTGGATCCTGTCGGCACCACGCACTTTACTTTGAAGTGCCCTCGCGTTATTTACGAACTGTTTGTATATTTTCATATTTGCGGCCAGCACATCACCAGGCGCGAGCCCATCGCCACAATGAACTGTGAACTGTTGCCTCGCATTTATCATTACCTATCGACCGATTTCAGAATACAAGCTTTTTATATTTTGATTTAGGATTCGTTTTATCGTTGTTTGAGTTCTTAGAAGACTTGGGATTGTGTTCTTTTTCATCGGCTTGCTGATGAGTGATTTGGATTGCATCGTTGTTTCGTTTGCGTCATAGATTGTGTAATGGTCTTTAACAGAGTCTTCTGTATCTTTAGTAACACATAACTATATTACCAGCCTTTAACGTTTCAACTGCTGAGACACTACTGCAGGTTGGTGAATGTTTTGTTGTGCATGACTTCCGATTTTTGGGCATAGGACATGCAAGTTTCTTCACGATATTTCACTTCTCTCCACTTTCCTTTACTGTTTTGAGAGCTCTGGTGATGATGAAAATGATACAAAGCAATGTGCTTGCCTGGGTTCAAACCCTTCACCTACAATTCGTAAGTTGGGGCTCTAAGCACTAGGCCATCACTGCTCTTGAATTTTAGTAATGCTAACGGTAAAATTTCAATTGATAGTATGGGATCCAGGGCTACAACCAATAGAGTAAGTGTTATGAAAGATAGTAAATATTTTTAATTTTCATTCTTTAAGTTGGAATCATGTAATCCTTGTCTATTGGAAACGATGCCACTGCTAAGTATATGTAAGTTTAATTGAATCCCTACCTTGGACTGACTCATCCGTGTGATCACAATTATAATGTACGCGTTCTAATCCCGTTAGTTTCTGTTGTAAGGTTTGATGGAATTAATTCAATATTGGTCACACGCAGCGGTGGTGCGGTGGCGGAAACCTTGCGGAACTCATTATCATAAGCTTGATGGTCATACGGTGACGTCTGAGCTTGTGTGGCTTTCGTTGGTGTACTGGTTACAAACTTAGTTTTTCTTATTTTCGTTTGGCACATGTTTTTTCGGACCCGATTTCAGTTTGTATTTCTTTTTTTTTTAATTATTCATGAGCCTAGAAGATGTCTGTCAACTCTTGCTTTAAAGGCTGACAGGTCATATGTAGTAGGGAATACAGAAGCCGAAAGAGAGTTACACAGCTTGGCTATGCGCACAATAGATGTAGAAGAGATGAGCTTAGTACGACAAGACGGTATACCGACCAAGTGTGTACGTAGTACGTACTTACTGATTAGGATTTGAGTAGTATGGAAGAAGATTGCAGGAATTTGTAATGATACCGTAACCCCAAAACACAAGGGCAACTTAGAAAGAAATAGGGTAGGTTTTTAGTTTGTAGAAGTCTGATACACCCAGCGAGAGCAGTCATTGATAATCACTCTAAAAAAATGTGTATAGAAGAAGATATGTTGGGCCACTTCCAAATAAAGTGAGATAACGGTAAGCTTATAATTATTTTGAAATATTGCTTCGATTTTTCTTTAACATTCACCTCAATCAATACCAATATTATTGACCAACTAATCTATAAGTATCTGTAAAGCTACGAGTACCAAAACATATTATTATATCATCACTAAAACCTCTATTTACATCAAATACGAAACAGAAACCACCAGAGCCAATAGCAGACCATCAAAGAGACTTTTGATATCGTATTAATCATAAACAAAAATTGTTTATGGAAACCAAAAAATCATAATAATGTATTTGAATTAATATTTTTTCAAATGCACACGCAAAAGTCGTAAATCTGTCAATACAGAGGGATTTCAGCGTGTAATGATGAATGTTTCCAGCGATCAAAGGGACGTTTCAAACCGGATGCGCGGGCGCAGATACCCAATCAAATGATGACCGAAAGAAGCAGATTTAGGTGATGCTGGGTGAATATTTATATTTCACCCTGAGGACACTGTAACGGCAGGAAAATTATTTGTCTCAGGAATGAATGAAAAGCCAGAAATGTAGTATGTGTACCAGCGCCGTGCTGTCGGCACGTCCATGGCATAATAGCGTAATGCTGAGTAGGATTCTTGTTGCCACGGCCACGATGTACTTGCGTACGGTATTCGCCTTGCTTTTTGTTGTTTCCTTCTTTCGGTAATTGTTAATATCTAAATCTTTGCCCTTATCTACTAACATAATTACAAGTACAAAATATTACTAACTCTATTCTTAAGGAATTAAAATAGGTTTTTAATATTGTTTGCATGTCGTTTGTCTGTTGGCAATAAATACTTTTTTTTTCTTCTTACCACGAGTTCTGTTCTATATGGATGTAAACCCATGTTCGTATGTGTGCGTACCGTGGCTGCGTCTTGGTAGTTCGTAAACAGTGAGACATTGACTAGCATGTGTAGTGGTTATCCTTTCTCGGAACGTCTAACTCTGTTAACTGCTAGATTTAGATACTTGAAAGAATATAGTGCTAACGGAAGAGCCCATTAACAAATTAATTTTTTAAATTATTTCTGGTTCTCGAACTTGGTTCTAAAGTTCCTGAAATATTTTAAGATTAGCAGCAGTATAAGGATGTGCTCTTAAGTGTTTGTGGTTTGTAAGATTTAATTCATAATTTTTGTAATATTCAGTTTACTAACATAGATAGATATATAGATAGATGGAATATACTTTATTGTACACCAAAATTTAAACACACCTATTTAACAATATTGCTTATTCTATGGTAACAATGGCGGTCTTATCGCTGAAAGCGATATCTTCCAGACAACCTTTATAGACATAAGTAAAATGATTACTAAAATGACTACGAGTTACATTACTTTTATAAATAATTTATAATTGTTATAAATTATGACATTTCCCTCCCTCTTACTTACATTTTATGTGTCGTCTCCCTGTAGCAAAGCGTAAGCTACAGTTGTTTTCAGCAAACCACAAGATTTGTGATCGGCGGGCTATGAGCAGATCATGATGTTACATCCTATTGGACGCCGTTAACTTTTGCAATCAGCCTGATTTTATGCGGTTTTATAATTAGACGTATTTTAGCCATCTGCTAGTAAATATAATTACGTTTTATATAACACTATTTCGAGTTTTCCTATGAGAAATCCTTTTCATTTTGTCATACATTCCCTTTATGTGAGTGCATGTAAAAATAGGTTATTCTTTTTCATTTATTTAATACTAGTACTCACACGGGGCTTCGCTCCCGTGGATTCTATCACGGTAAAAACATAACTCTCCTTTTTTGCAGTCGCGTAAAAAGTGAAGAAGAAGAAAAGCGAGCCTATAACCTTCCTCAAGCTTCAAGCTACTTCCATACCAAATTTCATCCAAATCCACCCTATACTTTCAAAGATTAGCGCGTTCAAGCAAACAAACAAACAAACTTTTCAGCTTTATAATATTAGTATAGATTTAATTTAACAACTGTAAGTTACTAACATAGTCCATAAGTGATCATACTAACACATTATGGATTATATATCTGATTTGAATCATTTGAATGATTCAAATCAATGTATCTTCTGTCACGCTGCACTATAGCTTGTTGGCAGTGTTATGGTGTACACGAACGTGGTGAATATTATATATATTACATATTCGAGTACTCATTAAGTACTTAATACTACTAGTTATATACTTTAACTATATCTGGACACGAAATCGCCAAAACTGGCGTGAAGGTATCAGGAGGGCCGACACCGAATAAGGAATGCACCAAAAGATTTTTGATTTTTGATTACTGATACTTAAACTATATCTCAACGCACCTACACACACAACAAATGTCTGAGTGCTGAGAGAGATCGTCTTGTCTGCCAGGCTGGCATTAGCATAGTGGAGCTGCAGGTTTTAAACATAATGTATGTAGGTATGTATACAAATTACATTTAAAAGAGAAAAGAACACACTACAGCCAAACAAGCACAAAGGCACTGCTCATTTCATGACAAACTCCTTTTCTCCTTTCATTTCATGAAAAACCTACGACAGGAGAGTTGGATAAAAGATGATAGACACAAAATGAACGTTCCAACCCTTTGCTCAGCCCATCTTTTACTACCTAGAAACAACCTTGATCACACGACAGAATAAACTCACAAAAACTCACTCCAACATAATTCACATTTTGATATAAAAATCATAAAACTCGTAGATGTGACCGGAAACCGTTGTTTACGTGAAACAGGTGTAATTAAATCGTTACAGGAAGTACCCGCAGCCGCTCTGTTTACACGTTTACGTTACCAAGCTTTGACGGCGCCGTTTGATCACACGTATTACTTTAAGAATTTAACTACGCTTTTATAGACTCGCCTACGGGGTTTGGAGGACTTAAAAATAGGGTTATAGACGAAATAGTGGTAGATGTTGAATAAAACACGGTGGAGCTCAAATCTCCAAAATAAAAAACTTTTTAACAAAAAATTAAACCGACTCCTCCTAATTCGTTGCCGACTCCCAAAAAACACTGCAAAGTGAAAAATAACTTTAATTTCGGTAGTCGGTGTCTTTAGTTTTGTTTTTTCGTTTTTGGCACCGACTTCCGAAATTAAAGTTATTTTTCACTTTGCAGTGTTTTTTGGGAGTCGGTTTAATTTTTTGTTAAAAAGTTTTTATTTCACTCTTTTTAGTTGGATGATTTTTAATTTACCTAGTTACAAGAGCCTAAATGTCAACTACTTATAACCTTTTACAAAATATTGCTTTTCCCAATGCTGGGCCGTTAATTGTTGAGGAGTTCTCCTGGTACTTCACCATCAGCTCTACATCACCATATGCATTGTGACGAGCATAAAGTGCTTAACATCCATATTCAAGTAATCGAATCGCAACCCACTCAATACTTATTATTGAGTAGTTTCGGCGGCCATCTGTGGTCTTCATCATCAGTTCCACTTCCTCAAATGGTACTTTTTGAGAGCAACTGCACAAGTTACTATAAGAAATACCCAAAACGCCATTGGTGTGCCTATAATATTTTAAGAGTTCCCTCGATTTTTCCAGGATCCCATCATCAGATCCTGACTTTGGTGATAATGGGACCAATTTCGAAGTATACCCATTCGAACAAAAAAAGAATTTTCCATATCGGTTCAGCCGTCTTCGAGTACTCGACGACCATACGTAAAAAAAAAAAAATATACGCGTCGAATTGATAACCTCCTCTTTTTGTCGTCGGTTGAAAAGTGAAATGAATTAAAGTGAATTTTCATGGTTAAGCAAAGCTTGCATAGGTCTCAGGATGAATTACACAAAGTAATTTGAACCTAGGTTCGAACCTGCGGCCTTCGAATTACTAGGCTACCACTGGTCTCAACTTTATTTATTAAAATCTTCACGCGACAAGTCATTAAAGTCTTTGACGGTTTAAAGTTCAGAATAACTTAATCAAAATATTCTATCGGCAATCAACACACGAATATAAATAAATACATATGTTAGTATTTATGTGCTTCAACAAAAAATCCAATCACATCAGTATGTCAGTTGGTTTTCTGCGCGGATGCGTCGGCGCTTGTCACGCGTATGACGCTCGGCACCAAAAAACCTGACGAGGGTAGGTAGGACTGTACGACGAAGTTTAAACATAGAAAGATGGGTGTAAGACTGCCTGACAACTGTCAAGGAACTGCCAATATTGTGATAGTTCTTAGGATTCGATCTAGTCTTATACAGAGTGTTTCAGTAGTGTACATGGTCTAGTATATCACAACATTAGAAGATATATAATATACCATGAAGAAACATTTGCACAAGGAAAAGACACTACTAAAAACTACCAAAAATACAGTTTACAGGTATTCTGGTGCAGTATAAATAGGCTTCTAAAATAAAATGTCAACTAAATAGAAAAATTACTGAGTATATACAGCACTTTCTGGCAATTTGAGTATTATATGCGGCCTATTTTGGTACTGTTCATCAAATCGTGTCAGCTTCTTATAGTTCTAAATTGAGGTTCGCTCAAACCTGTGTGCTTCTTTCCTCAATACAGAACCACAGACAAAAACCTATAAGTATGCGTTCTATATTTACAGAACTATCCGATAATTGGCAGAAAACTATACGAAGAAAATAATTTTAAATCCTGCTTTCCATACACCCTTGCACTATCTCTTGCGGCGAAACTGACGATAGTAACCTTGACCTGTCCTGCACATCCTACCTACTTATACTAACTATCCTACTTACATATACTTGCGGCCCCTAGATCCCTTTCACCTTTTAGGATACTCACAAAACGTGTTGATTGCCACTTGCAAAGTGAGATAGACAGATATATTCTTTAACACCATAACAGAAAAACAAATAAGGACTTAACAACTAAAACGGGTGAGATTTAGTAAAAAAAATATATTTTGAGTTAAAATTGCGCTGGTATTTATATAATATAAAGGTTTTGGTTCGCGCGGAATTATGACTTTCGGCAACATTTTTAATTTTTTGGACTAATTATTTTGAAAATAAAACTCATACATAAATAAGCTATTTATAATATTTTACTGCTAATAGCTCATTTAGGTACATTTTTCTAATCAAAAGATAAAAAATAAGTTTCAAGCTTTTAAGCTTTAAAAATTACGTAATTTCCATATAAACCTTCATCCCCTATTTCAACCCCTTACATCCCTTTTTTTGCATTAAAAAGCAGCCTATATCCTTTCTCAGGCTCTAGACTATGTCCGTACCAAACATTTAAATCGGTTCAGTAGTTCAGGCGTGATTGCGTAACACACAGACAGACAGAGTTACTATCGCATTTATAATATTAGTAAGGATCTACATAATATGTGCGCATCAAAAGAGACGTTGACCTCTGACTTTGTTTCGGTGTTTCTTCTCAGGATAGGCAGGTAGGAAACACCTTCATCTTGTTTGATTTAAAAAGAAGAAAAAATACGTGTATAAGTGTTATTTATAACCAACTAGCTTTTGCCCGCGACTTCGTTCGCATAGGAGGTTTTTCCCTCGTTATTCCCGATCACGTGAGAATTCCGGGATAAAAACATCCTATGTCCTTCCCAGGGTCCTAGTGGTTTTCATATCAGTGCCTAAACTATTCCCATGCCAAATTTCAACTCAATCTGCTGTTTAGGCGTGAAAAGGTAACAGACAGACAAAGTTACTTTCGCATTTATAATATTAGTATGGATATGGAAGTATGGATTTTATTTTTTTTATCAATGATATAAAGTTTATTTCCAATAAAGTCCTCGACATCTCTTAAGATAGCTAAGCTAACTAAGCACATAGCAGCAAGCTACAAAGAAGTGTAATATTCTGAAATACATTGACGGTGTATGTATATTTTAGGCCATGTTTAACAGCAGGCCTATTACGTCAAATAACAAAAATATTTGCATCAATCTTATACTTTTTAATCTCAAGAATTTGGCCGAATTTCTTTTATTTAACAATAGCGTGTTATTAACAAAGTATTTAGTAGATGTGTCGTGATAAACAGACGGAAGCCGCGTCCGTTATTTCAGAATATAAATATTTTCGTGGCGGCTTGATGGATCACTCGTCGATTCGCTTCCCGAGTCGGGCTAATCTTGCTATTTATCAATATTGTTGTTTTTTTTTTCGTATTTTTTTGTGTTTTATGAAACGGTGCGGTGGATATTTTTATGCATATTATTCCAATTTGTCGTCTATTTTTCGAGTGAAATCTACAAAATAATTTCCACTTGACCGAATTTAGTTACGTCTAGACTAACCGATTACGCTGGAGATAATACAGTAAGTTAACTAACAGAGGGCGTTCCCGTTAACCCGCAATATTATAGCCTTAGAATACAGAGTATAGCATCCATACATGCTAAAAAATATTAACATTCGAAAACAAAATGCTTTTATTATTTTTAATATTAAAATATACACTAAAAATGTTAAATTGATACGTAAAAGAAACACTGTATACGCGTACTTGAAGGACGGCAACGTCGCAATTTATTTATGAATGCGTACGCGTGTACAGAGTGTTTGGATTCTATACTATTGCGGGTTAACGGGAACGCCCTCTGTTAGTTAACATACTGTATAGTACACAGTGTAGTGTGTTAGCCTTTTAATAAAGGCTAACACACTTGATGTATAGGTGCACTCTCTATTCCGCTTTTTCGCTCTTATAATCCCTTAATGGGGAAGTTAAAATAGATCGCACCGCATGGCACCTATACGGTTTGCAAATCTCTTAGGTTTAGAAGTTCTGCCTCAGAACGCAGTCAACAGCATTGATGGAGAATTTCCGGGCGTTGTTCGGATTGCATGAATGTTCTAACCAGATTACCACGTCCCCAGAAAGGCAGCTGAAGGAGCAGACTTGGACTTTAGTTGGTAGAACTTTGACATTCCCTTTTGCTCCACCATGTGGGAGTCATTTGATGCTTTTCACCTGGAAAATAAAGGCTTAGAAGTTCCATTAGTCACACAAAATATATAATCAAGTTTTTAAGATAACATGGGTCACTGACAGTATCATTAGAACTTAAAAAGTGATATTTACCGTGTATCTTTCGTTTAGAGTTATATATTTCGGCACTGTTGCAAGCACCATGATCACGGATGAACTCACACAAAACTTGATTTTTCGAAACAAAAGATACACAAGGTATATATCCCGTTTTAAGTTCTAATGATAAATATATAATTATGAACATTGAACCAATACACAAAACTTACTTGAATTTTTGGTGCTGGAATTTTCTCTGTAGGCCAAATTATATTGAAATTGTTACAATCACAACACATTTCTCGAAAACATTCACAAAAAGGGTTACTCGACCGTGACAGGACTCGAACCTGCAGTCTTCGGATCCGAAGTCCGACGCCTTATCCATTAGGCCACACGGTCACTTGAAGTTAGGCTCTATATCGGCCAGTGTTTCAGGACGCGAGTAAGACCTATATTCTGAAAGGGTAATGTTTCTATCTCGCTTGCTCGGCCTGAATTTCTAGGCTTGAAGGTGAAACATAGTCATAAGTCATAAGTATTCGTTTTAAGCTTGTTTGCCTTAGATGTAAGTATGTCATGTTCTGTACGGACAAAAATCTTATTCAGTGGATGATTTGTGTTACTATCTTACAAATAAGTTTTATAAGTAAGTCAATATTACTAATATTACAAATGCGAGAAATTGTGAGGATGAATCATCCATCTATTCGGATGGATGGATGTTTGTTTCGCTTTCAAGCACTTTTCATCCCGGAGTGTATAAGATATTCGAGGTTTCCGTGCATCGATTAGCTTCATATAAACATTTTGAATTGGTTTTAAGATATCATTTTAATTAATAAGGACTTGGAAGAGGTTAGATTGTATTAGCATTTCAGCTTTGAAACGTAGATTAGTAGATTATTAACCAAGGGGATAAAGCAGTGTCTTCTGTCGCGGGTGACGATTTAAGTTCACCCAAGACTAAGACAGCTTTATCACCGAGGAAAATACTCTACTTTTCGTACCATTTGCGAAAAAATTAACACAATAATAATATGAGATAAGCATAAATTTATTAAAAATAATGACAATTAAAATGCGTATTCCTTTTTCAAAAAGATGTATAATGCTTTATATACAAACTCAATGGTGTAAACACAGATGTAGTTCAGTATAAATTTCGGTAAGTATTCCAAATTTAAATTACAGTCCCCCTAGAGGATGAATGAAATTCAATACAATTTTCTTTCCCTGTTTTTAACAGATTAAAAATGACTATTGTTATGTTCGCTTTCTGTGGCATAGAATGTCACTTTTTTGAGCAAGTGGTACGAAAAAGTTACTTATAGACTTTGTTGTTCGATAATTTGGTAATTATCTTATGTTTATTCACATGAAGGAAAATCGTGGTTTCAAGAAAGATAAATTAATTATTTAGTTAGACTTTGCTGAGAAGTTCGTAGCTGATTATTACCAAGCCTACGGGTCGATCCTGAAGGTTAAGCAACGCTGTGCGAGGTCTGTCAGTGGATGGGTGAACATATTAACATACCAAGATTCCTGCGTGTCTTGGAAACCACGTTAAGTCAGGTATCATTTGTACATTTTTGACAGTGACCAAGTTTTGCCAAGAGAGGTATCTGGTTACCCAGTTTCTGGGTTATGGAAGTCAAATGGGCAGTCGCTCCGTGTAAAACACTAGTACTCAGTGACATCCAGTTAGACTGGAAGCTGACTCCAAGGTAGTTGGGAAGAGCCTAATCAGATGATGAGGTTCACCCATGTACCCTTACTTTGATTTTGTTTACGAGAACTCCTCCATTGACCTAGACTCTGTTTAGTTCGATTGCTGTAGCCATGTATAGGCTGATCCACTAAAATAGTACTGGAACTTTGAAGAAGTGTGGAGGCACTATCATGTTGATCTCAACAATATTATCCTTACTTAATATTATAAATGCGAAAGTAACTCTGTCTGTCTGTGTGTTACGCAATCACGCCTAAACTACTGAACCGATTTTAATGAAATTTGGTACGGACATAGTTTAGAGCCTGGGAAAGGACAGGCTGCTTTTTAATGCGAAAAATGGGCTGTAAGGGGTTGAAATAAGGCATGAAAGTTTGTATGGAAATTACGTCATTTTTAAAGCTAGAAGCTTGAAACTTATTTTTTAGACTTTTGATTAGATATTAATAAATACGACATTCAAATTATTGTATGACTTTTATTTTCAAAATAATTAGTTTAAAAAAATTAAAAATGCTGCTAAAAGTCACTATTTCGCGCGGACGAAGTCGCGGGCACAGCTAGTTCCTAATAATTTAACAATATTAACTTAATTCAATTTCGTACGCTTGTTAACTTTTCACAAGACATTTTAAAACAAAACCACTACCAACTTCAGAAACTCTCCCCAAACTCCTATTCCTTGTGCAATAAGGTATATATTCCAACTGCAAACATATTCGGAACTGCAAACGATACGTGGTTCCCCCAAAACGTTATTTTATGATGAATCGATGGCTGATGGTTATCGACATGACGGATAGATGTTGCTAGTGATGCACCGGGGCCCATGGGCCATGGGGAGGCCTGTTCCATGGTTATGTATTAATGTAGATCAAGAGATATTCATGGTAGCTGCACAGATGACGGAATGGGGCTGTCGGTTGTCATAATTTGACAATTTCAAAGATGAAACTTCATTTTCACTTGTTGATTAGGTCAAGATAACTGGTCTTTAGGTTTTAGGAAAGCACAGGTTAAGTCACACCTAAAATATTTTTTTTGCAGTAATTTCGAGGACAATGAGTAGATGAGGTCTCTAGGTTAGGCTAATTTCTCCATCACGTAAATCTCTGTATCTGTATGCTTTCAAGGGTCCATGAGCTTGCGTTATTTCAGCCTTTAAGAAATTTGCTTTGATGTAAGTGGAAAACCATTGAGTTAGGATGTTTATGTGTTTATGTGCTTGTAGGTCTCGCTTTAAGCTCGGATTTCTTACTTTACAGTATTGGAGTTAAAGTGGTGGAGAACCTCAGAGTTTTTGATGAACCATGGAGCGTTGGAGATTAGTTTTAGCATAAAGTTTTGTCCTGTTTTTTTTATAATATTGACACTGGTATCGCAGGCTCGCAGGCCACATTGGCTTGATAGTTACCTTGTAGAATCGAGTTTTATAGTTTATGGACATTTTGAAATTGCGGCTACAATCTTCCAAATAATAATGATTACAGAGAAGAATTCCCGTTATGAGGCTTATTTATTTAGCTAATATATAACAAATTACGCGTCAATTGTTTCAAAAACAAAACAAAGGATAGAAGACGTTCCTCTTTGTTCTCTATGGCTTAAAATATTACTCTCATTGTAACTACGGAACATTAGACTATGAGAAAATGGTCCGGAGCGTACACTAGCGTTGAGTTATTTGGCATACATTTTTTGCCCGACAATGTCGAGGGATTTGTAAAAATAAACCACCTTATAACAAGTTGTTAATGTTGATATATTTTGTTAAATATCTCATGTTATTTGTTGGTGTGTCCGCTTTTGTTTTCGTGCAGTTTCAACTTAGTCTCAAGTAGGTTGATTTTCACGCCAGTCCTGTTATGAAAGAAAAAAATATTGTTTCTACTCTGTTAGAGAAGCATTATGTCTCGGTATTTATAAAGGTGAGTCAAGTAAAGGTAATAACTTTAGTTATGATCATATTCACCTGTGTTGAACAGGGGCGATCGTCCTGTTATTGTTGTTCTCACTTGTCGTACATGAAAGTGTATCACCCGTAACTCTATAATATGCTCATTAATATGTTTTGTAAAGGGCAAACAAGAGCCACTTACACAATGTAGGTCAAGCTCCTCCATATTAATTTTTGTAATGGTATTCCAGTGTTTTGTCCTAAACTATAAGTTTGGAAGTCTTTTCAAAGGCTCGCAATGTGTGTGTCTCTCATACGCATTTTTTAACTATTGCACCATTCGTGGTTGAACGCTACCAGTGCATGAACAAAACTTTCTCAAGAGAAAAAAAAAAGAAAAACCAATTCCATATTCAAAGTGTCGCGACTCGCGCTCGCGTCACTCATTGTCTCTGCCTAATAAATATGGCGGGTAATTTTGACAGACGGCGCGCGCTTCCACGGCGCCACTGTTGACTACACTTACTGTTGCTCCAACCCACATTGTTCTACTTTTGTCTCTAACACGTTAGGAATTCAAAATAAATGAGCGGAGCTACTGATTTGAATGTCAATACTAAGTTAATACGGTAAGGTGTTGTCTGAAACCAAATATGTGGTGGAGAGCAGTGGAGACGTTTGGACGCACTCATTGTGCTTGACATATACTTATTACAAACTCACGTGATTCATGGCGATGTTTCACTAAGTTTTTGTATGTTTTATAGGCTTTTTATTTGTGTGTTATTTAAATAATAATGTGCACTCATTTATTTTAACCGTATGCATAAATTAGTTTAACAAAAAATTGGTTTAAGCAACTTATGGAAATAATTTAATATAGGAACTATCATAATTATTTTTATTTCGAAAGTCTTAGTAAATACTAATTTTTTTTTGAAATATAGACCATAAACAATTTAGTCTATAGATATGTATATCCAGCCATATTCGTAGTATTTCCAACTCAGTAGGTATTACAGTTTATTAAACATACAGTAGCAACATTTTTACATATGGCGCATAATTTTCCAATTAAACTCGTTATTAATTGCACACAACAAAAATATACACATCACATGCATTTTAATAAAACATTAAATGTAATCAATTCACACCCAATAGAATATCTGAAAGCAATTATTCATTTGACAGCAGCACATTGCAACAATAATTTCTATTGACATAGTTTTAAGGATTAATATCCCTTGGCATTTTCCGCTAACAGTAAAACTGCATAAAGGTAATTTCACACTCGTACGATGTCGTGTCTGGCTGCAACAAATCGCGCGACAAAATAAGTTAGCGATCACACGCGGCGACGTTCATTACTCGCGAGATTTACGCGGCGCGCCGATTGCGAATATCTCGGAGTCAATGTATCGGCTCTGATGTTTTAGGTAATAACTGTATGAGACCTTTTTTGTTTTGAGAGAGATCTTCATTGGTTTTTATTGTTATTAGGCTCGCGTTTGACCACTATCTCTACTGATGGTAAGTGATGATGTGGTCAAAGATGAAGCACGCTTACCTAGAAGTAACCTATTGGCTACTGACTTAAAGACCCCCAGGTTACAGCTAAATTATTGTCATTGTGTTGTTCGATATTGTAATTACTTATTGGGCGATATTGTAATAGTTTTTTTGTTATTATAATTAGTAAATAATACAGCCGTACGAGTCGATTTTCAAGGTGAACCAACGCTTGACCATAGTAACATATTAAGATTCCTCCGTGCCTTTCATGAATCTTTGACAGTCATCACGGGGAGTCAGAGTACAGAAAATCTGACATCAGTCTGGCCAAGGTGTAGCGTGTTACCCAGTTACTGGGTTACAGAGGCTTGGTTGGAGAGAGCCGTACTCAGCCGCATCTACAGTGTGTTTGGTTAAACGAGGGACTTATTGAGGGAGGGTATTCAGTATATGATTCTCGTCCCAAATATGTGAAAAACCCATAACTTAAATTTCTGACGTAATTGTCCAATATAATCATTTATCATGTACACTGAGGCGCAAGAGGTGAATGAACTCGTAAACTGTACCAAAAGTAATCATACTAATCACGTGGCAAAACACGGCCCGATCCTGCCAAAAAAAGGAAGCTCGTGTGTAAACTCCGCCCCCGCGGGAGTCCCCCCGAGGACTTTTGGTATGGTTCTGTCAGTTATTTATCAGTGTTTTATTTTTGTTCATATTTTTTTAGTATCATGTAAGCATACACTATTGTAGGTTTGAATATGTCCCTCGTTTAAAAACTAACATACTGTATACTGGGTCTCAACATATTTTGATGAAGTTTTGTCCTCTTTTATTAGAAGTAAAGCATTATTAAAGCTACTTTTAGATTCAACTGATTAATTAATTACTAGATCACTTGATTTTTGCGGAATGCGTGAAACTCTGATTATGATACGATATGATAGTACGTACCTATTATACCTATTCTGTAACGTCGTATTACACAAGCTTCGAGGTTTAGCAAATCATTATACACTTTATGGAGATATCGTATATCGTCTTAGATAACCTTATGGTTTTGTTGTCACTAGCATTAGGCGACACCTATATGGATATTGATGAAGATATCAATCCCAAATTTTATTTTAATCGGCTGAGGCGAATTAGAGAAGAATATTAAGGTATTTTTGTAAAGTTTAAGATACGATTGGCGCAGTGGTTGCTAATGACTGCTGCGCTGCTCGATTCTCGCACCGAAACAAATGTCTGCACTGAAATGTATGTTATTAAAAATTTTCATAACTCAATTCATAAATCAACAATTCAGGAGGAAATCCTAGAATGTGGCAATGTTATTTTTTAAAGTGTAAATAATTACAACATGGTTTCGGTGTTCTTTTTCAGTCGGAAGCTGAAACAACATCTAGATTAATTAATTTATAATGAGCTTTTGTTGAAGATGTTATGTATCTGTTCACGATGTTATGATTTTTATTTAATTCCAGTTGAGTCTGCTCATAACCTCGATCGCGCCTGGTAGTAAGCGATTCTTGAGGTCTACGATGGGATGAGCGAGTCTAGAAAATGCCTGTTCAGAGTTACCCAAAAAGGTTTTCTTGTTCATGATAGGCTCGCGGTATACCACAATCTGACTTGATGGTAAGTGATGATGTGGTAAGAGATGTAGCATGCTTGCCAAGAAGTAACTTTTTCACTCTTGTCTTAAAGGTATTATAACATAAAATATTTAAAATAATGTTATAGATATTTCATCACTTTCTGACGATAAACTGTACATTTAGCATTTTTCGTCTATGTCCTTAGACCGCCCGCGAGCACACAACTCCTCAATTCGCCATGCACGTTGCATACTGCACGAGAGCTACCACTGCACTCAATGATCCGCAGCGAATGCCTTTGATTTACTGCTGACGTCTCCGTGGAGGAGACAGCTCTTTTGTGGCATTAAGTCTTGGTTTAGACGATAGATGGCGCTGATTTGTCGTTAAGCGTTGTTATTTTCTTCTGAATGATGTAGACTTAGGTATATCAAAATTCTAACTCTATGGGAATGGCATTTTTAAGCTTAAGTTAGAAAACTCGTACCTTACTTACTTACAAAACAGTTCTAGAAAAATCCGGTGAGCTTAAGAAGAGCCGTAGTGATTTACATGTAAAAGCACCTGCAGAAGCTGACAGTAAACAATCTTTACCAGCAGATCGAATTGTATTAATTCTGAAATCTATGCACTTAGGTATAAATTATAGGTGTTGTGATCTTTATACTAAGTTTCTCAGAACGTTTTGCAAATTAATTTCTCGGAAAAAGAACGAAGTTTATGATCAGTGATTAGCCATAATCTACGAGCTTAATACGATACAGAAAAAAGTAATTTCAGAAAGTTTTTGCCAAAGTTTTCCCTCATTTATAGACTTAACGCGATCCTCGTAAAACTTAACATAACTCACTCAAAATCAGCAACACATTCTCAATTAGTCATGCCACCGCTACTTGGGTGTCTGAGCTAATGAATTTCATGCGACTAATCAGTATTACAGTTTTTGTAAGCCATAGTTTGTCCAGAGCGCGCGCGTTCCGCCCCATTGTGCGACTTTACGACTTTCCTTTGACACATTGAATGCATAATTGGCGTGGAGCACGTTACTACACTGTGTGCCATCATCAGTAGCTTTTGTACACTGTATGGTAGCTGATGGCACTAGTGGGTGGGTATTGTATGCAGCTAGAGAAATCAAAGCTTGCTCTAAGTTCCCATTGTCTATGACTTAACAATTTGTTTGAAAAAGTCGTGATTAAAAAATGTCAAGCTCTCGTGCACAAAAGCGATCGGTGTATGGAAGTCGATGTAATGGAGTTTCTTTGTTTATTTTTGGGTAGCTGTACAAATTGCTTAGTAGCTAATCAATTTAAGTTATGCGTGTCTAATAGGCATAACAAAGAACGGAAGCTTTTAAATATCAAATATTTTCGGTGTTTGATTTTCAGCAGAATGTTTACCTACAACTTTGGCATCGAAGCGCGTTGTCTTTCGGGCAGACTGACAACTACATGTAGGTATTATAGTAAATACTATTTAATCTGACATTGGGTATGTAAAGCTTTTATATAGAATTTAGAAACCCGCATCCGCGCAACTCATTAGCAATTAGTGTCAATTTGCATACAGCGTCCTATACATCAAGCAAGCTACTATCCCCAGCCACAAACCATTAGCCCTATAACTCAGCAATTTCCAGTTCTAACAGCGCCCGAAGCAACTACAGCGTATTTATACACACATTATAATTTCCAATTTGAGTATGCAGATGCGAAAACAAAATCAGCAAAAAAGGTCTGTCTCCGAGAGCCCGTGATTTACGTTGCCCCCTGCTTGCTCTCGTAACGAGGTTCGGACATTGTGCAAGACTTACGTACTTTTGACAATTTGTGAGCCCTACGGTGCACCGTTCGGGAGCATTGCACTGTTTCCGGGACGCCGATAGCATTCAATCGTTCGTGGAACACGTATTGTCTATGTCAGCTTCGGGTGATTGATTGATGGACGAAAGGTGTGTGCTTACAGAAGTAGTTGCTAACTGTTTGTTTGTGATTGTTGTGCTACTCTGAAAGCTTCTTTATCTTTGCGTTTTCCTTCACTGTTACTGCAGCAGTTTATTTGCCGATAGCAACTTGTTCTGTGCATATTTTCTCGCGTTTAGCTCCCTGTGTGAAACGTGTTCAGCCTGAAGCTATTGGATGCAAGGTACTACGAACTGTCACTGAGTTGTAATGTGAAGTCACTTCCTGCCAATACCTAAAATAAATATCTTCTAATTGATTCGCTTAAAAGCTTCTGTTGTTTCAGAAGCCTTATCCTAACGAGTATCAGATAATGGCAACTTTACACAAACTCTTTGTCTACACATCTAAAAGCCCCGTTTTATCATTGATTAATGGGAAACCCTATGAACGGAAGCCAAAATACTCCAAAGAGTCAACATTGCAACCATTATATAATTACTTGTGACTTTGTCGGCAGTTCTAGGAAGCAGTATCACATGCACCGGCCACTGTGAGGACGGCCATACATTAGGCATGCGCAGACGCCGCCTTTAAGAAAAAATCCGCCGATAGTTAGCCATGCGCGCTGAACAGCATCACGAACAAAAATAATAAAAACATCACAGTCAAAATATATGTTGGCGTTATTGAAAAAATTGTAAAAGAGATGTTGACTTTGTCTACTTTGTGACACACCGCGGACCACTGTCCGCTTTCTTCGAATACTAATTCCGTTTTTAGTGTATTGTGTTAGGGTACATTTTGCGTTATCAAACTCGGGGCGTCAAATATTTTTTTCCTGTTGCATTCGGGTAAGGGCGTGGCCCGTCCCGAATGGAAACATTTGCCAATATTATCGTGAAAGGTCTGAACAGATGAAATAATTTATTTCCCTATGTCGCTTTGTGTCCAAAACTTTGTGCCTTTGTGATATTTTTTTGCGTCGGCCGCTTTGCTCAGTGTGGTACCGACATCTCATTTATCCCTTTAGCAAAAAGCATACCGACTTTTTAAAATTTTAAGATACGAAATCGATCTTATTAGTGTTCGACGAAGATTATTTTCGATTCGAAGTTTTTGTGGAGTTGTATCGTTTGGTGTTCGGTGACCAGTTGACGTATTCAGTGGATGCGTGTTTATGACAAAGGCATTAAGTGTCCGTAAGTGATCCGTCGGGTTTGTGCAATCCGACATCTCCTGTTGACTCTAATGATTTGAATTAAAATAAATTTTCGACTTTGAATAGATTATTATTGTTGGAGCATTATATTAGTTTTGATGTTCGTTACGGTGCGTAAATACTAATTTAGGGATTAATAAAAGGACATTTAGACTAAGCTATACAGATATACTTAAACAAAACTACACATTTGTATGTATATAAAAAACATACGAATATGTATTAGTCGCCGGTTTTAGTAAGTGGCAATATATTGACCGAATTGTTAAATTACATATAAATTATATGTATTTAGAGAAGTTATAAGAACCATCACAGTGTCACAAAAAGTTGTAAAAAGGACAAAGTTACTTACGGTACCGCGACAAAACAGTTATGACAAAGTTTTAGTCTCAAAATATTGTTTTCAAACTAAACCCCAGAAGCTATTTATAAAATGCAAACTAATGAAGAGAACATTATCTGTTCTCCTCAGGGATTATCACAAGTTGTTGAACTCTCCAGAGGTTTTGCCATTTGTCAACATCTTATAACGAGTTAAAATTCTGCAAATCATTTTGTTTTAAAGCAGTAGCGATGACAGCAAACAAAAAGGTTTTTGTCCACAATTTTTGGGATTTGAACCAGTGGGCAGTTCACATGCGGACATGGGCGCTCTTTGAAGCATATAAAAGGATTTCTGTGGAAACATTGGTTCTGATTTTGATCAAAGCCGACCTTTAATCCCATTCTCAATCTGTCAAAAAATAATAATTTCGAGAAAATTATATTAAGCAAAATCATTACGAAAACAATTTTGTGACTTGTTGAATTTGAAATTTATGGTTGGTATGGTTTTTTTATGAACTTAAATTAGCTTCCAAACAAATCTCAACGAACGTACGAACGATATACTACTTCTACTACACCTAGATAATTTTGACTACGAGCCTAGCTTAGGCACCAGTCTCCCACAATATATGCCTTATGTAACATGCCAATGTATCCGTCTTTAAATTGTACCTATTTTAAATTCTATATTGTGGTAAGAAAATAAATATATATTACTAGGTATTACTATTAGCTGGTCTCGCGAATTTTTCGCATTGTAGTCGATATAATCCGATTCCAGGGAATTGCGGGATAAAAAGTCAATATGTTTCCCAATAACCTCTGTATTTCAGTAGTCCGATTAAAATCGGTTCAGCCGTTCCAGAAGTTAGCCCAGAGATTAGCACTTGAAAAAACACAGTTATTTTGAAGTCACAGACAGGCTCTATAATTTTACTGACTAATTAGAAGATGAGACGTTAAGAAAATAAGTAGTAGTTTGACTAGTAGTTTCATAGGATATGTAGTTACAATTATAAACACTGGCATTTCTTTCAATTAGCTCCAGTGGTTTACGCCTAATTTGATATATGGACCACGAATTCTTTCAAAACCCACAACATCATGGCTGTATTGTTTAACAATAATGTGACATTAGTGGCCAAGTTCTTTTGTCTGTTGCACCCATAAAAAATTAAAGATGCTATTATAGCCGCAAAGTTACGCCAATAATGAGCTTTTACCAAATTTCTTTGGCCACTGATCACGCTACGAGCGCCCCACTGTGCACCGCACAACGACCACCTTTCATTTGTTTCAATAGAAACTCTCATCACCACAGATGACCATGGGCTCATCATCGCATCCCAACCAGAATTTCAATGACATTTAATACACTATCATTGGTTTACAGCCACATTGTCACGCACTGTGACTAACGCTTCACATGGGGTCCCAACAAAACACCGAAACCACGAAAACTGTAAACAATCGACTTATTTATTGTTTTACAGCCACCATATAACTTCGTCACCAAAGAATGAGAGGGCAATAAGTTGTGAAATGCACCCGCAATAAAACCATCATGGGCAGTGGGTCGGTCGAGGTGGTACTGGACAAAAAAGCGCAATGTGCGGTTTGAATAGATTCGGCACGCTCGGAGCGAGAAACGATTCAATCGGCTTTACACGCGTGATGAATGTGCGGAAGTCACATTTAAATCCCTTACAACTTAATAATAGCGATAAACAGCGGTCCCCCGTTTAAACGAATGTTTTGCAACATTAGTGGCCATTTCGCGAAAGCTGCGCATACGCAGTCAGATTGTACAAACATTAGATTAAATCTGTTTGTCAAACTTATATGTTGACTTTGATAGATTGACTGGCTAGGATTTGTTTGTAAACGATTTGCGTTGAAAGGCTCGTTTACTTACGGATGTTGGGGATAGGCAATATACATAGGCATCGTTTCATTTTGGAATACATGTATTTATTTGTATATACATATTTTTATTTAAATTGATGAGTAGTATACTTTACCTTCTACTACTAACAAAATTTAACTTTTGTTTCGTTACATCTAAAATATTGTTACGTACGCTAATAGAACTATGTGTCTATCAGCTTTAGATTTTAAGTAACCTGTTGTCAAAGTCCTGGAACTTCATCGTTTTTGTATATTTCATGACTTTGTACCAAGTGAACTATTATTTATTGTAATATATTGAAAAAATGTTGTAAGGTATTATTCCTGCTCTCTTTATTGCACGTAATCATGTCTCTATGGTTTTCCATATCTGAAATATAAACGTTTCAATTTTTGATCGGTTTTCCTGTATAAATTCCCAACGCTTAATTGTACGGAAAATTGTGGATACGTAAATATTCTCTACAATTTCCCATCACTAAAATATACTTCTCTTAGAGAAGTATATTTTAAGAGAAGTTCTCTAAATATATTAAGCTCATATCTAATTCTCAACGAAAGTTTTCTTTAACTTTTGACAACACCGACTTTTTGTCAGTCGATCGCAGTAGTCTTGCACGTGGCTCAGCAAAGTAAGAACCGTACCTGATTTACGTACTTTTATCTCAAATAACTAAGTTAATACACATGTCCTTTTCCCCCAAAGATTTATGGCATGCAAACAATAAACTGCATCGCAGATGTCATGCGTTGATTATTAATAATGGTAACGCCAACGTTTACCACAGCAACCGCTATGCAATAATAAACACATCTATGTGATAAATGATAATATTTTATGGTTTTCGCCCTCGATATGAGACGGTTGTTGTCTATATTTTCACTCCATAACTTTGCCACTCAAAAATTAACCATAAAACTGTGAATCTAAAGTTGATTATGTCAGTAAGCATGTCAAGTTGTCTTGAATTGAACATGGGGTGCACAAATCGCATTGATGTTGTTCAATCGCACGTAGCAAATTGTCGATATGCGCTCGAGTCATTAGCGGCGCGTTTTTGTCCAGACGCTTCGCTCTGCTCGGCGCACTGTGCGGCCTGCGTACACGCATGTTTGAGGCTATTCTCAAAACTCACTCGAGTGTAGACCTGGTTTATGTTAATCGTAAAGAATAGTTGTTGGTATTAAATATGGTTCTATTCTATAGAAATATTGTTAAAAAGATGCATTTTTTAGATGACTATAATAGAAGCAACGAGCCCGCATATCTACCTGAGTCTATTTAAAAAGGTAACTGTACAAAGAGTATCGGTAAAAAAGCGACTTGAAAAAGCTCAAGTTGCAACTTAATAAATATCATTAGCGGATGTTGGCTTAAGATCATAAATACGAGTACCTGAAAGCTCTAATTCACATCGCGGAGTAACATTAAAAGCAAGGTTATTAAAAAGCTTAATAACCTTAATTTTAACATCAGACAGTCATACTATCTTTCTCATATATGTAACGTAGGGTGTAAAGAAAACTATTTCGAAAAACCTAAACGTTAAATTGGCTCTGTAGCAACAACATAAATCTCGATTGAATTGTAAAACTGTGTTCTCACATGTCCCGTGAATTGTAAACACGATCACGCTGTTTTAAACGTCACCACGTTAAATACAAATTTATCTTAAAACTATTTGTTTTTCGTCAACCTTGTTACTGAATAAATAAGGTGGAAAGTCCCACGTCAAAGTGTAAACAGTATTTTTGTGTTTGAACCACACAGTGGTCCGAATAAAGGACCCTTATTGAACACAATCGTGCCTAATATTTGTAGATAATATTGTTACAACACTGGGGAGAGTTGTGCTCATTTTATATAGGGCGGTGTCAATAAACATCTGCACATATGGGGCTATGCAGCCATGGGGCCATGGGACTTTGGGGTGCAGATACTCAGAATGTACTAACGCGATTATTGAAGTTCCACCCGCGAATTGATCAAGGCTTATTTCCTAGAATAGGTCGGGTGAAGGATAGTAAGATGTTTATCAAATATTAGCGCCGAAATATGTTTCTAATAATTGTCAATTTATTCATTCAATAGGCAATTACAACAGGTTACAATTTATCTATAGATACTAATACTCTAAAGCGAAAAAGTTGTCTGTTTTTTTACGCTCTAATCTTTGAAAGTACTGGGTAGATTTTAATGAATTGATACGGAAGTAGCTTGAGTAAGGTTATAGGCTGTTTTTATCGTGATAAAGTCCATGGGAGTGAAGCCTCGCGAAACTATATATAATAATTAATAAAAATCTATATAATAATAATAACGAATATACATGATAGATTTAATTTGGTATTGACCTAAAACATTATCACAACAACAAAGCAAGCAACAATAATAATATTAGGTATTAACTACAAAAATAGGTTAGTGCCCAAATACACTTATATTTAGGTAATTAAGGCGTTTATCCTCAGACACGCTCCGAGCTTATTCATACAGGGAATAAGCGAAATCCAATCACGATACAAACACAGATATAATTAATGTTACATGCAAAATGAAAGGTAAAGAAACAATATTTAAAAGCTATAACGTAAACTTGGTGTTCAATATATAATCCAGAATACGTCTAAAATAGTAAGATTTGCTACAAGATAAAAGTAAGTATCAGGGCGGCAAACTCTACTTTTAAGCTTCAACATTTCAATTTCATTTACAATTATTTAAATCCGCAAAGGTTTACAATTACCTTTGAGTACCGTAACACATCACATTGTATATCACTGTTATTTTAGTAAACCGTCCATCGTGGGCCACCCCAGAGAACACTCCGCTAATCTTTTGGTAAAACAGCAGATTGAATACATCTCCATCCAAGTTGAAACACTTGGTGCTTTCAAAACAGCGGCGTTACAAAGTGAGTATTTGAAAGTTAAGACGCCGACGCAAAAAATGTCGATTAGTTTGTTTATAAGCGTCTTTGTAATGATGCATCTTGTTTGTGCTAAAGGTGCAATGAAGTGTGCTAACTTTTCTATTAGCATTGTTATAGAAATGCTTTCAATTTTGTGATTAAGTTACATAGACACAGCAAAAAAAAAAAAATTGTAATATTAGTTTTTTTTTCTAGATTTTTTATACGATACACTGTGCATGTTTTACTCAACCTTTCGAAATTGAGATTATTAGTACCCAGTAGACAAAAATAAAACTAATAAATTTAATAATGAAATTAACCCACCGAGGACAAAAAATCACACAGAATCTCTCAGAAACTTAAGTTTTTCAAATTAAGGGGAAGAATAGGGGTACACTTGAACCATTTTACCCCTAAGCTACCATCTTACGCAAATCTCGTATGCCTAACAAAAACTAGGCTCATCAATTTGGGGTAAAAACACCAATTAACCGTCATCGATAAGGGATAAACATGGGGCGATGATTGGCGCCGTGTTTTTGGTAAAAATCGGCAGTGGGCTAAAAAATGGACGCCACCCACGTGAGCACCTACCACTGAAAAAATAAGACAGAATTAAGTGTGGGTTCCGTTGTTGACACTATGTATGAGTAAGTTTAACTTATAAATATATTTTTTTTATTAAAAAATCTTTGCCTAAGTAGGGGTTTCTCCTGTATGGACATACCCGGAACAAATATGTACGAGCTGTGATCATCTTTATCGACATATTGTTTTTGGACAAAATGTTTAATGGGTGTGAATTCGTCTTCTTCGTCTTTTTAATCGTAATCCTTAATAGGTTAGTCATATTCATGAATACATCACTACCTACACTTAGCCAGCTTCTGAACTCTCATGCTGTCTTTCAACACATTCATAACTCATCCAATGCCAAAATGCGTAATGATAAAAGGATAAAACCAAAATGATCACAATCCAACAAGTACCTATGATGTTTATTTAAATTGCTTATCAAGCATCAATTGCTCTTATATATTATTGTTAATATGCGGATAATGCAGTGGACTGCTATATTGTTAACATATTGGATGCACTAGCCAGCAGTGAAAAAGTTATGGCCTGCGTATGTGTTTATGTTATATGGAACCCTAAAGGTCATAACGTTCGTCTGAAGTGTAAGGCAGGCGGAACTCGGCGCTGCGCCTGAGCTTATCAGCCGCCCTAGCTGGGTGGTGCGCTCAAGTGCCTACACTTACAACTTGGCTGTAAATCACGAGATGGTTAGATAGTGACATTAATTGGACCTCTGCACCCATTGCGATCCATAGCAATATTTAGGAAACAGTTCTCGCATAATATGGTGCTCCCACACTGCTGTTACAAATATAGGTACATAAACAGTAACATTTTCTGTCATAGTTAGTAAACATTTTCTTATTATTTTGTCACTATGTTAAGAAAATGTTTTCTCGTTAGGTAACTAATGAGAGTAAAAAATTCTAAACAAAATAGGAGCACTCAAAACTACATTTTTTTTTAAAGAATCTAATTCGTGAGTGTGAGAATGTAATAATATTAGAAAAAGATAATAAACTTTTTATTCAAACAAGGCTTAAAATCAGTACTTTTTTGACGTTCAAAATAATATGAGGACAGTCTCCAAGACACTCACACGAAATGGCGCAACAAACTATCTAACAATTACGAATTAGATCTTTCTTATTTCGTCATAGCTAAAGTGTAAATACATACAACTTGTGTGTACCAAGCGTTCATCATCATCATTCCATTGGAAAGATATTCATTGGTGGATATATATGTAATAAATAAATAAATAAAAAAAAATAAAAAATAATATATATATAGATATTCCGTAAGCATTCAAAGCAATTCATTTTTCGGTATGGAAGACTATTCTAATGATGCAATTTCAAACTCCAACAAAACTAAATTCAGTTAGTCTATCTTTACGTCTTACCCCTTGCTAGAGTTGCATGAATCTTCTAATGAGATACCGCGGCCCCGGAACACCAGCTAGAGAAGGTCTAAAATTGTTATTTCAATCATATACTACTTGCCAAGCTTCTATAATGAAGTATTAACACGCATTTTTAAATTTATTCGCTTACTTTTTTAGGTATTTCACACAAACATTTCCTGCTGGGGTAACGTAACCGCAGCCAAACATTTTGATTTTAATGGGAATATTGAAATAAATATTAACTAAATTATATAATTAGTTGTATAGACGAGGTAAATGTTGAAACTTAGAAGATATTCGAGATCCTGCCAGATTCCCAGATTTGAGATTGCCAGATCTCTAATAAGTACCTACTTATAAAATAAATAAATTGCTTTAGAAATGTGAATGATTATGAGATAAGCGGATTCTTATCATTTAAATGACGATTTACGATATTTTTTGGCTGGTGTAACGCTCACCCCCGGAACACAAGGGTAACTGAAGAAACAGGGTAAGTTTTTAGTCAGTAGAAGTCTGACACTCCCTTCCGTTACAACCAGACCGCGAGGAGTCATATTATGAATGTCCCCAAAAAAATATATCTTTAAAACGACATCAAAGGGATTATTAAAAGAATCGTGTCACCCACTTTATAACAACAGATTAACCATCACTAATTCAACAGATCTGTCAAAGTAATCACGAAATAATTAACATGATAAACTACCTTAAATGATGATCTGCCCTCATTAGCAGGGAGAGTGATCAGAGCACTGATGGCTCCAAATATTTCTCTCCTTCGGCGCGGGAGGTCCCAGGATCAAAGTGGCGGTGACAAATGACGTGACAATATTAACACGTGTCTTGTGTATTTGGTATATTTGTCATACACGTGTTTTTGATGTTTCTCAACGAGGTGGGGAAGTGGGGATGTCGTTTGTTCCGAATTTGACTTTGTTTCGGTATATTTACTGGCGTTTTATTTGGTTTAGGAAGAGGACAGGCCTTGGCCTTTTCTAGAGATGCGCGTTGAATCTTTATTGTTTTAATAGTTAGTTCTAGATTTTTGTCTGATATTATGAAAGGAAAAACTTTCCTTAACACATAAAACAGGATGTCGTTAAATACTTATACGTTTAGGTACATAATCGAGATAATTTGCGGCCATGTTAAAATCAGTGTTGATGCTGCTCGGCTTGTAACATCATATATTCTTTAGAAGTTTAGACCTACCATATAAACTAGCTCATTGTTCTTATTTTCCTAGCTCTTTGTTAGTGCCGTGAAACTCTGTTATTGTCTTAAGAGATAATTGTCATCACTTCGCTATCACTGACAGTGTGTGACATATGTACAGTGTACTGACAGACTCATAGTCATAACGCTATAATTTTACCGGTCTTACATCCAACTATTCATTCATAAGTTACTATGTACTTATATGTACATATACAACCCATGTAAATCTAATACTAATATTATAAACAGGTAAATTTTGTAGGTAAATAATCTCTGGATCTGCTAAATCGATTTTGAAAATTCTTTCACCATTAGAAAGCTGTGACAAAACCTTTCAACCGCGTAACCGCTAGTAATAAGCTGTTCAGTTTCTAAATAATTAATAGTCTCCCAAAGGAACCGTCACCACGTCTCGCACAGTAAGTAATTAGCCACCATCTACGATCTGCGCACGCGCAACCTTTAATGTCCTTACCCTCTTCACTCCCTACATACCTACTGCACAATTATAAACAGGAATGTTGATTGACTGTGTCTTAAGATAATTATGGTTGGCTATTTTTAAAAACGAAAGATTACGATATAGTTAGCCGTATCAATTTCCTGTTGTGATAATTCATGATTGTGATATTATGAGCTATTTTTGTTTTTAAAGAGATTAGATTTGACGGTCATTAATGAATTACGAACGGAAATAAACTGGACACAGTTGTTGGCATTTAGTATTGTTGAATGACTGCTTAGGTTTCAAAGCACCGGCAAAGTACCATCTAGTAAAGTGCAATAATATTGTTATGGAGTAGAGAACTCAATTATACAATCGGTAGTAAACTATACCATCAATAAATAAAATATATAACCGATGATATAGTCAGTGACGAAGCACGCTTACCTAAAAGTAACCTATTCACTCTAGACTTAAAGACACCCAGGTTAAAGCTATCAGGAAACACAGATTTGGGTAGGGAATTCAACTCCTTAGCTTCACACACAATGGAAGTATAGTATTCCCCAAACGTTTCACGCGTAAGGATGGGATTCCACCATGTAACGATAGCATATCGCAGTTCGTCTTGTAGTCCGATAAAATACCTGCTTCGTAACTTTAGTATTATCATTATTATCTGATCGCGAATCATTAAAATTTCCTTCAATAGACTACTCCATTTAATATTCCCAGCATCAGGTGGTCCTCTTGGCATTGAGCAATCGGTTGGGCAATTCCTTAAAGCTGTCGAAGCGTGCCCCGACTCATTAGTGAGAGGTTATGAAGGAGGTATGTGGATAATGTCGCTATGTGTCAAGAATGTGGGGTGTTCTCGCCTGGTGGTAGCGGCAAGAACAGAAGGAAGCGAGTTGTGTCTCGCAAATAGTCGTTAATTTTCGGCTAGTTGAAAGTTTATTTATTTGGATAATGTTTCTCATATGATTTGACCAATATGAATTGTAAGGACCTTAAAAGAGTCGTTTACCTCTGAGTTAGTTTCGGTGTATCTTCTCAGAGTAGTCAGTTAGGAAACACCGGCCTCATCTAGCTAAACTTAAAACGGCAAAAAATGATACCTATGTAAAAGTGTTATTTATAACCAACTAGCTGTTCCCGCGACTTCGTCCGCGCGCAATAGTGACTTTCAGCAGCATTTTTAATTTTTGACTAATTATTTTGATAATAAATCTCATACATAATTTAAATGTCGTATGTATTAACATCTAATCAAGTCTAAAAAATAAGTTTCAAGCTTCTAGCTTTAAAAATGACGTAATTTCCATACAAACTTTCATCCCCTATTTCAATCCCTTACAGCCCTCTTTTCGCATTAAAAAGCCTATGTCCTTTCTTAGGCTCTAGACTATGTCTGTACCAAATTTCATTAAAATCGGTTCAGTAGTTTAGGCGTGATTGCGTAACACACAGACAGACAGAGTTACTTTCGCATTTATAATATTAGTAAGGATTTACGAAGTAAATATTTAGTTTAATTTGAATATCCAACAATGGATACACTACGTTTGTTTAAACGCACTAGTCTACGAAAGTACTGGGTGGATTTGGTCTAAAAGTAACATAAAGTTTGGGGAAAGTTATAAGCTACTTTTTATCCGACTGAAAAAAAAGGAGGATTATGTTTTTATCATGATAAAGTCGACGGGAGCGAAGCCCTGAGCGACTATTGCCATGTGCCTTAGCCCTTTAGCTAGTGTACGTAAAGTATTTGAATTTTTAATCTTGCTCTTAGAAAGAATGAACACTAAAATAAATACTAATAACTACTTTTAGGCACGGTAAAATTATTCCCATTAAGTAATTTAAGGTGTTTTTCGCTCAAAACAGACTAAACTTGCTTCATTATAATTCATTTCAGATGGGACCTCCTTGCTGCAACACTTCCGGCACTTCATTATCTAATACAGCATCCCTGGGTGGGACGACGCATTCCTGACGAGTCTGCGATTAATAAATATTAGAGATGAGAGGAACTGCCGCGAGGGTGGGAGAAGAATGTCACAGTTCACACCGGTAGCTGAAGCAAGGAGTTTTTGTGGACTAATTATACTACTAATGATGGGGAGGTTCTATATGTATGTATGAGTGGTTTCTAAAATGTATTGTTATGGTTGATAGAGTTTTGAAACCAGGTTTTGTGGTAAGTAAAATGTGGGATAGGTCGATAAAGTCGTTTTAAGTGTTGTAGATACACGATTCTTTCTGGCAACGCTTTTATAAAAAACTTTATGAAGATAGTTTAACATTATAAGAGACTAATGTACCGTTGTATGCATTGCAATGCCATGTAGTGTTTGTTTTTTTTTTCAACCAAACAATAAAATTTTTGCCATAACTCTTCATTCATTGTAGTTTTTAAGTAAAAAGCCCTCTCGCACGTCCTCAGATCACCCTGACCAAGGCTCATTACAATGTAATTGATTGTTTAAGATATTTTTAACCCAAAGGTTGACTCGTAGAGAATGCCTTCTTGCATTAAGTCCGCCCATGTAACACTGTTGTACATTAAGTTTAAATAAATAAATAAACACATAGAGGACATTCAAACAAACATTGACATTAATTTACATAGAAATAATCTATACTTAATATTATAAAGCGGAAAAGTTTGTTTGTTTGTTTGTTTGCTTGAACGCACTAATCTTTGAAAGTTCTAGGTGGATTTGAATGCAATTTGGTATGGAAGTAGCTTGAAGCTTGAGGAAGGTTATAGGCTACTTTTTATGCGACTGCAAAAAAGGAGAGTTATGTTTTTACCGTGATAGAATCCACGGGAGCGGAGCCCCGCGTGAGTACTAGTTACATATAAAATTAATTTACATTCACAACGAACTAACATTCTTATATAACGCAAAAAAAAACACTTATCCCAAACCCAATACATCAGAACCTATTTCTAGTTCACCAAACAGTTAATGTTATCTCGAACCCCCAAAAAACAAGAGATCACTCATCTCAAAACGAGATAGCAAGTGGTTTCTCCGACAAAGACATCTAAACGAGACGATGCCACATTTCTGCGGGATATCAGCACACTTTGATAGGCTTGATGACAGTCAGTGTTGGGACCAACTGATGAAGTAATTAAGGGTCGCGTCGTGGGTGGCGAGATCGGCACCCAATTAGTAGATGTCGTCGGACGACGGGCTGAAGGGGTAAGAGGGGACCGAGATAAAGACTTTATTAATGTAATAATGATGTTCATTTTGCAAATAGATTTTAACTAACACTCTTAGGCTCAATTTACACCGCCGCGGAATGGACGGTTTGTGGTGCTCTTTTGAGGAAATCAACTAATTAGCCAACCAACAATTACTTACACTCTTAAAATTACAAAAACATACAAATCAAATCAAATCAAATTACAATTACTATAGATATGGTTAGTGTAAAAAAATACTTATAGAATAGCATCGCATGCACAAAAAACAGTAATGGGGCCACACGCCACAAGCACTAAGATATTTTTCCTGTGTCAATTTAAGTTTAGGGTAAAACCAGGAGAGATGGACCACATTTTGTTCAACTTTAATATCTTTTTTATTGCATAATAACTATTAACCAATTTAGTGATAAACTAACTAACTATTAATAATCAACATTTTTTTATTATAATATGGCACGATCATAGCTTCTTTATGGATATAATTGAAATATTAAAAAATGTACCCTCGGTCCATCTCTCCCATACTATACGGGTGAGTCGGACCACCCAGTAAGGAGAGATGGTCCTAACAAAAATAATAATTAACACTTCTAAACAAAAAAATAAATATAAACGAAATCAACAAGTAACAAAAACAATTAAATGAAAGTAAAATCTTTAGTTTGTCATTGTATTTCCACATCGGTCGCACATATCGGGATAATTGGTGCAGCCTACATAGGACCAGCGTTCACAAATAATGCACAGCAGCCCTTTATCTTGACTCAGGGTTTCCTCATAGTTTTCACCACAGCCTGCACATTCGTTGTCATCCCACTCAGTCAATTCAGGACTATCACGCAGAGTTCTAATCTCTTGTCCACTATCTTCATCAGAACTGTCTTCAATTTTTGTTTTTTCTGTTTTTTATTTTCTTTCTTTGCAGGTCTTTTAGTTCCCATCTTTTTCAATGTTTCTTTTAAAATCTGTTTAGTTTCAGTAGAATTTTCTTTTTCCATTTTCCTTGATGGATTTCTTTTAAATTTTGAATATTTTCAGTAGAGTTCAAAATTTCTGCTATTTTTCTTGACCTATGACGGACGCTTGCAGTTCTTTCTATGATAGATATTGGAGAAATCACATCCAAAATCTTTCCAGGCGTTGCCTTTGGAGAAACAGCTTCACTAGTTGATGGTTTTTTAACGGTTGCTGGCTGTGAAAGGAGTGATTCTTTGGTAGGTTGATCATTTTGAATTATAGCAGCAGTTTGTAGGTTATTGTCATTGTTTTGTTTACTTGGCGTTAAGAAAGCATAGTCTGGTATGGCGTTTGCATTAAACGGTATGATCCCAGTTGCTGAGAAACCTGATGTTGCATTGCTCACCGAAGCTAATTTATTCCAAGCTGAAGCCAGAATTTTTCCAAACTGCAAGCGTGATAGTTTTCTTGATGGGTTAGCAGTAATGAATTTATTGTATTCGTCATAAAAGCATTTCAGGGACTTGAAAAACGTTCTATCAAGCGGCTGAAGGAAATGGGTTGTGTGACTACGTAAGCAAATCAAAATTATTTCGTTTTCTTCAGCAAACTCCAACATTTCCACATTGCTGCAATGTGAAGAACGTCCATCAAGGATCAATTAAAAAATAAGTAGCACTGTTAATTAAAAACCACTAGAAATTTGCAAAAAAATAAATGGTTGACTATTGGTCCATCTCACCCATACATAACATGGTCCATCTCTCCTAAATTGAGTGGAGAGACAGACCACTTTCTCATATTAAAAGCAAAATAAACAAACGAAAAATTTGAGGTTATTTTATCATTTCATTAAAATATTAACACACAAACGTCAATTCTTATTCTAAAAATACAATATCTTATACATACCTTCGTTTTTTAAACACCTACACAAAAAAAATCGCGCTTCTGAAACCTTTTAATTCGTTTTTTATTAATTTTACAAACAAAAATCAAACAGTCTCGCTTTCTACACGGAGCAAACAGGTTGACAAGAGCTCGTAAGTTTTGTAAGCCTAAATAAATTTAGTAGTTTGGAAGAAATTACGATGGTCCGTCTCACCCGCTGGTCCATCTCTCCTGGTTTTACCCTACTTTCTTTTGTCAAATTTCTATGATATTCACAATTGAAAATCCATTAATTCATAATTTATATGTTTGGAAAATCTTCATTCATGTGTATTAAACTGCGTTTTTGTCATCAATCGATATCTGTATTTTGTTTTTTATTTAGACTGCGATATCTGTATTATTCTCTTCAGTTGTGTATTTTTTGAAATACAGTGTCACGTTTCATATTGACAAAAGTTTTGCCAAACAATTGGGTCAAGGTCTTCTAGCACGATTTCAAAGATACCTTTAATTACTTCAAAGTGTCCTTTTTGCCATATTATCTGCGGTAATCTCCGTAGTTTGAGAGGCAGTCTCCTCAGTCAACACGCTTTTGAGGGTCAGTGAGGGGTGAAAGCGGACACTATCCCTCTTTAGAAGATAATAGTGGACTGCACGACACATTGAACATTGTTTATTTTGTTATCTTTTAAATCTGTGCGTTATTTGTGAAATGTAATTGAGTAAGTCGCTTTATTGTTGAAAGGGACAGTTTGTTTTCAAATAGAGACGTTGCTTGTTAAGGCTGTAATATGTTAGAAAAAGGCTTTTATTGGGATAATGATACGATTGAGCTCGTTGTGCATACGACTTGGTATAATATAATATCTTTATTATCAAAGTAAATCTCTCGGGGGTTGCAAGAATGTTCTTACGAGATACCGCGGCCACGATCGCAAAGGCAATTGAAAGAATAGAACGAGTTTTAACTCAAAAGAAGTCGGACATTCTCAGCACCACCACACACCGTATGCTTTAAGAATCTAAATTGACGAAGATCACATGATGTGGAACCTAATTTGTCACAAAGCCAGTCCGCAAATCTAGGATTAACATAAAAAAGAAATCATTCAAGCTCTATTTATGAACCGTTTAATCTCAAGATGTTCCACAAAGCCCAAGCCGCGCGAAGTTAGCGCCCTCCCTCACAATCTCGCCCCATTCAGAGGATCAGAGGGATCTCCTAATTGATAGGATCCTCACAAGGAGGGTCTCATTCAGAGGGCTCAGGTGTCAGATGTTATGCCCATTCTCAAATATTGTGCCAATTTTATCCGTGAGAGATGTTTTTGATGAAGAGCTTTTGAATGGAGTTTATTTGTATTCATTTTTTTACCTTTAAAGGTTGACATATATTTAGTAGATGTGACGTCTAATTTTTAGTACAATACACATTTTAGGGTTCCATACCCTAAGGGTAAAAACGGGACCCTATTACTAAGGCTCCGCTGTCTGTCTGTCACTAGGCTTTTTTTTTTTTTTTGACGTGGTAAAATTATCAAATAAGTCCTCCCACCCCGGGCAGGGTGGGAGGGACTGTCAGACTTTTACTGACACAAAATCCACGGTGTTCCTTCAATAACCCTTTACGTACCGGGGTCACGGTAATGGTTCGGTTTCGGGCCGGGCTATCCACGGAAAGCGCAATAGTGAGTCTCAAGCATACCGTCCAATACTATACGAATCGTAGGACGCCGGTATATGCCTGTTTCCTTGACCTCTCCAAAGCTTTTGACCTCGTGTCATATGATGTGCTCTGGAGAAAGTTGAGGGACAGGGGTGTACCTGGGACCATACTCAACATATTAAAATATTGGTATGGACACCAAACGAATTTTGTGAGGTGGGCTAATACACTCTCTGAGGCGTATAGGTTGGAGAGCGGGGTGAGACAGGGGGGACTGACATCTCCCAAGCTCTTCAACCTATATGTAAATGACGTCATCGTCGAGCTCAGCAGCAGGCGTGTCGGGTGCTCAATAGACGGCGTCAGTATCAATAACATCAGCTACGCGGATGATATGGTGCTGCTGAGCCCGACGGCGAGGGGTCTCGGGGAGTTGTTAAAAGTGTGCGAGGTCTATGCCAATGTCCATGGTCTATTGTATAATGTTAAGAAGAGTGAGTACATGGTCTTCAAGGCCAACGGTAAGTGTCCTGATCTTCTTCAAAATATTACCCTAAATGGCTTGTGCATAAATCGTGTCGTTAAATTTAAATACCTAGGACATTTCCTTACCGACGGCCTTGAAGACGATGTAGACATTGAAAGGGAACGCAGGGCTCTAGCGGTCAGAGGTAACATGCTGGCCCGCAGATTCTACCGATGCTCTGATGATGTTAAGGTCACTCTTTTCAAAGCTTATTGCCAGAGCTTTTACACGGGGAATCTGTGGGTTAGTCACACCAAAAGGTCGCTGGATTCCCTGCGTATCCAATATAATAATATTTTCAGGACGGTGTTGGGGCTGCCGCGTTTCTGTAGTGCATCAGGGATGTTCGCACTATTTCACACTGATGGTTTTCATGCCATTATGCGCAAGAAAACGGCATCCCTGATATGCAGATTGCGTGGCAGCCCCAACATGATCCTGAATACCGTAGCTGATAGGGTATCATCCCCATTATGGAAATCCCTTATTATGAGGGTTATATAATAAATTGTAATAATAAATAATTATAATAATGTGTGTGTATCTGTAATTTGTGTTGTAATCTTTGTGTATGATGATAATTTAATTTAATTTTAATAACGATTAGGACATGATAGTTTTGACATTTTTCTAATTTGTAATTTTAAACAATGTAATATGGATCTTTGGACATCTGAATTAAATGATTTTTATTTTTTATTTTTATTTTTTATTTAAAGGGATAAGTCCCACGACCCCGGCAGGCTTCGGCCCTCTGCAGAGGGGGCCTCGTCATGTTGCTGACGCTCTTTGAGGCGCGCGTGGAACACAACGCGCCGTCGACCCGGGCATGGTCCATGGTCGGACAGCGAGTTGCCCTTTACTCGCTGTCCGCATGCCCGCGCCTACGGTGGCCGGAGATCGTCGGCCGACGTCCGACGCCGTGGGCGTCTACCACTGCGGCTGGGCTGGAGGGAGGACGCCATCCTCTCCCTCACGCGGCCCGCCTCCTCCTTCGGAAGCATGACTGCTTCGCAGAAGGAGGCGACCGCTTCCCACTCCCTCTCGCCCCGCAGCATGGCCTCGACCAATGCCGGGCGCGAGAGGTCTCCGCCTATCGCCGCCGTGAGGACACGTCGGTACTCTACCCAGGCGGGGCAGTCTTGCACCGTGTGCTCTACGGTATCCTCAGGGCGACCCTCGCAGTGGTGACACCCAGGCGTTTCCTCCTTTCCCATCAGACACAGGTACCTCCCGAAACTTCCGTGAAATTT
This sequence comes from Tholera decimalis, assembly GCA_943138885.2. Classification (NCBI taxonomy): domain Eukaryota; kingdom Metazoa; phylum Arthropoda; class Insecta; order Lepidoptera; family Noctuidae; genus Tholera; species Tholera decimalis. The sequence goes on along the minus strand of OW964557.2, from coordinate 1,177,520 downwards.
CTGTTACCGCTATTACAACAAATACAAAAAAACTAATAAGGTATATTTAAATGGGGCTCCCATACAACAAACGAGATTTTTAGCCGTTTTTTATAGATCGCAGACTCGCACTTGACCGGTTTTTTTTAATAAATTTCGTACTTTTAATAAGAATGGAATGAGGAGCAACAATAGCTAACTGAAATTATTAAGTTGTGAGAATTACTAGTGTTACTTGAACCTCTACAGAGCCTTGAATATCGGGAAAGTGGTGCAAGTCTATCGGTTTTCTATCGGTTACATTTCGTCATCGGACTACAAGACAAACAGCGATGCGCCATCGTTACATGGTGGACATCCCACCCATACGCACAAAACGTTTTGGGGATTCTTTCATAGTGCGTACAGCTAAGGAGTAGAATTATCTGCCGGAGTCTTAGTTCTTCAAGTTAAGAGTGAATAGGTTACTTCTAGGTAAGCGTGCTTCATCTTCGACCACATCATCAGTTACCATCAGGTGAGATGGTGGTCAAAAGGGAGCCTTTCAACAAAAAAAAATAACTAGATAAGTGCATTTGGGTATTCTCTCTGGCTGTTACGTTACAAACCAAATTGATATCTAAATACGGCCATCTTTGGGTTAAATAATTTGTTAAGTGTACGAACAATAGTTACAAATCTGTTTTTAAAAGGACAATGATGGTAATCGCTTTAAAAGATTAAGGGGTGAAAGTAATTATGAACTTTCATTGGTCCTGTTACGAGAGAGTTAGAGGCTACTCGGTTCACTAATGAAACTAAACGACAAACATACGAGTTAAATCTCTTGTTATAGTAAAATACATGGGAATAAAGATATTAAAAAACTTATTACCTAAAAATTAAACCTACTTCCAAAACTCCCTTTTTATTTCACTCTTTTTAGTTGGTCGATTTTTAATTTACCTAGTTACAAAAGCCTAAATGTCAACCACTTATAATCATTGTCTTTAGTTTTGTATTTTCGTTTTTGGCACCGACTTCCGAAATTAAAGTTATTTTTCACTTTGCAGTGTTTTTTGGGATTCTGCTTTTTTATTGAAAATAGGTTCGCGTTTGACCACTATCTCACCTGATGGTAAGTGATGATGTGATCGAAGATGGAGCACGCTTACCTAAAAGTAACCTGTTCACTCTGGACTTAAAGACTCCTAGGTTGTAGCTGTCGGGAAAGGGAATTCCACTCCTTAGCCGTACGCACAATGAAGGTATTCCCAAAACATTTTGTGCGTATGGGTGGGATGTCCACCAGTCGGTTTAATTTTTTGGTATAAAGTTTTTATTTCACTCTTTTTAGTTGGTCGATTTTTAATTTACCTAGTTACAAAAGACTAAATGTCAACTACTTATAACCTTTTACAAAATATGGCTTTTACCAAGTGATTACTTGAATGTGGTTATTAAGCACAATATGCTCGTCACAATGCATATGGTGAAGTGAAGCTGATGGTGAAGTACCAAGAGAACTCCTCAACAATTAACGGCCCAACATTGGGAAAAGCCATATTTTGCAAAGCGGAACACATGAAATACTTATTATTCCTAGTTATATATTGAGTAGTTCCAGTGGCCATCTGTGGTCTGCATCATCAGGTCCACTTCACAAATGGTGCTTTTCGAATACAACTACACAAGTTACTATAAAAATACTCAAATCACTATAGGTGTGCCTATAATATTTGAAGAGTTCCCTCGATTTCTCCAGGATCCCATCATCAGATCCTGACTTGGTGACAATGGGACCAATATCGAAGTATACCCTTTCAACAAAAAAAGAATTTTCCAAATCGGTTCAGCCGTCTTCGAGTAATCGGTGATCATACATCTATACTTAATATTATAAAGCGGAAAAGTTTGTTTGTTTGTTTGTTTGCTTGAACGCGCTAATCTTCGAAAGTACTGGGTGGATTTGGATGAAATTTGGTATGGACGTAGCTTGAAGCTTGAGGAAGGTTATAGGCTACTTTCTACGCGACTGCAAAAAAGGAGAGTTATGTTTTTACCGGGATAGAATCTACGGGAGCGAAGCCCCGCCTGAGTACTAGTAAAAAATATTAAAAAAATTACGCGTCGACGTGCTAACCTCCTCCGTTCCTTCGTTGGTTGAAAATATAATATAATGAATGAAAATATAGAAATAAAAATCAAAGTAGAACGACTTTCTGGCTTCTGACTTATGTTGGTCGACTTCCAGTCTAACTGATAGTGTTGTACATGAGCGACTGCCTATCTGACTTCCACAACCCAGTAACTGGGTAATGCGATACTCCTTGGTCAGACCATTGAAACCCGTAACGACTGTCAATCAATTCAATTTAATCCTTACGGTCATAAGTATGATATACATAGTTAAGTTGAGCTCTAGACTTCTTGACAAAATAAGACACAATAATGATAATTTCCCATGGAGACGAAAGCTACTAGCGAACATTTAACATCCTTTTATCTAATTATAATGTCCTTTTCTCACATAACTTTATAATTACCAGAAAAAGCACTAAAACCACATATAAAACACCCAAAAAGAAATCGTCATAAAATAAAGCTGCGTTCAAACGACTCTTTAAAAGCGAATATTTCACAATTTCCCGTAAATCGTTCCACTGTTGATGTTGAAGTGTTGTCAGATGCGCGAGCGGCGCCGGGGCACGTAACATATATGCGGTTGTCACGAATCGTGTCGACACGTGGTCTGTATTAGTTTTGACGTTTTGTCATAGTTTGACACGTTTTGATTTTCGGTTTTTATGGATTTTGAAAAACGTTTCGTACCTAAGAAACCATCCGTTCTGCGGCAAACCGGTTTTTTTTTTCATTATACAGTTCATGATATGATTAAAACCTGCCATATGAGTTGGTAGCGAGGCACCTTAACTAGAAAGTGGCTGACGGATGTATTTTAGTGTCCTACGCACAGAGGCTTGCTGTAAAAAACAATAATTGCTCGTAGGGTTTTTTTATTCCTTATAGGCCCACGTTTAGCCACCATCTCACCTGATAGTAAGTGATGATGTGGTCGAAGATGGAGCACGCTTGCCTAAAAGTAATACGTGGAAAAAGGAGATCAGTTCTAATCTAATCATTGTACGCAATTGTACATATAGAACGCATTTTTGGAAACTCAAGCTTCTTTCCTAATTAATATTCCTTATTTAAATCAGCTAACAAAGAAACAATGAAATCAAATAACTTTATCACTCAATCCGAACCGAGTTTTAAATAAAATGTTTTATTTAAAGTCAAGATAAGCTGTTAAAGCCGGTTTCAATGAAAACATTTCAATCGGCTTCGATTCGGCACGCCAATCGCTCCCGCGTCGCAGGCGCAAGCTTATCCGCTGGTGAAGACGCGGCTTCATTAACATATCATGTGTTTATTGTCTTATTTATGCTATGTTTTATAAATATCATATCGATAAGCTCATGGTTTTAATAATAACAACCGCATGTGTCTATCTTTGAGGTTAAGCGGCATTAAGTTTGTGGATGGGTGAACACCACAGAAATCTTAATATTGCTTTATTATTAAGATTTTTTTTTAAAGTCATAGAACAAAAGTTATTGATTATGATGTTAGTAACATAGTCCTGAGAGGTTAACGGTGTTTTACAATGAACCCTGTACATGAATGTCACGTCTATCATCCTTACATATTATAAAACAAAGTCTTCCTTCGCGTCTGTCTGTCTGTTCGCAATAAACTCAAAAACTACTAAATAGATTTTCATGTACTTTTCACCAATGGATAGAGAGTTTTATGAAGACTGTTTGAGTGTAAAATTTATTAAGGTTTTGCTTGAAGTAACAGAAGTGGATGGTGTGAAGCTGGGTCGGGTCGCTAGTATGAATTCACGGCGTCCTGACCTACCGCATGACGCAGGTCCTCACCGGACACAGAAGTTTCGGGAGGTACCTGTGTCTGATGGGGAAGGAACAAACGCCTGGGTGTCATCACTGCGAAGGTCGCCCTGAGGACACAGTCGAGCACACGGTGCAGGACTGCCCCGCTTGGGCAGAGCACCGACGTGTCCTCACGGCGGCAATAGGCGGAGACATCTCGCGCCCGGCATTGGTCGAGGCAATGCTGCGGGGCGAGAGGGAGTGGGAAGCGGTCGCCTCCTTCTGCGAAGCAGTCATGCTTCAAAAGGAGGAGGCGGGCCGCGTGAGGGAGAGGATGGCGTCCTCCCTCCAGCCCAGCCGCAGTGGTAGACGCCCACGGCGTATGACGTCGGCCGACGATCTCCGGCTACCGTAGGCGCGGGCATGCGGACAGCGAGTAAAGGGCAACTCGCTGTCCGACCATGGACCATGCCCGGGTCGACGGCGCGTTGTGTTCCACGCGCGCCTCAAAGAGCGTCAGCAACATGATGAGGCCCCCCCTGCAGAGGGCCGAAGCCTGCCGGGGTCGTGGGACTTATCCCATTACCGTGGCCCCGGTACGTAAAGGGTTATTGAAGGAACACCGTGGATTTTAGTCAGTAAAAGTCTGATAGTCCCTCCCACCCTGCCCGGGGTGGGAGGACTTATTTGATAATATTACCACGCTAAAAAAAAAAGTAACCAAAAGAAAGCAGTGAATAGAACCACCTATTAATAGCAACATGACGCCTTTTGCCGCTACCTTATAAAATAAAGACCGAACACAAAAAGCCGACGCCCTCAAAAGCGCCGAAAAATGCCAGTAATACCGAAATTATAGCCTGAACGTGTAACAAAGCAGTCATATTATATTATAATATTATTCTATGGAGTCTCTGTTACGGTTACCTACCATTATCTTGTCCACAGGCGTGTATTTGTTTAATTAAATCTAACAAAGAAATAGCTGTGTGTTTCCAAATTATTTACTCACACACAGGGAAGTCAGAAGGTTTATATTGCGAAGTTATGTAGCCTCCATCCGTGTGGAAAGTTGCTGGTTTTTTCTGAGATAAAATGTAGCATATGCATTTTCCCAGATTCTAAACTACATAAACTAGTACGATAAGTAATTTTAATTTACATGTACAATATTAGTGAGATTGATAAATTTAAATATGTTATAATATCGTAAATAACTAATAGCTTGTAATTCCTTTTTATTTTATTTTTCTCGCTTCATTATGCGTATAACGAAAGAATGGTCTTTAAGTCAAAAGTGAATATCGATAGATTTTGTAGACTATTTCTTAATCAATTTGCAATATTACAATCTATTAAAGCTTACAATCTACTTCAAAACTTTCTCAATCCAATAATCTCCCTTCGAACCCCCTTCTAAAGCACAGGTGCGCGAGCGCAGTCATCAGCGCGCGAATAGTTGTGCGGCAATTATACAGATTACACTGTTACACTGCTACCGGCTTATTAGTGCCGATGACGTGGTCATACTACATAGAGTAGATGCAGTGCAGAAGCGACACATCACTTGTTTCTCTCTCTGTGGCCGACCCTTCCTTAAATGACTGAAGATCGCGATCACCAATCTTCACCCGGCGATTTTTCAGGCTTTTCCACTTTTTGCGGTCAGGGGCTAATCGGACCACTTCCTCGAACCTATGGCAGCTGCTTTGTTTCAGTAGATCCGATCATCTCAATGGGGATCTTCCCTTAGACTTCTTGCCATCCACGTTGGCAGTTGGCACAGATGATCAGTTTTTCCAAGTTTTCATAGATAATGTAACCGAAATAACTGAGGATTCTGCGTCGAGCGTTTGTGGATCACTCATTTAGATAGATTATAATCAATCTGCCAAGCTTTTCTTTCCTTAAAATACTACAGACGAAATATGATGTGATTTAAGAACGGTTTGAAGAACGGCTGTGCTCTGGCTGTATTGCGTTAGATATCCCTTCGTATTTATGACCTGTAACTCTGCAAGTTGACACGTTACTTCAATCGATTATAACACAATTTAATTCAATTTTGAAAATGTTTATTTTGTGTGATAATATAGTGATTTCTTATTTATGACGGTTCTTTTTTGTTTAAGACCAACCTGATTGTCTTATATGTATACTCATGTTGATACAAATAACTGTCTTGAATCTTTAATACAAATAATACATTATTACTTTTCTGTGTACCTGGATGTTTCATTGACCTCCAGATTCTGTAACACTTAAAGTAGGTATTTGTAAGTCATCCAATTCCATATTTAACTCTGGATTTATCTTGTTTTGGGAAGAAACTCTTTGAAAAGTCACAAGCACTTTTCACCAGATATGTATACGTTGACTATCTATGCCTGGAAAAACTAAAAACCTCCAAGAGTTTCCACGTCTGTAGGCACATTACTTCCTCGGTGCACCTCCCATTATGCGTCCTGCGGCTCGCACCCTGTCATTACGCGCTGGCCGCCTATAATACACATATCAACTTCACACGCACCGCACAATGGGCGCGAAACAATGGCGCTTTGTTAAATAATAACGCGGTAGTCATTTTCAATACTGACGTGTCGGTAGGCAGTAGAGGTACGGCTTTATATGAAAAGGGGCGGCTGAAGAAGGTGAGAAGGTGGGCCTAGACGATTTTTATATGAAAGGTTTAGATATGCTTGGCCTTGCCTATAGTTAAGATTGCGTAAGCTTTAAGTCTGATGAAGAGATTAATTACGTTTGCGTCTAAAGAGTGTACTTACATACTACGAGACGGTAGGCGTTGTGGTTAGGCGATTCACTGCAGCACTGCACGTCGCGGGTTCGTTTGCCGCACCGGAAGAAATGTTTGTAGTTCTGGCCTAAAAATAGTTTTTCAGTTGGTGTTGTGGTGTTTGTAAAAATACACCCACGGTACTGGATAAATTTCGAATGTGGGGCAAAGTTTATATAAAATCAAAAAGTTCATGATTTCCAATGCTGCTAGGAGCTTTTAGGATCATTTGATTTCAATAAAACTTTTGATTACCCTGTTGGATTATTTGTTACAGCAGCACCTAGGTCGATCAAATAAGTTATTCAGCTCCTCTCTGAGTGTAATTCCATCTTTTGTTTGAAAAATCAATCGTTTTAATATACTTAATATTGTTGCAGCTTATGAAGTTCTAATACCCTTTGTTGTTATGTCAAGACGTTGAGTCCCATAACTACTAAAGCACGTTTCTGAGCTAATCCTATCGGCCGTAAGGCTGTCATCATTTAGAACCTTCCCAAATATATCCATATCTGTTTACGTGTTAAAGGATTAAAGAAAGTGAAAACAGCGTTGACAATGTGCACAATGGCGGGTTATTATGGACAATAATAGATAATAGAGTTGCGAGACCACAGGCGCGGCCCACCCGCGCGTCTCGTCCTCTACAACACATCTGTCTGAAAGTGAATGTGCTGAAAAAAATATCCTTGAAGACTTCAAAACTAATCGCCGACGGATTAGATGCCACGGATTTCCAATTGACAAAAACCTGACAAACGAATGTGAACCTCCTGACAACAGCAAAGAGTTTAATATCGAATAAGAAGAATTCCGAACGGTGCAACATCAATTTGCAATCTTTAAAACTGTCATCCTTTTTATTCCAAAGAATTAAGGTTCTATTTCGTCTGTACAGCAAAAAAGGACAGTGTCTTCAGCTAATACTTGTCAATATACGTCATATTGACAAAGTGAATGCTTATTTATTCATAGCAGATTATTCGGCAGGATTATTTGGGCATGGAAAGGACAAAGTCGGCAAACACGGACTCTCTTATGACATTATTTGGGTTCCATTTTGTGTTCGGGATGATCTCGATTCGCTTAACTTTGATAATTATTGTGATGTAAATTGTTCATGCTGATTGAGTCTGTCCTGAATAGATTTGGTATAAGCACTTGAGATTTGGGACCACCATGAAATGTGGATTTTCTAAGGGGGCTTTCAGCTGTCGGCGATACAAATGTTTGAATGTGTTAATGGGTCGTGTGCGAAGTAACTGTATGGCTAGAGATCCTTCTACTTGAGTGTCTTCAGCTGGCGAATTAATCTTTATTCGATTCTTTTCCATTTTTCTTTCTTTAGGAGCTTGTGACTCAATAATAACTGCCGCATGGTTTGAAAGTCTTCAAAGTTAAGCAACTTATGCCGAGTTTGGTTCATGGATGGATATTATATCGAGATTCTTACGTTCCTCAGTCGATTTTGGCTGTCATTGTACATGTTTGATAGTCGTTACGTTTAATCTTGCCAGGAGGTATCGTGTTACTCAGCTACTAGTTTGTGGGTCGTTCTAATTATGAAATTGCATACGGTTACACTGATAGCCAATCCCGACATAGTTCTGAAAAGGGTAAGCACCACACATCCCCCTATATGACCCGTCAGCCTTTAAAGCAAGAGTGAACAGACATCTTCTGGGCTCATTCGCACCATCGCAGAACTCGTCTTATGCTTACCATTAAATGTGATCGGTGTCAAGGGCTCAAACGTAATTAAAAAAAGCAGATAATACTATTCGCACTTTATCTTTATACTTTTCCGGGTTAAACAGATCTTAAATTACCAGTCCAATAGCTTCAATATCATCATCATTACTATTACCTATTACTACATATTATTATCCCAGATTAAGTTCTTTTCTTCCTTTATGCAGTCGGTAATCCTATTCGAAAACCGTCTAATGAGTGTCAGCACCATAAGTTACATTCATTTGCTATAAGAATTAAAATACAGCACCTTCCATCGAAGATCGAGGAACACCATTATTTATAAATAAGTTTTTAACGTTCCACGGTATAATTGGAAGTGACAGTGGGTATGCGTTTAAATTTTAATAATAAGCACAATAACATATTAATTTTTCCTGTCAAATGTAACGCGAGATGGTAATCTTGGGCCGTGGGCGCGGTGCTGGGACCATGATTGTGCCTGATTATATTATGGACGAAGGTGTGTACTTTGGAAATTTTGTATCGAGTGTTTTTTAATTAAACTTTTTAGAGGTATTTCTTGCGGTATCTAAAGATCTTAATTCTTGTTTTGAGGATAAATTTGTGGATTTCTGGAACTTTGTATTATTTTTTTAGTCTCAAAGATTAAGAGGAAATTCACACATAGTTTAAATTCAATATCTATTAGAATAAATGATTCAGTTTAAATGATTTACTTACTTTAATAAGCTTATGAAAAACATGCCTTATGTCGATACAAATCCCACTTAAGTAGTGCTTTCTAATTTTAAGACAGCGCTGGATTATACGTTTAAGCAGATTAATAAAAAAACCTCTAAAGTGTGACAAAGCAGACTCTTGAATGCCAAATAGATTACAAAGGATTATGAGATTGATATTATGATATTATTAAAGTTGCAATAGTCTCAAGAACTGCTAAGTAGTAAAGATAAGTAGAACCGTTAAATTTGTTTAAATTCCTTCCTTCGCTTTTAAGCTTGAATTCTTATCTATAAGCGTATTTTATTTATTTTGCCAATAGACATATTTTAAAAGAATTAAACATACACACAATATTCATAAATATCGTGCATGTTAAATCTTTTATTTTAGGGACTTTTATTCTAAGAACATGTCAGCCCAACATCAGAAGGATATGATTGTAGCTATGAGTGATAGCCAACCTTTTTATTTTTTCTGGTTAAATCACCAAATTACTCTTCCAGAGTGCCAGACTTCTGCAGACTAAAAGTCCACCTTGTTCTTTAATTTGCCTTTGCAATGGCCGTGCCGGGTCCTAATACTAGTGCTGGAGTCATTTTCAACCTGTGAAATGAAACTAGGATCTGAAAATTAAAAAAAAAACGTGCTCAAAAATTTTTTATCCTGTTCTACAGATGGTATTACCTACAAATTAAGGGTCTCAATCTCATTCTGCGCTGAATGGCGAGCACACTCGACGGTCTATATGATTCACATTTATGTACTTTATGTGCTGCAACCTTAATGTTAGGCGTATGGCAGTGATTCGCATATATTCAAGATATTTAGGTTAAGTGATTAGATTAGGAATATTAAAATATTGTTACTAACACAATGAGTCATGTTATTTGAATTTTAAAGACATGAGGATATGCGGAACAGGGTGTTAAGTCCCGCATTCCCATTGAAAAGGAAGGATGCTCCGACCAGACAGGTGTTTTGTCTGGTGGGCAACTGCCCGATGTTTGTGATCGGGTGATTTGTATGTAGGCTAGTTGAGCTGTAAACTTTGCTTGCGCGATACAGGATTTCTATCTTTTAGTTTGTATGTTGCAAGATAGATGTCGTTACAGACATTATAATAACGTTTTCACTCGGATACAGGACTCCTTTCTATAAGAGGAAATCGGCTATTATACAACGTGTAATTTAAAGGGTATATACATACGAAGTGCATGGCTTCTTTGGATGATAACAAACGATATGGCTAGGGTTTTGTAATCCTAAGTCTACGTGTGTAGAACTTATTACAAATACCAATACACTGATACCAGAGACCGAATTTTTCAAATTAAGAAGAACGAAGAGAATTATCGTGTTATTGGCAAGTGACGTGGAAAGTTATTGACCCTCGTAGTGCTGTGACACGTTTGTTATGATTGGTATTGAAGAAATATATGAAACCGATAATTTGGTATCAATTCTTTCAGTCAGTTATTTTGAGCTGAAATTGTGCATAGAGACTCCATACCAGATGTTGTCTTCAGCCCTTTTGGATAGATATGGGGTTTCCGTTACACATTGTATAATCCAACAAGCGGGCCCAGTGCGAGAAAGTAGATGTCGCAAGTCTTTTATTTTTCGGTCCTAGGTAGGTAGGTCCTCATGATGTTTTCCTATAGGTACCAATTTGAGAGCCGTGACGATGACATAAACTACACAAAACAATGTAAAACTGGTTTCCAACCCACAACCTGCTACTCGCAAGTCGGTCTCTTAACAACGGGGCTACTTCTGCTTTTCATAAAGATATTAAAAATCTCACCTCTCGTTCGCTCGTGTGACTCGTGTCGGCCTGGTCACCGCAGTCGGCACATCAAAGCGGCCGGCGACACAACATGATTACGATAATCGCGCCGCCTGTCCTCGCCTGTGTCGCTTTATATAAATTGACCAAAGGCGCGACATTCATGGAAAGACACTCGTTTTAAAGAAATACGTTACGTACCTAAATGGAAAATCGCGACTATGAAGACGGTGGTAGATGGAGCTTTAGGAAACATTTTATTTCGGGGTTGCGGGAATGTTCTAACGAGGTACCGCGGCCCCGGAATGCAAGGGCAACTGAAAGAGCAGGGTGGGTTATTAGTCAGTAGAAGTCTGACACTCCCTTCCTCTCCACCCACAGTAGGAGGAGTCATTTCATGATTCTACCACCCAGAAAAAAAAAAAAAAATATTTCTAGAAAACATTAGCTCATACAAAGATTTTCTCCTGTACTGTGGGTGCATTTTACAACCCGCGACATGAAGCGTAGCAGCCAATCGTTCACCTACGGCATCTACCGTGTCGTCATCGAATTTGGTTTAAGTAGGTAAAATATTTACTAACTACCCGTAAATAATGGAACATAGGCGTATCTAATGCCACAAGAACAATGTACTTAAAACTAGTCCATCTTTAGAAGAATATTGACTCCGTTATTTCAGCAATTTGAAAGTCGTAACTATAACTACATCAAAGTTACTTTAAAAACCACAAACCATTCCGACTAAAAAGTTACTGCAATACAATTTTACCACATGACATACCACAATTTTACAATTAATATTTTCAACAAAATGTACCTATATTGCAAAGAGTATTTAAAATCAGTGATATATTGTTATGAAATAAATTACTTAAGTATGATTTATGACACAGTAACATAATAATTACCAATATCAACCTATCTATACTAATATCTATTATAAAGTGGAAAAATTTGTTTGAACGCTCTAATCTTTGAAAGTACTGGCTGGATTGAGGTGAAATTTTGGTACCCGGTTACATAAAGGAGCGTTACGTTTTTGACGTGAAAAGTCGACTACTAGTTACAATATATTAAGATTACTCAGTCGCACTATGAACAGCCCGCTTTATCGATCCGTGACGCTTTTAAACTGTTCTTTATGCGTTTTATGGCCATTGAAATTAAGATGTTCTAATGTGAAACTGGGCCCTGGACCATCGGATTATCTTCATTGCATACACCTACTTAAAAAGTTACCAGTTTTCAAACGGATAATTATTACAAAGTATGACCGATATTACTTAACCAATGGTGAAATTGGGAACTAACTTAAAAAGGTTGACAGAGTGCGACGTAAAGTTGATCTTGTGTTTTTTCTTTACACAGTGGTACCAAATTATACCATATTTTTTTATTGATAATAGGTTCGCGTTTGACCACCATGTCACCTGATGGTAAGTGATGATGTGGTCGAAGATGGAGCACGCTTACCTAAAAATAACCTATTCACTCTTGACTTAAAGACCCCTAGGTTGTAGCTATCGAGAAACACAGACTCCGGCAGGGAATTCCACTCCTTAGCCGTACGCACAATGAAAGTATTCCCAAAACGTTTAGTGCGTATGGGGTCCATATATCATAAAAAGGCTATAAAGTTCTAACTGCTGCGAAAAAGGCCCCCCTCTAAGCGAGGAAATGGGCCGTAATCCACCAATTTGGCCCGGTGCGGGTTATGGAGCTCACATGTCTTTGAACTTTCGTTTTTTCTAGCTAGGAGAACAGTATCTCACCTGTTTTGTATGGCATAATTGTAGAACCTAAAATTACAGAATTCTAAAGCCTGCAATACATGTTGGCCAAGCGTAGGCCAACGCGAGCGTTGGCTAATAGGTACAAGGCAAGAAATAATGTGCACACGTTCGACAATTTCGTCGAACGCCAATGCAGACGACCAATGTCAGTAGAAGAGGGTCTGAGAGCTGCAGCGATAGCAAGACAAGGCAAATATACCGTCTACATGTTGGTATTGGCCTTCACTCGACAACGCTCGGCCAACATGTATTGCAAGCTTAACAGTTGTGAACATTGCCATCCCACTGCGAAATAAATACTATTACTACTACTACTATTTTAGGTTTGGGGCCACATAGGGCCATTGCTTGTCGGGGTTGCGGGAATGTGCTAACGAGATACCGCGGCCCCGGAACTTAAGGGCAGCTGAAGGAACAGGATGGGTTTTTAGTCAGTAGAAGTCTGACACTCCCTTCCGCTCCACCCACAGCGGGAGAAGTCATTCGATGATTTCCCCTCCACGAAAAAGAAGGACATGAATCATGATATTTTTTTATTAGAGATTAACTTTTATTGCGATTTCGTTTGCGTGGGAGGTTTTACCAGCGTAAATCCCGATCCCATGGGAATTTCGGGATAAAAACTATCCTATGTCCTTCCCAGGGTCCTAAACTATTCCCATGCCAAATTTCAGGTCAATCGGTTCAGCGGTTTAGGCGTGAAAATGTAACCGACAGACAGAGTTACTTTCGCATTTATAATATTAGTATGGATATGGATACATATCAGTTACTAACTCAAACATTTTATTTTAAATGAAATAAAATCTTCAATTGACACAATACTGAGAAATACATTTTATATGTGATCATGATGTTTTGCTTCACCGTTTTGAGAGCTGTGGTTACGATGTGTTCCTGACTGGGTTCGATCCCAACTTTTATTATACCCTCTCTAATGAGAATTGTCACACGTAATTCACATTGTTTTTAATTTAATAAATGAAATTTTGTTTCGGTAAACAGCGCTGAAGTGTCAAGTTATATTTGCCATCATTTACTCCACTTCTAACCAGTCGATCGTTTGCATGCTAATATATTTTCTTCAAAGATATTAGTCGTTTAGCGGAACTTATTAATAGAATTCTTTACTTTTAGAATATTATTGAAGCAATGATGTGTGGGTTATTCTTGCCTTTTTTATTCTGGGAATTAGGTCGATGTTAACGAAAATATCTATAGTGGTGTCATTTTCTGAATTACATGATTATAATGACAGAGTTACGGTTTCTTTTTTAAATTAAAGTTGCGTCAAAATAGGTTCTATGTTCAGCTGAAATACGATTGACTTTTGTTGTCTAGTATGAAACTACATCGTTTGGTAGTTTTACAAAATCACCAATATAGTTTTTATTCGTATTTTTTATGTTGTCTTATATGTATAGGTACAAGATTTCTTAATAACAATTGGCCAGTAAGCTTTGTATATTACCAATAGATTAGAGACACTTGTTACCTGATAAACGTACATCACAATAATTATTAGTCTTCTAGTCTTTCCTAGTTTTCATTTAATTTAATATTCTAAATACGTAAGTTCGTGAGGATGCATGGATATATGTAACTCTGACACGCAAAAACTACAGAACGGATCTGAATGAAATTTGGCATCTAGATAGCTGGATTCCTGGAATACTATACTATACTCATAGACTATTTTTTATCCCATAACGCAAACGAAGTCGCGGGTAACAACCACTCAAGAATAATTCAACAAAGAAATATCCTTGCAGATTATAAATATTTCCAAAATGTCACTTATCACACTAATATTGTACGCTCGACCAGTTTCCTGGTCTCTCACACTTTTTACCAACAATACGACATCATACAAAAATATTCCGACTACCCGACAATGCTGACGTGACATGCGCAGTGACACTCCGCTCACCCGTCTCGTGACAATAGTCACACATCAATGACAACTAATTTCTTACGGTGCATCGCGTTTATTCAATGGGACTACTTATTATAAAAATCTGTATCACTCTGTATAATGTCAAATGTTAACTCCAATCCATTTTGGACTCTATACTGTAGAATTTAAGGTTCAGTGTTCAGTGTGTTAAAAAAGGCGTAGGGTGATAATAATTTTGACTTCCGCACGGACAGATTTACCCACACATTAGCGGTGTAGCGAATATACTGAATGAGATTTAAGTACATTATGTTAGGAAGGAGTTATTGCGCGCTTGATAAGGGTCGACTTGATTTTAAATGTTAATTCTTGTTTAAAAATAAGTTGTATTAAGTGGTTGAGTTTGGAGTTTTATTTTTGTATCTTTTTGATGCAGCTTGAGAAGCTACGTACGTTGGTACTTGGTTTTTGTTGGTCTTGGTTGGACGGTTGATGGAACACGTGGGTATTCATTATAAATATGTAGACGGAACTCGACGTCTTTTTTCGTAATTTGTTATTCTTTTTGGCTGTGCAATAATGCTGGATAGTATATATACCTACCTATTGGCGCCTTTTTTCGGGGGAAATATCATCCAAATATGATTCCTGCCGTTCTGGGTGGAATGGGAGAGAGTGACAAAGTCCGACCTTTTTATCGTTGATTTTTTTTATTGATAATAGGCTCGCGATTGACCACCATCTCACCTGATGGTAAGTGATGATGTGGTTGAAGATGGAGCACGCTTGCCTAGAAGTAACCTATTCACTCTTGACTTAAAGACTCCCAGATTATAGCGATCAGGAAATACAAACTCCGGCTGGGAATTCCACTCCTTAGCTGTACGCACGATGAAAGTATTTCCAAAACGTTTTGTTCGTATGGGTGGGATGTCCACCATGTAACGATGGCGCATCGCCGTCTGTCTTGTAGTCCGATGATGGAACGGGCTTGGCGGAATTAGATTGTGTAATTCCATCGCACACTCCCCGAAATGTAACCGATAGAAAACCGATAGATTTGCAACTCGTCGTCGATGTTCAAGTCTCTGGAGCTTTGACTCGACCAGTGCATCGTTGCCAATGAGTCTCTTGGCCCGCTTCTCGATAGACTCAAGCGCGTCCAGTTGGTATTTAGCAGATCCAACCCAAAGATGAGAGCAGTACTCCATACACGACCGAACCTGGGCTTGATAGAGATTGAGCATCTGTTCCGGTGTGAAGTATTGTCCCACCTATGCTAGGATTCCCAACTTTTTTGCTGCTAGCTGAGCTTTAGCCTCGATAAATGGACCAAAATTGAGGGTGGAAGTTAGTGTTACCCCAAGAAGCTCAATACGATCGGTGATAGGCTTACTTTTGACCACCATCGCACCTAACTGACCGAAAACCCACCCTGTTCTTTTCGCAAGGGCGCAACACTTTAACTGTCAACGTAGAGCAATATTATTACAATAAAAACGAAGTGCAAACTACAAATCGCTTGCGGTTACAGATAAAAAAAGCGCTGAATAAACTAGATCACACTATTGAAATTCACCGTAAACAGTAAAATTAATTCATTATTATTGACACAGCACTTGCAAGCGAAGCCTTTTATAAGAACCGTTGCAATATCGATTGTATAGTTCAAGGTAACAATAGTCACCGACAATTGCATCAAATTATAATCGTACGACTTCTTTTATCATGTTGATTCACTTTTAATACAGAAAGGATTCATAATGGGTAACATTGATACAGATATTTTCGCAATTTATCTATTCAGTTTTCAAAAAGAAATGGTCTTATTAACCATTTCTTGTTGGATACTGGATAGGTTCTGAAAAATTAAGAGTTTTTTACTGAAGCGGATAATCTGTTAAGCTATACCAAATGGTTTGTTTTTTGTTCTAAATTCAATATAAATAAATTAATTACTAAATATACATATTTACAACAAAATATTAGAGTCTCAAAATTTACAAAGCTCTAAAAATAAAATATAGGTAAAATAAAAAGAAATTATAGGGCATCGAAAAATTCGTCAACATCACTATCAATTGTAAAACTGCCCAGAACACTGGCTGCATTGATCATTGATTAGTCAGTGATTTTGGCGTCTTATGAAATCAAAAGCTGATGATGAAGTTCTATTCAATTTCGATTTTGACGTAATGTTAAGTCCGAACAAACTGTAAAGCATTTTTATGAATGTTATCTTTATTGCTTCATGATGCAAAACTGTTACTATTCTTGTATCACAACCTTATCTCCATAATTTAAAACAATATTCATCCCAAAACGTTTCTATAATGTCTTCCATAACATTGAATCCGTTTAAGGGCTACTGGCTAAGCATGTGTGCAAACATAATTCGATCTACATTCAGGGCTCGGGTACAAACTAGTCGCGCCGCGCTGTTTCGTCTGACATAGGGAGAGTACAATAGGGCTAATTTTTGATGGGCGAGGTCCAAATTTAAGCAGAAGCGAAAGCGATTCTAATTTCTGGTAATACTTACACAATCTGGATAGTTATTTCATATGGCAAGTTAGTTTAAAGACTACTTTACTAATATTAGTTAATAATTTGTTTCTAGCACAGGTTTTTCAACAAAATTAACAGGCATCTTCTAAACCTCTTTTATCGTTTAGGCGTAATCAAGATAAAGAAATAAAAAAGAAATAGGTTGAGCTATATCTTCCTCCTCCTTACGTCACGTTCCTCATAATTGAGGGTCGTGACTTCCCTTTTGCATTATTTTCTAAGCTATATAAGTGATGATATATTTTCTTGTACCCCAGTAGCAAATACCATTTCTTCTCGCAGCTATGGCAGCGTAAGTCTAATGGCTAAGGTGTAGGACTTATGATCGAGAGGTCACGGGTTCGAATCCCACTCATTACATTGCCGTGAACCCACTCCAGACACAAGCATATTTAGCTTAGTTGGAGGGGTTAACAAGATTGCTAGTAATGTGAATTCTATCTACATTGCTAATTCTGTTTTAAGTAAAGTAAAATCGCTTATTCTTTTGTTTTGCACTCCATCATAATTCGGCTACATGATCCCTCACAGCTCAAATAAAACATTTATAAATATTTGCTGCTTTATTATTGGCGGGCCCTGACGTCTCAGTTGACAGGGTGCGCAGGCGCAGCCCAAATCACTGCGTCCCGTACTAATGTTGTAATTTATGTCCGCTTTAGATTGATATATTTTTTGCTATTATGTTTCTATTGTGTTAGATTCAAACAGAATTTGGTGCGGTTGGTTTTTTTAATGGTTTCTGAAATGAAATTTAATGCTGTTTTGTTTGTGGTTGCGTTTAGTTATAAGTCAAAAGCAAAGAAAAAAATATGTTTTTTCGTCAACTTTACTATTGTTTTTATTGTAGATTTATTTCTAACATTTCGTGAATCACCACGGACAGTATCAATTGTTCTTTTATCAAATGCTAGTCCTTCAAACGCGCTACATCTTTCTTTATTTCCTCCAAATTACGAATACTCCACTTAATATTTTTATAGGAAATAAAAGATATAAATATGGAATGAATCTTCATAAAAACATCAAACTTAGCAAGCAGACGTCATTTCATCCCACACTCTTATATCATCATTTGAATGTCTCAATCAAAAATGTTTTGGATAAAATTACTAATGAAAGGCAATCAACGAAGAATTTATGAAATGATTCCGTTTAATATTTTACCAATCCATTTTGACAGTTTTTATTGATCTATTAAATTGAATTAATTAAATTAACGAGTTACATTTATAGTTAGTTGTCGATGAGATCGACTACGATATTTTATATTTTTTAGTAAGGAGTTTTGAGGCTAAATGGATGTCCCAGATCGATAATATAGCTTATGGTCACTGTACAATTTATATATTATTAAAAATAACTGTTTGAAAAAAAAAGTGGTTTTTAAAATGAGGAGCTAAAAATACTTTAAAATAAAGAATGTCTTAATAAAAGGAGTGTGGACGTCTTTTCATAGTTTTTCTGAACTATTAGCAATAAAATACATAAAATTAACATACAACGTCAATTATTCTACTTAAAACAAGTTTCAACTAAATTCGGACATATTAAAACATGTCAAAACATGTATATAAAAAGCGCCGCCGTCTTCCGTTTATTCATTAGACACACCAAAGCAATGATATTATACTATAAAATATCATTGCACCAAAGCATTAGTTCTATAAAATTCTAAATAACGACCATGGTACACCATATTTCTGACGTTAGCCACGGTTATTAAAAAAAAAACAACGTAATAAAAAGAAACAAGCTTTCAACGTGTGCGTGAGTCGATTGTGTAGAAAATTCTGCGCGCGCATGTGGGACACAAGATGGCGGCCAAATCATATTTCAAAACGGGTGAAATCTTTTGTTATTAATGAAATAAAAATAATTCAAAAGTGTAACTATATGTGGGGTTGCCTCCCTTCTTTCTATGTTGTTTTGTGGCCATGTTGTCGTGTTGGGTAACATTGCCAGCGTGACTAACTCCGTGTTTCAAGGCGTCGTAATTATTGTTGATTTGTAGGTCAATATTTAGGTTTAAATTACAAAAGACATGCCTTTGTACGCATGAAAAAAAGTATAATAAAAATGGTGTCGACCACAATCACTGCGAAAAAAAGCTGTCTTAAAAACTAATCATTACTCATACTTACTTCTTATTCATGAAAAATTTCAGCAGTTTCAAAGCCAAATTCTTTATTTCAAACTAAGTGTACAAAAATGTTTGAATATGTTAATGATAGGTATGTTCTTAGAACAATATTACCGCTTAGTAAATTAATAAATTATAATAATTAGTATAATTTACCTACCTAGGTACATTATACTAATTATTATTATTTAATAATTTTATATAACATACATCATTTTATATTAAGTATCACAACTATTTTAAGACATACATTGAAGTTACGGTAGAGCTTGCAGAATGTAAAGATTTTTTCGAAGTGTTAGTAAGATGGACATAAGCACTCGTTAAATCAGTACCTATGTCTATTGAATTTAGTAAACATTTTGAAGTTTCCAATTCTGTAATGAACTCTATATTTAGTTTGTATTCTCAAGCGTTTTGAGACAAATCCTTGTCGTGTTTCGTTTGTTGGTTTAGTCTATTTAAAACAGAGTTGTGGAGATTAGTTCAGGATTATCGGAGATCTCGCGTAGTTTGTTCGGAGCTATGCCGTTGATCAGACTTGGAATGTTTCTGTCGAAGAGCTTTATTTTGATTGGCAGAGAGAGGAGATTGTTTTCCGTTTATAAGTTTTCGCCTTGTGGTTAGATTTCGTATTTTAACATAACATAATTAATATGAGCCTCCAGAACACCTCCGTGTTCTTTTAGTTTTTACACCCATGTTTCTTCTGTGATTTTAAGGGCCATGTATTGGGGAGAAAATATATTTGTGGGTTGTACGTGTGTAAAGTTACTAATATTATAAAGCGGAAAAGTATGTTTCTTTAAAGGCGCTAATCTTCAAAAATCCTAGGAAGGTTTATACCCGACTGTAAAAGAAGGGGGGTTATGTTTTTATAATAAAATCCACAGGAGCGAAGCCGCGCGACTGCTAGGTATTAGGTATTAAAGAGGAAAAGTTTGTACCGATTTTTAAATTCTTTCACAATAGTATGTTATGCTCGCGTTTTAGCTGAATAATACGCGAGCGAAGCCGCAGACACAAGTAAAGATACGCATGTAATAGTAGATAGTAGTAGATAGAATATGGTGTGGACGGTTCTGGGCATTCGCTTGCCAACCAGCCTCTGTAATGGTTGGTCAATAAATCATATTGATTGGTAACAAGTGCATTTCATTTATGTATTACCTAGTAGAGCAGTACCTACCTAAACTTAAAATATTGTTACTCAGGAATTAGAGATTTTAACATCTCATAACAGTTTATCCAAGCTTTGTTTCACAGCATCGAGTTCGAGCAGTCATTATAATTGACTATTTTAAAGCTTTTCAATAATTATATCCCCTACTGTCTCAAAACCATCAATATATAGAAAAGCGTCAAGATGTCAGTTGATTGCAACATGTATCTAAACCCACATAAAACTAAAATCCCAAGTTTCGCGACGAAAGCGTGAAATCAAAACACCCTTCGTTCATCCCTAGTCAAAGGCGGCATTTTTGTAATCACCAAACAAATAAAACCTCTAATATACATTTTGATGTTTTTATAAACATAAAACATAATTTATTACGCGAACGCGACCAGGTATTGTCGGCAACCCTTAACGAAACGCACCATGATTTACGAGTTTCAAAAACTACATTAACTCGAAGCATGAGTTTCGTGATTTCATCCGTGTATGTTTGACAGAGGGTTGTATTTGGTTTTATGGGTTTGTAAGTTTAACTTTGCAAGCGGTATTTGACTTTATTTATCTATTACTATGGGCTTTGTCGCCGCTCCCACAGTTTGGCGGCTGGTCGGAGAGACTAGCATAGCGAATGTGAGGTCTCAATTTGGAGTCATTGTCTGTCCACAATGAACGTATGTATGTGTGTTATGTGACGATTATTTCCTGTATATTCAGTTGTCTGGTAATGGCTTTATCTATGGCTTCACGGTTGTTTTCTTTTAGGGGATGAAATTTGTAGAATTTGATACGGTATCATTGGAAGTTCGTTACGGTTTTGCAATCTGAGCATGCGCATCTAAACAGACAAACGATTCTGTTTTATTTTGGCATATAAATATTGAGTGTCGGTAAATCCTTGAAACGTTGAAATCTAAAAATGCATCCAATGATAAATGGGTACCTATAGATTTAGTTGTCATTAAAATTAAAAGTACATCAGAAACTTAAATCTTTTATTTCCGATATTCGTCCATTAGGTAAGTATACAAAAAAAAAAAAATCGGAAGCTAATATTGGTACATACATCTACTAGAAATATGAAATAAAACATTCAGTCAGTGTCAGTATAGGGCTGTTCCACCTCTCTGCTATCGTGGTGAGGATACTGTTGGGGCTGACACGTACCCTACGCATGATGGAAGCGCATCGTTTGCGCACGATAACGTTCAATTCATCTATTCCCGCGAAGGCGAACATGGCCGAAGCACTGCAGCAACTTAAGTACTCAAATTATAAATGAGTTTGAATAGCAAGAAGATCATTGAACATAAGAATTATCATCGAACGGTTATTAACCATGGATAGGATCTCCTGTGGCGTCACAAGCAATATCCCGCCCTCGTGGATATCAATATGTAACAAAGCGCCGTCATCCAAGACCACATATTTATCGGAGTCGGAAGCTCCATAATGGCTCCCTCTACATGCTGTACGAAACATTACAATAGATATAAATGAGTGACGATTTATTGAGCTTGTTGTTCTACAAATACGTTCTGTTTGGGGGACAACTTTGGAAATGTTATTCGTTAATTTTAGTGAAGGTCTTGTCACAGAATTGGGTTATTTATTGGAGTTACGGTCGTTATACAAACGTGTATGAACATTTTATTTTTACTTTGCCCTGTTTTTTTTATAGTTGATAGGCTTACGTTTGACCATAATCTCACCTGATGTTAAGTGATGATATGGTCGAAGATGAAGCGCGCTTGCCTAGAAGTAACCTATTCACCTGTTTTTCAAAATGTAGTAAAAATATTATATGTATACATATATTATACATTTTGATAGGCTCCACGTTTGACGACCATCTCACGTGACGGTAAGAGATAAAATATGTTTACCTAGAATTAACCTATTGACTCTTTTCTTAAAGACCACAGTTTATAACTACCAGGAAACAGATTCCGGCAGGGAACTTCACTCCTTAGCTGCAGGGCCGGATTAACCATTAGGCGGAGTAGGCAACTGCCTAGGGGCCCCGCCTCAACTAGGGGCCCAGGTCCAGTGCACGCACCAAGAAAACATGTTTCTTCGAACGAGA
The DNA here is from genome assembly GCA_943138885.2 of Tholera decimalis. Classification (NCBI taxonomy): domain Eukaryota; kingdom Metazoa; phylum Arthropoda; class Insecta; order Lepidoptera; family Noctuidae; genus Tholera; species Tholera decimalis. The sequence goes on along the minus strand of OW964557.2, from coordinate 1,154,980 downwards.
ATTTGATGTACGTGTGAACCTCACTGTTATCTCACAAAATAAAAATCGTTAAATTTAGTAGTAGAATTAAAACAATTTTAGAACAAATCTGAGAATAAGTAAACAAATATATTAAAAACCACAGCCCTTAATGTGCGTTTCCTCAGTTCACACACGATTTGGTTAGTCAAAGAAAGAAAAGGGGCCCCGAGAATGCCATTGCCTTAGGGCCTCTGACAGGGTTAATCCGGCTCTGCTTAGCTGTACGCACAATGAAAGTATTTCCAAAACGTTTCCCCTTCATTTTTGACATCACAAATACTCGGTTTGACAAAAGCTGTTCACTTGCCTTCTTTCTCTGAGTTACATTTAGATATTAACTATTTTTACCATTTCAGACTTCAAAGAATTAAGAAGTCTACTTCATTAATAAAGGACAGCATCAAAATCTCACGCGTGTGCTTAGTTTTTCAACCCATTACCCGTCTTTTAATTGTAAGACACACTTCTGTTTTCTCGTTAAGGCGGTGATCGCCCGAATTCCTGCCTAATTCAATTGGAATGACAACATGGCTACTTGCTGGAACATCGGTGCCGGGAGCATCTCAAAAGATGTGGCTATCAACGTAACGAGCTCTTTGGACTTACTGTTTTAAGTGAGGATTAAGTTTGAGGTGACAGCGGGGACTCAATTAAAACATTATTGAATAGAATTCGACTCACTCAATGAATATTTTGGTGCGTCTGACGATACCCTGTCGCTGGAACTAGTGACGATTACGAATATTTTATTATTACGTATGAGCCCACTCTTAACTTCGACCTCGCTTGATGGTAAGCGATAGATGAGGAAGATGGAACGAACGAGCCCAGAAGATGCCTATTTACTCTTGCTTTAAAGGCGTCATGAGAGGCAGGGAACACAGAAGCCGGCAGTTGTTATATTTTAGGAATGTGTATTTTACTAACCTCTTAGTTAGTTTTTTTTATTATTATTATCTGGTAGATGTATTCTGTTAACCGCTTTCCGAATTTTTTGTAAAAATGAAATAATATATAAAATTAAGGGAGGCTCCTCATACATGGAATTTAAACTGAAAATATTTTTTTATCATGAAACCTATGCGTGTGTTAGGTCTTTAAAAATGACATTGAGGTTTCTAAAATCACTTTTTCATAAAGTTAATCGTTTAAAAGATATACGCTTCCAAAGTGGTAAAATGTGTGTCCCCCCTCTAACTTCTATAATAATGGAGTGAAAAAACTAAAAAAAATTAATGCTGTAAATCTTAATGTAAACTTTCAATGAAAACTGGTTTGAAAGAGATCGGGTCAGTAGTTTTTGAGATATAGTATATTTTCTAAAACCGCAAATATAACTTTGTAATTCATACATACACTATAAAAAAACAAAGTTATTTGGCGTAGTTACTACGGAACCCTTCATGGGCAAGTCTGACTCGCACTTGGCCAATTTTTTTACTCATTAGCCTTAGTGTGAAAGATAAGTTCCCATAGATTCCTACAGAATGCCGATACGAGCAAAGCTAAAAAATTTGTCATTTTGATAATTCATGGTAACTTATAAGTTTGAATCTAAAGTTCGATGTCCTGTGGCTTTGAAAAAACTCAAATTAAAACTGTTCAATTCTTTTTGTGCATAATTTATTGTAGGTTATTCAAGTGTTACCGCAATCCTTTCATCTCTTGCACCGTTTCGTATTATCTAACGACTTCTATTTAAATTTGAAAACAAACGCATACGATTTGCATGAAGCACAGATTAACAGCTCGTTAACAAACTGTATCGTAAATATTTTGCTGTTGGGAAACGCGTCTATGTCGTTATGTTGTTTTCCATTTGGGTAAAATCGGAAACAAAGTATCCGATTTTACATAAATTATGGGCTACAAGAAGAGGGAAAGAGTAGATTGCTTGTATCATGAAGGTAACCACTATCTTTTTTTTTTAGTTTTAGTGGGAAAATTAGCAATGACTTCTTCCGATCTGGGTGTAGAGAAAGATGGCAGACTTTTACTGACTAAAAATGTACTCTGTGTCTTCAGTTACCCTTGCGTCTTCGGCCAGGGTAACTTGTTAGAGCTTCCCCGAATCCCCTGCATGTAGGTACACACCTGATACCTTACACCTGACTAGTTTTTGGGTAATAAAATAATTTTCATCGTCTATTTGCGTTAAAATATTATTTTACCTACCACTTAAACTCACATTATTGCTTGTAATAAATAATATTGAATAATGATGAATGACTTTTATAAAAGTCGCTGGGCAAAAATATTCACGCAATGGGTGCCTGAGAATGGACGGTGCCGTCGCGGTCGAGGCCGGCCCAAGAAAAGATGGCGAGGTGGTTGGTCCGAAGTGGCGCTCGAAAAGAGAGCCTGGAAGGATTTTTGGGGGAGGCCTTTGACCAGCACTGGAACATCACCGGCAAAAAAAATATATATTATGTAGGTACCGTATTCTAAGACGAATACAGAAATTCGTCTTTTAAGAGATAACTGGGCACTTCTATGTTTTAATGATGATCACCGGGGTAGTTTTAGTGAGGTAGAAATCCGGCACTCCCTGTTCTTCTTCCCCAAAAGTTCAGGTGTCTTTTGAAGGTTTCCTCCGATAAAAAAGGTACCGTATTCTATTGAATTCCGACACATGGACAGCAATGGAAATCACCAGTATTTAGTCAATCGTTTCAAATACATATTAATTTGAATATTAATTGGAGTGAAGTCGGCAGCGGGTGCTGGACAACTATTAGCAGTGACGTGAACTGTGTCCACTACACGGTAACCTACCCATGTAAGAAGTGCCAAATAAGTCATGTTTTCCATCAAATAAGTTGGTGAAAAATCAACTTAAATTAACTGCAACATCCTGCTTGAAAAGTAAATTAGTAGTCAAGTATTTATTTGCAATCCATAATGTACACATAAAGGTGGAATAAAATTATAAGAAACAATTATGGACCCTGTCGGGCACAGCAAAATTTAAAATAGGTAGGAGAGAGGAAGAGCGCTTATTTTATTTTCCACAACAGGAAATATTTATTTAAAATTTGATAATGTTATGACTTTGCTATATATTGTATTTATAAATTATTATATGGAGTTATTATTATCATTCATTGATTTTTATATATTTTTATTGTAACATCTAATTTTGGTTTAATGATACATTAATGTTAATATTGCATGTTTTACAATATCCATTATATTTTCAATTTGTATTTATTATATTCATATATAATTATATATAATAATAATTATATTATAAGTTAATGGATTCATACAAATTCGTTATTTTAAGTCATTTATTTCCCTTATTTAATTAGGTAAATAGTTATGTCATACATATTTATTATTGAATTGAGTATTTATTTATTTTATTTTATGAATTTAATATGCCATAATGGTTCATAGGCGGACCTAAGTCAGTTTGATATTCTTCCAGTCAAATTAGTCAGTTTGTATTAAAATTAATTTATTGTATCATGTATTTTTATTGAATAATTATGTCATATTTATTTATAATTGAAGTGATTATTTATATATCTATTAATTATAATGAATTCAATATGCAATAATGTTTATAAGCAGAACTAAGTCAGTTAGGTATTCTTCAAAAGTCAAATCAATCCCTCAATTTATCTGTTAAAAATTCGTTTATTGTGTAATAGCTTTTGTTAATTAAAAATTGTTTCAGTTTCTTTAAGAATATATTGGTTTTTTCTATTTGTTTCAAGTTTTCTGGTAATTTGTTATAGATTTTGAGTGACATTGAATATGTACTAGAGGAGTGCATTTTAAGGTAAGACCGAGGCAAATTTAATAATTTTTATGACGTAACGAATGGTTTGTTTGTATATCCTCTCGTGTTTTATAGGAATCAGGATATTTACGGACTAATTTGCACAATTCTAAAATATATATACTAATTAAGGTGAGAATTTTATGTTTTATGAAGTACGGTTTGCAGCTATCTGTTTGTTCAATGTTCGTTATTATACTTATAAGTTTTTTTTGTAAGATAAATAAGGAAGGAGCGTCGGTGTTATTTCCCCATAAAACGATATCATAAGTGAACCAAGCGTGGGCATAGGCGTATTAAGTAACTATTGCGGTATGTACGTTGGTAGTTGGTAGTAGTTCTAGTTGGAACTTTAAGTCGCTTCTTACGTCTGGGTGTTTTTGGTGTAAGTTTTTTTTTTCATTTACTTTGTTTAAGTGAGTAACATTGTTGGATTAGGAAATATGCACAACAAATATATATATTTTTAACTATAACGCATGCAGTTAGGGGCAGCAGTAGTATCTAGAACCCGTCTAGCAACCACAATGCAGATTTTTTATTTTTTATTGATAATATCGTCGCGACTACCATGTCACCTGATGGTCTGTGATGATGTGGTCGAAGATGGAGCACGCTTACCTAGAAGTAACCTGTTCACTCTTGACTTAAAGACCCCCAGGTTATAGCTATCGGGAAACCCAGACTCACAGACAAAGTGAGTATAGGTGGGATGTCCATGTAACGATGGCGTATCGCCGTTCGTCTTGTAGTCCGATGATGGAACGGGCTTGGCGGAATTAGATTGTGTGATCCTCTTAAACATGACTATCGACCTCCCATAACCCCTGACAGTATTTTTTAAAGGCTTGAGCTTAAACGCCTATTAGATCCGAAATGCAGCTATTTTACTACCCATGAATTGAAAATACCTGCCCGAATGGATAAATACTTAGCAAACGTGATATAATTCAAGTTTATTTCAATAATGGAATATACACTTAAATAAAAACCTTAAACTACATAATTATATACATCTAATAATAAACTAAAATATGGCGTCCAGAAATTCGCGCATCGCTGTCCACTGGTAATGTGCCCAAAAGACTGGCGGCATTGCCACGCTGTATGGCAATGCTTAACCACTGTCCAAGGTAAAAGCCAGCCTTTGGGAAACGCGAAGTGTCAACTAGGCGCCTGTATAGTTCTTTAAATAATTTGTGAGCACTCGGACCCCACGATCCCAAGGTCTCCACCCCAAACGGCTCGAAAATATAACTTCTAACAAGGTTATTATATTTCCGCCGCATGAGGGTCTCACTCAGCGGCTGCAGCGGCAGTGCCAGCACAGCAAGTCGAGCTAGGAAGATGAAAACCAAACTGTGTTTCTAAACCAGTAAATAAATATCTTCTATACTAATATTATGAAGCGGAAAAGTTTGTTTGTTTGTTTGCTTGAACGCGCTAATCTTCGAAAGTACTGGGTGGATTTGGATGCAATTTGGTATGGAAGTAGCTTGAAGCTTGAGGAAGGTTATAGGCTACTTTTTACGCGACTGCAAAAAAGGAGAGTTATGTTTTTACTGTGATAGAATCCACGGGAGCGAAGCCCCGCGTGAGTACTAGTTTAATATATTAGTTATGAGGGGAAAATTAACAGTTGTGTATTTAAATATTTTTTAAATATTTTCTTCAATAATTGTGAAACGCGTATTACCTATTCTATTCTCGAGCCCTTTATTTTGGAAGGTCACTGTGGCTACTATCATAAACTTATTATTATTTTATCTTAAGGTAAGCTATCTTATCATCCGAGTGCATTATGATGCAAAATGTCTAGACTTGGAACGGCCTTCGATTGTTTTTGGAAATTGCTAAAGATAAGTTTCAGTGACATAAGAAATTTTAATTTATATCCGATTAAGAATTTACCTACAGAATAAACAGGGATAGGTACAGATCGCGGTAGAGATAGATCTCGCGTTTTATTTGCTGACTCGTTAATATTAGATTCTTGAGCACGAGCTCAAGAATCTTATATTAACGAGTGAGATCGACCCGGCTAACCACGAGGTTAGCTGGGTCTAAAACGCTAAAATTATTTAAAAGGCTAAAATATTAGATCCTTAAATATGAATTTTATGAGTTTGGCGTATATTCAAACTGACCACTTAGATTTCATATAGATAGATAGAATACACTTTATTGTACACCAAAATTTAAACACACCTATTTAACAATATTGCTTGTTCTATGGTTACTGTTTAGTACCAAACGTTTCCGAACGCACCCTTTTGACATAAAGAAATTTGATCTTGACATTACTCTGACTTGACAGATAGATTTTGCTTGCTTGTTAAAAATGTCGGTCATGGGACCCTGTTGAGATAATTATAATTGGAAAAATATCGTTTGGAATCGCGTTTTGAAACCAATAATTGGGTCGCGAATTATCTATTGTTTGAAGTTGTAATCCCCATTTGATGAAAAACCCGGGATATTTTGGGATTCCTCGCCGGTTGGTTGCCATCGCGTGGCACGCGCGTTTGTTGGAAAAAGTAGTGATAAATAGCAACCACAGTGTTTAATTGAACTTGTAATCCCTGATTGACAAGAATCCAGGGATATTTCTCGGAACACATCGCCTTATTGCCTCATCCGCGTAGCACGCGCTTGCTGGAAACGAGTTAGGCTGTGATGCTGTTGGAACCGCGCCATCTGGAGACTGGCGCCTTGTGAACGTCCACAAACTTGACTTGCATCACACTTTCATTTACTCACCTCATATTTACATACATACCACACTTGGGGCGTGACCTAGGAAGCTCGAAGCTTGGTGAACCCAGCACAGAAGGTTAGTGGTAATAATGTATTCATAAGGCCTCAGAGGCTATAGGCCTTTTGTTTATTGTTGATTGTAAGCAACGTTTATAGCTCCACGTACCGTGGATAGTTCAGACCATCCAGTTACCGTTGCACTGGCCTATTGCAGGACTGAACAAAGTGGTAGCAGAGCGTGGTTCTTATAATATAAGATCCACTGATTTAATTGGAAGTTTTGAAAGTAACTTTGGTTTGATTACTTAACACAACTTATAACTTAATAAGTTTTGAATATATTACCATGTCATCCGGGCTATCTAATTGAAGTTGAATCAATTGAAGTTGTATTTGTAATTTGTACTGTAGCCCCTTTTATTGCATTGACAGGTAAGATTTATTTGTGAAATTGGGAATTATTAGGTTGTATTTTGGTACATAATTTGGTATATTTGTTGCAATTAATAATTGAATGTCATTGATCTGAATTTGAAAGGTTATCTAAATAATAATTACACATAGTCTAACATAATAGGACTTGAATGGTGTGGATTGACTTATTGCATTTATTTGTTTATTGGATTGTTTTTGGAGATTCTCCGGCTCAATATTATACAGTCAATTGTTGTGCTTATTGATATTTATTTGAGGTTGATCCAGCATTGTATTATACATTCAATTGTTATTTATTTTGTAACTAGCCATCCTTAGCAAGCTAGATTCATACTTGGAATAAGTACAGGGTCGGATTTGGACTTGAAATAATTGAATTTGAGTTTTTATTGTGGTGAAATTATTTGGTCGGCTAACAAGTTATTGTTGTTTGTTGAGTCAATTTAGCCTGTTGTATTAATATTTGTTGTTGCAATGGCCTCATTAAGGGCAGTCAGGGAGGCTGCTGCCGGATTGACCTCACAGTTGAGATGGTTCACATCGGCAGCTGCAACGGTTGAGCGTGTAGAATTGGAAGAGCTCACCCTTGCTCGGTATGGGCAAGTGATTGAGAGGATCAAGTCAGCTGATGCTGCGCTCATACGCTTCAACGAGTACATCATGGACGTGGATTTGGGGGTGATGGATCAGACAGCCCGCGATAAGATTTTGGGTGACTATGACCAGATTGTCCACCTGGGGGATGTCATATGTCTACGAGCGCGAGAAATTTTGAAGAGCCGGGTGCCTGATGCGGCCAAGCCACAGACGCCTGTTGTTGCAGGCCCTGGACTATTGAATAGGCTGCCCACCCTGGAGCTGCCACATTTTGACGGTCGCTTGGACCACTGGCTGGGCTTCCTAAATCTTTTTGAAAGTCTTGTGGATGCACGCTCGGACCTCGGACCTGCCCAGAAGCTGGCCTATTTATTGTCTGTCCTGGAGGGCGAAGCCAGAGCCTTGGTGCAGCACTTGCCGGTGACGGATTCCTCTTACCCGACCGCTCTGGAGCTTCTCTCCCGACGGTATCAGAACAAGCGCTGCCTGGCTGATGTGCACATCGACCAGATTTTGGGGCTACCGGCCATTGTCAGTCACCGGTAGAACATTGGTCCTACTTGTTGGTGCACATAGTGCTGCAGTTGCTCCCCGCGGAGCTGAGGTCACGTTTTGAGCAGAAGTATGGTGGGGATAGTGCCACCCATCTTCCCCCCTTTGACGACCTCCTCAAATTTTTGGAAGACGAGTGTCGGTTTTCGGATAACACTCGTGGCGCCACGGGGTCACCCCCACTACCTTCTCACCCTAGAGACCAGGGACGGACTAGGGCTCGGGGGCCTGTTGATGTTCGCCCCACCCCCCGTTTTGCTGGCGCCCGGAGTCCTCGGGCTAGGGGGCCTGTTGATGATCGCCCCGCCCCCCGTTTTGCTGGCGCCCGGAGTCCTCGGGCTAGGGGGCCTGTTGATGTTCGCCCCGCCCCCCGTTTTGCTGGCGCCCGGAGTCATCATCATTGCGACTTTTGTAAGGCCACGGGGGATGTCATGGCGCGTTGCCCGGCTTTTTTGAATTTGCACGTAAGTGCCCGCCGCCGCATTGTCAACGCACGCCGTTTGTGCTTCTCGTGCTTGGGGGCCCACTTTCATCGGGACTGCCCCGACCCCCGCCCGTGTAGAATTTGTAAGGGGTCCCACTTGGAGATTTTGTGCGCCAACGCGAACCGCTCCAGCAGACCATCTTCTGAGGAGGGTTCGCGCAGGGGGGGGTACCCCGGAGACGAGCACCGGGCTGAGGCCCGCAATTCTGTACGCCGCACTCCACCCCCCGCGCAAGTTGAACGGGAGCCCCGCGAGCGCCATTTGGTCTCCCCTCGTCAGGGAGAACGCGCATTGGCTGCTAGGCAGCAGTGGCCGGGTCGGCGCCGCTGCCTTTCCCCTCCTTTGGCGGAGCGTCCCCGGTTGGAGTCGCGCCCTCCGCCATTCGGGCATTCGATGGGATATGCCCCTCCAGTGATGGCGAGTGGCTCGGGACACCGCGCAGACGAATATTTTGATTGTTGGCCTCGTCGTGAATGAAGGCAGCCTGGATGCGGCGATCGGTCGCCGCCCAGGCATCACTAAGAGATTGACGCCTGCCCCGCTAAAGGACCCCCCCGATCAAGACGGTTTTGTTGCCAACGGCCTCGGTCAAGGTCTGTGGACCCTTGGGTGACTCGATTGTGGTCTGTGCCATTTTGGACACGGGAGTCCAGGGTTGCCCTTTGTCGTCTTGGTTAGCGGAACAGGTTGGCCTGAAGGTGAATGACCTTTCAGGCAAGATTTGGGGAATTGGCGAACCGGCTGACACCACTGTTGAGGGAAGGACCTGGTTTGAAATCACCCTTGTGAGTTCTCCTTACCCTAAAATTGGTGCTCCTGCCCTTGTTATAACTGAACTTGGTTGGGACGAGCCGCTTCGGGAAACCGTGTTGGAGGACGGTTGAGGCACTCTAGCCTTCCTTATGGGGCCCGTCACCCCCTTTTGTTGCCCAAGGAGGGCCATTTGGTTCAATTGTTGGTGACTGATCGTCACACTAAGAACTCGCATGCCGGTTGCAATGCGCTGTTGGCCATTCTGCAGCGAGAGATTTGGATTTTGTCGGCTGATCGCGTCAATGAGGCGAGGCCCTTTGCTGGCGTCTTAATGGACTTGTTGGTCCCCCTTTGTTGAAGACGTCCACCCTTTGTAATAGTAAGATTGTTAAGGCTTATTTGTGTGTTTGTCTGCCTGTCAACCAAGGCAGTACATTTGGAGCTGGTAACCTCCCTCTCGACAGAGGCCTTTGAGGCGACTTTGGAAAGATTTGTGTCTCGCCGTGGGTTACCTTCTTTGATTAGTTCTGATTGCGGTACGAATTACAAGGGTACAAGTAACTATTTGAAGGAGGTATACGTCTTCCTTAATGAGAGCCAGGTTGATATTGGTAATAGTTTGGCCCGCCGAGGGGTCACTTGGTTGTTTGACCCGCCAGCCTGCCCCCATTGGGGGGGTATTTTTGGGGCCGCGGTGAAAGCGGCAAAGGGACGCTGGCGGAGATTGTTGGGAGACACCGTTCTCACCTTTGAGTAACTAGCTACGGTATTTGGCCGCATTGAAGCTGTGTTAAATTTGCAACCTTGTCAAGACTTCCAATTGATTAGCGGACGGGTAGGCCCGTCCGGGGGGGGGGGTAGATATTTAGTACCAAACGTTCCCGAACGCACCCTTTTGACATAAAGAAATTTGATCTTGACATTACTCTGACTTGACAGATAGATTTTGCTTGCTTGTTAAAAATGTCGGTCATGGGACCCTGTTGAGATAATTATAATTGGAAAAATATCGTTTGGAATCGCGTTTTGAAACCGATAATTGGGTCGCGAATTATCTATTGTTTGAAGTTGTAATCCCCATTTGATGAAAAACCCGGGATATTTTGGGATTCCTCGCCGGCTGGTTGCCATCGCGTGGCACGCGCGTTTGTTGGAAAAAGTAGTGACAAATAGCTACCACAGTGTTTAATTGAACTTGTAATCCCTGATTGACGAGAATCCAGGGATATTTCTCGGAACACATCGCCTTATTGCCTCATCCGCGTAGCACGCGCTTGCTGGAAACGAGTTAGGCTGTGATGCTGTTGGAACCGCGCCATCTGGAGACTGGCGCCTTGTGAACGTCCACAAACTTGAGTTGCATCACACTTTCATTTACTCACCTCATATTTACATACATACCACACTTGGGGCGTGACCTTGGAAGGTCGAAGCTTGGTGAACCCAGCACAGAAGGTTAGTGGTAATAATGTATTCATAAGGCCTCAGAGGCTATAGGCCTTTTGTTTATGGTTGATTGTAAGCAACGTTTATAGCTCCACGTACCGTGGATAGTTCAGACCATCCAGTTACCGTTGCACTGGCCTATTGCAGGACTGAACAGTTACTATGGCGGTCTTTTTGCTGAAAGCGATATCTTCCAGACAATCTTTGGAAGGACTTTAAAAACTTTAATTAAAGTGGGGAGGGCTAAATTAGTGTACTTACTACATTACTCATAAAAACAGAGAAAAAAATATTTGAAAATAAATATATATGCAGATATATATATATATATATATAATACAATACATAAAATATGTTCTTTAACATCATGTGGAGAGAATTCAAAAGAATAATCATAAATTGGAAAGAAAAATAATGAGCAACCGAGCTTTTGAAAGTAGCGAGTGAGTGAGCTTGTCTTACTGATACCGGCAATGCAATCCACAAACGATATATTATATCTATATTTTTATTGAATTGATGAGGACGATTAGATTTGATATTTCTTGGACCTTATATCTCAATATAAACCAATTCCACAACACGACAAAATAAAATGAAAAGCGTTATTTTGTATTTCCCGTACCGTACGAACAATGTTAACTAATAATCACACCAATAAGGTACGTGATACATTTGGTAGCAGGCCGACCGCTCCATTACGTCGCTAATGGCACCAAAGTACCAAACGGTACCTCGCCGGCACTATTGAGCCACAAGTATTTTTATTGGTCTCACCTCTTACCGCTCAGGTGTTTGGGTACAAATCTCCTTATTGACGCTGATAACACTGTGTTTGGGGAACTGGAAGAACTGTTTCGATATCTTAGAGAGGAGGAATTGTAGGTTGGGGACTGGGACACTGATAGTGAACTGCTGAGGTAATGGTATCAGGAACTATAGTCGAAGGTTAACGGGTTGCGGGAGGAAACATTGGTGAATATTTTTTCCCTTTTTGTTTGCAGCGCTTTGGCTGTACTTAATAATTTCTTGGATTATAATTCAACAAGCGATCTGTTTGCGTATGAATGGAAGAATTTATTGGCAAGTCAGGAGTGTAAGAGGTAATTATAGAAATGTGGTCGACCTTTGCTCTTTCATTCAGAATCAGAATCAGAATTGTTTATTTTTAACCGACTTCTAAAAAAGGAGGAGGTTCTCAATTCGGATGTTTGTATTTTTTTTTTTTTTTATGTTTGTCCGCGCATAACTCCGTCGCTTGCCAACCGATTTGAAAAATTCTGATCTTGTTAGAAAGGGTATACTTCCCAAATGGTCCCATGAAAATTTTATCGAAATCGGACGAGCCGTTTCTGAAAAATCAACAAAAGTCTAAAAAAATGTTTACGTTGATGACCTTTTCGTTTACGCTGCATTGCGTTTTTTGTTCGCGCATAACTCCGTCATTTACGAACCGATTTGGAAAATTCACTGACCCACTAAAAAGCACGAAAATAAAAACTTTTTTGCAAAAAATAAAACCGACTTCCATATCAAAACACTACAAAGCCAAAAATAATTTTAATTTCGGAAGGCGGTGTGAAAAAAAAGAAAATACAAAACCAATAACACCGACTACCGAAATTAAAATTATTTTTGGCTTTGTAGTGTTTTGATATGGAAGTCGGTTTTATTTTTTGCAAAAAAGTTTTTATTTACCTACCTATTTAATTATTATAATATACTAGCTGACCCGCCACAACATCGTTCGCGTGGTATCCTACCGAACCCAACGGATACCACTACCCCTATCCTACCGATACCCTACCCATACCTTACTCTAACCCTACCCTAACCCTACCCTAACCCTACCCTACCCCTACCCTACCCTACCAATACCCTACCCTACCAATACCCTACCCCTATCCTACCATACCGTACCGTACCGATAAAATTTGGAATGAGAATATGTGAAGATACAGGGTCAAACATAGGCTTTTTTTCAAACATCAACTCTTAATGAGTGTTGAATGAAAATTTTTATTATTGAGATAATGATTAATGGGGGTGAAACCGCGGCGCGAAGTTAGCTGTTATAATAAAGATAAATATATGTATATTTTTATTAAATTTTTCTGCATTATTGAAGTAGGCTTATAATTATATTTTACTCGCCAAACTTCACAGTTTGTTGGCAAGAATCATTCGTAACTTTCATTAAACAAAATAGGTAGATAAACTTACTAACTACTTACTTACTACTCACATTTATGTTTACATGACATAATTGTGCATTCTACAAGTAGGTATTTACAACATTACAACAAAGATTATATTTTATTACACATATGATATCTAGGCTAAGAAAACCATCCCTCGACAACGATAGACCGGCGCTGAATCTGCAATAGACAGCGACTTCCAGAGCAGAGTGGCCAGCGGGTGCTGATCATCCTAGCACTGCCCACTGCCCATCACAGCCCGACGCCGTGCCTCCGTCACCGAGAAACAGTTTTCTCAGCCTAGATATCAACACTCTGTCATTAAAAACTTTTGGCACCAAATACTTAGACGTTCTTTTCCCATAGAACTTTGCTATTTTTGGTTGAACTAGTCTTTTCTCTCTCACACTCCTTGAATTAATTTTATTTTTAACACTCATTTTGTACTCATCACTATAATAATGTTTCAACTCTATTAGATAATCGAGTTTCATATCTATTGGCAAGATTTTACAAATGGTAAATAATTTTTCATAATCTTTGTTACATTTTTTCTTAATCTCTTTACTAATTAGGTATTTCAGCAGTCTTATTTGTAAAGAATTTACTTAGTGAAACTTCTAACAATCCCCTGCATAACAGTATGTTACACAAATGTAACAATAGAACAGTAACAAAGTGCATTCCATATTTGACATAGCTATGTTTCTATTAAAATACATTTCAGTTTCTATGCGTTCACAAAGAAATTATGTTTGTTTTTATGCACGGTAGGGAAGCTGCCAAGTTCTCATAGGTGAACGATAGTGCGCTTGCCAAGTTTGTGGGGTAATCTAGGATTGTATTTTACTGAAAACTATTTTGCATGAAGTGTGCCGGAAGCTTTTATTTTATAGTCTTCACATTAGTATTTAACTAGCGGTGCGGCCCGGCTTGGATGTGTGAAGTATAAATTATGTATAATGTGCCAATTATAAAAGAATGTAGTTTTATAAATTTAATTAAATATCTGAACTTTAAATTCTGTCTTGCGTTATTTTTAATTTATACACAATTACGATTAAACATATACGGTAAAAAACAATTGTATTAAATTTAATATTCAAGATAACATATATTTTTACGAAAAAATGTATTTAAAAAAGCTGGAGCTTCGTACGACGTCTACTGTTTTAAACTATTTTTTTAATATAAATGTGGTTACTGTGGTTTGGTTTGGTAGGAACGACATGCGTGAAGGTCGATTTTAATTGATTATTAATTGATAGACACCCTTTTTGAGCCCGTCGTTAAATAACAACCACCGTTCGAGTCAATTTTCAGGGTTAAGCAATGCTACCTGACATAGATAGGTTGAATATACTTTATTGTACACCAAAATTTAAACACATCTATTTAACAATATTACTTATTCTATGGTAACAATGGCGGTCTTATCGCTAAGAGCGACATCTTCTAGACAACCTTAGGAAGGACTTTAAAATTTTTAATTAAAGTGGGGAGGGCTAAATTATTGTACTTACTACATTAGTCATAAAAACAGAAAAAAAAAAATATATATTAAAATAAATATATATACAGGATTATTGGAAATATGTCCCGATCCTGTTAAGGGCGTGTAGATGAGGTCATTAACTAACAAATCAACCCTAAGTTTCTAGGCCTAAAGTATACCATTATCGAGAGTTTTTTTAATTTAAATATTAAAATAAAATAGGACTTTATCTCTATTAAAAATTTATAAAAAAAAAACGAAAGCACGTTTTAGCATTCTTATTTATTAAATAGCTAAAGAATTAAGTTGCGTTAAATAATAAAAAACAAAACAATTAAAAACCTCCGTACTTTTGAAAAAAGAGATCGGATACTTATTTTATTTTTATTATTTTTGCAACGTCTTATGAAATAAATATTTATTTTTCTCCTAAAAATCACTAATCTATTTTGACGGCGGAACATTTTATTTGTTAGTTAATGACCTCATCTACACACTCTTAACAGGATCGGGACATATTTCCAATAACCCTGTATATGCAGATATATATATATATATATAAATACAATACATAGGTAATTAAATAATACAATACATATAATGTGTTCTTTAACATCATGTGGAGAGAAAACAAAAGAAGAATCAACAATTAAAAAGAAAATAATTAGCAACCGCTTTTTGTTTTGAGCTGAGGTTGGTCCCGGCCGTCTTTGATAAAAAGTCTGAAATCTAGCACCAGTTTTTCGTTACTGGTTTGTAGAGATAAGATAGCCAGACGCTCCATGCAATACTGGTAGTCTTCTTAGTAACAATTTGGCTGGGAGATAATGTCAAAATATATTTTAAACACACACACAAGTATAGGCTAGCGTTTCAATGTACGTCCGAATAAAAATCCGAACTTTTATGAGATTACTCGTATGTCTTACCGTCTTTCTAAGCCAATTTTCTCCAAATGTGCTGGACTGATCCCGTAAAATTTGGTACATATTATTTGAACCGATTTTTTATACCTCACACTCATGCCCATTCACAATTATCTCCAAAGCAACTGAAAAACTTACTAACATATTACAGCAAGGCTTTTTAAAAGTTTGCAGTTCAAACTATAAAAAAATATATTACAACCCTTTCCGGAGACACAATAACATGAAAAAAAAATATTTTCAAGACATCACAATACAACAATATTTATAGTGCAATAAACTGACCCTAAACTCCACACTAGTAGACTCTTTTTTTTTCGGGTGAGAAATTAATTGAACGACTTTTCCAGCTCTGTGTGGAGCAGAAGGGAGTGTCAGACTTCTACTGACTAAAAACCCTCCCTGTTCATTCAGCTGCCATTCCGGGGCCGCGGTATCTCGTTAGAACATCCCCGCAACCCTGACAAAAATAAACTAACTTTTAAACTCCACGCTAGAATACTATGTGCCATGGGATCTAGTTTCTTCATCGTAAATTAAAATCATTATAAATGCGTTTGAGGGTACTAACCTAAACAATGTTTAAATCGGAATCAGAATGATTTATTTGTAAATCTCTTTTACTTAAGTAATGGAAATATTATTAGTTTGGAGGACTGCGTGTGAGTCAACTTTCTCTTATTCAGGTAAAATGCGCAAGTCACACGTTTAGGTCTTAAATTCTTTCGTTGTGTCAACGGCACATCACCACGCGCGCCTCAACAGTAGTATACAGTATATGGTTAAATCATTGTACAGTGTAGCAACCAAACATAGCACACTGATTCCCAAACTGAGACGAACTCGTATTTCGGTATTCGGTGGCTCTCCACTCTAATGTCATTACAATAATTATGACCCAAATATTTGCAACATTGAAATCCCCTAATTAAACTTATTTATACTTACTTAACTATTTTTTTAAACTATTATATTATATTCTATTCACTGTCTATTTTATTTATCAATTAACATGAGCTTTTCTGTCTCGTCGTAATTTAAGGACTTAAGCCAATTAGTTAGTTTAATTTTCAAGTTATATTTATTTAGTTTATATAGTGAGAGTATTTTATTAATTTTGTTATAAATTCTAGAAATTATTTAAGTTTAAAAAGTTAATTCAAAGAACAAACAGCAGTAATGATGGAGTCCGAAAGGGCAATTTCCTGTCGGTATCGCGGGTGTATTCTAAAGAGATACCCCCGCCTCGCAACGTAAGGGCAACTGAAGAAGCAGGGTGGTTTTTAGTCAGTAGAAGTCTGACACTCCTTCCAGCTCCGCTTTCATGATTTTCTCCCCGAATAAAAAAGGTCTTAATCGTTACTGATGAGGGAGATATCTATCTGTAAGTACTTCAGTCTAGCTCTTTTGGGAATAACAGCGTGTGTTATTTTAGGTTACAATATTATGTTGTAAATAATATAAAATATTGTTACTTCGGTAAAATATCCACTGGGATTAGCATTTATTGGTTATTCTAGTTTGATATCGTCAAAACTTAAAAGCTTCAAGTATTAGTGTCCCTAGACGCGAAAGAGCCATTTTCATTAAAATAAATAGCTGAAGTTTTAAGCCTCGGATAAGCATGAGTTTGTGTTCAATTTTTAAATATTTTGTTTTGATATGCTTAACGATGAAGTTTTACTACCAGTGTTTATAAAGTTTTTTTGGACTTTCTTGGTTAATTATTTTTTTAAGGAATTTAAGTTACTGGCAATCTTCTCAACCTCTCCCCTAAGCTAAATATGCTTGTGTCTGGAATGGGTTCACGGCAATATTGTAATGGTTGGGTTGCGAACCTGCGACCTCTCCATTACAAGGGCTAGCTTAGCTAGTAGGCAATTGCCGCTATATATGGAGTTATGTTCATGTGAGGAACTTTTTTTATCATTTTTCGGGTTGGGAAAATCATCAAATGACTTCTCCCGCTCTGGGTGGGGCGGAGTGTCAGACTTCTACTGACTAAAAACCCACCCTGTTCCTTCAGCTGCCCTTAAGTTCCGGGGCCGCGGTATCTCGTTAGAACATTCCCGCAACCCCGGCAAGATGTGAGGAACTTGTGGCCCAATAATAACTGCACGATTCGATACTCAAGGCTGCTGCTGCAACGTAAAGCTGCATGCTGCACGTCACCGCAGAAAAGGCACTCTTATGCGATTTTGCTAATGTTACACGTTGCTTATGGCACTGGACAGTTGTGTATTTTTCTTTTTTATTGATAATAGGTTCGCGTTTGACTAACATCTCACCTGATGGTAAGTGATGATGTGGTAAAAGATGGAGCACGCTTGCCTAGAAGTAACCTATTCACTCTTGATTTAAAGAGTCCCAGGTTATAGCTATCGGGAAACATTGACTCCGGCAGGGAATTCCACAAACACAAAACACAATATTAATCCCCCTTCAACATTTTTATTCATGCGTTAGTGTATCTTTCGTATTCACTTAAGGAAGAAATAAGTCAGAAATGACTTATTACGTTACTAGTTTTTTGTTCTAAGGAAAATGTCCGGGTTTATTGCAACACCCACTGGATAAATAAAAACAGGCCAAGTGCGATTTAGACTCGCGCATGAAGGGTTCCGTCCCATTATCTATAAAAACGGCAAAAAAATCATGTCTGTTGTAGGTATGGGAGCCCACCTTAAATATTTGTTTTATTTTGATTTAATTATTTATTTTTAAAGTGAATCTACAATTAAATATTTTGTGAATATTTCAAGCGTGTATTGTCGTTATCAATATCGAGCAAAAAAATCACGTTTGTTTTATGGGAGCCCCCATAAATATTTATTTTATTCTATTTTTAAGTAATTGTTGTTATAGCGGCAATAGAAATCATCTATGAAAATTTCAACTGTCCAAATTTCACGGCTCATGAGATACAGCCTGGTGACAGATTGACAGACGGACGGACAGCGGAGTCTTAGTAATAGGGTCCCGTTTTACCCTTTGGGTACGCAACCCTAAAAACTAGGGTATGTTTATTTTAACGTAGCATAGTATTAATTACAATCTCTAGGCGCTCTTGGCTAAATAATAACAGATACACGGGTCAATCTTCTAGGTTAAGCAACGCTTGCTGAGGTCAGCCCATAGATGGGTGACGATGATTCATCATCATCATCATCATTCAGGACGGATCTTAACTTATCGATGTTATTCTATGCCTCGGAAAAGCTATTGGTCACGGTTTATTTATACATCGGCAACGAGAAACTGGTCGAGACCAAGCTCCAGAGCCTAGAGACATCGGCGACGTGTTGCAAGCCTATCAGTTTTCTATCGGTTACATTTCGGGGAGTGTGCGATGTAATTACACAAGACAAACGGCGATGCGCCATCGTTACATGGTGGACATCCCACACATACACACGAAACGTTTTCGGAATACTTTCATTGTGCGTTTGGCTAAGGAGTGGAATTCCCTGCCGGAGTCAGTGTTTCCTGATAGCTATAACCTGGGAGTCTTTAAGTCAAGAGTGAATAGGTTGCGTCTAGGCAAGCGTGCTTCATCTTCGACCAAATCATCGCTTAACATCAGGTGAGATTGTGGTCAAACGCAAGTCTATCAACTATAAAAAAGAACATCTTTGACAGTTGTTAGAGCTATTCGCAAGCCAGGAAAATTAACACAAGACTTGCTAAAGGATTTCGAGTTATCCTTTTACTTAGTCGTCAGTGAGGTCTGTACTCAGTTGCGTCCGGTTAGACTGTGAGATAACCCCGACATAGTTAAGAAACTGCTAAGCTACATTGCAAGACGCTTCCGTGTCAGCAATGGATTCAGTTTGGAGATCTTGAAGCGTCCACTATTCCTAAATAGTTAGAAGGCAGAAATCCTGGTACCAAGTTACTGTATTGTGGAGACCAGACTTTAACATTCTCATGTCTGTTACATCATCTGCTTCGTCTTTTCTCAATTATATTAGGGTTGTTTTCCAGTCTAACCTAAAAGTCTAAGTCCAAGTCTAAGTCCAAGTCTAAGTCCAAGTCTAAGTCTAAGTCCAAGTCTAAGTCTTAGTCTAAGTCGTAAGTAGTTGAGTATTAGTGTTTCACATGGAGCATCTGCCTATCTGACCTCCAAAACCCAGTAGCTGGGTAACACGATACCCTAGCTTATATCAACGATAAAAAAATATGAAAATAATTCTTATATTTTTAGCCAAAGCGGATTGCTTAGAGAATGTCTGTAAAGAGAAAGTCTGCCAAGAAGTGAGTCAGTTCAGACAGAATAAAAAAAAACATCCTGCGTTATTATTATATTTCTATCGTTTCTTTCTCATTTATACTCTCAACTGACCACGTCAAAACATCAAGGAAATCTCTCAAGTCTTCAGCGTTTTCCACTTGCTCATAGTTCAAAGTTAAAAGCAAATTGTTTCAGTGAAAATGTTAGTTAATTCAACCGACAGACGTAATCAGTGGACGGACAGCATCTTGTTAAATTCTAATTAGCGTCCCCTTTGACAATCTGTGTAGTTAAGTAAGAAATTAAGTACGGACTAGGACTTGGTTGGACAACAGGGTGAATTCAACTTTAATGTTGAAGTCGTAAGGTTGAATTTTAAGTAGTGAGGTGTTAAGCTTGGAAGTTAAAGTCCATGCTTATTGGGTTTTTGGTTTATGTGTCCGGGTTTTAATTTCTGAGGTCTAGGCACGGAATTTGTTAAGTATCTAGGACGGCTTATGCTAGCTTGGTTTCTTTAATGAGTGAAGTCTAGACAGGAAGCATGGAATTATGAATATGTTAATAGAAAGTTGTTGCTCATTGACTACAATTCTACCAGGTTTATTCCTATCATTACCAGACGCACGGCTGGATACCATCCACACTTGGTTGATATACCGTCTTGTTCTACCAAGCGCTTCTCCTCCACATTTATTGTGCACACTTCCAAGCTGTGGAATTCTCTGCCGGCTTCAGTGTTCCCTGGCACTTATGACCTTTCAACCTTTAAAGCAAAAGTAAATAGGCATCTTCTGGGCTCGCTCGTTCTATCGTAGACCTCATCTATCGCTTACCATCAGGCGAGATCGAGGTCAAGTGTGAGCTCATTCTGAATTTAAAAAAATAATCTGTTCAATGGATAATCTGGTAAATGAACGGTTAATAAATTAAAACTAGTTGTAACCGCGACTTCTGGATTCTGAAGATCAGCTAGGCAGTCTCTCCTCTCTTTCTCTCTCTCCATCTCTCTCTCTCTACATTAGTACTCAACCAACAACCATACCAACCAACCAACCAACCTACATACTACTACTACTACAACCGACCAACATACTCGTAGTTAAGAATAAGGTTTACAAAAAAGACATGGAGCACTTGTATGTTCTCCTGTTCAATGTAGGACCAAATTCGCACTACGTCAATGTACCGCACTAAGTTCTAGAATGTATAACAATATTAATAAAAAAAAAACTTTTTAGCAAAAAATACAACCGACTTCCATATAAAACACTACAAAGGCAAAAATAACTTTAATTTCGGAAGGCGGTGTCAAAAACCAAAATATATACAAAACTAAAGACACCGCCTTCCGAAATTAAAGTTATTTTTGCCTTTGTAGTGTTTTATATGGAAGTCGGTTCTATTTTTTGCTAAAAAGTTTTTTGATAGATAGGTACAGTGGTTGGTCATGTTTTAAGATACAGTGCGCTATGATCAGCTTATTAAAGGCTACAAAAAAATTATTAAATTTTTACATGCAAATAAAGATAAGTTCTTTTCTAGTTCCCGTAAAAAAAAAATGAAACTAAAAAAAAATACATAAATGATTACATAATTTCATTATGAGAGATGGTGGTCAAACGCAAGCCTATTACCAATAAAAAAAAATATAAGTAGGTACAATTAAGTCTAGTATTCAAAATAATTTGTTAAGTAAATGTCAAAATAAATTCAGATTTAAATAAGTTATAATATAATTAAAGAAGGAACTTAACTTTTCCAAATGTGAAATTTACCTCCCCCACACCACTGACAGACAGACGACCTTAGCAAAATTTAAAACAATAGCACCGAATATTAAAATAATTGACAAAAGTTCTCTTCACCTCTTAGGCTCTCCAATTTTTGATGAATTAGGCTTTCCAACTTTCATTGAGCAAAAGATCCAAAATTTTAGTGATGTTTCGGAAAGACTTTTCAAAATTAGCATGCATTCGGCTTTTACACTTATTCGATACTGTTGCTTTGGACCCAAATTAACTTTGGAAATACCCCCAACTTTTGGAAAAAGTTGACCAAATTATAAGAAACACACTTTCTTCCATTTTAAATGTGGCCTTGGATGACCGAGCGTGGCAGCAAGCCACACTTCCCATTCGCATGGGTGGTCTCGGCGTCCGCAAAATTTCAAGTATCAGTTTACCAGCCTTTCTCTCCTCGGTCCACGGTACGGATTCTTTGACCAGGAATATTTTATCTCACACACTGGTTAATTTTGATGTACCGTGTTTGTCCGATGCTTTGAACGCTTGGAAGATGACTTGTCCCAACACGGATTTGCCCGACAACCTGTCTTTCCAAAGACTATGGGACGCGCCGCTCTGCAGTATTTCACGGAATAACTTAATTAATACGTCTTCGAATACAGCTGAGCGAGCTCGTCTGTTGGCTGTGGGAGAATGGGAGTCGGGTCTATGGCTCCAAGCACTCCCGTCATCCACCATTGGCACAATGATGGATGACGCATCGTTCAGGGTCGCTACTTGTTTACGCTTAGGCGTACCTTGTGTTGCTCCACATCGGTGTCACTGCGGTACAGCTGTTGACAGCCTCGGGCACCATGGTCTGTCCTGTTGCAAGAGTGCAGGGCGCATAGCTCGGCACGCCAGCATTAATGACATTATTCGTCGAGCTCTTGCCACCGCCAGTACACCTGCGATATTAGAACCAAGCGGCTTAGTTCGTGACGATGGGAAAAGACCAGATGGTGTGACGTTGGTGCCTTGGAAGATGGGTAGGCCTCTAGTGTGGGACGCAACTTGTGTCGACACTCTTGTGCCATCTCATATTCCAAGTACAGCGAGCTGTGCAGCCGCAACTGCAGAGGCCCTCAAACGGCGCAAATACAGTAACCTTTCTAGTAATTACAGTTTTGTGCCGTTTGGGGTCGAAACGCTTGGGTCATGGGGACCGAGTGCGCGGCTCCTTTATAAGGAATTATCTCGCCGGCTGATCGATTCCTTGCGTGACCGGAGGGCCGGCTCATTCTTTGCCTAAAGAATAAGCATTGCCATACAACGTGGCAATGCTGCCAGTCTTCTGGGTACGTTTCCGGACGACAGCGATGAGGAGGAGTACTTTGACGCCTAAGCTTGTTTTTTTTTATTTTTATTTTTTATGTACATAGTTAGGTTTAGTAATTATATTAGTTTATTTATAGTTATTGTTAAAGTATGTAAGATGAGAATTGTTATATGAATGAATAAATGATGTATTTTATTATAAAAAAAAAATTAAAGAGTCAAATTACATAACATTACAAAAATTACAATTACGAAATGTCAAAATTTATCTAATAAAAAATCTGATACACTATAATAACATTTTTGACACAGTATCTCAGTTTCAGTTCATTGTTTGTAGCATTAGTGGTTTTATTTTATAATCATAGTTGTTCTTAAATGAATGATAAATAAAGGTCTTCAGGAGGAACTTGAAGCTAAATAATATGAGTTGTATCTCGTTAGACTGGGAGCCGAAGGCTACATATTTGGGAAAAGTCTAAGCGGGTGATGATGATGAAAGCATGATCTTCAGTGCATTTACTGTCATAAAGAGTATCTAATGTTTGATAAATTTGTATAGAGAGTAAATGACAACAGCTACCTTATTATCACATATTTTTAAGTTTCTCTCACGCTAGGAATTTCGCCTGTATCGTAAGTGTAATTTTACAAACACTTAGACCCAGAATAACTATCTGTAAGCCATAAAAACATTTGTTCCAGTGCGAGAATCGAACCTGCTGCCACTGCGTCAACTGTGCCGATTCAAATTTTAATAAGGTTGAGAAGACATACGTAAAGCTGCTTCGAAAATGTAGAACAACAAAAGTAAATATCCACACTAATAATCCAATTAGGGAACTCATCTCTTATATCATCGCAGGTGCTACAAATAATAACTAATGACAGTTTGTTCAAGATATTATCTCGAAAGAAACAGTCTCTACCGTTTGATTCGCCGCCACATAACACCGCCGTCCCTAGTTCCCACCCTCTAAAAGAAAAGGCGTGAAAACGAACCAACACAATAATAACACATTTGTAGCTTTGTAGCATTGTAGCCAAATAATTTCTAACCCAAACTGCTAATTACGCAAACAGTCGCTAGAAATAGCGCTCTCATCGGAGATAACTGCCGCGGTAGCTCGATCACAGGGTGTGAGGTGCGCAAGCGCAAGTCACGCTCATTACTGCGTTATTAACACGCCCTGATTCGTGAAGCAGGTGTGTGACGTGTGATGTGAGGTGTTTGACGGTATGGGAAGTAAATAGACGGTGCTGTGAAGTGAGTGGAACCTGTGTTGACAATGGATGGTGTTGTATAAAATAAATCTTAACAATTATTAAAAAAAAAAATATTGTTAATCTACAACGAACTCCGCAAAATCCTCAAGTCACTAAATGTGATGGTTGACTGTACTTGCATATGGATGATCCGTGGTTTCTCCTTTATTTTTTGATAGGGCACCATCTCACCTGATTACAAGCGATGATGTGGCCGAAGAAGAAATACGCTTACCTAGATATAACCTATTCACTCTTGATTTAAGTTATAGCTATTAGGAAACACAGACTCGGGCAAGAAACCTACTGTTTCTTGTCTAGGTACTAAATATCGGTATATTCATATAGTTATTTACTTACGTTCCCTGTCTTCGAACACACTAACCTTACGTCACCTCTGAGCAAATACCATCAAAGTGATTGCAAAGCTCCACACCTCAGGAGCCGTCACGCCCCGTTACCGCCACGTCACCGCCCCGCCACCGTCACGCCATGGCCCCGCTCGTCACAATAGCCGTATATTTGCATACACACAATACATTACGGTCATGCTATTAGTTTACTTAATAACTGATATCAAAGGTATAGTTTCTATTGTTTACTTAGAATTCGAATCAATGCAATATTTATCATGAAATCTTTTATAACAGGTGAGTAAGTAATCATTTTTATTTTCCAATATTAAACTAAGTGTCCCTCGTGACTTGGTTCGCATGATTTTTCATACTAACTTTCAACCCTTACAACAGCCCTATAGGGGTTGGTTTTTGAAAAAAAGAAGAATATATTTGACATGTATTCGGCTATAACCATGCTAATATTACCAAAATAGATTTAGTGGATTATCCGTGAAAGCGTAACAGACAGAATTTCGCGTTTATGATATAAGAATCTATTCTTTTTATATTCGCACTGTCTAAAAGTAAAAGTTATCAGACCTCATATAGAGCCAAGTTTCTAACCCTACAAGCCCTAACTACACAGACTTTCTGACTCTTTACTTCAAAATTAGTCTACTGGAGTCGCAGACATGTTTTAACGAATTGTCACGGTTCCGGATTACAAGGGCAACTGAAGAAACAGAGTGTATTTTTATTTAGTAGAAGTGGAAACAATTAAAATAACACTTTAGCTCCAATCTGTTTGGTCTCTTTAAACTAGACCAAACCTATGTTCTAGCGAACCTGTCTAGAGCAAGCATTGGTCAGTGGAAACTGCCTTCTTTTCCACCCAGGCCGGGAGATTTGATGATTCCCCCGAAAAAAGGGTTCACATTACAACGTGTTTATATAAATACAATACATGGTACGTTGAAGTTCACCCCGTCCGATTACCATGTACGGCAAGCCGATCCCTTGGGAAAAGCAAGCCAAATACTTAGGCGTGGTCCTCGATAGACACCTCTCCTTCGCTGAGCACATAAAGCAGGCACGTTCGCGCGCCGCTTTCGCTCTGGGTAGGCTCCACTTCATTCTTAGCTCTCGCAGCAAGTTATCACTCAGGTGCAAGCTGCGTATTTTCACCGCGGTCATCCGTCCCATCATGACCTACGCCTGCGTTGTTTTCGCACACGCAAAGCCCTACCTCCTCCACAAGATGCAGACCCTCCAAAACCGATTCCTCCGTAGAGTCACGGGAGCCCCCTTTTATGTTCGAAATGAGCTTCTTCACGTAGATCTCAAGATGCCCACCATCCAGCAGTTCATGAAACGTGTCTCCAAGCGTTTCTTTGAAACTTCAATCCAACATAGGAATCCCCTTATCGTATCGGCCGCCCAATACGAACCCTCGCGTATCTCTAAGATTCGCCGACCAAGGCATACTCTAGTCACTCCCGATGACGCAATCACCCTGCTCCAAGAGAGCCGTAGGGAAACAAGTACAGTGGCACACAAACACAAAAACCGACCGTCCTTCCGTCCTCGCCGCCGAGGCCCGCCGCGACGTCCCCGTAATAGTCCACCCCGACCCTTGCCAGAGCCAGCCCGCGACGCTGAGCCAGTAGCTTTAAATTCCCTTATTAATAATAATAATGATATGATCCAGCCTGTCCCTAACTGCCCTCCCCTGCGACGCCCTAAGCCGAGGTCCGTACCCCACAGGGGGTGCCCTTAGCGTGTAGTCGCCTAGTTTGTAAGTTTTTTAATAAGCCCTGGCTGGAGGCTTTAATTAATTTATTAATTAAGGCAACCACAGGCAAGTCCGGTTAAGCAGCCGACAACCTCAGAGGTTGACCTGCGAGATGCCACACACAAAAAAAAAAAAGTTGACGTTCACTCGGCGACAATGAGTCACAGCTTCTGTGCAGCATGATAAGATTCACGTTTTGTCCGTTATCTCATAATACCGAACATGCTGTGGCCACACCGCTGTTCACGTTTCTATTAATTTATCCTTCTCTCAAAGACTTCATCTACCGTCAAATGTTTAAAAGAAGGATATCCGATTCTTTCCAATAATTGTAAATCATCCGCGATTATTCAAAATCATTCTTTTTATTGATAATAGGCTCGCGTTTCACTACCATCTTACCTGGTTTTTTATAATGATTTGAGATGATCTTGACACGGAGTAGACCCCCTTTATATTTCCAATATTTTTGTTAGGTTGAGGTTTAAAACTTTAGCGAAAAACATTATCAAACCTGCCCAGTGCTCGAAAGCTTATACATTGCATAAAGGGTCTTTTATTAAGTGCTTCCTAACTTTATTGAAACTTCTAAACTTAAATTTAAATAAAACAAAGTGTGTGTGAGATCATCAAATTTTTTTATTCATTTGAATGGCCTATCGATGCCATTATGTATGAAATATAATATCGTACAAAAGTCCGCCGCGGCTTCTCTGGGTGGCGCGCATGTGAAATGTAAAATTTTCGACTTCTCTGGCGCATAAATCAAGATGAATTTGAACTATGGCATTGGTTATATTGGATTTGAGGGCCGCTTTGGATTATGGCTTATTTGCATAGATCTGCAACGTAAGAAAACCACACAAGAAAAAGTTTAATGGGGTCAAATCGCACGATCTCGGCGAAGATGATTTTTCGATGAAAATTAGGGTCAGTTGCCAATTGCTCCTGAGCCCATTCAGCGAACACACGTTGTTGTCTATGGTCGTTTGCCTTCAGCTCCTGGGTCTGTTGAATTTTGTACGGTGGCAGGCCCAAGTCAAAACGCAAAATTCGTCAAGTTGTGGTCTGTGAAAGGCCAACTTCTTGTGAGCGACGTGAAAACGACTGCCTCGGTTTCTTCTGCACACTCTCACAGACAGCGACGATGTTTTCGGCAGATCTTACGTTTCGACGACGTACGGGTGTTTATTCATTGTTTACTGAACCAGTGGACTCAAATTTATCCACCACACTGCGAATAGTCCTCTCGGAATGGCGACTGCAAAATGAGCGAAGCGCGCGGGACGTTGCTCCAACACAACACCTATTTTGATAAAACGATTTTTTCATTTGCACGTATTGTTGAACCCTATATCCGGCCATGGTGATTTGATAAAACAGATTGAATAAATAATGAAAAACAGAATGAAAAAAAAACTGTCAAAGTTCGGAAGTCCCTATTGCAAGAACCGTTATATATACAAGCCTTCTTAGTTACTTGCGCTTTTTATTAGTTATGTATAATCACATCAAAATCCGTTGCGTGACTTAGAAGACGTAAGCGAAGAAACCGAAAGCGGCAGACAGCGACTTTAATTGTTTTATACCTAATATTAGATTAATTCAATGATTTGCATCATATTATTTAAAATAAATTTACGGTAAAGGATTGCTAATATCTTTAATCATTCGTATATAAGTTTTGTGTTGGGATGACCTCATAATCTGAAAAATAGATAAGAAATTGTAACATCTGAAAATTTATTACTTAAATCAAAACAATTTTAACTTAGCAAATAAAATTTAAAGTAGGTAGAGCAAGAGAGAATAATAATCTTGTATTAATAAATAGATTGTGGGCCGATTTCAGAGTTGTGTATTAATAGTGAAAAATAGAAATACCAATCTTTTAAGGGTTACTGACAGTGTAAAGTTTTACGAATACTACACTTTAATTCATTATTCATGAGGTATTACATATCATATCCTCATGAATAATGAACTTCTTTACCATCAATTCTACACGACAAGCAGGAATTCTAAGATAAAAAGTAACTTATATGTTACCCTATATTTCCCATAAAAATCGGTCCAGCCGTTACAGAGATAAAAACAAACAGGAAAGAAGTTTTGTTTTTGGATTACGTAAATAATAAAGAAGCACTTAAGATAGAGAGGGAAAGAAACTATTATTTTGAACCATAGACAGACACTTCAATTTTATTTATACTCATAGAGTACCTATAGATAAATACATTCGAGCGTAACTACAGATTACGTCAACTTACTTGTTAGCTTTTTTCCTGTTGGGATAATCATCAACTGACTTCTCCCGCTGTGCGTGGAGCGGAAGGGAGTGTCAGACTTCTACTGACTAAAACCCACCGTGCTCCTTCAGCTGTCCGTAAGTTCCGGGGCTGCGGTATCTCGTTAGAACATTTCCGCAGGCAATTACCCTATCGGACTCAGCCAATAGCTTCTTAGCTAGCCAGAATTCCAGTGTTGTAGTAAGTATTGGTTTTACACACCACACTTATGTTGTTGTGGCTTTGTGACTTTCCTTAATAAGCTTCAACACTTGACCACTTCATTAGCTTACAAATTAGGGCGATCTTATCTCAGCGCGTAAAGAAAACTGACAAGATTCAAAGCACTTAATTATTGTGCCACCGGACGATAGGAAAGCATTACTAAGTTATAATAATACTCGATAAAACGATCGTTATAACATTATATGCTTCACATATTAGCTGCGATAACAAACCAGATCCCGGACAATAACAATAAAATTTGAATAAAATGACAGTTATATATCTCCCATCGAAAACAAACTGCCGTAACTTAATATTGGGTCCACAGACTCACAAAAGTACTCCTTATCGGCATCCATCTACTGTTTGGCCCAACAAAGGCCGAAAACTAGCAAATATAGTTATAATAAGCCGATCATATTTCGATGAATGTAGATACGGATCTATTTAGGGTGACCAAATAATTGATAATCCTATTCAGTGTTTGGCGAGTGACAATGGAGTTTTTGGGGAATTTCTGTTTTGTCATGTTGTCTTCCTAGGTTGTGGTTATGTCCGGTTTGAGGCGGTTTCGAAATTTGAGAATTGGGATACACAGGATTGTGGCTAGGAATAATTCTCTTGTTATTCTAAAATGATTTT
Organism: Tholera decimalis; assembly: GCA_943138885.2. NCBI lineage: Eukaryota > Metazoa > Arthropoda > Insecta > Lepidoptera > Noctuidae > Tholera > Tholera decimalis. Next base: position 1,125,681 of record OW964557.2, on the reverse strand, counting down.
GCGTTATTATAAAAAGCATCGATTGTGTCACTTTAAATGAGATGTTAACATTAAGATTAGCAAATAAAGTAGCCATTTTCTCTTGCATAATAAGTTGGAACATTTGGATCTAGTAGCATAGTAGCTTCATTTAAATATTTAAAGTATTCAAATCGTGTTTCTGTTTTGTGTTGTATCATAAAAGACAATGTTATTTTTTAATTAATTGCCTTTTGATACATACTTTTGATAAATATATGCATATATATTTCCATATAACTGTTTTAATATCGTACGGTACTTAGTGTACTTACGTATAAAGCAGTGTCATCATTATTTTTTATTATTTTCAGTTATCTCTATTACTACTTTGGAAAACTATTTAATACTTTGATGAGTGTTCTTTGTTCTTTTTGTCTGTATTTTTAATGATTTTATGAATATTGTCTGGTAGTTTTCCAATTATACTTTTCATTTCGGATGAGCCTGCTGTTAACCTGACCACGCCTGATGGTAAACGATAGATGAAGTCTACGAAGAAATAAGTGAGGTCAGAAGATGCCTGTTGACTCTTGTTTTCAAGGCTGACGGGTCATATGTGGAAGGAAACACAAAAGCCGGCAGAGATAATGTTTATAGTTCTGGTTCTTTATAAAGATACCTCAGAAATTTTCTTGGTTATTTTAGATGCCCGCGTCATCGTAAAAATATTGGTAGCGCCAAGTTCCCTGGGGTCACTGTTTGAAAACCAACCAATAACTCCAGCTAATAATACCGAAGGGCATTAAAATATAATAATTGTAACTTCAAAAAAGGCCGATGGACTATCTCACGCCAATATTGCACAAAAAGATACGAATCTGCGTACAATGCATTGCACAGCGGTGCTTAGTTTAGTGAAAACTAATATGTTTTTAGATCGTAATCTTTTGTCGCTACTGCACCGTGTCAAGTTACACGACTAATGGCCTGTTTTAAAAGATGTTAAATTGTATTATGTCTATGAAGTGAGTTGGATTCAGTTCTATATTGAGCGCATTCAATGATGTAGCAAAACGTCAGCAGTATCGGCAGTAAAACGTCAGAAGCTGGTTCACGTTTCGAATTGGTCGATTTCTATGGAGAAAAAAAGCAAGAACTCCACGGTATAAACTTTTTACAGCTAAGGAGTCGAATCCTCTACCGGAGTCTATTTCCTGATAGCTTTGACCTAGGGGTCTTTAAGTCAAGACTGGATAGGTTATACCTAGGTAAGCGTGCTTCATCTTCGTCCACATCATTGCTTACCATCAGCTAAGATTGGGTCACGGCGAGCCTATCAACAACAAATTATTCTACGTAGGTTTATTGTTTATGTATGAATAGTAAAAAAACATTACAATAAAGACTAGTTGTTTGTCATTTTGCAGCTGTGTCGTTACGATTTACGGAGTAAATAAGTAAATATGTATGTTTTGTGTGGCGTTGTTAATACCAATAATAATGTTATTGTAGTAATGCACATTATTCATTCGATTATAATGGCGGCTATTGTGTATGTATATATTGTGTGTAACTATGATTTTTGTTTATTATTGGAGTAAAAAAATTGGCCAAGTGAGAGTCAAACTCGTCCATGAAGGGTTCCGTAGTAACTACGCAAAATAACTTTAATTTAAGAAAAAATGGTTTTAGAAACCTCAATGTAATTTTTAAGGCCTGTTTATAGACACCACACACGTATAGGATTGATGAAAAAAAAAAAGAATTTTAGTTTCAGTTCCATGCATGGAGAACTTTACCCCCTAATTTTAAATACCTATATTTTTATTTTTGTATAAAATCGGAAAGCGGTTCAAAGAATACATCTACTTACCAAATTTCACATTTGTATTCTTGGTAGTTTCTGAATAAAATTGCTGTGACATACGGATGGACAGACAGACATGACGAATCTATAAGGGTTCCGTTTTTTGCTATTCGTCTATGGAACCCTAAAAAAAGACTGTTGCTTATAATGATACTTGTATCTAATGAATCGCATGGTTTCTATACGTCATTGGTAAAGGTTCCTAATACCAGTCTTTATACATTGCTATTAGTTTGTAATGCTTTATCAAATCAATTCAATGTGTTTACAAGATCTTAATGTAAGTAGATAATTGCCCAGATTGCTGTGCACCCTTTGCCGATCACAGCAATCTATACTAATATTGCAAAGCGGAAAAGTTTGTTTGTTTGCACGTGCTAATCTTCGAAATAACTGGGTGGATTTAGATGAAATTTGGTATGGAATAGAGTTGGGCATTATTCGAATAAATTGATATCTGAATAATTATTCGAATAAAATTTTATTCACATTATAATTATTCGCGAATAATTCTTTCATGAATTTGATATATGATATTCGTTGCCTACGAATAATTTATTCGTGTTTTTATTCGTTATTTTAAATATTTTTTACAGCTTATTTGTATCACATTACCAATATTAGGAGACACGTGTTTTGTGGGTCTCTTTTTGAGCCAATTATCATTCCGTCATTCGAATAATTTTTATTTGAAAAAATTAAATTATTTATTATTCGCGAATAGCTATAGAAACAATTTATTCATTCGTTATTCGTCATTAGAATAAATTTTGCTCAACTCTGGTATGGAAGTAGCTTGAAGAAGGTTATAGGCTACTTTTTAGCCGACTGCAAAAAAGAGGGTTATGTTTTTAACGTGATAAAATCCACGGGAGCGAAGCCCAGCACGACTAGTGTCAATATAAACTATATATGTATATATGTAATTTTTTCTAATTTTTGTATTGTCCGTGCTGTTAATTTGTAGAAGATATTCGGGTCTACGGTCTCTTTCAGCTGTAAACAAATTAAACTTATAAGTTTAGTTTTTAGGGTTCCGTAGCCGAATGGCAAAAAACGGAACCCTTATAGTTTAGACATGTCTGTCTGTCTGTCATTTTATTTTATTCCGAAACTATTAAGACTATACATGTAAAACTTGGTAGACAGATTATTCTGTGAACCGCTTTCCGATTTTAAGAGAAAATTTAAAAAACATTTAAAATAAAGGGAAAATATTTTTTTTCATGAAACCGTTACGTGTGTGTGCATTAAGGTTTCTAAAATGACTTTTTCATAAAGTTAATCGTTTAAAAGATATACGCTTCCAAAGTGGTAAAATGTGTGTCCCCCTCTAACTTCTATAATAATGAAATGAAAAATCTAAAAAACCATATGTTGTAGATCTTAATGTAAACTTTCAACCAAAATTGGTTTGAACGAGATCGAGACGGCAGTTTTTGAGATACAGTATATTTTCTAAAACCGCAAATATAACTTTGTAATTCATACAAATACTATGAAAAAGAAAGTTATTTGGCGTAGTTGTAAAAATTGTAAATAAGCTAGTTTTAAGAAATTTTTAAGGTTTTTTGTTTTTTTTTTTTTTTTCAATTAAAATATTAAGTATATTATATTTATTATAGTTACCACGGAACCCTTCATGGGCGAGTCCGACTCGCACTTGGCCAAATTTTTATATTGTTGATAGGCTCGCGTTTGACCACCATCTCACCTGATGGTAAGTGATGATGTGGTCGAAGATGGAGCACGCTTTCCTAGAAGTAACCTATTCACTCTTGACTTAAAGACTCCTAGGTTATAGCTATCGAGAAACAGATTGTATTCCCGCGTAAATCTCGATCCCGTGGGAATTCCGGGATAAAAAGTACCCTATGTGTTATTTCAGGATGTCAACTATGTACTTAATTCATTCACATTAATCCAGCAGGTCCGAAGATAAGCGTGTACAAACAGACAGCCTTGTTTTTAATTCTTCCTCTATTAATGTTTCTTAACTTCCCTCTTTTATTTTTTTGTATAAATATGAAATGTACAGACACAGTTTTTTTACCGTTTTATTATACAATGTATAGTTATGCTCAGTAATACACATCAATATGATAAAAAAAAACTTATCTTTCAAGCATAAAAAATCTCACATATTTATCGCTTGTTTTACAAAAACACCGCGTCGCTATGACATAGGTGTTACGCCAGGCTGAACTCAGATGCGCGCGCGCAGCGTGCAGAGATATCTACTGCTGTATTATGAATATTATGATGTCAGTCAAGCTACAGATTGACATTTGACCTAGGGTGACCATGATTTTAAACGTTGTTTGATTTTAACCTGTGATTAATTAAAGGTTACGAAATTGATTATGAAATTGCATTTACTCAGTGTTTGGGTTGATAATTTCAGAAATATTTCGTCAAATGATAAATGTTTTAACTTTATTTTTACTTGACTGCAAAGGAAGGGTTATTGTTTTGTAATGGTTATTAAATACCTTTCTAAATATTAACTAAATGAAGCCAGTGTTTCGTAACTGATTACCCCGAGAAGAAACACCGAAACAAACTCAGAGGTCAGTCTATTTTAATGTACACACAATCTGTAGGTACTTGTCATATTATCTGAGAACCTTGTAGGCTAATGTCTGAGGCATCTCTTTTGAGGAAAGATGCATATAGCTTTTAGTGAGTTTTTTTTTTATTTTTATTACCGATGGGCCCACTCTTGACCTCGATCTCGGCTGATGGTAAGCGATAGATGAGGTCTAAGATGGGACGAGCGAGCCCAGAAGATGCCTATTTACTCGTGCCTTAAAGGCTGAAGGCTGCTTGTCCAGATAGTGCTAGTATTTGTTGGATAATGTATCTCAGCATAGAACTTTAAGGAGCTCAATGGTTTCACGAACAATACCAAGGTAAGGATGTTTGGGTAGGCCACAAAAAGCCGGACAATCATGTTATGAACATGTTAGGCCATGGCGAAGACTTAGGTTGTCTCCCTAAAAGATCCTTACACAAAGGGTCTTAAGTTTTCTGTAAGTTTCTGTCTCGTTATTTATAAATGTATAGCTGAATCAACAAAACCATTTTGAATAAATCTCACATTTCCATTAAGTTATGCTACCCCTACTGACCTACCGCTTCGGCAAATCAAAGTAAACTTACGCCTCAGCGCAAACAAACAAACAGACGAATATAGCTCCAGCCCCCATCCTATCCCCTATACAATAAGGGATAGAATCCCATAACAACTTTCATATAGTCCTGTCAAGTTTTCTAGATCATTTTGACAGTTCTCTCGCGCTACCGACGCGCTGCGCAGGCGCTGCCAATCATGGTTTCTGTATTGCCACGGAGCAACCAACTCAGAAGGCAAGGCAAGGCTCAAATCGTAAGTACCTATAAACCCTTCATTATCCCTAATTCAGTCGTTATCGACATCTAGATACTATTCAATCTTTATTAAGAAGAGTTGCGGGAAATAACGATTTGCCATGTCTTTTGGGGTCGGCCTTCCTAGTCTTCCTTTACCGCTCTGAGCGCAGCTGCATGTCATTTCTGGTTACAGTCCCATCTTCTTCAAGTCGTTTGTTATTAGGTTATTGAATGTCTATTCAATATCTGGCTTATTGGAACTGAAGAGCGGTCTCCTAAGAGAACCCGAGACTTTCCACCATGTGCTGATGGTGACTACTGGCGAAGTTTTAGCAAGGTAGAAATCTTCTCAGCACTAATGTACGAGCGCCTTTTTAAGTTTTCTAGCTTAAAACTCACCCAACACCTGTCAGTCATACAATATAAGTACTAGCGTAGTTTGTAAGTGAATTTCTGTACCAACTAACTTCCATAATTGTAATTCTCTCCTGTAATACAATATAATTACTAACATAGTCTGTAAGTTCTATGACAACATTAAGCTTTAAAGCAAAATAAATAAAACTATAAAATGTACATATTATATTATGATACCGTATTATCTTGTCTATGCGCTTAGTACATAATATAGTAGCCTAGCTCAGGCACCAGTTTCCCACAATACAACGTGTAACATAATAAACGCAATTCCTGAAAGTAGTTGGTTCATAATCAGATTCTGAATCGATTTCCATCATAAAAAATAGGTGTTAAATTTTGATGGAAAAATCTTTCATTTAACTTAAAATGGAAACACATGACAAATTAATACAGGAAATGCGCTCGTGTGCGTGTCGGCCGCTAGCATTGCATGAGTGTATGCGTCTGCGTAAGGATATCGTATGACGCTCATACGTTTTGAGTTTAGTAAGGATAACTATTTTATAAAAAAATGTCTAGGTTTGGTTTTAATTTATTTAGTTACTAGTACTCACGCGAGGCTTCGCTCCCGTGGATTCTATCACGGTAAAAACATAACTCTCCTTTTTTGCAGTCGCGTATAAAGTAGCCTATTGCCTTCCTCAAGCTTCAAGCTACTTCCATACCAAATTGCATCCAAATCCACCCAGTACTATCGAAGATTAGCGCATTCAAGCAAACAAACAAACAAACAAACTTTTCCGCTTTATAATATTAGTATAGACACATGTTGTTTTAGACTTATAATTTAATATTCTAATTGGGGTGTCTGGGTATTGCGCTTAATCTGTTACACCATGTATAACTACTTACCTAAGTTATGTACCATTGGTCCATGTAATTTATGTATATTGCGGAGAAAAAATAAATCCATTTAGAATTGTAAGTGTTGTTTTACTGTGGATCTTGTTGTCTCAAATAAAGAAAGATTTATATAACGTGTAATTTAAAGGGTATATACATACCAAGTGCACGGCTTTTTTGGATGATAACAAACGATATAGCAAGAGTTTTGTAATTCTATGTCTACATGTGTGGAACTTATTAGAAATGACATGGACAAAAAAGTACATTCCATGTACACTTAAATAGTAAATAATATTGTATATTAAAAATAGAAAAATGATTTAAGGGGACTACAAGAGCTAAACGCGAGTTTTATAATGCGTTAAAGTATATGATTCACTGCAGTTAACACAATCAGAAAAATATATGATATTCTTCAGGATATAATCTAGTTAAGTAGTGTGTTGAAAACATAATACAACAAATTTTAATTCATAGAAAAAAATCACAAAGATACCTCTAAAAATATCTTTTAACGAATAAAAACCATATTAAAATACATACGATCATTCTGATTTTTTGACAAATTATTCAACAAGAAACATACTAACGAAATAGTGTTTTATTTTTTTAATCCAATCAATACATTTTCTGTAAATCGCGTATTTTCGATTTCGCAATATAATACGTACGCATGTGTGCGTAAACGCCTGTGTACCGACAGTGCCGGCCCACGCCTGTTGCTATATGGACGTGTCGCTTTTCTCGCCGATTTATTTCGACTCGGAATTGTTTGTAGTTATTGTAAAGTTTCGTCTGTAAATTAATTATTATATTTATAAATTCATTTTTTATATCAATTTTCTATAAATAATCTTCTTTCTTGTAAATATAAAATACTTTAGGTTAAAATAGCGTAACTTGATTTCAATTTTATTTTATAAATATGGGAAATAAAGTGAAGCCAGTTAAAAGGACTAAAAAACGTTCATATAAATCAAACGCCGTACATATGAACGATGTTAAAAGGTAAGAATATTTTAGATTACTAAATTATTTCTAAAATATTATGACACATTATTGGAACCGTCTCAGTATTGAGCACTTTATTTTACTCGAATACGGTCAGTTATTTCATTACAATTCCTAAGTTCTATTAGCGTGTATAGTAGTGAATCGGATTGGCAACCGCCAGTGTCCTGGATCAAACCTAGGTTGTTATTTTGTCTTTTTGTCACTTCTATTTTATTGAAAGAACTTTTATATTATAAATAGATATTTTTGTAAATATTTTGTTGAATAAAAAAAGAAACGTTTTCATTTTTTTATAGGAGAAAGAAAGTCGAAAATGTCAACGCCGAAGTTATTTTCAATGAGTAAGTATCGACACATTATCTAGGCTATAATAAAGAATAAAACAAAGTAAGAAACATTTTGTTTCAAGACCGCGGTTTATTGATATGGTGTGTATGACAAAATATCTGATTGATCTGAAAATTCAGATGTTGCTTATTGTCATACATAACTAAGTAAGAGAATAGGTATGTACCTAACTATGAATGTTAGTTGCCTAATCTTTTATTTGTAGCTCAACAATTTTACGAAATGAATACATAAAATTGGCCAAGTGCGAGTCAGACTCGCCCATGAAGGGTTCCGTAGTAACTATAATAATATAATATGTATATTTATTTGACGAATATAAAACCCTTGAAAATTTCTTAAAACTAGCTTATTTACATTTTTACAACTACGCTAAATAACTTTGTTTTTCATAGTGTTTGTATGAATTACAAAGTTATATTTGCGGTTTTAGAAAATATGCTGTATCTCAAAAACTGCTGAATCGATTTCGTTCAAACCAATTTTGGTTGAAAGTTTACATTAAGATCTACAATCATATTTTTTTTTTTAATTTTTCACTCCGTTATTATAGAAGTTAGAGGGGGGACACACATTTTACCACTTTGGAAGCTTATATCTTTTAAACGATTGTTTTTATGAAAAAGCGGTCTTAGAAACCCTCATATCATTTTTAAAGACCTGTCCATAGATACCACACACACATAGGTTTCATGAAAAAAAATATTTTCATTTCTAGTTCCATGTATGGGGGACCCCCCTTTATTTTAAATATTTTTTATTTTTTTTACTTAAAATCGGATAGCGGTTTACAGAATACATCTACCTACTAAGTTTCACATGTATAGTCTTAATAGTTTCGGAATAAAATGGCTGTGACATACGGACGGACGGACAGACGGACAGACAGACAGACAGACAGACGGACGGACAGACATATCGAAACTATAAGGGTTCCGTTTTTTGCCATTCAGCTACGGAACCCTAAAAAATGAAATCTAAAATGTACCAACTTCTGAACCACAGAACTAGAAAATTTAGAATTGACATTTTCACGCAGTTTTAAAATTGATATGGTCACTAAATCTGTCTTAAAACGGGATATTTACTACTATATTTTGGCACAAGTAATATACAGGGTGGCAGGGACATCGACGCACAAACGCTTACCAGGGATTCGATACATGATTCTGGACCCCCTGCGTTGGAATTTTTCGTCGTTTTTTTTTTTTTTTAATTTTTCAGGATTTTTCAGATTTTTTTTACTGAAAACTGTATAAAATCATTGTTAATTAAAATATAAAATTCACTTGTTTCACTTGAAACAGCAATGTAAATAAAATTCGAAAGAGCTACCTGATCAGCTGTTTTGCTAGGGTTAATTTGCGAGATCAACATAACTAATCAGGTAGCCTTTTCGAGTTTGGTTTACATTACTGTTTGAAATAAGTGAATTTACTGTTTTGTTATTGCGTCGGATTTTTCGTAATTTTATGAAATTAAGAAAAAGCCGACGAAAACTATCAACGCAGGGGCGTCCAGAATCATGTACTGAATCCATGGTAAGCGGTTGCGCGTAGATGTCCCTGCCACCCTGTATTTGTGGTTTATAGTTTCGTCATGTCTGTCTGTCTGTCTGTCTGTTTCTGTCTGTCCGTCCGTCCGTCCGTCCGTCTTCCGATAAACCGCTTTCCGACTTTGAGAAAAAAATAATTAAAATACATGGAACCTCCCCATACATGGAAGGTTCCCCATATATGGAACTAAAAACTGAAAATATTTCTTTACATGAAACCTATGCGTGTGTGATATCTATAGACAGGTCTTTAAAAAATGAGATTCAAGTTTCTAAAACCACTTTTTCATAAAGTAAATCGTTTCCAAAGTGGTAAAATGTGTCTCTCCCTCCCCCCTCTAACTTCTATAATAATGGAGTGAAAAATCTAAAAAAATATATGTCTGTAGATATACACTTTCAACCAAAATCGGTTTGAACGAGATCGGGTTAGCAGTTTTTGTATTACAGCATATTTTCTAAAACCGCAAACATAACTTAGTGATTCATACAAACACTATGAAAAACAAAGTTATTTGGCGTAATTGTAAAAGTGTAAATAAGCTAGTTTTAAGAAATTTATAAGGTCTTTTTTTGTCAAATTAATATACATGTTATATTATATTATTATAGTTACTACGGAACCCTTCATGGGTGAGTCTGACTTGCACTTGGCCAATTTTTTTCAGTTGTTTCACAATCGAAACTCGAAACAAATAACAAACATGGTAAATAATGTCCCGCTTTAATTTGTAATGAATTTCATTACCACAAACTTTTTGTATTTTTAGATTGGAAACTGTGGCATCACAGAATGATCACGGTCGTGAAGTTATTGATAAAAGTACATATTCATCTGAGCAAGTATTAGAAGAAACCTTTAATACACAGGTAATATTCAAAACTTCAACCGCACGTTACAGTAACATAATTTTGCGAGTTGTGTAGAATTAGTTTTATAAATAAAAATGGTATAATTCAATTTTAGGTGGCTAGTGCTACTGAAGAAAGTCATTGTGATGTCCAACCTGAAAACCAAGAAACTGATGGGTTAAATTATAGTGCAGAAGTAAGTTATTCCGTGAAAACATACTTATTTAAAATTATTTTAAGTTAAAACAATGTTATATGGTATAAAAAAAAATTATTCATTTATTTTTACAGACGGAAAACTATACTCCTAAAAAGAACATACAAATTGGACGCAGGATTATTAATGTTTCCTATTTTTTTTTAAAGCTGTATGAGATCTCAAATCACGGACCATTAGACTGCGGGCTATCTTCTCTTGAGTTAGTTGGTGAAAAGCTTCACGGCTTATCTTCCAAATTTACTTTTTTATGTAAAATGTGTAAACAACAATTTGTTATCATTAACGACAATGATAATTGTTTATCAATAAATACATGTGCTGTAGCTGGTGCAATTTCTATTGGTTGTGGTCATTCTCAGCTACAAGAATTTTCATCAGCCATGAATTTGCCAATGATTTCCCAAAAAACATACCAAAAGAACCACAAATTACTGTCGGAAAACTGGCAGCAACTGGCACAACAGTCCATGGATCAAGCAGCTGAGGAAGAGAAAATTATGGCTATAGCAGAAGGCAGGGTCACAAAGAATGGTACGCCTATCATAGATGTGATAGCAGATGGTGTGTACGGTAAAAGGTCGTACAAAAAAAATTATTCAGCTTTATCCGGCGCTGCTGCAATCATAGGTAGAAAAACAGGCAAACTTTTATATTTGGGAGTCCGAAATAAATATTGCTACCATTGTGATCGTGCCGAAAAGAAAAAAACAACAGTGCCTGAACATTTATGTTTGAAAAACTATTCCGGTCCGTCCACAGGAATGGAGAGCGAAATTATAGTGGAAGGTTTTAAGCAGTCATTAGCTACCCACGGTTTGATTTACGGACGACTAATATCTGATGGTGACTCAAGTACTTATTTCAAAATTTTGCAGGCAAGACCTTACCTTGATATTACCGTCGAAAAAGTAGAATGCAGAAATCATTTACTGAGGAATTTTTGTAACAAAATGATGACATTGCAAACTGAAACCAAATATTTAAAAAGTCACAGAAAATTATTGACCATATCGCGAGTTTTGAGCATGAGATCCTACATAACCAAAGCAATACAAAAAAATAAAAATGATCCCTGCCCAGAAGAGCAAAAATTATTTGAGGACATTTTACAAGCACATCATCACGCTTTTGGAAACCACCTTGAATGCAAAACAAATTTCTGCAAAAAAACGGGAGATTTGGAGCAAAATGATGTTCCAAGTGACTTTCAGCTAAGTTCTCTGTGGCAGAGAATTAGTATAATGATACAAATTATTGCTGGCCATGCTCGAAGTTTACTTCATGACGTGGACAGTAACGTTGTAGAACGCTATCATAGCATCATAGCAAAATATGTAGCAGGAAAAAGAGTTAATTTTTCCCTCAAAAACTCATATCAGACGCGATGCATTGCGTCAGCAGTGTCGTTCAATGAAGAAAATGCACTTTCGAAGCTTTATAAAAAAATTACCAATAAGAGCCCAAGAGGCAAACTGAAACTGTGGGAAGAAAGAAAGAAGAAACAAAAACTCCTTAGTAAAAGATATATAAAAAGAAAAAGAAGGCTTGTTTTCAGTAAAAAACAAGACGATAAGGATTATGGCCAGTCCTGTGAAAAGCCCGATATGCCGGTAGAAATACTGGATAAACTGAAAAACGAGTTTAAGGAAAAAATTAAAAAGTCTGATTTGGAACGAGCAACAATTGAAAGAAAAACTGTTTTACAAAGTGATAGTGATAGTGGAGAATGGCTAGAGATGTGAAGATCGTTATTGACTGCATCCAATTTCGGCAGAGTTATAAAAAGGCGTATTAATACACCATGTGCTAATTTAGTCAAAGATATTCTTTATCGGAACAAAATTGACCACGTGGAATCTATTAGACATGGCCAATTGAATGAAAAAATCGCACTTGCACAATTGGCTGTACAAGAGCGCAAAACGATTAGACCCTGTGGTTTATTTATAGACCAAGAACTATGTTTCTTGGGTGCAACGCCTGATGGATTAATTGGAGAAAATACTGTTGTAGAAGTAAAGTGTCCTTTGACAGCCCACAAAATGGGCCTAGCAGCAGCAATTGAAAATAAAAAAGTAAACTTCTAGCAAAAAACAAAAACTAGTGAACTAGCCATCAACAAAAAACATGCTTGGTATTACCAAGTTCAAGGACAGCTACACGTAACCCAAAAAAAAAATTGTTTGTTTGCCGTATGGGAGAATGAAAAAGAAAAGCTGAAGACGGAAATCATTCAAAGAGATGATACATTTTTGGGAAAGAGAAATGAAAGAAAAATTGAAAAAGTTCTATTTAGACTGTATTTTACCTGAGATACTTGATCCCCGAATTTCAAGAAATATGAAAATTCGTGAACCATACGTAAAAAATAGAGATGAAAATACAGATAGAGATAAAAGTGACAAAAAAGACAAAAGCGAAATGGAATGAAAGCAAACTGTTCCGGTGCAGCAGTTTGTTTTTTCTCTGCACGAGCACATACAAGGCAGTATTTGTTTTGGATGCCTAAAAACAAAACTTGTTGTAGTAGAAAACAAAATTTTGAAGATTTGTGACTTGAGTAATTTTTTTCCAAAATTTGTGTATTAACATTGCGCTCCATACATTATTTATTATTTATTATTATTTTTTTATTTTATTTTATTATTTTTATTTATTTTATTTTGTGATTTTTTGACGTATTTACGCATACGCGTAAATACGTCAAAAAATCACAAAATAAAATTATAATAATTAGCTTGTTTAATTTTTATGTATCCTTCCTGTTCGTTCACCTGTCGATCCATCCACCCAGTCCGTATCCCACCCTTTTATTCGTCTCTCCTCGCATCCGTAGGTATGTTCACTTCACACGCTGTATTCTTATAAACCGTATATTGCGAAAATAAAAGTGACGAAAATAAACTGCTATTTTATACAAAAAGTTTATTCACTTGGAAAAAAATAATTGAAACAGCTGTTTTTATTGCGATTTCAGAGCTGGTGCCATAGTAAAACTTGTTCATAATTATGAGTACAATAACCTCCTTTGGTATTACTTAAACTCTTTTGTAACACCCTGTATATTATTTTTCTTCAGAATCCACCATCAAACTTTTTGGATGTTTTTTTTTTTTTCATTATATTATTCTTGATTCTGAAATAAAATATCTATAGGAATAAAATTTATTGATTTTAACCGACTTCAAAAAAAAAGGAGGAGGTTCTCAATTCGTCTTGAACTTTTTTTTTATGTATGTTACCTCATAACTCGGAGACGGCTGGACCGGTTTGAAAAATTCTTTTTGCGTTTGAAAGGGTATACGTTCTACTTGGTCCCATTGTTACGAAATCATGATCTGATGTTGGGATCCTGGAGAAATCGAGGGAACTCTTCAAATATTATAGGCACACCTATAGCGTTTTGGGTATTTCTTATAGTACCTTGAGCAGTTGCTTTTGAAAATTACCATTTGGGGAAGTTGAACTGATGATGAAGACCACAGATGGCCACTGAAACTACTCAATAATAAGTATTTCGTGGATTGCGAATCGATTACTTGAATACGGATGTTAAGCACTTTATACTCATCACAATGAATATGGTGATGTAGAGCTGATGGTGATGTACCAGGTGAACTCCTCAAAAATTAACAGCTTTGCACCAGGAAAAGCAATATTTTGTAAAAGGTGATAAGTAGTTGACATTTTGGCTTTTGTAACTACATAAAATACAAACAGTCCCACTAAAAAGCGTGAAAAAAAAAAATTAGCAAAAAAATAGAACCGACTTCCATATAAAAACACTACAAAGGCAAAAATAACTTTAATTTCGGAAGGCGGTGTCAAAAATATAAAAGAAACTACAAAACAAATGACACCGACTACCGAAATTAAAGTTATTTTTGCCTTTGTAGTGTTTTATATGGAAGTCGGTTCTATTTTATTGCTACAAATTTTTTTGATAACCTAATGAATTAAATAAAAAATAAGAGAACAAAACTATGCACATATTTTAAAATAATAACAACACGAAAATATGTAAATATCTATAAATACATAATATATAATAAATAAGACAACAAAAAGCTATACCGCGAATGAGATTCGATCTTGGTGATCGCCGCGGAAACGCGCTGCGAAACCCGAACGGTGACACACTGGACCGCTCGAGCTCTGTAAACCAGCCGCGAAATTACGATGTTAAATGTAATGAAAAACACGCATCGACGAAATTCGCGCGGTGCACCCCGCTGTAGGCGGGACTACTCGTGTCCCACTTCATCTGCTTCACCCCCTCAAATGAGGGGGTGCGCGGGGCATTCTCTGTGATGTGTCTGTGAGTGCGCCCGATTGAGCAAGGTCAACGGGATTATAATGCGTCTTAATACGTAGGTTTTAACCTCTCTGGACTGGTCAGTTTTTATTTCAAAATAATTAGTAATCAAGATGAATTCAAAGTACCATTTGTCAACGTCCGCCATAATGGACCATAGAGTAAGATAAATATAATAATGGGTGTTCCACATCAAGCACACTACTTGCGTATATCACATAGACGTTTGATATGGACGACAAAACGCTATTATTAAAACATTTTATTTATACGAAACTGTTTTCGTTGGTATTTTTGGCATTTAATAAAATTATCTTTTCATAATGTTGATGCGTAAGATAGTTTTGTTTATATTTCACACAAAAAAAAATCGGAAAACGGAACGCGTTACTTGTTTGACAATGTGTCATTGTCTATGTCAAATGTCAATGTTATGTTATTGCAGATTCTACATTGCGTCCTGTTTGTTTTTGCGATTATTTTCAATTTTTTTTTACCCCTGCTTATTTCAACGTACTGATACCTTCTACCACCCGATTACCTTGCTATTAATACTGGACTCTGATTTACATCGCGTTGTGGTTTTGTTTTGTGGATCAATATGAGGTGCATCAACTGCGGAATAGCCATGCAAAGGTTGCAGAGGCATCTCATATCCTCGCTTTCTGCACACAATCAAACAAGACTTTCGCGTTCCCAAACCTAGGTAAGAAGTTGAACTAGAAAAAACTTAACCTGATTTATTTTTATATAGTTCTGGTATGCGAAATCTTACAGTGCATCTTATTTTCAGTTGCCTCTTGATACATTTATTTGTCATCCATGCTTATTATTATTAAACACCGAAGCTGGTGAACAAGAGAGACTACTGGGGCATAACAAACGGCTTGTGCTGCGGTTGTGGCAAATTAGTGAGGAAAATAAGACACCATAATGTCAGTATGGAGTGTCCGTTGCTGGCTGTTCTATTATCACAAAATACTAATTATGTGGTAAGCATTTTGTTTTTCATAATGATAAATACCTAGCTGTATTAATCTATAAAAAATGAGCTTTCATACTATGTATGTATGATTGTTATATCTGTGTTTTATGTATTTTAACATAATATACTTGCCTAAAGTAGGCATGTGTAACATAGTACTGCTCATCTTACTATAACATAGTACTTGAAAACATAAAGCGATATTTAAAAAGATACCCTTGTTACTAAAAATTATATAAACATAAGAATTATCTAATGATTGAATTAATTTATTATTGTGTTTATTTTAACTGTGGTTTATTTTCAGCCTTCAAGAAACAACTGTGTTTGCCATGTGTGTTGGATGCGAGCAAATATGTAGACAGGCAGTGCATGACTCATCACGAGACATGCAAGAATTGGCTTTGGATAATGATGCAGCAGCCCCTAATGTTAGCCAAGTTGTTAGCCCACCAGAGCCACCACCGTTGCCGCCTGTTCAAAGAGGGCCATGGGAAAGTAATACCATATCATTACCTAATTACAAGCGAGCTTCGATCACATCTGTTCACAGTATATTTCAACAATGCATGTACATTTGGTCCCGCAATTTCTTAAAAGACTGCTTTTGCAAGAACATAGTTTCTATGTTCCTCGCAGCTGTAGAGTGTGTGAAACACATTTGTACAGCGATCAATGGCATTTATTACCTCAAATGAATGAGACACATTCTACATTTAGTGCTATCCATATAGAAGACATAATTAATATTATGAAGTCAAAAGCTAATATTTTGAACTTTGAAAATGTCTCAGAAATTCTCTCACGGAACATTAATCACAATTGTAAAATAATAATAAATAAATCTATGATTGTATTTTTTTTAAGATTTCTGGTTATGTTTAATGCAGTTATTTATGTAATTACTGAACCCCTATATTTACACTTAATCCAGGTTAGTGTATTGGTGAAATAAAAATGCTCTCTTCTATCCAAGCTGGTTGATTGACCTCCCTAGGTCTCTTTATTAACACTATCGCTGCATTGCTCTAATGTATATTATCTTCGTAAGCATTTAAGGTATAATAATTATTATAATATGTCAAAATATTTTTATTTATTTTCTCGAATAAGTAAATAAATAATAATTTTTACTCCTTTGTTTTATTCTATGTTTCCCTCGTTGGTCTAATGGTCGCAAGCGCTACTGCTGAGCATGACGTCCTGAGTTCGATTCCCAGGTCGAGCAAAGTGATATTGGGTTTATTCATCAGGAATTTCTCAGTAGCAGCCCGGAGTCTAGATTTGTGCCTGGTTGATAGAAACAGACTCGCCCCCTATTAAATGGTACTCAAAATAACTGATGAAATCTGGGTGTACTATAGTACACACACCTCTGCCCAACCCTTCGGGGAATACAGGCGCGATGTTATGTTTATGTTTGTTATTATTGTCACATTTTTTGAGACTATTACCCAGTTTAATAAATGTTAGTCAATATTCAGTTTAAAATCCTTCATATTTTATGTGGCCATTACTTTGTTTATTGGTTTAATACTAAAACTATATCAGTTATACTTAATAATTCACAACTGTTCACTATTTTAAAGCACCTTTAAGTTTTAATAACGAAATTATAATCTAAACACCTTATTGCTAGCGATCTGATTAAAAGGTTTACTGTAACTGTTTTTGTCTAGTCTGGTATAATGACAAGATTTCTGAGTTTTTTATTTATAGCAATTTAATGAGTCAATATTCACGAATATAAAACATCAAAAATCATTGGTGTACACTAAATTCGATAACTATGCCGACGTCCATAGTAAAATTGGCCATGTCCTTTCAATACATTGATACCAGAGGCAGAATTTTCAAATTAAGAAGAACGAAGAGAATCACCGTGTTATTGGCAAGTGACGTGGAAAGTTATCGACCCTCATAGTGCTGTGACACGTTTGTTATGATTGGTATTCAAGAAATATATGAAACCAATAATTTGGTATCAATTCTTTGAGTCAGTTATTTTGAGCTGAAACTGTGCATAGAGACTCCATACCAGATGTTGTTTTCAGCCCTTTTGGATTGATATGGGGTTTCCGTTACACGTAGTATATACCTATCTGACATCCACAATCCAGTAGCTAACAACACCACAGCTCTCGACTAGACTGCTGTCAGATTTTCTGGCTTCCGACTGCCTGTTAAAGATGTACAATTGACCACTGCGAATATTGACTAATCGTGCTTTCCAAGACACGGGGAATCTCGAACTGTTAAAATGGTTATCCATGGAAGGACTGACCCGGGATAGCATTGTTTAACATTGAAGACCTCGAGGAACACCTAGGGAAGCCTTTTTTGCGGCGGGAAAATCATCGAATCATTCTACCGCTCTGGGTGGAGTGGAAGGGAATGTCAGGCTTCTACTGACTACAAGCCCACCCTGTTCTTTCAGCTGCCCCTAAGTTCCGGGGCCGCAGTATCGCGGGGCGCGGTATATTCGTTAGAACATTCCCGTAACCCTAATAGGTAATAAATAGCCTAGGAAAGATTTTATCTTTTTAAAAGAAAAAAAAATGAGTGCGGCATTCGGGGACTGCCGCGGTAAAGCATAGCATTTTTTATCAACTTATGCAATTATAATAATTTATTTATTTTATTTATGCAGTATTTTTTGTTTTTATATTAATTCAAGTTACACTTTTCGAGCGTGGTGACCATTAAGAAAACAATTTTTTTCTTTTATTGATTAAATGAGAAGTTAATTATATTGTTTAAAATATTTTTATTATCTTATAGACGTATGCGTGTAGACTAACTGCTCATAGCAGCTAGTCTACACCACCTCCGGAGGTCTACACGCATACGTCTAGTCGCACGAACACAAACACCGTGCCGAAGTCTGCCGAACTGAAACGTCGTTAGACGATGCACGACTTTCAACGCCGCACCGATGCACTGTGGAAAATCGTAGAACAACTGCTGATTAAAAATGGTTTTTGTCAATGTCGCTACTGCCATGCTTTTTTTTATTTTAATCAATAGTTTAAGGATCAAACTAGACTATAATATCAAAAAATTATACATATTATATGAAATGATTTTTTTACAACACCACAAACTTTATAGTTTTGACGGACGTCCATGTTCAGCCCGTTCACTTCATCACTTTCAAATTGATTTTATTGTTATACGTTACAGGAAAAGGTATAATGTATTATATATTTCAGGAAACCTCGTCTTTTGAAGAATATGAAACAACTAATATGTATTTAATATTATGTTAACATTTACCTTAAAATAATTGCAAAATAATATATGGTGAAAAAAAAAGGTTTTTTAAAGTTCATCGAGACTTTTGACAGTTGCCC
This sequence comes from Tholera decimalis, assembly GCA_943138885.2. Lineage (NCBI taxonomy): Eukaryota > Metazoa > Arthropoda > Insecta > Lepidoptera > Noctuidae > Tholera > Tholera decimalis. The sequence continues at coordinate 1,106,573 of OW964557.2, read as the reverse complement.
ACGTTTACCCCTGCTTTACATTTAATGTTGATTTGTAGCCTAGCTATCCATAAACATAACCAAATAAAAAAAAGCTGCGGAAATTTGCGGTTTTCGGAGTAATTAGTAAAAATGTGATAAAAGTCAGAAAACGGAAAACCGCTCGCTATCTATTGCGGTTTGAAATGTTGGTGTTTACATCAATGGTTTGCGATAAGTTTTGTAATTTATCATTGATATTAGGGCGTTTATCTTTTTTTGCACTCATTTTGCGTGTGAAAATATTAATCAACAAGATGCACACTACCCTCATATTTCATATAGTATATACCTAAACTGTTGTTTCATTTCATTGTAAATAACAGAATTGTGGTGAATTAACAGAAGTGTAATTGTTACGAATACAATATAACTAACTACGTGTTTTGTTGACTCTTCAAAATGTCTACTTTCAAGTGTTCTAAACCAGAAATAATACTTTCGTATATCGAAGGAAGAAAATCATTAGAGGCATTATCAACAGTTTTAAAAGAAAATTATCATGTATCTGAAGACAACTTATGTTTCATCCTCAGTGATTTTCAAAGACATATTATTCCCGCTTTTAATAAACGATGGACAGAAGCTTCACGGAAAAAGGATAGTTTTTTAATGTAAAACAGTAATTGGTTAGGATCAGAATATTCAGTAACTTTACCGAACACTGAATACGTTACAACCGTCTCCACACCATCTACTTCTTCTGGAAAACGAGGGAGACCGTGCGTATCTTATCCAGACTTGTCAGAATCCAGTAAAAGAAGAAAAAATACAATGTTACTTAATGAATATGGAAAATTAAGGTATGGAAACATTAAGGTTTGCTGAAACTGAAAATAAGACCTTATTCTCGATTCTCATAGAAGAAGCAAGGCAGACAAAAATGTTAACGGATGAAGAGGCATTGAGCGTATTTATTGACTTGGATTTAACGAAAGCACAGTATTTGTACTTGAGAAATTTAACGAACGAACGAAAATGTTTTGTTTCCACCATATTACAAAGTGCAAGAAGTTAAAACTACTTGCTATCCACCATCTTCAGCTATAGAAATTACAGACACAAGTGCAAAAATATTAAGACTTCAAGATTTATTAGATCACACTGCAGCTAGAATATTGAAAATAGATTCAGTGTATAGGAATGGATTGAATAACTTACTTCTATACAGTAAATGGGGCTGTGATGGCTCATCCGGTCAAAGCCAGTACAAACAGAAACTGCCTGAAGAGTCTGAACTAATTTCTGATGCAAATTTATTTATCACTTCTTTGGTGCCTATTAAGTTAATTAACGAGCTAACAGGTGATGTTGTCTGGCAAAATCCGGTACCGTCATCTGTTCGTTTTTGCCGGCCAATATTAATAGAATTTTGCAAAGAAACTCCCGAGAAAACTAAAGCTGTTGTGGATGAAATAAAAGGTCAAATAAATTCTTTGGGTCCATCATTAATTAACAAAGAAGGTGAGGGACTGCAAGTGAAGCATGATCTCTTTCTTACAATGATAGATGGCAAAGTAGCTCAGGTATTAACAGATACGCCTTCGGGTTCCACATGTACAATATGTGGAGCTACTCCACGCCAAATGAACGATTTGACTAAAGTGACTGCTAGGCCTGAAAATGAAGATTCTTATCAATATGGACTGTCTACTTTGCACGCCTGGATTCGTTGTATGGAAATGATTTTACATATTTCCTATAATCTGTCTTTCCAAACATGGTCAGCCACAAGCGAAGAAAAGAAACGACTAAAGCAAGAGAAGAAAACCCTGGTACAAAGGCGTTTCCGTGAAGAGCTAGGATTAATCGTCGACAAACCAAGACAAGTAAGTGGTAATTCTAATGACGGTAATACTGCCAGAAGATTTTTTCACAATGCAAGCTGCTCTGCTGAAATTACAGGAGTGGATATAAATTTGATTAAACGACTTCACATAATTCTGCAAGGTCTTTCATCGGGTGTAATGATAAATGCTGAAAAATTTGGCAGTTATGCTCTGGAGACTGCCAGGATCTATGTGAGCAATTATGACTGGTACTACATGCCATCTTCAGTTCACAAAATTTTGATTCATGGAGAAAGTGTCATAAAGCATTTTGCAATACTTCCTATTGGTCAACTTTCGGAAAATGCACAAGAATCTCGTAATAAGGATTATAAAAAATTTCGTCTACATCATGCTAGAAAATGCTCAAGATCCGCTACAAACGAGGATGTATTTCATACTCTTCTTTATACTTCAGATCCTTACATAACCAGCATTAGAAAACCATATACTAAAAACGTGAAGGAACTTGATGAAGACACCTTAGATCTTTTGAAAGTGAACGAATTAATTTTAGATCCCGAAGTTCATCAGGTATAAATAACGTAAAATTTAGTAAACATTACAATTAATTAATAATTAATCTGTGTTCGATTTTAACCACAACATTATTAAAAAAAAAAAATGTTTTTGTTATTTAAATTAATTTGTATTTTGATGTACTATATGATATTTGGTTTTTGTAAACATTAAAATAATAGTATTCATTGTTAAAAAATAAATATTGGACATTTTTGATAATTTTGAATTTGTTTTTTATTTATTTTTTAATGTATGGTTTCAAATCCAGTCATAAAAAATTACATTCCATTTGAAGCCATATACACTATTTTATATTTGTGCAAAATTTTAGAACATAATATTCAGAAATAAAAAAGTTATTGATTTTTAATCAGAAACAGACCTTTTTTTTTCCATAGTGCGATGTGCCGGTCGGAGTGGGGGGTGTTAGGTTTATTTTCGTTACGGAATTTCTTGATTCGGTCGCCGCGCTCAAAGCGCGCTATAGAAGCTTTGCAATAGTTTAAAAATAAAGCCTAGTGAATAGATAAGAATGTAAGTAGTAGTGAGCCTTCTGGACGTACTCTCGATGATGCCAGGCTGCTCAGGAGCTGCCAATCAGTGTTTCTGTCGGTCTGCGGCTGTTGTGTGCGGTGTTGGGTTACCTTGACACCTCCGTACGATTGTGAGATAGTGCGCCAACCCATACCGTAATGGTTAATTTAAATATTTTGTAGTGGCATGTTCATTGTGACTTGTGGGGCTATTGGTTACTTATACCTGCGCAAGAGTACCTAAGAGCTTGACTATGATGACGCATTTGTGAACTGTTACACAAAATCTTATTTTTTAATTTAGCATTGCATATAAAATTGGAAGCACGTCTTTTAAACGTATTCCAACAGTGTCAAAACTACACACAATGACAGGGTTGCCCCTCTTGAGACCCTCGGTATCACCTATGATACCGAGATTCAATAATTTATTTCTATCTAGAAGTTTTGCTGAGAACTAAGTACGTAGTAAGTTTGGTGGTAGGACTATGTGTCGTCAAAATGTGGTTTCGGTGAATTCAACGAAGTTTTAACAGGTGTTTCAGTTGCGCTGTTGTTTACATTGTTTAAATTCAAGAAGATACGACTTTATTTTATACTCTGGGTCTCAAGAGGTTAAACTAATGAATACAATAGCTCTGTTAGAGCGCAAAAAAATGAACTTAAAATTAAAATATTGCGATTTTTTGAATAAACTATTTTGCGTTTTTCTGGAATACAAACATGAATGAAACTCTTGGATTTAGTCTATCATCTTAATCGGCAATCTACGTGATACTTTAAAAGTGTTGTGTTTTGACAAACTCATAGCATTATACATGTAGTTTAAAAATGCGCTTTAGTGTTAGTAGGTATATTAGTACATTATCGAAATCGTTCAGGCTTTGGATAATGCAATCGACTGGCTTGAAATAAATAATTTAAAAATAAATATGACTAAAACACACATCATACAATTTCAGACGTATAATTCAAATATAAAATAAACTTGACATTCATTATAAAGATTCTCACTTGACAACTCTCGATAATTGTGTATAACGATCGACAAAAATTGCAACTGGAAAGCACATACAGATAAAATTCTTACAAAAATAGATCGTTTTATATATGTCTTCAAAAGAATCAGAGAAACGGTAAATTGTGATACTGCAATGCTGGCTTACCATGGTTATGTATCATCCGTACTTAGGTACGGTATTATAATATGGGGTAACTCAGTAGACTTTGACAGAGTTTTTAAAGCTAAAAAAAATTTAATCGAGTAATTTGTTGAGCTCACTTTTTAGACAGCTGTAAGCCACTATTTCAAAAACTTAAAGTTCTACCTTTGCCATGCTTATATATTTTTGAAATATGTGTTTTTGTTAAGAAAAACTACAATTTATTCGAGACGAACACTGACAGGTCAAATAGCCGAAACGGCATAAAGACAGACTTCGACTGCCACAAATAAGGCTAAAATTATGTATACTGCATGTCGATTATTATTATATTACCAAATAGTTTACAAGAGTTACCACTGACAATGTTTAAAAACATACTTTTCAATCTGCTATTATCTATTTAGAAGACAAATGAATAGAATCAGTACCGTAAAACGCTGCAACTTTGCCAACTATGCCCAAATTTGCCTATTTCGTTTAATTAACGATATTTCGCGTTTGCTTCGTTTTTTCTTATTTTCTACCATTTGGTAGTGATTATACATTATTAGGGCAACATATTTTTCATTTTTTGTAATGGTAACTTCATTGTTATTCCGTTAGTTGTACGACAAACACTGGTGCGACTGAGTGAAAATTTTTAGTGTCTCGTAACTTTTGAAGTTTTAGCTAAAGAAAAGGTGTTTTCATGCAGCTATAACATTCCAGGGTAAGAAAATACTATCTACTTTCCGTATTACTCGATATTTTTGTTAAAAGGACACGATTTCATTAAAATAACTTAGCAGGCAATGTTGTGCACTGTTTTCAAAACCTGAGTGACACAACTTTGCCTGGGTCTAGGGATGTCACTAGTTGGATTTTAATAATGATATATTTTTAGTATGTAAATGTTGTATTAGCATGAAATTTACATAGTTTCGAACCCGGTCAAATCGACACGTAAGCGCTTCCATGCACTAAATTCCCTTCGTTTTACGATATTTTATTGCATAAATTGTTAATGTTCCGAAGTCGGGTGAAGACAATGACTCCTGTATAAACTCAAATATTCTCTGGAAAAGCCACTTTTTTTTTATTTTTTTTATTAGTAATTACGAGTCAGTATTGCTAAAAAAGCATTATATTTGTGATTTTTACTCATAAGTGGAATTTGGTTTTATTTTTGAAAAAAAAGTGTTTAAAAGTTTAAGAAAATAATCCGTATTTTTTTGGACAACCCTTGTTTCAACGACATTTTTGTATGAAAAGTTTGTGGTACCTGCTACAACATTGCCTATCAGCAGTAAAAAAATATTCAATACCGTCATGGCAATAATATAACTGCCGGGGACAAGCACGTGTCTCTTGTACACGGAAAAAAAATACTAAAAAGATCAACAATATATTTATTGAGATATCCTTCTAGGCAAAGTTGTGTCTTTTACCTACAACTTTGCTTACGACTTTGAGTGTTTGTAATTCTGAAAAACGGCGTGATTTAAATAGATTTGGGTTCTACCTGGTAAGGCATAAGGTCTGTTTTCCATCTGAAAGTCTGTAAAAGCCGCAATAATAAACAGGTTCAGAGATACGAACAAAAAACGTCAAAATCCGGGCAAAGTTACAGCATTTTACGGTAATCTGCAAGTTGTAGTAATTGACAACATTGACTGTGAATACATTTGCACGCCATGTTATGGCAGGATATGCTGAAACTAATTTAGTTACTGTAACACCTTATATACCATATTCTAGCAAATAAATATTTTGATTGATTCATAGGTAAATAGGAATATACCTCAGCAGGTATACTTCTATTGATTAAAATGTTATTAAGATAGAAGAAAGCAGAAACAATAAAATGTTTTCAACTTAAACCACATACTTAGTTCAACTTTTAATAGCTTATTTCCATGTCGTTCGTCTAATGTTGTCTTATATACAACACTAGCCCTTCGCTCGTGACTTTGATCGCGTGGAATAAGAATTAATTTATGGCCTATATTTATATATTTATAGCACACACATACAACGTGTAATTTAAAGGGTATATACATACCAAGTGCATGGCTTCTTTGGATGATAACAAACGATATGGCGAGGGTTTTGTAATCCTAAGTCTACGTGTGTAGAACTTATTACAAATTCCAATACACAATACCAGAGACCGAATTTTTCAAATTAAGAAGGTCGTAAAGAATTTTCGTGTTATTGGCAAGTGAAGTGGAAAGTTATTGACCCTCGTAGTGCTGTGACACGTTTGTTATGATTGGTATTCAAGAAATATACGAAACCAATAATTTGGTATCAATTCTTTGAGTCAGTTATTTTGTGCTGAAACTGTGCAGAGAGACTCCATACCAGATTTTGTCTTCAGCCCTTTTGGATAGATATGGGGTTTCCGTTACACGTTGTATATAAATTATTACAAGAATATAATATGTTTTTTTTCGTACACACAAACTTACAAACAAATTTGATAGAAGTAAAGATGACACAGACGTTGAAATATTCAATGTGGTAAAAGAGTTTAAGATTATTTCTTTACCCTTTTTTAAGGGTGGGAAATCATCCAATGACTCCCTCCCGCACTGGGCGAAGCGGGAGGGCGTGTCAGACTTCTACTGACTAAAACCCATCCGTGTTCCATCATATGCCCTTCGTGTTCCGAGGCCGCCGTAACTCTTTCGAACAATTCCCCAACCCCAAAGCAAAATAAAGCTGGCATGGCAAAAAAACAAAATCGCAATAAGCAAATCGAACGTTCTTTAAATCTTACGTAAATTGATCTTTAGGCTGATTAACTTAGATAATTCGAAACTGAGTTGAAATTTCAATCTTAACCTAGATAATGGTTGGTATTTACCTTGCCCTAGAAACAAAACTGATTACTAAATTATTGCCAGTTTATATGATTTTTAAAAAGACTATGTAATTGCCTTGTCATCTACGTTATCGTCTCAGCAGACTAGAATAAGAGCTTATCTTATCCGAAAGATCTTTGAAATATATATATAAACATATTACAATAAATTGTGTAATATTGCAAAACGTTTTCTGTCTTTTGTTGAACTGAAGCGGCAAGATTGACTTTAGGTAGGAAGATAATACAGTGACTTTACGCCAAATAGGTTGGTGAACCAAAGTTATTTCTATCTTTGGTACCTACGCCTAAAACCGTATCTATTAGTTTGTCATTTTAGCATATATGTGTATTTTATTAGTATTATTATATATTAGTATTATATTTATTAGTATTAAATACATTATTTCATTCCATTTTCTCGTACACCTACCACAATGCATTTTTTTAACCCAAAGGTTGACTGGTAGAGAATGCCTTGGTGCATTAAGTCCGCCCATGTAACACAATTGTACATAAATAAAGTTTAAATTAATTAATAAAATTTGGCAAGTAGATAGTTGACATCCTGGAATAACACATAGGCTACTTTTTATTCCGGAATTCCCACAGGATATGCATTTTGCGCGGGACAATCCTCCCACGTGAACGAAATCGCGAGCAAAAGCTAGTTTGTATGTAAAAGCTGACGCGACATACCTTATCTTTCTAACCATTTAAATCTTTCCTGTAACATAACTTGTACTTAATACAAAAAGAGTTTAATTAAAGATTCAACAATTCTTGAGTTTTAGAGAGTCTACAGATCAGCTATTGATTTAGAACTAAAGTGTTTACCATATTATGTATTTATTGTTACGAGTTTCCGATATTTCGCCACTATTTCGGGCACCATGATCACAGATGTTATTCATCCTTGATCATGGCGTGATAATGATAATGATACTGTTAGTGGCTATATTTATTATGTATGTATTAGATTTATTATTATTTATGTATTAGAAAAGAAGGAGATTATACATACTTAATGATATATTCAGAATAAGTAAAATACGGGTTTTCTAATGTATATTCTCAGAACTTAATAAGGAAGGTAAAACTAAATATACCTTACATAACAGAACTAAAAACAATACGAAGCAACTACACATCCCTCCACATAAATAAATCCTCAATTTTTCTGACCAAATTGCTTTTAAACACATATTACTTGCTGTAAAACGTAAAATTGTCCGATAGAACAAAATGTCTGTACAGCCTGGTAGCCATTACGGTCATTATAACGTGAATATAACATGAGTGTAGCCTGAAACACTTTGAGCCAACATTACATAGTATACATCATAATATTTCCCTCCGTTTTCTATTAAATATGATTTGGGATACGTCTATTTGTTAAGGGGCAGACATATTGTTTAATAAATACGAATTTCAGTTGTAAAAATGTTGACCATTATCATTATTATCATATTTTCTCTCGAGTAGACTTCAAGCTCACTTCTGTATATTCAAAGCAAGCATCATCAGTCTGCTTAACCTTTCTTTACTATATTAGGATCGGCTTCCTGTCCAAACGTATTTTGTAAATCTATATATACAGGGTACTGGTAACTCGACTTATTTCTTGCATGACGTCATAGTAGGGATAAAATGCAACAAATTAAGCCACCAAATGTTCTACCGGAATTCAGTAGTTTTTGAGTTCGTTAGATTTTTCGTTTTTTAATGAAAAATCGCAGAATAAATCATTTGAAACCAATTTAAAAATGATTAACGGCGTGACTGTACTGAAATTTAAGTTATTATCATAGTTGATGACGTGGCAGATTTTTTTTTTGTAATTTTTGTTGTTACTTACTTCATATAAAATGTTGGCTAATGCAAAAAAAATTGAATTTCGGTAGAACATTTGGTGGCTTAATTTGTGGCAATTTAACCCTATTATGACATCCTGCAAGGAATACGTCGAGTTACCAGTAGCCCTGTATAAAAGCGAAATACCACTCACTGATTAATCACGAAATCTTAGAAATTACAAGTAGTAGGGCTCTCAAATTTTGCATGGGAGTTCCTTTTAGTACATAGATGCTCGCTAAGACGGGATTTTGCGAAATTCCCATGGGACCGGGATTTGCACGGGAAAAACTTCCCACGCGAACAAAGTCGCGAGCAACTGCTAGTTGGTTATAAATAACACTGTTACACGTCATGATTTTTTGCGTCTACGTTTAGCTAGAGCCCGGTGTTTCCTAACTGACTACTCTGAAAAGAAACACCGATACCAACTCAAAGGTCAACGTGTCTTTTAAAGTATATAAAATTCTCATTAGTCCCATAATATGAAAAGCATGTACAGACGCCGCCAGCACATGAAGTAACCCGAACTGTCAAATTTTCCCAATCAACCTTGAACCTAAGTTCTTTAAAAATAAAGTTGAAAATCTATTAAATAAATTTGACGGATTGTTGTAGCTTGATGTGCTGGCGTCTGTACGTTCAAAACACAAATTTGAGCGGTCCTGTCCAGACAGTGCAAGCATTTGTCAGTCACTTGTGTTTCACTCGGAAAGACTGCGTATTAACCTTCATAGCCCATTAGACTCTCTGCCTGTTCTCTCCACTCTTTCACTCTACACCCTGTTGTTGCAGACACTACCTTAATTAAGAGGAATATTCCAGAGGACATGACAAAGTTTTGGTCCTTTTTCATTAGTCGTGTAGACTTAGAATTTAGAATTAGACGAGTATGCCAGAATCTGAAGTCTTTGTCAGATTTTGTGGCTTCTAATAAACCGTGACAACTATCAAGGATGTAGAAATGACGCGCTGATTAACCGTAGAGATAGAACTTCGGAATAGATTCTACCTGAAGTTTGAACATCTTGACCTTAATCCTCCATACATATTTAACTCCCCAGCTCGTAACAGAGGGGTGTAGGTAGTGGTTCATATTCAATGAGACATAGACCCGGGTGCAGCAATCGCGCGGATCGTGCGCTTGCGCCGTTGTCGCGGGCGCTCACACCTGGCTTTACACACGATCTAATTGCGCTCCAGGAAATTACTCGGCCATTTTTCCATAACTCCATTTTGCATTTTTATTTGTATTTCTTGTAAGTTGGGTTAATTGAGCCGTCTATTGATTGTTAGAATACTATATTAATGATCGGAGGAGAATACCCAATACAATGTAACTTTCACAGAATGTTCTTAGAAAACCAACTCGGGATTGGAATTCTGAGTTGGTTTAGTTAGGTATAGAGACATTATGAACAAAAAGTCACAAACAGACACAGGTCTGAAGTCAACATAATGGTGGCCTGACGCCAGATGATTTTCACCCCGAAAAAAAAGCCAGAAGGACAGCAGTCAGGATTTTCAGACTTTCACTAATACAAAACGCACTTTATTCTTTAGTTGCTCTTGCTTACCTGAGTCGTGGTATCTCGAGTGAAAGTATCAAGACTTTGAGACATACACAGTCCACAGACAAGACAATACAGTAATGAAGACGAAATGATACATGTGATCTGGGAGATAAACAAAAAGACAAAGAAGACGCCTTGTTACAATACATTTAAACAATACTTAAAACTTTAAAATACACTCAATGACAAAAATGATTCGTCGAACCGCCAGTTAAAAGCTAATAACGTTTAATTGGGCCCCGCGGACGCGCATAACTAAGTAGGGTAATGAAGTAAACCATGATCGCGGCAAAACACCGCTTTTTTCCAGCCGCGCCATCGTCCAGGTGATCAGGCTCCCACGGATGTCTTCGTGAGGAGGAGGTGAGGGAATCGGAGGGCTATGTGTACATTGATGGCTGGTTGTGAATTATTTTGAACTGGTAACTCACCTAATAATACAGAAAATGGTTTAATGTTTATTTCGTGCCTAGAAGTAACCTATTCACTCTTGACTTAAAATATTTACTTAGACTTGAAATATTAGTTTGGTATGGATTTCCGTATAGTAACGCCTGATTTCATTCTGAATATAGTTGCAGAATATTTTGTCGAACCCGTCTTACAATTAAGTAGATGGTTTAACAAAGATTCATCAACAACATCAGCAGCCCCCTGTTGATCTTGATTCACTGCCGGACTCTGTGTTTCATGATAGCTGTAACCTTGGGGTTTTTATGCCCAGAGTGAAAAAGTTACTTCAAGGTAATCGTGCTTTATCTTCAACCACATTATCGCTTACCATCAAGTGAGATAATAAGCAATGATGGTGGAAAAACGAGATTATGATCAATAAAAAAAATGTAAATAAAACTCTCACACTGCTGCTACCAACCACTCTGCAAAGATTTTCCAATATACCTACCTGAAAAAGATTTATTTGGAAACAAGAACATAGGTACTAAGTTAAAACCCAGCAGTGTACAGAAAACACCCCCTACTCACCCCTTCGCCCCCACACAACACGCTTGTTTCCATAATGAAATGATCCAATACAATATGCAAGCGATTAAACGACGTTCCGTTTACGTTCGGTAATTTTGTGGCTGACTGTACAAAACTGTTATTTAGTGCCGTTGGGGACAGAACTTATACATTATTTAGAGACGCTCTAATTTGTGGTTATGTTTTTTAAATTTATATTTTTGTTGGTAGGTAGTTGGTAGTCTATATGTAGATAGTTGAAGAGCTTGTGGCTAATAAAATAACAGCCGCTGGAATAGGTTTTCAAGGTAAAGCAACACTCAGAGCCGGATTAACCGTGTCAGAGGCCCTAAGGCAATGGCATTCTCGGGGGCCCTTTTCTTACTTTGACTGACCAAATCGAGTGTGAACTGAGGAAACGCACAGGGCTGTGGTTTTTAATATATTTGTTTACTTATTCCCAGATTTGTTCTAAAGTTGTATTAATTCTACTACAAAATCTAACGATTTGTATTTTGCGAGATAACAGTGAGGTCCCTAAGTTCACACGCACATCAAATTCTCGTTCGAAGAAACATGTTTTCTTGGTGCGTGCACTGGGCCTGGGCCCCTAGTTGATGCGGGGCCCTTAAGCAGTTGCCTACTCCGCCTAATGGTTAATCCGGCCCTGGCAACACTAGCCTGGCTCGGTCCATGGATAAGACACCATCTTAATACAAGGTGTAACATATTAAGCGCAATACCTCAGACACCCCAATTAGAATATTAAATTATAAGTCTTAACACATTATAAACATAGACATTTTTTATAAAATAATTATCCTTACTAAACGCAAAACGTATGTGCGTCATACAATATCCTTTCGCAGACGCAAACACTCATGCAATATTAGCGGCCGACACGCACACGAGCGCATTTCCTTGAATATTAAGGATTGTGTTAATTTGTCATGATACTGTGTTTCCATTTTAAGTTAAATGAAAGATTTTTCCGTCAAAATTTAACACCTATTTTTTATGACGGAAATCGATTCAGAAGCTGATTCTGAACCAAGTACTTTCAGGAATTGCGTTTATTCTGTTACACGTTGTATATCAAGGTTCTTCCGTACCTCGAAAAGTATATTAAACTTTTAGCCCTGGCTGTCAATTGTACTTACATTTTTAACAGTCATTACGGGAGTCAGAAGTCAGATCTGACACAGATCTTACCACTGTGGAGGCAGAAGGGCAGACAGGCAGTTACTCCATGTAAAACACTAGTACTTAGCCACATCCGGTTAGACTAGAAGCTGAACCCATCGTGGTTGGAAAATGGAATAACAACAACAACAACAACAATAACTACAACAACAACAACTACCGAACGACAACAAATCCGAGCAAAACGACAAAATATATTTTATAAAACGCGTTAAAAAACTACTCATCGATAAATGCTATAAATACATTGAATGATTTTTTTTTACGAACGTAGTACCGAAAGACATTTGAATTTTATTATCATATTTTTTTGTGACATAGTACATGCGTAATGTAATTATTTGAGCCTACTGTATACTGACATTGCTATTTTAATTTGATATTTATTTAATTTCGTAATTTGATTTGACATTTATTTAAAATACCTATTTTAATGTGACTGATGAATTATTCCATTTAGAACTTTGCACCATTAATTATTGTGATTATTTTTATTTGATTTTCTAGTTTGTATAAAGCCACTTTAATCTATATAATATATAAAATTGCTGTGCCCCACAGGGTCCATGTGAGCTATTACCTATATATTAAGATCTTGTTAACACATGTTATTGCAATAAAGAATGAATTGAATAAATACAAACAGATAATTTCAGTGTATTAGACAAATAGATCTAAGCATTAGTTTCATCACTGTGCCGAGTAGCCTCCTAACTAGTTTCTCGTAATAGAACAAATGAAAATTCATAAAATAATTACTTTCACTTCACAATCCTTTAACATATTTTAGTTTCCTCACTACTTCTCTTTTCTTCAAAATATTCCATAGAAAGAAATAATATTTCACTATTTTAAAGCCCCGGGAAGCCACTTGCTAGTGTATCCACGCATGTCGAGTAGTTCCGGGACAATTTCTGGCAAGTTCCCACCGCCCCCCGCGTCGCGTGGTCACCCTATTAAGCATCTAAGTAAGTGTAAGCAATCTTTATGAAGAAGTTTTATGGGAAATTGGCAATTGTGTAGTTATTTTAACAGTTGAGGTCCTTGGGAATTGTTTAAGAGGGTGTCGAGCCTACGAGACGCGCGGAAAATAGGTATTTACTGCAGCGGGCTAGTCGTGTGCGTTGTCACACACACAATGACAAGTTCGCTCGAGGCCCGCTTGCCGTTGCACGACGAAGTTTGCTAACTTTGCCTTTTTTAATTTTTTGTCGTTATGTTGAATAAACTTGAAAAACGAATATTAATTATTTAGATGGTTTTTTTTATCACACTAATATTATAAAGGCGAAAGTTTGTGAATGAATGTGTCTGTTTGCATGTTTGTTACTTCTTCACGCTCAAACGGCTGGATGGATCTAAATGAAGCAAGTAGGTACGTAAATAAATCACAAAAATAAATTTAATAAATTATACCTAATATATAAAAATTAACGTTTGTTTTTACTGTAGTAATACATTATCCGTTCCCTCACTATTCGTCCTATTGCAATAAAACTTTGATTTTATATATTAAACTCCTCAGATTTTTTTTTAAAGAATACTAGCAATGTGGGTACATTTCACATTACTAGCAATCTTGTTAACCCCTCCAACTAAGCTAAATATGCTTGTGTCTGGAGTGGGTTCACGTCAATAGTGTAATGGGTGGGGTTCGAACCCGTGACCTCTCGATCACAAGTCCGACACCTTATCCATTAGGCTATTGACGCTTCGAAACTGGGTAAGTAGCAAGTTAGGGTAGATGGGTATCTGCATACCCATCTACCCTAACTTGCTACTGCTACTTACTTGAATAATAAAACCAGTATGAAATAAAAAAAATATAATTATGTAATGTACGCCAAATAACTTTGTTTTTCATAGTATTTGTATAAATTACAAAGTTATATTTGCGGTTTTAGAAAATATGCTGTATCTCAAAAACTGCTGACTCGATCTCTTTAAAACCAATATTGATTGAAAGTTTACATTAAGATCTATAGATATATATATATATATACAACGTGTAATTTAAAGGGTATATACATACCAAGTGCATGGCTTCTTTGGATGATAACAAACGATATGGCAAGGGTTTTGTAATCCTAAGTCTACATATGTAGAACTTATTACAAATTCCAGTACACTGATACCAGAGACCGAATTTGTCAAATTAGGAAGAACGAAAAGAATTATCGTGTTATTGGCAAGTGACGTGGAAAGTTATTGACCCTCGTAGTGCTGTGACACGTTTGTTATGATTGGTATTCAAAAAATATGTGAAACCAATAATTTGGTATCAATTCTTTAAGTCAGTTATTTTGTGCTGAAACTGTGCATAGAGACTCCATACCAAATGTTGTCTTCAGCCCTTTTGGTTAGATATGAGGTTTCCGTTACACGTTGTATATATATATATTTATATTTTTCACTCCATTATTATAGAAATTAGAGGGGGGCACACATTTTACCACTTTGGAAGCGTATATCATTTAAACGATTAATTTTATGAAAAAGTGGTTTTAGAAACCTCAATCTCATTTTAAAGACCTGTATATAGATACCACACATGCATAGGTTTCATGAAAAAAAAAATATTTTCAGTTTTAGTTCCCCCCATACATGGAACTAAAACTGAAAATATTTTTTAATTTAATTTAAATATATTTTAATTTTTTTCTTAAAATCGGAAAGTGGTTCACAGAATACATCAATCTACCAAGTTTTATATGTATAGTCCTAATAGTTTCGGAATAAAATGGCTGTAACATACGGACGGACGGATGGACAGACAGACAGACTAGTAGTTGTAGTAGTTATACATATTATATTATTATAGTTACTACGGAACCCTTCATGGGCAAGTCTGACTCGCACTTGGCCAATTTTTCTTTGGCTAATTCCCGTAGTAGACAGACCTTGTTATGGCACTTGGCGTATAATTTGTCGGACATAGAGGGAATGTCAAAGGAAGCTGAAACTTGTTCTAAACCAGAAAACCCGGCTCCTATCGACATAAAACTGCTTACAGAATTATCGTTCAGATTGAGGTCTGTAGGGCTATCTATCTGGTTCTTTACAATTTATTAATTCTATTTTTTTCGACACATTTGGCAACTAAAATAGAATTTCGATAGAAATCCTTTCTTAGTTGCAACTAGAGAATACAATCCCGAGCATGTTTTTCAATCCCGGGATTACGTGATTCTTGATGCTGAATCCTGGGACCCTGGGGCTATGCCCGGATTAGACTATGTGGTTTCTAATTGGTCTCAAATGTAAAAAATTGGCCAAGTGCGAGTCAGACTCGCGCATGAAGGGTTCCGTGTGTAACTATAATAATATAATATAATATGTATATTTATTTGACGAAAAAAACCTTACAAATTTCTTAAAACTAGCTTATTTACATTTTTTACAACTACGCTAGATAACTATGTTTTTCATAGTGTTTGTATGAATTACGAAGTTATATTTGCGGTTTTAGAAAATATGCCGTATCTCAAAAACTGTTAACTCGATATCATTCAAACCAATTTTGGTTGAAAGTTTACATTAAGATCTACAGATACATATTTTTTTAGATTTTTCACTCCACTATTATAGAAGTTACAGGGAGGGATACACATTTGACCACTTTGGAAGCTTATATCTTTTAAACGATTGACTTTATGAAAAAGTGGTTTCAGAAACCCCCATGTCATTTTTAAAGACCTGTCTATAAATACCACACACGCATAGGTTTCATAAAAAAAAAAAATCAGTTTTAGTTCCATGTATGGGGTAGTAGTATGTTCCTTTATTTTGAATGATTTTTTTTTTCTCAATATCGGAAAGCGTTTCATAGAATACATCTACTTACCAAGTTTCACATGTATAGTCTTAATAGTTTTGGAATAAAATAGCTGTGACATACGGACGGACGGACAGACAGACAGACAGACAGACAGACAGACAGACGGACAGACATGACGAAACTATAAGGGTTCCGTTTTTTGCCATTCGGCAAATGAACTCTAAAAAACGAGTAATTTCTTAAAATATATATTTTTAATTTTGGTACACTACTCATATCACAGTATAGTAAGAAAAGAAAAACTGACAAAAATATACTATACTTTGTAAGAAATAAAAAGACAATAAAACTTATTTCGAATTTTGAAAATACAATCGTAGAAATATCAATGCATCCAAGGTTTGACTTCCAAGCCTGCTTCGTTTATTACCAACATAAGCAGCAGCTGAAAACGCTCGTTTAGGTTTTACACTGGTTGGAGGAGTAGACAATAGATACTTATATGCTGTTTCTAAGTGATATCCATTAATTCCTCCATTTTCAAACAGGCTTGTTTCACGTCTAATACTATATTTTGCCAACCACGAATAATTTTGTATTTGTACTTCACGATCTGGGGATTTCATACTCTTATCAATTTCCAGCTATAACTTTTCCTTTAGTGTCAATTGGGGTTGGGATTGGGAGGTTTGTGGCCTTAACTCATCATCTGTTTGTGATCCTGATCTTCCTTCTTCTTCTTCCGTGTCATCTCGACTTTTAAGTTTTTTAACAATACACTTTATTTGCTTCCAAACTAAAGCCTGTGTAGAAACCGGTAATAAGTCATGCCATTCCAAATCCGATAATAACTGATTTTCATCATCTTTTCATGGATTTTGTAATTAATTCAACACACCAGTCAAATCATCACTTCGTCGTTGCTTCATATGTTCCACTAAGGATGTTTTCATTTTTTGGCAAGTGTCAGCACTTGCCAAAAAATGATTATGCTAGATAGCTGTTTTATAAGAAATTTCAAAGCGGAATCAGCTGTGCATAAATTAGCATCTCGCCGACAGATTGCTTCTACTGTCAATTTAATTGGGGTCAGCACATCAACAATTTTATTTACCAATTCAAAATCAACTTCTTCCAAACGAATTGGATGATTGAGATCTATAAGAGCTTTTTGAATGAAGGTTTTTAAAAGATAAAATCGCTCCAGCATTGTTAAAAGACTATTCCACCTGGTTTTACAGTCCAAAAGAAGTGACAGCTCTTTTCCATGTTCAATTTTCATTTATTTTTGAAGTACTGTTTCATTTTTCAATGGTGATCTTTTGAAATACACTCTACAACTTTTTTTTTATCAGCTCATTAATGTTTTCATCTTGTGTTAACTCTGGTATGTGTTATAGCGCAAGGTCATTTTGTGACATTAAGATTAAGTCTGATTCTGGAATGTCTAAGTCTTCTAAATGTTCATCATCATGGATGTCGTCCATATGATCAACAGCCACAGGTGGTTCATTTATAGTATCATCTGAAGTAGAGCTGTCTTGCAAATAATTATGTTTTTCATAAAGCCAGTATCCAGGGAAATATCAAATATACTTAGACGCTCTTTCAATATACGAAGACAATTTTCAGCCATACTTTCATACTTCCATAAATAGGAACAAGTCCTAAATTCCAATTTTTTTTTATATGAATGAACGTTGACAGCCATGTATGGTTTATTGGATGTTGAAGTCCACTTGTCGAAAGAAAGACTAAATCTTTCACCTGCACTTTTAAAATGTTTCAATTCTGCAGTTACTTGTTTTCTGATTTTTTCACTGTAATTTATGACACGTTTTTGGATGGTGACGGCTGACTTTGGTAAATCCGTGTATTTTGCAAAGACAAATTTTCTCGAATCATCTGAAGTTATGAATATACTGAATGGAAATCCATCTAATGCAATCTTTCTTGCCAAAACATCATCGAGGCTATCGTCGGCACTTTTAGTAAAATAATCATTTAACTTTCGCTTGGCTGGCGGCGGTGCTGTGTTCAGATTATCAGAATCTAGACTTGTTGAAGCTGATATAAGCCTGATGTTATGTTTTGATGACAAATGTGTATGTAATCCCTTAGTCGATCCATCCAAAGTCTTGAGAATGGCTGAGCCTGTCTGAATTCTGATGGATAACCTATATTATTATATAGTTGTAAGATATGTTTCCAGTTCTAAGATATGCTTAATTATATTTAAAACTTTGGTCTATACTGTCGTATAGACCAATTAATACAGCACAATGGAATTACAAATAAAAAATATCCGATAAGTTGGTCATCATGTATGTCATTGATATACACTATAAAAAGGAAAGGGCCAAGAATTGAACCTTGCGGAGCACTCATCTTGGCTAGGGATCCTGCAGATGTCGCTCCATTAACAATAACTTTTTGTTGCCTGTTTGATAAATATGAAAGAACAAGGTCAGCAGAACACGAATCCACGAACTCCGTAATGGTGTAATTTACAGATCAGTGTTTTATGGTCAACGCAATCAAAAGCTTTGGAGAGGTCACAAAATATGCCATACCTTTCATGAAACCAAACTGCCGACTATGCAGAATTCCATTTGAGTTAAAATATGATAGCATCTGGTCCAGCATGATTTTTTCGTATATTTTGCTTAATGCTGGAAGCACATATATCGGTCTATAGTTAGAGGGATCACTCTTACAACCCGACTTAAAAATTAGTACTACTTTACTATGTTTCATTAAATCGGGAAAATTACCGCTGTCTATACATTAATTAAATGTGCCTGTTAGGATAGCAGCAATTGAGTCAATAATATTACCAAGAACCCTAACAGATGCACTCCATAAGTCATCAGTGTTTGTTATGTTAAGAATTTGGAATGCTTTTTAATTACATCAATAGAAATGGGCTTAAATGAAAATGTTGGTATATCCTTATTGAAGTTTTCCTTTAAAAAAGATTCTGCTAATGATGGCGAAGAATGTAGAGATTTAGTAACCTCTACTGGAATATTGGTAAAGTAATTTTCCAACTTCTCAGTCACTTTTGACTTATCTGAGATGACCTGATCATCGATGTTCAAAGTCAAATCATTCTAACCCTGTTGGTTTGTGTTTCCAGTTTCTTTGTTTATCACCTTCAACACAGTTTTTATTTTATTGTTAGAAATGCTAATTTTATTACTTTCTGATTTAGATTTAGCTTAGGGCGCATACTCTTTTAAATATCTTTGAGTAGTTTCTTACATAATTATGGAAGGCTCCATCGGAAGTCAATGATTTTTCATGGTATAAGTTGTATAAATTGTCTCAGCTTATTCTTATTCCAGCAGTGGCCCATTAATTAAATTTAGATTTATTACTCATTTGAAATTTTTTAACTGGACATGCCTTACTAAATTCGTGGCATAGTGAAGAAAATAATATCCTGTAATTTTCATTGGGGTCATGGGAGTCAAAATTGGCCATTGAAAGATTACTTAACATGTTATCATTAAAAACATTAATTTCTTTTTAGTTAGTGGCCTAAACTTAATAGTCTTATTTAATTGCCGCTTTTTAACCAACTCAAAGGATACTAGTTGACCTGTATGGTCAGACCTAACTCCACTAATTTGAGACGAGTATTTTATGGCACAATTAATACTAATTATGCCATAAAATACTCGTCTCATACCCATATCGAATGTTTGAGAAAAAGTTGCATCCGCCATCTTGGATTTTAAAATGAATGCCAGATTTGCAATCACCACCCCCAAAAACCCATTACACGATACCCATATCGAATGTTTGAGAAAAAGTTGCATCCGCCATCTTGGATTTTAAAATGAATGTCAGATTTGCAATCACCACCCCCAAAAACCCATTACACGGTACCCATATCGAATTTGTGAGAAAAAGTTGCATACGCCATCTTGAATTTAAAAATAAATTCCAGATTTGCAATCACCACCCCCAAAAACCCATTACACGATACCCATATCGAATGTTTGAGAAAAAGTTGCATCCGCCATCTTGGGTTTTAAAATGAACGCCAGATTTGCAATCACCACCCCCAAAAACCCATTACATGATACCTATATCGAATGTTTGAGAAAAAGTTGCATCCGCCATCTTGCATTTTAAAATGAATGCCAGATTTGCAATCACCACCCCCAAAAACCCATTACACGATACCCATATCGAATGTTTGAGAAAAAGTTGCATCCGCCATCTTGGATTTTAAAATGAATGTCAGATTTGCAATCACCACCCCCAAAAACCCATTACACGGTACCCATATCGAATTTGTGAGAAAAAGTTGCATACGCCATCTTGAATTTAAAAATAAATTCCAGATTTGCAATCACCACCCCCAAAAACCCACACGATACCCATATCGAATGTTTGAAAAAAGTCTTCATCATCACTTTCACTTCCTCAAATGGTGCTTTTCGGGAGCAACTGCACAAGGTACTATTAGAAATACCCAAAACGCTATAGATGTGCCTATAATATTTAAAGAGTTCCCTCGCTTTCTCCAGGATCCCATCATCAGATCCTGATTTCATAACAATGGAACCAACTAGAAAGTATATACCCATTCAAACGAAAAAAAAATTCCAAATCGGTCCAGCCGTCTTCGAGTTTGAGGTTACATACATAAAAAAAAGTTTAAGACGAACTGAGAACCTTCTCCTTTTTTTTGAAGTCGGTTAAAAAGCAATAATAACATCACAAAATATAAATACGTACTTTTTATGAGAATGGCTTTTTTTTTCGAAAATTTGCGCCAACTTTCTTCTAATAATATTTTTTTTTTACATTTTCCCATAATTAAACAAATATTGAAAACAAAAATGTTAAAGAAATGTATATTGAACAATAAAAAGTAATTGTTGGGTATGTATAATAAATGTACTCAAAAAAACAAAAAATATGACTTATGTTATTCAACGGATTGCTGCAATACATACGTACACAATAGATCGCGAATTATCGTTACCGGCGAAACGCTCCACAATGAGACGTGACCCCTCTCTGAGCTCCCTTGGATGACTGAATTTTCGACCGGTGTACGTTGCGTATGGTTCAAAATAGCGCGCAAATTAGAAGAAAAAATTAAACTTAAAACAACCAAGCGACATTTTTGAAATGTTAAAGCTGTAAATGATAGTATGATAATTAGAGAATAATATGAATTGAAGTTTATGAAAAAATTCAACAGTTTACTATCAAAATTCAGCGACGCACGAGCATGTTTTGTAAGGATTTTTGTCCAACTTTATGTATTTTTGTTTAATAAACTATAAAATATTTTTAAATTTTGCCAACTATGTTTGCTAACACATTTATTCAAGTGTTCATTACATATTTTTGTATGGTAATTAAAGTACTATTATAGGTTATATTCCTTTAGTTGTGAAGACCGTTTTGAGTTATTTTACTCGGCGCAGGCTTAATAGATTGGAAGGTGACTGGGAAGTCACCGCCACTGCGTTATGGCAGCAGAGGCGATGATAAAATTGCATGAAGTGGTATGCCTGTTTGAGTTCGAACTTACGACCTAGAACTCTTAGGTCACGCCTGTAATAAGGTTTCTCACCTGAAAAGAGCACCACAGACATAAACTTACATGATTCTCATATGATTGGACCAACACAAATTGTATGGACTTGAAAAGAGACGGTGACCTCTGAGTTTGTTTCGGTGTTTCTTCTAAGGGTAGTCAGTTAGGAAACATTGGCCTCATCTAGTTTAAATTTATGAGAAGTAGGCGTTCTTTGAAATAGCTTTTGCCCGCGACTTTGTCTGCGTTTTTTCGTACAATTATCCAAACATTTTTCGTACAAACCTTATATCGAACACAATAAAAAAAAGAATTATCCAGTTTGGTACAGCCCATAGATAAAATAAATACAGCCGTTTCGAAAACATGCACGTACGTACCTACATTTCGGAGATTATTTTTTTTATGTATAGATAGTTTTGCAAAATATGTAACCACTGTTTTTAGACACAACAATAGACACTTCAATAAACATCAACTACAAGCAAGTTTCCGTATCAAAATATTCCTAAACACAGAATCAAAGCGTGACTTCCCCTCCGTCAATTACCTATTTATAATTAATTGTAAGTGGCCACTTATTATCGAATGTTTAATGAACGTGGCTGGCCCGTGGAGGGTGGCTTGTGAAGTAGCACCTGGGCGCTAGGACTCCGTGTAGTACCTTGAGCGGGGCGGGTGGCTGCCGGGGGCTGGAGGTAGGTGGGCAAAGGTTGCTAAAAGATATCAGGTTAGTTTTGAATATAGGTATCCTAGTTTGGAGGCAGGATTATATTACAACTACGTACTCTATTTATTTTTAGGGCTCCGTACCCAAAGGGTAAAAACGGCATCCTATTACTAAAACTCCGCTGTCTGTCTGTCACCAGGCTGTATCTCATGAACCGTGATAGCTAGACCGTTGAAATTTTTACAGATGATGTAGTTCTGTTGCCGCTATAAAAACAAATACAAAAAAATAAATAAAACAAATATATAAGGGGGCTCCCATAAAACAAATGTGATTTCTTTTTGCCGTTTTTTAGGGTTCCGTAGCCGAATGGCAAAAAAGGGAACCCTTATAGTATATATGTATGTTTATCAGTTGTCTAGTACCCATACCACAAGCTCTGCTTAGTTTGGGACTAGATGGCGTTGTGTGAAAAGTTGTGGAATATTATTATTCCATTTATTTAATATATGTACATATAAATTACATTTTTAAATATTAATATAAAATAAAAACATTTAAAAATATAAAAAATAGTAGCCCACCGGTATCGGGAACAGGATCCAAGCTACCGGTGGTCAGGGCTCCATAGAGAGGAACCTCCTCACAATACGCGCCGTTTCCAGGAGCACTGCTTTCTGGATCAAGCCCTTGATCCAGCTGCCCAACGAGAGCCTCCTTAGATGTTGGTCGAGGCTCTTGGCTATTATACCATTGGCTGTGACGACTATCGGCACAATGATTGCTGTCTCCACATCCCACATGTCGACAACCTCGCGTGCCAGGTCAAGATACTTATTTTTTTTATCTATCTCAGCTTTCACGAGGTTCTCGTCATGGGGGACTGCTATATCAACAATCATTGTGCAACGCTCTAATCGGTCTATCACCACTATGTCAGGCTTATTGGCAACAATAGTCCTGTCAGTGATGATAGACCGATCCCAGTACAGTGTAATATTGCCATTATCGAGAACTGGGTCGGGCACATACCTATAGTATGGTACTTCTGATTCCACAAGATTGTATTTAAGAGCAAGTTGCTGGTGAATAATCCTGGCTACGAGATTGTGTCTATGCAAATATTCTCCGTTAGCTAGACGAGAACAACCGGAGATAATGTGACGAATGGATTCTCCCGGTTTGTGACATGCCCGACATTTATGTCTACCGTACCATCCTTCACAATATATTTCCGATAGTTATTCGTCATCATAACTTCGTCCATAATCGCACAGACAAAACCTTCGGTTTCCCCGAAGAGGTCACCAAAACGTAGCCAAGCTACGGACGCTAATAAATCTACTTCAGACTCATGAAGGGCTCGGTAATAGCGTCCGTGAAGCTCCTTGCTCTGCCATACTTCTCTGCGGTCATTAGTATCTAATACTACAGGTTTGCGCCAATTCTCGTTACCTAAGGAGAGCGGGGTGAGGCCTTTGTCCACCGCTGCCACATCCTGATGCATACCCACGTCAGCTTTTAGGAAATATTCTCTAAGGCTGCATACCTCGCGGTTGTGCAGGGTCTTTGCATTTAAAAAGCCACGACCCCCGCACTTCCGCGGGATATACAGCCTCATCACTGATGAACGTGGGTGATGCATCCGATTTGCAGTCAGCGTTGTGCGGATCCGCCTGTCCAAGGTGTCAAGTTCAGTCTGAGTCCATTTGAGTATGCATATTATTATTATAGTTTCGACATGTCTGTCCGTCTGTCTGTCTGTCCGTCCGTATGTCACAGCCATTTTATTCCGAAACCATTAGGACTATACATGTAAAACTTGGTAGGTAGATGTATTTTGTGAACCGCTCTCCGATTTTAAGAGAAAATTAAAAAAATATTTAAAATAAAGGGGGCTCCCCATACATGGAACTGAAACTGAAAATATTTTTTTTCATTAAACTTATACGTGTGTGGTATATATAGACAGGTCTTTAAAAATGACATTATTGTTTCTAAAATGACTTTTTATAAAGATAATCGTTTCAAAGATATACGCTTCCAAAGTGGTAAAATGTGTGTCCCCCCTCTAACTTCTATAATAATGAAGTGAAAAATCTAAAAAAACCATATGTTGTAGATCTTCATGTAAACTTTCAACCAAAATTAGTTTGAACGAGATCGAGTCAGCAGTTTTTTTAGATACAGTATATTTGCGAAAACCGCAAATGTAAATTTGTAATTCATACAAATACTATGAAAAACAAAGTTATTTGGCGTAGTTGTAAAAATTGTAAATGCTAGTTTTAAGAAATTTGTAAGGTTTTTTGTTTTTTTTTTTTTCAAATAAATTTAATAAGTATGTTGTATTTATTATAGTTACTACGGAACCCTTCATGGGCGAGTCCGAGTCGCACTTGGTCAATTTTTTATAGATAATGGTACGAAACCCTCAGTGTGCGAGTCCGATTCGCACTTGGCCGGTTTTTAGACTCTATTTCCTCTAAAAAATATTTTTTTATGTTGTAATGTGTGTTCACAAAATGTATAGCAAGCTATATACATAAATATGTCATCCATTGTTAGGATCCGGAACTATTTTTCTTAAACACTGGTTATTCTTTTGCCTATCTAGGATATCAACCCATTATCTAGGTTAAGATTCACTTTATGCCTGTAATAGTTCTAAACTGAGATTTCAATTCAGTTTCGAATTATCTAAGTTAATCAGCCTAAAGATCAATTTACGTAGGATCTAAAGAACGTTCGATTTACTTATTGCGATTTTGTTTTATTTTGCCATGCCAGCTTTATTTTGCTTTGGGGTTGCGGAATTGTTCGAAAGAGTTACCGCGGCCTCGGAACACGAAGGGCATATGATGGAACACGGATGGGTTTTAGTCAGTAACAGTCTGACACACCCTCCCGCTTCACCCAGATTTGGACGATTTCCCATCCTTAAAAAAAATATGATTGAACGCGCTAATCTTGGAAACTGCTGAGTGGATTTCGATGAAATTTGGTATGAGCTTGAAGCTTGAAAAACTCGCTCTGAGAAACAAGCTCCAGCCAAGAAATCAATGTAAGGTTAAGCAAAACTCGTTACCCGTTTACATGATTGATTACAGTAAAAGAAGTTAGGTTCCCTGAAAACTGTGATAAAAAAATCGACCTCGGAAACAAAAACAATGATATAAAACTCGCTCTGAGAAACAAGCTCCTGCCAAGAAACCAAAGTGAGTTTAAGCAAAACTTGTTACCCATTTACACGATTGATTACAGTAAAAGAAGATAGGTTCGCTGAAAACTGCGACCAAAAAATCTACTCCAGAAACAAAAACAACGATGAAAAACTCGCTCTGAGAAACAAGCATTGACATTTTATGTAACTACTACTAATTCATTTATTCCTCTCTCTTCTCGTATACCTACTCGTATCTTAGCCCGGTCTATCGGCAAACATCAGAATACCTCAGTAGTCAAACTTATGACGATTTGGACAAAAGATGTACGTATCTTATTACAATATTTAATCTGAATTGACCATCACGTGACTTACACGTCCAACTGTCCGTTTTGTGACGCCTATCTTGAAAACAAGCTTAAAAATATATCGAAACACTGTAGTATTAACACAAAGGACTTTTAATACTCACGTCGTAAGGTTCGTTTCTGCTTGGTATGTGTAAAATGGGTTTTACTTTGCGGTAAGAGTAAGTTAGTGAGTTAATTTCTAATACTGATGTGTCAAACGATACATATTTTTTAGTGATATTTGAAATAGTGTAACAAAACATGGCTGATGTTTGATTACAGGAGATCGTGACTGTGGGATTAAATAAACCGACTGAAGATACATTTTGTAATGAACATCGAATGGCACAGTATCGTGGCATCCTTAGCCTTGTGAGATCAAAGGGGTCAGATACATTTTGAAAATACGTCGAGATTTCGAAGCTCTAATATTGAGCATCTGTCTAGCTAAATAACTGTTGTACTGTATCAAGTTTCAATTACCAAACGTTGTTATAAAACCACTGCTGTCATCAGGTGGGTTATTGTTTTGATAAATACATTCATAGGTAAGATAATCCCTGTTTTCCGGGGAGAAAATTATCAAATGACTCCTCCTGGTCTTCCCGCTCAGCAATAAGTTTGTGGCTTTGTGATTTCGTAAGTGGAATAGGTAAACGCTGTTTTATTTAATTAAGTTGTTGTTTTAGTTTTATTGAATTACTTGTTTTTAGTTCTAGTTTTATTTTTTGTAAGTATTTATTGTGTGCCTTTACATGAGTTATACCCGATTTGGCATTGTTTCGATTTGTCATCCACAAAAAACGTGTTCCAGTTTGACATCGCACAAAATATTTTATTTTTAATTATTCCGATTCGTTATCAGTACTTTATTTTGTTAAAAGTACTGTCAACAAGAAAAGCTTTACTATAATATCTTTACATCTGGGTCAAATAAATTTTATTTTCTTTCGTTCTTTCTTTTTCGGTCATCAAATTACTTCCCCCCCCCCTGGGTTCTACTGACTTAAAACCCACTCTGTTCCTTCAGTTGACCTTGTCTTCCGGGGCTACAGTATCTTGTAGAACAAACCCACAACCAGCAGTGGTAAGATTCCCCTCAGGGTTGTTGAAGGAACAGATTTATAATTTTATGAACCTTGTGGTATAAATTTTCCCAACGACAAGATAGGTTTTAGAAATCAAAAGCTTAAATTTAGACACTTATTTTTAACACCGATCGTATCCAATGTAAAACTACACATATTACAAAAATATCTCCGAGTTACGTACGAGTACATTACAGCACGACATAACACAATACAATAACTACAACAAAACACATTTATTATTGTTTTTATACTCAATATTATTCTAAATTAACTGCTCACGCGCAGCAGTGAGCGCTCGCGTTATCAAGACCCATAACTTTATTCAAACACCTTTTCTACTACAAAATGTGGCCATTTAACAAACTTGTCAACGTAAAAGAGACTCTATAATTCAACAATAAGGTTAAAAGTACTAGAAACGTAAATAAACGATTCGGAGCATATAAAGCTGTAAGGTTCACGGATCATAACGAGTACATTTGACAATTTTAATTTCTCCTCTCTCTGCGTAAAAAAATAAATGTCACACTTGTGTAAAACATTACTAAGGTGCTTAAGGCTGACTGCGCACGAAGCGACAATGCATAACCGCGTTAGTTGTCGCATTTTGGGGAAAATTTAAATGATTTCTGGCTGTGATTTCTTGTACACTATCACTCTGAATTTCAGGATCCTGCCGTTTTGCCGAAAAGATTTTGCCAAAATTTCACTACCCAAACAAATTTTAGCAACCTTTTTTATACCAATGCAATGTTTGGAATGATTTTAGTACGCACATTTTCATTTGGTGAATTTTTACTTGGCAGAATATGATTAAAGACCAAATGCCTAAATGACACATTCATTTAGGCATTTGGTCTTTAATCAAATGATTTATTAAAAAGCAAACAATCTTTAGACAATAAATGTTTCGTCAAATGAAAAAATGCTTAGGTTAGTTTAGGTTAAAACTTTGACCTCCTACGCACGAGCCGAGCGAGCGAAGCGAGTGGTGTCGGGGCAGCGGCCGGCGAGTGCCAGAAACGACTAAATTATATAGAAAAGAAAACAGGCTACCCAAAACTTAACTAGTCAGACGAGATTAATTATTTAAAACAAAATGTACTACCTAAAAAAATTATACTACCAGAAATTAGTTATTCCTACTGAAATATTTGACTACATAAAAATTGGTAAAAGTACTAGTTGGTAAACAAGTCATTGTTTCAACGTTCACTTGCCAAACATTAGGTTTGATTTACGATTATTATTGTGAAGAGATTTTTTGCTAAGTAATAATTTGGCAAATGAAATTATGACAAATGATAATTTAGCAAAAAAATTTTTGGCAAGTGATAATTTGGCAATTTATTTTTTTAATAAAACAAGGGAGGCCCCTTAATTTCAACGAAGGGATAAGTAAAGGCGAACCTTCTTTGTTTTAGCTTTCGAATGAAACCTTTTACAAAAGGCGCTTGGACTTTTGAGACCAGGGAGAAGACCAGAGAAGAAAGAGTGAAGAAAATACTCTGAGCCTCGCTGTGTATGGTGACACTGTGATCATGTGTTTTAACTGGGTACACTCGATGAGCTGACAAATCCCACCTCCACCCGCCTTAAAGTTTACAGGCGGAGAATTCGGCGTGTTAGGCGACGAGTCGGTTGCATCCACCAACCTCTAAACCTTTTTCTCTGAGCGGGATTGGTCCTCTCCCGACCTCGTCCGCTGTCACCAAGCTGACTCTTTCTAGATGATCACGGTCTCACAGAAGGAAGCCATCGCCCTCCAGTTTTATATATCTGCAAGTATAGCCCAGGAACCTGCAGCACACTTAACACGACCCGGGAATGTTGACGAGGATCCCAGACTAAGTCGTACTTAACTAGACCTCTAGTCCAACGAAGCACTCTTTCATTAAAATAATTGGAGACTGGTGTGTGGCAACTGCCTCGTGGGTCAAAGGTTGATTCGGGTTGGGCAAAAAGTGTTATTGGGTTTTTATGTAAAGAATTTTTCAGTAGTAGCACGGAGTTTGGAAGTTGGCGGTGCCAGCCGGTCCCGGCTGTCATTAGAACATCTTTGGTAGTCGTTACGGATAGTCAGAAGCCAGTAAATCTGACCCTGGTCCTACCAAGAGGTATCGTGTTATGTGGAGGTCAGATAGGCTAGTCGCTCTATGTAAAACGCAAATCACCTGCATCAGGTTAGACTGCTGAAGCCGACTCTAACATATGTAGTTGGAAACGGCTAAGCAAATGATGTGTGTGGCATCTTGCAGTCTGCCCTGCACTAACTAAAAGGCCGTTAAGTCATCAAAGGTAATTTTTTACTTTTTAATGTATCCTTAAACTACTTTCGATTCTCTATCTTTTGGTCTAAGAATCATTTTCCTACGATTAATACTTTTCGATATATAGCAATTTTGCTGAGCAGTTAAACCACGTAATTTTTGTCACTTTCTTAGTTAAAAAGCGACTAAACCAAAATACTATATATACAATACTAAAATATAATACAATACTAAAAAACTAAAACCCGACTACGACAAAAAAATCGACGCTAAAAAAGGATGAAACAAGATTTTCAAGATGCTGAAATAAACAAGGTTACTGGAAAAACAAGAACAGAACAAAAATAAAAGCTGCAGTCACACGTTATTAATTGTTTTGTTACGGTTGATATCCTATATAACGTGTGACTACGGCTTTTATTTTTGTTCTTTTCTTGTTTTTCCAGTAACCTTGTTTATTTCAGCATCTTGAAAATCTTGTTTCATCCTTTTTACCCGACTGCAAAGGAAGGGTTATGTTTTTCGCGCGTATCTTGTATGTATGTAATATTCTTTATTACCTCATATCTCCAGAACCGCTGAACGGATTCACATAATTGAGGTATCGTTAGATTCGTCTTAGCAGCCCAAGAGTTCTTAGATAGGTGACATTTGAATAAATCAAACATGGCGGCTGTGCGAAGCCATTATACATAGTGAAAAAAAATGTTTTGTTTCGAATACCACAATGTGGGTATCAAATTAAAGGGCTTATCGCAAGGATTTCAAAAAGGTATATCATATTTATCATTAGCGTAATACTAGCAAAAATAATACAAAGAGAAAGTTTAAAAATATGCACTTAGAGCTCTTTCACTTTCTTAATCCGGTGGGGTGCCAACGTGACATGACCGGGAAAATTAAAAAATTGTTAATTAATACTTTAACAGAAAAGTTGAAAAAAAAATTATTTAGACAATCTAAAAAACCCGACTGCTCAACTGAAATGCAAGAAATAAGCACATTTTTATTTTAAAAAGTGATAAGCAAGCGGACCCGTCAAAATTTAAAAAAAAAATACGTTCAATTGGGTCCCGCCTGCTTGTCACTTTTTAAAATAAAAATGTGCTTATTTCTTGCATTTCAGTTGAGCAGTTGGGTTTTTTAGATTTTCTAAATAATTTTTTTAGCGTCGATTTTTTTGTCGTAGTCGGGTTTTAGTTTTTTTACTTTTTATTATTTAAACTATTTTGGTGTTAAATCACTGTTCTACTATACTATTTACTTTATTTTTTATAAGTTCAAGTGAAGCCCTTTCAAATGATATCAAACACGGTATATCTATCTTACTTTTATTTTTTACACATGACTGTTTGACCGCTAGTGGGCGTCACGTTAAATTTAAGCAATATTTTTGATGAGTACAAGTGAAGCCCTTTCAAATGATACCAAACACGGTGTATCTATCTTATTTTTATTTTTTTTAACACATGATTTTTTGTCCACTAGAGGGCGCCACTTTAAATTTAAGCAATGTTTTGGAAATGTGCATGTGACGCTCTTTCAAATGATATCAAACACGTTGTGTTTATCTTATTTTTATATTTTAACACAACACTTTTTAAGCGCTAGAGGGCGCCACATTGGGTTTTGTGACACGTTACGTAGCCTATGTTCAGCGGACGGTCAAGACGGTTCTAACGATACCTCATTTGTCGAGTTCCGATTAGTAGCTTTGGAGCTATGAGGGAACAGATGAACATACACACATGCATACATACATACATATGTACATACATACATACATACATACATATGACATATGATTTGACATAGCCTGTCAAAATCATAACCCTCCTTTGGCTTTGCCGTAGTCGGGTAAAAAATAATTAATATTAAAAATAAACATCATATACTATGCACGCACAGAAACTATGCCCACAAAAATAATGTATAACCATCGTCCTAGCTACCGTAGTTTTGTAGAAAAATCATTTTCCACTTATTTTTACGTTTCTCGAAAAGTAATTTTTGGGGTTAGCGGCTTTTTAGTTACTGTAGCGGTGGTTTAGCAGTGGCGTCCTGTGCAAGCGTCCTTATCACAAAATGAACGTTATGTTACTGTGCAGAACTTCACACCTCTTTACGATATGTGCTTGTATGTGGTTAAGAAGGAAAAACACTTCATAAAAATGCGCAGAAGTCCCAATGTTATGGTTGCTTCAATATTATACGTGTGTTGAACTGATTATGAACTTACTATCTCATAAATTGATTTATAATGTACCTATTTGGTGATGACTTTTAGGTGATACAATTAATGGTGAATTTATGAAGTAGACGTATGTTATTTTACCCTAATTGAATGATAACATCTTTAAACACAAATGCCATATCCTGATATAGGTATGTATTTTGTTGGCACGTAGGTAAGACTCGCTACGTAATATTCGGATGCAATGTCAAAATGGTTGTTTATAACGAAAGATTGCATTTAGGTAATCGATTAAATATTGACCCTAGAGGTAACCTAGTTACTTTTGACTTAAAGTATCGCAGGTTATAGCTATCAGAAAACAGACTCAGGGAATTCGACTCTTTAATTCCGCCAGGCTTCTAGTGGCAGAACTCTGTGCTTATCGATTCCTCCCAATATATTATGATAAAGTTAAGAAGTTTTGGGACATGATATTCTTTTTTTCTGGAAGACAAGGTCCCTACTTCCCTACTTATATTATAAATACGAAAGCAACTCTGTCTGTCTGTTACACATTCACGTTTAATCCACTTAACCGATTTTCATTTTTAGTACAGAGATAGATTAGCAATTGGATAAGGACATTAATTTAGCTGAATAAAATGTGAGGGGGTAACTGACTGTTTACTGTAAATTTTACCTGCAAATGAGTATGTGCTGGCCTCTGGTCCAGTGTCTCTGTTCAGTCCTACAATCAGCGCAACGATACTGGATGGCCGAACGGTCCACGGTACGTGGAGCTTAACGTTGCTCTTCAACAATAGTACTTTAATAGTTTGGCTTATTGCCTAGACTCACCTGAGCTGTAGAGACGACAAGCTACGACCTTTATTGAGATCGCGTCCGTGTGTGTGTATGTAAATATGAAATGAGTAGGTGAAACGTGTAGTGTGGACAAGTGTTGATGGACGAAGGTTCTCAAAGATGCAGGTCCTCACAACGCGGTCCGGCAGCAATCACAGCACAACTTCGCACCAGGTTGGAGCAGCTATTTATCACCTATTCACTATCACTTTCAACAAATTTCGCGTGTCAGACAGGCTGACGACATTCGGCGTTATTGTTCCAAAATATCCCAGGTTTTTCGTCAATTCGGGATTATAATTTCAACTTATCGTTAATTACAATTAATTTATCTTTAACTGCGCAGATTCAACTCGATTTTCAACTAAAACCAATAAATCGATCTCAACAAGCAAGGCAGTTAGTTTTTACAAGGAACGGATATGTCAAAGTGAAAAAAAGTCAAAGACTATAGAATATAATGTTGCCAACCAAAATGTGCTTTCGGTTTCACGTTGGACGAAACAGTCTCTATTGGTCCTTCTTCATCCTCGTGGTTGTACACAGTCCATAGGCTATATATCGCGGACGGCTGTCCGAACTGCGCGTGCGCGGCGACACGTTCATGCATAAAATTATTTCGCCAAGAAATCATTAGCTCGGCTCACAGGACAACGTACATTTCACATTATCTAATAACAGTTTTATCATTTCGTTATTATTTTCAATAATATTTTTCATATAAAATCAAGATGTTTTTTGGTTTTTCTAAACTTGTGCTACATCCATCGCGGCTTATCTTGAACAGAAATGCCACAGAATGTATTAAAACCGTTAATGTATATCAAGTATAATAAAGAATGCTAGCTCATATTGAATTACACGACTACCAGACACTCCTAGGTCTATGATTTACCAACTTTTATTTGCTGCTCTTAAAGTCTCTCTTCACCCTTATTTATGAAAAGTTAAGGCTTATTATTGTTTTCTGTAGGTGTAAACTAAGTTGGTGGTGATGTCAGTTTGCGACCACTCCGGGGAGTCTTGCGCAGCTCGTTAGAATATGATTACGACCACGCAGTTAGGGACCAGGCATCGGTAGCAATTAACATGTTATGGGCGTGTGTTTATTGTAAATTCTAGAGGTCTGATTGTATGGAAAGAGATTGTAAAACATTTTATAGTGTACGCATATTAATTTTCTGTCAATGTTATATTTGGCAGATACAAAGAGCTCGTGGCTTAATAATAACAGCTCCACAGGACGATCTTTATGGTTAAGTAACACCTGCCAAGGTTGGTCTGTAGATGGGTGTCCTGTCATTTGTCCATCTTTGACAGTTGTTCCGGGCTGGTCTTCTCTGGTCACAAAATTGGTCGCTGGTTTAGGCAAGGAGTATCGTGTTACACAGCTTTTATTTTAAATTACGGATGAGCACGCTCTTGACCTCGATCTCGCCTGATGGTAAGCGATAGATGAGGTCTGCGATGTGACGAGCGAGCCCAGAAGATGCCTATTTACTCTTGCTTATAGGCTAAAAGGTCATCAGTGCCAGGGAACACAAAGCCGGCAGAGAATTCCACAGCTTGGCTGTGCGCACAATAAATGTGGAGGAGAAGCGCTTGGTACGACAAGACGGTATATCGACCAAGTGTGGATGGTACCCAGCCGTGCGTCTGGTAGATCGGTAGTGAAATGGTGATGGAGAAACCAGGTCATGGAGCTTCTGCGCACACTGCCCGAAGTACAATCTATAGAAAACCGACAGGCAAGCAACGGTTCGCTGATGAGCCAATAATGTGTTGTGGAGATCTGATGAGCAAGCCTTGTAAAACAGTAGTATAAAAAACACTACTATTACTCAGCTGCTTTCGAATAGACTGGATGACCCCAACACAGTTGGAATACGTCTAAGCTGATGAAGGTAGACATTCAACATAACTAGGCAAGGTTGGTATCCAGAATGACTACTCGAAAGATAACCTGGGAATACCAGGGGCTCATAGATGACATTGTAGTATTGATGTACCGATAACTAACATCGTTTATATCAACATACCTATTGGTTATTTGTGCTGTGTTATTTGCTAATAAAATCATGTTGTCGGCTATCCAAAATAAGATTTATTTATTTACAAGTTAATGTACAAATGTCCAAAGGCGTTTTTAATTATTGGCGCAGTGACGATGTTGATGAGTGAGTTATGCTACGCTTTATGTCGCAGGTTCGATTTCCGCTTGGAACAAATATCGTAATGATCCACCGATAGTTATTCTTGATCTGGCTGTTTGTGTGTATGAGTCCATAATCCCAACTCACCTACAATACAGGAGCAATTCACAATACAAGTTGTTGTTGATAGGTGATGAAGTGTTCGAAAATGAATGGATTAAAAAGCCCCGGTTATAGTTATCACGCAACACAGACTCCGGCAGGGTATTACAACTTTCATGTCGGGTAACTTTTAATATGGTATACCTAATAGGAGCTCACTGTTTAATGCAAGTCGACTAAAAGAATAAGCTCCTGAAAGTTCTTTCTATAAACTAGGCGTTTAGAGAAAATCTACTTTGACTTGCATATTCGCTTAAACGAGAAAACATGGTGTAGGGTCTCTTGGAGACATTAGAAAGCTGATTCCAGTAGCTGAGACAGTTAGAACACATGCCTCGGGCCTGCATATTGTATGAGCTGCAAGTTATAAATATTGTCGCCAGGCGTAGGCGACATCTTACAATTAACATGTTATTTATACATCAACGAAGGAGTAGAAAGAAACACAACACACAACCAGCTTATTACTTTCGCACAGCTGGACACAGGGGTCCTCTCTACTAGAGAATGGGCCGTATTCCCTCATGCGGGCCCAATGCGAGTTGTTTGAACACTTTACACTACATGTCTTAATTTTATTGATTCTAGGTTCGCGTTTGGCCACCATCTCACCTGATGATGTGATCGAAGATGGAGCACGCTTACCTAAAAGTAACCTATTCACTCTTGACTTATAGACCCCCAGGTTACAGTTATCGGGAACACACAGACTCCAGCAGGGAATTCCACTTCCACACACACACAATTCACCATTTTGAGAGGTGATGATGGAACTTGCTCAAAGTGATGTAATTGTTTTGGTTCGAAACAACGACCTACAACTTGGAAGTCACACAGTACAGTTAAACAGTTGGATTCCCTGCCGGAGTCTGTGTTTGTTGCTAGCTAAAACGTGAAGTCTTTCAGTCAAGGGCGAATTGCCTGTGAGTGACTTCTCGGGTAGCGGGCTCTATCATCGACAACGTCATTGCTTACCATCAGGTGAGAAGCTTGGAACGCTAGCCTAATCATATAATAATTATTTTATTAAAAATCATCTTCACCTGTGGTTAACTGGTACCGGTTGCCTAAGGCATTATGTCTGCCACTGTACCTTTTGTATTGCATATGAAGTTTTAATAAATAAATAAATATTTCCTCATCTGGGGGCACGGAAGGACCCCCGCCAAGTCAAGCAAATAAGAAAAACCTACGGCCGTAGCATACCTTTATAAATTTCTTATAAACGTGTGCTACGAATTATACAAGGTGGGGAATATGATACGACCATAAATGAAAACACCGACTATACTAATCCCAAGGAAACCATAGTAAGGATAAAATAAAATGTGACATCAAAATAAATAAAAAATTATATTTTCAAATAATTGCAATAACACGAGTAAAAGTACGAAATTGCCGTTTTGTAGTGAAAAATGCTATGAATTGACTTAAAACCTTCATGTTGTGGGAGTTTTTGTGCTTGAACGCAGGATATTTGACCCTGTGTTGAAGCACAGTAGCTAAATAAAGCCTATGGAAAAATATGAAAATAGAAATAATATCCTGAATTTATTTTTTGTACAAACTAAGGAGATCATCATTTAGGCCACAGATCATACAATATGATCTGTGATTTAGGCTATGGTAAATTTATGGTCGTATTGTCTTCTCCACTTTGTATATTATTTTCCTTTATAAAGTTTCTCATTTACTTGTAGTCGATGCAATGTTTTCTTCTTCCAATTTCCATGTCACACTTTACAGCATCATTTACTTTATTTTCAAGACATCTTTGTTTAATCTCGTTACCTACGCGTGACGCAGAGCTTCTCCGAATCCTGCGAGTTACCAATTAGCGTCGGAATAAGGAAGTGAACAATACACATGTTGCTGTAGCGCAGCAGTCGCTGTAGGAACACACTTGATCCGTGTGATGCCATGATCTAATTACTTTAATCATCGCTGTCTTACCACGGGAGGAAGTCTCGACACGATGTCGAAGAGAACTCACTTATTGCAATTTTACTGAATGCAAGATTGATCATCTAGTTCTTAGCGGATTTTTTTTTAAGCAATGTGGGTAGAATTCACATTACTAGCAATCCTGTTAACCCCTCGAAGTAAGCTAAATATGTTTGTGTCTGGATTGGTTGGGATTTAACACTAAATATTTTTCTAAAGTATTGGTTTGGTATAGATTTCCGCAAAGTAACACCTAGTTCCATTCTGTATAACAAGTATAATACTAGTATTCAATTAAACTAGGTCCGCAGACATGTATCCCGTGATGAGCATTGTTCTCTGACTTGGAATCTGATGATTAAGATCAGTGTTACATATTTACAGTAAATATTTTTTTTGTAATAGAGATTTGAGATCATCGGTAAATTTGACACTTTTAATGCTTGCACATTCCACAAAATTTATGATTCATCGTATACGGTGCAGGCTACTCGTCTGTGGAACGCATTGCCGTTGTCAGTTAGACAAGCGCAGTCACTTGCTGTTTTTAAAAGCTCTGTTGTCAATCATTTTTATACACTCCTATGATTATACCTTGTATATTTCTACTTATGACATATTTATAAAAGTATACAAAACACATATATTTATATAAATATACTCATACTTGTTTATGTATTGTATTGTATTATCTAATATATAAAATTCTCGTGTCACAATGTTAGTTACCTTACTCCTCCGAAACGGCTTTACTGAGATTTACCAAATTAAATATGCATATTCAGTAGGTCTGAGAATCGGCTACTATCTACTTTTTATCCCGGAATTCCCACGGGATCGGGATTTAAGCGGGAAATCCTCCCACGCGAACGAAGTTGCGGGCAGTAGCTAGTATATATAAATATGTATACTTATATTACCTACTTTAGTTACTTTTTGTGTATGTTGTATACTTGAAGTAGGTACACTGACTTTCCCCTCCCCTCTTTGTTCTGTAAAGTCTATCCAAAGGTTTTCTGGAAGATCTATCAGCGATAAGACTGCCATGCCACTGTAACCATATTTTGCAGTATTGTAAATCAAGTGTGTGTTTAAATTATTGGTGTACAATAAAGACTCCTATCTATCTATCTACGTCCTTACTACCTGCGCGATCGTTTTTCATTCTGACGCACTTTGTAGATCCCACCTTAAATTCCATCTCAATTTCCCATCCCATAAAACCCGTTTCTATTCCCACTCCTTCTCCTTTCATGCAGTACGACTGTGGAACTCACTTCCCGCTAAAATCCGGGAAGCTAAATCCATTAATATTTTCAAAAAGCTGGTCAAAGATCATTACCTATCTAACATCCCGTAATTTTATATATTTATTATAGGTATATATTTTTATAGCATTAATATAAATATGTATTTTAATTCTATTTAGGTATATATTTGTTTATTATATCATTATAGTTTTATTGTATAGCTAAGTATGTTTTATTTATCGTAACTAGTATTTATACACACTGTGTCTATCATCTCCTCTTGAACTCTCCTGTCGCAGGTCTGCTGGAAGAAATTTCTTAGGAAATAAGCAGCCCCTTTGTGCTCTTTTGTCTGTATTTAATAAGTTTTTTGTAAGTGTCATGTGTGTACATAAATAAATAAATAAAATAAATAAATAAATACGTTGGTTTTCTTCAGTACAACAGCCAAGCCAAATAAAAGGGGATACCTATAAGAGCTCGTGGCTAACTACAGTCGCAAGGATTGATCTTCAAAGTTAAGCAACGTTTGCCACAGACCAACCGTGGATGGATGCTAGTTAACATTTCAAGTTTTCACCGTGCGTCAGAAAGCTTTAGCTGATAGTGAAAATCTATAGTTAAGCATCCATATAAGTTATAAATATGTAAATGGCATAGTTCAGGGTCCCTGGTACCTTAGTACCGGCTGTTGTGAACGCGCGCGAGCACAACATGTACACTGCGCCCACGCGTGACCCCTCGCATCGCGCGACTAATTTAATTCCGGCGCATACATACGCATACTTCATAATCATAACGCTAGGGATGGGACTCCTGTTCTTGAGATGCTAGGAAATCGGAATAAATATGGCCAAAAGATGGTTATTTCCGGTCTAACTGTGTATAGGAGTAAATATAACGTATGGGGCAATGTTTTATGAAATAGAAATATATATCTTCATAATCTTCCTGTCCTTATGCCATGAACTGGAGTCAGTTTAACCCGTATTCTTCTTCCATTCTCCTTTTTCTTTCATATCATTCCTCACACCATCCATCCATCTTTTCGTGGGCCTTTGTCTACCTCTCCATTCATCATCAAAGAGAAATATACATACTAAAACATAAATCAAATTTTAGATCTGATCTAATTAACCACCGCTTTCGTTTTTTTTTTTAATTATAGATTCCGCATTATTTGGTTTTGCAATCATTTTTACTCGCCAAACTTTTCAGTTTGTTGGCGAGAATTGCTCGTTAGTTAAATTAAACATATAGGTACATAAACTTACTAACTACTTAATTTACTTTACTTAACTTACTATTCAAATACACGTACATAGCATATGCATTCTACTTTTTTTAGATACATTATTCTACCAACAAAACTTAAGCAAAGCGAGCAAACCAACTTCCTATGCGTCTGCGCACAACATAATGAATGCAAGAACCGTGTTATAATTTTCTAATCAAGCTTATTAATTCCATATCCTCCCAAAAGGACCTCACAAAAAAAGGGTAAAACAAAAAACCCCACATTAAATTGAGTTGTCTCACTTCTTGTGACACTTGCTGGACTAAACAGACAGCGGCGCGGGCGCATCCCTGCGCCGGCGCAGGCTGGGAGTGTCCCTATCAATTAGTTAACCTTACTAAAGGTGCGGGTCACAAACAACGCCGATCGCCGGCAATTGAAGGTGGTCGCGCTGATGTCGTGATCTCACTTGTGACTCATTAGTGGACGTCATGTTTGAGGTCCAACTCATTATGGTAAGTTGGTCCGAAGAAATATGTAGTTTTAAAGTGTTCCATTGTATAGAGCTGGGGATTGCTTTTAAATTTGTATACAGCACAGGTCCGTTCTTGTATGGAGTATTGCAGTCACTTATGTGGGAAGGCTCAGAAAAATACCAGCTAGCCGCACTTGAATTGGTTGAACGCAGAGCTAAAATGATCATAGGCGACGATGTGTTGACAGACAAGCTTCACAGCCTGGCTCACCGGCGAAACGTTGCTTGCCTGTCGATCTTCTACAGACTGTACTTCGGAGAGTGTGCGCAGGAGCTCCACGACCTGATTCCTCCATCCCCCTTTCACTACCGGTCTACCAGACGTATCGCAGGATACCATCCATACTTGGTCAATATACCGTCTTGTCGTAACAAGCGGTTCTCCTCTACATTTATTGTGCGCACGGCCAAGGTTTGGAACTCTCTGCCGACTTCTGTGTTCTCTCTCACATATGACCCATGTGCCTTCAAAGCACGAGTAAATAGACATCTTCTGGGCTCGCTCGTCACATCGTAGACCTCATCTGTCGCTTACCATCAGGCGAGATCGAGGTCAAGAGCGGGCTCATCCCTAATAAAAAAGGAAATCTTGGCTAAATAATAAAAATGGCACGAGTTGATCTTCAAGGTGAAACAACGCGTATTGAGGTCCATGGATGAGAGACTATCTTATCATATCGAGATTCAGAATGAGCTAACTCTTGACCGAGCGAGCCCAGAAGATGCCTGTTTACTCTTGCTTTAAAGGTTTAAAGGTCATAAGTGGCAGGGAACACAGAAGCCAGCAGAGAGTTCCACAGCTTGGAAGTGCGCACAATAAATGTGAAGGAGAAGCGCTTGGTACGACAAGACGGTATATCAACCAAGTGTGGATGGTACCCAGCCGTGCGTCTGGTAGTCCGGTAGTGAAAGGGAGATGGAGGGATCAGGTCATGGAGCTCCTGCGCACACTCCCCGAAGTACAATCTGTAGAAAACCGACAGGCAAGCAACGATTCGCCGATGAGCCAGACTATGAAGCTTGCCCGATAGCGCCTCGTCACCTGTAAGCATTTTAGCCCTGCGCTCGATCGAGTCCAGTGCAGCAAGTTGGTATTTCGTGCCTTGGAAAGCATATTTAGCCTTAGGTCCCGGTGTTACCCATCGTCGCACCAA
Organism: Tholera decimalis; assembly: GCA_943138885.2. Taxonomy (NCBI): domain Eukaryota; kingdom Metazoa; phylum Arthropoda; class Insecta; order Lepidoptera; family Noctuidae; genus Tholera; species Tholera decimalis. The sequence continues at coordinate 1,065,700 of OW964557.2, read as the reverse complement.
CCTCGGCAAGGTTGCTTTTCCTTGAAGAATGACTTGAGATTGAGCTTCTCCTATGAGCCGGACTCACTAAACTAAATAAATAACTAATTTAATCTCAATTTACCTGTAGAAAATAAGCAAACAAAAGGTTAAATCTGTGGGATCTCCGCGCCGGAGTCAGCGACGCGAGCTAATACAACTATTACACCCGGAGTCACTTAGTCTGCTGTTATCTCGCGATAGCAAGACGCTGGACCACCATCGAAAAATAATTAGCAGAAGGTTCAAAAGACAATATCACGTAATCTAACTGAAAAGATAGGTATACGTTGACCCCAATGACTTTACGTACGATTAAAACTAACACTAAGGTCTATGCCTACAGAATAATAATGTAATATATAATATAAGACGTTAATTTTTCTCTACATAAAGTGACTAAAAGCTAATGATTAAACTTTACTATGTGTTTGACTTTGTGAGAGTCTGTTGCGTGAAATAAATTTCTATAAAAACCTATATTAAAGGCTACCAGTTCCCTCCCGTGACCTAAAATCCGCTGTTACTTAATAAAATTACTAGTTTAACTTCACAAAGACGAGACATGGTAATAAGGGGAAATTACAAAAACAAATGCTTTATTACACATTAAGAAATGCTTACAAAACGAAATTGAAGTCTTGAAACAATCTTCAATTGTCCAATAATTATCCTTATAATCATAGGCTTTCACTTCCTACCACTCTTTGAAATCAATTTCGACCAATTCCTAATTGTACCTACGAGTGGTACTTCTGTCATTTACCCCCGCGCGCACTAGACCGTGTGACGTCACATGACATGTCCGAACATCGCGGCCGGTTTGATCTCCGTGATGTAGACTGATAGCGAGGCCGCCTTTGACGACGTCACAAGCCGAAAGGATTGGGGTTATTGTGGGTGCATTGAACGATATTAGGGAATGTTTCATAGTGCCCGGATATATATCTGTTAGATACATTCCGATTACAATTTATGTGTGAATAGCTGAGCCCGAGACTTCGGTTGTGTTTGGGGTTTTTCTCGCGTAAATTTGTAATTGCGGAAGAAAAATAAGCTAATATTTTGCCCTATAATGTCCTCTATCTTCCAGTGAAAGTTCCATCAAAATCGGTGCAGCTGTTTCAGAGGTTAGCCCTCTCAAATAGACAGACAAATATTTTGAAATAATTTGTGTTTTGTGTTTATTAATTTTGCAAGATGTTATTAATGATGCCCTTGAGAAAACAACATTATTTTGAAATAAAACACAGATACTACAATTTTATGTATATGTGTAGTTATAGTACCATAGATTTCAGCTACAAAGCTGACGATTTAAAGTTAACTTATGTGTGAAAATAATCGTCGATAAGGACTTATATTGTGAGTTTGTATGAAGTGGGTAATCTCCGAAATTCCAATTCTAAAAAGTTTTTCATTGTTTATAGTACCATAATGTATTAAAAATTATTTCAAAATCTACGCAGACGAAAACGCGGGCGAAATGCTAGTCTAGTCTAAATTCAAGACTTAAGATAACAATCCTTTTGATACCTATAACAAATCATCATTGTCATAATATTGCTGAAACATAAGATAACATGATATCACGAAAATTACTTTTAATTCCATCCTTGTGACGTCAATCCCGATTGATATCAACATAAGCCCATAATGTGACAATCCTAGACTATTTTGGATTAAATAAATGACAAAAGAAATACTAAAATTGAATCATTTATAACGTGGATGACAAAGCGTTACAGTTCCATATCGTACACGTGTTAATCAGACACCAAGAAAACCTCTAAACGATATTATAACCCTTTGACAATGGTAGCGATGACCGTGATCTGACCGAGCTGGTCATCTGACCAGTCGTTCAGCTGATCAATCGATCAGTAAGTACAGCACCGACACAAATCCGACACTATTGTGTAGCTGAGTACCGCATCGTCATCGAGGTCGTAATGCTAATGGATGCGGCAATTCTAGGTAATACAAGTGGTGACCTATAATAGACTCATTATCTGATTAACCTTTTTCTAACTATGTTATAGTCGGCTTCCAGTCATTAGAATTCTTTATTGCCAATTATATTAGGTACATATTAAAATTTAAATTCTTTGGCTCCTAACCTAGTTGTAAAATGTGTGAAAGTCGAGTGTGTGTGAGCGACTAACTGTCTGAACTCCACAACCCAGGAGCTGGGAAAGACGACACCCCTTGGTACGAACAGTATTAGATCTTCTGGCTTCTGTCAACAGAAGCCAGAAAATCTAACACTGTTCATGTAACTGTCAAAGAGTACAAATGACAGCTGGGACCAACGGCTTAACCAGTTTTCCGAGGCACAGAGGAATTTCAATATGTTAAGATGATCCACAGACCAACCTCGGTTATTGTTGCTTAACCCATACAGCTGTTATTATTTAACCATCCATAAGTCTTCTAAGCCTGAAAATAATGCATAGAAGATATTGATTTTTTGACATATTAAAAGTTAATATTGACATGAAATGCTTATTTAACTTGTATCTATATAATTTCCCTTTTATACTGATTATTTTCTATGTGCATTCTTCTACTATGTGTGTGTGGTGGCTATTTTTATTTTATTATTACTGAGTGAATTCTATCTGAAATAAATGTTATTGTCTTTGTACTAACTCTCTTATCACGTTGAGTCAATTTCCTTCTTTCTTTCTTTCCGCAAGCTACTACAACCGCATCCATCTTCCTCGTACTTCACTCCTCGGAGGAGTCTTTGTTGTATCGACACAGGTGTGCTCTTTGTGCCTCGCGTCGATTACGTCGATCTTGTCGCACTCGCTCGCTCTCTGTCGATCGATCGATGAATCTAAGCTATGAATAATTCTCTTGTGTTGTAATTTGTCTGTTCATTGTTGTCATATTAGTGTATGTTTTGTGCTTACGTACTTACTTGCTTACAATCGAAATGATTTTTTAAATAATTTTATTGGTTACCGCGATTTTCTTCATGTGGATATTTTCCCGGGAATTGTATTTATTTTTACGGAATAAATAGTAGCATATATTGTTTTCCGTATTAAAATCTATCTTAGTAGATTTCATACAGATACTTTCAGAAATTTTAGCATGATTGAGTAAAAAACAGACAATTTGGGGCAATGCTCAGAACAAAACAACGAAATAGGTATCATCCATATACCTACTAATCATCCTAGATAAAACGTTAGATCCTATTAAAATTGTTACTTTCGTGATCGATCTTTAACGAATTATATCTACTAATATATAACATACGTATAAAAGTTTCGCAATTATAATATTTATAATATAGATTGTGCAGACCTTTCTTAATAGGCACACTTATAGCATAAAGTATTGTCACATTACTTTCGACATTGATTAATTGCTACAGTTTGATTTCTAAACACAATATTCTATCTCAATTGAAATATTTTTTTAATAGTTTGGCAGTTGTCCTACCGCCGACGATGAACGAGAAACGAGTAGAGCTAGAAACTAGAAACGAGTAACGAGCAGCGAGAAGCGAGCGTGTGGTTCCGATAGTTTTATCGCTGTGTTATAAGCAAGTGTGCGAGTGCGACGGGCAATTTCTCGCTAGTTGGTCTCTGGGCGTGAGTTCTGACCGTCAGGCTAGTATCGCTGAGCGAATATTATCTTTGACAGCTCTTGTCGCTCAGCGACAAAACTAGTAAAGCGATTCATCGCACTGTCTTAAGTCGAACCACAGTGGAACATCCGTAGCATATTACATCTTGTCATAGTTCTAGGTTTCCTAGTATTGAAAGACGATTTTGGTATCTTATCGTCAATCATTAAGTGTTGCACTGGCACCCAAATTGAGTTTGTTTAATAGTAACTTTTAATATCTAATCTAATCTAGTACATACACGTGAAATTAATTGCAATATTAGTATACCTAGTTGTGTGCTTCGATGAATCTAAAAATAGATACAATTCCATTATACTGTAACGTTGTCATTACAAAACTTTTTTGCAAAAAATAAAACCGACATCCAAATCAAAACACTACAAAGCCAAAAATAATTTTAATTTCGGTAGTCGGTGTTATTGGTTTTGTATTTTCTTTTTTTTTTCATACCGCCTTCCGAAATTAAAATTATTTTTGGCTTTGTAGTGTTTTGATTTGGAAGTCGGTTTTATTTTTTGCAAAAAAGTTTTTATTTTCGTGCTTTTTAGTGGGTCAGTGAATTTTCCAAATCGGTTCGTAAATGACGGAGTTATGCGCGAACATATAACGCAATGCAGAGTAAACGAAAAGATCATCAACGTAAATATTTTTTTAGACTTTTGTTGATTTTTCAGAAACGGCTCGTCCGATTTCGACAAAATTTTCATGGGACCATTTGGGAAGTATACCCTTTCTAACAAGATAAGAATTTTTCAAACCGGTTGGCAAGTGACGGAGTTCTGCGCGGACAAACATAAATAAAAAATACAAACATCCGAATTGAGAACCTCCTCCTTTTTTAGAAGTCGGTTAAAAATAATGTGAATCATTCCCTGCTATGTCGGATTCCAATCCTTCCAATTTAACCGGATGTAGCTGAATGTTGGTGTTTTACATGGAACGACTGACTATCTGACCTCCACAACCCAGTAACTGGGTAACGCAGTACCCCTTGGCTAGACCTGTGTCAGATTTACTGACTTCTGACTCCCCATAACGATTGTTAAAGATGTCCAAATGACAGCCGAGACCAACGTCTTAACCAATCCCCGCTGCCTCGAGAAGTCGAGACGCGGCGGGAAGAGCTCCGGCGCGATCTCAGGGCAGTATGGAGGGAGCGACTGTCGCAACCGACGGCCGGGCACGCCGCAATTGCGGCGGTAAGACCCCTCCTTGAGGAGTGGCTAGATCGGCGTCACGGCGTCCTGACCTACCGCATGACGCAGGTCCTCACCGGACACGGAAGTTTCGGGAGGTACCTGTGTCTGATGGGTAAGGAAGAGACGCCTGGGTGTCACCACTGCGAGGGTCGCCCTGAGGACACAGTCGAGCACACGGTGCAGGACTGCCCAGCTTGGGCAGAGCACCGACGTGTCCTCACGGCGACAATAGGCGGAGACCTCTCGCGCCCGGCCTTGGTCGAGGCCATGCTGCGGGGCGAGAGGGAGTGGGAAGCGGTCGCCTCCTTCTGCGAAGCAGTCATGCTTTCGAAGGAGGAGGCGGGCCGCGTGAGGGAGAGGATGGCGTCCTCCCTCCAGCCCAGCCGCAGTGGTAGACGCCCACGGCGTCGGACGTCGGCCGACGATCTCCGGCCACCGTAGGCGCGGGCATGCGGACAGCGAGTAAAGGGCAACTCGCTGTCCGACCATGGACCATGCCCGGGTCGACGGCGCGTTGTGTTCCACGCGCGCCTCAAAGAGCGTCAGCAACATGACGAGGCCCCCTCTGCAGAGGGCCGAAGCCTGCCGGGGTCGTGGGACTCATCCCGTTACCGTGGCCCCGGTATGTAAAGGGTTATTGAAGGAACACCGTGGATTTTAGTCAGTAAAAGTCTGACAGTCCCTCCCACCCTGCCCGGGGTGGGAGGACTTATTTGATAATTTTACCACGTTAAAAAAAAAAAAAAAAAAAAAGAATAGGGTTAACCAAATATTCCAAATACAATAGAATAGAATATATTTATTTCAGACTTAAAAATAAAATTGTCCATATAATGTTAGTAACAAAGGTCTTATAAACTATGTTAGTGTTCATGTCATTCTCTAAAATTCAGATACAAATAAAATAAAATACTTTAAAATAAAATAAATTTTTAATTCCAATAAAAATCCAATAATGTCAAAAAAATTAAACAACAATGATATAGATAAAAACAAAAAAGATAAAAAACATTGCGTCATCTTGTTACGTGAAGCCGAATAAGCCTCCCTAGCACTGCAGACTACAAGTGCTTTACAAGGCACAAGGGTATGTCACCGTCATCTTCCAAACTCTGGTCTGCCACTGAAAAATTCTTAACAGAAAAACCCGAAACTTTTTGCCCGACCGGAATCGAAGTCGAGACCTCGTGGTCTGAAGTAACGCATACGATCACTCGTCTAACGACGCAGTTTATTACTTTATTTTTCCAGGGACGTAGAGTTTAGGACAAGGTGCAAAGGTAATTAACGTTATCAAATGTTGTGACGGCCGTATCAAAGTTATCAACAATAGGTAATAATATCGATAATCGTATTTAAATCTTTAATGATATTATAGGTGTTATTATTAAGGTGGAATTAACGAACAATACGCTTGTTGATTCATAAAAGTATTTGCGTCAATTCAGGTATCTGGTGGATTTAAATGAATGTGGAAATGTTGTCCTAATTGATAACATTCAAAGTCCGAGTTTATTATTGTTGAGTTTTTTTTTGTTAGTGAAGGAAGGAGTCCCCATCGCGTCGTCTTGTTAGTGAGTCCTTTGTATTTACATCTTTACAAATGTTTGAAAACAGAGTCTGTAATTGTAGTTTGTATCATCTGTTCAAGTATAACCAATCGGTAGTCAAGTTTGTCGTGCGTTTTTATATTGCTGACAGACGTATTTTTTCGATTTTCATGTAAAAAAATCTCATTTCATTAGCCGGCCTCATCTAAATTTAAATCTACGAAGAAAATGTCGTGTAAAGATGTCAGCGACTAGTTTCCAACCGCAGCTTCACTCACGTTTTTATTTTCATTTTTGCAATCAAAAACTCAAGATCTAATCTATCCCCGTACCATCGTACCAGTTAAGTCTCCGTTACTTTTTCACGCCTAAACATGTAACGTAAAAAAAAACTGCATAGAATTGCAAATACCTACAGGTAATTTATTGAACTTTGAAGACACGATTGGCGCAGCGGTTGAACGATTGGCTTTTGAAGCCTCTTTTGACTGCACTTTTAAAAACCAGTGGATAAGATTATTACAGCGGTGCCTAGCTATCGTATAGGTTGAAATATTTTCTCACAATAGGAACTTAACCTACTAACTTTAGGTTTACTTAGATAGGTTCTACCTAGATGCAAGTATTTAGACATATTGCCGACTATGTCCGATCAAAATCTTTTTTAAAATTAGTAATCAAGATAATTTTACACGCGAAGAATAACTAGCTGCGTTAGCAATAAATATGAATAAATATTTATGGCCTTTTACGATTGTTTACATAAAAATAGAAGGATTATCTGGCCACATTGAATAAGTTTTATCAAATTCCTAGATTCTGACGAAACACGATACTGACGTGTTTTTATTATTGGTATGTTTCGAAACTAAAATTATTTATTTATGTAAACTCTATGTACAGCAGATGCGGCGGATTTAATGCTACAAGGTATTTTACATTTTCAATATTTAAGTTAAAAGACCACAATTTGGTAGAAGTAAACTTAACCAAAACTTACAAATACGGACTTATATTATCGATACGTTTAAATCATGTAAATCAAGCAAAGCTTGTCCTATAAACTAATTAAGTTCCAATTACTATCTATATAACCTAACTAAAGCTACTTACAATGACCACATTATCTGTTTATAGTGAAAATAATCTTCCTTTAAATCAACTACGAACAATTTCACAGAACTCTCCACCCGTAGTGATTACATTATAATATTTAAAACAAAGGCCGTTTAATATTTATAACTGTAGAACTATAATCCTTCTTTGTTAAAAACCAAAATAACATGAACGTAAGTTAAACAAATCCTTTTAATGTTAACTCCAAAACCGCTTACGTAGATCAATTTAAGTAGAACTTATAATGCGTAGGTAAGTGTAATGTGTAATTTACGTAAGTTTTCTAACTAAAATAAATTAACAAAAGCACTTACTAGTAGTTACATTTAACAATTAATTGGTCAAAGATAAGTAAGCACCTACAGTGCTCGTTACTCGATTACCTATTTAGCTAATAACGGAAACTATGCAACTATTATTTACACAAACAATGGAGCTATTGCATCTATAAAAAATCGTTAATGTTTTGAAGAAAGTATTGTCCGTCTGTCGCCTACGACACAGGGCCGTCCCAGACCGCTACAAGTTATTTAAGTAATAAAAAGCACACTACATGTTACTACGACCATCAAATATCAATCAACATAAACTGACCAACTTTTAACATGGAAAAAAAAATATTTTACAATACTCATTAATCACAAAACAAACCACAATCGATTTATAATCGTAGCTACAGAACTAATAAAAGAATATACCAGATAATAAATAAACTCGTCGCTGCGCGCGCGCATCTCAAACAAAACGACTCGGAGCTTGTGCGGAGAGGGGAGCTTACGGGCGAGGGGCGTGGTTTATGTATCGAAAAGCTCGCTCGCTGATTGGCTGCGGTTCCCTCACAAAGCTGTGGAGGCGGGGTCACTCACTCGCCGTATAAAAGCGCGCGCCGCCTCCGCGCCCGCCAGTTCACTCGCCGCTCGCAGTGTAAGCGCGCGCATTACGTGTTAAACAAGTGTATCACAAGTGTTTTCAAAATGGTGAAGTTCGAAGGAGATTTCAGTATTAATTCCATACTGATGAACAAGCCGGCTCCCCCGCCGTCGCCCACGGCCTCGTCGACGGGCGCTTCGCCCTCCGAGGCCGACCTCAGTGACTCCGAGCTGGACGTGACAGGCACCGAGCCAGTTGACTGCTCCAAGCCCAAAGACGACGACGACAAGAAAGATAAGAAGCATGAAAAGCCAGCTTACAGTTACAACGCACTCATCATGATGGCCATCCGCAACAGTCCCGAGAAGCGGCTCACGCTGAACGGCATCTACGAGTACATCATGACAAACTTCCCGTACTACAGGGAGAACAGGCAGGGCTGGCAGAACTCCATCAGGCACAACCTGAGCCTGAACAAGTGCTTCGTGAAGGTGCCGCGACATTACGACGACCCAGGGAAGGGGAACTACTGGATGTTGGATGCGTCGGCTGAGGACGTGTTCATTGGTGGTACGACGGGGAAGCTTCGCCGTCGGTCGGCGCTTAATGGACGTTCGCGGCTGGCGTGCTTCAAGCGGCCTCTGTTCCCCGGGGCTCTGCCCGCCGCCTACCCGCCCGCAACGTACTCCCAGCTCGTGGGGTTATACTCGCAGCTGTTGTATCAAAGGTACGCCCCGATGCAGATGAAGACCCCTCCCGTGGCGCCGAGTGCCGTGCACCCTGCGTTCCGTGGCGACGCGCTCGGTTACGGCAGCCTGCCGTACTCGCCCGCGCTGTACGAGCGCTTGCCGACGGGCCCGTTCCTGGGGCAGGCGCCGCTGCTGCAGGGCTCGCTGGCGCAGCAGTCCGCCATGATGGCGCAGACTTCGCCGCTGCTGCCGCCGTCCCCGCCCATGCTGGCGTCCCCCACGCACTCGGGCGCCTCCAGCCCCGAACTGCCGTCACCGTCGCACCATCCTCTCTCGCCACACATCTACAAACCCGTCACAGTGCTCACGCGACAGTGATCTCCTCGCATCTCACGGACGCTATACCAAATAGACTGACTTAACCGGAAGGTCGGAAGACGTTATTATTTATCTGTGATTTAGTTTTAGTGTAGCCAATGGACCAGTGGGTGAGAGGTAACAATCTCCGTAGTTCGCATAGTATAGTTGGTGTAACCTCTCCTTGCATTCCGCCGTTGTATTGTCATTATGTGTAAATATTTCCAAAGCTGTATATTTATTGACTTAGATTATAGGATTAAGATAAAGAGCTATAACGAATAAAACTAAAGTATTGTTCACATTTAAAACTATATTTTATTTACCTGACCTTCGTACTGGGAATTGTGTTTCAGATCAATTGCAATCAGCAAACAAAACTGAAACAAAGGATTCTCTGTTACATTTAATATTGGGGATTAATATGATTGGGGATTTAAAAGATTGTCTTTCTTGTAAAGAGATAGATACTTAACTAAATGAGTTTTCTGCTATAATCCTGGCATCTGATCATTGTGTTTTTCAGCAAAAGAATAACGATAAAGATGCCGCATTGGCGAAGATTAATTGTCCGTTGTCTAGTCTGGTGGATGGCAATGGCTTACAGTAAACAAACACAAATACAGTTAAAAATTACACACTTTAGAACATTTCTAAGAACACACTCTCAGCTAATTTCTGGGTAATGATGGATATTATTTTGGGATCGACAATTTATTACTATAATACATAAACAGAAGCTCCATTATGAAGCAATACTTAGAATAATGCGATTTATAGCGAACACCTGAAGACATTTAGAGTTTACACATTTACAGACTCTCTCTTATTTTATTTTCTCATCTTTCTCACTGTACTCTCTCTTCTTTTTCAATTCAGAATTAGGTTCGCAGCAGTTGCGTAATGGTGGTTAACATGTGTCTGACTAGGTATATTTATGAGTTTTTTTATTCAAAACCATTCATTCATAATAATGTTATTTCTTTGCAAATATGGTCCAAACACATTGATGGTTTTATTACAATACAGTCTTCCATATGTTACCCTCCAAATACATTTAAAACTATTTTGTTTATAAAAATAATGAATTAATTAAAAATGTCAGTAGCTACACAATAATTGCAATAAAAAATATGATGTACAGAATGCTTTACTCAAGGTTAAAGTTCTTCTTGGGTAACGACACTTGTTAAGTTCAGGATCTTTCTTCAATGTCAAGTTAATTAGGTATTTTATTTCAACAATTACTAAAACAGTATCTAAAATTATTGTTACTGTAATTACTTACAAATAAAAAAAAAACCTTTATTGCAGGAACCATATAAAAAATAAACATAAAGAAATACAAAAAAAAATAGCACTTACAAAGCAATTCAACTATAATATTATACTGTTTTAAAATAAAATAACCATTAGCTGTTGCTATTCGCAAAAAAAGAACTCATAATTAATTGATAAAACAGAAAATTCTCTTGAAATTAACTTATCGGTACGGATACTATAATTAGGCAATTTTAGAATTGACATTTCCTCTATACCGACGTTTTGGTAACAAGTATAATGTTATGTTAGTAGATAGCCTAACAACTAGGTCTGTTCGTATTTTGCTACTCGTAAATGTTTTTCTAGATATTCAATAAGTAAAAAGTCTGTACAACTTTCACTTTGTTATTTTACGTTCATTTGTATCAGTACTTATTACTTCTTGCTGTCACCTAACGACTTCCGACTTCATCTAATTAATTATTATTTTAACAACAGTTTTTAACATTTCTGCCTCAGTCTTGAGGTCGGGTATTCTCAAAAATATTTTTATCAAGTTGGTTAAAAACATAATCGAAAATCTATAGAGAACATCTAAAGAAAGTATTTATTTTATATAATGTTTTAGAATTCAAAAACATATACAAATTGAAAATAATAATAAATTTAGAGAAAATAACATTTAAACATGCCAATCAGTCTATGTATTCAATGAATTATGACATTATTTCATTTTGATTTGATTTGAAACTTTCGGTGGATTATAAATCTACCAAAATGTTTCAAATCAAATCAAAATATTTATTTATAAGAATATGGTACCTACAATAGATGAATTATTGGTTCCAGCATATCGTGCCATAATATGGCGTAAAGGTCATATATATTTACTTTCGGACACTCTCCGTTCTTATATCCTTGTATTCTCCTAAACCATTATAACATAACAACGAATTTGGTGAACCAGGTACTTTCACATAATAACTAATAGCCATTCATTCATATCTTGTTAAATATATTTATTTCGACACATAAAAATACATTTGGAAGGAATGTTATTTGACTTAGAAAATTTGTAGCATACATATAGTACAAGTCAATAAAGTTTTAGGTACTTTCAAAAGTATAGTTACGTCGTTTAGTCAAAACTATCTTGCATATTAATACCGTAAATAAATAAAAAATAAAGATTGATTGTGCAACTTAGGCTAGATTACATTTCAGTTCAGAATTAGCACAAGTATAATGTGAATTTTCGTCTAGGATATAGGTTGAGTACTGATTACCTTGTTAGGCTGCACAATAACCTGTGTTTAGTAAATAAAGTTCCGGATCCCAACCACAGCAATGGATGATTATATAGCACGCGTTATAATTTTAGCAGTACACATTATTTAGAAGAATTAGTAGAACAGATAGAGAAGAGATGCACGACCGGTAAATGTAATTGGATCATTTCTAAATTATATCATAAAGGATTCACTTCATTCCGACGTATCTGAGACACTTGAAAATCTTGCAAATAATGCTTCAGCATTCATCCTTACTATCAATATAGATTAAATTAAACCAAACATACGAGTGTGATGATTTGCCAAATATACACTTATACCGCCTGAATCATAGTCATATCTATCAATATATTGCTTCGTAATGACAACAAATACTTTGGTTATCACACGTGTTGTACGACATACCTATCTGTAGTTTTGATAACGAAATTTTGAAACATTTATTCATTTGTCATTTGTTTCAGAAATAATTTAAATACCAATTTGCCTTATGTAGCTGTTTACCGACTGGTTGAATTAAATACATCATTATCTGCTATATGTCTTGTTCCAACTCTAATTGAATAGAGCTGAGTTCAACTGTTTTACACGAGCCACTGCTTGGCCTTTTTTTAAGGATGGAAAATCATCCAATGACTGTCCCCCGATCTGGTAAAAGCGGGAGGGCGTGTCGGACTTTTACTGACTAAATCCCATCCGCGTTCCGTCTTACGGCCCTTCGTATTCCCAGGTCGCGGTTACTCTTTCAAACAATTCATCTGACCTCCACGACCCAGTAACTGGGAAGATACGATACCCCTTGGCAAGACTAGTGAGATGTTCTGACTTCTAACTATCCGTAACGACTACTAAAAATTGGCCAAGTGCGAGTCGGACTCGCCCATGAAGGGTTCCGTAGTAACTATAATAAATACAACATACTTAATATATTTATTTGAAAAAAAAAACCTTACAAATTTCTTAAAACTAGCTTATTTACAATTTTTACAACTACGCCAAATAACATTGTTTTTCATAGTATTTGTATGAATTACAAAGTTATATTTGCGGTTTTTGAAAATATACTGTATCTCAAAAACTGCTGACTCGATCTCGTTCAAACCAATTTTGGTTGAAAGTTTACATTAAGATCTACAACATATGGTTTTTTTAGATTTTTCTCTTCATTATTATAGAAGTTAGAGGGGGGGGAAACATTTTACCACTTTGGAAGCGTATATCTTTTAAACGATTAACTTTATGAAAAAGTCATTTTAGAAACCATAATGTAATTTTTAAAGACCTGTCTATAAATACCACACACGTATAGGTTTCATGAAAAAAATATTTTCAGTTTCAGTTCCATGTATGGGGCCCCCTTTATTTTAAATATTTTTTAAATTTTCTCTTAAAATCGGAAAGCGGTTCACAGAATACATCTATTTACCAAGTTTTACATGTATAGTCTTAATAGTTTCGGAATAAAATGGCTGTGACATACGGACGGACGGACAGACAGACAGACGGACAGACATGTCGAAACTATAAGGGTTACGTTTTTTGTTATTCGGCTACGGAACCCTAAAAATGTAGATATAAATGGTAGCCAGGACCAAAGACTAACTTGGAGGAACCGGGATGAATAAACAAGACAATTTCATCCTCTCATCATCTTTATCATCAACATTCTCATCTCAATGTCATTCACAATCAACTGGAACACCATATCCATATCTTCATATGTCTAAAAAACTCCTACTCAACATCTCTCTTCTGTCGCGTTCTTCATTACTGAAGGTAGTGTCCGTTTGAAAACTCTTAGTAGCCTCGGTCGTAATTCTTCTCAATCCATTCCTGTCTTCTCTTTCTTCAACACTGACGTGACTGGAAGGCCCGTGTGTGTCGTGATATGTTCAATCCTTCGGATAGGAGAGCGGCCCCGAGATTGACAGACTCAGCAACGTAAAAGATTATTGTTAATATTGTGAATCCACTGCAGCGCCTTTCATTATATTATGTGAAAATTCCTGCGGCTGAAAATTGTTTCCAAAAATACTAGCTCAAGCCTAGTTTGGGGATCAGAGACCTTTCGTGCATGACAAGATTATAAGACATATGTTAGATTAATCAAATGAAATAGTAATAAGTTATTGTTATCGTAACCATTGGTAATGACAAATTTAACGCACAGATATAGGTAGGTATATCTGATTAAATTAACGATTTTTGTAGTAAGCAGTTAGACTGCGGTTTTCAGATTATAAGAAAAAAACATAAAAGCTTGTAGTTTTGATTCACAGTTCTGATAATTTAACGACACGGTTGGCGCAGTGATTAGGTTAAGTTAGTGCGGGTGTCGCGGGTCCGACACCTGCAAGGGAACAAATGTTTGTATGGCCTATTAATAGATTTTTCCGGGTGTTTGTAAAAATGCACTCACGGTACAGGATAAATTTCAGGTATGGGGCAAAAAATGAAGGTGTCATGCAGAGTACACACGTATTATATGACAGTAGTACTGATACTCGAATCTATGTGGTTCTCTTCTTATCATTATCATCTATAAATTTTATTTCCAAACAAATATCATCATTAAACATATGTACAATATGTTTAATCTTCATGTATAGTCTTCATGCATCACCGTTAAGTAGGTATGTTTTGGTGTTTTTTCTCCGAGTTATCTAAATGAAGATTTTCTTGGTTTGAAAGTTAGAAGTTTGGGTAATGCTATTCACAACACTTCGTACAGGCTAAACGAATTCGAAAAATTCCAATACTGACGTAATTGATTATATTTTGTTGATTTTATTTTGCACTCAACCACCGATAGTGATATAATCGTTTCTTAAATAAATTGGAAACTTTCAGTTAGGCCTAAATGCTTGCAAATAGTTAAAGACTGCTCAGTTAATATTGTGATTACCGCTAAAGATTTAAATCTTTAATTGTTATCCAGGGATTTAGCTTGTCAATGAATTACTAAAATTAGTTATTAAAGAGAAACAATTTAGAGATAGCTGTAGCGATAATAAATATTATGGTGAAACGTACAATACTTATAATTACAAAGATTATAATATTTTTGTGTGGATTATGAATATATACTGTTTTTGTTTTAGAAAGATAACTAGTAATGTGGGTAGAATTCGCATCACTACCAATCTTGTTAACCCCTCCAACTAAGCTAAATATGCTTGCGTCTGGAGTGGCTTCACGGGTTCATGTTTTTCATCCCATCTATTCGAAAAGGGCGACTTGGTTCGCCTTTAAGTGCACCCAAAGATGGTGTATTCTATAAGAAACTTTTAACGGGCAGTAATGCATTTTTAATCCTCTTTATAAGTGCGCCGCAATTATCTTTGCCGCGCACGTTTTGAATTTGGAACATCTAAGTGTTCAGCGCCAAAGAAATCGAACGCAAATATTGTTTGAATGCGAAAATGTCTGAAATGTATATAAGTTTTTAGTTGTTTTATTATTAGATACTATTTAATTTCAATTTAGTTAAATTGTGGAGGAGTGGGGTCACCTAATACAGGGATTTATTGTTTAAAAGGAAACTACACAATCTTATTCCGCCAAGCCCGTTCCATCATCGGACTACAAGACAAACGTCGATGCGCCATCGTTACATGGTGGACATCCCACCCATACTCACAAAACGTTTTGGGAATACCTTCATTGTGCGTACGACTCAGGAGTGGAATTCCCTACCGGTTATAGCTATCTGGAACACAGGTTCCAGATAGCTATAACCTAGGGGTCTTTAAGTCAAGAGTGAATATGTTACTTCTAGGTAAGCGTGCTCCATCTTCGAACACATCGTCGTTTAACATCAGGTGCGATGGTGGTCAAACGCGTGCCTATTCTGAATTAAAAATAAAACTCCAAATATGAACTCATGTAAGAAATATTTGGTGTGGAATTAAAACATTGTGTATTAGTAATATACTTAATACTTAACATTTCAAACAAAAGAGTCACATCTCCTTCTGCGCTTGCCACAGTCTGTTTGTGCCAGAAATGAAGAGGTTGTTCCTTGAGTGACTACTTTTTTTCTATGGTTTTGATATTTAACGGAAACCTATATCAATAAAAAATAAAAAAATAAAAATCCATATACATTGCTTAAAATTATAAAGTAGAAAAATGTCGAAGTTCATAATCGTAATAAAAAGGTTTATTGGAACTAAAGCCTACATATGAAAATGATATGGCCAGCTTTGGCTGGCCATATCATTACCATTTTTAGGGTTCCGTAGCCGAATGGGATAAAACGGAACCCTTATAATTTCGTCATGTCTGTCTGTCTGTCTGTCCGTCCATCCGTATGTCACAGCCAATTTATTCCGAAACTATTAGGACTATACATGAAACTTAGTAAGTAGATGTATTTTGTAAACCGCTTTCCAATTAAAAAACAAAAAAAAAATTAAAATTAAGGGGGGCTCCTCATACATGGAAGTGAAACTGAAAATATTTTATTTTTCATGAAACCTATGCGTGTGTGGTATTTATAGAAAGTTCTTTAAAATGATATTGAGGTTTCTAAAACCACTTTTTCATAAAGTGAATCGTTTAAAAGATATACGCTTCCAAAGTAGTAAAATGTGTGTCCCTTCCTCTAACTTCTATAATAATGGAGGAAAAAATAAAATAAAAAATATGCTGTAGATCTCACTGTAAACTTTCAATGACAATTGCTTTGAACGAGATCAGGTCAGCAGTTTTTGAGATATAGCATATTTTCTAAAACCGCATATAACACGCAATATAAAATATGAACGTGACAGCTTATTAAATAATCTTAAGCAATTTAATAAAAAGCCTAGGATTATTCGCATCACTCACTTACGTTCATACTTGAATGATTAATATTAAAGCTAACCTGCAATATACTTTGCCTTTACCAAAGGCATTGCCTATCTAAACATTATTGTAAAACTTAACAAAAAACATTAAAAAATCTTAGAAACATTCTTCACCTCTATAACCGGTGAATACACGAACACACCTTTAATTTTGAGATAACTTTGACAGTTATATTGCTTCTCACCAAATATACTAACAAGCAGCTTCATCGAGCAGAGGTGAAAATAAACATTCGATTATATAAATCCATTTATACAAGTATCTACGTTCAAGCAAACAAATTGCTTTACAAAGGAAATTGTCCAAACGAGGCTTTGACGTCAGAGCCAATCAGCGCCTTTTTGACCATCCACACAGGCATAACCAGCTGCCACGATGAAATGTACAAACCACATAATAAAGATTTAAAGTTGTACATTGATGTTTGTCGGTCTGTGTGTCGGAAGCTTGGCGTCTCCTAAATTGCTGAAGGAATTTTGCATAGGTTATTCTAAACATTATTGATGTGATCGATATTGTACCATGTAACTGTTTTTGTCCCTAATTAATAAAATAATAATAAAATATTTTATTGTTACACTTTCATTTTTAATAACCTTTTCGAAGATTATGAAGTTAAAGGATTTTTATGTCAATGTTTCTGCAACACAAAGTTAGTAATAGTTGTAGAGTCCCGTAGATATATAAAATACACGTAATTTGAAATGAAGATATTCAAAACAGCTGTTAGTATCGCTATAACTCGAGAACGGCTCGACCGATTTCATTAATTATTTTTAGAGTAAGGTCACTTTCATTCTAGAGTGCGATTTTAGTGCGAATCCACCACGCAGAGCCAGTGAGGTTTCTTCTTGTTTGGTCCTAGGGTATGTGATTGCGGCGAAGCCTGGATTAAGGGTTATTAAGAGCAGATTCTGACTGTCTAGATTTGAAGTTGAACCCACGACCAACAACTTGTAAGTCATGTCTGTAACCACTGCGACACTACTGTCCTCAATTAGCTTGATAAATCCAAGTGTTACGTAATCAGATACAGCCTTGAAGTATTGTAACATGCTTCACGATTTACGCACGCAATATGTATGTACATATTATTGTAAAAATACACAAAGAAATAGCTGATTATATGATAAAAGATAACATAGTCCCTATCTTATCAAGGATATGAAGCGGAAGGGGGTAGATGTTGTCACAAAATATATTACTAACGTGATACTGGTTTATAGGTAGGTACGAATTACATTCAAACACAGTATCTATTTATATTGAGGCGTTTATCTTTACAAATATTTTCACAATAATGATTCCAATCTAATACCACGATATCAAGTTGCTATAATAATCTAATTCTTGTTATTTTTTCCTGTAATCTTTATGTTTACGTGAGTTTTTCCGCGTTAAATTTGATAGTTAGGCTGCCTCGTAACAGTTCATGTTACTTTTGAACTGTAGCTACAGTATCTACCTCCATCAGATACTTACCACGTGTATTTATTGTTTCGAGTGTCTAATATTTCGGCACTGTTGCAAGCGCCATGATCACGTATGAGCACACATAGTAAATATGCTGTTTTAAGTTCTAATGTTACTGTTAGTGACCATGTTAGCTTAAAAACTTATGTAGCTAAACTGTGTTCCTAATTTTCTTCTGAGATGATGGGAAACGCAATAATTGTGACTTACCTACGAATATGACCTGTAATAAACAAATGGTCGTGTACCTACAACATAGAAAGATAAAGCATACAGATTATTATACAGAAGTAAGGCTATCGGGTAATTAGACTTAGTCATTTGTTTATTTTGTATACTTGTACATTTTGAGGATATTGGCGATAACCTGCATGCAACCGTCCTAATGAGTCTAGCAGGCATTTATCTCTGATTGTCCTCGTTTGGCTAACGGAGAGTATTTGCATAGGCATAACTAAGTAGCCAGGATTATTCACTGCCAGTTACTCTCAAACAAAAAAACTACCATTTTTAATCATCAGAGATGTTCGCGCAAGCCCGCACTGATAGCTTCCATTTGATTCTGCGCAAGAAGACAGCATCTTTGCTAAGGCGGGTGAGAGAGAGTCCCAAAACCCATACCTCATTCATCATCTAATTATAGGCAAAATAGCTATATTGTGCGCGCAAGCAGAACTTTTAATGAGATATGCAAGCAGTATGATTTGGATCCTTTCACAACTAGTGTGAACTCAGCCAGAAGGTGCTTAAGCTTAAACTTTTTCAAGCGTTAGTGGTTATGTTATCTCTCATTGCAAGCAAATCTTTATATATTATGTATTCTTACTGTGTAAATTGTATCTTTAATTTATAATTAGCTTTATTATTGTTTGTTTATTGCTTATAACTTTATTTTAGTTCTAGCTTTTGCCCGCGACTTCGTCCGCGTGGAATAGTTACTTTGGGCTAACGTTAAATTTAACCCCGATTTTGAAGCATTCTTCATTGGCGCTCCGCTCCTATTGGCCTTAGCGTAATGATACAATATAGCTGTGCCCGCGACTCCGTCAGCGTAAGTTAATGTATTGGTAATATTGTTTAGATCACGTTCACATGAGGCTTAAGTACCTAGAGAACGCTTCGACCGCGAGACGCGTCGAGCGCGGCGACCGATTCTCAAAAATAATCCTTATAGCATGATTCAGTATTCACGCGCGATGGCTTATTATTATAAGCGTATTTCATGTATAACTTTGGTGTTTCTATACCGATTTATATGATTCTTTTTACGGTTTCGTAGCCGAATGGCAAAAAACGGAATCTTTATAGTTTCGACATGTCTGTCCGTCTGTCTGTCTGTCTGTCTGTCCGTCCGTCCGTCTGTCACAGCAATTTTATTCCGAAACTATTAGGACTATACATGTGAAACTTGATAGGTAGATGTATTCTGTGAACCGCTTTCCGATTTTGAGAAAAAAATTAAAAAATATTTAAAATAAAGGGGGGCTCCCCATACATGGAACTAAACCTGAAAATATTTTTTTTCATGAAATCGATGCATGTGTGGTATTTATAGACAGTTCTTTAAAAACGACATCGGGGTTTCTAAAACCACTTTTCCATAAAGTCAATCGTTTAAAAGATATAAGCTTCCAAAGTGGTAAAATGTTTGTGTGGCGGACACAACCTCTAACTTCTATAATAATGGAGTGAAAAATCTAAAAAAATATATGTCTGTAGATCTTAATATAAACTTTCAACCAAAATTAGTTTGAACAAAATCAGTTCAGCAGTTTTTGAGATACAGTATATTTTCTAAAACCGCAAATATAACTTTGTAATTCATACAAACACTATGAAAAACAAATTTATTTGGCGCAGTTGTAAAAAATGTAAATAAGCTAGTTTTAAGAAATTTGTAAGGTTTTTTTTTTCAAATAAATTTGCATATTATATTATAGTTACTACGGAACCCTTCATGGGCGAGTCTGACTCGCACTTGGCCAATTTTTTTATGGAATAGTTAATAATGTTAACTTTTTCAATTAGGGGTGACTGAGAGTGTTATAAACGTAAGAGTAGACAAATATTATAATCAGAAAGCTTCGAACTGCTAAGCTATCGGGAGTTACACGTGTTATTGTGAGTCAACCATAAAAGTTAGACATATGCTGTCGTAGGATATTTTTTATAAAATTTTAAGGAGAACATTTCCGTCATGAAATGATTTGTGTAGCTTTAACCATTAAGGTTGCACACGCGACGGAAGCTTAAAAAATGGAGTAACTTCTCCCGTTTTCCCAACATTTCCCTTCACTGCTCTGCTCCTATTGATTGTAGCGTGATGAAAAGTATACTATAACCCGCTCAGGAGTATGAAAAATAATTGTACCAAGTTTCGTTAAAATCCGTCGAGTAGTTTTTGTTTCTATAACGGTTATACAGACAGACAGACAGACAGACAAAAATTTAACTGATTGCATTTTTGGCATGAGTATCGATCCTTAATCACCCCTGATAGTTATTTTGGAAATATATTTCATGTACAGAATTGACCTCTCTACAGATTTATTATAAGTATAGATAAGTCTAAACGTGACTTGTTATTGGCTCTCTGGCGACTATGTATTCCTTTTTTTATGTTTTTATTAGCTGTAAGTCCTCCATAAAGTAAATAAATAAACAGTGGCTGGAAGTTTTAACTTGTCAATTTTTGTCCATTTTACTAGTTGATTGATAGGTACGTACTAACACTCGAGTTTAAGTTATTTTTACTAACACTATATGGATGCAAAGTTGTCTGAAATAAACGTCTTATTATTATTTAATTATTTAAAATAGTGTAAACGAATGAACAAAATAATAGTCATTACAAAATTATACAAGTTAGCAGCTTGTTCCTGAAAAATAACATTTTAAAACATCTGTGTTTTATGTAAACGACTAGATTAGTAGGCGATACAAGTAATGTCTATTTTTCTACATATCATGTTTTAGCTGAACCATTCGTTCCAGTTCTTTAAGCAAAACATTGAGTATTTGTAATGAGCGTCGATTACTTTAATTAGCGACTGTTTTAGTGATAACCGTTCAGTGGTTGGAGGCACACTGAAAACTGAATATTGGTAAGTATTTTCACGGAAGCTGTAGAAAATAGTTGAGAGTTTTTGTTTGTGTAAGTACCTACCAATTTACATACCTACCTACTACAGAAAAATATCTAGTGATAATTTGACATAAACTAGTTGTAGACTTACTGGCACAATATGCACATGCAATAAAAAAAATACATGCATATTACATATGTATGTATTCTTTTATTGCTGGTGGGAGGGGTGCTGCATACTGCATGCAATTTTGAACAACTGGTTTTCGGCGCTAGATACTTTTCTGTAATAAAAGATTAGTATTTCAAAAACGATTAAATTTACCGTTGAAAGTAATAAAGTAACGCTTTTTTAGAGAAGTAGCCTGTGTACCGTGTGATGATGGATGGCTCCTGCTGGTTTCCTGCTGCCGGCGTAGGTACCTAGGCGGCTCACGGTGGTGACTGTGACGTGACTGTGGCGTGCCTGTGTTTGTGTTATCACACTACAATTGTATTCAAATACCGCTCCGGAACTGTTCGCTGGGAGTGTGGCACGAGGGATAAGCGGGAGCGGTTGCTGTCTTTTGGCACGTCGTCGTCGCGTCGATTCTAGTTTAATATCTTGATGTGTGAGCAAGTGAAGTTGTAAGAAGTTGTTCCTATACCTAACAACAGCAATGGTTGACCTAAGGCATTAAGTCAGCCATTACACCTTTTGTGTTGCATAAAGTTTTAATAAATAATAGTTTACCTTCCATTAATTAAGCATAGTTTGCGCTGCAAATTATGCTTCGTTTCCCAGCCTGCCCTCTTAGCCCAGCAACTGGCTCAAAGATCTCTGCACCGACTTTAGTAATGTCGTGGAAGGGGCCAAGTTCTGGGCTTACAGAATATAAACACTACCGTGCCATCAACTCTAACAAGAACGAGAGACCTTCCATTTCTTACAGAAAATAAAACTATTAAATGACATAATCTAACTAATGACTAGGTATCTAAATTAAACGGTATTTTTTTCATACGGGAACTAGTACCTGGTGTGAGTAGAATTCACATTACTAGCAAAGCAATCTTGTTAACCCCTTCAAGTAAGCTAATAGAGTATAAACACATTACACACATACTTGTGTCTGGAGTGGATTCACGGCAATAGTGTAATGGGTGGGGTTCAAACCCGCGTCCACTTGATCACAAGTTCAACACCTTAGCCATTTGGCTATTGACGCTTATAGTTGTTGTTTTGGTGGATAGTTTTCAAACAAAACATAATAATTTGGTATACCTATAATAATTTAACTATACAGTACATACTTTCGCATTATAGCGATATTCCGTTGCGTAATACGAACTACAAAATTCTAATTCAGTGCCATAAAAGTTTTCCGCGTGCTTTGAATCGCTCGACAACAACCACCGAGAAATTTTATGCCATATCGAAATAACGTTCTGTTCAAGACTACAATCAGCGCAACGATACTGGTGTGTCCGAACAGTCCACGGTACGTGGAGCTCTAAACGTTGCTTAACCAATGGCCTTAGGCCAGTCAATATAATATTACTTTACACAATTTAACACTAACCACTTACCTGAGCTGTAGACGCCAAGCTTCGACCTTCCTGAGGCCACGTCCAAAGTGTGTGTATAAGCATGAAATGAGTAAGTGAAAAGTGTAGTGTGGACAAGTGTTCATGGACGTTCACAAGGCGCCGGTCTTCAGATGGCGTGGTCCAGATAGCATCACAGCACAACTCTGCTACGTTTAGCAAATCTCGCGAGTCAGACAGGCTGACGACATTCGGCGTGGTAGTTCAAAATATCCCAGGTTTCCACTCAATTCGGGATTCTAGAGTTCAATTAATCACTGATCACGATTAATCTGTCTTTAACTGCGCAGATTCAACACGATTTTTAACAAGAACCAATAAATCAATCTCAACAACCAAGGCAGTTAGTTTTACAAGGAACGGAAACGTCAAAGTGAAAAAAGTTATAGACAATAGAATATTGCCATACCAAAAATATGCGGGCAGATATTCTCTTCGGACGGAACACGTTTACTTGGTCGCCAGGTCTTCCTTTTTCCAAATTTTTAAGCGTTAATAACCTAATGGCTAACGTGAAGAACTTGTAATCGAGAGGTCGCAGGTTCGAACCCTACCCATTACACTATTGCCGTGAGCCCACTCCAGACACAAGCATATTTAGCTTAGTTGGAGGGGTTAACAGGATTGCTAGTAATGTGAACTCTACTTACATTGCTAGTTTTTTTTTAATGAAAAATAATATAATAAAAAACAATTTGAGCTTCACTCTTTTTTCCACTCTCTGTACAACAGAAATAAAACAGCGTTGTTTCAAACCAGGGATGTTAGGGATCTCTGTAACCGTAACCGAAATTTTCGGATATCCGATATAAAATATTATCCGTAACCGTAACCGAATCCGAAATAAAAGTTTCGGATAATACCGGATAGGGGCGGAGCCTAATTGAGACACGTTATGACAAGTTGTTTTGACTGGCCGGGCGGCGGCGAAACACTCAAGTAGACATGCACAAAACAGTGCGTTAGAAAGTGATGTTATATGATATTACATTTAGTACCGGGGAATGTTGCATTACACCAAGACTCCAAACATGACGCGTAATGAAGCGCTACACGATGGTTATAGTAATGAAGTTCTCGCGTTATAAAATGTAATACATCATTACATGAGATGAGATAGCGCGTTATGGTATGATGTATCTATTTGTATTTTACTTTTCAAATTTCTTAAAAGTCTAATATTCGTAACTGAAATTATCCGAAACTAACGGATAATCCGAAATAATTTCATATCCGTATCCATATCCGTATCCGGTATAATAATCATTCCTATATCCGTATCCAATCCGTATCCGAAATTTCATATCCATAACATCCCTGTTTCAAACTATGTTGAGAGTTGCAAATATTCCCGCGTCTTCTTTAAACTTGTACCACAGTCAACCGAATGATGGATGCCCGGACAACGTTAGCGCACTGCAAATATCTATTGTAGTTGTTACTCTGTTGTCTGTAGCGGTAGTCTACAGTGGAAAAGTGTCTGACACCTTTGTACACTGGTGTCACAATGTCACGATTTCATGAAGTAGTTGTACTATTGACCAGTGTTACTTGACACGCAAAGTTGAGCACTAGCGTGGAACGATCTTTAGACCCATAAGTGATGATGTGGTCTGCACGTTTACCAAGAATTACTTATTTACTAAGCCTCAGGTATATCACACAGCGCCAACAGTCTCCTGAATATGATTGTAAGTAAGACCGAGGGTAACTTGAGGCACCGGTGCGCAATGCATGTATTGCTACCGGGCAGCACCGGATGTTCCTAGAATATGGTAGTTCCTGGTGTTGTTTCTTAAGTTGTTTTTTCTTTATTTGTCGTAATTTATTATAGGTATATACTAACATAGCTTAAGTCGTTACTAAAATATATACAACGTGTAACAGTTTAAGCGCAATACCTCAGACACCCCAATTAGAATATTAAATTATAAGTCTTAAACAACATCCGTAACTAAATAAATTGAAACCAAACCTAGGATTTTTTTATAAAATAGTTATCCTTACTAAACGCAAAACGTATGTGCGTCATACAATATCCTTACGCACACGCACACACTCATGCAATATTAGCGGCCGACGCGACACGCATACAATTTCCTTGAATTAAGGATTGTATTAATTTGTCATGATACTGTGTTTCCATTTTAAGTTAAATGAAAGATTTTGCCATAACAATTGAACACCTATTTTTTATGACGGAAATCGATTCAGAAGCCGATTCTGAACCAACTGCTTTCAGGAATTGAGTTTCTTCTGTTACACGTTGTTTATTATGAATCCAGATATATCTGATTAAATTATCATCACCTTCTTAGGTAGATGGTGACGATTTAGTACCGGAATAAAGAATGAATAAATAAATAAATATCTCATGGCCATTAGAAAATTTAAGGGAGAAGCAGGAAAAGGTGCTCGTGACTGAATACTAACAGCCACACGGGTCGATCTTTCGCGGGCCTGCGGGCTGCGAGCAACGGGTAGCTCGCCGTCCGAAAGAAACCAGGCCCGTGTAGACGGCGCGTCGTGTTCTACGCGCTCCCTAAATCAGTGTCAGCACAATTGTCGGGACTCAATAGGAGGATGCTGCCTCCCGGGGTTTCGGAATTGTTCGAAAGAGTTTCCGCAACCTCGGAACACGAAGGGCATACGATGGAACACGGATGGGTTTATGGAAGTCTTACACACCCTCCCGCTTCGCCCAGGTCGGGAGGCAGTCTTTGGATGAATTCCCATCCTTAAAAAACCGGTCAAGTGCGTGTCGGGCCACGCGCAGTGTAGGGTTCCGTAGTTTTTATAACAGCCAAGTGCGTGTCGTATTCGCTGACTGATCGTTTTGTACCATGCTCTAACTAAAAGCCAAACATGACTACCTAACTAATTTGACTTCCTATACAAATCCTCACCTGATCCGACAATTTTGCACGGAAAGTTTTGATTTTTTTTAGAGATTTGTATAAAAGTTGTCATAGCCGGTGTTTTGAATTTAAATACGGACACAGAGCTACACTACTCAATCGTCACAAGAAACTAGCACGATACAACTGGCGCATAGCGCCATCTATCGACATTTCTATGGAGTTGTTCGAAATTTTCGAGTCAAATACAATTGGTCGACTATTACTCGTAAACTTGTAAAGCCCACTTATGTGTGATAGTTTTCCTTTAAATTTCGTTATATATAGGTACTACTGCCGTGACATTTGAATTTCTAACTATAACCGTTTAGTTGATAGAGGGGGAGGACACTTGACTCTAACGAAAATTGGTACTTTAAGGCTTGATAAGTCACGAACGGTTTACTTAATCAAAAAACGGTCTTGCCAAACCCCTAATATTTTTGAAAGACCTATCCAACGATATCCCACACTATGGGAAGAACGGAAAAAAAATATCATCCCACTTTACATGTATGGGAGGTACCCTAAATAATTGTGTTTTTCAAAATTTTATTTTACCACTTTTTCGGCGTCATTAACGTCTATACCCATGCCAAAGTACAACTTTCTAGTACCAATAGTTTTTGAGCTAAACCGCGGACAGACGGACAGACAGACGGACATGGCGAAACTATAAGGGTTCCTTGTTGACTTCGGAACCCTAAAAATGGGTTGATCTTTAAGGATAAAGAAGAACGGCAGATTTTGTACCACCCACTTTAGTTGGAGTTTCGTTATAAGACATTGAGAATTTATAAAGGACCTTAAAGTAGTTCTTTTTACGTAATTATTATATGTTTAGAAGTCTGAAAACATTTAAAAAAACCGGTCAAGTGCGTGTCGGGCCACGCACAGTGTAGGGTTCCGTAGTTTTTATAACAGCCAAGTGCGTGTCGTATTCGCTGACTGATCGTTTCGTACCATACTCTAACTAAAAGCCAAACATGACTACCTAACTAATTTGACTTCCTATACAAATCCTCACCTGATCCAACAATTTTGCACGAAAAGTTTTAATTTTTTTTAGAGTTGTATAAAACTTGTCATAGCCGGTGTTTTGAATTTAAATACGGACATAGAGCTACACTACTCAATCGTCACAAGAAGCTAGCATGATACAACTGGCGCTTAGCGCCATCTATCGACATTTCTGTAGAGTTGTTCGAAATTTTCGAGTCAAATACAATTGGTCGACTATTACTCGTAAACTTGTAAAGCCCACTTATGTGTGATAGTTTTCCTTTAAATTTCGTTATATATAGGTACTACTGCCGTGACATTTGAATTTCTAACTATAACCGTTTAGTTGATAGAGGGGGTGGGCACTTGACTCTAACGAAAATTGGTACTTTAAAGCTTGATAAGTCACGAACGGTTTACTTAATCAAAAAACGGTCTTAAAAACCCCTAATATATTTGAAAGACCTATCCAACGATATCCCACACTATAGGAAAAACGAAAAACAAAAAATTGTCATCCCACTTTACATGTATGGGAGGTACCCTAAATAAATGTTTTTTTCAAAATTTTATTTTACCACTTTTTCGGCGTCATTAACGTGTATACTCATGCCAAAGTACAACTTTCTAGTACTAATAGTTTTTGAGCTAATCGGCGGACAGACGGACAGACAGACGGACATGGCGAAACTATAAGGGTTCCTTGTTGACTACGGAACCCTAAAAAGGGGATTTAAAAATGATAACGTTAAATAACTAAACGTTAATTTATTGACAAAAAAAACGCAATACACATTTTCAAAACTTGCCATGCGTAAAATAAAACCATTTAACTTGATCAGAAATCGACTTTCACGATTTATTATACTCATTTATTATTATATATATTAATGCATTATGTTACTTTATTTAATTACGGATAAAACATCAGCAAATAATAATCGAAATCAACATCCAAACATGCTTGACTATGGCAATGGTATATATATAGGATTTCTATAACTATGGTTTATTGATATTTCAAGAAAATCATCTGTCACTTGTCAAATTGACATTATTGACAAGTATCAGATGATGATATTGACATTGTCAGTGGCGTCTTTGCTGTTTTTGAATTGCGGTGTATGAATTCGTTTGTGCATTTTTAAATCTTTTTGATTACGTTGTTACGCTGAGTTGAGCTGAGTCTATAAAACTCTGTGAACATCTTGGCTGCTCGTAACATCGACAGGATCAACTAATATGAGCAATAAAAAATAAAAGTTATAATAGTGACTAAGTAGGTAACGTTTTAGCACAGTATAAAGATCGTTTGTAAACAACCACATTGACAGTCAACTGTCATCTTAAAATATACCTATCTCAAAATTTAACCTCTCATACATAAAACAAAGTAAAATAACTTTTGAACCCAGACTTCTAAAAATCGGATGATTTGTACTCTATTTATTGACGATATTATCTATCGACTAAATATAAAAACAATACAAAATACGAAAATTAAAAGCGGTACAAAACTTTCATACTAGCCCGCCATTGTTCTTTGAATATTGTATGTACAATATGGTTATATTAAGATTATACACCTATTAAGTGTTCACTGTAAGATTCTCCTGCCTCTAAACGTGACGACTTTTAATTGGGTCACTGTCTACTATCCATACTAATATTATAAATGCGAAAGTAACTCTGTCTGTCTGTTACCTTTTCACGCCTAAACCGCTGAACCGATTGAGCTGAAATTCGGCATGGGAATAATTTAGGACCCTGAGAAGGACATAGAATAGTTTTTATCCCGGAATTCCCACGGGATCGGGAATTACGTGGGAAAAATCTCCCACGTGGACGAAGTCGCGGGCAAAAGCTAGTACCATATATTTTCTGTATTTAATAGCTGTTAGCCTTCCATACTTCTTAAATAAATAAACAAAGCTTGCCGAGGTCAGTTCGTTGATGGCTGATCGTCTTATAACATCAGAGATTACTCTATGCCTCGTTCGTAAAGCTATTGGTCATTTGTACAACTTTGACAATCCTTATGGGTAGTCAAAATCTAGGACATCGTACATCAGTCTTGCTATAGTGAGTACTACTGACTGATGTATTGAATCCACAACCCAGTAACTGGGTAACACTGTAGTGTTACCCAGTTACTGGGTTACGGTGAGACTGGAAACCGACCCCAACATTATAGTTTGGAAAAGACTAAACTGATGAAAATTACTCCGGCGAGCCTCGGGCAGCTCGTTAACCCATTGGTCTGATTGATTGTTAATAGCAGTTACTAATATAAACTAGTAACAATTTTTACAAGAGGTATGGTGTTAAAGATTTGCTCGGTTGTACGGGACAGACTCTTTGATCTAAATTAAACATGTACCATTTTCATCTTCATCAAAAGGCTGGATAAGAAGAAGAAGATGAATAAGAACATATTTAATTTCTTCATCACAGGCACCTTTAACACAAGTTGTTTTTAAAAACTTAACAAGGGTGTTAGTGGTAGCAAACTATTATTTAGTATTAATTTTTTTTATAAATACGTGATGTATTGTGTGAATCATTTTTATTGCAAATAATTAAAAAAAGAAAGAAAGAAGGATTTGTTTATTAAATCAAAATTGAAATTGTTTATTGCCATTAAACGCCTTAAAACTAAACAAAACAGAATTAAATAAACAAACAAACCTTAAAAGTATAGCCGACATTATTTAATATAATTATAATTTAAGCGTCAATAGTCTATTGGCGAAGATGTCGGACTTGTGATCGAGAGGTTACGGGTTCGAACCCCAACCCATTACACTATTGATGTGAACCCACTTAAAGAGGAGGGTTTAGGTTAACAAGATTGCTAGTAATGTGAATTCAACATACAGCGCTAGGTTTCTTAAAAAATATACTCCTATTTCGAATATTTAGAAATTAAAAAATGCAGTAAGAAGAACATTTGTAAAGTATCTAGATCATTCAATAATAAGAACTTACCCATTGTAGATCTCCAAACGTAATGGGTGATCCATTACGTTTGGAGATCTACAATGGGTAAGCTACAGAATGGATCATCGACAGTCGTCCCCTGAGGCCGATCCATTATTAATGTACAAGCTGCCACATCTTCGGGTCAGTTCGGGGTGGGCAACACTGTGGCCTGGTTAGATACGCCTGTCTTGAACGAGGAAGATCCAATGATTAATGTCATATTGATAACTACGACACACGGTATTAATTGTCCTCTCACTAAATACCACGAGCAAATTTATTATTATGTAAATATTTATTTAATTATGTAAAATTGATTGTAAGTAGGGCATAAAATTTACTTCCATTTTTTTTTAATCTTGGTAAACTTATTTTAAAATGTAATCTAATCCTTTATGGGGGAGTCCCTGGTGTCCTGAAATATAAGGCACGGCTTAGTTTCAGCACCAGTCTCCCACAAATAAACATTGTAAATAGTAGTTATTTTATCTTGTTTTACTATTTTTTTTATTACTGCAATGTTTTATTTGTGGAAGAAAATAAAAAAAAATAAACATAAACATAATTGAGGATTTTGCATCATTACCAAAGACGCGGTACCTGAACACTTTAAATCTTTGAAGTAGTGACATTTTCTTTAGTTGATCTCACTCGCGTTTGACCACCATCTCACCAGGGCCCCAAGTCTGCTATTTTTATAAATTTGTCATTCCATCACGATCCCATTGTCATTTTGCTAATAGTTCGTAATCTACTAGATTCATAATGGTTGGTCAGTAGTCTCGTATTAGAATGGCATTGCCATTATTATAAAACCCGTTAGTAATAAAGATTTTCGAAAAACTACCCCTAAATTTGAACATTTATTCATGCCAGATTTTATTTCTATTTAATTTTACATATTATTTCGTTCAATGAAGTGCCAGTGGTTGACCATTGGAAAGCCATTATATTAGTAGATTACCAAATTTGTCAAAATCAACAATTTTGAAATCAATGATAGACTATTTTGACACTATTGTAATAGCAGACTTGAGGCCCTGGTGGTAAGTGATGATGCGGTCGAAGATAGAGCACGCTTACCTAGAAGTTACCTATTCAAGTATTCACTCTTGACTTAAAGACCCCTAGGACAATCTAGAGGATAGAGAGTCACTCCAATTTTATTTACATAGCTATTTACAACGTGTAATTTAAAGGGTATATACCTACATACCAAGTGCATGGCTTCTTTGGATGATAACAAAAGATATGGTAAGGGTTTTTTAATACTATGTCTACATGTGTAGAACTTATTACAAATACACTGATTCCAGAGACCGAATTTTTCAAATTAAGAATAACGAAGAGAATTATCGTGTTATTGGCAAGTGACGTGGAAGTTATTGACCCTCGTAGTGCTGTGACACGTTTGTTATGATTGGTATTCAAGAAATATATGAAACCGATAATTTGGTATCAATTCTTTGAGTCAGTTATTTTGAGCTGAAACTGTGCATAGAGACTCCATACCAAATGTTGTCTTCAGCCCTTTTGGATAGATATGGAGTTTCCGTTACACATTGTATACATAGCTATGTAAATAAAATTGGAGTGACTGTCTATGATTACAAAATAACTATTTTTTCTCAAGTTTTTTACAAAACAAACAAACATTTTTACATTCTTGTCGATCTGTCTGTCTGTTTATTTGTCCGGGCTAACCCCAGGAACGTTTAAACCAATTTCAAACAGACTTTCAGATAAACTTAAAGGTTATAGAGCAACGCGCTCTTCGAGGGAAATGGACTGAGATTTATAATCTGCAAATTTTACCAACAACTTGACTCTATCTACATTTTGCTTAGTTTGTATTACCCAAAAATATACTATGTACCTACTTATTGTTACTTTCAGCTCATCAATGAAGATGCTGTCTACATACGTAGATATTCATTGATAAGCTGCAAGTTACATTCATTTTTAAAATACTCAGAATAGTAAAATACTACGATGTTGATAGACGCGCTTCTTTCATAGCGACCAGAGAAATACACAAACACTTATCATTTAGATTGTAGATCTACATCCATTCACTCAAATTATCATCCGGAAACAGTGGAATTCTCTCTTCGTGATAATATTAAGAACACCTCAAAACTGGTATCAATACAGCATTAATCATTCTCTGTGGCTCTCTTAAGACAACCGTAACAAAACCTTACAGTGCTGCCCACCGCGAAGTAACGTCAGCTTGAAGGTATCTACAGATGGATCGCTCTCCTGGGACAACTGTCCAGTGACCATTCTTTTCTTACAGTTTTATTTATTCCTGACTACTAAGGCCTATTTTTTTTAAATTATAGATAGGTTCGCGTTTGACCACCACCTCAGCTGATGTTAAGCGATGATGTGGTCAATGATGAAGCACGCTTGCCTAGAAGTAATTCACGAGACCCTAACAAGTTTACTGCCAAAAAGAGAAATTACCTACTTTTGTAGAACAAATATCTCAATAACGGCATAAAATATCATTTTTCTTTTAAAACAGCGTTAAAATTTTTCTTTTCTAATATGTGGTTAAATATCTACTCAAAATAAATCTAGCAAGCGCATCGATTTATAAGGCATACTTTTAAAATGTTATTACAATAAAATGTGAGCTCCGAATTAAAATAAAAAATAAAATTTGGTAGAAAAATACCTGTATTATTCAGAATTAGTTTTTAATTTTCTTTTCAATAATGAATTCTTACTCAAAAGCGACGCTTTTGCAAAGGATTTTATTGAGTTTTCTCTGAGTTTACTATTTTTTTTAAGTACATCTCCCCATTTTTTTTCAAAAAAAAAATTTGTTAACTTACTAGTGCACTATATGCCCAAAGGTCAGGATTTTTTTTTAGATTGTTATTCACCCCTATTAAGCTAAAAAGCGGTTGTAAAACCTGGTTTCGTAAAAACACGTGTTTGTATTTTTTTTTTGAGTAGCTATTTAAATTCTAATTTGACCACATATTAGATAAATATGCAATATTTAAAGCTCTTTTAAAAGAAAAATGATATTTTATGCCGTTTTTGAGATATTTGTTCTACAAAAGTAGGTAATTTCTCTTTTTTGGCAGTAAAATTGTTAGGGACTCTTAAAGACTCCCGTATCTATCAGGTATAGCTATCAGTTTAATTATACATAAACTGTCTTCTGCCTGCTGCTTCGTTCGTGTGGGAGGGGTTTCCCGCATAAATCCCGATCTCATGGAAATTCCGGGATGATAGTAGCCTATCTGTTATTTTTTTTATATATACATATTTTTTATCTTTTTTTTTCTATTGATAATAGGCTCGCATTTGACCACCATCTCACTTGATGGTAAGTGATGTGGTCGAAGATGGAGCACGCTTTCCTAGAAGTAACCTATTCACTCTTGGCTTAAAGACTCCCAGGTTATAGCGATCAGGAAACACCACAGATCATTGGGAAACACAGCCTCCGGCAGGAAATTCCACTCCTTAGCTGTACGCACAATTTATTTAGAGGCTTATACCTAACACAGGTTCGTCAGCCTGTGTTATTTTCAGGATGTCAACTAATTACTTACCAAACATTCAGATCCGTTCTGTAGTTCTTCTGTTAAAGAGTAACAAACATCCATACATCTTTACATTCATACATCCATGCTCACAAACTTTCGCTTTTATAATATTGGTATTTGTAAGAAAGATAATATAACAATAAGTAACTACAAATACATAATATGTATTATGTTATATGCACATAAGTAATCACTATTTCACACGAATAGTCTGTAACGGCGGCGTGGTGTGTCCTGTCAAATCGTGTGTGTTTTGTTTGGCTTTATAATTGCCTGTTTAAGATAAATCTGCTAAGCCTTTTAAACTCTTACATAAGTCCAAGTCCAAGTCTCCTATACATAAGTATTTGTATAAAATTGCATTATTTTATTTATTCCAGCCCAGGTTCGGTCGTGTATGCAGTACTGCTCTCATCTTTGGGATGGACCTGCCATATAACTAGACGCGCTTAAGTCTATCGAGGAACGGGCCAACAGACTCATTGGCAACGATTCACAGGTCGAATCAAAGCTCCAGAGCGTTGAACATCGACGACGAGTTGCAAGTCTGTCGGTTTTCTATCGATTACATTTCGGGGAGTGTGTGATGGAATTATACAATCTAATTCCGCCAAGCCCGTTCCATCATCGGACTACAAGACAAACGGCGATGCGCCATCGTTAAATGGTGGACATCCCACCGATACGCACAAAACGTTTTGGGAATACTTTCAATATGCGTAAGGTTAAGGAGTGGAATTCCTGCCGGAGTCTGTGTTTCCTGATAGCTATAACCTGGAGGTATTTAAGTCAAGAGTGAGTAGGTTACTTCTAGGCAAGTGTAATCCATCTTCGACCACATCATCACTTACCATCAGATGAGATGGTGGTCAAACGCGAGCCTATTATCAATAAAAATAAAAAAAAAATTTATTGCACAATGTACACGCAGTTATAAGCATGGCTTATAACTAATGTATACATAGCCCTGTTAGGGCGCAGCAAATTAACTTCACTAATTAAAAATAAATTAAAAAGTTTATTAAAGTTTATGGTCCAATTTATTTGTTTTGACAGTATATCGATAGAGTAATTGTAATTTACGTTTATTTAATTATTTTTGATATTAAAATTACCTATATTATAAATGATAAAAATATATTCAGTAAACGCCAAACACACAAATTTCAGGATGTGCACTAATTATGTTACATGTTGTAGTATTTACACGATACTAAAACTCAACGAACTTTTAAAAAATAAGTCTGTCTCTTTGTCCGGGTGAATTTCTGAAACAGCTGAACTGAATGTATAGCATTGCTGGTTGTCCCAGAATTCCCACGGGATCAGGACTGATGCGGGAAAAGCCTCTCACGCCGACGAAGTCGCAACCACATCTAGTTTAAACTATGTATATGGACGTGATACGGAGACAAGCTCTTCTTTCATCGTGGGACCAATGCCCCGGACGGCAAGGGCAGCTGATGGAACTGGGTGAAGGTTTGCTTCATTATCTGAGTGCTTTTCTCGTTGGCAGCTGACGTAGAGCTGGGCTTTCAGAAGTATCTGCTGTTGGAGCAAATGCTGCCTGTGTTTTAGGTACATGTCCAGCCGCCAGCATTGAGGACGATTTTTTAAATTCTTTTTTATAATATAGTTTGTAGTTAATTATATTTTGTTATATCCGAACATTCTATAACCACTGTATTTACCAACACAATCGCAAACGACATCTAATCGGCGTATAACGAGCCCTTAACTAATTAACCTGTTGTACAATAATACAATCATGATTTGTGAACGTGACTTCCACTAACGACTTGTTGCGGTTATCGGTTATTTTTGGAGGCCTACATATTAATAATTTGGCGATAAAGAGTCGTTAATGTACTACGAATTAAAACACTATACAACGTGTAATTTAAAGGGTATATACATACCGAGTGCACGGCTTCTTTGGATGATAACAAACGATATGGCAAGGGTTTTCTAATCCAATGTCTACATGTGTGGAGCATATTAGAAATTTCAATACATTGATACCAGAGGCCAAATTTTTCAAATTTAAAAGAACGAAGAGAATTATCGTTTTATTGGCAAGTGACGTGGAAAGTGATGATCCTCATAGTGCTGTGACACGTTTGTTATTACTGGTATTCAAGAAACATATGAAACCAATAATTGGGGGTCAATTCTGTGAGTCACTTATTTTGAGCTGAAACTTTGCATAGAGACTCCATAGGTACCAGATGTTGTCTTCAGTCCTTTTGAATAGATATGGGGTTTCCGTTACACGTTGTATTTATTTATTATATATATACTTTATTGTACACCTTACAATACACCTAGTGTACAATGGGCGGTCTTATCGCACAGGGCAGTCTCTTACAGACAACCTTTGGATGGACAGAAATTAATTTGTTCCTTGGGAGATGATAGCACGCGAGCTAGAAGAGGGACTCAGCAAGACCTACTACCAAAAGGTGGCTTTTTTTACGGGACTTCTACTGACCATAAATCTACCCTGTTCCTTCAACTGCCCTTGCGTTCCGGGGCTGCGGTATCTCGATAGAACATCCTCGCAACCTAATAAGGTCAGATTTAATCCCAGACCTCTTAACATTTTAGTTCATCGTTCTATCTTGTGTCAGTCACTATACAGTCACTTACCAATAGTGGATGTCAGAAAACGTCAAGTAACTTATAACAATTTCTGTTTATGTTCTGTTATAGAAGTCTTATGTAGTCGGTTTAAAATTTTCTTTTTTGACACCGCCTTCCAAAATTAAAGTTAATTTTGCATTTGTAGTGTTTTGATATGGAAGTCCGTTTTATGTTTTGTTAAAAAGTTTTTTTTTCACGATTTTTAGTGGATCGGTTTGTAATTTATCTAGTTACAAAAGCCAAAATGTTAACTACTTATCACCTTTTACATAATATTGCTTTTCCCGATGCAGAGCCATTAATTTTTGAGGAGTTCTCCTGGTACTTCACCATCAGCTCTACATCACCATATGTATTGTGACGAGCATAAAGTGCTTATCATCCATATTCAAGTAATCGAATCGCAATCCACGAAAAACTTATTAACTATTAAATAGTTTCGGTGGCCATCTGTGATTTTCATCATCAGTTCGAATTCCCCAAATGGTGCTTTTCAAGAGCAACTGCACTAGGTACTATAACAAATACCCGAAACATTTTAGGTGTGCTTAAAATATTTGAAGAGTTCCCTCGATTACTCCAGGATCCCATCATCAGATCCTGATTTCATAACAATGGGACCAACTAGAAAGTATACCCTTTCAAACGAAAAAAGAATTTTCCAAATCAGTCCAGCCGTCTTCGAGTTATGAGTTATATACATTAAAAAAAAGTTCAAGACGAATTGAGAACCTCCTCCTTTTTTTGAAGTCGGTTAAAAATACATCAGCATCACTTTAAGGCTTGTCCCAACTCTGTTGTGGTCGCTTATCTACCTTTCCGAGGCATGGAAGAATTTTGTATAATTATGTTGATAGAGAGGCAACCCTTTTCTTCACGCCTCAGCTGCCGCGGGATACGCCCCGGGCCTCTGGGAACCCAAGCTAATCCTCCTGCATTGTGGGTGTGCGTTGAAACACATAATTACTCATATACACAAAACTCCCGGAACCTGTAGGCCGTACAAATACGTTGGTGTCGGTTCCATATACAACGTGTAATTTAAAGGGTATATGAAAACCGAGTAGGTACGGCTTCTTTGAATGATAACAAACGATATGGCAAGGGTTTTGTAATCCTATGTCTACATGTGTGGAGCATATTAGAAATTTCAATACATTGATACCAGAGACCGAAATTTTCAAATTAAGAAGAACGAACAGAATTATCATGTTATTGGCAAGTGACGTGAAAGTTATTGACCCTTGTAGTGCTGTGACACGTTTGTTATGATTGGTATTCAAGAAACATATGAAACCGATAATTTGGTATCAATTCTTTGAGTCACTTATTTTTAGCTGAAACTGTGCATAGAGACTCCATACCAGATGTTGTCTTCAGCCCTTTTGGATAGATATGGGGTTTCCGTTACACGTTGTATAATATCCAATAAGAGACGTTACGAAGACAATTTTTTTTAAAGGAAACGAGCAATGTTTGTATAATTCACATTACTAGCAATCTTGTTAACCACTCCAACTAAGCTAAATATGCTTGTGTCTGGAGTGGGTTCACGGCAATAGTGTAATGGGTAGGGTTCGAACCCACGACCTCTCGATCACAAGTCAACACGCTTCTAATAAGGCAACGCGGTTAGAAAATACAATATTATGTTCCCTTCTTTCCTTGTTTCCCACACAAAGGTACTCAGTAATCAAAATAATCAGTCATTGAATATTTGGAATGGAGTTAGTTCACGCATTAATTGCAGTTTAATGTCTAATTAATGGCTATTTTTATGAAGAAAATCGTTTGTTTTGATCGTGTGGTGCGCGATGTGTTCGCAGTCACGTACGCAGACGCGCCTGATGACAGAAAAGAAGATCGCAGAAAATCCACGACCTCTTCTCTGATGCTCTATGCATATGGTATATGTATTTTTCTTTACTTGTTGGCAATGGGTAGTTTACAAGCAACAATAAGATTAACCTTACCGATACTCGTATGAGGTAGGTATATGAAAATGTCGTAGGAGCTTTTCTTTGATTTTTCTCTTTCACGGAAAAGTGTAACTGCACTAGTTTCACTTTCCCTTTGTTCCTTTCTATAATAGTCTCTTCCAAGTATTGGTGCAAGTTTTCAAGCCTTTTATTGGGGGGAAAATCATGAAATTAATGCTTCTGCTCTGGTTGGACCGGAAAGAGTCTCACACTTCTACTGAATAAAAACCCACCCTTTTCTTTCAGTTTTCCTAGCATTCTAGGGCTAAGGTAACTCGTTAGAACATTTCCACAACATCGACTTGCTCTACCGGGCCCCGTCAATGATGCTTAATGTTCCTTGTCCTTAACGGACGGTGAGCTACCCCTGCTCACCGTCCGCAAGCTCACCCGAATGTGGCCGCAGATCGGCCATCAAGCCCCGTTCAAGGCCTATACTACCTCAAATGGCTTAGCATGATCTTCCGTTATGTCTAAAATACTGCAGCAATAATTTTGAAATAAATATATGGTAAAGTTAAGGATGAATGTTAGGTACTATGTTTGAAGAAAACACGATTCCATAAAATTTTCTTGATAGAAAAAAAAATCCAAACCGAACAAAAAACCGCTGGTATTAAAAAAATACATCAAATTAGATAATGAAACTTTGCATATTAATTGAACTGACTATAAAGCAGGTCTTATGTTATTTTTTTTATGTTACCATTAATTTCACCGTAAAAAGAAATAAACTAAATTATCGGTGTCTTGGAGACTTTTCCCTGGCACCCTGTCTCGCTTGCTCGCTTGACCGCGGCCAGTAGTGTGCGAGCGAGATAAAGAGTGAGAAGCGCTGAGGTAGTATAGGCCCTTAAGGTTACTTCCAGTTAAAATTAACGAGGATAGAGGTGTCTAACTTCTGTCCTATATCTGTACAATGTCTGCATTAATAGCAGGTAGACTTAATAGATAATTAACGATATATTAATTAGGCAGCAATGTTGAAAGGTTTGAGGGAGGAAAATGAAGAAGGTACTTGTGAACACAAGCCAAGCAATCTCATGGGCAACACGTGCCTGCGGTTTAGATGAAAAGCCTTGAATATTTGGGCCTTTATATCATGTTTAACTCTGAGCTGGTCATTCAGGTTGGTCTCCAATCTGGCCTAGTTTTACTTAGGTAAATATCAACTAAGTAGGTGTAATGATCTCAAAGCCTCATGTGCATCACAGAAGAAAATAATAAAAAAAGTAAAAAAAAATAAAAATCATTATTTATGTCCACAAATTACATATCAACGTGAGTATAAATTACAGTCAAGATGATAAGGGGCGAAGTAGTTATTTCGACTACCGTAATTGCCAACTACAGTATTGCCAAAGTTTGTAAGAAAATTCCGCCAAGCCCGTTCCATCATCGGACTACAAGACAAGCGGCGATGCGCCATCGTTACATGGTGGACATCCCACCCATACGCACAAAACGTTTTGGGAATACTTTCATTGTGCGTACGGCCGTAATACTGTGGTACGGCTAAGGAGTGGTATTCCCTGCCGGAGTCTTTTTTTCCTGATCGCTATTACCTGGGAGTCTTTAAGTCAAGAGTGAATAGGTTACTTTTAGGTAAGCGTGCTCAATCTTCGACTGGTGAGAGATGGTGGTCAAACGCGGGTCTATCATCAATAAAAATTAAAATAAAGTTCTTTGTCTATCTTGTGCCTTAAAACATTAGATTTAGTATTTGCAAGTTACTTTTTCTTCTTAAAATACTTTTGAGACAATTCTGGCTGCGTAATTTCGAAAATAAGTATTTTAATATAATAAATGGTGAATAGATTACTTAAGCCAGAAAATAAAGTTAGTAAACTTAATTGGTAACTCGTACGTAGCCGTATTTATATTTAAAAAAATACCCACCCATATTGGTGATGTTTCCACAAGTCACTCTATTGTGTAAATACAGCTGAAGTAAAACAAACGTTGATAATAATTAAAGTTTGGTATAAACAGAGTTACACGTGGAAGTGCTGAATACATTAGTTGTGTCACAGTGATACGCGCAGCGAGTTCATAAGCGGTAGCGTTGTTGAGAGGAGATTTCTAGCCTTAATATATGAACAGAACTATCTATGCATGTGCTGTGCCCTCGACTTCGTTCCTGTGGGAGGTTTTTCCCGCGTAAATCTCGATCCTGTGGGAATTCCGGGATAAAAAATAGCTGTTAGCCTTTCAACTACTTCTATTTTTCAGTGAGTCCCATTAAAATCAGTCTAATCAATCCGTAAATTAGATTTTTTTTTAATATTATGTATGTTTTAGTATCCTGTAAATAACTTTAAACACTTTCTTTTTCTGGGTGGGAAAATCAACAAAAGACTCCTCCCGCTGTGGGTGGAGCGGAAGGAGATGCCAGACTTCTACTGACCAAAAACCCACCCTGCACCTTCAGTTGCTCTTGCTTTCCGGGGCCGCGGTATCTCATTAGAATATTCCCGCAACCCCGTAAAACTTTAAATACTTGAGAAAACACAGTTATTTTGTAATCACAGACAGTCACTTCAGTTTTAATCCTATTTATGAGTATGTATAATTTGCCAGATTCGTAGATGAATATATGTAATTTATCACCCTGCACGGAAACGAAACCATATTTATTACCTACAATAAAGATGGTTAGGAAAGTCGAGGTATGGTCATACCTATCAGTGGCGAAGGGTGAATTTTCATAAAAGGGAAGCCGGACCAAAAAATGCTTACCTTGCTCAAGTGTGATGCGTGAATTCCAGTAACTGTGGCCCTGTGGCCGACTTCGAAATCTTGTAACTTCGTAAATAATTATGTGTTTAATTGAAAATAATAGATTACTATTTATATATTCATAATTATATAAAATAATAGACTAATGTTTGCCGTATTTCAAAAGGGAAGCCGGTAGGAATTGAGTTGCATGGAGCCTTCGCCACTGATACATATATGACCATACCTCGACTTTTTGAATCATCGTTGTAAATTAATATTCAATAGTCATAATAATTATTACAAGAGATTATCACACCTCCTATGACTATAACGGAAGCCTTATATTGAAGAAGACTCAAGCAAATAAAATTAACTAAACACTGCAAATATAGATGTGACGTTCAGGTTTTGTGTTTTGCACTTCTTTTTTACAGTGGCAATCAGTTACCAAGGCCATCAAACTAACAGGAACTTAGTTTTTTTTAAGGACACAAAACACCAGCTCTCAGCTAAGCTTAAAAGAAGGCGGTGCAATGAAAAACGTAGATGTAAATCGATTTATTTAAACATTAGGCAATCTCTACCAGTCAACCGTAGATGGTGAAGGGACAACATAGCAGGTGCATAAAAAATAAACTAATAACGAAATATATTTTTGGTAAATAGTATCTACAACTAAAGTAAACCTACAAACATATATATTATAAAAAAGATAAAGAAAGGGGTTTAGACAACTCTATCACTCTCTATTTATACAACGTGTAAGGGAAACCCCAAATCTAGGGCTGATGACAACATCTGGTATGAGTGACTCAAAGAATTGATACCAAATTATTGGTTTCATATATTTCTTGAATACCAATCATAACAAACGTGTCACAGCACTACGAGGGTCAATAACTTTCCACGTCACTTGCCAATAAAACGATAATTCTTTTCGTTCTTCTTAATTTGAAAAATTCGGTCTCTGGTATCAGTGTATTGGAATTTGTAAAAGTTCTACACACGTAGACTTAGGGTTACAAAACCCTTGCCATATCGTTTGTTATCATCCAAAGAAGCCATGCACTTGGCACATACCAAGTGCATGGCTTCCCTTTAAATTACACGTTGTAGACCTATTATCATGTCAACCTTTTCATTGTAATTATCACAAAGACTTTTTTCGTGTCAAAATTACCCGCTCTGGGTAGATCTGAAGAGAGTGTCAGACTTTTACTGACTTAAACCCCACCCTGTTCCTCCATGTACCCTTACGTTTCGGGTTTGCGGTTTTCGTTAGAACATTCTTGTAACTATTTTTTGGGGTGGGAAAATCATCAAATGACTCGTCTCGCTCTGGATGGAGTATCAGAGCCTGTCCGTCTTCTACTGACTTAAATCTTACCCTGTTCCTTTAGTTACCCCTGCGTTCCGAGTATACTGTATCTTGTTAGAACATGTATGTATGTATAACGGGCAGGTGTCCCGAACTCCACGACTAAGTGCGTATTTTGCACATAAGTAGGATAAACTTATCATTCGATCCGTGTCAATTCCTCCAGAAAGGCGAGCAACGCTCTAGTTTTGTTTACCATTTCTCGGAGGGTACCTGGGTCGTCGAAGTATTTGGTCCTGTAATCCGCGACGGCAGCTTAGTAGCGGGTGTGCTGCTGTTTCGTCTTCCTCCATGCAAGCTCTGCAGAGTGAGCTGTCTGTGACTTCCATCCAATAGAGGTGGTTATTAAAGGATCCATGACTAGTAAGAGCGGCTGTGACCAGCTGCAGTTGCGGTTTAGATAGTCTTAGGACTTGTTAGAACATTCCCTTAACCCTGGAATTATCATAAACCCATCCCATTCGAAATCGCCAACCTTTTCGACCCCCTCCAAGCCACACAAACCCCTCATCTCTAAACAAATTGAGGTCACACTCCTCAACTCGTGACAACTACTTACTGACTCATAAAGATCGGACAGTAAACAATAATATTGTGAAACATCGCGCTATATGGCCGCAAGCAGTCAAGCAGTTCTCAAGCTGATGAGGATGTGCTCACTTAGGCCGCAATTGTTGGCTAGCACTCCTTGTAGGACATCCTTCGAGCTAGCTGGAACGGTGGTGCTCAAAGTTCGGATCATGTTGAAGATTTACTCTCAAATACTTTGTGAAATTTTTATACCATTTGCCGGACTTCAATGCCGTGGAGATTCTTTTTGGTTAATCGAAGATGCAAACAATAATGGTAGGTACCCATGCCCTGTGTAAAATTTAACAGGAATACCGTTTGTTTGGAAGAAATTAATTAGCAGTGTTACTAGTGTACAACAGTACCT
This sequence comes from Tholera decimalis, assembly GCA_943138885.2. Lineage (NCBI taxonomy): Eukaryota > Metazoa > Arthropoda > Insecta > Lepidoptera > Noctuidae > Tholera > Tholera decimalis. The sequence goes on along the minus strand of OW964557.2, from coordinate 1,022,593 downwards.
ACCTCGCAAATCAGAGCGACCTCTGTGAATTTAGAAAGAAAGTTATTAGACCTAATTTAGGGCGTCCAAAAATACAAGTAATAAAATAAAAAACTTTGTTAAATAAAAAAGTATATTGTGTCTCTTACGACTATGCCAAATAGGCCCAATTAAGAAAAATGTCAGACTCCTGCAAGCGCCTGACGCTGGTTTTCAACTAGACCTTCTGTAGCGAGGACGTGCTACAGTGATGTAAAGCTTTTTAGTGTTTGTGTTTAGTTATCGTGCACAAGACAGCCCTAGAAAAGTATACGATATTTAATAAGGAGTAGTTAGTTGTGGCCCAGTGCCAAGGTCTGGCTTACGAGTTGTAGGTTTTGAACCCAGCCAGGCTCATTCAATTGTGCATTTTCATCAAAACCACTGTTTTAAAAATTGGCTAAGTGCGAGTCAGACTCGGCCATGAAGGTTTCCGTAGTAGTTACGCAAAATAACTTTGTTTTCTATAGTGTTTGTATGAATTACAAAGTTATATTTGCGGTTTTAGAAAATATGCTGTAGGCTTTTTTTTAAAGATGGGTAATCATCCAATGACTGACGATCTGGGTGGAGCGGGAGGGTGTGTCAGACTTTTACTGACTAAAACCCATCTGTATTTCATCATATGCCCTTCGTGTTCCGAGGCCGCGGTAACTCTTTTGAACTATTCCGCAACCACGGCAGGCAACGGCCCCCTTGTGGGCCCCGACAATTTAGCTGACACTCTTTGAGGCGCGCGTAGAACACGACGCGCCGTCTATCCGGGCCTGGTTTCAGTCGGGCGACGAGCTACCCATTGCTCGCAGCCAGCAGGCCCAAGCCTGCGGTGGCTGGAAGTCACCCTGCGACGGCTGAGACGCAAGGGCTGTGAGGATCTTGAAACCCGCCTCTCGCTCGCGCGTCCCGCCACCTCCTTCACTTGCATAACTGCTTCACAGAAAGAGGTGACTGCTTCCCATGCCTCCTCGCTCCGGACCATGGATTGAACCAGGGCCGGGAGCGAGCGGTCACCGCCTATCACCCCTACGAGGACACGGCGGAGCTCTGCTCAAGCGGGGCAAACCTCGATTGTGTGTTCCACCGTGTCCTCAGGGCGATCCTTGCAGTGGTGACACCCGGGTGTTTCCTCCCACTGAATCTGACACAAGTAACTCCCAAAACAACCGTGTCCGGTGAGCACCTGCGTAAGGCGGAAGGTGAGGACGCCATGACTCTTTGTTAGCCACTCCTCAAAGAGGGGACTTACCGCCGCTATTGTGTTGTGCCCAATAATTATATAGGCTAGAATTATATCATATACAGTACGGCCGTTCTAACTTGGCGAGTGTGAAGTTAGGCTCTGCGAACTTTAGCGCTTGTGCACTCGTACAAAAATAAAGGTTTTAAAAAAATAAATGCCAATTACGGTTGTTAACAGGAATAACAACTGCTAATTGCATTTATTTTTTTAAAACCTTTATTTTTGTACAAATGCACAAGCGCTAAAGTTCGCAGAGCCTAACTTCACACTCGCCAAGTTAGAACGGCCGCATTGTATGTTATGTTCTTTCTATGACTGCGCATAAAGTTATTAATATATATTTTTTAATAACATAGGACAAGTGCTACTAACAAACGAGTCAAAAACTTGAAATAAAAATGATTTGAATTTGAATAATGCAGTGCATAAAGTCGGCCTGTTACAACATTTTAGTGTGAAATGAAACGTTTATCGATATTTGCGAACAAATAAACTGTTTCAATTTTATTTAAAAGTATTGGTTTTATTTACGTAAGTCAAGCATCTTCTATATTCTGAATTTTTGTACACATGTCGGGGCCACTCTCAAAGGCACGTGTAACGTTAATGTTTGCATGGACTTTTAAATCGAAGGCTGCAAATACACTTGTGTATTTAAAAAATACGTGTTACTAGCTGAAAATTCAATTGCTTTTTTATTTATTCAAATTAACGAATAACGCTACTTAAATAAATATTTATGAAGATCGAATGTTGCTTGTAAACTTGTTTTGTTTTAGATAATTTTAGTAAATGTTCACTTCATTTTCTCAAAAAAGAAACTTGTAACATCTACTATTAATTTCTTAATCGTTTATTGTTTGTTTAAAATTACAAATAGATAAAGTGTGACTTGTTGATGTGAACTGATCAATAAATGTCACAGAATAATTTTATCAGATAATCGCTTAGTGAATGAATAGTTTTTTATATCTTTTTTTTGGGGTTTTTGTCCAATAAGAATATGTCATATTCATATTCTCTAAGCAATATAATAAAATGCAACTCTAAAATACTAGGCTCCTCACTGCTGAACGATTAAAACTAAACTACATAGTCCTTTGACATACATCGATTTTGGGTTTGCCAAAATACTTTGAACTAGTCTTTCATCCAGTATGTTTAACTTATAGTCGTTCAGCAGCGAGTCGAATGAATAGTTTGGTGGTTAGTTTATAAAATATAGGACATAAGCCAATGATAATTTGATCGTTGCGTAATGATTTACGCAACGATCAAATGATCAATGTTTCTATCTAGAAACACTCAAAATATTTGGAAAGCGACTGATTACATTTCCTTTTTATAACCAAGAAACTACCTACCTACCCATTGCACAGATAAATAATAGAATCATTTTCTAAGTTTTGTTCTCCACCTGTAAAATTACTACAAGCACCATTACTGTAAAACTTCTACCTGAAAAAAAAACAGATAATTTTCTTAGCCTTTTCTCAACTACGTAACCATATTTTGCAGTATTGTAAATCAAGTGTTTGTTTAAATTATTGGTGTACAGTCGCCAGCACATCAAGCTATCCGAATCTGTCAAATTTATCCAATTGAGTTTGAACCTTATCGTGTTGTAACAAAGTTGTAAATCTATTAAATTATTTTGACAGATTGGAGTCGGTTGATGTCCCGGCCACCGTAAAATCAAGAGTATTCTATCTATCTATCTATCTATGTCGAGGTCAGTTTCCAGTCTAACCGGATGCAACTGAAGACTTGTTTTTTACTTGGAGCGACTCCCTTGGCAAGACAGGTGGCAGGTTATCGGCGGCGTCTAAAACGACTGTCAAATAAGTACTTGTACAAAACACAGGCTATGGGAACGGGTCGAGGAATGTCAAGACGGTCACCCGTCCACGAACAGACCTCGTTAACCTTGAAGATCAACCGGGGTGTAATTATGTTGCCACGAGCTCCAGAAAAAAACTTAGAGATTTAAAAAATCACGTAAACATAAATAAATAATAATTTTACATCATCCTCTGATTTCTCAGGATTTTACTTATAATTATATTTTTTTTTTAAAGAAAAACTAGCAATTTGGGTAGAATTCACATTACTTGCAATCTTGTCCCCTCCAACGCTTCAAATACTTTAACGATCTACGGATACTTCTTACAAATGGACGTAGTTAAGCAGAAAGGACTCAATCCACACTTTGGCCTAAATTGAGTTAAGTATGCCATCGTACTCCTGAAAGTCGAATCTATCATGTAGTGAAAACCTTTTTTTTTTAATGTACACGGAAACTAGTTTTTCTCACTACCCCGACTCAACCCACAGTATGAAGAGCATATAAAATGTATTTGCTGAAAGAACTCAGTCGGCCTGAATTGTTTCTGATTAATGACATTCCTATGAGTATGTTCTTAAGGTCCATAAACCAGAATAAACTCAAACAGTTTGGATCCTTTCTGAGAATTAGTTTTGATTGGAAATATAATAATATCAAATAACTGAAACAACTCAAACAGTTTGGGTTGTTTCTGTGATATAAGTTTACTGACATATAAATATTTATTTTTGTTTATCAGAAACGACTCAAAACACTTGAGATATTTCAGAAAAATAGCTTTTGATGAACAGCACATTAGGACATAGATAGCTAAGCAAAAATTACTCAATCTACAATAATTCACTTTTGACATAATATATGGGCGTTCCAAGTTTCAGCTGTAATTTCTCTAACAAAAAGTTTAATTTTTGCCCCTTATTATTAAGAAGATAGTTTGTATTATATTATCTGTAGTCATCTATATACACTTGAGAGCAATAGAATCGCACACCCCAGATACTTAAAAAAAAGCTGAACGTTCTTAATAAAATTGATAAAACATTAAAAAGTAGCAATGTCAACTTAAAGGTTCATTAATTACCTTTTCAATGATACCAAGTATACCACCAAACGGTATGCAAAATGCTCAAAAGGATCTTTTAGGAGATGAAATGAAACTTACAAGTAAAATTGCAACTATTTCATTTAGGGAACTAGACATTGAATGGAAATGAATCAGGAAAATACAATAATTATGTTTATTTTGCAAATGCCTTTTTTTTTTTTTTTTTTTTTTTTAACGTGGTAAAATTATCAAATAAGTCCTCCCACCCCAGGCAGGGTGGGAGGGACTGTCAGACTTTTACTGACTAAAATCCACGGTGTTCCTTCAATAACCCTTTACATACCGGGGCCACGGTAACGGGATGAGTCCCACGACCCCGGCAGGCTTCGGCCCTCTGCAGAGGGGGCCTCGTCATGTTGCTGACGCTCTTTGAGGCGCGCATGGAACACGACGCGCCGTCGACCCGGGCATGGTCCATGGTCGGACAGCGAGTTGCCCTTTACTCGCTGTCCGCATGCCCGCGCCTACGGTGGCCGGAGATCGTCGGCCGACGTCCGACGCCGTGGGCGTCTACCACTGCGGCTGGGCTGGAGGGAGGACGCCATCCTCTCCCTCACGCGGCCCGCCTCCTCCTTCGAAAGCATGACTGCTTCGCAGAAGGAGGCGACCGCTTCCCACTCCCTCTCGCCCCGCAGCATGGCCTCGACCAAGGCCGGGCGCGAGAGGTCTCCGCCTATTGTCGCCGTGAGGACACGTCGGTGCTCTGCCCAAGCTGGGCAGTCCTGCACCGTGTGCTCGACTGTGTCCTCAGGGCGACCCTCGCAGTGGTGACACCCAGGCGTCTCTTCCTTACCCATCAGACACAGGTACCTCCCGAAACTTCCGTGTCCGGTGAGGACCTGCGTCATGCGGTAGGTCAGGACGCCGTGACGCCGATCTAGCCACTCCTCAAAACTATGATTAGGTAGAATAATTCGATTATCAACATCTAATAATCGAAAATTTCTTGGATTTATTTCGTTAGAAGGAATTATATAAGAATCAAATTCAATGTTATGAAAATCTGAATATTCATAACTTCAATATCATTGATGTCCAATAGATTTTAAGGTAATTAAAGGGTTATTTAATTCATCTAATAAATATAATAAACGTAATGAGGGTAATGCAATAAAAATTAAAGTAATTGCTGGTAGAATGGTTCAAATTAATTCAATATATTGTCCTTCTAGTAAAAATCGATTAATATATTTATTGAATAATAAACTAGATATTAAATATCCTACTAAAATTGTAATTATAATAAGAATAATTAAAGTATGATCATGAAAAAAAATAATTTGTTCTATTAAAGGAGATGCTCTATTTTGTAAATTAAGATTAGATCATGTTGCAATTTCTAAAAAAAGGATAAACCTTTATAAATGGGGTTTAAATCCATTACATATAATCTGCCATATTAGAAAAAATTACTTAAAATAGGTAATTCATTATATGAATGTTCAGCAGGGGGCAGATTTTGATATCATTCAATTGAAGATGATAAATTTAAAGTGAATAAAGCAATTCGTTGGTTAACTAAAGATTCTCAAATAATAATTAATATAAATATTGTAGCTAATAATGAAATATAAGAACCTAAAGATGAAATAATATTTCAAGAAATATAGGAATCAGGATAATCTGAATATCGTCGAGGTATTCCTGCTAACCCTAAAAAATGTTGAGGAAAAAAAGTTAAATTTACTCCAATAAATATAATAAAAAATTGAATTTTTAATATGTAAGGATTTAAAGATAATCCTGTAAATAAAGGATATCAATGAATAAATCCCCCTAAAATAGCAAATACAGCTCCTATAGATAAAACATAATGAAAATGAGCGACTACATAATAAGTATCATGTAAAGTAATATCAATTGAAGAATTAGATAAAATTACTCCAGTTAATCCTCCAACAGTAAATAAAAATACAAATCCTAATCTTCATAAAATAGAAGGTGAATAATTAATTTGAGTTCCATGTAAAGTAGCTAATCATCTAAAAATTTTAATTCCAGTTGGAACTGCAATAATTATTGTTGCTGATGTAAAATAAGCTCGAGTATCAATATCTATTCCTACAGTAAATATATGATGAGCTCATACAATAAATCCTAATAAACCAATAGCTAATATAGCATAAATTATTCCTAAACAACCAAATGTTTCTTTTTTTCCACTTTCTTGGGAAATGATATGAGAAATTATCCCAAATCCCGGTAAAATTAAAATGTAAACTTCTGGATGTCCAAAAAATCAAAATAAATGTTGATAAAGAATAGGATCTCCTCCTCCTGCAGGATCAAAAAATGATGTATTTAGATTTCGATCTGTTAATAATATAGTAATAGCTCCTGCTAAAACAGGTAAAGATAAAAGTAATAAAAATGCAGTAATTCCTACTGCTCAAATAAATAAAGGTATTTGATCAAAAGATAAACTATTTAATCGTATATTAATAATTGTGGTAATAAAATTAATAGCTCCTAAGATTGAAGAAATACCAGCTAAATGAAGGGAAAAAATAGCTAAATCTACAGATCTTCCTCCATGAGCAATATTAGATGATAGTGGGGGGTACACTGTTCATCCTGTTCCTGCTCCATTTTCTACAATTCTACTTGAAATTAATAAAGTTAATGAAGGGGGTAAAAGTCAAAAACTTATATTATTTATTCGAGGAAAAGCTATATCAGGAGCTCCTAATATTAATGGTACAAGTCAATTACCAAATCCTCCAATTATAATAGGTATAACTATAAAAAAAATTATAATAAAAGCATGAGCAGTTACAATGGTATTATAAATTTGATCATCTCCAATTAAAGATCCTGGATTTCCTAATTCAGCACGAATTAATAATCTTAAGGATGTTCCTACTATTCCCGCTCAAATACCAAAAATAAAATATAATGTTCCAATATCTTTATGATTTGTTGAATAAAGTCATTTTCGCTAAATAAAATGGCTGAGATTTAAGCGATAAATTGTAAATTTATTTACGAGAATAATTTCTCTTTTATTAAAATAGTTAACAATTAGTCTTATATTCATAAATGATATAAAATTGCAAATTTTAAGGAGTAGAAATTTCTATTAAGGCTTAAAGAAATATTTCTTTATAAATAATTTTGAAGATTATTAGTTTAATTTAACTTAAAACCTTAATAAAAAAAAAAAGTTCTTAAAATTATCCCAAATAAAGAAATAAATGAAAAAAAATTAATTAATGTAAAATAATTATTTTTAATTAAAATTTTAAATCATTTTAATTTTAAGTAATTAAATATAAAAGCTGAATATCTAATACGAATATAAAAAAATAATATAATTAAACTTATACAAATAAAAATAAAAGTTAATAAATATATATTATTGTTAATTAAAAAATTAATAATAATTCATTTAGGGAAAAATCCAATAAAGGGGGGTAATCCTCCTAATGAAAGAAAATTAATTAATAAATTAATTTTAATGAAAAAATTTATATTATTAATAAATAATTGGTTAATAAAATATATATTTAAAATATAAAAAAGAAAGCATATAATTCTAATTATGAGTGAGTATATAAAAATATAAAAAAATCATAAAGTTTCTCTAATTATAATAGCTGAAAGTATTCATCCTAAGTTATTAATTGAAGAGAAAGCTATTAATTTTCGTAAAGAGGTTTGATTTAACCCCCCAAATGCTCCAATTATAATATTTATGATAATAATAATAATAATAAAATTTTTATTTAAATAGTAAGATAAAATAATTATAGGGGTAATTTTTTGTCAAGTTATTAAAATAAAATTATTAAATCATGATAATCCTTCAATAATATTGGGGAATCAAAAATGAAAGGGGGTTCTTCCTATTTTTATAAGTATAGAAGAATTTATTATGATAGAAATAAAATTATTTATTTCAAAATTTTTTATTAATATTAATTTAATTAAAATTGTAAATAAAAAATTAATTGAAGCAATAGATTGGGTTAAAAAATATTTTAATGATGCTTCAGTAGATAATAAATTTATAGGATTAGAAATTAGGGGGATAAATCTCAAAAGATTAATTTCTAATCCAATTCAACACCCAAATCAAGAATTAGATGAAATAGAAATTAAAGTTCTAAAAAATAAAATAAATATAAAAAATATTTTATTTGAAATATATGTAAAATAAATTTAAAATAATTTTTTGAGGAGAATTATAAATTCAATTAATAATATTTATATATTTTAGTGTAAGATGCACGATAGTTTTTGATACTATTAGGTATAGTTTAATTCTATAAAATATAATAAAGGTAAAAAATTACTTAATTTATCCTATCAGAATAATCCTTTAATCAGGCACTTTATTTTAAAAAAAAGGTATTTCCTTTATATTTGGGGTATGAACCCAAAAGCTTATTTAGCTTATTTTTAATAAATAAATTTTTATTTATATGAAAATTTTATTAAATATGGTTTTGAATAAATTTAAATAAATATTTATATTTATATTAATATATATATATATATAAATTTTTATTAAATTAATTTTTATAAATATATTAATATATATAAATATTTATTATATAAAATTAATTTTAATTATATTAATATATTATTATTTTTATGAATATTTATTGTTTAATTCTTAAATCTAGTTTTTAATATAAATATTATGAAAAAGAAAAAAGAGAAATTATTTAAAATTTAATAATTTATATTAAATATTTTAATATAAAAAAAAAAAAAAAAAATCTATTTGAAAAAATTTATAAATATATATAAATTTTTTATGGTTTAAAAAATTTAATTTAAATTTATTTTACATATAAATTTTAGTGTAAATTATAAATTATTTTAATAATATTTTATTTAATTTATAATAGTAATTAATATTAAAAATTTAAGAAATTAAGATTTAGTAATATTTTAATTAGTAACAAATTTTGTGCCAGCAGTTGCGGTTATACAAAAGTTAAATTAAATTTTATTAGTAATTAATAATTATAATAAATTTATTTATAATAAAAAAATTAAATTATTAAGTGAAATTTTAGTTTAATTAAATTTTATATTAAAATTATGATTTAATAAATTTATTAAAAAACTAGGATTAGATACCCTATTATTAAAATTTAAAATTATAATACTAAAATAGTATATAATTATTTATTGAAACTTAAATAATTTGGCGGTATTTTAGTTCATTTAGAGGAATCTGTTTAATAATTGATAATCCACGAATAAATTTACTTAATTTAAAATTTTGTATATCGTTGTTAGAAAAATATTTTTTAATAAAATTAATATTTTATAATTATTATTTTAATTTAAATCAGATCAAGATGCAGATTATAATTAAGAATATAATGGATTACAATAAATTTATTTAAATGAATATTAATTTGTAATAATTAATTGAAAGTGGATTTAAATGTAATTTTATTTATTTTAATAAAATGATTAAAAATTAAAATATGTACATATTGCCCGTCGCTTTCATATAATTATAAGTTGAAATAAGTCGTAACAAAGTAGAGGTACTGGAAAGTGTTTCTAGAAAGAACAAATTAGAGCTTGAAATTTAAAGTATTTCATTTACATTGAAAGGATATTAAAATTAATTAATTAATTTGAGGGGTAAAATTAATAAATTAATAAATTAATAAAAAAAATTTTAAATAAAAATATTTGGGGGTTATAGTATTTTTATTGAAAAAATTAATTAATTTATAGTAAATTAGTATTGTAAAAGAATTTTGAAATAAATATTAAATAATAAATTAGATTAAAGTAATTTTAATTTAGTGTATCTTGTGTATCAGAGTTTATTAATAAAAATTATTAAAAAATAAAATCTCGAATTTAAAAGAGATAATTAATTAATTGAGTTATTGTTGCATAAATATTTAAAATAATTAATTTGAAATGAAATGTTAATCGTTTTTAAATATATCTATTTTTTTTAGAAAAAAATTTAATTTTATATTAATATAAAAAAAAATTAATTAATTAATTTTTTTTTATATTAATATTATATTTTAAGGGATAAGCTTTAATTTAAATTTATATAAATATTAGTTTAAAATTTATTTGAAATTTATATAATTTATATTGTTAAAAAATTTTAATTTATTATAAATAATTTCATTAAAAATAAAATTTAATTTAATTTTATATTTTTATAAAAAAAAAATTTTTAATTAAAAAAAAATTAATATAATGATAAAATTAGTATATAATTAAAATTAATAATATTATATTTTAATAAATTAATATAAAGGAATTCGGCAAAAATTTATATTCACTTGTTTATCAAAAACATGTCTTTTTGTTAATAATTTAAAGTCTAATCTGCCCACTGATTTTTATTAAAGGGCTGCAGTAATTTGACTGTACAAAGGTAGCATAATCATTAGTCATTTAATTGGTGACTTGTATGAAAGATTGGATGAAATATAAACTGTCTTTATATTATAACTTAGAATTTAATTTTTTAATTAAAAAGTTAAAATAAATTAAAAAGACGAGAAGACCCTATAGAGTTTTATAAATATTAAAATTGAGATTATTTATAAGATTAAAATTTAAATTATTAATATTTATTTCATTGGGGTGATGAGAAAATATAATAAACTTTTTTTATAATTTTAACATAAATAAGTGAATTTTTGATCCAATATTATTGATTATAAGAAAAAATTACCTTAGGGATAACAGCGTAATTTTTTTTTTTAGTTCATATAAAAAAAAGAGTTTGCGACCTCGATGTTGGATTAAGATAAAATTTAAATGAAGAAGTTTAAAATTTTTGATCTGTTCGATCATTAAAATCTTACATGATCTGAGTTCAAACCGGTGTGAGCCAGGTTGGTTTCTATCTTTTAAATAATAAAATATTTTAGTACGAAAGGATCAAATATTAAAATTAAATTTAAATTAAATGAATTTTATTAATTTTATTTTATAATTATAAATAGATAATCATATGTATATATATATATATATATTAACTATTTTGGCAGAAAAATGTAATGATTTTAGAATTCATTAATATATAATTAATTTATATAGATAGTAGATGTTTCTATTTGATATATATATAATTATAATTGGGTTATTAATTTTAGTTATTGGGGTTTTAGTGGGGGTTGCTTATTTAACTTTGTTAGAACGTAAAGTTTTAGGTTATATTCAAATTCGTAAAGGTCCTAATAAAGTAGGATTTATGGGAATTTTGCAACCTTTTTCTGATGCTATTAAATTATTTACTAAAGAACAAACTTATCCTAATTTTTCTAATTACATTTGTTATTATTTTTCTCCTGTAATTAGATTTATTTTATCTTTAATAATTTGGTTATTAATTCCGTATTATTTTAATTTGATTAGATTTAATTTAGGAGTTCTTTTTTTTTTATGTTGTACTAGATTAGGGGTTTATACTGTTATAGTTGCTGGATGATCTTCTAACTCTAATTATGCATTATTAGGGGGTCTTCGATCAGTTGCTCAAACTATTTCTTATGAAGTTAGATTAAGATTAATTTTAATATCTAGAATTATTATAATTATGAATTTTAATTTATTAAAATTTTTTTATTATCAAAATTTTATTTGATTTATTTTTTTAATATTTCCTTTAAGATTGTGTTGATTAAGTTCTAGATTAGCAGAAACAAATCGAACTCCCTTTGATTTTGCAGAGGGTGAAAGAGAATTAGTTTCTGGGTTTAATATTGAATATAGAAGAGGGGGCTTTGCTTTGATTTTTTTAGCTGAGTATTCTAGAATTTTATTTATAAGAATATTATTTGTTTTATTATATTTAGGGGGATTTAATTTAAGAATTATGTTTTATATAAAATTAAGATTTATTTCTTTTATATTTATTTGAGTTCGTGGAACATTACCTCGTTATCGTTATGATAAATTAATATATTTAGCTTGAAGGGGGTATTTACCTATTTCTTTAAATTTTTTATTATTTTTTTTAGGGTTTAAAATTTTATTATAATTTATAATTTAATTATTTTTAGTATAAATTAATAGAAACTAATTCTTTCTTAAGTTTTCAAAACAAATGCTTTTTATTACAAGCTCATTAATTTAATTAAATAATAAGTTATCTCAATACTTATTTATAATTGGGTTTAAAATAAAATAAGAAAAATATAAAATTGTTAATAGTTGACCTGTAATAATATAAGGATCTTCTACAGGTCGAGCTCCAATTCAAGTTAATAAAATAATAATTGTTACTATTATTCAAAATATAATTTGATTAATAGGATAAAATTGATTACCTTGAATTTTTTTATTGAAAGTAAAGGGTAAAATAATTAAAATTAGGATAGATATAACTAAAGCAATAACTCCTCCTAATTTATTTGGGATTGATCGTAAAATTGCATATGCAAATAAAAAATATCATTCTGGTTGAATATGGACTGGAGTTACTAAAGGATTAGCTGGAATAAAATTATCAGGATCTCCTAATAAATATGGGTTTGTTAATGTTAGGATAGTTAATAAAAATAATAAAATAATTGTTCCAATTAAATCTTTAAAAGTAAAAAATGGATGGAAAGGAATTTTATCTAGATTTCTATTTAATCCTAATGGATTATTTGATCCTGTTTGGTGAAGAAATAATAAATGAATTATTGTTATTATTAAGATAACAAATGGTAATAAAAAATGAAATGTGTAAAATCGAGTTAAAGTTGCATTATCTACTGCAAAGCCCCCCCAAATTCAAGTTACAATTTTTACCCCTAAAGAAGGAATAGCCGATAATAAATTAGTAATTACAGTTGCTCCTCAAAAAGATATTTGTCCCCAGGGAAGTACATAACCTATAAAAGCTGTTGCTATTAATAAAAATAAAATAATTACTCCTACTATTCAAGTATATTTTAAATTAAATGATTCATAATAAATTCCTCGTCCAATATGAAGATAAATACAAATAAAAAAAAAGGAAGCTCCATTAGCATGTAAAGTGCGAATTAATCACCCATAATTTACATTTCGGCAAATATAATTTACTCTATAAAATGCTATTTCAATATTAGCTGAGTAATATATAGTTAAAAATAATCCTGTTAAGATTTGAATAATTAAGCATAAAGCTAGTAATGATCCAAAGTTTCATCAAGCTGAAATATTAGATGGTGATGGTAGATCAATTAATGATCCATTAATAATTTTTAAAATAGGATGGGTTTTTCGAATATTAATATATTTATTTATCATTATTTATTTTAATTTAAAGGGTTGATCGAATAGGACCATAAAAAATATTAGTAATTTTTACTACTGCAATTAATGTAATAAATAAATAAATAATTAATATTAATATAATTAAAAAAGTTTGATTATTATATAATTTTCTTAGATTAATTTTATTTTCATTATTTAAAAATAATATTAATCTATAAAAATTATTTATATCAGAATTAATTGATAAATTTATTCATGATAAATTATATTTATATATATATATAATTATTAAAGTTAATAGTACAATAAATGTAAAAATTTTTTTAAAGTTGATATTTATTTTAAATATTTCATTTGATGCAATACTTGAAACATAAATAAATAATACTAATAAACCTCCTAAAAAAGTGATAAATAAAATATAAGAAAATCAATAAGTATTAATAATTATACCGGATAAAATACAAATTATTAAAGTTTGAGTTAAAATTATTAGTCCTATAGATAATGGATTATTTAAAAATATTATAATAAATGAAAATATAATTAATAATAAAGAAAAAAATAATTTTATAATTTCAATTCAAAGAATAGTTTAATTAAAATAATAATTTTGGAGATTATTGATAAAGATATTCTTTTTCTTTGAAGTTTTTAAAATATAAACTTAACTTTGATTTACAAGACCAATATTTTTTTTTTAAACTATAAAAACAAATGATAATTTTAAATATATGAGTTATTTTTATTTTTATATTTATTGTAGGTAATTTAATTTTTATTTCTAAACATAAACATTTATTAATTATTTTACTTAGATTAGAGTTTATTGTTTTAAGAATTTATTTTTTTATGTTAATTTATTTAAGTTTTATTGATTATGATATATATATATTAATATTATTTTTAGTATTTTCAGTTTGTGAGGGGGCTTTAGGTTTATCAATTTTAGTTTCAATAATTCGAACTCATGGAAATGATTATTTTCAGAGATTTAATTTATTATAAAATAAAATATAATATTATTATTAATATAATTATTATTATTATTAATATAATTTTATAAATAAATGATAAAATTTTTAATTATAATACTTTTTATATTTCCTTTATGTTTTATAAAAAATATATTTTGAATGGTTCAAATAATAATATTTTTATTGATATTTTTATTTATGATTATAGGGATTAAATTAAATTTATTTTGTAATATAAGATATATAATATCTTGTGATATTATATCTTATGGATTAATTATTTTAAGAATTTGAATTTCTATTTTAATAATTATAGCAAGAGAAAATTTATATAAAGTAGATTTTTATATTAATTTTTTTTTATTTAATATTATTTTTTTATTAGTTATATTATATATAACTTTTAGAATAATAAATATATTTATATTTTATTTATTTTTTGAGGGGAGATTAATTCCTACTTTAATGTTAATTATTGGTTGAGGTTATCAACCTGAACGAATTCAAGCTGGGATATATTTATTATTTTATACTTTATTTGTTTCATTACCTTTATTAATAGGGATTTTTTATATTTTTAATGAAACATATTGTATAATAATTTATTTTCTTAAATTTTTTAATATAAATATATATATATTATATTTTTCTATAATTTTAGCTTTTTTAGTGAAAATACCTATATATTTTGTTCATTTATGGTTACCTAAGGCTCATGTTGAAGCTCCTGTTTCAGGGTCTATAATTTTAGCGGGAATTATGTTAAAATTAGGAGGTTATGGTTTATTACGTTTATTAATTTTTTTACAAGAAATTAATTTAAAATTAAATTATTTAAGAATTATTATTAGATTAATTGGTGGATTTTATATTAGATTAAAATGTTTTTGTCAAGTTGATATTAAGTCTTTAATTGCTTATTCTTCTGTAGCCCATATGAGAATTGTTATTAGAGGCATTATAATTATAAATTATTGAGGGTTTATTGGTTCTTATATTTTAATAATTGGTCATGGTTTATGTTCTTCAGGAATATTTTGTTTAGCTAATATTAGATATGAACGTTTACATAGACGAAGATTATATATTAATAAGGGAATAATAAATTTTATACCTTCTATAAGATTATGATGATTTTTATTAATATCTTCAAATATAGCTGCTCCTCCAAGCCTTAATCTTATAGGTGAAATTAGATTAATTAATAGATTAATAAGATGATCTTGATTTTCTATATTTATATTAATATTGATTTCTTTTTTTAGAGCTGGTTATAGATTATATTTATATTCTTTTGTTCAACATGGTAATTATTATTCGGGTATTTATAGATATTATATAGGTGTTTCTCGTGAATATTTAATATTAATATTACATTGATTACCTTTAAATATTTTAATTTTAAAAATTGATTATAGAATAATTTGATTTTAATTTAAATAATTTTAAAAAAATATTGATTTGTGGTATCAAAAATATGAAATTATTCATTTTAAATTATTAATAATGTAAAATATTCAGTTTGTTTTATTTATTTTATTTTTTTATTAATTATAAGAATAATTAATTTTTTTTTTATAATTTATTTTATAATAAATGAAATAGTTATTTTATTAGAGTGAGACATTATTTCTTTTAATTCTATAATAATTGTTATATCTATTTTATTTGATTGAATATCTTTATTATTTATAATATTTGTTTTTTTAATTTCTTCAGTTGTTATTTATTATAGAAAAAGATATATAAGATCTGATTTAAATTTAATACGATTTATTATTTTAGTATTATTATTTGTTTTCTCAATAATATTATTAATTATTAGTCCTAATATTATTAGAATTTTATTAGGATGGGATGGATTAGGATTAGTTTCTTATTGTTTAGTTATTTATTATCAAAATTTAAAATCTTATAATGCAGGTATATTAACTGCTTTAATAAATCGAGTTGGTGATGTTTTTATTTTAATAGTTATTGCTTGAATAATAAATTATGGGAGATGAAATTATATTTTTTATTTAGAATTTATAAGTAGTGATTGAGAAAACATTCACACGTCATTTTTTTTTTGTAAATGTAAACTAGAAGAGGCCAATGTTTCCTAACTAAGAAACACTGAAACAAACTCAGCGGTTAACGTCTCTTTTAAAGTCCATAAAATCTGTAGTGATTAAATCATATGAGAGCCTTGTAGGTTTATGTCTGTTGAGCCCTTTAAAGGACAGAATCACACAGTTGTGAGCAGGCCCGTCTAAACAGTGCAAGCATTTGTCAGTTGTTGCTTAGCACAACTTAGAACCTTAAGGAGCTCGATCATTTTGACGGATAATACCAAAGTAGGGACATTTGGGTAGGCCAGCGTTCCAATACTCTTCGATGGCTGAATGCAGCCGTTGGAGTTGTGTAGGAGCTGGATTTCTTGCTCTTACCCGCCTTTTAAGGTTTCGATTTTATTTTTATGTTTCGAAGGCGACCGCCCACCCTGAGGATACCATCTTGATCTAAGTATGGGGTAAGTGTTTTAATGTTACTATTTTTCTTCATATTTTTATTTATTTTTAATCTGTTAATCTCATCTGTGAAGTCTTCACTTTGTACTAGCTTAATGCATTTCATCAAAGATGAATGCAATTCTTCAGTTGTTAAACTTCTGTTTTGGTAAGTATCTAATTCTCTCTTGTAATTAATAAATCTTCTACAATATGTTATAACTTTCAATAATTCTTGTAAGTTATCAAATTGCTTAAATTTTGCTGTGATATTATTTTCCTCTTGAATTTTAATATTAACTTGTATTTTATCTTTTTTCTGTTCCAGGTCAGTGACGACTACATCAGGCTGTTGTAATATTATTTTCCTTTCAGATAACCATTTTGGACCCTTCCACCATAACTCTGATTGTTTCAGTTCAGTAATTAACATGCCTCTTGACGCGATATCAGCTGGATTGTCTTCTGATGCAACATGGTACCATTTGTTATTATTGAGATTTTCAGTGATTTCTGCGACACGATTGGCTACAAATGTTTTCCATCTATGTGGTTCTCCGGATAGCCATGCGATGACGATTGTTGAATCGGTCCACGCAAACATTTGTGCTGTCGATATTCTCATAGCTGTACCTATTTGCTTCAACAGTCGAGAAAGAAGTAGTGATCCAGAAAGCTCCAAACGTGGTAATGATATAGTTTTTAGTGGTGCAAGTCTTGTCCTTGCTGCTATTATATTTGTTGTGATGTGACCGTCTTGAGATTCTACTCTTATATATGCAACGGCTGCATAAGCTTTCAAGGATGCATCGCTGAAGCCATGAATTTGAATATGTTTTATTTCGGTGCTATAGGTTCGAAGCCATCGGTCAATATAAATGTTGTTTAGACCTTTGAATTCTTTACGCAGAGTCATCCATTCTTCTTGTAGTTCCGGGCTTATTATCTCATCCCAATCGACCCTTTCTAGCCACAGTCTTTGTATTAACATTTTAGCCATCACTACACTCGGGGCAATCCATCACAAGGGATCGAATAATTTTTGAACATCTGACAATATTGTCCGTTTTGTTATGTTGACAGAAGTTGTTGGTAGTTTTAATTGATATTGGAACTGGTCGGTTCCCACATTCCAAAACAAACCTAGTGCTTTTACAGTGCCATCCATTTTGTTTATTTCTAGGTGTGCAACAGAACTTCGTTTGTTTGTGTCAATAGATTTCATGAAGTGGGGACAATTGGATGACCACTTCGAGAGTGTGAATCCGCCCTTCTTCAATATGTGAGATACTTTCTTAGCAGATGTTATGGCTTGCTCTGATGTGTCTTCACCAGCTAGTAGATCGTCAACGAGGAAATTTTCTTTGATGATTTTGACTGCATTCGGGTAATCTTGTCCTTCATCATCCGCAACTTGATTATTACGATTTCTATTGCGAGATAGGGGGCTGATGCTGTTCCAAATGTAACTCGAAGCAAGCGATATTCTTTAATGCTGTCATGTTCCTCTTCTCGCCACAGAATGCGCTGAAACTGATTGGCGTCTTCTGGGTAAACACATATTTGTAGGTACATTTTCGTTATATCGCTGGCGTAGCAGACGCGTTTCATCCTCCATCTCATGATAATATTTCTGAGGTCTTCCTGAAGTTGAGAACCAACCATCAACTCGTCGTTGAGTGAGACTTGATTTGAACCCTTCGCTGATGCGTCGAAGACCACACGAGTCTTTGATGTTTCTTTATCCTCTCGGACGACAGCATGGTGAGGCAAGTACACAACCTTTTCATTTATGACTTCCTTTTCAGGTATTGCTTCCATATAGTTATCTAAATATTCTTTCATTACTTTCTTGTAGTTTTCTTTCAGGTGGGGTATTTTTCTAAATTTTCTTTCCAATTGTAGCAGTCTCCTTTTGGCTATTTCCTTCTAGACATGTGGGTTGTGGTATTTTCAAAGGTAACTTTACCATATATCTTCCCTCTTCTGTTCGCGTGTTTTTCTTCATAAATTGCTTCACACAATTTTTCTTCCTTTGTTAAGTTTCTTTTGTTTTCTGTGTCTATTTCCCACAGAGATTTTAGCATGATGTCCATATCTAATTGGTGATGAAGAACAAGAGCAGAATCGTGTTGTGACCTAGTGTTTATTTCACCGAAGAGAATCCAACCAAGGTATGTTTTCTGTGCACATGGTGTACCCGGTGGACCCTTGATAAGTTTTTCTTGTACGATTTGAGAGTATTGTTTGACACCTAGAAGTAAGTCTATGGGCCTGGTGTGTCGTAGTTCGAGTCAGCCAGGTTGAGTCCTTCTAGATGTGGCCAGTTATCAGCAGTAATTGTTTCAGGAGGAAGTTTAGTGGTAACTTGTCTGGACATGACAAAGGCTTCAACATCTATTTTGAAGTTGGTGTTCCAGCGGGAACCGATTTGCAGCTGTACCATGTGGTTTACATTTGTCTTCGTTGAACCCACTCCAATGATACTTCCTCTCGTTGATTGTTTGGTCAAATTGAGCATTTGAGTTGCTTTCTCACTAATGAGTGCTATCTGTGAACCTTGGTCTACTAATGCACGCAGTATGACGGTGTTCTTGTGTTTGTTTCGTGCTATCACCGTTGCTGTAGCTAATAGCGCAGTACCTTGTCTAGTACTGTGGTGTGAGGCGACCGTTGTATTGACAGTAACTTCTTTTAGTTCTTCTACATTTGTTTGAGCAGTCTTCGGTTGCATGGAGGTCTCTTGTACCGAAGTCTCAGGTTCTTTGTTGAGATGTAGAAGGCTATGGTGACGCCTTTTGCATATACGACAGGACATTTGTAGTCTACACCTTCTTGATGAATGTCCTGGTACTAAACAATTGTAGCATAGGTTGTTTGTTTTAACATAATTAACTCGTTCAGCAGGTTGCATTTTTGTAAACTCTTTGCAGTGACATAATGTTGTGGTTATCACTGCATAGAACACATGTTCTTCCCGATGGTGGTGATGATGTACTTGTGACATGAACAGCACGCTCCTTTGTTGTCTTATTTTGTGTTTCTGGTGACAAGCTCAAGTGTTCGGTATGTGGACTGAAGAAACCTTTTCAGATCGTCCCATGTAGGTAAGTCATCAGCATTTTCTTTGTATGAATGTTGTTCCCAGTCCTTGTGAGACTCAGGGCCCAATTTCTGAACTACCAGAAAAATAATTATAGGATCCCATGAATCCAAGCAAATGTTTAAATTTTGAAGGTTATTTAAACAATCTGTCGTGGTGTCCAATAAACTTTTAATTAAATTAGGTGACTGAGAACTCATTTTCTTTTGATAGACTAACTGCTTTAACACTGAATTCACGATCAAATGTTTATTTCCATATCTACTTTTTAATGTGTCCCAAGCTTGTTTATAATTTTTCTGTGTTACCTGGATATGTTTCAATAAGGTCTCTGCTTCTCCATTAACACTACACTTCAAATAATATAACTTTTGAACGTCACTAATAGTTGTGTTCGTGTGCACTAACGATGTAAACAAATTTTGAAATGTAGGCCATTCTTCATATTTTCCACTAAAAGATGGCAGCTGTATTCTGGGTAACCTCACAAGCGCATTTTGTTGTTCAGGATTCGTCGCGATACTTGAGTTATTTTGCAATGACGTCGTCGGCGTTGTAGTATTTTGTTCGCTCATTAAGTCACGTAGATCAGTCAACAAATCAAGATACAACTCTTCATAAACATAAAAGTCTTCATTAGCAAAATATGGTAATAGTGCCTTTTGTTCCTTTGGCGTTATTTTCACCAATGAATTATGAGCATTTTAAATGTAGACCAATAATCTTCTATCGCCTTTATACGGGTTTCAATGTAACCTTTAGTTAATCGTGATTTCGGGCATTTCTTGAGATTAACTTGAGTTTTTTGCAATAACGAAGCAGTATCTTCCAATATATTTAATAATTCCTTCACACTGGTCATGTTTATAAATCTTTTTCACTTCACTTTTAAGGTTAGGAATGCGTGTTCTATTATTCTCGCGAGGCGGCTGTTCGACACATGTATGTAGCTAGTAAATGATCCGGCGGATTCCTTGTTGTGTAGGATTGCTTAGGTTCACTAATTCTTATTAGGTGTATGGGAAGCTCGTTCCAAAAATTCACAAAAGCGTGTGTTCTCGAATGACGTTTATTAGCAACAACTTGCAACTAACTTCGTAGTTATGACATGCGTGAAGTAAACGCCGTAACAACCTGTCTTTACAAATTTACTCAACCTACATTTCATTTAATATCTCGAAATTTCTTGCAAAATATATCACTATTTTGATAACAATTATAATACAGGATGACTTTGAATAAATGCGACAAAAAGAAATGGGAGCTTCAGTTACAGTAACATAGTAATTATAAACTGTTTTTTCTACAATCTAAATCGTTAAAAAAAATACGTGATTATCGTTTTAAAATGGTCCATTGATGTTATTATCTTTATTTAAGTAGGAATTATCGGTATTCGAACAAAATAATTAATAGGCCAAATAAATAAGATAAATTAAAGTATCAAAAAATCTCGTCCGACTCATCGCAGTGCTCAATAATAATCGTGGAGTACTCATGTTATTAAACGTTGCCGTTCATTTATTTATTTATTTATTTATTTATTTATTTATTTAATTAATTACAACGGTTATGTTTACAACCAATGACAGTAACTAAAATTAAAAGAGACAATTATAACACATTCTTAAATATACAAAATAAACAAAGTAAAAAGTAGGTTAACGTTTTAACAACACTTTCATGAATTCTTCTCACAGTACATCTGACATACCAATAAAATCTTCATCCATTCCATCCGCAAACAGATCGCTTGTTGGATTAGAATCCAAGAGATCATTAAGCGCGGCCAGAGTGCGAGGAATTGGCGACTTAGCACGTGCAACAGTACGACATGGAGGCACGGCAAACAGCCTGTGCTTTTTGCCCCGGCAGTAATTGTCTGGGACAAAGAAGCGCGCCAGCACATGTAACACATCAGGAGCGTCAATAGTGCCACGGAGCACCTTACAGGCTACGGTGAGCTGATCTCGAGCTCGCCTTACCTCTAGGGAGTTGTATCCGAGGCAACCCAGTAAGAACTTTGTCGGATAGAGGTAAGGATAGTAGCCATGTTTCTGCTTATATAGGTACCTAAGTAACGCTTTTTGAACCTTTTCTAATAAAAGTGCGTAGGTACTTTCATGTGGATTCCACACGCAAGAGCTGGTTTCCAGCTTAGTACGTACGAGCGCATTAAATATTATTTTGACGGCATGAGCGGTGCGAAAATCGCGGCAATTACGCAGAACAAAACCTAACCTTTGGTAGGATTGTTTAGCTACCATGGCCATATGGTCGTGGAAGGTGAGCTTTCGGTCGAATGTGACTCCCAGGTCTTTCATGGCTGTCATTCACCTAATTTTGCATATTTTCTAGTGTAAGTATCGCGCGACGTTGCCAAACCTCGCATAATCGCCAGCGCAGATATCCCTTCCCGGCGACCACCCTGCCGCAGGATGGGTGGCAGGGCGGTCGCCTTGGCTTCGTTCATTAGTCGACCTAAAACGTTTGTAGGTCACGGTCGCGCGCGCATTTCGCAAATCCTACTTTACGTATTGCGAATAATTTGTATTGTCTTGTGTTTGTGTCATAACAATGCCTAAGACGAGACGAAATAGTCGTGAACCGTTAACAAACGTACAGTATCTCGATATTGTCATGTGGTACAACACCGTAAGAAATCTACGTGAAACGCAGTGAAGATTTCGGCTAAAATATCCCTCTTCGATCACATCATCACTTACCATGTAGAATTCTAAGAATAATTCGCATTCGAAACTGTAAAATCACAAACTTTTGTATTAATAAAACTTAAGGACAATTTGCGGCGCCGTGCTCAATTGTGTTTACAAAACGAAGGTGGACGCTTTGAACAATTAATAAAATACACGTAAGTGTACCGATTTCATTTATTGTAAATACAGTGATTCCAACTTTTTAAATACGCCAAAAATACAATAATTTGTTGTTGTAACAAACATTATTCAGGTTATACCTTACACTAAAACATTGTTTTACTATTTTACTTTTATTGTATTTTTGATAGTCCTAAGCCGACAAAAATATGAAGGGAAATTTGGTTTCACAAAATTTTTATTAATTGCAACGCGCGAAAGCGGTGCGCGTGCGGCCGGGCGGCCGGGGGCGCTCCGCTCGGCGCGATTCATTCATAGCGAGAATGTACCTAAATCGTGCCCACTACACGAAAACGGTAGTAGGTACGCAAAATTCTTTGATACTTTAATTATTTTAACGTTTTTCGTAACACTGATAAATTATTTTTTAATTTTACATTTGATATGTTCTAAATTTTCTTGACAACACGTATTATTGTATATTTAAATTTGTCGCGTCTATTCAATTTCACCCGGTATAAACTATCATCTCAATAATAAAGTGCAATAATTTAAAAAAATGTAACTTTTTGTTAGAGCAATTACAGCTGAAACTTCAAACGCCCGTATCTCAAAAGTGACTTTTTGTGGATTGAGTCCTTTCTGCTTAACTACGTCTAAATATAACTACATATAAGTATAACTAGGTAATTTTAGTCTGAATTAAAACAAAAAAGAAGTATTCTATAAGAAAACGGATTCACTTCTGAGGAGAGTAAGGGACAGTCACATAGACAGTGAGTGAGAGTGTGTCCTCTCCTATTATAAAACAGTTTGTGCGGAGGGTGATGGGTACTAGCACTAGATAATAAACTATTAGGTTTAGTTAATAGTTAATAATTAATTAATTTAGTTAATAATTTACTAATAAGTTACTAACATTTTATGGATTTTGTGGTCCGAAATGAAAAGATTCTATTCTATTCTATTACAAACAGGGCAAACAATGTTTTAATGAGCATGTGTTTAGAGTGCCAGTTTCCTCGTTTGAGCTATACATCTCCAAACAAAGAGGTTTTTAGCTGAAACTTTGAGACACTGTACAATAAATATGAAGGTATGTGACAACAATTTGTGTTGACGACGATGTGCGCCCGCGCACCGCCCGGCGGCGACCGGCTAACGCGTTAGGGGCGACACACATTTGTAACACATTTTGGTAGAAACAAACAATGGGTACCGGGCACTGAGGAGTTATGTCATATCAGTCATATGACTATATGGTGCAGAGGACTGAGAAAATGGAGGAGCCCTAGGGAACGTTGAATTGCTTGCTTGAGAGACATTTTGAAAAGGGATTTTGGAGGAGAATTCTTCCTATAACAATTATAATTCATCATTTAATCGAGTACGTAACGTATCTCATAGTGTTAGCAATCATTGACTAGCTTAAATTGATTAATTGGGTTCCGAGGTTCCGGAATCGAGTCTCGCTTTACCTATATACAGTAAAGTGATGTTCAGCAAATAAGTTGACAACACCGCTGGCGCAGGGGTTGGGCTATTGACTGTTACGCTGCGTGTCATGGGATCGATTTCCGCATAATAACAAATGTTTGTATGGACTAAATAGTTGTTTCGGGTTCTGGGTCATCATAAATATGCACCCACGATACCTGCAGGAGAAATTCGTGGTGAGTCGTAAAAAAAATTAAAACATAAAATCAAGTCATTAAAAATTAAATCAATCAATCAAGTGCTTGACCATCGACGACGAGTTGCAAGTCTATCAGTTTTCTATCGGTTACATTTCGGGGAGTGTGCGATGGAATTACACAATCTAATTCCGCCAAGCCCGTTCCATCATCGGACTACAAGACAAACGGCGATGCTCCATCGTTACATGGTGGACATCGCACCCACACGCACAAAACGTTTTGGGAATACTTTCATTATGCGTACAGCTAAGGAGTGGAATTCCCTGCCGGTGTCTGTGTTTCCCGATAGCTATAACCTGGGGGTCTTTAAGTCAAGAGCGAATAGGTTACTTCTAGGCAAGCGTGCTCCATCCTCGACCACATCATCACTTACCATCAGGTGAGATGGTGGTCAAACGCGAGCCTATTACCAATAAAAAAAAAACAATCAAAATTTACAAACTTAATATAGTTGCTTCGCAATGACAATGAGTGTTTCTGATCTATTTTACTTTAATTTACCTATTTCAGATATATTTGGAAGTGGGTGGTGTGGTACCCCCGTGCCTCGGAAAGCACGTTAAGCAAAAGCAACTCACCAGCCTCTCCGGTGCCTGAAATGAAATGAAATGAAACGAAATGAAATGAAATGAAATGAAATATTTATTTTGTAAATTGGTTATAAATAACACTTTTACACGTCATGTTTTTTTGCGTGTTAAGTTTAGCTGAGCTGAGTACCTAGGTCCTTCAGGTGCTGCGGCCTCAGCCTATCGAGGCCGCTAGCAGAGCCGCTTCAGAAGGAACAAACGGCTGTGATCACCTCTCGACCTGTAACGGTGAGTGTGTTTATGTCCTGATCGGGGGGGTCGGGAAAGGAAAGACCATCCGCTGAGGCAGGGTGTTTGCTCTCCAGAGCTACGAGAGTATCTGGAGAGTATGGGGCCACCACATCACTACTGAAAAGTATCCTGACAGCTCTGCTAATGTCACCTTCCCCTAATTTAAATTCGACTAGGCGGGATATACTTCTTGTGGAAGTAACCCTCTGTGTCGGTAATTTTGCATCCTGAATATGGGCCGAAATATTACAATTTTCTTTAATTTGTGAAGTTAAAGTTTTTTTGGTTGCCAAATTCTTTCAAACATGTAGGATCCTATACGGGAAGGTAAGCAGATGTTCCCAGGCACTTTGAGAGTTCTCGCGAGCGGCAAGGCGAACGCATCCTGCTCGGTTTTGTGCCACTACAGGTCTAGCGCCACGGGGAATTCGTTTTAAAACCGGAACAGAGTTTTTGAATTTTGGGAGAGTTTTCCAAAACGGATCCAAATGGAAGAAGGTGATGTAGGTGTTAAGAAAATGACGGGGTCTTATGTACTTTCAGATAATAATGATTAATGTAATTTTAAGCTTAAAACTTTTTATTTACCACGTGTATTTATTGTTTCGAGTTTCCGATATTTCACTGTTGCAAGCGCCATGATCACGGATGAACTGAAGTAATTGCGTGTGGACGCTTATGAGCAGACGAATCAGTCTACCCTCTTTCTCGTTAGTTTTTTGTGATCGACACCGCTACCACTATCACATGTATCATTAAACACTCGATTCTGTTCTCGACACACAAAACTCAGAAAAAAATAATAATAAAAAGCAATTTACTCGTCTGAAGACACTGGAAAACTCAGAAAATGGGTATTACAAAGCTGTATGTTTTGTTTATTGCCCAGTACTAGTGTTAGTGCGTTCAAAACCAGATAGTAATATTAGTTTCACTAAAACTAGATAACACTTAATTAGTGTAATTGTGTCACAATGTTCATGCGTATAAATTGACAATTATATTATGGCAATAGCTGCTGCGACTTGCTGAATTCCGGGATAACAATACCATATTTTATATGTTGACTTGTAACCTCCTCTATCTTCCAGTGAAAGATCCATTCTCCCATTAAAATCGGTTCTGTCGTTCCAGAGATATAGCACCAACAAACAGAAAGATAGACATACGACACGTTTAATGAGTTTGTTTGTGTTTTAGTATCGTATACATAACACTATACGCATGTGAAAAAACACAGTTATTTTGTAATCACTGACAGACAATGCAATTTTATTTACCTATATGCATTTATGAAATGAAATGAAATATTTATTTTGTAAATTGGTTAAATAACACTTTCACACGTCATGTTTTTTGCGTTTTATGTTTAGGCACATGAGGCCGGTGTTCTCTAACTGAAACGCCAAAACAAACTCAGAGGTCAACGTCTCTTTTAAAGCCTATACAATACTTATTGGTCCAATCATATGAAAAGCATGTAGTTTCATGTTTGTGGTGCTCTTTTGAGGAAATGACCACACAAATGTATGTATGCATGTGTGCAAAGATTGTATTTAAATGTCGCGGTTTGACAGTAAAATAAGTGTACGTACCTAAGTGTAACAAGACCTTATGTGCCACATCAGTGTATATTGTGCATCGTGGTCAGTTGTTGTCGGTTGTGGACAACGATTTGCTAATAGACGGAAACGAGTACAACGAGCCCGCGACCACCTGGGACACGCTCATTGGTACGTGAGACACGCTGCCATTCTTTACACAATACATATAGTACATTAAATAAACACATAAAGAAATTCATTTACAAGTGTAACAATTACTTAAAGACCACTTGCACTAATTTATGGGTAATTACATAATTTATGGATTAAATTTGAATTCGAGAAAGTCAGAGAGCCTTCCACCTGGGAACAGAAATGCCTTAACAGACTGCGAACCCAAGTCGGCCGAAGCGAAAATAACCTGTGTAGATGGGGATTTTCAGATGGCTCAGATCTCAAGTATATACATAGGTATGCGGCGTGACCCCACAGGATTATTGGCCATTTTCGATCTTGTTCTTGATGATCTGATATCAGCATCAGCGAGCGGAGTTCGCGTAGCTGAGTTTTGGGCCAAACTCATTTAAAATATTTTTACCACCCACACGCTGTGAAGAAGAACATACTATAATAACGATAATTATTATTAATTATTATGTTGCTTGTGGCAGACAAATCCCTTGCTTCGATATCACTTTTTAAAGCAGATTAAAGCTGACTACTTAATCCTTACATCCATCATTATTTGCTTAGTCTTTTCTCAAATATTTTGGGATCGACTTCCAGTCTAACCACAGCTGATAGTGTTTTACATAGAAAAACTGGTTACAATACGATACTGCTATTTCATATGTTGTATTCTTATAAATCTTTATACTTAGTACAGTCCTTCTACAACACAAAATCACCCCATATGTTACAATTACAAAAAACTTTTTACCAAAAAATTAAACCGACTCCCAAAAACACTGCAAAGTGAAAAGTGAGTCGGTTTAATTTTTTGGTAAAAAGTTTTTATTTCTCTCTTTTCAGTTGGTCGATTTTTAATTTACCTAGTTAAAAGAGCCTAAATGTCAACTACTTATAACCTTTTACAAAATATTGCTTTTCCCAATACTGGACCGTTAATTGTTGAGGAGTTCTCCTGGTACTTCACCATCAGCTCTACATCACCATATGCATTGTGACGAACATAAAGTGCTTAACATCCATATTCGAGTAATCGAATCGCAATCCACGAAATACTTTTTATTGAGTAGGTTCGGCGGCCATCTGTGGTCTTCATCATCACATCAGTTCCACTTCCCCAAATGGTATTTTTTGAGAGCAACTGCACAAGTTACTATAAGAAATACCCAAAACGCCATAGGTGTGCCTATAATATTTGAAGAGTTCCCTCGATTTCTCCAGGATCCCATCATCAGATCCTGACCTGGTGACAATGGGACCAATTTCGAAGTAAACCCTTTCAAACAAAAAAAAAAAATCCAAATCGGTTCAGCCGTCTTCGAGTAATCGGTGATCATACATAAAAAAAAAACGCGTCGAATTGATAACCTCCACTTTTGGTCGTCGGTTGAAAAAGACGCAAGGATAAAGTTTGTCAGCACTACAGGTGTAAATTCACATTTACCAAAATATTTTTTTGCTATCAAGGGCCTCAATTATATAACAAACTCAACGCAAATTTAAAATATTACTCTTTTTCAGCTTCATCTCAAAAAAAAAAATCATTGACAAGCTTCCTGCTTGAAAATAACTATTTTGATACTGAACGCCTTCTTTTTTCTGAAATTACTCCTCATTAAACCCCCTTACAGAAAACATAACACACAACACATCACTCACAATCACCAATTTACATTAAAAAAAAATTATACCAACTGAATGAATAATACATGTAATTTTTAAATTAAAATATTGTTAATCATTATTATATAAAAAACTGTTCTACTTGATCTATTATTGTTTAATTTAATCTTATGTTAACATTTGAATTTATTTTGGTTGAATAAATTTATTTATTCACTTTATTCAAAATTAAATTCAATTCATACATTCCAAGTATTGCACCTCCGACGCTATCTCTTCAACACTCATGGTTGACTGGTTGAGAATGCCTACGGCATTTAAGTCCTTTGTACATATGTGCATAAAGTGTTAATAAATAAATAAAACACTGATTGGTTAGTAACAAAGTTCCTTAATCTTAAACTAATTTACAAACTAAAATAGGTGTAGCATGAAAATTTTTATTTTATTTTATATTGGTCCCTGTAATCACAATTTACTGAATTAAAGTAATAAGTCCATATCTATATTTGGTTCACAGAAACTCATCTTTGCACCAAAATTCAGTCCTGTAGATTCTAAAAAAATTGGGTCTAACAGACAGACACAGAAGTAATCCTGTTTAGTTTGTTTTGTTTAATACTTCAGACTAAAGATTAAATTATCATTTTACCTGTGCCTTTTTAAAAAGGTTATAATGATAACTTTCAAACAAGTAGCATTAACGGTCACCAGTTTCCAATTCCAACAATGACACATTACCAACATACACACAGACACACATACAGGAGATGAGAATCACACTTAACGAAACAATTACTGCTTATAATGCACCAAGAAGTCGCTGGTTACTGATTAACCGGAGAATACAGTTACACAGTTGCCGGCTCAGTAGGTTCACTCTGCACAGAATCGAGAAAAGTAACAGAATGACAGACTGCTGGGATACAGGCCTCTAATTTATGAGAGGGAATAGGCCGTAATCCACCACGCAGGCTCAATACCGGTTGATGGATGTGACATGTCTTAGGATTTTCACACACGCCGATTTCCTCCCGATGTATTCTCTCACCTTTTTGAGCCGTATTGATGACGAAAATTACGAAAATGAATGTGCCTGTAAGTCACGCCTGAAACCATTTAACCAGAGACCAACCAACGTTGTGACGTTTGGAGGTCAATTTAAAAAAAAGTCAATTTAGTTTCATCTGACCACACTTTTTTCTAAAACAACCCCCAATATGCAATGAGGTATTTTTTTTTAATTCTGCCTGGCAATAGGAATTTCTTCTGTACCCACTTAATTCACTTGCCCTAATACCCATCCAGAACAACTCTTTATACGCTAAAACTCACTCAACCACTGCGACAACCGTGATGTCCTTCGCACTAGTCCGGAAAAGTATAATAGCTTACACATATTCAAACTTGGAACATCTTAAAACCAACCTCGAAGCTAATCTTTCAGAATAAAGAAGCCGTTAGTAAACCCAGCAATAACGTGAGCCTTCTGTCCTATCTTATGCTGTGGCTATGGTTGCGGGTCGCGACCGACGCACGCGCCGCTCAATCTAATTACCGCTGCTATGCGCGCGCGCACTTGATTAACGCGGCATACTGGCTAGGGAGGAGATAATATCGATGGTTTCTTTGCATATCGACTTGCACTCATCTTCCTGCCTCTGACTCATGTCGCTAGAGATTGGCGTAACTTATGTATGTATTGGCGTTTATAAAATCTAATAAGATGTTACAACAGGATAATTATTAAGTTACTAGTAGGTACTCGCGCGGGGCTTCGCTCCCGTGGATTCTATCACGGTAAAAACATAACTCTCGTTTTTTGCAGTCGCGTAAAAAGTAGCCTATTACCTTCCTCAAGCTTCAAGCTACTTCCATATCAAATTGCATCCAAATCCACCCAGTACTTTCGAAGATTAGCGCGTTCAAGCAAACAAAGAAACAAACAAACTTTTTCGCTTTATAATATTAGTATAGATGATCTCGATTTATTGTTTGTGTTATATTCTCAAATTATAATCTGAGGTTATGTTATAACTGAAAGAGCAGTTAGCAACACTGATGTGGTCCGATAGGGCCAGAGAGTATTTAACCTAGAGAGCTTATAGGCCGATTTCTTTGAAGAACACAACTCACCAATACGAGTTGGGAGGCGAGGAAAAAATGCGCTACTGCAATTGGTCAGTTCAAAGTCAAGCTTCATAGATATGCCGAGTTAGGGATTGCTCTACTTGATTGAGGGAAAGTTATCGATATCGATAAAATGAACTTTAACATTATAAAATTACTCAATAAAATCACATAATAATATTTAATCATTATCAGTCTCAATCACAAAAAGAAAAACAAGTATGCTGTTATTATTGACTAGTACTCACGCGGGGCTTCGCTCCCGTGGATTCTATCACGGTAAAAACATAACTCTCCTTTTTTGCAGTCGGGTAAAAAGTAGCCTATAACCTTCCTCAAGCTTCAAGCTACTTCCATACCAAATTGCATCCAAATCCACCCAGTACTTTCGAAGATTAGCGCGTTCAAGCAAACAAACAAACAAACAAACAAACTAACAAACTTTTCCGCTTTATAATATTAGTATAGATTTATAATTTGGTAAATTTTTTACGAATTAAAGTTTTAGGGTCCTGATTGTTTTTGCTAAAAAATGATAACCGAGCGTCTACATATTTCTGAATTATGCATCTTGCTAATTCAATCAAATGATTGGTAGTTTCTATTTCATATTGATGAAAATTAATATCCGGGAATAAATTATACCCAATCAGTGATTTTAAAACCGATCTCATAAAATAATTGGAATTATATTTCTGAGACAGCACTTTCGAACCACTCTCGTTGATCGCCCTTTTAATATAAATTTCACAACGACGACAAATTTCTATTACTGTGGTGGATCCGTACAATAACTTGTTTTAGTGTCTTTTTGAAATTGTAAGGCGTTTTGATTTGTAACACCAATCAATGCTCCAATACAAGTTAGGCATTTTATTTGCTTTATCAGAGCATGGACAATGTAGCCGGCCATATATTATTTTTATATTTAATTTTTTTTTATATTTATTTTATATTCCATAATAAATATATTTTCATTAAAATCAGATGTGTCAACAACTGTAGCTTCAGCAGGCACTAGGTAATAATTATTTTTTGGTGGTACTCACCACCATTAGATGATTTATCTAAAGACTCCTCCCTCCTACATACACTTAACCCGTGGACTCGACATCGAAACAAAGGAACCTGTTTCTTTTTCCTGGGTGGGAAAATCATCGAATGACTTCTCCCGCTCTGGGTAAAGTGGAAGGGAGTGTTAGACTTCTACTGACTAAAAACCCACCCTGTTCCTTCAGCTGCCCTTAAGTTCCGCGGCCGCGGAATCTCATAGAGACCATTACCGCATCCCCGGAACCAAAGTAACTAACGAGGGCGATATTGTAATGCAAAGGTCCAAGTTAATTAATATTAGACTCCGTCATACTATTTGAAGCCTAGAAAAATTGGATATAGGTATCTTATATTATTTTGACTTTTCTCAACATTATATCAATAAAAACCAAACTAGAAACCAATATTGCCTAGTAACCTTATCCATCCACTTTTCTTTTTAATATGGAATCTTGGGAAATCTAAAATGAAAACATGCATGTCACACAGAAGAAAAAATATCAGAACTTTCTCCTTTTTAGGGTTCCGTAGCCAAATGGCAAAAAACGGAACCCTTATAGTTTCGATATGTCTGTCCGTCTGTCTGTCTGTCTGTCTGTCTGTCTGTCTGTCTGTCTGTCTGTCCGTCCATCCGTATGTCACAGCCATTTTATTCCGAAACTATTAAAACTATACATGTGAAACTTGGTAGATAGATGTATTCTGTAAACCGCTTTTCTATTTTAAAGAAAAAAATTAAAAAATATTTAAAATAAACGGGGTCCCCATACATGGAACTAGAACTGAAAATATTTTTTACATGAAAACTATGCGTGTGTGGTATTTATAGACAGGTCTTTAAAAATGATATAAGGGTTTCTAGAACCACTTTTTCATAAAGTCAATCGTTTAAAAGATATAAGCTTCCAAAATGGTAAAATGTGTGTCCCCCCTCTAACTTCTATAATAACGGAGTGAAAAATCTAAAAAAAAATATGTCTGTAGATCTTAATGTAAACTTTCAAACAAAATTGGTTTGAACGAAATCGGCTCAGCAGTTTTTGAGATACAGCATATTTTCTAAAACCACAAATATAACTTTGTAATTCATACAAACACTATGAAAAACAAAGTTATTTAGCGTAGTTGTAAAAATGTAAATAAATAAGCTAGTTTTAAGAAATTTTAAGTTTATTTTTATTCGTCAAATAAATATACATAATTATTAAGTATATTATATTATTATAGTTACTACGGAACCCTTCATGGGCGAGTCTGACTCGCACTTGGCCAATTTTTTTAAAGTCGGTTAATGTAGATAGGTATTTTATGACAACTATCTGAATTGAATTACAAAAAAATAAGTTTAATTTTATAATTATCGATATCGTATCCAGCCGTTATAGGTAACAGCACAGATTTTTACGATCAAAATACAGATTAAAAGACAAGGATAAAAGAATTAGAATTTCTTCATGTAAGAAACAGACATTTCCAAAAGACATCAACGCGCGACACAATTTTGTCCTTGACCACCCAAACCACCATTGTAAATGGACCTCTGCGGTAGCTTATAATCGGATTAAATGATAAATAATTTTCTTATTATTTCATTACTGATGAATAGTTATGTCATCCATTTGGTATCTAGATGTCTGGGAATGTTTTCCACACCACTTCAACGTGCATGAAAGCATTATTATGCGTTATAAATTGGATACAAAAATTTAAAATTTGTAATTGTTTAGCATGCACACAGGCCTAATACTTGGTCACAACTAAAATGGTTCGTGTATCGTAGCCAATATATAGGAGCAAAAACTCGCATAGTTTTCGTGCGTCGGGGCAACGTATGTGCGATCAAGTGGTTTTCAAATCAGTGGATAGGGCCTATGCCTCTCATCTCTTTTCATCTACAAACAGACGTCTTTCATGTCACCCTGAAGTTCCGAATAAATCAATCAATCCATTTATTTCAAGGAAACTGCAATTCTCCACTCTCTGCTAAACGTTATTAACATGTCTCCTAATTAGGCATACATCGATATCTCTTAAAGAATATACTCTCAACGGACAAAGTGCAACACTTTTATCGATATCCCTCTCTCCCATCTCTAGTCTCCGATTGAGCTTCACACATAACGATGCTTGGCTTAACAAAGCGAATAATTTCCTCTTGTGCGCTCTTACTTATATTACTACTATGCATACATACATAACTGTTGTATACATGGACTTTAAGTACACATGCATTACACGGCAATCAACAGCTTGGCAGGAATTTGAGTGATTATCTTTTTATTGTAATTCATACGCTGAAGCTTCAGAATAATTCTTATTATGCGGCTTTTATGAAGAAAATAACAGAACTTTGTTAAGATTTGTATGGGCAACATTGAGCAATCGTTTTTTTTTATTATTAAACCTACCAGATGCTCTGCAGAGTACCATCCACACTTGGTTGATATACCGTCTTGTCTAGATGACTCTCCTCCACATTTATTATGCGCAAAGCCAAGGGGTGGAACTCTCTGCCGGCTTTGCAGTCTGTCTTATCACCGTAACTCCGTTAAAATAATTATTAAAACAAGTCTAATTGACCTAAAGTGAAATAAGTTTACTAGAGTTCTAATTAAGCACCTACGGGAAAAGGGTACTTTACAATAACAGCCCTCTTTATGTTTAATAAGCAGGTAGTGTACGTAAACACGGAAGAACAGTCATCGGTATAATGACATGCTTTGCCCAGCCGTGGGACAGTGCCCACACTGCGACAAAACATTTACTAACAAGCGATGCAGCGCTCTGGTCACCCCCTTTAATTATAGCGGTTTATTGATCAGGGGAAAATACATGGTGCAGTGTAGTGCTAAATTACCACTTTGAGCTGAGCAACGTTATAACACGTAAAATTTGATAAACGCTATTTGACACAACGTTTAATCACGTCAGTAAAAGCGCCGGCGCGCGGCGGCACGATGACGTAGCTTGAAGGAATTTGTATAAGCCTCAGCCGTTTATACACGTTCTTTGAAGAAAGACATATTTTTACTGACGTGATTAAACGTTGTGTCAAATAGCGGTTATCAAATTTTACGTGTTATAACGTTGCTCAGCTCAAAGTGTTACTTAAGTGATTAAGACTGTGACGGAAGTGAATTCCTTCAGTCAGATTAAAGTGTACGAATGGGTATCAAGAGGTCTTGGGATCGAGAGGTCTCGGGTTTGAACCCCACCCGTTACACTATTGTGAACCCACTCCAGACACAAGCATATTTAGCTTAGTTACAGGGGTTGCTAGAAATGTGAATTCTACCTATATAGCTAGATAGATAGATATACTATTTGTTGTACACCATAACCAGTGATCGGAATAGGCTGAGTATATTTACATAAAGTTTAAAGAACAGAGACGGAAATCGGAGACTTCCTTATGACCACTTATGACAATATTTTTTTACCGGTAAATTTGCTAGAACCTTAACTATGTAAATTTTTACATCAAATTATTACAATTAAAGCTCTTAAACCTAGTCTCTGTTCTTTAAACTTTAGGTAAATATACTCAGCCTATTTCGATCACTGACCATATCAGAATTAAATGAGGACTTAAAAACTACAAAGGAATCCTTTAAAAAAACTTTTTAACAAAAAATTAAACCGACTCCCAAAAAACACTGCAAAGTGAAAAATAACTTTAATTTCGGTAGTCGGTGTCTTTATTTTTGTTTTTTCGTTTTTGTCACCGACTTCCGAAATTAAAGTTATTTTTCACTTTGCAGTGTTTTTTGGGAGTCGGTTTAATTTTTTGTTAAAAAGTTTTTTTTTCACTCTTTTTAGTTGGATGATTTTTAATTTACCTAGTTACAAGAGCCTAAATGTCAACTACTTATAACCTTTTACAAAATATTTGTTCAGGACTGCAGTAGGCCCAGTGCAACGGTAACTGGGGTGTCCTAAACTTGTCCACGATACGCGGAGCTATAAACGTTGCTTACAATAAACAAGGTTACACAATAATCTACAGGCTCTCCGGCCGACAACAATCTATAGCCTGCGAGGCCCTACAAACAGATACAAATAGTTACAAGTAACACTTACCTGGGCTGTAGACGTCAAGCAAGGATCCCTTTGATCGCGTCCGTGTGGTAGGTATGTAATATGAGATGAGTAATTGAAAAGTGTGATGTAAGTCAAGTGTGTGGACGTTCACAAGGCGCCGTCTCCAGATGGCGCGGTCCCAACAGCATCACAGCCTAACTCACACCGTGGTAGAAGTTAATTTTCACTACCTTTTTTCAACAAAGCGCGTGCCACGCGGATGGCCATCAACCGGCGATAGATCCGAGAAATATCCCCGGATTCTTGGTAATCCGGGAGTACAAGTTCAACAATAAATAATTCGCGACCCAATTATCGGTTTCAACAGGCGAATCCAACGATATTTTACCAACAAATACAATTACAAGAAGGTTCCGACGACCGGCATTTTTTCCAACCAAGCAAAGTCTATCTGTCAAAGTCAAGTAATGTCAAAATCAAATTCTTTATGTCAAAAGGGTGCGTTCTGTTTCACGTCGGACCGAACATCTACCCCCCCCGGACGGGCCTACCCGTCCGCTAATCAATTGGAAGTCTTGACAAGGTTGCAAATTCAACACAGCTTCAATGCGGCCAAATACCGTAGCTAGTTCATTAAAGGTGAGAACGGTGTCTCCCAACAATCTCCGCCAGCGTCCCTTTGCCGCTTTCACCGCGGCCCCAAAAATACCCCCCCAATGGGGGGCAGGCTGGCGGGTCAAACAACCAAGTGACCCCTCGGCGGGCCAAACTATTACCAATATCAACCTGGCTCTCATTAAGGAAGGCGTATACCTCCTTCAAATAGTTACTTGTACCCTTGTAATTCGTACCGCAATCAGACCTAATCAACGAAGGTAACCCACGGCGAGACACAAATCTTTCCAAAGTCGCCTCAAAGGCCTCTGTCGAGAGGGAGGTTACCAGCTCCAAATGTACTGCCTTGGTTGACAGGCAGACAAACACACAAATAAGCCCTAACAATCTTGCTATTACGAAGGGTGGACGTCTTCAACAAAGGGGGACCAACAAAATCCGTTACGACGCCAGCAAAGGGCCTCGTCTCATTGACGCGATCAGCCGACAAAATCCAAAATTCTCGCTGCAGAATGGCCAACAGCGCATTGCAACCGGCATGCGAGTTCTTAGTGTGACGATCAGTCACCAACAATTGAACCAAGTTCAGTTATAACAAGGGCAGGAGCACCAATTTTAGGGTAAGGACAACTCACAAGGGTGATTTCAAACCAGGTCTTTCCCTCAACAGTGGTGACAGCCGTTTCGCCAATTCCCCAAATCCTGCCTGAAAGGTCGTTCACCTTCAGGCCAACCTGTCCCGCTAACCAAGACGACAAAAGGCAACCCCGGACTCCCGTGCCCAAAATGGCACGGACCACAATGGAGTCACCCAAGGGTCCCCAGACCTTGACCGAGGCCGTTGGCAACAAAACCGTCTTGATCGGGGGGGTCCTTTAGCGGGCAGGCGTCAATCTCTTAGTGATGCCTGGGCGGCGACCGATCGCCGCTTCCAGGCTGCCTTCGTTCACGACGAGGCCAACAATCCAAATATTCGTCTGCGCGGTGTCCCGAGCCGCTCGCCATCACTGGAGGGGCATATCCCACCGGATGCCCGAATGGCGGAGGGCGCGACTCCAGCCGGGGACGTTCCGCCAACGGAGGGGAAAGGCAGCGGCGCCGACCCGGCCACTGCTGCCTAGCAGCCAATGCGCGTTCTCCCTGACGAGGGAAGACCAAATGGCGCTCGTGGGGCTCCCGTTCAACTTGCGCGGGGGGTGGAGTGCGGCGTACAGAATCGCGGGTCTCAGCCCGGTGCTCGTCTCCGGGGTACCCCCCCCTGCGCGAACCCCCCTCAGAGGCTGGTCTGCTGGAGCGGTTCGCGTTGGCGCACAAAATCTCAAGGTGGGACCCTTCACAAATTCTACACGGGCGGGGGTCGGGGCAGTCCCGATGAAAGTGGGCCCCCAAGCACGAGAAGCACAAACGGCGTGCGTTGACAATGCGGCGGCGGGAACTTACGTGCAAATTCAAAAAGTCCCGGCAACGCGCCATGACATGCCCCGTTGCCTTACAAAAGTCACAATGATGAGGACTCCGGGCACCATCAAAACGGGGGGCGGGGCGGACATCAACAGGCCCCCTGGCCCGAGGACTCCGGGCGCCGGCAAAACGGGGGGTGGGGCGATCATCAACAGGCCCCCTAGCCCGAGGACTCCGGGCGCCAGCAAAACGGGGGGCGGGGCGATCATCAACAGGCCCCCTAGCCCGAGGACTCTGGGCGCCAGCAAAACGGGGGGCGGGGGGAACATCAACAGGCCCCCGAGCCCTAGTCCGTCCCTGGTCTCTGGGCTGAGAATGTAGTGGGGGTGACCCCGTGGCGCCACGAGTGTTATCCGCAAACCGACACTCGTCTTCCAAAAATTTGAGGAGGTCGTCAAAGGGGGGAAGATGGGTGGCACTATCCCCACCATACTTCTGCTCAAAACGTGACCTCAACTCCGCGGGGAGCAACTGCAGCACTATGTGCACCAACAAGTAGGACCAATGTTCCACCGGTAACTCCAAGCGTCTCAAAGCGTTGGTTGCTGAAACCAACGGGTTCAGCAAGTCAGTGCGCAACGTCGACGTGCTGACAATGGCCGGTAGCCCCAAAATCTGGTCGATGTGCACATCAGCCAGGCAGCGCTTGTTCTGATACCGTCGGGAGAGAAGCTCCAGAGCGGTCGGGTAAGAGGAATCCGTCACCGGCAAGTGCTGCACCAAGGCTCTGGCTTCGCCCTCCAGGACAGACAATAAATAGGCCAGCTTCTGGGCAGGTCCGAGGTCCGAGCGTGCATCGACAAGACTCTCAAAGAGATCTAGGAAGCCCAGCCAGTGGTCCAAGCGACCGTCAAAATGTGGCAGCTCCAGGGTGGGCAGCCTACTCAATAGTCCAGGGCCTGCAACAACAGGGGTCTGCGGCTTGGCCGCATCAGGCACCCGGCTCTTCAAAATTTCCCGCGCTCGTAGACATATGACATCCCCCAGGTGGATAATCTGGTCATAGTCACCCAAAATCTTATCGCGGGCTGTCTGATCCATCACCCCCAAATCCACGTCCATGATGTACTCGTTGAAGCGCGTGAGCGCAGCATCAGCTGACTTGATCCTCTCAATCACTTGCCCATACCGAGCAAGGGTGAGCTCTTCCAATTCCACACGCTCAACAGTTGCAGCTGCCGATGTGAACCATCTCAACTGTGAGGTCAATCCCGCAGCAGCCTCCCTGACTGCCCTTAATGAGGCCATTGCAACAATCAAATATTAATACAAAACACCAATCAACAACCAACAATCAAATATTAAACAAACAGCAATGACTTGTTAGCCGACCAAATAATTTCACCAAAATAACAACTTAAATTCAGTTATTTCAAGTCCAAATCCGACCCTGTACTTATTCCAAGTATGAATCTAGCTTGGTACAGATGGCTAGTTACAAAATAAATAACAATTCAATGTATATCTTGTGCAGGATCACACCAATTATATACATCAATAAGCACAACAATTGTCTGTATAATATTGAGCCGGAGAATCTCTATCAACACAGTCCAATAAGTACCACAAATGCAATAACCAATACACACAATTCAAGTCCTATTATGTTAGACTATGTGTAATTATTATTTAGATAACCTTTTAAATTCAGATCAATGACATTCAATTATTAATTGCCACAAATACCAAACAACTTTTATAACAATATACCAACTTATGTACCAAATACAACCAATTCCTAATTTCACAAATAAATCTTACTTGTCAATTCAACAAAGGGCTACAGTACAAATTACAAATACAACTTCAATTAATTCAACTTCAATTAGATAGCCCGGATGACATGGTAATATATTCAAAACTTATTAAGTTATAAGTTGTGTTAAGTAATCAAACCAAAGTTACTTTCAAAACTTCCAATTAAACCAGTGGATCTTATATTATAAGAACCACGCTCTGCTACCACTTTGTTCAGGACTGCAGTAGGCCCAGTGCAACGGTAACTGGGGTGTCCTAAACTTGTCCACGATACGCGGAGCTATAAACGTTGCTTACAATAAACAAGGTTACACAATAATCTACAGGCT
Organism: Tholera decimalis; assembly: GCA_943138885.2. NCBI lineage: Eukaryota > Metazoa > Arthropoda > Insecta > Lepidoptera > Noctuidae > Tholera > Tholera decimalis. The sequence goes on along the minus strand of OW964557.2, from coordinate 982,519 downwards.
CTCCGGCCGACAACAATCTATAGCCTGCGAGGCCCTACAAACAGATACAAATAGTTACAAGTAACACTTACCTGGGCTGTAGACGTCAAGCAAGGATCCCTTTGATCGCGTCCGTGTGGTAGGTATGTAATATGAGATGAGTAATTGAAAAGTGTGATGTAAGTCAAGTGTGTGGACGTTCACAAGGCGCCGTCTCCAGATGGCGCGGTCCCAACAGCATCACAGCCTAACTCACACCGTGGTAGAAGTTAATTTTCACTACCTTTTTTCAACAAAGCGCGTGCCACGCGGATGGCCATCAACCGGCGATAGATCCGAGAAATATCCCCGGATTCTTGGTAATCCGGGAGTACAAGTTCAACAATAAATAATTCGCGACCCAATTATCGGTTTCAACAGGCGAATCCAACGATATTTTACCAACAAATACAATTACAAGAAGGTTCCGACGACCGGCATTTTTCCAACCAAGCAAAGTCTATCTGTCAAAGTCAAGTAATGTCAAAATCAAATTCTTTATGTCAAAAGGGTGCGTACTGTTTCACGTCGGACCGAACAATATTGCTTTTCCCAATGCTGGGCCGTTAATTGTTGAGGAGTTCTCCTGGTACTTCACCATCAGCTCTACATCACCATATGCATTGTGACGAGCATAAAGTGCTTAACATCCATATTCAAGTAATCGAATCGCAATCCACTTAATACCTATTATTGAGTAGTTTCGGTGGCCATCTGTGGTCTTCATCATCAGTTCCACTTCCCCAAATGGTACTTTTTGAGAGCAACTGCACAAGTTACTATAAGAAATACCCAAAACGCCATAGGTGTGCCTATAATATTTGAAGAGTTCCCTCGATTTCTCCAGGATCCCATCATCAGATCCTGACTTTGGTGATAGTGGTACCAATTTCGAAGTATACCCATTCGAACAAAAAAAGAATTTTCCAAATCGGTTCAGCCGTCTTCGAGTACTCGATGATCATACATAAAAAAAAAAAAAAATATATATACGCGTCGAATTGATAACCTCCTCTTTTTGTCGTCGGTTGAAAACATTGTAATTCTCGTAAGCAAGCTGTAGATAATGGTGACAATCATTTTATTTTTTATTTTTCATTCACTTGTTTTTTAATAAATCAAATGAATGCATCTTACGCGGATTTTGAATGCATCTCAATGCGGTTTACGCTACGTTTAGGTGGAATATAGTAACTAACTTAAAAACTTAATCGTTCATACCTACTTAACCCTTAAAACATTCATTTTTAAATGTAAATATAATAAAAAGGATGAGTTTGTTTGAATTTTACCTCTCAAGCCATACAAAACCGCAGTGACAATCAATTAAATATTCACTCACTTTGTATCACTCGTAATGACTGTAACACTGTCTCCCAAAACACAAGCTCTAGCTTAGTTTGGGTATCAGCAACAGTAGTTTTGAATTAATATATTTAAATGAGTCAATTCACTAGTTTTGCCAGAATTTTGGGTAAAAAACCGAACTTTTTTGGACTTATAAACGACATTGAAGAACTTATGTGTGATCGTACACCAAGACTGAATGTATTTACATGTGCCAATAAACAATTTTTTTAAACTTTAGAGTTAAATAAAATATTATTATGAATTTTTTAGTAAATTCATAATAATATATATTTTTTTTATTACGAATGAGCCCGCTCTTGACCTCGATCACACCTGATGGTAAGTGATGAGGTTATTTTATTTTCTGCCTACCTCTGGAAAATTCTACAAGAGACAGGCGAGAGTCATGAGTCTCCAAACAGTAGGTTTCTCAGGTCGAGGCAAATTATAGACTCACCCAACATCTATATACTAATACTAGCTTGTGCCAGCGGCTTCGCCCGCGTGGGAAGTTTTTCCCGTGTAAATCCCGATCCCGTGGGAATTTCGCAAAATCCTTTCTTAGCGGATGCCTACGTCATAACATCTACCTGTATGCCAAATTTCAGCCCGATCCGTCCAGTGGTTTGGGCTGTGCGTTGATAGATCACTATGTCAGTCAGTCACCTTTGAGTTATATATATTTAGATTATAAAAGTAACATATTCACTCTTGACTTAAAGACTCCTAGGTTATAGCATAATATAACATAATAGAAATAAAAAAATAAAAGAAAAGAAAAATACGCTCTAATCTTCGAAAGCACTGGGTGGATTTGGATGAAATTGGTATGGAAGTAGTTTAAAGCTCGGGAAAGGTTATAGGCTACTTTTTAAGCCGGCTCTACACGTTGGCCAACACAGTGGCGAATGTAGTGGCCAATGACTATTCGCCAACGTGTAGAAGCGGTGTTTCTGCACCCAACATGCACAAACACGCCGTCTACACGTTGGCCAATACGCATTGGCCACTACATTCGCCACTGTGTTGGCCAACGTGTAGAGCCGGCTTTACACGACTGCAAAAAAGGAGGATTATGTTTTTATTGTGATAATGTCCACGAGAGCCAAGCCCAGCACAATTGCTAGTATTATAGGTATACAAATGCACATGATATTAAAACTCATTTCACAGAACAAACGGCCTAAATACACGATCATTTTGAAAAGAAGAAGGAGGTTGCTTAATCAATTAACCATTCACTACACTTTTACACCAAACATTACAGCAACCCGACTACTGCCACTATCAAATCAACTCTACTTATTCGGTGTCCGTTACACAGCTCCTGCATTATACTATAATAAATAGGTAATTTACCTTTACAACACATCTTAACTAAAAAGGGTTTATCTCAAAGCTATCCAGATGTCAGATAAACAAGTTTTTTATTCCTACGACAATCACGTCGAGTCTCTATGGAAAAAAAAACTTAAAAGTATAGTGTATCACATAATGCACTCTGTTACGTCACCACATCAGCACTCCGAGATCCGATATCAACATTAATACAACAATGAATGAAAAAAAGCATCAAAAGATGTCCTCTACATCACGCAACTGACAAATTTCAGACAACAATGAATGATATAAGGGTTAAATGGATAAAGACTGGCAACGTTTACTTTTCTGTCGAAATATCTAACAAAATTTCGAAGTTATTCAAAATTCGACCTTATGTTGTAAGTTTAAGGGTTAAGTCCAAGGTGTGAGGTAAATCGTAGGGTGAGATCTCCAGTTGTCGATATGTAAAGGGCTATAGAAAGGCGGTGCGTTTGAAGCCGGCTCGGATGTCTCAATCGAAGGCTTTGCTGCGCCCGCGCCGCACTCCCACGTATGGGGATATTCTGAGCGCGAGCTTTTGTTCCGTGTTGATGTCTTACTGGTGGAATTTTCGTGGTAATATTTAAGGCAAATAAAGCACATATGGAAAGTATTAATTTCGTCATGGGATGAATTACCTTAGTCACGCTATACAAAATATGTTCAAGGATGTTTTTTTTTTGATTATGAGATTCGGGGTGCAGAAGCGGGATAAATAAAGTTAAAAAAAAAAAAATCTTCTTCTTAGCGTTCGATGGCAAGTGAAACGGACTTGGCAACGAAATAGGCACCGTCGGAAGTGTCCATCAATCTTTGTATTGGTCAATGGACAGGACACACAGGACAAGATATCAAGTGCGCCATGGTTGGTGGAGCAGTACTACATTTACATTCATTGTAGTTGTTACTTAACAATAACCTAACCTTATTTAATTCTGATATGGTGTACAATAAAGAGTATAATTATCTATCTAAATCTCCCATTGCAATCCTAAATATAATGTTATACGATAAACATTACATAACTACAAGAAAGCTAAGTCGTGTAACTTAAACACTACCGCTCAAAGCCCGGAATAACACCTCACCTGCATCTAAACCATGTTTGTATAACAACATAACACATGTTAGAGACCCGGCTCTTTTAAACATCCACCAAGAATAATTGCCCACGATAAATCAGGGATGAGCGCTGACAGGGTTAATGTGGTGACGACAATAATTGTACCCTTTACCCTATCCATTCAACAACAAGCCAATTTCAATCTAATCTTCAAGGACCCAAGAAATGTTTTAGTTTGATTTTGCTGCTTGTATATAGAATGTTACGTATTTAAAATATGTTCTAAAGTATTGTTCCTACAATACGGATGTCTTTTTTTTAGTCCTAATATGTCGGTCTTTTGTGTGTAAGGAAATTATATGACTTAAACCTTAAATAATGTTAAATAAAGGCACTTTTGTTGGGCTGCCGATGTCGCCGGTAAAAAATGATAAATTGTTAATGTCATCATTACGTGTCACTTTCAGATTGACACGAGTATACAAATAAGGAATTAGAGGGTTTGAAATAAACATTTGTTGTTTTGTATCGGTATTTCTTTCTTCCATCTTTGTAGGCATATCACACAACCAGAACTGTAGGTCTAACCCCTTTTTTTCGGGGGACTAGTCATAAAATGACTCCTCCCATTTCTTTCAGTTGCCCTTGTTTGCAACCCCGTAGAACTCACCCATTGATGTATAGCCTTATGGAAAAAATGCTGATCATTCGCTAATCAGGGAAGTAAATCTTTTTTATCATTTCAAAATTAATACGGTTAAAGGTTGTCTGTAAAATATCGCTTTTAGCGATAAGACCGTCCATTGTATCGCCCTTTTTAGTTGTTAAGTCCTTATTTCTCTCCGATATGGTGTATAATAAGTAGTATATATGTATCTTAGAAGAAGACAGAATCATAGGAACTAAATTACAATTACGTAGCCAATAAAACTAAAAAACCATAACACTAATTACACTTCCAAGAACTTCCTGTTAACTACAAAAGTATAAAAATACGAATTGATCCTAGTGATCCCATCACTTCAAAATGATAAACAAATTACACCACGTAGAGACCACAATACCACTTAACAGCCGGTCTCTAAGACCGCAACACTTAACCCTCGCACAACTCGAGCCACATTGTAGCATTTAACCCTTCCACCGGTCGTAATCCCTCTCGACGCGACCATTAAACCGGAAAACGCAAATTATACAACAAAGACGTAACACATCTGCGCCCGCGCATCCAATGTCGATCCTTTGAGAAATGAACTGTACTCACGCGATTATGAACCTTATGTGTGAGGGGTAAAGAGGACGGAGTTAAGTGGATTTATCATTGATATAAGATATGTTTAATAAGTGCAAGGAGGCAACGGTGCGGACAAATCCCGGTTCAGTTTCGTAGTGGAGCCACACTTTAAGGAATAAAATTTTGCATGCTATACCTTCAGTAGGTACATAATTATTTCGAGGGAAGTACTTAAAAATCTGACATTTTGAACTAGCTTCTTTTCTCAGTTACACCCTCGTAAAAAGTTTTCTATCCAGCGGAAAAAAATAGAGTTTGTCCCCCAAGGACTAATCTTCACCGAATTTCATCAAAATCGACTGAGAGATTAAGACAGGAAAGTATAACAGACAGAGTTACTTTTACATTATCCACACAAAAGCCCTTTCCATCATCGGACAACAAGATGAACGGCGATGCGCCAGCGTCACATGGTGGACATCCCACCCATACGCACAAAACGTTACTAATAAAATACTACGAATACTTTCATTATGGGTATACGTATAGCCAATCTTTGGGTACAGCTAATTAGTGGAATTTCTTGCTGGAGTCCGTGTTTCCTGATAGCTATAACCTAGGGGTCTTTAAGTCTTAACTGGAAGTAACCTATTCCAGGATACTTCCAGTTAAGCATACTTCATCATCGACCGGATCATTGCTTACCATCAGGTGAGTCGGTGGTCAAACGCGAGCCTATTATCAATAAAAAAATAAAGATAATATTAGTAGGGATTATGACATATGGGATTAGCGTAGCGTCTAATCTTTTCGAATATTGTATTTCGACGATAGTTAGAAGTATAAATAAATAGAGTCTTAATAACCTCTGACACGACGTCACCCTACAAATATTGCAACAAGCGATAGTCTAAGGAATCAGATGAGAAACATACGCCACTCAGTGCGCTCTATTAAACATAACCCCTTTTACTGAGCCTAAACTTATTAAAAACTCCTTTATGAAAAATAAAAAAAGCACTTCACCTTATATTTCTAAGCAATATGAATATTAGGATTAAAAAGTATTGTTACAACAGAGGTATTCTATTTTTAAAAAGGTTATCTTTTTCTATCTTTTCTTTTGAAATGAATATTGTCTTTTTTCGCTACATTAGCTTTGTAGGGTTAAAATAAATGTTTTGGGTAATCGGATTTTTTAAAGTGGTACTCTCAGGGTTAAAAAAGTTTGGTTTTAGCGGTATCTGATGATAATCTCACCCTTTTTGCTAAAAAAATATTTTGAAAAGATTGTAAGCATCTGTGTTGGTGTTATGATTTGCAATCATGTCAGGTATGAATGGAACCGTTGGTTTTAAAAGCGATAAAAATTAGATATTATGTTTATTTTCTCAAATGATTTTAAAATTATTGTAGATATCTATGATGACGGATTCGACAGTGACTATGGCCGCGATCAAACGCGCACATCTTGAGATCTCGTTATTTTCTTATACGTTAACTAACTTATACTAACTATAATAACTAACTTAAACTAACTGTTTCCTGCGATTTCATGCGCACAATTTTTCATGCAAACTTTCATCCTCTATTTCGAAATAGAATTAGAGGTATAGCCGTGAAAATCCGGAGTTTACAGATTTCCAAAGTTATTAAACTGACAACTATTTGACATGTCTCTGTTAGAGCAAAATTTTTCCCATAAAGTCCATCTTCTATTTTCTAACAAAAAATTATAATCATCATACCGCAAAAAAAAAGAAAGCTGTCCCCATTATAAGCCACAACAACAAAGTTATAAAGTGTTATTAGTACTTTAAGTACCGTATCGTGTCGAAGCACCAAATAGCGATCTATCTAAAATATTATATCGAACGATGACGGGTCCATGTTTGTATATCGATTAATTAATAAATCGAATACCGATTCGAGAGATGCATCGATACATGCCGCCTCTAATTGAGTCAGCCGGCACAAGAGATAATAAAATTTATCGACAAGTAATTCTGCCATCTTTAACCTTCCAACCGTTCGAATTTGTAACTTACAACTGAGACATAAGAGTTATTTTCCTAATAAGTGACAGCAAAGATAGAGTTGTAAGTTGAATAAAAAAAAGAAAAAGCACTCACTAAATGCCGAGCATTTACCTGTCATATTATTAAAAAAGTTCTCGATAGTGTATGGGAATCGATACGTTTTTGATTAATGGACGGTAAACTAGATTATGTTGTTGAAGAGCATCCATGACTCTACGGTGATGGATCGTTGGCTTTTTACAAGCTTTTATTTGCGATACATTATAGATTCGGTGCGGTAAAAATATAGAGATGTGCTGGATTAGATATAAGTACATGTAGATGAAAAAGGAATGCGATTAATATTTACTGACATTCACAAAGAAAATACCGAAGTAGTTTAGTGCGAAGTTTATTGTAGTGTTCATTTATAAAATCAATTAAATAAAAAAGAGGAAATCCTATAAATCGTGGTGGAAGGAAATTTCTAACAAGATACCGCGTACGAAACAACAGGAAAGTAAGAAATATCAGTAGAAGTCTTACAACACTTTCCGCTCCACCCACAGTTGTAGATGTAATTTAATGATATTTTTCACCGAAAAAAAAATCATATTATATGATATGCCTTATGATATGATATAAAGATGGAAGAAAGAAATATCGATGCAAAACAACGTATGTTTTTTGTAAACAAAAACTCCAGTAAAAAGATAAACGTATGAAGAAATTTGCTAGCCGCATTTTCTAATATTTGGTTAAATTAATACATTCTATGAAAAACAAACAACGAACAAAGATCAAAAAGGAAAGGTAAAATCTGCAATAAAAGCAAAAAATGAGTTAAAAAGCCCGCATAGTCATTTGATAACCGCACTCCGATACCTTTATATAACAAATTCTTTACAAAAATATCAAGATACTATTACAAAAGTTCGCCGTGCAAAAGCTATCAAAACCTATTAGCTCCAACATTTACAAATAGCTAATAAATGTAACCCTACGCCACGTGTGGGGTAACAAAGACCTACACAGTGAACTTTAGTGAATTAACCTCACCCGTTCGCACCTGTTACCCGTTCTCATAGGAACGCCTACGTATTGTCAAATGTTACATTCGGTACGTTTGACGCCATCTTAGAAACAAGATACGGATCCACACAAAGTAGTCAATCTGCAAATCTTTTATGTTAACGTGTACAAGGCTTGTTCGCGAAAAAATCTGTTTTGTTAATTCTATTTGGCTGTATTTTGTTTCATTTTCCTTGTTAGCCTGGGAAATGTTGGTACATCAGCTGTTTGAGGCCCCGCATATGTAATAAGAACCAATCAATACATACACATGACAGGTTTGTAAGAAACGCCTTTACTACGGTCACATGAAAAGATTTTTTCTGTGGGAAGAAAATTGCATTGCTTATGTTACCCTTCAACCCTTTAACTATTTACACACTCGTTTTGTTGCTGAATTACTAATAAACATAGTTTCGCATTAATAATGTTAATATAGTACCTATATGGATACAGTATAGTAGTAGTGTAATGGTAATGTAATTGCCTTATGACATGTAAAATTAATCCTAAAGACTTCTATGAGTAATGTACTCACTATATCCGTAACAGTCTGTGATTTCTATGTATGTACGTATTAGTAGGTAAGCCGTTGAAGTGCCATATAAATAAATGTAGATAGTAAGACAAGCTCATATCCGCAGCTTCGCTCGAGCTATTGTAATGGTCACCAGGGTAAAATCTATTTCTGTATCAAAATACTACTATATCTAAAGTATGCGTGAAAGCGTAACAAAATCTCTTTGACACTTTAAAATATTAGTTAGGATCAGTAGCTAATAAAAAGATGTACCTATTAATCTTAATATTTCGCTTCCAATGCCTCTGATACGTCTTTTTTTTCGCTGGGGCAATCATCAAATGACTCCTTCCAATCTGGATGGAAGAGAAAGCTTCAAACTCATGAAAGTGTCTTAATGCTCTGGTTGTGTGAAAAGACAATCTACCTCTGCAAAACAGAAATACCGACAACACTATTCACTTTCTAAGGGTTATCACGCCAGCACTTGATCCACATATACTACCTGCAACTACGAACAAAACGTACACAACGCACATCATTCCGTTTTATTATTCCTCAATTGAACACTAAAAGGCGAGAAGAGCCGAAAGCTAATACACGCGGTCTTTATGGCCTGAGCTGATTTAAAGGAGGCTTTGTACTGCGCAGGAGTCGGATTTCGCCCGTCTTTGGTTTCACGATACAACGCTTGGATTAAATATTGCAGCGGAGGTGTTAACTGGGGTAACCCTATATGGGGTTAATTGCGCCGGCGACCACTGAAGGGTCAAGTTATAATAATGTTTGGTGGTTCTAGTATTAACGAGGAAGTGGATGGGTGTTTCTTTCTTATTATTGGCTACTAGCTGGTGCCCGTGACTTCGTTCGCCTAAATTAAATATGTAAAATTAAGTATTTCAACGCTAAATAATTAAATCATGTTTGTTATTCACTTGACATACTGTTCTAAATTCACACTGTCTTCTTATATTGGCCTTTGTTTGACCCCGTATGTTTATCTCATTCCCAAATTACAGACAAACGGACAGATTTTCGCATTCATAATATGAGTATGGATAGGCTCGCGTTTGACCACCATCTCACGAGATGGAGAGAAGAAGAGAATCTCATGAGCAGACGAATCACACACAAAGCTCACCTTGTCCGCTGACACGGTGAGTTTTGTGTGTCGGGAACAGAATCGAGTTTTGAGTGACACATGTGACAGTGGTAGCGGTGGCGATCACAAAAACGAACGAGAAAGAGGGTAGACCGATTCGTCTGCTCATAAACGTCCACCCGCAATTACTTCAGTTCATCCGTGATCATGGCGCTTGCAACAGTGCCGAAATATCGGAAACTCAAAACAAAAAGTACACATGGTAAATATCCCGTTTTAAGTTCTAATAATACTGTTAGTGACCATGTTTGCTTAAAAACTTATAAAAAAGCGTTTTTCTTTTTCAATAATAAAATCATCATTTCACCCTTTTCCCAGCTATGTTCGGGTCGGCTCCATTCAAATCGAATGAAGTTGAGAACAACTCGCTGGTTTGCGAGAATATCGACATAACTCGAAATGATGTCCAATTTAACTAAATACTTGTGTGAAATAATCAAAGTATAACATCGTGAACTGAGACACAATGCCAATTTTGCGCCGCTTGACATTGCGATGCGACTCCAGCAGCTGCACTCTCGGCGCGTATTTCAGCCTTTGGCGCACGTACGTAACGATGTCTTCCGCGTCAGTGGTGTAGTGAAGACGGGAAATATACACCGGAGTATTCGGCTTCGCAGCACGGAGTTTCTCGTTGGGCTCCGTAGGAGCCTTGCCGCAGCGGTTCTTACAGCTAATCTGACGGCGCTTCCTCCTCTGCACCGTCACGAAGCCGTCATCAGCCCGATCCACTTCCTTTATAGGCTCGGGCTTTGCAGGGGGAGCAGATGGGTTTGCTCATAGTGAAAAAAAAAGAGACCTCTGAGTTTGTTTCGGTTTTACTTCACAGAGTAGTCAGTTAAGAAATACCGGCCTCATCTAGCTAAACTAATCATAGCACGCAAAAAAACATGACGTGTAAAAGTGTTATTTATAACCAATTTACAAAATAAATAAGTATTTCATTTCAATAAAAATAATCAACCAAAATTATAGAAATGATATTTAATTAACATTATCATGTATTGTCCTTTTAAGAAAAAACATTCGGTGATTAAAACACATAATCAAGTAACCTGATCCCCTGAGAATCTTGTGATATCAGGAAACATGGATGACCAATACCATGTCGTTTTTAATTTTAAGGATTATAGTCCTTTGAGGAGCCCGACTCTGACTCACGTTCAGATTAAAATTAAGACGGTCGAGAGGCCAATTTAATCGAATTTTGATGTGGGCTCAGTGGAGTGTGGGGGAGATTAGCGTGGCCCTCTGGCGGCCGCTCTGAACACTAATATAGTTTCGATGTCCACTCCCGCGCATGCAGTGAGCTATGATTTATTAATCGATGTTTAAACCATTTTGGTACAACGATAAATAATCCTTTATGCTTGTAATGTGATTCGCGTACTCTGCTGTGGCTGTAATTTAATATTTATAAAATAAATAAATTTTATTGAGTTAACGTTTTACTGAATTTTATTTCCCATAATCAGCTCATAACGTTCGCACTACTGTATACTGGGACACAAGCCCTCATTCTACGAGGGGGAATGAACCGTAATTCACCAGGCAGGCCCAGTTCGGATTGATTATTATTTTCTCAAATATCTCAAAACGATCTTTTACCGTAAACTACTTCTGTTTTGTTAATGGCTCAGTCACTAAAACGTGCTTCGAAATAAATATTTTCAGAAGTTCCTCCAGTAGAAATTTAGTTTTAATAATAAAAAAGTAAACGTCGTAGACCTTAATACTTATGCATTTACTTGTACATTTCATTTATTCATTCATATGTAACAATTCTCATTGTGTTTGAACTATGTGATATATTATTACAATTAATTACAGCTAAGTGGAATAACTTATAGATAAATAAAAAAATAAAATAATAATCAATATCATATAAATATGATGTCAATCAATTGTAAATAACTAGAATATAAATAATTTAGCCTGTTGGTCCAGTGGTCAGTGGCCCTGACTGCTATGCGTAAGGTCGTGGGTTCGATTCCCACCCAGGACAAATGTTTGTGTGATGAGCACGACCATTTGTTCTTTGTCTGGGTGTAATTTATCTATAATATGTATGTATTTAGAAATATATGTGTATGTTTATCAGTTGTCTAGTACTCATAGCACAAGCTCTGCTTAGTTTGGGACTAGATGGCGTTGTGTTGAAGTTGTGGAATATTAAAAAAAAAAATGTTAATAATATTATGTCAATGATTATAAATCTACTGTATAAAAAGCAAAAAAAATGAAGCGTCAAACATATTTTGAGTCTAATAAAAATACTAGCAGACTACTAGACCTACTTTCTTACTCAAATACCGATTTGCTTCGACACCCGTTTATCACAAAACCATGCACTGTAATATTCCGTGTACACTGTAGCGCGAGTGTGACAGATCGATAGAGACTCCTGCGCATTCACGCACACACCGCGGTCACTCTGCTGACCGACATGACTTGACATGAGGTGTGCTGTGGCTTTACCTGTTATTATTATTTACACTTTAAGAGGTTCGAAGTAGAAGGTATTATAGAACCAAGCATCGGTATCGTGCGCAATTACCTACGTAATCTATATGCATATAAATAAAATTGAAGTGATTGAAATGTGTGGAATTCCCTGCCGGAGTCTATGTTTCCTGCTAGTAGCTATAACCTGGCAGTCAAAAGTGAATAGGTTACTTCTAGGCAAGAGTGCCCCATCTTCGACCACATCATCACTTACCATTAGGTCAGATGTTAGTCAGTTCATTACATCATACATAATTACATATAGGATACTTTTTATTTCGGCGGCGGGATTTACGTGAGAATAACCTTCCACACGAACGAAATCGAGGGCATTACTAGTATTTTAATATATTGTACGTTCATTTTTCGTTTCAACAACACTATAGTACTGTTAACAGAAACAAATAGTAATCAGGTGAAATATTAAAAAAAAAACTACTTTATGTACTCTTGAAATTCTAAACATTCATGCTCAAAAGACAACATTGTTTCTGGACTGAAATGTTTGGGCAGATAATTATCAAAAATGGAATCTCAAGAACCATGTTCCTCTAACTACATGACCCTTAAGAAACTGCAATGTTAAATGCAAATTAGACAAAAAACAAAATCGAACCTCGATCCTGCAGCTCGCAGTGCGTCGCCACACCCACGCTCCACTATTTTTATCTGCGGTCACTTTCAGAATAAACAGAAATAAAAAACTAGCCAAACATTACTTTTTACTCTGTGTCGCTGTCACATGATTGGTTTTACTCGTGCCGGCCAACAGATGCCGCTGCCTTTGAACTTACCGCCTCCTCTAAACCGTACTAAACCATTCTAGACTCTGCCACTCACAAAATAAGGATGAAATTCTGTTAGTAATTAAATAAAGAAGGCATTTAATATCTTTATTAATGTGGTCGAGCTGAGATGATCAATGATAACTAATTATTAGAAACATTTCGTGGACCGCGCGACGTATTTTCTGAGAAATCCGCTCCAAATTCAACCCAATTTCGAGTAATATAAGATTGAGTTTTCAGATATAATTATTAGCAAAAGATAATCGTCAGATATTGTATTTAGTTATCGATGAAATGCTTACCTGTCACAGAGTTAAGAACAGATTAGAGAGGACTAGTTAAAAAAGTAAGTTATTTTTGTTATAAAGCTGTTTTCCTTGAAAACAAATGGATTAAAAAGAACAATACTGTATTTTAACTGTTAAATATTGATGTAATCCATTGTACTGACCATGTCTATAATACTATTATTGTATTAAAGTAGAAGACAAGTGGCTTGGATATGTTATCTCCAAGACTCCACTGCTTTTTATATTTGTGTCTCTTAGGTTATATACTTAATAATTACGAAATATTTGTTGTGATTTTGTAGTAAGCAGAAGCGAGGTGCGAATTCTTCGTTTAATTTGATCCCATGTAATTATTTTATTCGAAATCTTGAATAAATGTTTTTATTATAATTAAAAAAATAAGCAGAGGATCTGAAGAAATTACAGTGTTACCTGTTAAGCAAACCTACAATTTGCCGCTCATTGAAGACTAGGTTTTCTGTAAATTAAATCACTTTAACTTTTGTATAAGACAGTATGCTTAAATATTAAAAAATATTTTCAAAATGTAACTATTATTTTGAATATTTTTTATTTTTATTTTGAAACTAGTTTCGAAAATGATCTTTTCCGTAGAGATCTACACTTTGCACAATATGCATCTAGCTTCAGATGGTTGAATAACCAAATTCAGCTCAAAACTGACTGACTTACTGACTTGTAACTAAATATTGTTCGACCACATCATCACTTGCCATCAGGTGAGATGGTGGTCAAACGCGAACCTATTATCAATAAAAAAACTCATGTAAAAAAGTTAAAAACTTGAAATTATCTTTATCATGGCTCATTCAATTTTCATGACGATGTTTCAAAAGCACTTAGTAAATAACGTGTATTGGAGTATTCGAATAATTAATAAGTAATAGTAATTTAGATTAAGTACTAACATAGGATTAATGAATTTTGTTACTAAACAAATGAGTCTGGATCATTATCTCCTCAGCCTTTTCCAACAATATTTGGGTTAGCTTCCAGCTTAACCGGATGCAGCTGGATATTAGTGTTTTACATGGAGTGACTGCCACCTGACCTCCACAATCCAGTAACTGGGTAACACGATACCCAAAGAATCTGGATACTTGAAATAAATTAATCGAATTGAATTGATACCCTGCCGCCTTCTCTAGCGACTCGCAGCTCTGTGTCCACAGATGGCATCGTATTTGTGTAAGTACAGCTAATAGCTAGATCATCTCTCTCAAGCTAATGGAATTAGCTTTGTTGGTTTTGTGTCGTCTGATCGAGTGATCAACTGATCAACCGGCGATATATTGTTATTGTGTGAGGTTCTCACTCTTTTGTCTGTGAATGTGGCAAGTTCAGCGTCTTTGGCATCCTACCGTCATGGAGCGTTGCTGCATCTTGATTTTAAGAGTTTTTATGTTGCGGGGAGCATCAAATACACTTGAGACTATCGAGAAACGGGCCAAAACGCACATTGGCAGCGAGGGTTTGGTCGAGACGAAGCCTCAGAGCCCTGAACGACGTGTTGCCAGTCTATCGGTATTCTATCGGTTACCTTTCGGGGAGTTTTGGACGGAGGATTGCAAAATCTAACTCCACCAAGTCCGTTCCATCATCGGACTACTATCCCACTCATACGCACAAAACCTTTTTGGGAATACTTTCATTGTGCGTACAGCTAAGGAGTGGAGTTCCCTACCAGAGTCTGTATTTCTTGATAGCTATAACCTGGCGGTCTTTAAGTCAAGACCAAACAGGTTACTTCTAGGCAAGCATGCTTCATCTTCGGCCACATCATCGCTTACCATCTTATCGGTAGGCTGATGGTAAGTGATGATGTGGTCCAAGATGGAGCACGCTTGCCTAGAAGTAACCTATTCACTCTTGACTTAAAGACTCCCAGGTTATAGCGATCAGGTAACACAGACTCCGGCAGAGAATTCCACTCCTTAGCCGTACGCACAATGAAAGTATTCCCAATTAATTAATCTTTAATTGCGTGTAACGTTAAACTTAAAATATAAATAAATGAAATCACTGGCGATAACTACAAAACACTTAGATGACTAGGTACATAATTATCAAGTCTAATAATGACATGATTATAATAAAATTCTTAATAGCTATTTTAGCACAATTAATAACTTTTCTGTATCTTTGTAGGACAAACTTTGTAGAGCAGTATTTACAGCTTTTTTACATTTATTATATTCAAGTAGATATAATATGTTCGAAATTGCTTTTAATATATTGTAGAGAAGCGGTCACTGATACACAAAAAATTTCGAAGTAAAGACCTATTGTATGAAGATCTAATGTCTCTAAATCTGCCCAGTTACCCAACACTCGCTGGCTAAGGTTAGCAATAATAACTTTTACAATAGCATATTATAAATTACAAACGTTGTATTCTACTAGATCATAATCCCTCCCTCCTCTCTACCATTGCTAAACAAGAGCCACCCTATTCAATGTCCACACAAAGGTCCAATCATGCACACAAAACAACTCCAATTACTTGACCGCGATATAACTACAACTTCCACAACTACAACTTTTTTTTTCACACAACGCCATCTAGTCCCAAACTAAGCAGAGCTTGTGGTATGGGTACTAGACAACTGATAAACATACATAATTATATATTTCTAAATACATACATATTATAGATAAATTACACCCAGACAAAGAACAAATGACCGTGCTCATCACACAAACATTTGTCCTAGGTGGGAATCGAACCCACGACCTTGCGCACAGCAGTCAGGGCCAGTGATATATAAGTGCAATAAACAATACTGTTAATTACTAATTAACACACATTTGGCAATCTCAGTTACGATCTATCAATAGCGGACGGGTTGCCAAACATGTCCAGGTATGGTGGGACTGAATGGCTTACTACTGAGCCGGTAGCTCGCGATCTTTGCAATAAAAATGTTATTGGCGCCTGCAACACTTCATCTAACGTTAAAATTTACTAGTTTCTGCGCGCGGCTTTGCTCGCGTATATGGTTTATAGCTTTTATCGCGGGCTTTGAGCGCGGCGACAGAATCAAGAAATTCCGTAACGAAAATAAACCTAACATCCTCCACTCTGACACACAGCGGTGCGGCGTTGAAAGCCGTGCATCGTCTAACGTCGTTTCAGTTCGGCAGACTTCGGCACGGTGTTTGTGTGCGTGCGACGAGACGTATACGTGTTGACTATAATTGCGTAAGTTGATAAAAAATGCTATGCAATAGCTTTACCGCGGCAGTCCCCGAGTGCCATACTCATTTTTTTCTGCGAAATTATAGTTGCCTATGTAGAACACATTTATACCCGGGAAATCTATAGCATATTAGGCAGTGATCCAACTAAAAGTCCTCACGTTTAGGGGCAGAAAAATCTTAAAAAGAAACACTTAACATAAATATAAGCTTAATATAAGACATATGGTACAATATTCAACATGACTAAATAGATACATAGCAGTACAGATATATGTTTTGAAAAATTCAAGGCATATGCATCCTGGCTGTAATCACACTGGTTGTAAAAGGGTAAAAATCGTGCTACTTACACCGATTATTAAAGCTTCTGCTTGCACGCACAATAAATGAGTTATGTCTATACTTGGTTGAGCTTAATGGTACCCGTAAAGGTGGATTGGTGCGGAAACCATTGCTCCGTTTTGACAAGAGAGAAGGACAAACATAAACATATTAGTACCTCCCTACTAAGATTTGCTTGGATACGCAAAGCATTTTAACGTTATCGTCTAAGTTAGTATGAACGAATCCCAGCTATCTTTCCTGCATAAAATTATTATCAAATCAAATCATTTATTTCAGATAATTATAAATGAAGACCATCGTGTATAAGAAAAAATACTAAAAGTATCTATGTTATAATTTATCTTATTTTAATGTAATGTAGGTACTTGCGTATAAGAAGGAAGCGTGGCCGTCCTCGACAAACCTGGTGTCTCACTGTGGTGGCAGAAGCGGCGAGCAGCGGAATGACCTGGAGTTTACTTAATTTACCTGGGTTAATTCATTATTGCATTAACCAAACTTTTTGTAAATATTATTCACCCAGGTGCATTAAGTATACCAAAAGTTAACATTGTTCACCTGGGTGCATAAAAAAATTAAAAAATATAACCGCAACTTATCAGACCTGATTGTGGCCTTTAAAAAAGATGCTAACTCGAAACGTAAACCAAAACAACGCAAATCTAATAGTGTAATAAATGATAAAATTATTCAAGAGGCCCAGCTAAGTCTGCTGTATGGAACTGTAGGTCATTTTCTAGAAATGGTTCGTTAAAACGTGTTAAATTAAACAGTTTCTTACACAGTACACATATAACTGTAACATTGATAGTAGGTACAGATATAACTGGAGTTCTTGGTTGAAAAACTTTTTAATTAATTCATTATTTTTCAGTGGCGTTGCGGCTAGTGTAGGACATGAACGCCCTTGACTACTTTTACATAGCAAATAAGTTCCAATTTTTTATAACCAAGTTACTTATAAGAGTTATCTATTAAATTTTAGGTGAATAAAGTTATCTTTAAAAATATAGACTGAATTTTTAATTAAAATATAGCAACAAGTAGTGATTAAAGTTTGCGTATAGTATAGTTAATGCACCTGTGAATTGACCCAGGTGATTTAAGTAAACTCCAGGGTGTAGCGAGGTGGAGCGGGAAGTTCAAGATCGTTCGCGGTGGAGAACTACTGTGGACATTCTCTGCCTCATCTAGGGGACATAGGTAAATAAGTCAAGTTAATCGTGTAGCTACTTATACTGTACCTAATGTTTCCATATGGTCTTGCTACTTTTTCAGCATTTACATGCTAACATAGTTTCGAAAAGGTTTTGCAGATGATTGTAAACTTATTAAATCAATGATACACTGTGAAATATACAGGTCGAGATCAGTCTGTAGATGGCTAACCATCGAAATACTCTACCGACCTATAATCCTCCATGCCTCACCTCCTTGATCACGGCTGTCAATTGCATATCAGTAGTCAGAATTCAGAAATTATTACAACTGTCTTTCCAAGATCGTGCTACCCAGATACTGGGTTGAGGAGGCCAGATAGCCAGTGGCTCTATGTAAAACACTAGCACTCAACTGCATCTGACTGGAAGCCGTCTCCAACATCCCAGGGAAGGCTAAGCAACTAATGATTAAATGAGCATCTAACTGTTTAACTGACTTCAAAAAAAGGAGGAGGTTCTCAGTTCGTCTTGAATTTTTTTTTATGTTACCTCATAACTCGGAGACGGCTGAACCGATTTGGAAAATTCTTTTTTCATTTGAAAGGGTATACTTTCTAGTTGGTTCCATTGTTATGAAATCAGGATCTGGTGATGGGATCCTGGAGTAATCGAGGGAACTCTTCAAATATTATAGGCACACCTATAGCGTTTTGGGTATTTCTTATAGTAACTTGTGCAGTTGCTCTCGAAAAATACCATTTGGGGAAGTGGAACTGATGATGAAGACCACAGATGGCCACTGAAACTACTCAATAATAAGTATTTCGTGGATTGCGATTCGATTACTTGAATATGGCTGTTAAGGACTTTATGCTCGTCATTATGCATATGGTGATGTAGAGCTGATGGTGAAGTACCAGGAGAACTCCTCAAAAATTAACGGCTCTGCATCGGGAAAAGCAATATTTTGTAAAAGGTGATAAGTAGTTGACATTTTGACTTTTGTAACTAGATATATTACAAACCGACCCACTAAAAAGCGTGAAAAAAACTTTTTAACAAAAAATAAAACGGACTTCCATATCAAAACACTATAAAGGCAAAAATAACTTTAATTTCGGAAGGCGATATTAAAAAAGAAAGAAAACACCAAACCAATAACACCGACTACCGAAATTAAAGTTATTTTTGCCTTTATAGTGTTTTGATATGGAAGTCGGTTTTATTTTTGGCTAAAAAGTTTTTAAGTGACACAATATTGACCACACACAATCACCAGGGCCGCACTCGATAAAGAAGTCGCCGACTGCGACTGTTAAGAGCACTTTTGTTTTGGCCACGAATTCAAAACAAAAATACAATTGCAGCATTAATAAAGCTCCTTAACATGTCTTGGTTTTTGCTCCAATTGAGTGGATGGCAATTGGTCGTGGATCTCTTAGTGTTTATTTATGAGAGCAATGTTATTAGTTTGGTATCGGAGCCTGTTTTTGCTGCTAACGACTCTGGGAGCCGATGACGCGCGTGATTGATTGGATTCGGCGCTTGCGCAGGGGTGCTGCACACAAGCTCTTGTAACTTTCAATTTGATTAAGAAAGAAAAGACATTTATTGACACATGCCACAAGTACACACAATAACAAAACATAAAACAACTTATAATTATAGCAGAAAGGAGGGTGTTAAATAAAATAAGAACTTAATATTGACACGATTAACCTCACTGAGTGACTCACGGCTGCCCCAAGTAGGCCCAGTTCAGCAAAATGCCGGACACTTAGTGCTCTTCGCTGGTTTTCAACTGGACTTCACGGTGAGTGCACGAATGGCAATCAGAGTTATACTATAAATATTACATAAATAAAACATTATAATAAAAAAGTAAAATATTTTTATATTTTAATTATTGCTGCAGATACTCATCTGCAGCAATAATTAGATACCATACAAATGACATTATTTATTTATTTATTTATATTTTATTTATTTTATAAATTACAAGTTCCTTACATGTATACTTAAATAAAGCACACAATTAGACCTCTGGGCAATTATGACATTGAGTCATATAACAAAAGAAACGGTGGACGGACTGTGTGCTAGAATATTCAAATGAAGAACGGAGCCAATTATTGAAATGACTACGGACATGTTGAATGAGGATATTCTGCAAAGTTCAAAAGTAAATTGGGATACGGAAGTGAGAGCGGATAATGACGATATTGGCTTTGGGAAAAGATACGCCACAATTTGTGCATTCACTTTTTGCGTTCCAACTATGAGTGTCAAATAGAGAATCTAATGATTTAAATTGATTCTGTCACTCAGTTGTAATTTATATGAATGAATTTGGCTTAATTATGTCCGTGGTTATTTATGTTAATTACTAATATTTTCCTCTCTCTTTATTAATAGAAATATCTCTATCTACCTTTGTCTATCCACTACACAATACCGTAACGTAGAGGTATCAACATAATTAACACGTCACACAAAATATAATAAAGTTTATTGTTATGTAAATGTTGGCGAGTGTTGCGCACCCCTGCGGCGGCGACTTCAAACGCACTCCGATCCGTCAGCATTTTGACATCTTTTGATATGTACCGACAAATAATAACAAAATTATTATAGACTAGTTGTTTGACCGCACTTCGCTCGTTAGCCCCGTGTAGTGCTGCAAGCCTGCAATGTTTGATTGAAATAAAGTTGTGTATTACCTACAAGCTGCGTAGTTACTAGTTACTACTGAAGATGTATTTATTGATTAGGCTCGCCCGCAATTGTTGACACCTAAATTATTACAACAATACTTGCTCAAAACTATCTTTTCTAGTGTAAAAATTTCACAAGTAAGCACCAAATATGCCATTAAGCATAAAACTAAGTAAGTATATAATTGTGCTTTACTTGAAATTATAACTTAGAAATAAGTAAGACAGTAAAAAATATCTAAATATACAACATATTAATATTTAAAAGACCAGCTAGGTACTACTTTGCTGTAAGAATAACTGCTAAACAATATAATTAAACCTGTTTTTCTGCAAGATAGGTATAAGGAAAAGGTATAGTTGAGGTATTCCAAATTCTGCAAACAATAACCATGAGAGCATGCTAGGGGTTGACAGAACCCGAGTTGTCACAGTGAGATTTAATCAGGAAAACCAGATTTAATACAAAACTATAGGAAATTACTTTTATAACAAATTACTTCAATAATATGACACACAGACACACAAACCGCACAACACTCCATCATAAACTTACAATAACATTTATGCTAATGTCCATAAAAAACTATAATTGGGTTACAAATAATAATATCTGCTAACGGTCGCGGGTTCCAATCCCGCGTCGTGTATGGCGTAGGAAATAAACGTCAGTCAGATGTTTCTTTGGATGTTACTCGTCTGGTATTCGCTTGGTCATCGTTTTTGACTGACAGATAGCGTGTACGTTTGTGCTTGTCTGCTGGAGTTATCTCCGAAACTACTGGGTTACTTCTGAGAAATTTTATGATGTGCATCGCCGTTAGTTTGTTGGAAAGTTTATTATGAACAGGATATTGTTTTTTTTAATATTGTTGTAGTGATTATTGATAGTAGCGTTTTATGTATGTAGTTAATGCAGAACTATTTGACCGATATGTCAAATCCACTCCAGGTTCTTCCGGGTTTTGGGGAAATGTTCTAACGAGATACCACGGCCCCGGAATACAAAGGCAACTGAAGGAGTAGGGTGGGTTTTTAGTCAGTAGAAGTCTGATACTCCCTTCCACTCCCCCCACATCGGGAGGAGTCATTTGATGACATTCCCACCCAGAAAAAATATGTTTCTTCCGGGTTCGTGTTTCAAGTACCAAAGAGCTTGATTTGCTTTTCGATCATAAATATTAGGAAAGACCTGGGTTTAGACCGAGTTAAGCCCTTGGTCCAGTCTAAAATCAGTTCCAGGCACTGCAGTTGGCTGGCTATTTGCTGAAATGGGCCCATTTGGCACAGCCGTAAGGCACAAAATATTATTTTATTTAATTAAGTTTTCGTATTTATCGTATACCCTAATATAAGTCACTTTATTTCTTTCTTCTTCATTCTAGACAGCTAGAACATAGAAACTGAGCAAGAAACTTACTCCATCCGACACTTTTTAACTGAACTGAAGATTACATACTTTTTGTCTATGGCAAATAATCAAATGACTCCTCGCGAAAAATATAGAAAAAAAAATGACAAACTTCTACTTACTACAAACCCATCTTGTTTTTGTAGTCATTAGAAGTCTTGAGTCACCATCCAAGATACTTAACTTAACCGAACAACCTCCTGCGTTTGACGGTCTATCATTCTACACGTGATATTATAATATAATATAATAATATTCTACAACTTTCACACAACGCCATCTAGTCCCAAACTAAGCAGAGCTTGTGGTATGAGTACTAGACAACTGGTAAACATACATATATATTTCTAAATACATACATATTATAGATAAATTACACCCAGACAAAGAACAAATATAAATATATTGGCAAAATTGTGGTTGCTGCTCCACAAACGCCACAAGCCACGCCAAGTGAAGTTGAGTTTTGAGTTTGCTTTGTTGTCTGGGGCCGCGGTATCTCGTTTGAACATTCCCGCAACCCCACGAGTTTTATTTGTAATATAGTTTATTTGCCGAACTGTTGCTATAGGTACAGGTATTGATACACAAAGTCGCTCTTTTTACGTGTCAAAATAAAATTAAGATATAGTTTGTTTACATTATATGCCTAGTTTATTTGCCGAACTAAAGGGGTACATATTTAAGTTTCAGTAGTTCGGTGCTTTGTTAGAACCGAACTATCGCAACTGAAAGTTTCAGTAGTTCGTTCAACCGAACTAACAACAGAACTACTGCTAACTAGAGGGTATTCTACTGTAACATACAAGCGCGTGACAATATTCATAAACACTGATTATTATCTCACGTCCAGAACGTAGTTTATGAAAATAAGCAATTAATTCAAATGATCAGCTTGTTGGGCGTGTCCTGACGCAATTAAATGTGGTTGTAATATTTAACAGCCCGCAGCGTTACCGCCGAGCGTACGATGTGGAACTCGGCTCATTTATTCTTTGTTCAGCAGTTGAATATGATAAACATTGACCTACTGAAAGAACCTTATATTTATACCAATTCAGAAACAATAAGATACTTAATAAAGTAGTTAAGAACTGAGGATCAAACGTGCGCAAGAGCAACACTTTTTTTCAAAGAGAATGCGGGTAAAAGTCACATTACTAGCAATCTTGTTAATCCCTCCAATTAAGCTAAATGTGCTTGTATCTGGAGTGAGTTTGGTAATAGTGTAATGGGTGAGATTCGAACCCGCGACCTTATGATCATAAGTCCAAAACCTTAGCCATTATGCTATTGAAAACATATCAGTCCTTTTACCAAAGCCTACTCTACATTTTAGGTCACAACATAATCAGCCTGTAACTTCCTAACTGCTAGCATACAGGCTTTCTCTGTATGACATGAAACGGGCCCTCGTCTACCACGCGGGCGCAGTGCTGGATGGTGAATGTCGTTTATCTAATACTAGCGACCCAGCCCGGCTTCGCTCGGGTAATAAAGTTTATATTTGCTTATATGTATATGATTTTGCTTAATCAATTTCTCGTCCATTAATTTGCCACACTCATATATCGGCGATAACTCATAAGATATTCATTTTATTGATATAGTGTAAAAAGCAATTTTGATCTACATTAAATCCTCAACATATCTGACGTATTTAATTGGATAAGGAATAATACTGTACTGTTAAAAAAGATTCGTAAATAACCCATCATTTTAATGTAATTTGTAAAAGAAAAAATGGTTATTGTGGGTTATACTTGGGAGATAGACATATGCCATCGCGGACTGTTTTGTAGATCTATAAAAGAGAAACAATCCCGCCATACATTGTATTTTTATAACTCAAAAGGTTTTGGCAGCGTTTTCGATTAAAGCTCCCGATAGGCTTAATTCTTTCCGACATGTTGAAGTAATATCGTCGTATTTCATTCAATCTACACAAAACCTTAACTTATTATACACTAAAACCTTTCTCAGGAATCTATTAAAAAAACTCACATCGAAATCCGTTGCGGAGTTTTTAAGATCTAAGCATACATAGGGACAGACAGACAGGGAAGCGACTTTGTTTTATACTATATAGTGATAGTGATAATCGAAAGATCCGAATTTTTGGCCCTAGAACATTCCGGTTTCCTCACGATGTTCTCGTTTACTATTTTGAAAGCAGTGGTGCTAAAAATAACGTGGTACGTGATGAATTACAGCCCATTTCCTCTCAGAGAAGAGGCCCGTGTCCCCGCAGTTGGAGTGCTATAGGCTAATTAAGTTATATGAAACCACCTACTTAATATGACTATAGACCATCAATTAATCATTAATTTATTCACTTCTTCTTCTTATCGTGTGGGTAGTAAGGTCTAACGACCCCATACACCCTGGTGTCAGAGTTTCTAGACTGCCTCAAGGGCCTCTGACGTGCTCTATTTTGACGACCGCCATTTGGCGACCGGCACGGAACCATCTTTTTATCAGGCAATCAGGTGATTCAGGCCTGCAATGTCCTAGCCAAACTGGAAACAACTTTACAAAGTATGCTTCCCGCGGGAATCGAACCCACGACCATCGTGTCACAAGGCAAACGCCTAAACCACATGACCACGGAGGCAGTTATTTATTCACTAAACAATTTGCACTGTGTCCGAATTTGGCATTAAATTTCAATACGTAGAATCAGTAATTAAACAAAAAGCATAGAAAAACACTTCATCAGATGACTTCTGAAAGCCCAGAGTGCCCAAGTCTTCCCTAACTCCTAAATTGATTTAATTACCCTCGTAATCTCGCATTCCGTTCCCCATCAAGGCTCGAAGCTCATCAGATAAGAAAGGTTCACGCCTATGCGCCTGCTACTAATGGACTGGGCAGAGAGGGCAGTCAGGCAATTGTCACGAGCACACTGTCATTATAATTTGTATAATTGTGTTACATCATTAAGTTAGTGAGTCAGTTCTGTTAAATTTGACGTATTTATTAAAAGTGACATGCTAAGTTTCTACAGCGCATTACTCAACTTATGCGTTTAGTTTTTTTTTTTTTATTATTCATAATAGGTTCGCGTTTGCGCATCTCACCTGATGGTAAGTGATGATGTGGTCGAAGATGGAGCACGCTTGCCAAGAGACTCATTGGCAACGATGCACTGGTCGAGTCAAAGCTCCAGAGCCTTGATCATCGACGACGAGTTGCAAGTCTATCGGTTTTCTATCGGTTACATTTCGGGGAGTGTGCGATGGAATTACACAATCTAATTCCACCAAGCCCATTCCATCATCGGACTACGAGACAAACGGCGAAGCGCCATCGTTACATGGTGGACATCCCACCCATACGCACAAAACGTTTTGGGAATACCTTCATTGTGCGTACGGCTAAGGAGTGGAATTCCCTGCCGGCGTCTGTGTTTCCTGATAGCTATAACCTAGGGGTCTTAAGTCAAGAGTGAATAAGTTACTCCTCGAAATCTAATCGATAGACTAGCAACTCTTCGTCGATGGTCAAGGCTCTGGAGCTTTGACTCGACCAGTGCATCGTTGCCAATCCATTCCAAAATTTATGCACAATTGAGGCTTGAAGATTTATGATGAGTTTGGGTTACGTGTGATTACTTTAATAAAACAACGGAGTGAAAACTTGTAACGACTATAATATATACGCGGCAAAGCAGAGACACCTCACACCTGTCATCATGACATTAACATAATATGCAATAGAATGTTGCCAATAAAAACAAGAAAGAACAATGTTGCATTCATTACTTAACACCCCCTTTAGAATGCAATCCCATTTCCTTTGTACAATAATAATGTTTGTTATAAGTGGTCCCCTTGGTTAGTATGTCCGCTACCATATCACTACCTTTACAGTTTATAAAATTTACATTTCTATTATGATAATTGTCTCTTAAAAAATGAAATCTAATATCAATATGTTTCGTTTTGGGTTTATAACAATCAGTTGAAGCTAATCGTATTGCACTCTGATTATCACAATATATTGGTAAGGGACCTTCTTCTTGGAAACCAAGTTCCTGTAGCAGCTGACGGAGCCACAACGCTTCCTGTATTGCAGACGCCATAGCCATATATTCTGCCTCGGCTGTGGACAGCGCAACTGTTGGTTGTTTGCAGGAGTTCCACGCTATACCACCATTCTGAAAAATAAAGATGTAACCAGTGCAGGACCTTCTGTCCTCTGGGCTGCTGGCCCAGTCTGCATCACAGTAGCCTCTAATTCCTTTGGACTCATCTTTACTGAAGCACAGCTTTAAATCTTTTGTTCCTTGTAGATATCTCAGTATTCTTTTTACTCCGAGCCAATGTTGATGTCCTGGATTGCTGACATATCTGCTGAGTTTGTTTACTGCAAACCCAATATCTGGTCTAGTTGCCTGGGCTAAATACAGTAAACATCCCACTGCCTGTCGATAAGGAATACTCTCATTACCTTCAGTATCAACTGTGTCAAATTTTGCATTCACTTCTATAGGTGTTTTTACAGGTTTTGATTCTGACATTCCAAAACGATCTAATGTTTCTTTAATGTAATTTTCTTGATCAAGCATAGCAATTCCTTCCTTACGATTTCTAGTGATGTTTAATCCAATAAACTGTTTTGATTCTCCGAGATCTTTCATATGAAATTCACCTTTTAATTTTTCTTTAATTTCTGACTTTAAATTAATATTATTTGAAAATATAATGAGATCATCAACCCATACAGCAACAAAAATCATTGTTTGTTGTTTCACACAATAATAGATGCATGGATCTATTTTTGATTTAGAAAGGCCAATTTTCTGTAGCACGCCATCTAGTTTGATATTCCATTGCCGGCTGGCTTGCTTAAGACCATATATAGATTTTTGTAACATGCATACTTTTGTTCCTTCTTCAAATAACTCTGGTTGAGTCATATAAATTTCATTTTCCAAATCTCCTTGCAGAACTGATGTTATGGCATCCATCTGCTCAATATCAAGGTCATATTTTGCAGCCAGTGCAATCAGGTATCTTACAGAAGTGTATCTTACAACCGGTGAGTATATGTCTTCATAATCAATGCCTCTTTTCTGTGCATAGCCTTTAACTACAAGTCTAGCCTTATATCTATTCACAGCCCCTGTTTCATCAGTTTTAGTCTTAAAAATCCATTTACAAGGTAGAGCTTTCTTTCCCAGAGGTAGATCAGTAAGCGTCCAAGTCATATTTCTTTTCAGAGATTCAAATTCTTCATCCATGGCATTTCTCCATTTATCTGCCTTTTCTGAGGATAAAGCTTCTTTTACAGTTTCCGGATCTCTTTGATTTTTAATTGAACAATAATAACTAGGTTTTGAACTCCTTTCAGATTCATCAGGTTTATTCCTTCGACGTAAAGTGATGGTACTTTCTGGTAAGTTTTTATATATTTGATCTGATTTTCTACTGGGAACATAAACATCATCTTCCTCTGAGTTAGTTGCATATTCATTCATCAGAGCTTTCACTAGCAAACTCTGAAGACTGTAATTGTTGTTTATCTGTTTCAGGTTCAGGTGCTGATGACGTTGGTGGTGACTGTACGACGGTTGAACTGTCAACATCACAAGGTAAGTATATACTATGGTTTTTCTTTATGTTCTCTAAAAATTCAACATCTCTACTCTTGATAATTCTGTTTGTTTCAGGATCAGCGAGGCGGTATCCTTTGGTGTTATCACAATAGCCTATAAAAATCATTTTCCGTGACTTCGGGTCCCATTTCTTCCGTTTCTCCTTGGGAACTTGTGTCATGAATTCAGAACCAAAGATACGCAAGTTCGTCAAATTAGGCACCTTACCATAGCATAATTGATATGGGGAATTTTTGTTTATAGCTGTAGTAGGCGAGCGGTTAATTACATAAGCTGCAGTAGCTGTCGCCTCAGCCCAATAAGGTTTTGGTAAGTTAGCATCCAACAGCATGCACTTAGCTCTCTCTACAAGAGTGCGGTTCATCCGCTCTGCAAGACCATTTTGTTGCGGTGAATATGGTGTAGTAGTTTGATGCTGTATGCCATACTGACTCGAATAATTATCAAAATCTTTGTTACAGAACCCTAAGCCATTATCGGTACGTATAACCTTAATTTTATTATTACATTCATTTTCTACCTTCTTGTGAAAATCTTTGAATGCATTTAAAATACTGAGCTTGTCTTTCAGGAAGTACACATGCACTATTCTTGAAAAATCGTCTATGAAAGTTATAAAATATCTCATACCTCCCAGGGACGGAGTCTCCATTGGACCACACAAGTCAGAATGAATCACCTCTAGTTGTTGTGAAGCTCTGGAACCAACATGGTTGAAAGGTAGTCTCGACTGTTTTCCCTTTAGACAGGTAGTGCAGGTCACAGATAGCTTGACCTTTTCTGAAGACAGGTTCACTCCCTCAGTGCATTCTGGTAGTCTGTTTACATCTGGAAAATTCAAATGTCCCATGCGTCGATGCCACAGAACCACATCATTTGAGATATCAGAAATACTCAGATTTGCATTTATTTCTCTGTTAACATTATGTACATATAAGTTGTTTTCTAATTTAGCTGAACAGATAAAATTTCCTTTACTGTTAAAGATTTCACAATTATTTCCATTAAAGTTAACTTTGCAACCATTCTTTAACATTGCACTGACAGATAATAAGTTTCCAGCAAGTTCAGGTATGTACAATACATCTCTTACCTGTATTCTATTTTCATTATTACAGTGCAACACCAGATTTACTTTTCCTATTCCTTTCACAGGTAACGGAGTCTTGTTAGCAACTGTTATAGTAGAAATCGGGGGACATTTGACATCATACATCCAATCACTGCGATTTGTCATATGCATTGATGCGCCTGAGTCCACATACCATTTATCATGCTCTGTTGTTAAGGAAGAAGCTGAAAATGCTGCTACGTAACTTTTATCTTCACTTTTATTTGGTGTTTTCTTCTGTACACGACAATTTTTACCCAAGTGTCCATATTTATTGCAGTTGTAACACCTTGGGCCTTTGTATTTTCCACCATTCTGTTTTTCTGAACTTTTCTTCTTAGCTGAGTAAAAGGCTGAACTCTGAACTTCTTGTAAAAGTTTAGTTTTAATAATATCTGCACTGATTTTTACTCCGGAGCTCTCTTGTGCCATAATCATGGGTTTGTATAAGTCCGGCAAACCCGAAAGCATTAATGTGCCAAGCCATTCGTCATCGACGGAAAAACCTATGTTTCTAATCTATGTTTCATAATTTTATTTACATAATCTTCGACACTTTTGGAGGATTCCAACGTTGTTGTAATCAGATCCTTCAACAATGATACTTTTCGTGTTAAACGCTCGTTCTAAGTTCGTCCAGACTTCCTTCGAAGTTTTCGCATCTTGAATGTGAACATAATTGATAGCATCCACTAATAATATCAGTTTTGACTTTGCTTTTATGTCTTTTGCGGGATCAAATTTGGCGGGATCAACTTTGGCGGGATCTTTAGTTTCTATGCACTGCCAAAGATCTTCAAGTTCGAGATACGCCTTCACTGCGAACTTCCAATTGGCATAGTTATCACGGCCAACGAGTTTTTCAATGTTAAATAACGAACTTGTAGACATTTCTTCTGATTATGTAACCCGATAAACTGTATGACGCCACGTACACGCTGGCAAAAAAATCTTTCTTTGTCACGCCGGTTAATGTTAGGATTTTTCACTGATATTCTGAGTAATCACTATCTGGTAACCCAACCACGCTCTGCTACCATGAAGATTTATGATGAGTTTGGGTTACGTGTTATTTCTTTAATAAAACAACGGAGTGAAAACTTGTAACGACTATAATATATACGCGGCAAAGCAGAGACACCTCACACCTGTCATCATGACATTAACATAATATGCAATAGAATGTTGGCAATAAAAACAAGCAAGGACCATGTTGCAATCATTACTTAACAAGGCTAAAGGAAAATTTTCGCGAATAAATCTTTAGTATCCGTAATGCTGAGAGGACAAAAGGACTGGCGCTTTCGCCGAGGAACGCATAGAAAGAGAACATTTCAAGCAAGTAGAATACAGTTGGTCGACTAATAATCGTTATTTTGTGGAGCCAACTTAGGTAAATAAAATCTTTATTGTTCTAAAAGCATTACGGTACAGGGTTTTATCACTTGCCTCTGCACTAGGATCCCCTATGTCGTGGAGGCTCTCTTTCGTCGTATATAAGTACTATAACTATTTAATTACACAAACGAATATTGGAAATCAGACATGAAAGTGTGTGAGAAAGTGAAAAATAACTTTAATTTCGGAAGTCGGTGCCAAAAACGAAAATACAAAACTAAAGACACCGACTAGCGAAATTAAAGTTATTTTTCACTTTGCAGTGTTTTTGGGAGTCGGTTTAATTTTTTGGTAAAAAGTTTTTTAACTTCTTTATACAACGTGTAACAGAATAAACGCAATTCCTGACAGTAGTTGGTTCAGAATGAGCTTCTGAATCGATTTCCGTCATAAAAAATAGATGTTTTTGACGCTAAAATCTTTCATTTAACTTAAAACTAAAACATAGTATCATGACAAATTAATACAAACCTTAATTCAAGGAAATGCGCTCGTGTGCGTGTCTGCCATTGCATGAGTGTACAATCTGCGTGCACATACGTTTTGCGTTTAAAAATGTCTAGGTTTGGTTTCAATTTATTTAGTTACGGATGTTGTTTTATAGATTTATAATTTAATATTCTAATTGGGGTGTCTGAGGTATTGCGCTTAATCTGTTACACCTTGTATGTAAGTAGGTAGGTACTATTACCGTAACGTTTGAATTCCTATCTTCAACCACTTAGTTGGTCGGAGGGACACTTCACTCAAACAAAAATTAACACTGTAAAGCTTAATATATATTATATATAATCGAAAATAATAAATGGTCTGGTCTACATTCCCATTATCTTGTTACCCCACACTATAGGGTAGACGAGATAAAAAAAAATCATGCACTCTTTACGTGTAAGGGGAGTAACCTAACACATCCGTTTTTTCATGATTTTATTTCTTCACTTTGTCGGCGTAATTAATATGTATATCCATGCCAAATTTCAGCGTTCTAGTACCAATAGTTTCTGAGCTAAGCCTCGGAAAGACGGACGGACAGAAACTATAAGGGTTCCTTGTCGACTAAGTACGGAACCCTAAAAAATATAAAACTATTTGGTTACAACGTAGCACTGAGGTAAACTGATAATAGGGGTAGCTTCCTTACACACCCATCGCCTATAGTTCCAACAGTTTTACGACTGTTCACCCTGTATTAACTTTCTTTGTATATTTATAGCTCATTAAAATAGTCGAAACAAAACCTTTGCCTCGTAAAATACACATTCATGTGATTAAAATACGTTGTAACTGATTAAGAAATAAAAAGCATAAAGTCGTTAGTTTGATATTCCTGCATGCTATTCGGATACAGGTAAAATCAAAATTAATGACGGTTTGTAACACTCAGCCACCTCCGCACATGAATTTGCTACTGTGCTGCACAGTAGCAAATTCATGTGCGGAGGTGAGAGTGGGTACAGCGCAACGAAAAACTTACTACACAAACGTCAGTAAGTTATTTAGTTAGCTTCAAAAAGAAATAAACAACCAACCTTTAGATCACCTAATGGTTAACTACAGTTACCTAACTCTTTATTTTTCGGGGAAAATCATCACATGACTTCTCTGTGTGGAGCAAAAGGGAGAGTTAGACTCCAATTGATTCAAAATCCACTCTGGTCCTTTAGTTGTCATTAGTAGTTGTTGTTCAGGTTTCGCGGGATACCGCGTTAACGAGATATCGTTACTCTATCATTATCAGATGTTATAAGAGGACAGTATCAACACACAGAGGATCTTCTTTTAGGCAACCTTCCAAGTTTAATATAAAACTAATTTCAATATTCCACACACGACACTCACTCACATTCATACTCACACAGTTACATACAACACACACATACACACCTCAATCACACATTAATGGCATAACTTCACTTCTTTTGATTTGTAAAAGTATAACCTTCATTTTTATTATATTTTGCGATGTTTAGTAATTGTTCTAGAGCTGTAAAAAAATCTGGCTTGTAAAATTGTTGCGGAGGGACACTGATCTTCTAAGATACAGGTTCTAACCTAGTTTAGAGGTCAGGGTTTCTATGTATCGCTACCTAGTATAAGCCTCTCAATATGTACCTATGTACTTTTACTATACCAATGTAATAGTTTTTAAGGCTTTAGTTCAATAAAGATTATTAGTATAAACCAACCAGCCTTTTTTATAAAACATACATAGTTACAAAAAAAGACGAATCTTTTAATTTCGTTAAGCCGTTCGTAAAAATCTGTACCTACTTACTCACTTATCTCAATACAATCGATCAATACAAATATAATTATATGTTTAAAGTAATAAGAAGTTTTACTCTACTAACTAATAAAGAGTTATCAACATAAACATTGCTGCCGAGGAAATCAACAACCATACTCATACCTATACTACACTAATGCGCAAGAGTGTTTTTTGCATGGCACCAATTGTCTACAACAAATTGCCCAAAAGTTTGAAAGAATAAAAACTTTTTACCAAAAAATTAAACCGACTCCCAAAAACACTGCAAAGTGAAAAATAACTTTAATTTCGGTAGTCGGTGTCTTTAGTTTTGTATTTTCGTTTTTGGCACCGACTTCCGAAATTAAAGTTATTTTTCACTTTGCAGTGTTTTTGGGAGTCGGTTTAATTTTTTGGTAAAAAGTTTTTATTTCACTCTTTTTAGTTGGTCGGTTTTTAATTTACCTAGTTAAAAGAGCCTAAATGTCAACTACTTATAACCTTTTACAAAATATTGCTTTTCCCAATGCTGGGCCATTAATTTTTGAGGAGTTCTCCTGGTACTTCACCATCAGCTCTACATCACCATATGCATTGTGACGAACATAAAATTCAAGTATTCGAATCGCAATCCACGAAATACTTATTATTGAGTAGGTTCGGCGGCCATCTGTGGTCTTCATCATCAGTTCCACTTCCCCAAATGGTATTTTTTGAGAGCAACTGCACAAGTTACTATAAGAAATACCCAAAACGCCATAGGTGTGCCTATAATATTTGAAGAGTTCCCTCGATTTCTCCAGGATCCCATCATCAGATCCTGACTTGGTGATAAATGGCTCAACTAGCATCAAAAAAGTTGGGAATCCTAGCAAAGGTGAGACGGTACTTCACACCCGAACAGTTGCTCAATCTCTATCAAGCCCAGGTTCGGTCGTGTATGGAGTACTGCTCTCATCTTTGGGATGGATCTGCTAAATACCAACTGGACGCGCTTGAGTCTATCGAGAAGCGGGCCAAAAGACTCATTGGCAACGATGCACTGGTCGAATCAAAGCTCCAGAGCCTTGAACATCGACGACGAGTTGCAAGTCTATCGGTTTTCTATCGGTTACATTTCGGGGAGTGTGCGATGGAATTACACAATTTAATTCCAACAAGCCCGTTCCATCATCGGACTACGAGACAAACGGCGAAGCGCCATCGTTACATGGTGGACATCCCACCCATACGCACCAAACGTTTTGGGAATACCTTCATTGTGCGTACGGCTAAGGAGTGGAATTCCCTGCCGGAGTCTGTGTTTCCCGATAGCTATAACCTAGGAGTCTTTAAGTCAAGAGTGAATAGGTTACTTTTAGGTAAGCGTGCTCCATCTTCGACCACATCATCACTTACCATCAGGTGAGATGGTGGTCAAACGCGAACCTATTCTAAATTAAAAAAAAAAAAAAAAAAAAAATGGTACCAATTTCGATGTATACCCTTTCAAACAAAAAAAGAATTTTCCAAATCGGTTCAGCTGTCTTCGAGTAATCGGTGATCATACATAAAAAAAAAAAAAGAGAAAAAAAATATACGCGTCGAATTGATAACCTCCTCTTTTGGTCGTCGGTTGAAAAACAGTACCTAGGTTTAAACAAACATTGAAATAATTTTTGGCACAAAAAGCCTATTATAGCACCGCAGATTTTTTAAAGGACTCATGTAAATAATAAATTAATTAGTAAAATTAGATTATGTTATGATTTGTTTTGTTTAAGGATTTGTTTTTGTAAAATTATTTAATTTATGTTTATATTGTAAGTGTAGAATTTAAAGAATGTTATGATTTGTTTTGTTTTATGATTTATTTGTGTAAAATGATTTAATTTAATTATATTGTTTATATTGTAAAATTGTGTGTAGAATTGAAATAATAATTATGTACCTGTATGTAAACATATTTGCACGCCATGAGACATGGCAGACATGTCGTGAACCAATCAATTTTTGAGATCTTGCATGCATGTATTATATTAAATTCTGTATGTGTACACATGTTTGAGCTAATAAAACTTCTATTCTATTCTGTTCTATTCCTAATTATCTCAATATTTGCTAATTTCATGGACTTTTATCAGCTAGCTATTAACCAAGCCGCCAGAGTCAGTGGATCTTGTCTAGACCATACTCTTATAAAATCAAATATTCCATCCAAAACATTAGTTACTAACTCGGCACTAACCGATTATCAAGCTGTTTTACTAACATTGCAATTATGATTACTTGGAAAAAACTGCATCCGTAGCTATACTAAACCCAACATGACTATTCTGAAAAATTACATACGCAGTCTCAATCTTGACCCCGTTTACAATTAACTTGATTCAAATGTTTCGCAACGATATTTTGTCAATTTGTTAAAATCTGCTATTTAGAAAAATACATATCGACGCTGGAAAGGAAAAATTATCCAAGCGACATCAGACTAACTTTACAGTAGAGCAGTTTAAAGTATGTTTTTTTTTTTCTACATTTTAGTATACTATAATGTAGATAAAAAAATATCCAAATAAATTTCTAAGAATTATGCTTTTGGACCATTATAAGAATTTACACGATTTTTTTCCTGAAAATTCAAACTTTAAACTGCTCTACTGTAAAGTTAGTCTGATGTCGCTTGGATAATTTTTCCTTTCCGGCGTCGATATACTAAAATAATCCTAGAAAGTATAGTAACATAACATTGTAACATAACCTTGGATTACAGAAGTACAGAAGCCACCAAGTTGTGGCATTTAGGGTTGAAAATAACAAGTAAAATACATGTATTTTTCAATCGGACTTTGTATTTTTCAATAAAATACAGAAACTTTCAATGAGCTCTTACGATGTATCTTTCGCAATTTTCCGTTTTTTACATGTATTTAAAATTATATTTTTACATTGTATGACAACGAATATTACTATGCTACACATTTTATATCAAAGGTTGCAGATGTATTGTCTATTGACAATACTTTAGTATTTCAGAATTTAGCGGAATATAGGGCACGAAGTTAATTTTGGAGTAACGAGCTGTTAATTGTGGAGTCCTATTATGAATATGGAAAATAATTCATCTTCGTCACGTACCAAACTTCACCCACGTGACTGGTGGCTAGGACTGTGTCACTCAAAGCCATTGTCTGATGTCGCCATAAAAATTTTGAGCAATCCACTATCATCAGCCGCTAGTGAGAGAAATTGGTCTTTGTTTGGGCGGACACACACCAAAGATCGCAACCGTTTGACAGCTGATCGATTGAATAAATTAATTTTTGTTAACTGGAATCTGAAATTTGTCAATGCTAAAGACGGTATCAACAATGATGTTACAATTGACGAACCAGACGACGCACGGTGGGCTGAAAATCGGCTTTCATAGACTTAGGCATTTTATTTTGCAAGTGCGAGTTTTTTTGCCGGATATCACTTCTATTAGTTATAACAATATACAAAAATGACACCAGAATTGATTCTGCACAGAAACGAAGGAATTATAATTTTTTTACGAAAATTTTGTATGGAGCTAGTATGAAAAATCGAAATATCTCTAAAACGGCAGCGATAACCGTAATATCCTTATAGGGGGTTATAGTACTAATTATTTATGATTTTTTGACATACGTTACATAATGGTTGTAGATGCCTTTTTTTTTTTTAAATCGTCAAAATATTTTTATTTATTTTTACATATTTAAACGTTCCTTTTAGTGTTTAAGTTGAAGAATTCAGAGCTTTAACAACTCTTATCATAAAATAGCATCACCCCTATAGACCTGAAGGACTAGACAGACGTGTGTAGTGTCTTGTTGATCTTGTAAGATTTCCAACAATACCAAATAGTTGAATATCAGTGTCAAAGTGCCCATGCTGTCGCTTCTTTTTGAAAGATAGGGGAATGAAATTGTTAATTGATCATACCCTAAAAGTATGATTACAACATAACCGGACACATAATAATAATAATATCCTTATAGGGGATTATAGTACTAACATTATTTATTTTAACATATGAAACTGTTCAAAACGATCCATGAACTGTGTCAAAGTTAAGAACATCGTTAGGAAGCATGCTTTTTCCCCAAATATTAAGAATATGTCAAAAAAAAAAGACTGTATATAAACTTGTTATTGATAGGTAATTTAAATAAAACAGAAGTAACAAAAATAATATCTAATAAATTCAATTATACAAAATACATATTTGAAACTATAATTTATGAAATTATTAACTAAACATATTGGTACAATAAACTAACATAAATAACAAAAGAACATAAAGAAAATAATTAAATTTTACAAATTTTCTTTACAACTTTCGTTGTCGGACTCCAATTCCGAGTCAGAATCCAGATCGGATATACCTACAAACTCGAACTCAGTTTCCGGAAACTGTATTAGGTCGAGAGTTTCAGCAAAAAAGGTTGTCTTCCTTTTGGCATCTAACTTCGGCCTTTGTGCACTTAGAAAAGGATCCGAAGAAACAACAAGCATATTTAGGATATCTTGATTAGAATCTTGCCTGCTTCTTTTCCGCGAATGATGTTCCCGGAACCTCCTAAAATCTTTGTTTCGAGACTCTGAGGCTTCTTCCGAGAGAGTCCCAATCGGGACAATATCATTTTTTTCGATTATGTCAGCTCCGTGTATTAATAGTTTATGTACGGTTGATGACATGTAGTACCAGTCGTATAATTCCACGTACTTTTCTGCTGTTTTGCGAGCAAAATCTTTAAATTTGATGACATCGATCTTCTCACCAGATGTTATTGCTTGCAAAATAACAGCAAATCTTTTTATCAGGTTTTGATCCAACCCAGTAATAGCTGCAGTTTTATTGGGAAACTCGAAAAACTTCCTTGCGGTATTCCCGTCATTGGTAGGTCCCGAGCCTTGTTTTACTATATCAATTAACAGATTGAGCTCCTCTTTAAATTTATTTTGAATGTTTTTTTTTCTGTTTTGTAACATATCTTTATGCTCATTACTTCTTGCTGCCCACTGTTTGAAGTCAAGTCTGTACGCAATGTGTAACAGACATTCCATGCAATTTATACGGGCATGTAGGGATGATAGGCCAAATTCATATATGTCAGAACACACAGTTTTTGATGTTACAGCATCTAAGTGGTTCATTTCTGTTGGTTTTGCTAAGCACAGGTAGCATGATGCATTTGATCTAGCTTCAGAAAGGTACGTGCAGACTTTTGCGTCGATCATTGTCATCATTAGTTTATGAGTCACCCTGTTACTATTAATGCACTCTGTGGGGTTAAGGGCCTCAATTTCCTCATCCATTTTTCTTTTGTTATCAATGACAACTGCATGGCTTTCTTTTACAAAAGTGAACTGAACCGGACGACAATAAAAAGTTGAGCATGGTTTCGGGTTTGTCCATATAGTATTATCTCCATCTGTCAGTTTCAGTGGCACCAAGGAGGTCATGAAAATGCTTGAATCATCATGCTCGCCGTCCATTTTCTGCTTGTATCGGCTTTGATTGGAAGCACCATCAAATCCCCACTTCGATATCAGCTTTAACTGCTTATTTTCCACATTATCAGAAAGACTTTGAAGAATCCGCTTCACCGTGATGTCAAGTAAAGCTTGAAGTGTAATTCTAGCTGATGAATCCGTAACTGATACTGATTGATTAGGAGGGTAGCATGCAAGCTTAGTTTGTTGCAGTTTATAGTAGGATGGGTAAATATCCTTAGCACCTTCCCGAATGGCAGTCTCTCGCAACGTAATATATTGCCACTTTGAAAGCTTAAGTGAAAGAAGCAATCCAAGTGCTTTCTCTGGTGTAAATATTACTGTTTTCTTAATGCTTTCCTTGATTTTAACGGCAGCTTCTGGATTTTTGATCATATAATTGATTACAGATGCGATATCTTCATAACCTTCTTCTTTTAAACGTGCTGCAGCTGCATATGCCAATTCACAGGAATCCTCGCCTATGTGCTCACTAGATCTTCTCTTTTTCTGTTTGCTTCCCAGATCTTTGAATGGTTTTCGGGACCTTTTTGTCATTGTTCCAACAGTCGATGATGTCGAAGGTTCTGGAGAGACTGAGCGTGCTCTTGGTATCTCATCAACAGTTGGTTCTTGATTTATTAAAGTTTGCACGCAACTCGGCCAATCAATATTTGCTTGCAACCACTCTCCGTACGTATTTCTAAACTTATCAAAGAATCGTTTAGATTTCTGCCACCTGTTTAAAGCAGCTCGCGTGAATCTCCGGCAAAATTCTTTGAGAGTTACTTGATCTTCGGCAGAAAGGCAATCACCTATGCGGGACACAATTGCACTAAACAATACTTCATGATTAAATGAAGGACACTCACTTTTTAGAAGAACAAACAAATCTAAGTTGGTGATTAAACTTTCCATTCTAAGATTTTGTAGTCGCAAAGCAAATAGTTTTAGTGTTAGCAGTTACACGGTTGTGAACAATCTAAATTATGGAACAAAATTATAGCCCTTTTATTGTATAAAGTCAATAATTAGTTAACTACCCTAATTAAAGTTATAAAAGATATGATAATAAAAATTTATAATCGTCAAAAACATTTCGTAGAACTCATAGTAGAACTAATCAACATTAGCAGATCACATTAGCTCACTAATTATAAAAAGGTGAATGCAGTTCTTAGTTGGTATTGTTGCGAGATATTTCAAATCATTTAATCACTTAATAGGCTCATTAGAATCAGAAGACTACAACCATCATTCTAATTACTTAATTACTTGTCATCAGACTCATTAGATGACTACACAATATGTTATTTTGTATTTTGAACGTATGCAAGGTTTTAAAATTCCTTTTGTGTCGATATTATTATGTGTCCGGTTATGTTGAAATCATACTTTTAGGGTATGATCAATTAACAATTTCATTCCCCTATCTTTCTAAAAGAAGCGACAGCATGGGCACTTTGACACTGATATTCAACTATTTGGTATTGTTGGAAATCTTACAAGATCAACAAGATACTACACACCTCTGTCTAGTCCTTCAGGTCTATAGGGGTGATGCTATTTTATGTTAAGAGTTGTTAAAGCTCTGAATTCTTCAACTTAAACACTAAAAGGAACGTTTAATATGTAAAAATAAATAAAAATATTTTGACGATTTAAAAAAAAAAGGCATCTACAACCATTATGTAACGTATGTCAAAAAATCATAAATAATTAGTACTAAAACCTCCTATAAGGATATTACGGTTATCGCTGCCGTTTCAGAGATATTTCGATTTTTCATACTAGCTCCATACAAAATTTTCGTAAAAAAATTATAATTCCTTCGTTTTTGTGCAGAATTAATTCTGGTGTCATTTTTATATATTGTTATAACAAATAGAAGTGATATCCGGCACAAAAACTGGCACTTGCAAAATAAAATGCCTAAGTCTATGAAAGCCGTTTTTCAGCCCACCGTGCGACGTTCAGGTTGACGATTGCAATAGTGATATTGAATTGTAGAAACCTTTTTTGTAAATAAAAACACTTTACGCCGCAATTGCGGCGGTAAGACCCCTCTTTGAGGAGTGGCTAGATCGGCGTCACGGCGTCCTGACCTACCGCATGACGCAGGTCCTCACCGGACACGGAAGTTTCGGGAGGTACCTGTGTCTGATGGGAAAGGAGGAAACGTCTGGGTGTCACCACTGCGAGGGTCGCCCTGAGGACACCGTAGAGCACACGGTGCAAGACTGCCCCGCCTGGGCAGAGCACCGACGTGTCCTCACGGCGGCGATAGGCGGAGACCTCTCGCGCCCGGCATTGGTCGAGGCAATGCTGCGGGGCGAGAGGGAGTGGGAAGCGGTCGCCTCCTTCTGCGAAGCAGTCATGCTTCCGAAGGAGGAGGCGGGCCACGAGAGGGAGAGGATGGCGTCCTCCCTCCAGCCCAGCCGCAGTGGTAGACGCCCACGGCGTCGGACGTCGGCCGACGATCTCCGGCCACCGTAGGCGCGGGCATGCGGACAGCGAGTAAAGGGCAACTCGCTGTCCGACCATGGACCATGCCCGGGTCGACGGCGCGTCGTGTTCCACGCGCGCCTCAAAGAGCGTCAGCAACATGACGAGGCCCCCTCTGCAGAGGGCCGAAGCCTGCCGGGGTCGTGGGACTCATCCCGTTACCGTGGCCCCGGTATGTAAAGGGTTATTGAAGGAACACCGTGGATTTTAGTCAGTAAAAGTCTGACAGTCCCTCCCACCCTGCCCGGAGTGGGAGGACTTATTTGATAATTTTACCACGTTAAAAAAAAAAAAAAAAGAAAAAAAGTATACCTAATAACAAATAAAGTAAATAATTATAATAAACAGTGCCATTATCATTGTTTGTTTTCTTTTTCATTCATTGTAATTTATGAAAAATACATTGATTGATACACGTATTATACATTTATATTTGTATTTTTCAAATAGCCCTAAATTTGTATTATTCCAAAGTTACATGTATTTCACTGGAAAGATTCAAAGTTGAGAAAAAAACAAATGAGTATCTTTCGCCATTTTCATCCCTATGACATTGCTTGATTCTGGACTTAGTTAGCGTGTTGTGGCTGAAAGATTGCATCTAAGCCTGTCGTCTGTTCATAGAGTCTATAAACTCTAGATCTAGCAGGATCGGGTCACTTCTGAGCGAAATTATCGATTTATTGTAACAACTTCTTTACGGAATCGACGCATTAATGCTTTTCAACTGCAGCAGTAGCTTTATATTGTACGTAGGGTGGCTGTAAGTAACTCTACAATTAGAAGAAGGTTGACGGAACATGGACTGGTACTGCACAAGCCAGCAAATGGGCCGAAATTAACTGCAGACCATCGAAGAGCGCCCCTTAACTTTGCACGTGAGCACCTAAATTGGTCATACCTCCAGTGGAACAAAGTCCTCTTTTCTGATGAGTGTAAAATTATGCTGCATGGTAACGACGGAAGGAACAAGGTCTACAGAAGCGATGGAGAACGCTTTGCACAATGCTGCATTGGAGAAAAGGTCAGCTATGGTGGCGGTTCGTGGATGGTTTGGGGAGGAATCAGCGCCGACGGTAAGACATTCATCGGTACATCGAACAGTGTCTTAAGCCTCACGTGGTGCCCTGTGCACATTATATTGGCAACGGTTTCATATTCATGCACGACAATGCTAGGGCTCACACCGCAAGCTTCTTGTGAGATTATGTTACCGAAGTCGGTATCTCCATTATGGAATGGCCAGCAAGAAGCCCGGCCGTGAATCCGATTGAACATCTATGGGATAAATTAAAGAGACGAATTCGTGCAAGAGATCCTGCCCCAGAAACATTTAGCCAGCTGCAAAATGCAATCCAAGAGGAATGGAATGGAATGCCACAATATTTGATCGTGACTCTCATCCGATCGATGAAGA
The DNA here is from genome assembly GCA_943138885.2 of Tholera decimalis. Classification (NCBI taxonomy): domain Eukaryota; kingdom Metazoa; phylum Arthropoda; class Insecta; order Lepidoptera; family Noctuidae; genus Tholera; species Tholera decimalis. The sequence goes on along the minus strand of OW964557.2, from coordinate 940,485 downwards.
ATGGAACCGTATGGAAGGAGTAATAAGAGCTCGGGGAGGAAATACAAGTTATTAAATAAATGTTTCTTAGCTTTTTTTTTCATTTACGTGTGTTCTTTTATCAATTTCCTTCATACTCCATAAATATGAAAATTTAATTTGAATTTAGAACATTAACATTAGGATTTGAAAACCTCATATTATTCACTATTAAACGACATTTGACTACATCTATTCCTAAATATACACATTTAATATAATCCTTACAAAACATAAACTTGCAAGGTGTATCATTTTTCTGATAAGTGTATTATCTGACTACCTTAGCGATCGCTATCAGTGTGTAAAAATAGGTCAGCAAATGAGTTCTGAGCTAAAAAATGGTTGCAATGGAATCCCACAAGGCAGTATTTTGGCCCCTACATTTTATAAGTGACCTGTGCCTGCGCAGTCTGACATTACCTAAGGTTGTAACAATATCTTATGCGTATGATACAGCGCTACTATTTGCAGCTAAATCAAAGGCTGAGAAATACGAACTAGCACAAAATGCCATTAATACTTTGTCTCATTGGCTTTAAAAAAAATCTCTTAACATTAAATATAGATAAAACTAAGTAGCTACTTATTATTCACAATGAGAAATACTAACGCAATGCTTACTGACTTAAACATTTACGCTCATAATAATTGTAATTTATATAATGCTGACCCTGCAAGCGCTTGCTCCACTTTAGCTAAAACAGACCTCATCAAATACCTAGCATTGCATGCATTACGATTGACTCATATCTGAATTTCCGCAAACATATATATTTATTATGCGTAAACAAATATACATTTTTTAAATGTACGTGACTTAGCTGATGTTAAATTAATTAAACAGGTTTTGGCTTTGTGTCATTCTATTATTACATACTGTGGGAAAGCCATCAAATGACTTCTCCCGCTGTGGGTAGAGCGGAAGGGAGTGTCAGACTTGTACTGACTAAATACCCACCCTGCTCCTTCAGTTGCCCTGGCGGTCCGGGGCCGCAGTATCTCATTAGAACATTCCCGCAACCCCGGACTGCATAACGTCCTGGGGTGGCGCCGGTAAATCAATTTTAGAGTTTTAAAAGTTACTACTTTTCGTCCATTCAGATTTTCCACACAACAGCTCTACATGTCATGAAATTACTAACCGTTTGACAGTATTTATTTTAAATATAGGTTTACTCAAAGGTTTTACTCCAACAAAATTAACAGAGTGCTAACATAGGTGTAATCAATAAAATAGTATCCCAATATTTGTCAAAACTCAATTCTCAAAACGGAAAAACTATAACTAGAAATCTTGAAATAATTTAGTATTAATTCATATTCCATTAGTGACTATAATTTATTGTATCTTCTTTTAAATTAGCAATTATTTAGTTCATTGTTTTCAATTCATATTATAGATGTAAAGCGGTGGCCTGAAACACAGGTTTTTGTAAACCTATGCCAGGCAGGTCGCTACATTACAGAAAGCATTATATTTTACTTTTATTGAATTTAAGATAAATTATTATTTTACCAATGTTTATTCAGCCACTTAGATAACCCTCTAATAACTATTATATATATTTACTTTCTGGACTATTTGTACAGAAGTGAACATGTCATTTGAATTTCTATAAACATGTTACTAAGAAAGTCACTTGACTATGGTTAAACAAAAAACTTTTTAACAAAAAATTAAACCGACTCCCAAAAAACACTGCAAAGTGAAAAATAACTTTAATTTCGGTAGTCGGTGTCCTTAGTTTTGTTTTTTCGTTTTTGGCACCGACTTTCGAAATTAAAGTTATTTTTCACTTTGCAGTGTTTTTGGGAGTCGGTTTAATTTTTTGTTAAAAAGTTTTTATTTCACTCTTTTTAGTTGGATAATTTTTAATTTACCTAGTTACAAGAGCCTAAATGTCAACTACTTTACCTTTTACAAAATATTGCTTTTCCCAATGCTGGGCCGTTAATTGTTGAGGAGTTCTCCTGGTACTTCACCATCAGCTCTACATCACCATATGCATTGTGACGAGCATAAAGTACTTAACATCCATATTCAAGTAATCGAATCGCAATCCACTCAATACTTATTATTGAGTAGTTTCGGCGGCCATCTGTGGTCTTCATCATCAGTTCCACTTCCCCAAATGGTACTTTTTGAGAGCAACTGCACAAGTTACTATAAGAAATACCCAAAACGCCATAGGTGTGCCTATAATATTTGAAGAGTTCCCTCGATTTCTCCAGGATCCCATCGTCAGATCCTGACTTTGGTGATAATGGGACCAATTTCGAAGTATACCCATTCGAACAAAAAAAGAATTTTCCAAATCGGTTCAGCCGTCTTCGAGTACCTACTCGATGATCATACATTAAAAATATATATATATATAAATACGCGTTGAATTGATAACCTCCTCTTTTTGTCGTCGGTTGAAAATAAAAAAAGTTTGCAGCAAAATCAGTTTATCTATTTTAACAAAACTGATGACTAGTACTGCTATACTAGTTCCTGTATGTATTTACGTATATTCTCGAGTGTAACGTATGAAAGAAAACCAATGCTGCGTGGCCCCAAATAAATGAGAATAAAGGCAAAACCAATATAATCGAGAATTACAGCTCCATATCTCAGTTCTGATATTAATGTGGGATTGTTTCGATTTGCTTCAACTACTAAACAAGCTCGCCAAATAAAAAGTAATGAACACAGGCGTCGGCGCGAGGGAGAGGTCCAAACAATCCGAGTGGACACAGTTACTATAACATGTTGTGGGCTTATTGCAGATTGCAATGCGCGGGCGACGCGTGCCGACCTCACCCAGACAGGGGCCAACAACCATGGGCGAATGACGACGTTACCGGGTAATGTAAGCCTGTATCGTCCCATTGCTGGGCGAAGACCTTCCCCACTTGTCTTCTAACTGGTTGGAGCGTCCCGCCACCTTATACTATCTTAAGTAATTGAAAACTGCCGACAGGCCTGGTAAGTCGAGTCGATAGCTTATGAGAGCTGTACCTCGTATCAAAAATACATGTAGGATACTACAGGAACTGTACTTTTTCTTTACAAGCATAATATATCCAGATCATATATTACAGATCACAGATCTAACCTACATTCTATGGATATGAAACGTATATTTCCGAAAAAATCACTTCGATCTATTTCCCTTTGAAACAAACCAGATATCCTTAGCAACATTAATATTTTCTATAGTTTTCTTGATTTAGTTTCACTTCCTATGATAGAACTTCAATCTTCAGCATCAAATCAAATGAGAAACCATCGTCGACATTAATAATAGGCTCGCGTTTCACCACCATCTCACCTGATGGTAAGTGGTGATGTGGTTGAAGATGAAGCACGTTTATCTAGAAGTAACCTATTGATAAAACACATCTTGACTAAAACACTCCCAGATTATAGCTATCAGGAAACACAGACACATAAAAATATTGTGCGCCCCGCAGTCAGTGGCATGAGCGCCCGCGCACCAATTGCACCAGATTATTGAATCAAGTGCTTTCTCAGCTGTTGACCTCTGCCCGGCTCACAAACAGCTGTACTGATACATACCACGACTACATACACACTTAATCCCTCGTCTTCATAAAGTAAGGATTTATTATTTAAGGATCAATCGTCATATCGGGGCAGCTGTAAAGTACTGGACATCAAATCGGGTTACTACAGAGATTTAAAAGCAAAATGAACACACATGTGATAAACTCACCTAAACATGTTAGATTAGTTTGCAGAAACAAATAAAATAAACTTCTTAGGCTGATTACTGATGTAATTGTTAGTATAAAACATGATTATCGATTAAAATCACTGTAGAAATATAAGAAGTTCATCAGCAACTCAGATTAGTTTTCCTTTTTTTTCTAATTTTCTTGTGTACTGGGCTTTGGTCTTAACTGCGCTGGCATCTGCGACTTTCTCTGACGTCAGCACTCTCTTCGGGAGTTTGATATTGCGCGGCTGTTGCTTAGTTCCTTTACGGGAGCAAACCTTACAAGGGCTGATCCCTGGGCTGGAGACCAGCACCCGTTTCTTGGTGTCTTCCCCCAACATCTCGGCGCAGTGCTTGTGGTACCTGGACTCGCTCCGGTGCGAGTGCGGAATTTCCACTTCGCTGGTAGAGTACCCCTCACTCAACTTACCCTTGCTGCGCGCCGAAGAGGCGGACTCACGAGGATCCTTCTTCGGAACTGAAGGAAACTTCAAAACAACATCACTAATACCTTCATTGTATAAGTTTTTCCTGGTGCTGTGCATACAACTGATTGCGTCATCTTCTTCTTTTTTATAAAAATATTGAACAGACATGGATTTCAGTGGTTCATTTTCGTCGTCGATCTCATTAATTTTTGTCTTGCAGCTATCTTTTGTTACTGGATCTATAGAGTAGCCTTTTTTTAGAATAGGTACTGGACCGTAGGGACCTACATTGTTACACATCTCATAGATCTTTAGTTTACCCAGGTCGTCTGTGACCGTCATTGCCGCGCAGGGTACAGACACGCCGGGGCAGTGGACACTGGACGGCGTAGGGGTCCCGCAGCTGGCGTCGTTTAAATTGGGGGTCATTGTACATTGATCACAGAAAGTCATGATGTTGTCTTTGATTCTCCGTGGCCTAAACTTTCCATTAGTTCTACTTCTAGCTGGACAATGTGCCGACCGACATTCTAAACATCTGCAGTTATATTTTTGTTCTACCATTAAATCTGTTTCTGAGTTTTGCTCTGGCATCTGCCTGTAGTAAGGGCACCATTGGGGAACCGGTATGAGGGATGGGTAGGCGGGGATTACTGATAGCGCTTTCGGACTATATATTCTATTAGTATGCGATGTGATCGAGTAAGGAGGCTCATGGTATCTGGTGGGTCCTCGGTAGTACGATGCAAACTCTCTGGTGGCATTGTGATCCTGGGACTTGCTCACGAGATGGTTGATGAGCCTGGCGCGAGAGCTCTGCACGGCCATCCTGTCGACATCGTCTGAGCTCTTTAGCAGCACTCTGGGGTACGCCCCGCTTTCGTACTCGGCGGGATTCACTTTTTGAAATATTCTATCTTCTCCGAATTTGATTTGCTTGTGGGTCATAATCATATCGGTGAACCGGTTGAAATGTTTTGACTTTTAAATTTTGGAGAGTCCATTTTTGTGATGTCAGTCGATGACAGATTTCCTGAAGAGGTTACAACAAAAAGTTTGCTCACTTCAAGTCAGTGTCCAAACAGAATGTTGTCTTAAAACACTTTACAAACAGCTGAGGCGGAAACACCTAGTTGATCGCGAACCACTTCAATTCATATCCTTGTGACAATAAAGGATTGAGTAACATATTTCCTTACAAAGTCAATACTAACGAGTTGTTCAATTATGAGCTCTATTTTGAATGCAATATGGGTGGTGTGATCTGCAAACATAAATTGGGAGAGTGTGACGAATCCAGGCCAGGATAAATTGGTCTTCCCTCCTCCCGGTCGTCTTGCGTGCCGGTCGAGGGGAGATATCGGTCCAATTTAAAGATCTTATATCATAGAGGGAGCGAAGGCAGATGCGTGCAATTGTCCGAGTCAAAGATCAGAGGAAGTGGCTGCGCACGCGCCGGCCAGCTGCGGCGGCGCGTGATCCATGCGGATTGGTGCGTTATCTGGAGCCCGTCACGTGGACAGATGAGATCATGATAATTAAGCAGGAGAAATGCTCGACATGAACTAATTGATCATATTGAGAAAGAATTTGCACCTGTTTTTGTTATTTTTACTCTTGCAATTACCAACTAGTTCCACTTGATTTTGTGTTGTGGGCTCTCCACAGGTGAGATACCTTGGGAAAATGCTAGTAGGTACTCAACATTCTTCTCCGCAAGAAGATTATCTATCTAGTAATGAGCTGCGATACACCGTAGTGTCCAATAAAACACAGAACCATAGACAAAAAGAAGAGCAGCAATAAACCTTGTATAAAACACCCGGTGGGCCACAATTAAACGTACTCCGCGATAAACATATAGCCGTGTTAGGTTTTATTGGCCGTAAAATAATGTTATGTGTCCATTCCAGATACTTGGACAGCTTCTAAAACAATTAGGGGTTATGTTATTGAGGTTTTATTAAATTACTTGTTTTGAAGACAATTTTTTTATTAAAATGTAAAATAAGTATATTCATCACTCAAGAATCAATTGATTTCCATCCCTCCATCTCCGTTTCACTACCGGACTATCAGACGCACTGCTAGGTACCATCCATACTTGGCTGATGTACCATCATGTCGCACAAAGCGCTTTTTTCCCCATTTATTGTACGTACAGCCAAGTTGTGGAACTCTCTGCCAGCTTCTGTGTTCCCTGCCATTTATGAGCTTTCAGCCTTTAAAGCAAGAGTGAATAGGCATCTTATAGGCTCACTCGTTCCATCGTAGACCTCATATCGCTTACCATCAGGTGAGATTGATGTCAAGAGTGGGCTCATCCGGATAAAAAAGTAGCTCATCTTAAAGGTTCAATGTCACACCTAGCTATAGAATAGAAAATATTCAGAATATATTACTGTTAGCCTGCATTTTCCCAATGCTGGTCAAATGCCTGTGACTTCTAAATTGTGCTGTCCAGGGCCAAAGTAGACCACTGGTTGCCCAGCTCGTTCCGCCATCTACTATGAGCCTGCGCGATGCTTTCTGACCGTGTCGGGGTTCCAAAAAGTGGTTCATCTGGTTCATGGGTATGCTGCAGATGTGGCCAATCCAGGCCCACTTCAGTAGGCCTGCTGGGGTTGCGAAAATGTTCTAAAGAGTTACCCCGACCCGGAACGCCAGGGCAGCTGAAGGAACTGGGTGAGTTTTTAGTCAGTAAAAGTCTGACACACTCTTCCTCTCTCCTCCGCCCAGAGCGGAAGGAGTCATTTCCCACCGATAATAAAATAGTTTCAATAATCATAGGTTCGTGTTCCTTGCTTTTGCATTTCTGTCTCGCGTTTTCAGCAAACAAAACATTATTTATATTTATATTTTATTGTGTTTGTCTTATAATTTGTGATTGGTCCACATGTTGACTTTTGAATAAATTATGATAGTAACATTATGTACACCCTTGTTTGCTAAAGCGGAAGCTTAGCTCACATAGTGATAATGATATCAATAAAACGGTCCAGTACTACCCCAAAGCAGTATAAAATAATGAACTAATGCACTTTTGATTTACGAGCCAAACAGTACACTCACAAAAACAACCACCTGTATCTGAGAACTGAAATAAAACTTAAAATTGCGAAGTAATTTACGACACGATAGTCACCTCCGATAAACGACAGTAAAAACCTTTTATTACGTTCAAAAACATAATAAAAAGTATTGACCAAACAAAGCTTTCTAGTGTAAATAAAGTTTTTCAAAACAGTGGGAACGTAGCATTTTGAAAGTTGTGCATTGCCATTAAAAATGTTATGGCGCCATCAATTAAATACTGTCGCCGTTGCTTTAGTAGTCGGTTTTAATTTTTGACATTTATTGGTTCTTTAAAACTATGAGTGTGTCTTGTGTCCATGTTAGAGGTGTGCGTTTGCGTGATTCAGTTACCAATCGGCTGTAGTAGTGTTGTTGGATTCGATTCGGACTCACAACAGAGCAGTCGTCTTGGTGTGGAAAGGTTAGATTTTTATAGGTTACACATTAGCACACACATTTGTTATTCCGATCCCTCTCCGAGTTGAAAAGTGTGCTATGACCTTTACCTATATACCTTTATTTTAAGGCTAATGCCAGCAACCCTCCTAAGTCTTAAATTAGTGCAATTCAAAGCACTTTAAAATTCCGTAACAAAAAGCGTAAATGGAAAACTGATGATAACATTTTTTTTAAATTATAAAGTACCTATTTCATAGTTTATTTATTCAAAAAATCACAATATAAGGCCACGGTAAAACCAAATGCTTATAATAAGCTAACAATTGATTATGTTAGATTGAGATGAGAGATTTAAATAACTATTGCATGTATAAACTCTAAGGGAAAGTGAGAGAAATATACTGAATGTAAAGCATGTAAAGTTATAAATGTATGTTTTTAAAGTTAATTGATGTTTAAGACTTAAGTTTATTCCAAAATAAACCCCAGCCGCCATTTCCCACTCACATTGTTTCCAAACCCGAAGACAAATGAATGCAAACTACACAATTTCCATGCACTCTCCATACGAACCAACCGGGGTACGAAATGACCCCGATAACATCGAACACTAACAAACGCGTTACAATTGTTAACGAATGTATATTTTCGACTTCAAACAAACTATATAAAACACACAAACATTTCGCCTAACCCTTATTTTGTTGGTGTTAAAGTTTAAAATGGTATTTTTTATGTGTTTTTCTCTGTGGGGGCGATAACAGGCGTCCCGTAGAGAGGCCCGCGAGTCTTTTGTATCGGTAATTTCTCCGGCGACCCCTCTGGTACAATGGCATTGTAAGTCATTAGACATTGTAGTCGTTAGTTCAGATGACGATAATTGGTTGTTTTTTTTTTCGTTAGCATATTTATATTTTTGTTACTCAATTGTAGATTGTCATGTGGAAGTTAACACACAAAATAAGAAAAAGTCAGTTTATCGAACTTTATTAATACAAGTATAAATCAATAAGTGCTTTGCTCTTCGTTTTTTACTCATACCAAAACTTGTATCGTTTTAGAAGCTAAATAATTATCAAACCCGTTAGCCCTGATGGGTGAGGTAATTACGCTTACTAATACGAAAAACCCATGTGAGTGAAAAATCGTTAAAAACACGAGAAAAACTGCGTGACACACACATAATTATTATCTTGTTTTGAGTGGTGCACTCCAGAGACAGCTGATACATTTTTTCTGTCGTAACAGCGTGACATCACTTTTCCTTTAACCCGAAACCGCAGCTTTACGGTCTATGCGACCATTAACATCTATTTCCATAAAATATTGGCAAAACGGGTTGATTAAGCAATAATCATAAAGAGTGGCCATATTCTGCTACCCGCGGCTTCGGACAGCTGTTTACACCCGTGACGATAAAACTTGGGTCTTTGAACTGTCATCATTCTATGATCGGCTGCGATCTGACGTCACTCGTTAACAGATCGTAATAATAGAGTTTTTTTTTGTTTATTTTTTATCGTATTTTACTTTATTAGGGAGAAAAATGATATTACATTATATGTATATGCTTAACGCAGTTCATTTTAACACATAAATTATTAAATGTAAAAACTGTGACATTTTCCACAGCTTACTTTTTACATTGCTATGCGGTGGACGTGACACAAACAATGAAGTCAACTATTATTATCGTACTACTTAAAATTACTTATTGAAAATGGTTTTGGCTTAATTGATAGTATTAGCTTTTTTATTGTTTTTGTTATGTGCTTCTTATATAATGTTTTGGTAACACAAAAATATAAACTTTCAAGAAAATTTTATTTTCTTGACTTTTACTGTCAAATTGGCCTCCTGTTTATTATTTTAAAACAGAAAGTAGGGAAAACAGTGAAGATTATAAGTATTTAATATACAGAGTCATAACGTTTATTTGCAAATATGGGTTAACCATAAGTAACTGTTCTACGATATGTACATAAGTATGGTATATGTTAATATGAGTATCAGTATATTTTACCCTTTGGGCATGTAACATTATGTATATGTCGAGAAACAGGAACTACACAAGGAAATAAAACAACAATTACAAACCAAAAGTGCCTTTCTTTGTCCTTCTGTCACGGATATAGAGCAATGTGTCAGATGTTCTAGCTTCAAGGCACGGGATCGAAATCGAAACGAAATCTCGATATTTTTTCTCGATGGTGACCCATCCACGAACTGGCCTTGACAAGCGTTACTCTACCTTCAAGTTCGACCCGTGCGGCTGTTATTATTCAGCCACTAGCTCCTCAATAACCATTAATCATTATTTTTAAATAAAATAATAAATATTATGGTAATGTTAATTAAGGGAGATAGCGACACAGCCACAACATAGACATCCATCCTCCTTTTATAATTATAAATGTTTTTTTGTTGTTTTTAGGGCAGGTGTGCATTGTATTAGAATGTTATAATATTAATGTTTTATTTTGGCAAGCGAAGACGCGCCCCGTGGTATGTGAGAACTTTCGTGTGGTACAAGTGACAAGAGCAAAACGATGATACAACAAGGCCTTTTCCATAAAAATGCCAAATGCAAAACAATGAGTTGATAACGCTTTCCGTGCGGACATGCTCAACGAAAGTTTATATTTTTCTTATTTTTTGCTTTTTTTGTATTGCATGTTATTTATTTATTTATTTATTTATAACAATCTTGTTTGTTTGTTTGTTGTTGTGTCTATATCTGAATAAATGTTTTTGAATTTTTATTTCAATTTTCATAAGATGAAAACTCTTCTGTAGCAAAGATAAAAAGTGCCTGCTTGGGAATATTTTGTGAACTTCACTTTTATTTAAAAAATCGTCAGTTCTCTGCTTTATAAGAATCACACTTCTGGAGTCTAGCAAAAACAAAATGCTTAAAGTACCAAGAACAAGAACGTTTCCGTCGTAGCCACGATCCTCAGCACTGAGGGACCTACTTAAGGAGGAAGAGGGCTACGAACTTGAAGCACATGTTATACATTTAGCATTTCTTCCATGCCTTACGCCACATTACAAACATGACCCTCTGATGCCGGCGGGGGTCCCACAGACCCCTGCTCATCAATTATCGCGAAGCCCTCACGGTGCCGTAGGATACATCAACAGGTGCCAGCAGAGACATGGGTAACTCAATTTACGAAAATATTCACGGTAGCCTTACCCCGGGCTATGTGTTCTGCGCAGTGCCGCTCAAACACACGAGCGGTAAGTCAGACAACTTTATAACTTCGGCGGGTTTGACAAGGGAAACATTGTTGCGATTAATTCATTTTAGTGTTGATATTATATCTTACGAATTATTTTTATTGTTGATAGGTTTGCGTTTGGCCACCATCTCATCTGATGTTAAGCGATGATGTGGTCGAAGATGAAACACGCTTGCTTAGAAATAACCTATTCACTCTAGGTTATAACTATCAGGAAACACAGACTCTGGCAGAGAATTCCACTCCTTAGCCGTACGCACAAAAATTAAAACCGCTTCGGTGAAGAATTTTTCTGGTGTCATGAGCGAAAACTTTTAAAATAAAAATGTTTGGAACTCAAAATTAACGGCCAATAAAAGAACCGCCATCAGCATTAAGAAACCCTACACAAAAATATAAGCAATTATCAAAAAATAATACCATAAACATGACAGAGAATATAAATGATAATAGTGTCCCTAATTCTATCTGTGCTCATAAATATTGTGTTACTATTTTTTTTATTTAAGCTGATCATTACATTCGCGTATGCTGTGATTTATGTGGCCGAAGCGAGCCGACGCGAGCCGAAAAGTTCCGATCCGTCGCGGCAATAGCTCGTGATTAGCCGCGCGCGCAGCATGATCATATGCTTACTCTAGGGCTGACAATGAAAATATAGTTTCAAAGTAAAATGATATTCGATCGATAGCTATCGCAGATGAAGCCGGTGTGGAGAATCGGTGTAGCCAATTATTGAAAGTGTCTTTACCTACCATAGATTAAGACAGGAGGAAAAGGATGAAATTTATAGTAAGCAACAGCATATGTAGATTATTAAGATTATAAATTTCTATCTCAAGCCCTGAAAAGGTAATACCAAACATATATCATCCAAATTTCGTGTTAGTCAAATTAAGATATCTATTAAATGTCCTTAATAAATTAGGTGAACAACTAAACGTAAACAATAATATCAAAACAAATTATAAAAATTCTTGTTTTATGATTCATATAAAGATAATTAACTTGTTTTAGTTTCCACCGATGTCATGAATTACTCTGAGAATAAATCCATCAATCCAGTATGATAATCTTGGTAAATATGTATTTTTGTTACATCTATACTAATATTATAAAGAGGTAAAATTTGTAAGTTTGTATGTAGGGGGTAATCTCTGAAACTACCGAACCGATTCTGAAAATTCTTTCGCTTACATGTAGCTGCATTATCCCTGAGTGCTATAGGCTATAAATTATCTTTATATCATGCATATTAGCCGAGCTATTACAATCTTTGTCAAGCAAGTCGGAAAATTGTACCACTTAAAATAGAATTATTTGCATGCGCTGCCTAAACAGTTGCCTAAAACTGATAACAATGTATGACAATCTGGTCCGTCTTAAATTATTATATTTTATATTTTAGCAGATATAGGAGGATTTATGTAAAAAAAGCTTTTTCAATATACTTACGTTTCAGTTTCATTGGAGCAGCAGACGGTATGTTTAATTCGCAAAAATGGGCCTCTTGGACAGTTACTACAGAATACGTCTCTGATAATGTGCACAGTGAGCCATAGAGCTCATGTTGAAGCAGTGGATCGAACGCTTAATGACTTGAGAAATTCAGTTGCTATCATGGGTGGTGTCACCTTTGTGTTTGCTGGTGACTCGGCTGAGACTTCCCGTTATCACAACCGTGACCCGTGCGGACATCATAAAGGCGTGTCTTAAATCGTCACCTCTATGGAGTATGGTCCAAACTTTAAACTTACGAACCGATATGAGAGCCCACCTAATCGGAAATACAGATAATGATTTTCCACAACAGCTTCTCAAAGTTGGAGAAGGGTCTTTTTTCTTCTTAAACCTTGGGCACTAACGTTGCGGAAATCGTTATAAATGAGACTTTAGGCCGAAGAGTTCACAATTTGCAGCAACTCATAGATGCAGTTTATCCAGACCTTGAATATTTATTAGATAGAGACATTCATTGGCTTTGTTCAAGGGCTATCGTCTCACCAAGAAACGATACAGTCAATGAAATCAATAACCTAATTTTACAAAAAGTCCCCGGTCAATTCAAAATTTACAAGTCCATTGATACAGTTTGCAATATCGAGGATGTAGTCCATTATTCGCAAGAATTTTTATCTTCCTTGAATCCATCTGGCCTGCCACCTCACGAACTGCTCTTGAAAACTGGAACGCCTATTATGCTTTTAAGGAATTTAAGCCCACCCAACCTGTGTAATGGCACAAGGCTACTAATTAAAGATTTAAAAGATAACTTAATTGTGGCGACTATTCTCATCGGACCAGAAGCTGGCCAGTTGGCGCACATCCCGAGAATTCCAATGATTCCTACGGACCTGCCTATACCGTTTAAGCGACTCCAGTTTCCCATAAAAACATCTTTTGCCCAGACTATAAACAAGTCCCAAGGACAAACTTTCTCTTTAGTTGGCATTGACTTACGAAAAGAATGTTTTTCTCATGGGCAAATTCCGCCAGTCTTTTGGGCACATTACCAGTGGACAGCGATGCGCACGAATTTCTGGATGCCATATTTTACTTTATTTTTAGATGTATACCTATGTAGTTTAGGGTTTTTATTTAAGTGTTTAAAGTGTTAAAAATTTAATGTTAAAAACTAATAAATATAAGCCAATGGGCAATTATATGTTGGTCTATCACGAGTTGGATCATCTGAAAAGCAGATTATTTTGTTACCGGAAAATAAAACAACCTCAAATATTTGATACAGATAAGTTTTAAATTAAACAGGGCCCTTACTTAAATTATATGTTATTAAATATTACCTACGTTTATATTTTTATCCGTATAGTTACGGTATAAAAACACTCTGTTAAATCTATCTAGCCAGCGGGATATATTGAAATAATTTGCCTACATTACCTTTGAGCCTCCTGTCCAGCCGTGGGGCATTAAGGAGCTGAAAGCTCTTATTGTATTTAATTCGAAAAAAAAAACACCGCCTGTAAAAATTGCTCGCGGACGAAGTCATAGGCGAAATCTTTCATATTTAAAAAAAACTTTTTAACAAAAAATTAAACCGACTCCCAAAAAACACTGCAAAGTGAAAAATAACTTTAATTTCGGTAGTCGGTGTCTTTAGTTTTGTTTTTTCGTTTTTGGCACCGACTTCCGAAATTAAAGTTATTTTTCACTTTGCAGTGTTTTTTGGGAGTCGGTTTAATTTTTTGTTAAAAAGTTTTTTTTTCACTCTTTTTAGTTGGATGATTTTTAATTTACCTAGTTACAAGAGCCTAAATGTCAACTACTTATAACCTTTTACAAAATATTGCTTTTCCCAATGCTGGGCCGTTAATTGTTGAGGAGTTCTCCTGGTACTTCACCATCAGCTCTACATCACCATATGCATTGTGACGAGCATAAAGTGCTTAACATCCATATTCAAGTAATCGAATCGCAATCCACTTAATACTTATTATTGAGTAGTTTCGGCGGCCATCTGTGGTCTTCATCATCAGTTCCACTTCCCCAAATGGTACTTTTTGAGAGCAACTGCACAAGTTACTATAAGAAATACCCAAAACGCCATAGGTGTGCCTATAATATTTGAAGAGTTCCCTCGATTTCTCCAGGATCCCATCATCAGATCCTGACTTTGGTGATAATGGTACCAATTTCGAAGTATACCCATTCGAACAAAAAAAGAATTTTTCAAATCGGCTCAGCCGTCTTCGAGTACTCGATGATCATACATAAAAAAAAAAAAAAAAAAAAAAAAAAATATACGCGTCGAATTGATAACCTCCTCTTTTGGTCGTCGGTTGAAAATGGGATTGTAAATCTATATCTATACTAATATTATAAATGCGAAAGTTTGGTTGGATGTTTGTTATAAAATCACGCTATAACGGGTGAACGGATTTGAAAGAAATTTGGCACACAGATAGATAAATATATCCTGGAATAAAACATAGGATACTATTTATCCCGGGGACGGGATCCCGTGGAATATTTTCGACTTCTACGCGGACGAAGTCGCGGGTAGAAGCTAGTTAACCACGAAGTTAGTAAACCACGTGTTATTAAGAAACCGAGAGTTACCATAACAAACCCATGGAAGACCAAAAATTGTAAATATGCAGAAAAATAATTTGATGCCTAATTCAAACTATTATTTTATTTCACATAGGCCTACATGCATGATTTGAAATTGGTCGTTTCGTATGGAGAAGAACCGGCAAGAAACTCCACGGTTACACTAAGAGAACATTCATTTTCACAATGTATTCATATTACAGGCTTAATAGGTATGAGAAGACAATACAGTTGGACGATACCTGAGGCAGGGTTGAGGCCGTAATGAAGACCAGAGTCTACATAGCCAGCCTTTAACTTGCACACAGCTGACACATAGGCCGTTTCATTTCATTTCATTTCGGACTTTCGGTCCTAGTACATGCCGGATTTCTTACAATAATTTTCTCTATTTCAAGAACAGCGGTGATGATGTAAATGATACAAAGTAACGTGCCTGCCTGAGTGACAGCCCACTGCCTACAACTTGTGCCTGGAAGTATTTTGGTGGGCTTATAACAGTCAATTACTAAATACAGGTATTCAACAGCCATTTTGAATGCGGCAACCCTAAGCCACAAATTGAGACGTCTGTAATTATTTACCCGGACATCATTAGGCGGCAACGGATATAACTCTTGCATCGGTTATTGATTTATAAGCATCGGCCCATGAAGTGTACCGCCGATATTACAACTTTATTTATGTACCTCATAATGCCATACTACTCTATTAAACAAGATTATGTAAGAGAAAGTCTGACCCTGACAGATGGTGATTTTTGGTAAAAGTAAAGTATGCTAATCTGTTCTGGTTGTATTTCTCAGTAAGTCAATTGGTTTCGTCTACGGCTTAATTATAATCCAGATTAAAAGGAATTAGGATCAACGATTGTTTATTAATGAATCGTTTCGTCTTTACAATCCCAAACTGAATTTGACAAATTATTAAGTGTAGTTTTATAATTTTACTTATTCTGAGTAATCATTTATTTTCGGATGAGATTTTTTTTGAGTGGTTTAGGCGTTTACATTGTTACCCGGTGGTCGTGGGTTCGATTCCCGCGGGAAGCGTAATTTTTAAAGTTGTTTCCAGTTTGACTAGGACATTGCAGGCCTGAATCACCTGATTGTCTGATAAAAAGATAGTTCCGTGCTTCAGAATGCACGTATAAGCCGGTGGTCCCGGTCGCCAAATGGCGGTCGTCAAAATAGACCACGTCAGAGGCCCTTGAGGCGGTCTAGAAACTCTGACACTAGGGTGTATGGAGTCATTAGACCTTACTACCCACACGATAAGAAGAAGACCACGAAACAAGGCGCGAGTAACAGTTTCGAAACAGCATTTAGGCACGAACGGTATAATTTCAAAATATTTACAAATATTGAAATTTCATTCAACTCTTTAAACTTTTATTGTGTCATAAATATCTTGTGACGAACACAAATATATTATATTTTACAATTGTTTATATTACCATTTGTGAGGAACATTGGGAACTATTGTTTACACCGGGGTTCGTACAATGGAGGCTTATATAAGTTTTACAGCAGTGTTGGGCTCGAACTAGACCACTCAGTGCCACTTTTTGGTCGAAAAAATTGTTATAACTTCTTTTGTTTCATGTGAGGTTCTTTGTTTGTCAAACTATGAGTTTCTTGTTTGAGATTTACGATCGGAATTATTTTTTTGTTTTTATTAGTTGCTTTTACATCGTGTTTCTGTTTTGGTGTTATCATTAGCAAAAACAATCGCTCTTTCACGTTTGTCCAAATTACTGGGTCTCGTTTTTAAAATGATGAGATAGTTCAAGCATGTCATAAGGCGTGAAGTTGACCACTCAAAAAATCACTGGCTATTCAAGAAAGGAAAAAAGACTGAGGACCACCCGCCAAGTGGTGGACAACCCCCACCAGAGATATGGAGAACTCAACTAAATAAACAGAGAAGCCAAGACACTCTGTCCTGGGTTGTCTGTGCGTTTAGCTGAGCCTGGAGGTAGTAGAAAGAGTAGTAAGAAGAGTTCCCAAAATGTCCATATCGTTTCCAATGAAGCCTATAGTAATATTGATTTTAATCAAAAAAAGCTCAACTTCTTTCTAGATAATTTTTAATCCGAAACGAATGCCAAATTCTCTCTCCAGCTGACTCAACAATGATAGAATATTTGTTCATGTCCCTAACATTTCTAAAAATATTTGTGTTCGTGTTTTACGACTGCTGTATATCAGTTATCAGCCCCGAGCCCCGAGCCTTGAGCTCCCGCAGCTCGGAGCAGCCCCTGAATGGTCACAATTGCACACTGCTGACTCCTCACAGTGTCTTCCTAATTTGTTTTGGTTGTGAAGTAACTTCTTATTGTTTCGTTGATTTGTTACTTTGATTCCGCTTTTTGTTCAAAAGGAACGAAACCTACGGGAGATTTGTTGGTAAAATTGTATAGAAACACTTTGAATATTTATTATGGTGATGGTTCGAAAAAAAGTAGACATTTTAAGAATCTACTGCAGTTCCTTATTTCTACTTAATAATTCTATCAGCGGATTATCGGAAATAAAAACCAAGGAATTACATGAATCAAAAAATAATATTTTTCCGAATCTTCTCACGTCGACACCATTATACTGCACGCTCACAAAACCGTAAAAATCAGAATAAAATCATAAAAAAGTAATCGTAAAACCGAGCATTTACGGTCAACATAAATCAGGGAGGAGACAAAACTTTGTTTATGCGTAAATAAAGTTCTTTCTGTTCAGATTTCTTAACGGTTAGGACGTTCATTTTGAATCTTCGTAATGCGTTGGTGAGATGTATCATGTATTATAAATTATAATACATTGTAGATATGTGATAAATGCTAATATCAGTGTCAGCTTATCTAAAAGACTCAGTTTATTTATTTTTGGGGATAACCACAGCTTTCAACTCTTAAATAAGTACTTAGATAAGATTACATGAGTAGGTAACCAATAATAGTTATACACGGACCACGGTAGATGTAACATAGGGTGGACGAATAAGCGAACTCTACTGCCTAAAAATCTACCATTTAGTGTAATGTTGTAGAGATTTGAAATAGCTTATGATGATAGTAATATAAGCAAAACTCATTTTGAATACAAATAATAAGGCTCAATGAATAAGTCCACAATCCTAGTGTTTATTATTTTTACCGTAATTAGTTGAGTGAAGTAGAGCGAAAAATAATGTACTGTGACTAGTACCCTCGCTGGGAACATTATTAAGCTTAATATTGTTTAAAAGCATAGGACAATCGGTTTGTCCCCAAAAAATGTCATATACCAATCCCATATCTATAAGAATACGCCTCTCCTGCAGAGTTAAGAGATTGTAAATATGTATGTTCGACAATCTAATCTAATCCAATCAATCAACATTTTAACCTGTATTTTTTCAAATATTGACAGTCTCTCTAAAGAATCACGAGTGAGCGATCCAAAACCAATCCGTCAAACTTTCATTCGTGGAACGTGCAAAGGTAACACCCATTCAGCCTCTCTGGTCATTCGGGTGGCGTATTGTTCTAGCGCTAAACAATGATAAACAAGCATTAGGACACCATTGAGAGCCACTGTGTGGACAATACGACCACGGTGCACCATTCAATAGACATAATGATGAGAGAGTTGTACAGAATTGCGAATTGCATTAAATCTTGGAAGTATTGTAAGAGTTTATACTGTATTTACTATAACTATTTTCTCCTATGAAACGGTAAGGCTTGAGAGAGGTATAGATAACACATTAAAATGAAGTGGCAAACTATACTGTCATTACTTTTCATGCATTTCAAGTGTATATTCTCTGTATTTTATTATATGTGTTTAGGAACATACATTAAAAACATATTTCATTCCGACTTAACTGTTAAGGCTCTCTTTAACAGACTTAGACTAAAATCCTATACACACAAAAGTACAAAGTGTTTTTGGTTTACTTTCATTGTGCATACAGCTAACGATTAAAATTCCATACCGGAGTCCGTGTTTCCTGAAAGCTACAACCTGGGGGTCTTTAAGTCAAGAGTAAATAGGTTATTTCTAGGTAAGTGTCCTGAATTTTCGACTACATCAGATGAGATGGTAGTCAAACGCTAACCTAGCCTTATGCTAATAAAAAAAATCATAATGCTATACGATGGACAAACCTACAAACATTTCAAATAGCCCCTATACAAAACAAGGAATAACGGCCTGCCCAAGGCCAGGATACTGTAACCGCGCAGTAGCACCCACGAGGAGTGATGGATGACTGTACAGCACTACTTAAACAAATACTTCGCCACAATGGCCGCACCAGCGGGCGACTAAAAACAATGAACCAAGCGATAAAATGTACGACAATGTCGCAGATTCAGGGAACAGTACTAGACATAATACTGGCAGTAATTTATGTCACTGCGCAACAACCGTTGTTATTTTGAAAATGGAATATCATTAGATTTTGACATAGTGTAGACGGAATTTATTTTTGTTTATGGCTCATCGACTGTTTATTTGATGGGCGAGAATTCATCTTGATGTAGAGGCAGTTATAGCCAAATATCAAAATACTACAAGTACAGTAAGTAAGCAGGTTTTCAATATCATAACTATGTGTTAGTGTACTAGAGCAATTAGATCCTAGTGATTGATAAGTAACTTTAGCTATTTAAAACAAGTTCAACAACTGCAACATTAAACAATTTTTTCATTTGTTTTACTAGCTCAATCATACGATAACCAGTCCCTTCAAATTTAAAGCGATATTAACTGTCCCCTTATTAGGGGACAGTTAATATCGCTTTAGCTATACAGCCTTTAGCTATTGCTAAAGGCTGTTATAAACATTGCACAACCAACTGATATGTATTGAAACAACATTACGAATTACGATGGTAAAGGCAACGGGACAGCAATTTGTCACTCCCACGCACATAAAAACTTGTTAATATTTTGAAAACGGATACCCATTTCATTAATTATATTTAGGCCGTATGTCATTTGTAACATCTCAATCATACACCAAAATCTGTTGATTATCTATTAAAGTTATTTAATAGCCAAAACTTGAATTAAACTCATGTGATTTATTGCTCACCATGTATATTGAATGACTGAATTTACATAATCCGTTCATTATTATAAAATTATATTTTTTTAATTTGCAACATTTCATAATTATACTGACAACTATAAATATTTGATGAATAACGCGGAAAATATATTATAATTTATTTTAAAATGTTCATATAGATCACGATGTTATTTTAGAATGGAAAATAGGATTTCGATTGAAGTAACCTTGTACCTACAGTATTATTGGACTTGACATTTCTCCCAGAGACGGAAACAGAGAAAAAAAAGTTAATAGTGTTGTTCTCGCACAGGTTTTTGAATTGTCCCTTATTCCCAAATCTCTTTTTAACATGTTGAATGAGACAATGGTTTATTAGTGATATGGCAATCACGTGTGCCACAAACAAAGACACAGAAATATGTGACAGGAAGAAAGATTACGGCACTCTATCAAGCGATCTGACAACAGAGTAGAATTCCTACGATTTGTCGCGTCATTGTCCCTCGTAAAACTCAGGACAAAGCGGGAAGAAGCGTGTAATGCTGCTCATAAAACAATAAACCACCCACTGCAGGCAGCAAGCAGCGTTTACAGCGCACGCTGCGTGAACCGAACGCACCTATTGTCCGCTATTCTGAACGCATCTTAACATAGCGCGCGCGATTAACAAAAGCGCGCCAATTCTGACGTTTCGGCGTAATCAGTGAGTTGAAAAACAAGTTTTTTATACGAAAATGGGAGTCAAATACGGGTTTGTTTTTTATTTAATGGCGAATGGATACGAGGTGTGGTTGAAACGATTAAATAAATTGGACAAAAGAATATTGACCCCATTTTTTTGCCTGTCAAACCCAATGTTTTAATTACAACATCAGAATTGATCTTGGTTAGTTAAGAATGTTAATATTCGCTAATAAGAAGTCCAACAGACCACAGGCTAGTTTTGAAAAAAAAATTGATCCTTAAACATTTCTTGATTTGATTTACTAAACCCTAAAATCTTCGCAACAGGATACGAAACGTAAACTGTAACTATACCTATATATTTATCAAAGTAGGTAAACGATATAAAAAAATACACATCCATTAGCAACGTAAGATAAGGTTTCAGTAATCATTATTAATTGTAAAGCAACATTAAATCTGAACCGGATTGATTACACTTTAGAGCAGTTAATCTAGATCTCTCTCAATACTTTATAGAGATCTGAAAGCTGTCTACTTTCAATTAATATGAAACAACAACAAGATCCCGACTATTTGTCAGATGATACCATCTCAACTACTTAATGAACTGATTACTATCTGAAACAGAACTAACCAAGTCTTTCATAACGTTAACACAACTATGTACCGAGCTTTAGAAAGTACATACTTAATGTATCTTTATTTATTAACGATTAAAGAAGGATATTAGTAGGATAGTATAGACAAGATATCTATACTATTCTACTAATATCCTTCTTCCTACTAATATTGTAAATGCGAAAGTTTGTGAGGTTGTATGTTTGTTGCTCTTTCACGCAAAAACTCCTGAACTGATCTGAATGAAATTTGGTAAGTCGATGACATCCTGGAATAACACATAGGCTTTTTATCCCGGAATTCCCACGGGATCGGGATTTACGCGGCAAAACCTCCCAAGTGAACGAAGTCGCGGGCAAACGCTAGTAATATTACAAAGAGGTAAAGTTTGTTTTATGGGGGTAATCTCCGGAACTGGTAGAAAGGTACATTATTAGTGAGTGCAATTGGCTATAAATTATAT
This sequence comes from Tholera decimalis, assembly GCA_943138885.2. Classification (NCBI taxonomy): domain Eukaryota; kingdom Metazoa; phylum Arthropoda; class Insecta; order Lepidoptera; family Noctuidae; genus Tholera; species Tholera decimalis. Next base: position 918,689 of record OW964557.2, on the reverse strand, counting down.
CAAAATCCTAGCACGCGAAATCGCGAGCGAGGTGCTGCTATACTTGTATGGTACGTGGTGGTTTTAGGGTTACGTAGCTGAATGGCAAAAAACGGAGCCCTTATAGTTTCGTCATGTCTGTCCGTCTATCTGTCTGTCTGTCAGTCCGTCCGTCCGTATGTCACAGCCATTTTATTCTGAAACTATTAGGACTATACATGTGAGGCGGTTCCGCTTTCCGATTTCAAGAAAACAAAAAAAAAATAATTATACATACATGGAACTAAAACTGAAAATATTTTTTTTTCCAATCGTTTAAAATATATAAGCTTCCAAAGTGGTAAAATGTGTCCTCCCCTCCCCCCTCTAACTTCTATAATAATGGAGTGAAAAATCTAAAAAAAATATGTCTGTAGATCTTAAAACAACAACATTCAACCAAAATTGGTTTGAACAAAATCAGTTCAGCAGTTTTTGAGATACAGCATATTTTCTAAAACCCACCAGTATCGTTGCGCTGGCTTCTTGTAGTCTTGAACAACAAGAACTACAAGAAGCCAGCCAACGGTAACTGGACTGTCTGAACTGTCCACGGTACGTGGAGCTATAAACGTTGCTTACAATAAACAAAACTACACAATAGCCTCTGAGGCTTTATCAATACCTAATACTAACACTTACCTGAGCTGTAGACACCAAGCTTCGACCTTCCCGAGGTCACGTCCAAAGTGTGGTATGTATATAAGTATGAAGTGAGTAATTGAAAAGTGTAGTGAAAGTCAAGTGTTCATGGACGTTCACAAGGCGCCGGTCTCCAGATGGCGCGGTCCAGATAGCAATCACAGAACAAACTTCGCACCAGATTGAAGCAGCTATTTATCACTTATTTTCAGCAAATCCGCGTGTCAGACCGGCTGACGACAATACGGCGATATGTTCCAAAATATCCCAGGGTTTTCGTCAATTCGGGATTCTAGAGTTAACTTAATCACTGATCACGATTAATCTATCTTTAACTGCGCAGATTCCACAGGATTTTAATTTCAATCAATGAATCGATCTCAACAAGCAGGCAGTTAGTTTTTACAAGGGGCGGAAACGTCAAAGAGCAAAAGAGTTATAGACAATAGAATAATGTTGCCAACCAAAAAGATGCGGTCCATTTCACGTTGGACGAAACATCTACCCCCCCCCGGACGGGCCTACCCGTCCGCTAATCAATTGGAAGCCTTGACAAAGTTGCGACCGCTCTCTTTATGATGGATCCGTCCACCAAAACCTCAGCAAAACGAGGGACCCCGTCGGTGCCAGCCACCAAATTGAGAATGCGCCCCCTGCGCCAATACAAAGGCTTAAGGTTGGCATCCTTAATCAGGACGAGGTCTCCGATCTTGGGCGGATGAGTTTTATCCGTCCACTTGACGCGTTGCTGGAGGATGTGCAGATACTCTAAGCTCCAACGCTTCCAAAAGTTCTGAGCGAGCTGTTGCACCAACTGAAACCGCGACAGCCGATTTTGGCTCACATCAACAAAGGGGTACTCCGGCAAGGCGACAAGTGGCTGTCCAATCAAGAAATGGCCCGGGGTTAGAGCCTCCAAGTCATTCGGGTCCGAAGAGAGCGGGCACAATGGGCGCGAATTCAACACAGCTTCAATGCGGCAAAATACCGTAGCTAGTTCCTCAAAGGTGAGAACGGTGTCTCCCAACAATCTCCGCTAGTGTCCCTTTGCCGCTTTCACCGCGGCCTCAAAAATACCCCCCCAATGGGGTTTGACAAAAAAACGTGAGACCCGTAGTTGTAAGGCAAAAAACGGAACACTTATAGTTTCGACATGTCTGTCCGTCTGTCTGTCTGTCCGTCCGTCCGTATGTCACAGCCATTTTATTCCGAAACTATTAGGACTATAGATGTGAAACTTGGTAAGTAGATGTATTCTGTGAACCGCTTTCCGATTTTAAGAGAAAATTTAAAAAATATTTAAAATAAAGGGGGCTCCCCATACATGGAACTGAAACTGAAAATATTTTTTTTTTTCATGAAACCTCTACGTGTGTGGTATCTATAGACAGGTCTTTAAAAATGATATTAAGGTTTCTAAAATGACTTTTTCATAAAGTTAATCGTTTAAAAGATATATGCTTCCAAAGTGGTAAAATGTGTGTCTCACCCCCTCTAATTTCTATAATAATGAAGTGAAAAATCAAAAAAAAACATATGTTGTAAATCTTAACGTAAACTTTCAACGAAAATTAGTTTGAACGAGATCGTGTCAGCAGTTTTTGAGATACAGTATATTTTCTAAAACCGCAAATACAACTTTGTAAATCATACAAATACTATGAAAAACAAAGTTATTTGGTGTAGTTGTAAAAATTGTAAATAAGCTAGTTTAAGGTAATTTGTAAGGTTTTTGTTTCTTTTTTCAAATAAATATTTTAAGTATGTTATATTTATTATAGTTACTACGGAATCCTTCATGGGCGAGTCCGACTCGCACTTGGCCAATTTTTGTTTTGAGTTTCCGATATTTCGGCACTGTTGCAAGCGCCATGACCACGGATGAACAGAAGTAATTGCGGGTGGAAGTTTATGAGCAGACAAATCGGTCTACCCGCTTTCTCGTTCGTTTTCTGTTAGCGACACCGCTACCACTGTCACATGTATCACTAAACACTCGATTCTGTTCCCGACACACAAAACTCACCGTGTCGACTCGCGAACTTTCTACGGAACTTTTTCGGTTTTTACACATTTGAACCACTGGATTAAAAAAATACACATGGTAAATATCCCGTTCCCTTACTATATTTACAAATCATGGTAACATAAAACAAAATATATAGCTTTTGTGAACTCGCTCATCGAACAGGAATAGATCGATACGTGAGGCTAAAGTGTCGAGTGCCCGCAAGGCTCGCGTCATCGGCGCATGCTGTAGCAAGTTGATGCGCGCAATAGACACCACCAGCAGCGGCGCTCCACATAGCCATCCGAAACACTAATATGTATTTCGCTCAAAATACTAGGGTTATTAATCTTGCCACGTAATATTTTAAACATATATGTGACTAAAGCCACTTCCCACCTTATTCCTAGTTTATACTTAATACTCTACTATGCCAAGTATAAACAATGTTGCATATAACAGTGGATAGCCAGGATAAACCTTATGTAACTTAAAATATAAAAATCGTATAAATTTATTCTGAATACGTTCCAACATTGTTTTATACTTAGCCTCGTGGGGGCTCCACACTACCGCATTACACTCTAAGTAACTTTTAAGTAAAGCTTCATATAAAGCCTTTAATTATATTGGTGAATTGCTTGCTTATTGTCGTTGCTCCACTGTGCATCCCTATCAATGTCTCTCTGCAGAACGTCGTGATCCGTAATGTCTCTCACTACAACACAAAGCTTAACGTCGTCAGCAAAAAGGAGACAAGTTGATTCAGAAACTACTTTTTGTAAGTCACCACCATCAAAATGAAGAGAAAAGGTCCTAAATTACTTCCTTGACTGACTCCAGATCTAGTGTAATATGGTGCAGAATGATAACCGCCACAGTCCACAAACTGACGTCGGTCTCTCAAATAGCTTGCAAAAATATTCAAAGTGTCAGAATGCCCTTCTAAAATCTAAATATGCAACATCCACCTGTAACCTTATATCCACTGCTGGAACAAGTATAGACATGAGGTGAAGCAAGTGTCCTGTTGTGCCTTGTCCGGGTCGGAAGCCATGCTGTTCATCGGACAAATGGGCGCTCACTTGTTCATATAAGCAGCTATGGATGGTCATCTCAAACACCTTAGCTGGAGCGCAAAGTATTGCCACAGGTTTTATTTTGAGTTGAAACCCTTCCAATATCGTTTGATATCACCCAAAGAAGCCGTGCCCTTGGTATGTATATACCCTTTCCGTTACACGTTGTATAAGTACTAACATAGTATGTAAGTTAAATATGTTACTAACCATAGAAATATAAAATTATCTATGTTACTAACATTTAGAATTGTATGTTTTTATTATTGTTGATCTTGTTATCTGAAATAAAGAACGATTAAGTATTATTATTATAAATGACAGTCGAGAATTTTCGAGGTACGGTGAAATCTCGACATTTTAAAATGTACACCCATCCACAAGCTGACCTCTACAAATATTGATTATCCTTAATCTGTGTGGCTGATAATTAAGGTATAAACGAAGGTTTGTTATTATTTTTTATTTTTTTAAACAAGAGAACTAGTAATGTGGGTAGAATTGACATAGCTTGCAATCTTGTCTACCCCTCCAACTAAGCTGTAAACGCTGGAGTTGGTCCACGGCAGTAGTGTAACGGGCAAGATTCGAACTCGCGACCTCCTTGTCATAAGACCGACACCTTAGTAATCAAGCTATTGACGCTTTTCAAATCGGAACTACTACAAATACGAATTCTTTCTTATTTTTCTAGCTCGTAACTTAGATAATATCTTTTTGGAGGAGTTCGTGGATAAATATGTAATAACTAGCGTTTGCCCGTGACTTCGTTCTCGTTGCAGGTTTTTCCTGCGTAAATCCCGATCCCGTGGGAATTCCGGGATAAAACGCCTATGTGTTATTCCAGCATGTCATCTATCTATTTGCCAAGTTTCATTGAGATTGGTTCAGTAGTTTTTGCATGAAAGAGCAACGAACATACATACAGCCAAATAAACTTTCACATTCATATTAGTAGGATAGCGACACGGGTCAATTGTCAACACATTGATTATTCTTGAATATTGACTTGACTTGAAGATTGGTTGAAAGAAGTCGTTTCCTATTTATATTTAAGTCGTTCTGATAATTAAAAACTAACCTTCTTCTATATCTTAATTATGATAATATCGCATCATAAGTCCATTAACACCCACGCGCTACACATGATGTCATCACACGAGGACATCTCACTGCGAGATGAACGGGCTCACAACTCGCAGCTCGGAGATCAGATAAATCTATTACTTGCCGACACACGCCGATATTATTTTAATGTTATAATACAAATTATAATAATCTTTGGACGCCATATTTATAGGCCTGGTAATCTCTTTTGATTCGCCGCTTATGAGTTAAGGCAGCACGTATAGGGAGACAGTTATTTTGTGAGATTTCGAATTGATATTGTTATAAGTTTACACAAACAGAATATATTTTTTCATAGCTTAGACTTCATTTTTGTGTGATTTAGTTATTTATCTTTTTTTTTTCAATTTGTTAGAGTTCCGCAACAAAAGTGTAAATAATTTAACGCTATAACTAAGCCGCCACTGTACGGCTGTCTGTCAGTCGCCAGTATCTCATGAACCGTAATAATAGAGTGTGTAGGTATTGCTAGTGATTCTACAATATCAATAAATGAAGTAATAAGGTATATAAAAATCGTTACTATCCCGAGTTATGGTACGGAACTCCTCGTGTCCGGCTCGCAGTTAGCTATTCATCTTTTTGTTTCATGTTGCTTACCTACTTGATTCCTTAATTATACAACGTGTAACGGAAAGGGTATATACATACCAAGGGCATGGACATGTTCGGAAGTAATGAGAATTTTTAATACATTGATACCAGAAACCGAACTTTTCAAATTGAAATAAGCACATCACAGAAAAGATTTATCGTGATATTTACAAGTAACGTGGCAAGTTATTGACCTATGTAGTGCGGTGACACGATTGTTATGATTTCAATTTTAGAAACTTACGAAACCGAAAATTAGGTATCAATTTTTAGAATATTTTATTTTGAGTTGAAACTGTTACAATATCGTTTGATATCATCCAAAGAAGCCGTGCCCTTGGTATTTCCGTTACACGTTGTATAAACAATTGCATTTCCCAAACAGAATTAAGTTTATCCCGGCTGTCATTTGTACAGACGCCAGCACGTGAAGCTACCCGAAACTGTCAAGTTTTCCCAATCAACCTTGAACATAATTTCTTTAACAATAAAGTTGAAAATCTATTAAAGAAATCTGACCATCCCAGCTACTGAGTTGTGGAGGTCAGATAGGCACTCGTTCAATATAAACACTCAGCTGCATCTAGTTAGACGTGAAGCTGACCTCAGCATAGTCAAAAAAGGCAGCAAACGATGTCGTAAATATTCTAACAGAACAGCTACTACACGTGTAACGTTCCTTCCACCCCGTCCTCACCCCTTCTATTCCACACTAAGTAATATCCGAATCAAATATCAAATCAGTGTAATTCGTGTGTCGAGTGTCCGCTTCCCCTTACGAGGTGTAAATGCGCCGTGATATACGCGCGGGATATATCCACGACAATTTATTTGGAGGAAAAGAGCTTCGCACCCTTGCTTCCTTACTGCGACACTTGCAAACAAAAACCCACTCTTTGCTTTGAAAAATAGAATTGAAAATCTTTTGAGGACACGTCTAAAGTTGACATTAAGAAAATGTTAGAGGGATTTTAAAGCGTCGTTAAGAGAATATAAGGTAGGTTCTTGAATAGAGGTTGGTATAAAAAGGCTTTGCGGTCGTTGCAGGCACCGTGCTGAGCCGAGATGATTGCAAAACGAATAAATAACGCGCACATGAAGCTGCGCGCGCGCTTATTACATGTCACCCGTGTAAATGTGTTTATTTTTAAACAGGCAACGACTTTTTAAGTTATTAAAATTGTTATTTTGTTGCGAAAAAAATTAAAATTACTTTTGGATTGTGATTAGTTTTAACGTTTTTCAAAGACAGACTGTGGGATTGCACGCTTGATGTTTTAATGATAATAATCTTTGATAATTGCCGAGGACCTGAACGGAAAATCATTTGAGTTCAGTTGCAGCGTAAACGGCATTTTTGTAAAATTTTCGTAAAATTTAATTAGTGAAGTCTAGTATAACAGTAAAGCGGTTTTTTAGGGTATGGAGTAGTTAATTGTTAAAGTACTCGCGCTAAGACCACTGATTGCTTCACCACCATCCTTACAGTTTGCCAGTTTAGTCTAAAATGTTAAAACCCTTAAGCCTAAAAGCTTTTAAGCTGGTAATACAGAGCTGTATTACCAGCTTAAAACCAGCTGAAGAATTAGAAAATGCTGAAAATTATAAGAAACTTGACAGAACCAACCACATCGATCACGGGACTGTTTTGGGTAAACGCAATCTTGGTATGTATGTAGGATGTAGTACCTGGTAGTTTATGCATCTATAGTACATACAATTCATCAAAATGTATTTACTTTCTTAGGTATTTTATTATTATATACTTTATTGTACACCTTACAATATTTCATTGGATACAAAAAATTAAAACTAGTCTAAAATGGGCAGTCATATCGCACAGGGCGATCTCTTACAGACAACCTTTGGATGGACAAAACTAAAGGAGACAGATTTAGGGCTGAACATCATAAATAATATTAATTGAACATAATAATATAAAATACACACAATACAATACAAAAATCATATACTAATAAATATTACATGCATAGTTGAGAAAGAAGGGGGAAAGCTACATGGAAAGATAATGCCTTCACCATTCTTTTGAACGCTGGTAGCGTTTGTGCACGCCTCACTTCTATGGGTAATGCATTCCACAAACGAGCTGCTCAAATAGTAAAAGATTTGTCAAAGAAAGAAGTGGAATGCATACGAATACTTAACTCTAAATTTTCCGATGATCTCAAGGATCTAGAATGTGTTTCACAGAGGAACTGAAAACGGTCCTCAAGATAAAAAGGAGTAAAAGGATTAAAGAGCACATTATAAAGCAGAGAAAGTTAGTGAATATTCCGGCAAAACCGAATAGGAAGCCATTTGAGCTGTGCACGGAAATCAGAAACGTGGTTATACTTGCGCCAGCCAAATATAAACCTGATACCTACATAGGTTTTGAATTAAAATTTTAATAGTTTACTTTTATAAAAATAAAGATGAACTTCCTAGTTTAATGTGAAGGATAGTGGTATGGATGGGTACTGTAATTTAGAGCTGTTTGGAGTAGAAACTCTCAGTCCGTGGAGTTCTTGTGCTAACAGCATTTTTAAAGAAATTTCGAAAAGTCTGGTTGACTCTTCCTATGACCCAAGCTGTCACTTTTTCTGTCTATTACTTTGATCAAAGTTTAAGCATTGCCATATAACGTTTCTTGGGTATGCTATCAGCCTACAACGTAAAGGATGAATTCTTTATTTTAGTGTGATATAAACACGCTTTTAAGAGAATTAACCCATGGTAAGGCATACAAAATGGCATCCTACAAAAACACGGGAGAATCTTTAGACCAAACAATCGAGAACAAAGCCTTAATTTCAATAAAATATTTATGTTCGCATCGTAAAGCGAAGCAGACGCCATTTGATTCACCTTTTATTTACGTACAATAAAGGCATTCCACAGTTCCTTATATAATTAAGTCTGACGGTTCAACATTCAGAGACAAACCCCTTGAGGAAGTGGTAACCTGACGCGTTTCCGACGCAGCGCTTGTAGGGGGGGATGGAGCGATCAAAGGCGCCGAGGACACGCCCCCTGCCTTGTACCCACACACACACAAACACACACACTGCCAACCCTTTTGCTGTTGTGCACTTGTACCGCTATGTTGATAGCTAGTAGTATGTTCCGTGTGTTTACTTTGTGAGTCAAGTTGCATACATAGTGTTGGGTCACTGTAGGAAATCGCTTGTAGTTTGTGTTACCATTTGAAGCGGTGTGCCTGGGCAACTGATCAGACATTCACCAAATGGCGGTCGGCAAAATAGAGCACGTCAGAGGCCCTTGAGGCGGTCTAGAAACTCTGACACTAGGGTGTATGGGGTCGTTACACCTTACTACCCACACTATAAGAAGAAGATGCCAAATTTAAAAAACAAATTTAATTAATTTAATTTAGCTTTTGCCAGCGGCTGCGTCCGCGTGCAATTCGACAACTATCCCACGGGAATCTTATATCGAGATAAAAACTATCCTATGTCCTTTCCAGGGTTCTACTATTCCCATGCCAAATTTCATCTAAATCGGTTAAGCGGTTTAGGCATGAAGGTAACAGACTGACAGACAGAACTCTGTCATGTCGTGTTAGCATTTATAATATTGTATGGACATACAAAATGACAGGGTTTTTCATCCATTAGCATCGTCATATACTTAGCCTACCCCAAAGGTAGGTATTTATTTTATTATTAATGTACACACGGTAAAATACATTAGGATACAACATAATTATAATATTTGAGTACAAAGGTACTGGTTATTTCTTAAGAAATTTCTTCCAGCAGACCTGCGAAAGGAGAAATGAATAAGAAATGTAGACAATAGTGTGTGAGAACAAGAAGAGAAATAAATATGAATATGTGAAGTACATACACAACACATACTTACAATGCAATAAAAATAACATATACTGAAATACATATTATTATGTTGTGGTCGGTTTCCAATCCAACCGCAGCCAGCTAGTACTAGTTACATGAAGCGACTGCCACACAACCCAGTGGCTATGTAACACAATTGACCTTTTCAAGACCCGTATCAGATTTTAATTAACATCGAGTTCTTAAAGACACGAAAAAATCTCGACATGTTGAGATGGTAACCCATGCACGAACCAGTTTTGGCAAGTGATGCTTAACCTTCAAGATAGACCCGTTTTACGATTACACGATACACAGCAATCGATAGCGAAATAATACCGCACTAACTTAAACCCTGATAAATAGGTAACCATCTAGTTCAGGGGTCAGGGTCAAAAAAATTATGTTCACTATCACACTTTATAGTGTGTAAACTTCCACCAAAATCATCACCATAGAACACTAGTCTATCTATAGTTTAATTGCGATGTTGACGAATTAAGTATTAACATAGATTTAATAAATATTATTATTTTAATTGATTTTGTTTGACCTTAAAAAAAAGTCTCATTTAACATGTTGGGTGCTTAAAATGTTAGGTTACGAACGGCTTCAAACTGACTTGGGTGGAAACACTCCCTATGTTTCAGAGCGACGCAAGTGCTGTCAGACACGGCTACTTCAGAAAGTTCTTACATAGGCAGGGAGTCGAATTTCCACCTTGAGACAAAGTGAAGCGAGGTTTCAAAAGTGCAGTCGCACGCCAGCTAGCTGGTGGTAATGTCAGTCATCCTCAAATAGTTTAAACTATATTTTAGATTCTATGTACTTTTTTGTAAAGCTCCCGAGACGCTGAAGACCCCAGGAAGTGGAGACGCATCGTAAGGATTGCTTTATCTAGAGAAAAGGCATCATCGTCAACTACGACCATTCTGTCAAGAATGCACGAAGGAGGGGACTTTTTTATAATAGAAACACGACCGCCACGCTTGGCGGTAAAAACGTAACGAAAGAAGTAGACCTAACTACATCATTTGCAAAAGCCCGGATACCGCCTTGCGCTGGCAGCAAAATGGCTCCACACCACACAATAGGCGGAGCGTTTGGTGCCTTGTTTTCACAACTACGTATTATAGGCGTGTCAAAGGAATAGAAAATTCGAAGAGAATTTGTGTTTTCTTTTTTAATTGGATGAAGTTTCATTTGGATTACCGAATCATTCAAATAATTTAAGTAAAGGCATGTCTTATGACTGAAAATCCAAAGACATGCGACATTCACCAAACCAGCACCGGGTCTGGCCTGGGTCACTGCTGGATTACAGCCCATTCCATACTACCATTATAGTTCATGCATGTAAACCACAGCGACATTCACTCCTATTTCCATGTTTGTATCATTATGTGACACTGTCTCCCAAAACACAAGCCCTAACTTAGTTTGGGAATCAGCATCAGAAGCTTACACTACACATACATGCTTACATTTAAATGCGCCAATTTACATAAATCCCAATTGAATGCATTTATAAGTGTTTTGTTATTATTATTACAGATGAGCCCACTCTTGATGTCGATCTCGCCTGATGGTAAGCGATAGATGAGGTCTACGATGGGACGAGCGAGCCCAGAAGATGCCTATTTACTCTTGATTTAAAAGGATGAAAGGTCATAAGTGGCAGGGAACACAGAAGCCGGCAGAGAATTCTATAGCTCGGCTGTATGCACAATAATTGTGGAGGAGAAGCGCTTGGTACAACAAGACGGTATATCAACCAAGTTTGGATGGTTGAAAGGGTGATGGAGGTATCAGGTCATGGAGCTCCTGCGCACACTACAATAAACTATTTTATTTTTTATTACCTCTCACATAGAGAACAGGCCTGTGCCTCAGCAACGGGAAGTTAAAAGGCTGATTATGTTACGTTATTTAAGTATATAGGAGATTACCCTCCACGTGGAGGACTAATACATTCCCACCTGCTAAAATTCCACTACCATAATCATAACAAACATTCACCATCATTCCATGAATAGCCGCCACAAACAATGGTACACCATAGAGTAACTCAACACCTCACGGCCTGGCGGGTTCTCAAAGACATTACCTTTCCTCCGAACGTTTTTATCAAAGAATGATGCCGGCCCGTGATGATGATGGCTCAATCATTTAGTTGTCGTAGTCGGCAAGGTTCGTTGTGACAAGGAGCCCGATAGAGAGATTAATTTACTTTTAATTATATGTTTTGGTACCATTCTACCTGTCTTATTCTTTGTCTAATACTTTATTGGTATTTCATGTCTATAGCGGGCACTTTGTGCATCATATAATAGTGAATCTCAGGTAATAATAAAGTAATTAGGTAGTCTGAAATAAATAAGTAAATAATATATTTACCTATATACGTATAATATGGTGAAATCACTAATAATGCTTTATAAGTAATGTGCTGAAAAAAAAATAGTTGTCTAGAATAAGTACACTATCGAATAAGTTACCCTGTAAGAATAGTTGTAAAATGGATAAATAAATATTTATTTGTACCAACTTTAAGACTTCGGGAAACCAAAATTTTCCATAGACAGTTAGGGGAAATGAATGTAGGCATGTCTATACCATGCAGGCCGGCCATTTTGGCGTGAATTATTGTATTATCGTAAGTTAAAAAAAAAATTGTTTCACACCACCTGCTAAAAACGTGAAATTATGTATGTCGTGCACGATATAAATAAATTAGTCTAACTTAAAATACCCTTACATGAAGTAAAACATTGTTGCCGGCACTGTATCCGGGCAATAATGTTCTACTTAATTCCATTATAACCCGCACGTCAATAATATGACGGAACCACAAATATAATTTCACGTGTAACCTGGACCTGTTGGGGCCTACCAGGCCTTCAAATATCTTGCAATTGGTGTAAAATATGTATAAGTCTGGTAATAAAGGTGGATATCACCCTTTTTAGTTGTTAAGCCCATATTTTTGTTTTACTGTTATGGTGTACAATATCTATCTTGTTGGAATACCTTAATTCGATCAGCACCTTAATTGTTTTCCTCATAAAATTGCGAACCTATACATACATAATCGAACGGCATTCTAGATGGCATTAAAACACACAATGCTATAGCAATGTCAAAACGAAAGCAAATGAATTAGACTGTATTGTTCTAGTGTTCACCTAATAACTCTGGAATCCAAAGGGTCCACCGAGTTCAAGATTCGCTTCACGCACATCAGACCCTACTGCATACCGTCGATGCAGGATCTAACACATACTTACTAACAATTTGCATTGTTGCTCATAGGTTACTCCTAGGCAAGCGTGCTTCATCTTCGACCACATCATCACTTAGGCAGTGCGCGCACGGCCTTACGTGAGATGGTGATCAAACGTAAGCCTATCTAGAATATTTAAAAAAATGTACCTAACATTTTCTTAGATACTATTACTACTATTTTATTGTTTTCTCTTACGCAAAAAGTCGTAAAACAATTTAAATCAAATAGGTCATCAAAGGATGTAGGTAAACACCCACCATACTCCAAAATACTCCCCATACACTCACCCAAAAGCAAGGTGTTTTTCATCTTAGGCCGTGCGCGCACTGCCTTGCGGTGGCCGAAATTGCGGTAGTTCTACCGCACCGGTAGAATGACCGGGGCCACCGGTGACTCTACCGCACGCGTTTATTCCACCGCAGTGCGCGCACTTCTATGACACTCCATACTTCACAGATTTTGCGTTTCCAAAACGCAACGCAGTGCGCGCACGGCCTTATCATAGTAGGTAAGTTAGTTTCCTTAGTTCAACCAATTAAGTAATGTAATGGGAAGAGAAGAGATTGGAACACACGACACTGGGAATTTCTGGGATACTTTTTATATAATAAGCAAAAATTTTATTAGTTCATTAATTAATTTTATTACATTACTTATCAATCTAATTTCGTAGTGTCCACCAAATCTTAACACTGAAAATTGCAGGGCGCAATGTTACTTTAGCTTTCTATATTATTATTTTCTTTTCCTCTGTTGCTAAAAGTTACGTTAAGTACAAAATATTTACATGCATTCTACTACTCGCTACAACAGTCTAAAAAAGATATTTCCTTTTCTTATAAAAACTTAGTGAGTATTTTTGTCATAAGTCTGAAAAAAACTTCCTTAAAACATAACAACCGTAACAGCTAATTTACCAGTATCAACAGTAACCGATACATTAGTTATTTGAACATGTTTGTGCAGTAACACGAGTGCAGTTAAAATAACAAGACAAAATACAGTATTGAAAACAGCAGTCCAATCTGTAGGCGTATTGTGTTACACCGGCTGTCTGAGAACCGCCACTGACAGCCCTGATCTGTTCCAAGCTACCAGAATGTTATGTTTTGCTTTCTTTGACGTAACATAAAAGTAACTCCCAGTTTAATAAAATTTGTTCCAACTAAAAGTAAAAAACTGGCATTTGATAGTGAGTGTAGCGCCATCTAGTAGCGAGTAGTAAAACTATATTTTGCGACGCATGTACTTTTAATGCTAATGTATTTAAGTCAAACAAGAACTATTTACTTTTAATTAGCCCACCACCTTTACTTAAGTAGTTTTTAGGATTCCGTAGCAGAATGGCAAAAAACGGAACCCTTATAGTTTCGATATGTCTGTCCGTCTGTCTGTCTGTCTGTCTGTCCGTCCGTCCGTCCGTATGTCACAGCCATTTTATTCCGAAATTATTAAGACTATACATGTGAAACTTAGTATGTAGATGTATTCCGTGAACCGCTTTCCGATTTTAAGAAAAAAAATAAAAAATATTTAAAATAAAGGGGGGTCCCCATACATGGAACTAGAACTGAAAATATATTTTTTCATGATACCTATGCGTGTGTAGTATCTATAGACAGGTCTTTAAAAATGATATATGGGTTTCTAAAACCACTTTTTCATAAAGTCAATCGTTTAAAAGATATAAGCTTCCAAAGTGGTAAAATGTGTGTTCCCCCCCCCCCCCCCCCCCCTCTAACTTCTATAATAATGGAGTAAAAAATCTAAAAAAATATATATCCGAAGATCTTAATGTAAACTTTCAACCAAAATTGGTTTGAACGAAATCGGGTCAGCAGTTTTTGAGATACAGCATATCCTCTAAAAACAAAGTTATTTAGCGTAGTTGTAAAAATGTAAATAAGCTAGTTTTAAGAAATTTTTAAGTTTTTTATACGTCAAATAAATATACATATTATATTATATTATTATAGTTACTACGGAACCCTTCATGGGCGAGTCTGAGTCGCACTCGGCCAATTTTTTATTATTGAAGATAGTGGCCTGCGATAAAACAGACTCAAGCAGACAGTTTCATTTAAATAATAATAAATATCTCTAAAGTACCTGAACAAGTCGATTTCTGATTCTTCTATTCAGTTTATACATAGCATACTTACTAAAACTGTTGGACCGAAATATTCGCCTTGGACACCTTTCAAGGACACTTGACATTTCCATTATAAGTTTTAACTACAATCCTATTCTCACGCTTGAAAATGCGTTTTTATTCACAAATGCACTGAAGTGGAATAATCCGAGTGACTTGCTGACATTTCGCTTTGTGCTCTTTGTTAGAATTAAAGATTACTTATCGTCGAGTATAATGTTGTTGTTGAACATTTGCAAAGCGAGGTGCAAGGTGTTAAGAAGGATAATCATAGCAAAGATGTTAAAATATTTGTTGGAAAAACAACTAGGCACCATTGATAAGTACATAAAACCGAAAGCTCAACATAATGCCTTATGATTAAACAGCACAACTGCGTCACATTTTGTTGTCCAAACGTCTGGTTCATAAACTAGGCTAGTATCTTCTAAGATAAAAAAAAATATATAGACAGCCGCTTAATCATGAAATAGGTACGTACCAATGTGTGTAATGTAAAATATGTATGCATTTAACAACATTTATTTATTTTTCAAGTAAGAGTAAGAAGATTGGAATGTTATACACACCAGCTTAATAATTAAATAGCATACTAACCACAGAAATACTGACTTAATTATACTACTAGCGACATCCACTTATTACTTTGGTCTGAAAATAAAGTATTTTATTATTATTATTATTACTTTTTCTTACAATTCAATTTTCTGTCACAGTGACATCTATTGGTAAGTAGCAAATTTAATTAGAGAATGGAAAAGGTAAATATGCAACTTACCAATAGATGTCACTGTTTTTGTCTGTCTTTTCAAATAGATGGCAGTATAAAGAAATTGGCAGTTGCGGAAATAATTAAAATCATATCAACCCAAAATTGACACATCTAAATGGAGGGTCTACCTTTTCATTTGAACCAAATAATCGTCGCTCTAAATAAAAGTTATGCTAAACGAAATTACGCGGAATGTTAAACTTTTGCCAAAATAAAATTCTGCCATCGCATCGTTACGTATTATATTTACGTATTATATTTATAGGTTCATTCGGCCAAACAATGATTATATTAAATAACTGTATGCCTTAAAATATGCCTAATGTGTTTAAAGAGTATTATGCCAAGTGAATTATGCTAAATATATTTTGGAGCATTAAGATTCTGCCAGATAGACCGGGAACCCCTAAATGGAGTCGGCCCAGAATTGGATAACGAGTTTGCCTCGGAAGCGTCCATGAGGTCCTGTAATAAGTAATCGACAGGACAGGGACACGCAGGTTATAATTTGATTCGAATGCTGACTCTAGCCAGGTTTTTTTTCTATTACAAAAAAAACCTACAATTCAGACATTGATGAGTTATTATAAGTATTTATATTAATATATGGTTGCAATAATTATGAGTGTGTACCTACTATGTCCATATTAAACCTATTAATTTATTAGGCCTTTTTTGTTACTTATTACTCGTAATTATGAATAGCAAGGGCAATAATTATGTAGTGTTATTATAGCTGCATCGTCCTCACATATTATCTATTATTAAATATAAATACTCGATATACTTACCTATATTTAGGTCGGTATTCGATTATTCTAATACATACTTACTTTTATTTTTAAAGAGTAACAATGGATGAAGTTTCTTGTTCGTTCTTCTTCATACGAAAACCAATGTACATTAGATAGAAAGATAGGGAAAAGACGTTATTTTTTTAAATCGCAACCTTTTTAACTAAAAATGTCGACGATCAAATGTGCATTTTAATTTTCTGATTGAAGTAAGTTATTTGATCATGTCTGAGGCAGCTTGACGGTGTCAGACTTCAAAATATTTGAAGTCTGACACCGATTTGAAGTCTGACAGCTAGAAGCCATAAAAGACCATACCAAGTGGGCGCTTCAACCACACGGTTGGCGCTACATATCGCGGGTTCGATTCTCATACCAGAACATACGTTTGCAAGTATGGCCTACAAATAGTTGTTCCCAGTGCCTTTGAAAATCCACTCACGATATAAGTGAAATTCACAATGTAAGGCAATGCTTTAAAATACTAAACAGGTCAAAGGGAGAACGACAATGCTAATTTAAAAACTGGAATTTCAAAGTATCAAAAATATTGACCATTAGCATAACACGTGACCAAGTGATATGACCACCGCAACATAAGGCTCGCTGCCTTATCTATCTATAGATTAATATCTAAGCGAAACGTCACTCACTCACTCACTCATCACAAAATATAAAAATAGAACTTAGGAATGCTAAAATTGGTATTATATTTATTTCAACTTTATGTAGATAAGTACATGTAGTGGTAGACGGGTGGACTTAATAAGTCCATGGTTTAAACAAAAGTTTATTATACCTTTTTTTATTATTTGGGGTAAAATAAAATAAAAAATGGTACAATAAAAGAGGGGTGATTTTACGTCTAAACTTCAAAAGATCGAATGTTTACATTGCTGGTTGGTAATATGCCCAACGTAGAAAATGTATAAATTTAAATCAGAATATCTACTTATAAAAGAAACATCGAAAGTCCTACATACCACTGTATAAGACACCCAATGTACTAAACCATTAATTAAATCTCACAAATCACAAGCCACAATCACATAACAGCAGATCCTCATACTGCCACAGTTCCAGCAGAAAGTTCGCAGTACCTACCGGTTCACGATCGCGCAATCGAGTCGCCTGGAGATCATTTTTAGGATGTTGTTGGTACCACCCCGCACCCAGTAATGCGTATGAGATGCACATCCCTAGTACGAATTACTGTGAATTACTACGAATTACTGTGTAAGAGCAATCTATACGGGCTTCTGCAAACATCCCTGAAGCACTAGAGAAACGAGGAAACCCCATCAGCACTAGAAGAGCGCTCGTTATAAAATGATGATTTTCTGAACTATTCGATATACATATTTATCTGTTGGCATTTCCATAGGAGACATTTCAAACTTAGATATAATTATTGTAGATATTTCGAAACGTTCGCAATTTCAAGTTTCTATATTTTAAACAGATTTTTAGTGTAGACGTATTAATTTACGTACCCGTTTATTTAAATAGAATTCGTCCTTGACCGTTTCCTACTCCGTAGTACCTTTATATAAACCAGAAACTTACATAAAATGTCTATTTGCATATTCAATAGCAGAGCTACTTTAATAGTGGTGCACAAAAACAATTCTAGTCATTGATCTTGCGAGACACCATCGGAATGGACTTCACTAACAAAGTGGTGCTAGTAACTGGCGCGAGTGCTGGCATAGGCGAGAGCACAGCTCTCCTATTCGCTAAACTTGGTGCGAAGCTGTCTCTGGTGGGCAGGAATGAAGCCAACTTGCGCGCAGTGGCGGACAGGTGCGAGCAGCAGAAGGGCGTGAAGCCGCTGGCCATCGTGGCCGACCTGGGCACCGACGAGGGCGTCGAGAAGACCGCCAAGGAAACTCTGGACCATTTTGGAAGGTAAGATAGTAGGAAAAAAGAACTTATACGTAATAATCTATGGTTTGACAATTGTTTAGGACCCTTTTTTTTTTTTTTTTGGTGTGGGAAAATCATCGAATGACTTCTTCCGCTCTGGGTCAAGCGGAAGGGTGTGTCAGATTTCTACTGACTAAAAACCCACCCTGTTCCTTCGGCTGCCCTAAATTTCCGGGGCCGCGGTAACTCGGCAGAACTTTCCCGCAAAACCCCGGCAGGCAATGGCCCTATGAGGCCCCGTCGCTGGTGTTGACAGCTCTTTGAGGCGCGCGTGGAACACGACGCGCCGCCGACACGGGCCTGGTCCTTACCGGACGGTGAGCGACCCCTGCTCGCCGTCCGCAGGCCCGCGCCTACGGTGGCCGGAAATCGGCTCGCGATCCCCGACGCCCGGGGCGTCTCCCGCGGCGGCTGGGGCGCGAGAAAGACAGTTGCCTCTCCCTCGCGCGTTCGGCCTCCTCCTGTTTAGGACCCTTGGGGACGAAAAATACTGGCTGAAATAGTTTTCTGTACTATAAAATATGCTTTGCAGATAAATCTCGGATAGCTATAACCTAGGAGTCTTTAAGTCAAAAGTGAATAGGTTACTTTTGGGTAAGCGTGCTCCATCTTCGACCACATCATCACTTACCATCAGGTGAGATGGTGGTCAAACTAACCTAATTTAAATTAAAAAAAAAACTACGGTAGCTAATAAATTGTTTAATAAGAGCTTCTTTAAGTGCAAAAATAGATTAAGCACTCGCACTAATTAACTAAGAACCTTTCTTCATGGCAAGCATCATGCATCCGTCTTGAGGGTCTGAAGATTGTCATTTGGCGGTTTAGATAGGACGGTGATCTGTTGTTATCTTCAGAATACTCCACAAAAAATAAATAATAAAATAAATATACATACATAAAAAATGTCAGTAACAGAAAACCTTACAAACTATTTTTACTATTAGGAAAGTAAATACCTAGAATTAGTCAAAGAATTGACACACGAGACCTGAGTCCATTCTCTCACCTTTTGTTTTCAGGATGCTGTTACAGCTCCGCTTCATATTGTGCACCACTGACAAGGTTTCTTACGTATATCTGGATGCATGGAAATATCTTTATGCGCATCTGCAAAGATACCTCAAAGCCTTCTCGTTACTTATTTGCCTCAAAATAACATGGACGAAGACCAATTACATTTCTTGATTGTCTTCAAATTGTTAAATAATAAGAAACGCCAGTCATACAGTACAGACATGTGGTCACATGATCTTACATTCATCCGCAAACACGTCACAATCAGGTTTGGCATCCAAGAGAACATGGAGCGCGTAGTACAGTCTACGCGCTCCGAGGAATAGGATTCTGAGCTTGGGCGACTGCGGATACGACTCCTGGGCGCAGCGAACAGTTTGTGTCTCCTATTTCGGTTATAATTGATCGGAGCAAACAGATAGGTTAGTTCGGCATGCAGATCAGAAGCATCTGTTTTTCCGCGAAATATTTTAAACGTCTTAATGATTTGATCATTTTTCCGTCTAACTTTAAGAGAATATATATCATACAGACTCGACGTGCTTGTGAACAATGCGGCGGTGGGCGCACGAACCACCATCCAGCTGGCTACGATGGAGACCTTCGACCGCGTGTTCAACGTGAACATCCGCGGGGTGTACAACCTAACGCGGCTGCTGGTGCCAGCACTCATCCAGTCCAAGGGCAACATCGTCAACGTGTCCAGCATCATGGCCACTATGGTTACCACTGGAAACCTGCCCTATAGTCTGTCTAAGGTCAGTTTTAGGATCCATCATTTTTTAAGCTCTATTATCCCTAACGTAGTTGATTAGACTCTAGAACCCTAATTGCGTTTAATTCGGCCGTAGGAACATTCTTCCGATTTGCGATGGAACCGTATACTGCGTATTCTACGTTGTCCAGCAGATGACTTTATAAGTGTACGAAGCCATGGATCGGGAATCCCATTCGACTTTGCAAGAAATTACGATTTTTTTTTATTTTTTATTTTTTTATTTTTATTTATTTCTCTCAGAAAGGTACAGCATAAGTTTACAGAAAATAAGTTAATACAACAAGATATAGACCTTAGTGAGAGCTGGAATCTGTACTGGGTTCGGGACCTGTATTACAGATCTCCAGGCTCACACCCTTTAAAATTGTGAACTAATTACATTGAGGTACAATAACTATAAACGTTTATAAGAGCTCCAAGTATTGAGAGAAGGTAAATTTAAACAAATACAAAAAGAAATAATAATAGGAAAGCATGCTTTTTGTGTTTTGAAGAGTGTGTGTGTTTGTGAGTGTGATATAAGTCCTCACGCATTGAGTGTGAGTACCTACAGATGTCCGTGAGTGTGTGTGTGTGTGTGATAAATAAGGTGAAATGACGAAGTCAGGTGTATTGAAATTCTGATCAAAAATCATTTCAAAATGTTTAAGATATTTTCAGTCTCTGCATAGTCTAATTCAAGGAGCCAGTTAGTGACCGTTCTTTTATATTTTAATTTGCACATAGGATAGATGTTTAAAATTTTATTAGCCTTATTGTAAACGTAGCTGCTGAGGTAAGAAAAACTACGTTGGGCTGAACGACATTTTGTGCGGATAGAGGAGCAGACTGTATGTTTGCGACGTTGGGAGCTAAATTGGGATGGATCGTAAGGAGTTTGAGAGTGTGTGGTTAATATAAGGTTAAGAATAAATAACTTACGTACAGAGAGAACCATACACGTTTCATAGAGATCGGTGGTAGGAAATCGGTATGGTAAACGCCAACCAACCTTCAGAAGAGCCCTTTGAGCACGTTTCAATTTGAGCATGTGAGTTTTTGCTGACCCGCCCCAGGTAACTATGCAATATTGTATAACTGATTGACACAGAGCTAGATATACGAGTTTAAGCACTTTGGTGTCTGCAGCGTGACGAAGGGACTTAAAAATAAAGATCAACCTGCGCAGTCGTGAGGTGAGAGATTCTATATGGGGACAGAATGACAATCTGTCATCAATCTGTACCCCTAGATATTTGACACAGTTGGTCTGGGAGAGGCAAGAGCAATTGCAAGCTGTTAGGTGAGGAGCATTACAGGAGTGAGCTTTCAAAAAATAAGAAGTAGAAGGTTTCGCAGCGGCAGAAAACGAGAAGGTTAGGTACATCGTTTTTTTTACATTTAAAGTAAGTAGATTCTGGGCCAACCATTTAGTGACAGAGTCGAGTCCCGATTGCGCATGCTGGAACACCAGCTCCCAGGAGTCTCCGTGGAAAAGTAAGGCAGTATCATCGGCATACGTGAAGATGGAGGCATTGGGAAGTGTTAACCCGCAGAGATCATTTCTATAAATGAGGAATATGGTCGGGCCGATAATACTGCCCTGGGGAACCCCATAACATATTGGAAGCTCGCCGCTTATCCAATCACCAATCTTGACGCATTGTCGCCTATTTGTGAGATAACTCTTAAAGAGAGCAAGTTGGATGCCTCTAATACCAATCTTTTCAAGTTTTGCGATAAGTGTAGGAACAGAAATTGTGTCGAAGGCTTCCGCCAGATCTAAAAAAATACCAATAACCTTCTGCTTTCTATCCAGGTTGGAGACAATGTTGGTAGTTAGGTCTAGCACAGCATTATTTGTGGAAATACCGGAACGAAAGCCATACTGGGAGGAAGAAAGCAGATGATTTTGCTCCAGGTACTTAACCAGTCTGTTGTTCATAAGCCTCTCGAGTAATTTAGAAAGTGTTGGTAAAATTGAGATAGGTCTGTAATTATTCGACAAATCTCTGTCGCCGCCCTTATGCACAGGATGTACTATCGCAAGCTTAAGTGCATCGGGAAAGATGCCAGAGGAAAAAGATTGATTAAATATGTGAGTCAAATGGGGAGTGAGATAACTTTTAAATTTCTTAAGAAATGCGCCCGATATGCCGTCAGAACCAACAGCACAATCACTTCTCAGTCTGTCAATTATGCCATCCACTTCCGATTCGTCTGTTTCCAGAAGGACAAAAGTATTCTGATACGCGGGGAGATCATTTGTTTGTGCAGGTATGCATGTAGTGGCCTTAATGTTTTCAGCTAAAGTACGTCCAATGTTAGCAAAATAGGAGTTGACTTCATTTACAGAGCGCTCTGGTTCCGAGGGTGATAGAAGGGCGTCAGCATGTGTATATACTTTTGATGTATGGGTGATAGTTTTTATGGCATCCCAGAGTTTTTTACTATTGTTTTGCGCATTAGTAATTAGGGCTGAGTCATAATTAGTTTTAGCAGTTTTTAGTATCTTCGAACAATAGTTTCTGTATCTTTTAAATGTAATGTGTAGTATTTCATTTTCGGGATTATTTTTTAGTTTTCTATGCATATTATCCCGATTCCGTAAGCATTTAAGGAGCCCTGGAGTCATCCATGGCTTCCTTAGCCTTTTACGATTGGGAACTAGTTTGTAAGTAGAGTTTTGATCTATGATACGGTTTATGGAATTTATAAGGAAATCAGTTGCTAAATTAACATCTGTGGTGCCATATATGGGGCTAAAATCGGTTTGTAGCATGTCCATCTCCATTTTGTTGAAATCAAGAACCCTGATTTGTCTAGTTTTTTTCTCATTGTAAGGATTGTTATTATCGACAAACAATAAAACGGTGTCGTGATCAGTGACTGAAGTGTCTGCTACGTAACAAAAAGCAGACACTTCAGTCACTGATCACGACACCGTTTTATTGTTTGTTTTTCATTTCATTTTATTGTTCAGAGATTAGGTGATCGAGACAGGAGTTGCTTTTTCGCGTAGGGAGAGTATGTGCTGGCAGCATACCGTGGTAGGCGAGCATTGTCAGATACTCTGTCGCGCGTGAGTCGTTACCAGCGTCGGAGATGTTAATGTTTATGTCGCCAGTTAGAATAATATTTTTATACGAGGAAGCAGACTTTAATAATTCATTTAAGGACTCTAAGAATGCGGACACATTCCGTACAGCAGGCGGACGATAAATTGCAATCACGACAGTATCACTGTTGAGTCTTAACAATAAACAGTTGGAGTCCTGGACCAAAGGCTCTGAAGAAGCAACTCTAAGATGGGAACGGAAGAACACCACCACACCCTCATTCTGCGATCTATGCTGATTTGTAGAGACACAAGTGTATTATATAAGTTACACAATTAGGATGTTGCTCAGTCCAATTTATAGGCCTTGGCGTCAATACAAATATTCAGTAATTATGGGTATTTGTAACCTGAGAATAAATGATTATTTATTTATTAGTAATTGACTGTGTTTACTTGCTAACTCTCTCTAGCTCTATCATGATTCAAAAGTCCTGTGTTGTTTGTGTGGTGTCCGGCTCTACACTTATCAAATCCAATGACTTGGTAGGCTCACTGAATATTGTTTGTTATCAGGCTGCTCTCGACCACTTCAGCCGCCTGATTGCTTATGAGCTGGCCCCCAAAGGCGTTCGCGTAAACGTTGTCAGCCCTGGGATTACTGTGAGTAACTAACAATTATTTATTTTTTTATAAAGAGAACAAGCAATGTGGTTAGAACTCACATTTCTATCAGAAGCAATCTTTTTAACCCCTCCAAATAAGCTTCTGTCTGGAGTGAGCTGGAACCCGTGACCATTCGATCACAGGCCGACATCTTAGCCGTTACGCTATTGATGAGACGCTTGATGAGCCAGCGCACAGCGTGTTACATACAATAAAAGCCATGAATTCGACAAATCAATGACATAGAAAACATTTTCATTCGGTTGCATATTTATCCCACCCATACGCACAAAACATTTTGGGAATACCTTCATTGTGCGTACGTCTAAGGAGTGGAATTCCCTGCCGGAGTCTGTTTTCCGATAGTTATAACCTAGAAGTCTTAGTGAATAGGTTACTTTTAGGTAAGCGTGTTCCATCTTCGACCACATCATGACTTACCATCAGGTAAGACGGTGTTCAAACGAGAAAAAAAAACTACAATTACAGTTAAATGCCAATTTTAGATAAGCACCTTCGTGAAACGCTTGACGGGTTACACTGAGGAAGAGTACCGCGCGTGGCTGAAGACGGCCGAGGCCACCATCCCCATGGGCACCGCCAGCACCGGGGAGGACTGCGCCCAGCTGATCGCGCACCTGGCCTGTGATGACGTCAGCAGGGTCGTCACCGGAGCCATCGTACCGGTAGATGGAGCCCTGCAGTTCGCTGGCTCAGGAAACAGTGAGATTTTAAAAGAACAAATTAAGTGAAGTGTTACTTTTTATTTGATTTCTGTTTTTTTTTTTTTGTTATAACTTGTGTTGAAATGTCTGTTACAATTAGTTAATGAAGTCTTGCTCATAAATGACATTTTGTCTTATTGCATGTTCAGTTTCTATCGGTTACATTTCGGGGAGTGTACGATGGAGTCGCTCAATCAAATTCCAACAAGCCCGATCCTATCAACTCGCTGGTTTGCGAGAATATCGACATAACTCAAAATACTATCCAATTTAACTAGATACTTGTGTGAAATAATCATAAGCTTAAGTATAACATCGTGAACTGAGACAATGCCAATTTTACCCCGACGTTCATCAGAAAGAAACAGTGTTATTATTTGAAACAAAACACTATATTTTATTTGCATAAAACAGAATATACGATATTATTATAAATATGGAATGCAAATGGCACGCAAAACTCCTCTGTGAGAGAGACTAGGCCTGGGTTTGACTCAAACCCAGACCCAGTCTCTGATGAACGTCGGTGCAAAATTGGCATTGTGTCTCAATTCACGATGTTATACGTTTTATGATTATTTCACACAAGTATCTAGTTAAATTGGACAGCATATCGAGTTATGTCAATATTCTCGCAAACAGGCGAACTGACTAGAAGACAAACGTTACATGGTGGACATCCCACCAATACGCACGAAACGTTTTAGGAATACTTTCATTATGCATACGGGTAAGGAATGGAATTCCCTGCCGGAGTCTGAGTTTCCTGATAGCTATAACCTGGGGATCTTTAAGACAAGAATAGGTTACTTCTAAGTAAGCGTGCTTCATCTTCGATCACATCATCGCTTACCACCAGGTGAGATAGTGGTAAAACGCGAGCCTGTTATCAGTAAAAAAAAAAATCCGGCTCTTGTTACGTTGTAGCACAGCACACGCGAGTTTAACAAAGTTCACGTGTCCACAAAAGAAGTCAGTAATTTTATCACTACGCGACCTGATTCGCATGACCTTGCCATGAGATGTTGAGCAGCCAGCGAAACTATGTGCCCGGTGACTATATTATAATGATTTTTCTGGCTGTAGGTATCAATCCCATGGGATCCTTACATCTCGTGCAAAGAAGTCAAGACACAGCTCTCAGAGCGAGTTACATAACTTCAAAAGAGTGAAGAATTGATGCGACCTAGGGTTGGTGTTTGAACCATCGAAACTCTTCAAACTGCACTGAATACAGCGGCGCCATGGAGTCTGACCTTGGAGCTGACACAGGTAATTTCGGGGCACGACTGTTGCTGCGCAGGGAACCAAAACCCAGCTGCCACCTCTATAACTACAGCTAGGACATCTGCGGCCGCAAACTGACAGTGCTGGGATGATGGTACACAATCCCAACGTGTACCAGTTACCCAACAAGAAGTTATCATAATCTGCTCAGCCTTTACCCAAGTATGTGGGGCTGGCTTCCAGTGCTCAACCCATTATCTGGGTAGTCCAGTGTCAAATATTCTGGCTCCTACCTACCCGTGACGACTCTCAAAGATATCCAAGTGACAACGGCCAACGGCTTACCATGTTTTCCGAGACACGGCGGTATCACACCGTCAACTCCCAAACTCCGGGCTACTACTGAGATTTTTTTTATAGAAAAACCAATAGCACTGATTGTCCGAATCAGGAATCTAACCCGAGACCTCGTGATCAGTGTTCACGCTTGCAACTAGTACACCAACGAGGCAGTCCTCGCAAGAAGTGTCGAAGAAAAAGTAGGCGACTAACAGACCCCTAGTCTATATATCCAAAGGCGGAGGAAATCTATGAATATTTCCATATGAGATATTTTTTATCAATCAACGTACGAGTGTGTTTCGCCGCACTGAGGCAAACA
Organism: Tholera decimalis; assembly: GCA_943138885.2. Classification (NCBI taxonomy): domain Eukaryota; kingdom Metazoa; phylum Arthropoda; class Insecta; order Lepidoptera; family Noctuidae; genus Tholera; species Tholera decimalis. The sequence goes on along the minus strand of OW964557.2, from coordinate 892,322 downwards.
AGGTAATTATCATAATTATTACTATAATCTGGAGAATTTATTGTTTTATTTTGGCCAGACTGATAACGAGTTTTGTCCGCTCAAACTAATTATCCAGTCTATACAATATACATAAATATAGATAGCTACGCAACTAATACGTCTCTGATTCATTAACAACATAGCTGGTCTGTTAAAAACGGATAAAAATCACGTTTCGAACACTATGGTAGGATCTTGAATACTTTTTAATATCAAGTAGTGAGAAAATATATCTAATTTATTCAGTCGCTATTAAAGCTTGAACGTCACTTCATCTGGTCGGTTAGCATGTTGCCTGGGAGGGCGAACCTTATCCCTCCATCCACCGCAACCACTGTCCCCGTCACCAGGCGGCTGTTCTCACTGGCGAGGTGTACGATCATGTTGGCGATATCCTCCCCCTGGCACACCTCACCCATAGGGATGGCGGTGGCGGTGGATGTCAGCCACGCCTGGTACTCATCCTCCGTATAGCCAGTCATCCGCTTTACTATTGTTGAAACCTAAAAAGTTACAAGTAGACAGTTTAGGAATACTGCTAGTCAAAAATTAAACATTTGAGTCTATCAAGAACGGGCCAAGCAAGAGGCTCATTGGCAACGATGCACTGGTCGAGTCAAAGCTCCAGAGCCTACAACATCGTCAACAAGTTGCAAGTCTATCGGTTTTCTATCGGTTACACTTCGGGGAGTGTGCGATGGAATTGCACAATCTAATTCCGCCATGCCTATTCCATAATTGGACTACTAGACAAACGACGGTCATAACACGGTGGACGTCCCTACCGGAGTCTGTGTTTTCTGATAGCTATTACTTGAGGGCATTTAAGTCAAGAGTGAATAGGTTACTTCTAGGAAAGCGTGCTTCATCTTCGACCACTTCATCGCCTACCAACAGGCGAGATGGTGATCAAACTCGAAAAAATATATATAAAAAAAAATAAAGATATGTCAACATAGGCCGGGCCTGCAAGCTGCGAGCAATGGGTAGCTCGCCGCCCGACAGAAACCAGGCCGGTGTATACGGTGCCAAGTGTCGGTGTTGTTGGACAAGTCCGCTCAAATTTGCGTGGTTATTTCCTCAAAAGAACACCACAGACATGAACCTACATGCTTCTTATACACAAATACAAGACTTTGACCTCTGAGTTTCTTTCGGTTTTTCTTCTCAGAGTAGCTAGAGTAAACTTAACACGCAAAAAAATATGACGTGTAAAAGTGTTATTTATAACCAACTTACAAAATAAATATTTCATTTCAAAGAGTAGCCTCAAAGGGTGTCAGCAAAATTGTCGGGGCCCACCAGAGGGCCGTTGCTTGCCAGGGTTGCGGAATTGTTCGAAAGAGTTACCGCGGCCTCGGAACACGAAGGGTATATGACGGAACACGGATGGGTTTTAGTTAGTACCCAGATCGGGAGGTAGTCAGTCATTGGATCATTTCCCATCCTTAACAAAAAGGCCAACATAGCCCTAGATACCAGCATTCAGAAGGAATCACAAAACTAGATATTTTTAGGTACTTGCAAATAAAACTTACAGTAACTCCTGGGCTGACAGCGTTGACCCTGACTCCCTTGGGAGCGAGCTCGAGAGCCACCAGCCGAGTGAACTGATCCAGCGCAGCCTGCAAAACAAGATACGACCATTATCAAATAAAATTATAACCAAATAGATACAATAATTGATTAATATATTAACTACCTTCTACATGCAGTAAGAATGTTATTTGTATTTGTTGTACATATCTTTATCACAATATAGATATCCATATTTAAGAATTTAATCTAGGGGATAAAGACACAGTATAAATACTGTCTTTATCCCCTAGATTAAATTATGTCTAGCGTAAGATTATTGTTACTTTACAGGGAATACTATCAACATACAAGTAGTTGTTACTAATCTTATTATTCCAATGCAAAGGAAACGTTTTATAATAATTAAAAAATATTATCGACTACAGCATATATTTACCTACTATTATTACAAAGCGGAAAAGTTTGTTTGTTAGTTATAACGCGCTAATCTACGAAAGACCTGAGTTGATTTGGATTATATTAGTTATGGAAATAGCTTGATGCTTGAGGAAGGTTATAGACTACTTTTTACCCAAGTGCAAAAAATAGATGGATCTTTATTTTGCAAATTGGTTATTAAATAACACTTTTACACGTCATTTTTTTCAGGCCGGTGTTTCCTAACTGACTACCCTGAGAAGAAACACCGAAACAAACTCAGGGGTCCGTCTCTTTTAAAGTCCATACAATCTACACTGGTTTAATTATATGGGAACCTTGTAGGTTTCAGTCTGAGGCGGTCTTTTGAAGCATTTGACAGATTCGTAAACAAGTAACTCTCAAAACTACGGGAAAAGTGCCAAACCTCCCCTTTTCACCCCCCTTCTCCCCCTCCCTATCGTATCTCGGAAACTACGAGACCCGTATTTTTTTTTACGGATTCGTATAGAGGAGGCTCGGTAAAGTAAAAACCATTTTTCAAAGTCCCCCTTCTCACCCCCTTTAGGCGGATCTCGGAAATTAAGAGACATGGAACATTTTTTTTTCAGATTCATTTAGAGGGGCAATGGTTTAGTCGAAAATTAATCGTGCAACGCCCCCCATCATCCCCCCCCTCCCCCTCATTTTTTTTTCACAAGCACGCGAGGTGCTTGCACCTCGCGCAACACGCAAATACTACTACAGATTTGTAAACAAGTAACTCTCAAACCTACGGGAAAAGTGCCAAACCTCCCCTTTTCACCCCCCTCCCTATCGTATCTCGGAAACTACTAGACCCGTATTTTTTTTTCGGATTCGTATAGAGGAGGCTCGGTAAAGTAATCACCATTTTTCTACGTCGCCCCCCTTGCCCTCTTCTCACCCCCTTTAGACGGATCTCGGAAATTAAGAGACTTGGAACATATTTTTTTTCAGATTCATTTAGAGGGGCAATGCTTTAGTCAAAATACTTCGGCAACCCCCCCCCCCATCAACCCCCTCCCCCCTCTTTTTTATTCACAAGCACGCGAGGTGCTTGCACCTCGCGCAACACGCAAATACTAGTTATATAAAGCTAAATTACCACTCACTGACTGACTGACTCACTCATTGACATAATTGTTCTCCCAGATGGTGGATGGGGAGGTGGGTATATTTTGACAAATTCAAGCATTTGTCAAATGACGTATAGCTCTACTTAGAACAAGGAGCTTAACGATTTGACGAACAATACCTACGTAAGGACGTTTGGGTAGGCCGCAAAGAGCACTCAAACTACCAGACAGTCATGTTTCACTCTCAATCACTCGAATAAAATAACCTACATAGTTCACATATTCACAATCGTTTATGAGGATTATGTAGATTAGTCTGAAATGGCTTTTTGAGAAAAGAACCACACAGATTTGAGTAGACCCGTCCTGTCAATGCAAGCCTTTATCAGTTAGTTCAACGACCTGACGAACAATGCCAAAAACGGGACCTCTATTTCCTTAAATTTCATCCAAATTCACCGAGTGTTTCGAAGATTAGCGCAGACAAACAAACTTTGTTTATGGTGTGAGAGTTAAGCGCCCACCGATGCTGATGTCGGTGCCAGGCCGGGCCGACCAATGAAGAAAAGCCCAGCACAATATTAGCGGCTGCATCATCATCATCATCATTAAGACAATAAAATCATCACCACCTTCCCCGAGTGAAGGTAACCCACCTTTAGCTAGCTTAGTATATCAAATATAAAGTACATAAAGTTATCAAATAACAATGTTGTAAGTCATTCCAACTTTATTCTTTCTTTAGTTTTACGATTTTGCAGTCTTTTCATATGATTTTGCATTTATATTTAGTTCTAAACAAATATATCACATATTTAATTTTTATCCCCTCGTAAAGCCCTTTATTTTGTAACCAAAAATTGCAATACTTTATTTACTAAAACTTTAGCTTAACAATATTTCTATTAATGTGAATTCTACCTATAAGTATATTGCTAGATGTCTTTGAAAAAAAATGTACACTGAGTTTTGGTCCGGTTCTTCTGCATATGAAAGACCAATTCGACTTGAGTTTCTATCGTTCTATTCAAAAAGAACTATTCAACGATACACACTTGATGTAGTTTGCCGATTTTTTATTATTAACTGTCATGTCGTTATTGATACTCGCATTCGACCCACGAATTTGGCATCTACAACCCCACATAGTTAGAAACATATATACATAGACTGTGAAACACATTACCCTCCTTTTCGTGGGTTAGTAGAAAAATACCTACTAAAAAGTTTCACTATGCACGAATAGTCCGATCAAATTAAACCAAAACATAAAAGTGAAGCTACATCAAGCTGAAAATTGGTGAAATCGTTCAAAATATAATTATACATAAAATTTGAAAGTTCCCCATCTTTCCCTTGTATGAAAAAAAATATTCAAGGCCAGAGGTAAAAAAAAAATGAGTTTTTCGCGATTTTTTGCAAAACGATAAGTTTTATCATAAAAATACAGACTGGGGTTGGAAGTTGATCAACGATACATTAGAACCAGTTCAAACTTTACTTGCACCTGCGTCGGAAAAACTGCTGAACACAATTTTTTGTAACTGCAAAAAGGGATGCAGTGCTAAATATGGTTGTAAAAAAGTTGGACTGTTTTGTTCTCTGGCATGTACAAATTGCCAAGGCCGGTCATGCTCTAATGTTGAATCACCAACAGTGGAGGATTCGTTTTGATTCCAACGAGGTGACATGCGGTACATCGCTATTGACGCAATTTACTTGCACCCAGAATGCAGATGCAGAAGAAGAACAAGAACAAGAAGATCAAGAAAAATAACAAGAAGAAGAACTACTTTGTTTAATTTACATCGCTTTTATCTTTTCCAGTCATTGCTAATTTTCATTATTTTGCAATATTTTCAAATTAAACAGGATCATAACTGACCCGTGAAATAGGACTACTGGGGAAACCACGTTAAATTTTTGAATCGTTATATCTCAGAAACGATGGCTCCTAGGAAAAAAGTATTTATACATTTTTATAGATAATTTTATGGTCTACAATTTTTGTCTGAAGTGTTTTTATGATAAAACTTACCGTTTTGCTGAAAATCGTGAAAAGCTAATTTTTTTGACCTTTGACCTTGAATAAAAAAAATTCCATACAGGGGAAAGATTTTCAAATTTTATTTATAATTACATTTTGAACAATTTTACCAATTTTCAGCTTGTTGTGAATTTATGTAGCTTCAAATGTCTAAATTGACCAGACTACGAAATTTTTCAATTCTATTTTAACACACAAATGACACGAAACGACAGTTCGAAAGAAAAGTGTTTGAATTCAAGTTATTTTTACGGCACTATTCGTAGGGATATGCATAAGCGTCTGAGAGTTTAAATTTGTTTTTGTCTAGTTCTGAAAATAAAAAAAGTCAAAATGACAGATATGGACATATGTTACTTGTAAAGCTTGTTTCATAGCAAGTCTAAGTTAAAAAATGTCTAAGAATAGAGCTATTAGTTAATATCGACTTCGTTACGAATCCCACCATAATTATAAACCCTATTATAATAATATTAAGTACATATAAATGCGATAGTTTTGTCTATTCGTGTCGCATTCACGCTAACGGCTAGATGGATCGGTATGAAATTTCCTATACAGATATGTCAAATCCTGAATTAATATAATTATGAACGAAGCAGACAACGAGTAAAATATACATAATCGTTAATAAAAAGTCACTTCTCAAAATAAAAACACCTATATTCATGATATTTCACTCTTCAGTATCATCAGAACTTAAAACGAGATATTTAACATGTCATTTCAGTCTTCTTAATTACACAAATGAATTACAAATAATCAACAAATAATGTTTTTCCACCACGTCTACTGTCAATTATTTCAAAATTTACTTAATTACCCTATAACGCCGAAAACTAACTTAATAACCCTTATCAGTAAGTTGCAGCTACAACATAATAAATTTTCAATACACTTCCTCGAAAACTGGCTCTTATCGCACTACGATTAGGTTCAACATGCAATGCGTGTTGTTGGATGCATGCATCCAATTATCACGTACGGCTCCCTTGTCTTGTGGCCCAGAACGGACTTAAGCACAGCACAAAAAGACCTCGAGAAGCTCCAACGGCTTGCATGTGTGGCGATCACCAGCAGCATGAGAACTGCATCCTCTGTCGCTCTACAGACCGCATATATAACTTTGTATTTCATACAAATACTATGAAAAACAAAGTTATTTGGCGTAGTTACTACGAACCCCTTCATGGGCAAGTCTGACTCACACTTGGTAATTTTTTTGGTGTTAAGATAATTGATGGGCTCGATATACGCTACTTTAATTAAGCTGAAGAAAAAACACGCGAGCAAAGCCGGCGGACGATAGTTATAAATATTTAGAATTATTATAAAACGTTTCCTTTGTAATAGGCGGCTTAAAATATTAGATGCTGTAAAACACAGCCGAGCCTGGTGTTCTGGGATATACAGTTTCGCGACCAAGTCAAAGGATACTGAGCAAGTGCCGGTTGTCATATCTCGTGGTCCAACATGATAGATGACCATCGGTTATTATAAACTTACTAGCTGACCCGCCACGACTTCGTTCGCGTGGTATCCTACCCCTACCCAACCGATAACACTACCCCTACCCTACCCTACCTTACCAATACCCTACCCTACCGTACCGTACCCTACCCCTACCCTTGAGACCTTTCCTACTTCTTTTTTTTTTTTTTTTCATAAGGACCTTCTCCTGATAAAAGCAAACACAACAAAAAAAGAATCAGCCAATTCGGTCCAGCCGTTTTCGTTTTTTGCGCTTAGCAACACATTTAGCGATTCATTTTTAGGGTTCCGTAGCCGAATGGCAAAAACGGAACCCTTATAGTTTCGACATGTCTGTCCGTCTGTCTGTCTGTCTGTCCGTCCGTCCGTATGTCACAGCTATTTTATTCCGAAACTATTAGGTCTATACATGTGAAACTTGGTAGATAGATGTATTCTGTAAACCGCTTTCTTGATTTTAAGAAACAAAAAGATTTAAAATAAAGGGGCACCCCATACATGGAACTGAAACTGAAAATATTTTTTTCATGAAACCTATGCGTGTGGTATCTATAGACAGGTCTTTAAAAATGACATTGAGGTTTCTAAAGCCACTTTTTCATAAGGTTAATCGTTTAAAAGATATAAGTACACTTCCAAAGTGGTAAAATGTGTGTCGCCCCCTCTAACTTCTATCATAATGGAGTGAAAAATCTAAAAAATATATGTCTGTAGATCTTAATGTAACTTTAAACCAAAATTGGTTTGAACGAAATCAGTTCAGCAGTTTTTGAGATGCAGCATATTTTCTAAAACCGCAAATATAACTTTGTAATTCATACAAACACTATGAAAAACAAAGTTATTAGGCGTAGTTGTAAAAAATGTAGATAAGCTAGTTTTAAGAAATTTGTAAGGTTTTGTTTTCGTCAAATAAATATACATATTATATTATACTAGCTTGTGCCAGCGGCTTCGCCCGCGTGGGAAGTTTTTCCCGTGTAAATCCCGATCCCGTGGGAATTTCGCAAAATCCTTTCTTAGCGGATGCCTACGTCATAACATCTACCTGCATGCCAAATTTCAGCCCGATCCGTCCAGTGGTTTGGGCTGTGCGTTGATAGATCACTATGTCAGTCAGTCAGTCACCTTTGAGTTATATATATATATAGCTTATTATAGTTACTACGGAACTCTTCATGGGCGAGTCTGACTCGCACTTGGCCAATTTTTATTATATAGATGTTAGTTATGTCCAAACCCCATATTATGTCATCATCTGCGTATGTTTTTCCCAACTTGTTTCAAAATGTTGGGGCCGCCTTCCAGTCTAACTGGATGCAGCTGGATATTAGTGTATTACATGGAGCGACTGCCATCTGACCTCCACAACCCAGTAACTGGGTAACACGATACCCTTGGCCAAACCAGTGTCAGATTTACTGTCTTCTGACTACCCGTAACGACTGCCACAGATATCCTAATGACAGCCGGACCAACGGCTTAACTTGCTTTCTGAGGCACGGGGGTATCCACCGCCAGCTTCCAAACTCCGAGCTTACTACTGAGAAATTCTTCACACAAATGCATGTGCACATGAAGCTACCTAAAACTGTCAAATTTTCCCAATCAACCTTGAACCTAATTTTGAACCAATTAAGTTGAAAATCTATTAAAGAAATTTGACAGGTTGGTGTAGCGTAAAGCGTCAATAGCCTAATGGATAAGGTGTCGGACTTGTGATCGAGAGGTCGCAAGTTCGAACCCCACCCATTACACTATTGGCGTGAACCCACTCCAGACACAAGCATATTTAGCTTAGTTGGAGGGGTTAACAAGATTGCTAGTAATGTGAATTCTACCCACATTGCCAGTAATCTTTATAAACAAAAAAAAAAAAAAAAAGCTTGATGTGCTGGCGTCTGTACATCTAAATTTAAAAACATCTATATTATAATATAATATTGCTTAATAGACAGAATAGAATATTGCTTAACCTATAGTTTCAATGGCGGCGTTATCCCTAATAACTATATCATACAAACATCTTTCCTTATAGTGACTTTTTGACTAAGGTTCGTTTGGCCCGTTTGCACCACAAATCAAATTTCGTCGCTGCGCCTGCCAAATTCCATATGTGCATTTTTTTCATATTTTCGTTTTTCGCTAAACATAATCTCCGTTTCGTTCTGTATATGCACATAAGTCCATTTAGTTCATATACTATTCTTAAGAGACGAAGATTTCGCAGTAATATAAAACAAAACGTCACAGATATCATAGGTTATACCTTAGCCATCCCATAAGGCAAGCTGCCTACAGCAACGACCGTGGCTGATACACTGGAGACATTGATAATGTTGCCCTTGGTCTCGATCAGGGCCGGCACCAGCAACCTGGTGAGGTTGTACACTCCCCTCACGTCAATCTTGAACACCTCGTCGAAGATCGCCATGTCAGTCCTTTGTATGCATGTTCTGGCGCTAATGCCTGCGTTGTTTACCAGGACATCCAGTCTAGAACGAGACGAAATCATATTAAAGTCCAAATGTAAATATCAGTGGTGACATAATACGTGAACAATCTGAGCCAGGCTGTGATAAAAATAAACATTATCTAAAGATATCGCAAGCACATGAATTATTTTTTGGTGACCAGTTTTAATGTATAGGCGATGACTTTCTTTAATTTCATGTACATTGTCATAATTGCATCGTGTTTTTAGATGTTACCTTTTAAAATGGTCCAGAGTTTCCTTGGCGGTCCTCTCGACGCCCTCGTCGGTGCCCAGGTCGGCCACGATGGCCAGTGGCCTCATGCCCTTCTGCTGCTCGCACCTGTCCGCCACTGCGCGCAAGTTGGCTTCGTTCCTGCCCACCAGAGACAGCTTCGCGCCAAGTTTAGCGAACAGGAGAGCTGTGCACTCGCCTATTCCAGCACTCGCGCCAGTCACTAGCACCACTTTGCCGGTAAAGTCTACGTTCATGTTTGTATTTTTGTCGTGCGTTTGATACGAGCACTCGTGTACTACTGAAACTCTTGCGCACAATACATCGTATCGCGTGTTTACTTGTACTGTACTCTACTTACTTATGAATTTATGGTGAGACAACATCAAGTTCGTTGACTCGGGAACCCGGTAAACGCAGGACAAGGTCAAAGCGCCGGCTGATTCCGGTTTCAACGTTAATTTCATGAAAGTGGGCATTTGCAGCTTATAATAAACACATTAGGTACAACTACGGTGTCAAGAGAATTTCGCAATCTATCGTGATCTTTTTCACCATAAATAATATAAATAGGAACGATTTACTGATCATGTCATCATCTCAAAATAATGTTATTTTAAGAGGTAAGCATTGTTTTATATGTTATAGCCATAAATATTATCTCTGTTGGCAGAATAAATTAGTTCTTTCGTATTGGATATAGGTACTGTCTGTACTTCAACTAGTGTTTAATATCAGAATGTTGTCATGATCTAATTCAGTGTAAGTCTAATCGAAAGATTAAAAACTAAAAATATTGTCTATCAACAAAACACGTGAAAAATAAAATATTACAGCGAGTCGAGATAAAAACGTACCTAAACAATCTGACCGTTACCTATCCTTTATCTTTCATAAACAATAATGTTGTCCGTTGCTCGACGACCGATGTCAGAAGAGAGTACAGAAGTTAGGAACATTTGGTGCCTCTGATCTTTTGTGAAATAGTTTATACATGCTGAATGCAACCCAAATCAGATTTGAAAATCTAAATAAATGCACTAGCAACAAGAAGGAATCCAAAATTTTTCTGAGAAATTGTATAGATCACATTATAAAGGTAGTGAAAAGTTTTTAGAACAAACATTGACCACATGATTGATACATAATTAAATACAATAGACTCATCATAAATACGGCTTATTCAATCTTTTATGTTGAATCATCTTCCTCTAATAACGAGGAAGATGATAATGATAGTAGTAAGTAAAATGAAAATTGTATATAATTTCTTCAAATAGAAATGTTTTGAACACCTGAAAGTTTGTTTACATTTAGTATCGCTTCTCGTTGGCCTTACTTTATGATGGAATCCGTTTATTATGACGCCATTTATATTGATAAACCGCTTATTATGAAATAAATTATAGTGCAAAGTTTGGTTTTCAGCAGTGGCCTAGCTAGGCGTGGATGAAATAGGCCCTTGCCCTCGGCTTCGCACTTGATGGGGCCTTGCGATGCTCTTAGATTTAACCATATATGACTAATAATAAAACTTTTTTTCAAATCTATATGCTTTTCAATATTCTCCCGCCGAGCATTATATTTTTTTCAATATCCTGAGTACCTATTTCATCGTTTCAAATGTGTTGTTGTTGTTTTGTGTTGTAGAATAGATCTTGGAACGAAAGAAAAGGGTTCTCTCTGAAGCGACTATTTCGCCTACGTCTATATTAGTCCACGTTACGCCTCTGGTTTTCATACACAATTCTCTATATTATTATAGAGTCTATAATAAGTTCTAGAAGACTTCGTTTATAAAAATGTCGCTTATTATGACGTATTTACAAGAAAATTTGTATAGTTATAGCATTACATGTTTCACTCGTTTTAGTGCCGTTCCGCAATTAAATTAAATATTTATTCATAAAAAGACAACATAGATTGTATTATTCACATTCATCCAATGTATTCATCACAAAAGTAAGAATAACACTTAGTAAACAATAGTTAATTAGTAAGACAGTCATGTTTGGCTGCTATACCTACAATGCAGGACAGGCAATGACGATAGTTGGTGCGTTATGGCGCATGATACGTTTTTGTTTTAAATTAATTTATTAATACATGCAATTTGTTGTCTCTCTCTCTAAACTATTCATCTAAAAAAACCGATCAAGTGCGTGTCGGGCCACGCGCAATGTAGGGTTCCGTAGTTTTTATAACAGCCAAGTGCGTGTCGTATTCGCTGACTGCTCGTTTTGTACCATGCTCTAACTAAAAGCCAAACATGACTACCTAACTAATTTGACTTCCTGTACAAATCCTCACCTGATCCGACAATTTTGCACGGAAAGTTTTAATTTTTTTTAGAGATTTGTATAAAACTTGTCATAGCCGGTGTTTTGAATTTAAATACGGACACAGAGCTACACTACTCAATCGTCACAAGAAACTAGCACGATACAACTGGCGCTTAGCGCCATCTATCGACATTTCTATGGAGTTGTTCGAAATTTTCGAGTCAAATACAATTGGTCGACTATTACTCGTAAACTTGTAAAGCCCACTTATGTGTGATAGTTTTCCTTTAAATTTCGTTATATATAGGTACTACTGCCGTGACATTTGAATTTCTAACTACAACCGTTTAGTTGATAGAGTGGGGGACACTTGACTCTAACGAAATATGGTACTTTAAAGCTTGATAAGTCACGAACGGTTTGCTTAATCAAAAAACGTTCTTACCAAACCCCTAATATTTTTGAAAGACCTATCCAATATCCAACACTATGGGAAGAACGGAAAAAAATAATTATCATCCCACTTTACATGTATGGGAGGTACCCTAAATAATTGTTTTTTTCAAAATTTTATTTTACCACTTTTTCGGCGTCATTAACGTGTGTATTCATGCGAAAGTACAACTTTCTAGTACCAATAGTTTTTGAGCTAAACCGCGGACAGACGGACAGACAGACGGACATGGCGAAACTATAAGGGTTCCTTGTTGACTACGGAACCCTAAAAACTGAATGCTTAATGTGACCACCGGTTTGTATGACGTAAACATATTTGCCGATAAACAGATTCTACTTTATTTTATTTTAAAGTATTTCTATATTGTTATATACTTATACTAACATTGTAAAGATATAAATTTGTATTTATGAGTAATCTCTGGAACTAATAGAATAAGAATAGAATAGAATAATGCTTTATTTGCTACGAAAGTAGGTAGGTACATCAATAAAAAGATGTTTACAAAATTTGTTTAGACCCTTGTACAATCTACTTCAAAAGGCATGCAAATATTTAAACACAGGAGAAATTAACTCTATAATAATCATGTCAATGTGGATTAATAGTAATCAAGAAATCAATTAAAATATATCAGTCTAAATACAATAAATGTTAAGATCATGTCAAAATTAAAATACAAAAGCGTTAAAAAAACACACGTCAAAAAAAAAGATCTTATTCTATTTTTTTTTTCATTGGTAGTAAGGTGTGTTATTATTAGTGAGTATTATATGATACAAATGATTTCGAAATCTAAGCAGACGAAGTCGCGGGAAGAAATATTTTATCAGCTATGAGCACGCACAACAGCCAAACAAAATCAAACGATACTAGACCCAACGGTACAGTCGTAGTACCAGTATATTTTTTTTTTAAAGTATAACTACACTCCTATGGAGAAGAACGGATAAGAAGCCGTGGAGTTTCTTGCCCGTTCATTCTTTAAACGAGTTGAAACGACCAATTCGAACTGTAGTGCTGTAAGCCTATGTGAAACAAAATAATTTTGATATGAATAGAGTAAAAACAAGCGTTTCACCTGTTTATAAAGGAATTAACCGGTTTCCAGAACCTTGAACAACGGCGGCGTGTTGCAAGCCTGTCAGTTCTCTATCGGTTACATTTCGGGAGTATGCGATGGAATTGTACAATTTCATTCCACAAAGCCTGTTCCATTATCGGCCTACAAGACAAACGGCGATGCGCCATCGTTACATGGTGGACATCCCACCCATACGCCCAAAACGTTTTGGGGATACTTTCATTGTGCGTACAGCTAAGGAGTGGAATACCCTGCCGGAGTCTGTGTTTCCTGATAGCTATAACCTGGGAGTCTTTAAGTCATGAGTGAATAGGTAACTTCTAAGCAAGCGAGCATCATCTTCGACCACATCGTCGCTTAACATCAGGTGACATGGTGGTCAAACGCAAGCCTATCAATTATAAAAAAAAACACAACAAAACACAAAAAACTAGGCAAACTTTTTCTTAACATAGGAGGCGAACCAGACGCCTGAGCTGAAGACGAGGCCGCTATTGAAACTAAAGACTGCAAACGCCTCCGAGTTTTTATGACAGTTTTCAACACAAAGTCTCAAATATGAAATTATTGAGATAATTTGCTCGTGGATTCTTTTCGTGCCAACACGAGTACGAAATAGCTAATTCTCGAGCAAATGAAAATATTTAGGAAAAAATGATCTAAAAACTCCTAAAGATGTTTTTTATTTTTTTTTTAAATATAACTAGCTATGTCGGTAATAATTCACATTACTAGCAATCTGTTTAACCTCTCCAACTAAGCTAAATATGCTTGTGTTTAGAGTGTGTTCACGGCAATAGCTCGAACTCGTGACCTCTCGATCACAAGTTCGACTGTCGACACCTTATCCATTACAATAGTCTAATGGATAAGGTGTCGAACGCTTTAAGGGAAGGTGAGGTATAATGATCCCTTAACTGTGGCTAAAATTGAAGGCAAAATCGCAACATTTCTATGGAGGTAGTGAATGTACTTAACTTTGTAACTGCATACTTATTTTTTATTATATGTACGTAGTTTTTTTGAATTAGAAGTTTTTGTTAAAGTTTAGTAAAGGATCGTTTTATACATACCTATGTATAAAATGATCCCTGGGGTAGGGGTAAAATAATCCCAGGGATCATTTTATACCATAAGGTAATAAATATCAGTGAAATAAAACACTCAGCTGTTTATTTTAATCATATGTATTGTTCATAACAATTTAAGAAAGTAAACAAGTTACACAAAACTTGTGCAGTCTTCTAGTTTCATTAGAGATTTTTTTGTAATTATCTACTACTCAATCAACAAAACTAAACATTAAACATTGCAACAAACTTTTAAAAGGTTTGCAAAATTAACAACATTCCTAGTCAAGCAATAGGTAAACAAATAAACTCTTCTTTTAAATAAAAAAACACAAATAATACTCAATGTGAAAATGCAATAGAAAAATGAAATCTTCATTTAAAAAATAATAATTTTCTTATCAGGTACTTAGAAATAGACCTAGAGACTATCAAATTGATTACTAGAAAGGCAAATATCGCAAGTAAAGTCGCCTTCATCGTCACTATCTACTCCCGCACAAGCCTCATGTCCCCATTTAAGACACACAACGCACCTAATCCACCCTTCGCCTTTATTGTCTTTGGAGTAGCTTTCAGTACAGAAGAGGCATTCGGTATCACTCCTCTTCAGAAGAATCTGATCTGTTTGGCTTTTTTTGGCTTTTCCCTTTCCGCCTCCTTTACCTTTCCCACCACCTTTTCCTTTACCGTTCTGTTTGTTAGTCACTGTTTTTTTTTATTTTATTTGCTTCATTAAGGGCTTTCTTTTGTTCTATATCTTCAACCGACGACCAAAAGAGGAGGTTATCAATTCGACACGTATATTATTTTTTTTTTAATGTATGATCACCGATTACTCGAAGACGGCTGAACCGATTTGGAAAATTCTTTTTTTGTTTGATAGGGTATACTTCGAAATTGGTACCATTTGTCACCAAGTCAGGATCTGATGATGGGATCCTGGAGAAATCAAGGGAACTCTTCAAATATTATAGGCACACCCATGGCGTTTTGGGTATTTCTTATAGTAACTTGTGCAGTTGCTCTCAAAAAGTACCATTTCGGGAAGTGGAACTGAAGACCACAGATGGTCGCCGAAACTACTCAATAATAAGTATTTCGTGGATTGCGATTCGATTACTTGAATATGGATATTAAGCACTTTATGCTCGTCACAATGCATATGGTGATGTATAGCTGATGGTGAAGTATCACGAGAACTCCTCAAATATTAACGGCCCAGCATTTGGAAAAGCAATATTTTGTAATATTTTATAAGTAGTTGACATTTAGGCTCTTGTAACTAGGTAAATTAAAAATCAACCAACTAAAAAGAGTGAAATAAAAACTTTTTACCAAAAAATTAAACCGACTCCCAAAAACACTGCAAAGTGAAAAATAACTTTAATTTCGGAAGTCGGTGCCAATAACGAAAATACAAAACTAAAGACACCGACTACCGAAATTAAAGTTATTTTTCACTTTGCAGTGTTTTTTGGGAGTCGGTTTAATTTTTTGGTAAAAAGTTTTTATGTAGGGTGTGCTGGTCAGTACTGATGTGTCTACTCTTATTCGTCTTGCACTCGCTCTTTTTCCAACTATCTTTGGTGTTGGTCGTACTTCCCTGGGTGTAACAACACCAAAAGATGTTTTCACTCTCGAGTTTTTTGTTCGGGCAGTGCATAAACTCGTCTCGTCAACATTAAATATCCGATGGGGTGGAAAATAATGTTTTTCTTGCACGTTTTTCAAAGTCGACAAAAAATTATCCACCACAAGCTTATTAAAAGCTCGCGCTCGAGCAGAAGACGTCTGGGGCACGCATCGTAGTGTCCGGATGTCTACGTCTAAATCCATGAAGCCATTCAAGTCCAGCTTTTCCTTTTGCTTCAGAAAATGGATGCGGTAAATTATTTCTTTCTGCCAGTTAGTAAGCTAAGGTTAAAACCTCCTGTGTGGTCAGCCCATACATTCTAGACTCCATGTCCTTAATGTAATCAACAAATTCCTGTTATTGTTCTAGGTTAAACACTGTTTGTTTGCTACCTAACTTTTTAGCGGAGCCTACAGCTATTTTATTTTTACCTTTGGCTCTTCTTTTTAATACCACCACAGGGACTTTAAACTCTCTACTTGCGGTTTTGTAAGGCGTACCATCTCTGACGGCATCTAGTGCCTTTTGCATTTGTTCTTCAGGCCAATTTTGGCGATTAGTTTTGCGTATATAAATTCTCAGCATGATCTGTAAAAACAACAAATACTAATGGGGTAAAATGATTCCAGGGATCATTTTAAACACACAGAAAGGGATCATTTTGCCCCAAACACCAAATTCCAAGATATCGATCAAAACATAACCTTCAAATACCACGTGCGGTGATCGAACATTGCTTAAATATTAGCTAACTGCTATTAACACCAGCAAATAAAACAACATTTCAATAAACACGAACTTGTAAAAAGTAATGAAAGTCCAAAAACAGGCTTACCTTAGATCAGAGCCACACTTATTGATTATTTTTTAGGAACATAGAAATGATCTCTTCCACATAATATGACTCGTCAACTTTTCAAAGCAAGAAGTGAACAGACATCTTTTGGGCTCACTCGTCCCATCGTAAACTTCAATCGCTTACCGAATGGCAAGAGCGGGCTCATCCGTGATAAAAAAATAAATAAAACAAACAGTTTACAAACAAATTTATTTATTGACTAGCTTTTGCCCGCGACTTCGTCCGCGTGGAATAGTTACTTTGGGCTAACGTTAAATTTAACCCCGATTTTGAAGCATTCTTCATTGGCGCTCCGCTCCTATTGGCCTTAGCGTAATGATACAATATAGCTGTGCCCGCGACTCCGTCAGCGTAAGTTAATGTATTGGTAATATTGTTTAGATCACGTTCACATGAGGCTTAAGTACCTAGAGAACGCTTCGACCGCGAGACGCGTCCAGCGCGGCGACCGATTCTCAAAAATAATCCTTATAGCATGATTCAGTATTCACGCGCGATGGCTTATTATTATAAGCGTATTTCATGTATAACTTTGGTGTTTCTATACCGATTTATATGATTCTTTTTACGGTTTCGTAGCCGAATGGCAAAAAACGGAATCTTTATAGTTTCGACATGTCTGTCCGTCTGTCTGTCTGTCTGTCTGTCCGTCCGTCCGTCTGTCACAGCAATTTTATTCCGAAACTATTAGTGACTATACATGTGAAACTTGATAGGTAGATGTATTCTGTGAACCGCTTTCCGATTTTGAGAAAAAAATTAAAAAATATTTAAAATAAAGGGGGGCTCCCCATACATGGAACTAAACCTGAATATTTTTTTTTTCATGAAATGATGCATGTGTGGTATCTATAGACAGTTCTTTAAAAACGACATCGGGGTTTCTAAAACCACTTTTCCATAAAGTCAATCGTTTAAAAGATATAAGCTTCCAAAGTGGTAAAATGTGTGTGTGGCGGACACAACCTCTAACTTCTATAATAATGGAGTGAAAAATCTAAAAAATATATATATCTGTAGATCTTAATATAAACTTTCAACCAAAATTAGTTTGAACGAAATCAGTTCAGCAGTTTTTGAGATACAGCATATTTTCTAAAACCGCAAATATAACTTTGTAATTCATACAAACACTATGAAAAACAAATTTATTCGGCGCAGTTGTAAAAAATGTAAAAAAGCCAGTTTTAAGAAATTTGTGAGGTTTTTTTTTCAAAACAAATTTATTTGGCGCAGTTGTAAAAAATGTAAATAAGCTAGTTTTAAGAAATTTGTAAGGTTTTTTTTTCGTCAAATAAATTTGCATATTATATTATAGTTACTACGGAACCCTTCATGGGCGAGTCTGACTCGCACTTGGCCAATTTTTTTATGGAATAGTTAATAATGTTAACTTTTTCAATTAGGGGTGACTGAGAGTGTAATAAACGTAAGAGTAGACAAATATTATAATCAGAAAGCTTCGAACTGCTAAGCTATCGGGAGTTACACGTGTTATTGTGAGTCAACCATAAAAGTTAGACATATGCTGTCGTGGGATATTTTTTATATAATTTTAAGGAGAACATTTCCGTCATGAAATGATTTGTGTAGCTTTAACCATTAAGGTTGCACACGCGACGGAAGCTTAAAAAATGGAGTAACTTCTCCCGTTTTCCCAACATTTCCCTTCACTGCTCTGCTCCTATTGATTGTAGCGTGATGAAAAGTATACTATAACCCGCTCAGGAGTATGAAAAATAATTGTACCAAGTTTCGTTAAAATCCGTCGAGTAGTTTTTGTTTCTATAACGGTTATACAGACAGACAGACAGACAGACAGACAAAAATTTAACTGATTGCATTTTTGGCATGAGTATCGATCCTTAATCACCCCCTGATAGTTATTTTGGAAATATATTTCATGTACAGAATTGACCTCTCTACAGATTTATTATAAGTATAGATGATGAGTCATATCACAGCTCGTCGAATTTGCCCGAACACACAGATAGATAGGGCTGATGATTTGTCTATACAACGCTTATCAAGTCAAGTATTCACTTCGTCTGGTCAGTGAAAAGGTTGCTGGGGCTGGAGAACCTTATTCCACCATCAACCTCGACGGTGGTCCCCGTGACCAGTCGACTGTTATCGCTGGCAATATGCACGATCATCTTAGCGATGTCGTCGCCCTGGCACACCTCGCCCATGGGGATGTGCTTACTACCACTGTCGAGCCAGGCCTGGTACTCAGCCTCCGAGTATCCTGTCATGCGCTTCACGAAGTCCGACACCTGGAAGACGATAGAAAAGGGTTAAAGTACGCAGCCATTAGCTACTTAGGTTTTCCATGCCACATCCAGTTCATAAACGCAGTTCTAGTGCCCACGTAAGTAAGCACCCTGACTTACCAATTCCACCCAATCACTGTATACCGGCCGTAACACAAGTAAAAACCGATTTACTCAATAAACAACATTGTATGGTCTGCCCCTCAATGTACCTTCAGAAATATCTACGGCAGACTTTCCAAAATAGTCAAACTTGGGTCTAAATGACCTAGTATTGATATATCGTTGGTATAGTGGTCAGTGGCTCTGACTGCTATGCGCAAGGTCGTGGGTTCGATTCCCACCTAGGACAAATGTTTGTGTGATGAGCACGATCATTTGTTCTTTGTCTGGGTGTAATTTATCTATAATATGTATGTATTTAGAAATATATATGTATGTTTATCAGTTGTCTAGTACTCATACCTCAAGCTCTGCTTGGTTTGGGACTAGATGGCGTTGTGTGAAAATTGTGGAATATTATATTATTATTATTATATTATCATGTGGCAACAACCACTTTTCCGATTTCAGGCTTGGTCCCTTACTAGTGGTTTATTATGATGAGTATTGAGTGTTTTGGATATTTACTGTATATTATACTTTAAACAAACAAGTTCCTCTTTAACATCGTTTCGTTTTATCGTTTAGTTGAGACTTACAATAATGAGTTTGGCACAGTCGACATATTTTTCCTCAGCAAAAATTTATTCAGGAAACAAATTCGAGCAATTATTAAGGATCGGCAGTTGACTTTGTGATTAACGTGTAATTTCGTCTGCCCTGTTTATGAAATCATTTGTATTTTACATTTTCTGCACCGCACTTTATTAACTGTTGCTTTTCTTTTAGTTTATAAAGTAAATCACACCGTATTATAATTATGTCGCTCTAGTTTTTATATAGTAATCCGTGGAAAACGTTGTGGGTAGCATATTTACCATATTTTTGTATGTAAGCCTATGTATAACTATGTAATGTGTTACTGTTTGTTTTTCCCTAAAATAAATAAATAAATAAATAAACATATAAGTTTAAAAAATTGGCCAAGTGCGAGTCAGACTCGCCCATGAAGGGTTCCGTCTTAACTATAATAATATAATTTAATATGTATATTTATTTATCGAATAAAAAAAACCTTAAAAATTTCTTAAAACTAGCTTAGTTACATTTTTACAACTACGCTAAATAACTTTGTTTTTCATAGTGATTGTATGAATTACAAAGTTATATTTGCGGTTTTAGAAAATATGCTGTATCTCAAAAACTGCACACCCGATTTCGTTCAAACCAATTTTGGTTGAAAGTTTACATTAAGATCTACAGACATGTTTTTTTTAGATTTTTCACTCCATTATTATAGAAGTTAGAGGGAGGGGGACACACATTTTACCACTTTGGAAGCTTACATCTTTTAAACGATTGACTTTATGAAAAAGTAGTTTTAGAAACCCTGATATCATTTTTAAAGACATCTATAGATACCACACACGCATAGGTTTCATGAAAAAAAATATTTCAGTTCTAGTTCCATGTATGGGGACCCCCCTTTATTTTAAATATTTTTTAATTTTTTTCTTAAAATCGGAAAGCGGTTCACAGCCTAAGTTTCACATGTATAGTCTTAATAGTTTCGGAATAAAATGGCTGTGACATATGGACGGACGGACGGACAGACAGACAGACAGACAGACGGACAGACATATCGAAACTATAAGGGTTCCGTTTTTTGCCATTCGGCTACGGAACCCTAAAAACTGCAATACTTACGGTGATTCCAGGGCTAACGGAGTTGACCCTGACGCCTTTGGGAGCGAGCTCCAGAGCCACCAGCCGACTGAAATGGTCCAGGGCTGCCTGAGAACAAAAGATGACTTATCGTTATGAGGAAGTGTCTAACTTTATACTCTCGGGTAAGCGACTATTCAAAAAGGATGATCAGCTCTTTGAATCAAAATTGCTGAAGACTATTTTAGTACCATCATCTCTTTTCAAACCATATTGGGGTTGGCTTACCGTCTTACCGGATGCAGCTAAGTAGTAGTGTTTTAGGAGCGAATGTCTATTTGACCTCCACAATCCAGTAGCTGGCTAACACAATACGCCTTGGCAATAGTGGTGTCAGATTTTGTAGTTTCTGACTACCTGTAACGGCTGTCAAAAATGTACAAACGATAACCCGGACCAACGTACTTTCCGAAACACGGAGGAATGTTGATCTTAACATTAAGATGGTCAGTCATCCAGGAACAGACCTCGGCAAGCAATGCTCCACTCAATAAAATTGTTATGAATATGAAAATACCTTGGCCATGCCATACGGCAGACTTCCCACAGCGACCATCGTTCCAGATACACTGGACACATTGACGATGTTGCCCTTGGTCTCGATCAGAGCCGGCACTAGCAACCTGGTGAGATTGTACACCCCCCTCACGTCGATCCTGAACACCTCGTCGAAGATTGCCATGTCAGTCTTCTGTATGCATGTCCTGGCACCGACAGCCGCGTTATTCACGAGTACATCAAGCCTGGAAAATGAGAGTGCTATATTATTATTCACATAATAAGTAATAGTGGAACAGCACTATGGCAGAATATTAATAATAATAATAATAAAATGAAATGAAATATACCTCGCTCGATCCTTACCGGTTCGCTGTACCTTGGGATATATCGACATCCTGGATAGCGAAGAACTGTCCTCCATTGTCCCATACATGATGTCAGAAAGGTGCGTAAAGTTGCATTAATTTTATACAATTCCAGCACCCTCATGAGCCATGTATGGGGCACTGAGTCATAGGCCTTCTTGTAATCTATCCAACATGTCGACAGATCTTTTTTGGAACGTCGAACCTGTTGGCTAATGGCCATATCAATGAGGAGTAGCTCCTTAGTACCGCGGGATCCATTCTTACATCCATTTTCTTCCATCCAATCTGTGGCCCGGTTGTCAAAGAACATGTCAAAAAATTTTTTCCTCCGAATTTTTCAATATAATTTATAAATTAAATAGCCAAACAAACAAAAATAATCATGTTCAACGAAACGAAAATAGTGAAAAAAAAATCTAGACATGAATAAATAGAAGAGTAAATAGAAAAAACAATAAATGGAAAAATCAATATGTTGACAAGAAACCGGGCACGTTTGATTCTGAACACACAACCAAGACCTGCGGAATCGTCGCTCAGCTCCGCCTCGCAGCCGCCGGGACCAGCTCCAGCCGTGAGTGAAGAGACTCCGGCCGCTGCAGTTGCGTCGAGCTCGAGTGACGAATACTTCTCGCCGCCGACGACACCACCACCTGCGCGTCGGCGAGGAAGAGGCCGCCCTCCGGCCAGCTTCGGACTTCGAGGCCCACCGGCCTCTGATAGGGTCCCCGCTGCCGGTGGAAGTGTGCAGCGTATGCGATGGACAAATTCCATCAATGAAAATGTCATGCGCTCATACTTTGGGGCTACAGAGGGGGGAACTAACCTCACTGCGTACCGTGGTCGGATGCTCTCTCTGTTTCAGGTACTTGAACCAGCTGTCAACGTTTCGGCCCAACGACTGTCGGATCAGGTGCGGGTCATCCAGCGTAACCATATGTTGGATGACGCCGTACTTGATAGACTACGCCTCGAATCACGGTGCAGTCGTGTCTCATCTGCTTCACCACAGGCTGCGGTGCAACTACAACCTAGTATCTCACCGCGACCCGACCACGTCGGTGAAGATGATGAGGACCGGGCTACATCCGTGAGTACCCAGTGCAGTGAACGATTGAGGAGTGCTTTGGAGTGTGCATTACGGGAGTATCGCTCCACACCACCTGAGCTGAGACCTCGCCTGCCTCGTTTGCCCATGCATAAGAAAAATAGGGCGCTAGTGTGTGCTCTAGATTCACTGTTGTCAAATTATTTTGACAATAGCGAAGACCTCACCGATACCCATTCGATTCTGTACTGTGCCGCTGTTGCAGCATGTCGGGTAGCTCATGTCAAGTTTCCAAAGACTGACAGAGCTATTCGACCAGCTATACCAGCTTGGCAGTGCAGGATCGAACGTCGTATCGCTGGGGCTAGAGCACTCATTGGCAAACTTATCTGCTTCAGACAGGGCAACACTCGCCCTAGAGTGATGCGCTTTGTGAGGCGGGCGTTCGCGGGGACTGATATTAATCCTCGGGATTATCTGACCTGCGTCACAGAGCGCATCGACTTCCTGAAGCAGAAAGTCTATGCGTGGGCAAATAGAATTCGCAGATATAAGCGGCGGGTGGAGCGATACACTCAGAATCGCACATTCCAAAGCAATGAAAGGTGGGTTTATAGGACCTGGGAGCGACCTGACCAAGGTATGACTGATACGTGCTTACCGGATGATGACGCCATGTGTTCGTTCTGGCGCAACATCTGGTCAGCTCCTGTCAGTCACACTGAGGGTGACTGGATGCGGGAGATCAGGCGCACGTGCGATCTTTTACCAGAAATGGGGACAATCACGATCAGCCCCCAAGATGTAACCCGTGCAGTCCGTCCGTTATCTAACTGGAAATCCCCAGGGCCGGACGGGCTGCACAATTTTTGGCTTAAATGGTTCCAAAGATCGCACGCTCGCTTGGCATTTCAGTTCCAGTCTGCCCTAGAGTCAGGATCGCTACCTCAATTCCTAACTACAGGAATAACCCACCTGCTCCATAAATCAGGCAGTACTACGGAACCTAAAAATTATAGACCGATCACGTGCTTACCGACGGTCTATAAAGTTCTTACTTCCATTTTGAGAGCCAAAATTAATAATCATATTGATGTAAATTCAATCATGTCTGCTTCTCAGAATGGATGTAGGAACGGGTCCCGCGGTACTAAGGAGCTTCTCCTCATTGATATTGCCATTAACCAACAGGTTCGTCGTTCCCGAAAGAATCTGTCGACATGTTGGATAGATTATAAGAAGGCCTATGACTCTGTCCCTCATACATGGCTTATGAAGGTGTTGGAGTTGTACAAAATAAATCCAACCCTACGCACCTTCCTTGAGTCATGTATGGGGCAATGGAAGACGGTCCTTCGCTACCCAGGATGTCGACAGATCCAGGAAAACAGCGAACCGATTAGGATTGAGCGAGGCATTTTTCAGGGCGACAGTCTGAGCCCACTGTGGTTTTGTCTGGCTCTCAACCCTCTCAGTACATTGCTGGAGGGTTCAGGGCTAGGCTACCAGTTGAGAAGAGGTGGTCAGGTCATATCTCACATGCTTTACATGGATGATTTGAAACTTTTTGCCCCCAGCAACTTGCAACTCATGGAGCTACTGAAGGTAACGGAAACCTTCAGTAGCGCCATCAGGATGGAATTTGGTGTGGACAAATGTGCAGTCATGCATGTAAAGCGAGGGGAGATTATGGAATCCGTGGGAACTCAACTCTCGGATTCCATACACCTAAGAGCCCTCGGCTCAACTGAAACCTACAAGTATTTGGGTATGTCAGAGGCACTAGGCATCAATGTTGCTTATGTTAAACAGTCATTGAAGGAACGCTTCTTTGGCCGCCTGAATAAAGTACTGAATAGTCTTCTATCAGGCGGAAACAAGGTGCGTGCCTTCAATGGTTGGGTCATGCCAGTATTGATGTACTCTTTTGGCATACTCAAATGGACTCAGACTGAACTTGACGCCTTGGACAGGCGGGTCCGCACAACGCTGACTGCAAATCGAATGCATCACCCACGTTCATCGGTGATGAGGCTGTATATCCCGCGGAAGTACGGGGGTCGTGGCATTTTAAATGCAAAGACCCTACACAACCGTGAGGTATGCAGCCTTAGGGAATATTTCCTAGAAGCCGACGTGGGTATGCATCGAGATGTGGTAGCGGTGGACAAAGGCCTCACTCCGCTCTCCTTAGGTACCGAGAATTGGCGCAAACCTGTAGTATTAGATACTAATGACCGCAGAGAAGTATGGCAGAGCAAGGAGCTTCACGGGCGCTATTACCGGGCCCTTCATGGGTCTGATGTAGACACATTAGCGTCCGTAGCCTGGCTACGTTGTGGTGACCTCTTTGGGGAAACCGAAGGTTTTGTCTGTGCGATTATGGACGAAGTTATGATGACGAATAACTATCGGAAATATATTGTGAAGGATGGTACGGTAGACATATGTCGGGCATGTCACAAACCGGGAGAATCCATTCGTCACATTATCTCCGGTTGTTCTCGTCTGGCTAACGGAGACTATTTGCATAGACACAACCTCGTGGCCAGGATTATTCACCAGCAACTTGCTCTTAAATACAATCTTGTGGAATCAGAAGTACCATACTATAGGTATGTGCCCGACCCAGTTCTCGAAAATGGCAATATTACACTGTACTGGGATCGGTCTATCATCACTGACAGGACTATTGTTGCCAATAAGCCTGACATAGTGGTGATAGACCGATTAGAGCGTCGCACAATGATTGTTGATATAGCAGTCCCCCATGACGAGAACCTCGTGAAAGCTGAGATAGATAAAAAAAATAAGTATCTTGACCTGGCGCGCGAGGTTGTCGACATGTGGGATGTGGAGACAGCAATCATTGTGCCGATAGTCGTCACAGCCAATGGTATAATAGCCAAGAGCCTCGACCAACATCTAAGGAGGCTCTCGTTGGGTAGCTGGATCAAGGGCTTGATCCAGAAAGCAGTACTCCTGGAAACGGCGCGTATTGTGAGGAGGTTCCTCTCTATGGAGCCCTGACCGCCGGTAGCTTGGACCCTGTTCCCGATACCGGTGGGCTACTATTTTTTTATATTTTTAAATGTTTTTATTTTTTTATATTAATATTTAAAAATGTAATTCATATGTACATAGATTAAATAAATGGAATAATAATAATAATAAATAATAATAAAAAATCTTTATTTATCTCCACAAATTACATATCAACGTGAGTATAAATTACAGTCAGCATCATTGACGGGGCTCGATAGGGCCATTGCGTGCCAGGGT
Source organism: Tholera decimalis (assembly GCA_943138885.2). Classification (NCBI taxonomy): domain Eukaryota; kingdom Metazoa; phylum Arthropoda; class Insecta; order Lepidoptera; family Noctuidae; genus Tholera; species Tholera decimalis. Next base: position 866,315 of record OW964557.2, on the reverse strand, counting down.
TGCGGGAATGTTCTAACGAGATACCGCCCCGGACCACGAGGGCAACTGTAGGAATAGGGTGGGTTTTTAGTCAGTAGAAGTCTGTCACTCCCTTCCACTTCACCTAAAGTGGGAAGGAGTCATTTGATGATTTTCCCACCAAAAAAAGGGCCGAATATTAAAACAAACATACATATTAAAGGCAAATATTAAATCTTCAAAGAAAACCATTCTGAAATGTAGATGAGTCAGTAGGCATCAGAACAGAACTTGACACATTTTTCCTTTCTCTTTTACCTACGCGATAGATATGTCGTGATATATGATGGGTGAGCAAGTTAAGCATCTCTATCTACAGGGTATCGACCATTGAGTGTCAATGATAGGAAGTTAAACTTGACCTTCAATCAAGCATTTCACAAGTGTGCAGCTTATCTGTATTTTAAACCATATTAAATTGTGTAAATACTTTAAATTTGATAAAAACTTGTAAACACGTTTTGGCTTGATCAAAAGTTACTGGAAATATCCATCGTCATCTTATTAACATATTTAATTAAATATATTTTCAAAGAAATTTCAAAAAGCTTTTTATAGCTTGGTCACGGGAAGGTTGTGGCTCCACCGAACAAGTTCTGAAAACTATACAGTTTGGGCGAAACGGCCTTTAAAGCAGTTTTATAGCTAGTTATCATTAAACAGTGAAAATATGACGAAAATCAGAACCTCTGTACTGCGACACCGACACAGAAACGGTTGCAACAGCATCCTGAGAACGGCAAGTGAGAGTGTTTGCTCTCCAATGAAAGCAAACGATGATCTAAAGATGATGAAAAGATGAAGTCGTACCAGAGTGGTTGGGGTCAGCTCGTCGGCCGTTCCTGCGCCAGCGTTGACCTGGCGATGCGTCGCTGTACAGTTCGATTTTTAGCAAAGTGAGAGCAATCGTTTACGGTTGATTGGGTCACAGTATCGATGAGGTCTGTCCGATGTGTCAGAGAACGCCAGCGAGATCTTTTGCCCTCGACTTTCTCTTGCACTACCAGTCGTTACATGAAGTCTTCGTTACAGGTGACGTGCCCGAAGAACTTGAGGATTCGTACGATTTTCGAGGATTTGCACAATAGACGACAACCTCTCTTTGATTTTAAGCTCCTCCAGGATTGAGACGTCGTTGGTGCTGAGCAGGCGTCTCCAACACAAAATTTCCAACGCATCAATATTGCTTGATAGTTACTAACACTAGATAATAAGATATTAAACATAGCTAACTAGGAAAAACATTATGATTTAAAGACAGAAAGGGAGTGTAAAAGGGAATTGTAACTACTGGTACCTTCCAAAATGTTCCAGCGTTTGCTTAACGGTCCTCTCGACGCCCTCGTCAGTGCCCAGGTCGGCCACGATGGCCAGCGGCCTCACGCCCCTCTGCTGCTCGCACTTGTCCGCCACTGCACGCAAGTTGGCTTCGTTCCTGCCCACCAGAGACAGCTTTGCGCCAAGTTTAGCGAACAACAGAGCTGTGCACTCGCCTATGCCAGCACTCGCGCCAGTTACTAGCACCACTTTGTTAGTAAAGTCTACATTCATTTTGATGTTCTTTTTTTATTAAATTAATTTGATTTTTAGGTGCGCAACAATTAAAAGTGCGTTTTATTCAATGGCTTGAACGCAACTGCCTCTTACATCATAAAAACAATGTTAGGTAATCTATCTCCATCGCAGAATCGCAAGTCACGTAAGTAATAATAGTGAGACTACACTCGAAAATAAAAAGATATGAAGGTATTATCAATGTACTTAAGTACTGTTGCGATAGATTGATCGCGATCATAAACTGGTACCTAAGTGAGTAATAACAGGTACACTCACTGCAACTGTTCACGTTGCTACCTACATCGCATTATTTTTAGTTAGAAGCGTATCGTCATCGTGTGGTCTCTACTAATCTGTCTGCAATCCCTGCTAATATAATAAATACGATGTCTATTAGGTATCTACGGTTTTTCAAGTCTAAACCATCGATTTTAATAAAATTTGGCACAGAGATAAATTATACTTTGGAGAAGGACATAGGCTTATACTTTTTGTTCCGCTTTTCACGCGAGTTAAGCGACAGGCTAGTTATAATACAGACCATAATAATAATTATGTACCTATTATCAAATCCACCCTCGTGAAATATGTATGAGCTTCATCAGAACCAGCAGAGCGTTTGCTGCTTGAGATTGTGAACTTGAAGCCTCCATAGATGGAGGCTAGCCGGTTGGTCTCGGGAATCAACATCCAAGGTCCACCTCAATGTTGGTTCCCTATGGTTGGCTATTTTCGCTGGCGATGAAGACCCCCATCCTCGTGTAGGTCTCCCACACACTTCACCCCCTTGGGGATTTTCTTAGAACCGACTGCCAACCACTCCTCCACACACTCCACACTGGCTCCGACATACCCGTAATGCGCTTGAAGAAGTTTGAGTCCTGGTAATGATAAAGAAGAGTTTTAAACTGTATCCAAAATAGGACAACTTTCCATAAGCCAGTACTTTTTATCCCAGTATCTCCACGAAGCGAAGACAGAGGTACAGCTAGTTAAATATAGGTATGAATGATACATTATTGAAGAAAAAATCGGCCAAGAGCGAGTTGGACTGGCACATAGAGGGTTCCATTTCCCCTTAATGGTGGTGAAAAAGAAAAATCACATGCCACACACTTTATTTTTAAGTCCCTTCGTCACGCTGCAGACACCAAAGTGCTTAAACTCGTATATCTAGCTCTGTTTCAATCGGTTATACAATATTGCATAGTTACCTGTGGCGGGTCAGCAAAAACTCACATGCTGAAATTGGAACGTGCTCAAAGGGCTCTTCTGAAGGTTGGCTGGCGTTTACCATACCAATTTCCTACCACCGATCTCTATGAAACGTGTATGGTTCTCTCGGTACGTAAGTTATTTATTCTTAACCTTGTATTAACCACACACTCTCAAACTCCTTACGATCCATCCCAATTTAGCTCCCAACGTCGCAAACATACAGTCAGCCCCTCCATCCGCACTAAATGTCGTTCAGCCCAACGTAGTTTTTCTTTCCTCAGCAGCTACGTTTACAATAAAGCTAATAAAAATTTAAACATCTATCCTACGTGCAAATTAAAATGTAAAAGAACGGTCACTAACTGACTCCTTAAATTAGACTATGCAGAGACTGAAAATATCTTAAACATTTTGAAATTATTTTAGATCAGAATTTCAATACTAGGTGTATTGAAAACTTCGTCATTTCACCTTATTTATCACACACACACACTCACGGACATCTGTTATAAGTACTCACACTCAATGCGTGAGGACTTATATTACACTCACAAACACACACACTCTTCAAACGACAAAAAGCATGCTTTCCTGTTATTTCTTTTTGTATTTGTTTAAATTTACCTTCTCTCAATACTTGGAGCTCTTATGTTTATAGTTGTAGTACCTCAACGTAATGTAATTAGTTCACAATTTTAAAGGGTGTGAGCCTGGAGATCTGTAATACAGGTCCCGAACCCAGTACAGACTCCAGCTCTCACTAAGGTCTATATCAAGATATAGACAGAATATAAGTTACAACAAGTTGTAACTTATATTCTGTAAACCTATGCTGTACCTTTCTGAGAGAAATAAATAAAGATTATGATTATGAGTTTAGCTTGACTTGACTTGAGCTTGACTTGAGTTCGCAAAGGTTTACAAAATGAAATACCCTTCTACATGGGACTCTAAAAAATGGCAGGATACTATTGGCTGCGTTTATTCGGGAAATGTTACAAAGAAGAGCTCTCCCTTCGTAAACCAGAAGCCACGAGCTTGGCGCGTTCGTCGGCATTCAATAAACACACTGTTGAACTGACTTTCAATAATTACAAGAAAGCTCTATCAAAATGCCCGTCAGATTTTCATGCAGCTAACATTTGGAATATGGATGAGACATGATTGACTACAGTGCACGTCCCTTCAAAAATTTTAGCAGCAACTGGAGTCAAGCAAGTAGGATTCAGAATTTATGAATTAGAATTTATGTTAAATGACGAGAGAGAAAAAACTACATTGCAAGTTAAAATTACGTGATATGTTGCCAACATATTGTGAACAATAATTAGTACAAAAAAAACTTATTTAAAAATCTAAAAACCTGACTGCTCAACTGAAATGGAAGAAACAAGCACATTTTTGTACAACACAATAAACAACACAATAAAAATGTGCTTGTTTCTTCTATTTCAGTTGAGCAGTCAGGTTTTTAACACGCTTTTATCAGGTCGACCTGTATGTAACTATGTAATGAAATCTAAGGTAACTAATTTAACCATCTTCCAAGAGTCGTAGCGTAATGAAAATTGGCAGCTGTATGTAGTTCTGATGACAATACAATAATATGGTACTGTCGAACTGATCTGATGATGGAGCCGGAAGATATGAACTGGAACTTCATGATGGAAAATCGTATCATAGCTGTTTTGGATTTCTTAGAAAAGTGTTGTAATGAACTTTGACCACGATTAGGTTTCAAGGTCTGATGATAAAGCCGGAAGATGGGCACTGGCATTCCATGATGGAATATCGTATCATAGTCGTGTTTGCACTTATGAGAAAGGCCACGTAATGGACTTTGGACACGATCAGGTTTCAATGTTATTATAACAAACCTAAAGAAAATCCGTTATCGGTTTTCTTAACTTTTTGAATTACCGCGTAATCCATAGATTTATTTTTTTATAGATGTCACTTTCAAATCCTCTGGGGTGATCGACCGATTAATTGTTCACTACTCGTGGGAGACTACAAAAAAAAAGGAAAAGCGCGAACAATTTTTTTGTTTTTACTTGCTTTTATAAAAGCGTGTTTTTCTAGTGATTTTTAAACTATTAATTTATTTAGATTTAAAACGTTATATTTCCTAAACGATTGCTCAAAATGAAAAATGGCAAAAGAAATCTCAATATCATTTTTACTAAAGATCTGTTTAATGGATACCCCATTTGACATAGTTTGTCGATTTTAGAATTTTTATTTTTGACATTATGGCGTCCGATTGTCGTTGTGGTGATTTGGTTTTATTTTAATCTATCCTATGACACTCGCGCCGTCAAGACAAAACTAACGACGTATCATTTATCCAAATCCGTTCACTGGTTTAATAGTTACGATGGAACAAAGTAACGGACATACATACATACGCGGTAAAAACATAACCCTCCTCCTTGCTTCGCCGCAGTCGGGTAAAAAGATGGGTGAGGTTCTATTAAAAAAAATACTTTTACTTAAATATTGTTGCTAATAACTGGAATAATTGCTAGTTGTAAATTCTAAAACGATTATCTAATTATTTAAAATAATAATTCAACAGAAAATAAACAAATTGAAGCTAATACAAGTATTTATTTCAATTTGAATCTGCTCTGTCTAAGGTACAACGTACACGGTCCAAGGTACATCTGGTTTGTTGTACCTAGGACAGTTTTCCCTTTTTTTTCTAACAGCTAGTATTCCCATTTTTTTTTAAATGAAACAATTTTGTTACTGAATGATGTAGTTAATTAAATGATCTTTACATACATGCACACTAGACATGTTGAACTTGCACCGTTATTTAAAAATAAATCAAAATTCGAAAAACTGGCCTAAGTACAACAGGTTCCCCTACATTAGATATTAAAAAACCGGTCAAGTGCGTGTCGGGCCACGCGCAGTGTAGGGTTCCGTAGTTTTTATAACAGCCAAGTGCGTGTCGTATTCGCTGACTGATCGTTTTGTACCATGCTCTAACTAAAAGCCAAACATGACTACCTAACTAATTTGACTTCCTATACAAATCCTCACCTGATCCGACAATTTTGCACGGAAAGTTTTAATTTTTTTTAGAGATTTGTATAAAACTTGTCATAGCCGGTGTTTAGAATTTAAATACGGACACAGAGCTACACTACTCAATCGTCACAAGAAACTAGCACGATACAACTGGCGCTTAGCGCCATCTATCGATATTTCTATGGAGTTGTTCGAAATTTTCGAGTCAAATACAATTGGTCGACTATTACTCGTAAACTTGTAAAGCCCACTTATGTGTGATAGTTTTCCTTTAAATTTCGTTATATATAGGTACTACTGCCGTGACATCAATTTCTAACTACAACCGTTTAGTTGATAGAGGGGGAGGACACTTGACTCTAACGAAAATTGGTACTTTAAAGCTTGATAAGTCACGAACGGTTTACTTAGTCATAAAACGGTCTTACCAAACCCCTAATATTTTTGAAAGACCTATCCAACGATATCCCACACTATGGGAAGAACGAAAAAAAAAATTATCATCCCACTTTACATGTATGGGAGGTAACCTAAATAATTGTTTTTTTTTTTTCAAAATTTTATTTTACCACTTTTTCGGCGTCATTAACGTGTATACTCATGCCAAAGTACAACTTTCTAGTACCAATAGTTTTTGAGCTAAACCGCGGACAGACGGACAGACAGACGGACATGGCGAAACTATAAGGGTTCCTTGTTGACTACGGAAACCTAAAAATAGATATGTATGCTCGCTTTACCCGTTGCGTGCCCATTTTGCCCTAATGCTCATCATGCCCACTTTAGGCCAGCCTCCGGGCAAAGTGGGCATTCGAAAGAGTTTCATATTTTGGATGTTAGTTTCATATTCATGACACATATGAGAAATTTATATATTGGGTATGAAACTAAAACAAATTAAGCATCGAACAGCATTAAAAGTATTACTCATCTATGTATTGATATATTTTTTTCTCTTGCTTAAACTTATGGTGCCCGTTTTGGGCCCCTTCCCCTACACAATGTCACAAAACTGGGTGTCTTTTCCTTAAATCCTCTCGTCCTTCTCGTTAAATCTCAAATAAACTCGTCGTAGAGATTATTTACTAGGAGTCTGAAAAATCGGAAGATAGAAAGGTAAATAGTACCTAAATTACTTACATTTCAAAATGATCCAACGTCTGCTGAAAGGCATGGCTCCGTCATTATTTTCACCAACGATGTATAGCAGGCAGTATCCATTGCTGATGGTGGGGTGGTCCTCATGCAGCCGGTGATGGCGGCATGATCTAGAATATTCTAGATTTTGTAACAACTGGCGCCTGATAACGGTGCTCAACCAGGAGTCCCCAGCTTAGCTTAAGTTTTTAATTGAGATGCTTGTAAAATTAATATTACATTTTGTTTTTATTATCCATACATACTAATATCGTATACTGTCATCATTGGCCACAGCATCTGTATAGATGATTGTTGCAGCACCAATAGGTTTACGGGTTTTCGCAGCGTCTTCGGTGGCTATATAGCCCGATAGCAGCGCGACATTTCTTGCCGCAGCGGTCACAGGTGAAAAGCGTGTCTGGTGGTGGAAGTACTCGGCGAAGACTTTTCTGCTTAAGTTTCTCGAGACAGTCTTTATTATGCTTTGACGATCCGGTTCAAGTCTCATGTTTGCGCGTTTCTCCCAACTGTCGGTCTGAATTCCGAAACTGATCATATTCCGCTTGCAGGAGTCTTTGAATCTCAGAATAGGACGTCCAGTGGGTCTTTTTACGTCTGCTATCTGACTCAACATGACTTGCCGCGGTAGTCTTTCTGGGGCCATGCGGTGCACATGACCAAGCCAGCGAAGTTTTTCTTTGCTTTAGCATGGCAGTTATACTCTGGCAGCCCGTTTTTGAAAGAACTTCCTCGTTGCTCATTCTATCCTTCCATGTGACTCCAAGTATTCCTCAGGCAACGCATATGGAAAGCGTTAAGCTTGCGCTCATGTTCCGCGTACGTCGTCCATGATTCTGAGACATACAAGAATTTACTCAAGACACAGGTCTGGTATACAAGGGCCTTGATATAATAATAATAATGCCTTACCAATCCGAGTATCTATCTTTTTTCGTTTGAAAGGGAATTTGTGATAATTGAGCCAAGATAACAGAAGCTATCCACGACATCAAAAGCAGCGCCATCGAGGGAGATTTTAGGAGGCACACTTACATCTTGCACCATTACGACCATTTTCTTTGTGTTCACACTCATAGAGAAAAGTACCTATACTATAAGTTTGTTTGAACGCGCTAAGTACTGGGTAAGTTAGTGGTAAGTACTGGATGGATTTGGATGAAATTTTAATAGAAGTAGGAAGGTTATAGGCCACTTTTACCCAACTGCAAAATAAGAAAGTTATGTTTTTATCAAGATAAAGTCCACGAAAGCGAAGCTCCGCGCTACTGCTAGCTGTCAGACTAGTCCAGCCTTTACTACATGTTGACCACGACCACTCTAGCAAGAGTCATACGACTGAGAAGATTAATTAATATTACAATAATTTATTTCTTAGAAAAATAATGAGCCTTTCGCACTAAAACGGCCATTTTTTGACAACCGTTCTAGCCTACTACCAAGAAATATAAATATTTTACAAAAACAAAACAATGTCAGAACGTATTAAATACAGTGTATTTTTTTAAAGAATTCCTCGTTTCAATACATAGCTTCAAACAGGTTCTAATTCCGCCAAATTAATTTTGCAGCCGCCGTTATTCTGTCCATCAAGCAGCTGTTCACGGCTCTGAGAACTGACTAGACCTTATCTTATTAATTCGTTCTAGACTTCTAGAGGAATCAGATCTGAATCATAGCTGGCCATGGTTTGATGCTTAAGTTGTATTACCCATTCAATCCAACTCCGAAAATGTCATGTTCAAATATTCACTCAATTATGATGATGAGCAGAAAGACGTTTCTAATTAATTTTATTTTAATTTAAATGCTTAAGTGTTACAAGTTTTATGGCCAGCTACAATTTTGGTTCATGGACACTCAATAAAAAAGAACATACAGTTAAGATTAACTTCACTATGCAATTTTATTAAATACATACAAACTATAAATATAATACACAAAAATTTGATAAAAACTAAATAAAAAGTTTAGTATTACCATCACATAAAAATCCCCATATATATTATATTATGCCGATAAAAAAATAAGATAGTTCACTTTCTACAATCATGAGAAAAATTAGATCTCATACATTTAAATGACCAATTAATTAATAAAAATGTACTGGATATAAGAACAAACATTAATTTTCATAGAATGAAAACTACTTGATATCGTTAAAAATAATTATTTTTTGAGAGTAATCATCAACAATAAAACAAAGTATTTAAAGTCTATTCAACATCTTCATCAAAAATTAAATTCATACTATTTATAAAGGGTGGCGATTAGGTTATTACAAGTTGTTATCAGTCAGTTAAAATAATAAAATAATCAATTTTACTAATATTAAGAAAACGCATTTTTCAAACAAAATAAATGACGTTATAGATAAAAATATATAAACCTTTATAATATTAGTCTACTGACCTATAAAAGCGGCAACGCCACGGCGCCGGCGCCGGCGGAGCACGCGCCGAGTGTTTGGTCAGCTGATTACGTTTATACAATACATGATGTTGTGAAATATTAAAATGGAAAAAAGGTCCCATGGCTATAATATTGTTTATTATTAAATTATTTTAATTGTATGTGATAAAATACCTAATATAGAGCACATGGTTTCAATTAATGTGATAACCTAATCGCCATGCTATATACTAAGTACCTAATTGTAACAAAAAGATGGCATGTACTTCAATTATTAAACTAAAATGCCGAGGCATGAGTTCCCACATTTGTTATAGAATGAACTATCTCCAGTGTGCCTGTCATGGATCAAAAGTACCTTAGATATACTTAACATAAAATAGAAAATGGCACTTTATAAAACAAAGATTTTGCACACAAATCTCATTTGTGTTCCAATATTAAGTTTTAAGATCAGGAGTGGCATGCAATTGACGGTCTGCAGAGCAAATACAAAATCAAACTAATCTCTCAACTGTCATAAAATTGTCAGCATGCAAATACTTACCTGACTGAAAAATACTCAACAGTATTGATGCATATTTCAAGCCAGCCTACACTCTGCAATCCATCTGCATACACCCAATCAGTATTTTTATTATTATCATAAATATTAAAGTCTAAAAACATTAATCAATCATGAAAATTATTACGAAATGACAGCCCAGCTATGTCAGTGAGTCCAATAAGTAATTAATTACAATACTATGTATAACAAGTATGCTGTATGCATTATACTACTGTATCATAAGTTAAATACAATTTATCTTGTTGCTAACATGGACATACTTGCTAATAATATACAGAGTGCAATAACAATATAGGCACTGAGCAAATTTATACAATCATAGTCTTGTCAAGCATTGGAAGTCCAACAAGGGCAGAGGAAAGATTATAATATGAGCTTATTGATTAAATTAGAACATTATCATCAGCTACAGCTGACCAAAATCTGATCAAACATCAAATTTTGGGGGCAATTAATCAGCCAACAGTTAAAAATAATTCATTATATTAACATTATTTCCTTTTCATTTGGAATGTGAAAATTTGTATACCTAATTAAATTGTAAATTGATTGTTTTATTTCATTAAATAGAACATCTTATGACGAGTTCTGTGTTCAAGCTTAAACATTCAATATAACTTTTGTATTATAATCTTTACTCTAATAAGAATAAAGAATGGAATGCTTTAAGCTTGGACATAAATCACCAAATAGTTTGGTAATGATTATGAATGTGTCTTTCATCTTTTAGGAGTTCCTAATCTAATTTAATCAGTAAGTGTAAGTGAATAAATGTTTAATGTAATACTTGTTTCCTTCAATATCCTTCACTCTCTACCCCTGTACAAGTGTGTACTTGTGCACATTCATAATATATGTCTAACAATATAAAGATCTGCGAAGCCTGCAAAAGTCTGCAAAGTTATGCACAGAAGAATTTCCTATGCTTAAGTGGTTCACTGTCATCATCACTGTCGGAGAAGCAAGCAGCAAAACCACTTTTGTCCCTAAGAGAGTCTCTTTGTAAACTTGATTGTTTGTCCATGGCTTTCTTTGAACGTAAATGCCTGGTGATTCTTTTCTTCTTCTTCAGTTTGTCCCTCTGCTCCGTGCCCATGCTGGCAACATTCATGCTCACCATGGAACTGACCTGCTCTGTAGAATTACTTAGAACTAAAACTGAGTTCTCGGGATGCCTCAATGTTAGTCCAATGTTCCTGCCACTTCTGGTTCTAGACACTGCTGCAGCTTCAGGATTCTCTTTCCGATCTGAATTGTTAAAGTCACTTAAATTTTTACTAATTTTTCTCTTTTTGTCTGCCTGGCTGATATCTTCTGGGTTTTCCTCAACGACATCTGGTGTAGTATGGTTTCTACATCGTTTTGGATACCTTGGTGTGGTGCTTTGTGTTTGGAATGACACATTTAACATGGCTTTAGCTCTGGTTCTGCTGCTGTCTATTTTAGTGGTGCCAACAGCCTCCTTTGAACTCTTATTAGTTTTGGCATCCATAAACTTGAGTAGAGAGGTGCTCTTGCTAACTTTGGCAGACTTGTCAATACTCTTAGATATTAAGTTGATCACATTCTCTGACTCTGTGCTACAGTTCAGAGCACCTGACTCTTGTGTGCCGGTGTTCAAAGACTTGTTGACACAGACCACCATTGTACTATCCTTCTGCACACTTTGCCGTGATTCTTTAACCAGATTTCTACTATTTTTACATCTTAATTTTCTAGGAGTTTTAGTTGACTGCAGTTTTGTGGACCTTATGTAGTTGGCTGTAAAGCCAGATACATCACTGAGGTCTTCAAATTGGCCATTGAGAGCTTCATTCTTAGACTTGCTAAGATAGGTGTTCTTCTTATTGTCTCCACTCTGATCACCACCTGCAAGTAACTCTGGGGCCTTCTTCTGTTTGTCAGGTGACTTCTGTTCTATTTGACTATGTTTATTACCATTCATAAGACTATTATTAAATATCTCAAAGGAACTATTCAGTTGACTGTTGTTGTTCAAACTCTGCTGAGCTTGGCGCAAGCTCCTGCGCAGGTTCATCACCTTGGGTGTTGATGTCATCACTTTGTTCTTCTTGTGCAGTGTGGTTCTGTTGTTTCTCTGATGTTTTGATCTCTTTGATTTGACTTGCACAGAGGTGTTTTTAATATTAAAGTCCAGATCAGATCCCAGTGTGTCAGACTTACAACTACTCATCACAGTCTGTTTCTGCTTTTGAGATGTGTTAAAATATACATTTTGTTGCTTATCTGCAGACCCTGAGTCATCCTCGAGGAGAGACAGCTTCCTTTTCTTCTTCTTTTTAGGTGAAGGCACCTCGGCAGCACTCGGAACACTTTTAGGCTTACTTTTAGAACACTGCGCTTGTTCATTTTGTTTTTTGACACTATCATAGTTCATCAGGCATGGTGCCCGCTTGGTACAAATCCAATACGATATTTCATCCATATTGTTCATAAAGGGAGCATCAGCTGGCGGAGCTGCGGCGCCGGCGAGGCCCGCGTGAGCTGGCACCATGGCGCGCCGTGCGAGCGCCGCAGGCTCGCCCGCGGCCGGCCCACCGCCGCCGCCTGCGCGCCCCACCTGCCCCCGGCACCGTCCGGCACGACCTTCCCGCGCTGCCAGCTACAGCCAACTTCTTCCATTTTCCACGTAACACTCACATTCCAAACACCTGAAATATTAACATTTTCCTCATCATCCGTATCCACGTAAGCTGCTTGCAAGCTACAACATTAAAATAGCATTATACTTACTTTATCGTTAGTTCGTTTTCGTATCTAAGAGGCGATCGCTTCGATTCTCTTGTTACTTAGAAACTTACACTTCTGAGATATACGTAACGAAGGAAAACCAAGCGGTAGGCCACCCAGCTATGTTACACAAGTTTTTACGGGCATTTCTTGATACAACACTGTTAGAAATAGAAGTCAAAAGTAATAATTGGTAACCGTTTAGCCTCAACTCTCTCCGTTATGCAAGATATTGATAGATAAACTCAAACTTTTCTTCTCATATCACCACAACAAAATAGTAAAGCAAAGCAAACGCGCTTGGAACTCTACCACAGACATCAGATTTTTTTTTTTTTTTTTTCCCTTCGTCCGTTAGGACAGGCAAAGAGTCAAGCCCATACAGCCAGGTCTGTAATATTTATTTCTGTTCCGAGTGTGTAATAAGGCCGGAGCCAAGTCTTCAATGTTACATCCGATGCATATTCCATATTCAATTGTTAGTTATTTATCCAGATATTATCTCATAGAATTTATTTCTAAGTCGAGTCCGATATTTGTTAAAATCCTTGTTTCATATGTCCTTGATCGTGTTTTTAATAAAATCGTAAATAAATACATAGGTGTCTTTATTTTTCAAAATGTCTTCAATGCAGCGCGGTATATTCTCTGGTTTTTCATATAAATTCAATAAATTGGCTACTAAAGACAGTCTTTGAATATTAAAACTTGAGCATTGAAAGAAAATATGGTCAAGGGTCTGTTCATCATTTGTTGAGCAATAGGTGCAAGAAGGCGATTGAATTATGCGCATGCGATGTAAATGAGCGTTGAAACCAGGGTTGCCAAACGTACGAGGTTCCTCGTACAAATACGAGATTTGTGGTCTTCCGTACGAGGTACGAGGACACTATCAACCTCGTACAATTATGTACGAGATTTTGATAATATGGCCATACGAACATTTTGCATCACCATTTTATAATAGTAAAGTCATTTTAATAAAGACAGAGATAAGAAACCGGCTAACTGTGGAAACAGCGAACGGCACACTTCTTGCTGCAGAGAGTGCAAAAGGTTCAACTCGTACTTCAATGTGGAAACTGCGTCAATTAAAAGGAATGTATAGCTACATGACAACAGAAAAATTAAACGGCAGAAAAAACGATGACAGTGAGGATGTTCCTGACTAATATTTGGAGAGGACATGTAAATTAAGTTACCTTGCAAATTTTCATAATAATTTAGACACATTTAGTTTTTTTTGTGATTTTACTTGATTAAGTAATAATAAAGATTTTTTGAAATACAACACAAAGTGATGTTTTATTTAATAGGAAACTTGCAATAGTTTATTTCGAGTAAAAAGTCCTAAATCCAGTAATTCAATATGCCTTAATTTTGGTTTTAGCACGTTTTGCATGCATAATACCTAATTGTACGAGGTTTGAAAGTCAAAATACGAGATTTTTAGCTGCATATGTACGAGGGATTTTGTTTTGCGGTTGGCAACCCTGGTTGAAACGGCAATGTCCAAATCTCAAACGGCAAAGAATAGTATAATATTGTCTGCTTCTGAAGTAACGGCAATTGGTGAACCAAGGGCTTTTACCAATATTCTGATTGATTTGAGCATACCAAGTACCTTTTCTAGTAAGAGATTCTGTCCATGTGTCCTGCCAATCTTTTAAAAGTTTGGACTTGATTATAGGTATTAAATCGCTATAAGGAATAGCGACATCGTCGACGGGGCTGCCGCTGTCACTGTCAACAATGTCAGCAATCGCACGTGCTAGAAAATCAGCTTGCTCGTTACCCGAAACTCCGATATGTGATGGAGTCCATAAAAATGTAATACTATAGTTTCTTGTTGAAAGATTATGAAGTATGTGCCTGATTTCTATTATAATGCAGTTTGTGTGAGCACTGATTTGATAGTTTTTCAAAGCATGCAATACGCTCATGCTATCAGTGATAATGAGCCAACGATTTTCAGATTGGTCTTGAATGTATTTAAGTGCAGCAAGAATGGCATAAGCTTCGGCGGAAAATATGCTTGATTCTTTCTTCAGTTTTACTCCCAGTCCAAATTCCTTATGAGGAATGACATAAGCCATAGAAACCCTTTCATTACTTTTAGAGCCATCTGTATAAATGTGGTGATAGTTTGGGTATTGATCTAAGAGGTTATAGACTTCTTGCCGATCTCTTAATTTGTTGTCAATTACTATATCCAGCTCATGAAATAGACATTCAAACTCTTTCTCATAACACACCCATTCATTAGATTTGTGAAATTTAAACTGACCATCTAACTTGATCATGAATGAAAAATCAAAAAGCATAAATGGAATATTTTTGGTCAGATGAGTGTTAACAGGATACTTAATGTGAAGTGAAAATAACTTTTTAATCAGAGGATGATGATTTACAGAGAAAAGTTTAAGTAAATAACAGAATTTGAGATACTGAAAGCGTAAGATTAAGGGGGGAGTATTACATTCTACTTGTAAAGAATTAATGGGAGTAGTTCTCATGGCACCTGTAATAAGTCTAAGATTATGATTTTGAAGGATATCTAGTTTATTTACCAATTGACTATCTGAAGAAAAACAGAGATAACCATATTCAAAGTGGCTTCGTACAAGGGATTTGTATAATTTTAAAAGAATTTTAGGGTCTGAACCCCAGTATGTCCCTGCAAGAGACCTCAGGACATTTAGGGCTTTTTGAGCTCTGTCACATATACAATCAACATATTTTCTCCAAGAGAGGTTGCTTGTAAAAATAACACCCAAAAATCTTGCACTATTCTCCACAGGCAAATCAGTGTTGTCATATTTAATATTGACTATAAAAGGCCCAATATTGCTAAAAACTACAACCTTAGATTTATCTATACTAATGTCTAATGCAAGATAATTAAAGTAACAATTTAGTTTATACAAGGCAATGTTAAGCTTGGAGCATACTGTACTGGTATTATTACCAACACAGTACACTACCAGGTCATCCGCAAACTGGAGATTGGATACTTCAGTGCCTTTTTTTTTTTTTTTTTTTTTTTAGCGTGGTAAAATTATCAAATAAGTCCTCCCACTCCGGGCAGGGTGGGAGGGACTGTCAGACTTTTACTGACTAAAATCCACGGTGTTCCTTCAATAACCATTTACATACCGGGGCCACGGTAACGGGATGAGTCCCACGACCCCGGCGGGCTTCGGCCCTCTGCAGAGGGGGCCTCGTCATGTTGCTGACGCTCTTTGAGGCGCGCGTGGAACACGACGCGCCGTCGACCCGGGCATGGTCCATGGTCGGACAGCGAGTTGCCCTTTACTCGCTGTCCGCATGCCCGCGCTACTTCAGTGCCTAGGATAATATTAAGTTTGTGGATGTATAAAATAAATATTAAAGGACTCAATATACTGCCCTGACAAGTGCCTTTGTAAGAATACCTAGGGCCTATAAGCCTATTTTTACACTTAACAAATACTTTTCTACCATTCAAAAAGTTATATATCCATTCTATCACCTTTGCAGGCAAACCAACAGCAGCCAATTCTGAAGAGCGTATATGATGATTAACATTATTAAATGCACCTACCACATCAAAGAAAACACTGACAAGAGCATTCCTTGATTTGAAGGCTTCAAAGATATCAAGATGTAGATTAGCAATGCTTTCCCTTGAAGACTTACCCCTCCTAAACCCAAATTGATTCGAAGGTAGTATATGGTTCTTCTCAATAAAATGTTCTAACCTTTGTTTGATAAGTTGCTCGAAGATTTTACCCATACATGAAGTTAAAGCTATAGGTCTGTAAGAGTCAAAACTATTTTTATCTTTGTTGGGTTTGAGAATGGGGACAAGGCAATCAGTTTTCCAATCTTCAGGAATTAGAGAATGCTGCCAAAGAAGATTGAAGATTTCAAGCAAAACTAATTTAGATTGATCAGGTAGATTTTTTAGCATTTTATAAGAGATATGGTCGAGGCCAGCTGCAGTATCCCTACGAGAATGAATTGCTGTAGTAAATTCAACAAATGTAAAAGGTTTAATTAAGTGAAAGTTACTAGGAGAAACAGGATGAGAAGGGTTGAAGATAAAAGCTGGCTCTACTGTATCTGGTGTAATTTTTTTAAGGAATTCGGGGATCCAAGAATATATGTTATTATTTTGAGATGTAGATGCAGAACTTTTATTAAATCTACGCATATATGACCAGACCACAGACATAGGTGTAGTTCTGTTGAAAGATTCACACAACTTCAACCAACTCATCTTTCTTTCATACTTGATAATGAACTTTTTCTTTGCTTGGAGTTTCTTAAAAGCTAGGTAATTTGTTTCAGAGGGATTGTGTTTAAAAGTTAAGTAAGCATTTTTACTATCTTCCACAGCTTTGCTGCAGTTAGCATTCCACCAGGGGAGTGGAGTTCTTTTCTTTCTGTTGGAGGTTGAAAGGGGCTGAGCCTGCCCCCCATCAGAGGAGTAGCGCCTTGGAGATGGAATTGAATCTACTAGTGCCAAATGTAAGAGTTTAATAAATTTATTATAGCTAAGCAAAGGATTGTGTCTGTCTATAGAAAAGTTACACAAAAGAGCATCAATGCCGGATGAATATGTTTTCCAATCAACAGTATTGAAATTATAAGAAAATGGAAGAGGAATACTGTCAGGTATATGAAAGCTAGAAGAATTATTGTTATTCACTAAGAATTTTGTAATTACAGGAAGGTGGTAACTGCCTAAAGGATCATCATGAACTGACCATTCACACTCCAGGGCTAGCAAAGGAGAGACAATGGTCAAATCAAGAGCATTTCGCCTCCAAGTGTGGGAACCAACAGTAGTCGTTTGACCATCATTTAAAAGAACAAGATTGTTTTTATTAATGGAATCCAAAATATCCCTACCTCTGCAGTTAGAAGCTGAACATCCCCAGGTTGTATGCAAACCATTAAAATCGCCAGCTAAAAAAATTGGACGAGGTAAAGATTGAATTAGTCTATCTAATTTTGTTTTAGAAAAAGGAGGGTTGCAATTAGTTGGACTGTAAAAACTTACAATAGTAAGTTCTTTATTATTGGCATATTTAATACGAACTGCTATATTTTGTAAGGAATCATCATAGATTGTGTTTATTTTAGTATACATAATAGATTTATGTAAAATAATGGCGACACCATTATGAGCATTCCCTGAATCAAGTCTGACTACATCATAACCACGAAATTTGATAGTGTGACGGGGCTTAAGCCAAGTTTCACAAACTAAAGCTATATGAATAGAATTGTCCAACAAAAAGTGATTGAAAATATGTTGATTGTGTAATAAGCTCTGAGCATTCCATTGGACTATATTTAAATAATCCATTAAAATATATATTTTTTAATACCTACCTAATATTTTTAAAGGATTCTTGCAGGACATCTTTAATGCTAGTACTACAAATTGATTTTTCATTCATTTTATTTTGTGTTATTAATTTAACTATTGATTCTGAAATAGTTTTTAAAATCAGTTCTGAATTTAAGAGTGACAGAAATTGATCAGTTTTGTTTAGTTTCGGAAAGTTTGTGTCATTAAGAGTTTCAACATAACTTCTTTTTTTCTCATATTTTTGTTTATGTAGCAGAATCTTTTCTTTTTTTACAGGGCATAAAGAAGATATAGCAATGTGATTGCCCGAGCAGTGACAGCATTTTGCACCCGAGGCGGGAACTATACATGCTTTGTAATTATGTGCTTCTCCACAAATTGAACATCTCTCAGAGTTTTTACAGAATTTGGCAATATGATCATATCTCAAGCACTTAAGGCATTGCTTCACTGGAGGAATATATGGTCTTACCTCAAAACGCCAACTGTTGAGGTCGACACTCTCTGGCAAAACTGGACATGAGAAAGTAATTGATACTGTTTTTGTTGGTGTATATTTTACAGTTTTATTCTCCACTAATTTTCTCATAAAACGTCTTATAGAGACGATGTTCTTGGTGCTTGTTAGTGCGGAATAAATTTGTTTATTTGAGAGTTCAATGGGGACATGTGTGATGACTCCAGTAACCTCCGTAGCGGCAGCCGGGATTGACGCTTTTAATTTGTGACCGTCTAGAAACTTTTTATTACTTAAAGCAGCATTGGCCAGTGCTGGTCTTTCATATATGACACCTACCTTACTCTTGTTAATCCGCTGCAGTTGTTTGACACCTTTGTTGTAACGCTTAATTGCATTTGCAAGGGACATCATATCCCTCAAGCCAATGGGTTTATCTTCTTCTATACTTTCTAGAAACACGATATATTCAAAATTACCACCATCTTCGGGGTAATATCGGACGTAATCTGGGATTCTAAAAGGAGTATACTTATCAGTATCCTCTTCGGATATTACAGAGCCGACGTCAGACGCTGAGCCCTCATCAACCGACTCCGCCTCTCCGTCTTCAGCCGAATGTTCCTTTTTTCGTTTTTTACGGCTCCGGGCCATCTCTACCACGTTAACTAATAAATTTGTTCAAAAATGAGTTGCTTTTTATTTATTACAAATTAAGTTTTAAAAAAAAGGAGCCTAACAATCTTGAAGGTTCCCGCGCTTTTTTCACAGACATCAGACATATTTCAAAGAAAAGCAGGTGTCAAAATTTCAACGAATCAGTGAACTGTTATTTGGAAATAGTAACAGTAGGCAACACTGGATTGGTTAACTAAAAAAAAAAAAGAAATCAAACAATGCCTAAAGCCCGATTTACACTTCAACAAGTACAGTAGCGAGTTAACTTGCGTCATCGGCGAGTTAAGTTGTTATTGTAGTTTGAACGGCAAAAGCGAGTTAAGTAGTAGTACATTAACAACTTAACCGCCAATGACGCAAGTTAACTCGCTACTGTACTTGTTGAAGTGTAAATCGGGCTTTAGAGTATAGAAATATATTGAACAATGCGAACACACTTTTAATTATTGTCTATGATGAATGGTAATACTCTGGGATCTACATAGATGTAGAATATTTCCATATTCTACATCTATGGGGATCTATAATTTTTTTTTTTTTTTTTACTTTAATACTTTTTTCCATCCAAAACACTTAACTGAACAACCTCCTGTATCCGTAGTATTATAGTACTCTATGACCTCCTGCGTTTGATAGTCTCATTCTACAGTCACGTGATATTGGTAAAATTGTGGTGGTTTCTCCACAAACGCCACTTGAACTTAACAAGAATTGATACTGGGATCTAAATCTAAGGTACATACAACGTAATTACTAGTAAAAAGTAAAAATGTCGAAGTACGAATAAAAAAAAAGAATTATACGAATCTTTCGTTTGTAAATTAAATGAGTTTTTTGGTAATTTATCCAAAGCTTTTCTAAAATGGGTTCTTTACATGCTTCATTGAGCAACAAAACGCTTTGTTTTGCATTATTTGACGTTACGTTTCGATTTCCCCTAGGGATGCACATTTAAAATATACATCGATGTTTTGTCCGATGTAATGGCGCGATCGGTTGCATCGATGTTAATATGATGTATTGATAAATACATCGGTATTAATACGATGTATTGATAAATACATCAATGTTTCTAAAACATCGATTGTTTTCGCAATGACATGTTTAGGCCTTAAAGAAAACTAGGTAAGTAGGTACAAGGAAAAATATCTATTAAAATTCACAATCCTACAGCCAACATAGCTTTATTTTCTTTACATATTCCAATATTTTTGTTCAATGCTATGTAAAAACAAAAGTTTACTTAATCTTTTTCCCTTCAATCGGTTTCTTTGCTCAGTCAAAACTAGCCCTGCCTGTGAAAAAAGTCTTTCTGAAGGGACTGACGTGCCAACCATTGTTAAATACTTAAAAGCTATTTCGTACAGCTTTGGGAATTGTATTTTATAATCCCTTCAGATTTCTAACGGATTTTCGTTCAGTCTTCCAACAGGAGTTCTGAGATAAACTGAAAGTTCGTCAGACAAAACATCTTCAGATTTGTTACTTTTCCAGTTATGATGCATTAACTTATGGTGATCACTCCATAATGAAAAGATGACGATGATGATGATCATTTTTATCGGACTTCTCAGAATCAGATTCAGGTTCTTCATTGCTTTGCAATTTCTTTTTACCCGACTACGGCAAAGCCAAAGGAGGGTTGTTTCATCCTTTTTAGCATCGATTTTTTTGTCGTAGTCGGGTTTTAGTTTTTTTACTTTTTATTATTCATCAAATCTTTAGTTTTCGATACAGCACTGATGCTCTGAGCATTGCAGATGCTCTAGGGTGGCGGAAGAGAATATCATTTATGACACTATGGAGTTCTAAAAATCTTTGTAACATGTAATATATACTGTTCCAACGAGTGTCCATGCTTTGTATTAATTTTGTCCCAACAGGAGACTCTGCAGCCGCAGCGGTAGCTTCACGCAACTCATCAATAGCAATGCAACTCTGCTTAAACCAAGTTACTATTGTTTTTACTTTAGAAACAATATTTCTCCACTCAGTACACATCATTGTGCCCTCAGCCACCAAATTCAAAGTATGGGCAAAACATGGGATGTGTTTCCTTCTACCGAACGCTAAGTCGACCGCCTTAACTATATTCGCTGCGTTGTCAGTAACAAAAGCTGTCGCATTCTCTAGACATGTTTTCCAGTCTTGGCAAGCCTTTAATAAAATTTCAGAAAGATAGTCTGATGTATGTCTTTAATACAATTCGTACACGCCTAAAGTGACTGAATGTAGTTCAATGTCTATTCCGAAATGCGCTGTAATGCCCAAAAAACTTTTCATGTTTAAGATATCCGACCAAATATCCGTTGTATATATATCTTCTATAGAGGACAACATTTTTTTTATTGTTTCTCAAATTGCTTCATATTTTTCGTCCAACCAGCGTCTTAGGTCATGCTTATAGTACACTCATCTCATAGTTTGCGTATTCGAAGCATCGAATGAAAAACATCGATATATAACTCGATTCTGCAGTATAACAATACATCGGTTCAGTACGATGCATCGTTACTATACATCGAGTGTTTAAAATACATCGATGTATATCATCCATCCCTAATTTCCCCTTCTCCTTCTCCCCACTTTTTCGCGCCATATCGTCGTATGGGGTTGTTTTCGTCGTCTTTCTCTAGAAATTAATGGAAATATTTAGCGTTACCGCAACGATGTTATTGTGATTTTAGTGAATTTGGCAATGCGTGAAAATGAATGATGTTCAGTGTTTGATCGATCGTCAGCTTGGCATTTGTAAGTACAAAGTATAAAAATGATGTTGATTCTAAAATAAGTTCCTGTAACTGAATTACTGATAGATAACGGTGGGTTATTGCAGATTGTCGATTGAACTACGACAATATCTTGAAGCGGTTGGTGGTAGACAGCGAGGAGTCATTCTATGGGCTGCAGAATGCAAACATTGCGGCTAACTTCGACCAGGATCCTCCGATATTTGCTTGTCGATTCTCGGAGGCTCCCGGTTATGAGCACATCCTTGCTCTTGCGAACGAGGATGGCAGAGTCGCTATTCAGGTAAGAAAACACCCTTTGATTAAGGCTCCACTATTAAATAAATACCTATATATCAATGCCTCTGTGCACTCCATTTTTATTGCTGAGGTAACAAACAGTAGATTTTTAACTTATTATTATAGTAAATTAGTCTTGCATATCCCAGACAGTTAATGAAGATCAGTCATGAGAATGTGTGATTGCAGGATACAACCAACATAAGAACTGCTAGCAAATTGGAAGGATTCCAGTGCCACAATAATGCTGTTTTCGACCTAGCATGGCAGCCTCAAAACATGAACTTTGTTACTGTGTCAGGTAAGCGAGAAACTAAGCACCAACATAGTTTGTTACAATTTTATTCATAAAAATATTTGAACACTTTCTGTTGTTTTGATTTTAGAAGTAGTGGTTGCAATAGATTGCCATAATATTTTTTTAATTTGCTCTGATCTGATTAGAATTGCTCATACCCAGTGGCGTAGCTAGTCCTAATGGGGCCCCGTATCAAATGTATTTGAAAATTTGTCTTTTTGTACGAAATAGTTTCTACTGGCATAGAAATAGTAACTTAAGAGGCTTCGAAAATGAATAATGAGCTCATTTAATGGATCTATCAGAAGGTACCTACTAAAATAGGTTGAGTTTTTATTGTCGTCTCGTATGTAGAAAATATTAAAGCGAGAAGAGCGTGCTAAAAAGTATTTACAGAGTATCATATAGGTAGTCATTATTCATTCACTATGAGAATTTGAGATTGTGAATAACATGTTATGAAGTTTGGCATGTATCGGGGCCCCTGTTGCTCGGGGGCCCCGTATTATTGATACAGCTGATACGGCGTTAGCTACGCCCCTGCTCATACCTTAGTATAAATATATGCCTATGATTGAGTTAGTGGTGTATGTGAGTGTGTGTGCTATGGATGGAAAATGTTTGAGTAAAGTACATGTTATTTTTCTCACCACCATAAACAAGATAGGCTGAGAGTGCTGGGCACCCCACAATAGCGGTAGTAAGTCCCCTCTTTGAGGAGTGACTAACGTGGCATCATGGCATCCTCACCTTCCGCCTGATGCAGGTACTCACAGGACACTTGTTTCGGGAATTACTTGTGTCGGATTCGGTAGGAGGAAACGCCTGGGTGTCACCACTGTGAGGATCACCCTGAGGACACGGTGGAACATACAGTGGAGGTTTGCCCTGCTTGGTCAGAGCTCAGCCGTGTCCTCGTAGGGGCGATAGGCGGCGACCTCTCGCTCCCGGCCATAGTTCAATCCATGGTCCGGAGCGAGGAGGCATGGAAAGCAGCCACCTCTTTCTGCGAAGCAGTTATGCAAGCGAAGGAGGTGGTGGGACGCGCGAGGGAGAGGCTAGTCCCAAGGTCCTCACAGCCCTTGCGCCCCAGCCGCCGCAGGAAACGCTCTGGGCGTCAGGAGTTGCAGGGTGACTCCCAGCCACCGTAGGCGCGGGCCTGCAGACTGCGTGCAATGGGTAGCTTGCCGCCCAACAAAAACCAGGCAACGGCCCCCTTGTGGGCCGTCTACACGGCCCACAAGGGGGCCGTTGCCTGCTGGGATTGCGGAATTGTTCGAAAGAGTTACCGTGGCCTCGGAACACGAAAGGCATAAATGATGGAACACGGATGGGTTTTAGCCAGTAAATCTGACAGACCCTCTCCCGCCTCGCTCAGATCGGCAGGCAGTCATTGGATGATTTCCCATCGTATAAAAAAAAGGCGGAGAGTGAGACTCACTTTCTAAGCATTAATTAATTTATTTATTTATTTCAAATAATCAGATAACAGAGATCCGTAGTGTTAGTAAAGTACCTTATACCTAGTGTTAATATATACATAAAATATTCTGTAACCATCTGTGCAGTTTACTATGCGTGGTACATACATACACACTTGCATAACTGCCTTCCCCAGAATGTTCATATTAGTATGTTGGGAAACTTATGGATTTTAGTCAAAGACCGAATCACCATAGGTCAAGATGGGGAGAATACACATGTGTGGACCACCCGGAGGACACGGTGGAGCATACGGTAGAGGTGTGCCCCGCTTGGGCAGAGCTTCGCCGTAACCTCGTTGAGGCGATCGGCGGCGGCGGCGGTGACCTCTCGCGCCCGGCCCTGATTCAGATCATGGTGCGGAGCGAGAGGGAATGGGATACGATCGCCTCCTTTTGCGAGGCAGTAATGCTGGCGAAGGAGGCCGAGCGCGCGAGGGAGAGGCAACTCTCTTCCTCACGCCCCAGCCGCCGCGGGAGACGGCCCGGGCGTCGGGGATCGCGAGCCGATCTCCGGCCACCGCAGGCGCGGGCTTGCGGACGGCGAGCAGGGGTAGCTCACCGTCCGGTAAGGATCGGGCCCGGGTCGGCGATATAATAAAAACGTTATGTATTCACAAAACATTCGCTATATGTTTTGTGAATACACAACTTTTATGCACAACGTTTTTAAAGCCCAATAGAACTTCTGCCGAGCAGAAATTACGCGACTCACAACTCAAAAAATTCTTCATGCTTCACCCGTAGATGTATTCTGTTAACCGCTTTCCGATATTTATACAAAAATAATAAAAATATAAGGGGGACCATAGATGAATAATTTTTTTTATTTCTATGGGGGCTACCCATACATGGCACTGAAACTAAAAATATGTTATGGATTTTCATCAAGTTCCATTCAAAGGTCTAATAAGTAAGCAGCAAAATAAGGTACAATTTAATTCTCTCATCAACTTTAATTAAAATTTTATCTTTTTCTTTATTTCCTACTTCGTTACGTCCGGTTAACTGAAAAGTAGCATTGATTTTATATTTGTCAGTAACATAAATACCTTGTGAATATCGTCCTTCTAACTCAAATATTGCAATTTTCCAAAAATTTTCATAAAATAATGGTGTTCTTTCTTCTGCTGGTAGAAGCATAGCTTTTTCATGTACAGCTAAGGTCTGCAAGATAATTTTTGTGTCTTAGATACTTGTGTTAAAAGTTCCCCATCAAGTATCGCATGGCAACTTCAGTTTCAGCAGCATTTTTTGCCTTTACTATTTGCGGAAGTACCTGGCGATGTTAAAACTTGACTTTTAATAGTTTTAACCATGTTGATTGCCATATTTTCGCAGGCGTCAATTACATCAACTTTGATTATGAGCAGCACAGTTAAGATATATGTGGATGAATGTCTTTCACAAGTTGAAAAGCTTTCTGCATATTACTTGCGTTATCTCTAATCACCGTGAAAAAATTGTGTTTTTCTGTACTCAGATAATCATTAAAATTATTTCACACTATCGGCTCGTCCCGGCTTCGCACGGGTGGATTTCGGTAGCCGTCGTCCTTTTCAACCGACAAGAGGAGGTTATCAATTCAACGCGTATATATATTTTTTTTAATGTATGATCATCGATTACTCGAAGACGGCTGAACCGATTTGGAAAATTCTTTTTTTGATTGAAAGGGTATACTTCGAAATTGGTCCCATTTTCATAAACGTCAAGATCTGATGATAGGATCCTGGAGAAATCGAGGGAACTCTTCAAATATTATAGGCACACCTATGATGTTTTGGGTATTTATTATAGTAACTTGTGCAGTTGCTCTCAAAAAGTACCATTTGAGGAAGTGGAACTGATGATGAAGACCACAGATGGCCGCCGAAACTACTCAATAATAAGTATTGAGTGGATTGCGATTCGATTACTTGACTATGGATGTTAAGCACTTTATGCTCGTCACAATGCATATGGTGATGTAGAGCTGATGGGAAGTACCAGGAGAACTCCTCAACAATTAACGGCCCAGCATTGGGGAAAGCAATATTTTGTAAAAGGTTAAAAGTAGTTGACAGTAACTAGGTAAATTAAAAATAGACCAACTAAAAAGAGTGACATAAAAACTAAACTAAAAATAAATAGTTTAAAAGATATCATAGATTCAAGCTAGCGCTCGATCACATTCCGACGCGGCTAACAATAAAAAATTTTACCAAAAAATTAAACCGACTCCCAAAAAACACTGCAAAGTGAAAAATAACTTTAATTTCGGAAGTCGGTGCCAAAAACGAAAATACAAAACTAAAGACACCGACTACCGAAATTAAAGTTATTTTTCACTTTGCAGTGTTTTTTGGGAGTCGGTTTAATTTTTTGGTAAAAATTTTTATTGTTAGCCGCGTCGGAATGTGATCGAGCGCTAGCTTGAATCTATGATATCTTCTAAACTATTTATTTGATTCATATAGTGTAAAGAATAATTTTAATCTGCATTAAATATTGAACCTAATGAACGTAAATATTTAGACAAGGATTAATAATTAACAAAAGAAAACAGCTTCGAAAATAACGTAGTATTTTTAATCAATACTTTGAACACAAAAGTAGTTATTGTGACTCAACCGTAGGAGATATATGTAGATATGCTATTGCAGACTTTTTGGAGCATTAATGTAGATCAACAGTTCTCTAGTATATTACTTCAATGTACAGACGCCAGCACATGAAGCTACCCGAAACTGTCAAATTATCCCAATCAACCTTGAACCTAATTTCCTTAACAATAAAGTTGAAAATCTATTAAAGAAATTTGACAGATTGGTGTAGCTTGATGTGCTGGCGTCTGTACCTCTGCTGGTTTACGCGGCGCACGCGAGTAGAGCAAAAATCGTTACATTTCAGTCATTTTAAATAAAACCTTACAAGTGACTTGTGAATGGCCTTCAATTGTATATTGCGTAATAACACTATAAGTTAGCTGTAAGTTTCCCGAATAGAATAAAATAAAATAAAACTTTCCTTAAGATTCACACTATCTATTGTTGTAATAAAACCGTAAAATAACCGTACAAAAATCATTCATACAGACAGACGTGATCAGCCCCCAGGCTGAGGGGGGACTTCTTTTTATAATGTGTAAGGATATATAATTACTTGTGTATCGATTTTCTGCCGTTCCAATACATTAAAATTTGTTATCACCCAATGGAATGGGTTATTACTGGGTTGAAATGGGTTATTATTGGATTTTAACCCGGGTCCACCCATCTCTACCTACTCTGTCCCACAAAGTTGTAATGAACAAAACAACATACATACAATGCAAAGATCCTATACATTTTTAACGAGGTACGAAACCCAGTTGCTACCAGCCAGCCATGGGTGACCAGACAAGATTGCGGATGCATGAAAAGATAAAGAAATCCCATAAAAAAACAATACTTGTCAAAAAAACCAAGTCTCGCAACTCTGTTCTTCTACCGTAAAAAGTTATGAGATCCATGTAATACCAAGTCGGTTATTCGATTATTCAGTCCCTACTTAAGCGACCTACTGTCTTAAGTTGTTACGTGATTATCTAACCTAACAACATCTTATAGTGACCATATCAATATTAAAAATCTTCAACGTTTTAAATAAATAGATTGACTCGGCCATCGCATGAAAACACAATATATCTCACAAGTAATACATACATACATAAATTACATTGTTCTTGCAATTGCCAAGTCAATCTATTTATTTAAAACGTTAAAGATTTTTAATATTGATATGGTCACTATAAGATGTTGTTAGGTTAGATAATTACGTAACAACTTAAGACAGTAGGTCGCTTAAGTAGGGACTGAATAATCGAATAACCGACTTGGTATTACATGGATCTCACAACTTTTTACGGTAGAACTGAGTTGCGAGACTTGGTTTTTTTGACAAGTATTGTTTTTTATGGGATCTCATTTCTTTTTGTAGATAGTCCTACTTTTTTCCTTTCCGGTGCCTTCTACTTTTTGTATACCAACAACGAATTTTCTTGAAAGCCCTCTCTCTGGCTTTTTTATTCCGTTGACCATTTTACAAGTTACCTTTGAACATAATTATATCTAGATACCTATCTACACATATTGTTCCATTATATTATACATAATTATATACAGGTACACTGATTAATTAACTGTAAATGTAACTTTGTAATCCCATATAAATATATGGGATTACAAAGTTATTTATGCAGTTGATGTATCTAGAAAACTGGACCGAAATTGAAAAATATTTTAGTTTTTCCTTGAATCATACACTAAACACTAATTGTATTCTAAATTTGAAGCTCCTATGTCTGCTAGAAGTGCCTTAGACTTTTGATGATCGGTCAGTCAGTGAGTGACAAAATTAAGGAACTTTGACTCGTTATAATTCTTAAACTACTGGTTCAAATTGAATGAAATTTGAAATATACCGTGTTTGTACAATGCCTGCTTGGTTACTGAAAATTCATGCTTCTAGTTTAATCCACAACGATGTTATACGGGGTCGAAAACGGCCTGAATTGCTTCGAGAAAAGTATGGTACGGCCGTGCCGCTTTTTGCTCGACTTGGCGGGGGCACTGCCGTGCCCCCAGATAAAGATTTATTGTCAAACTTAGGCTAGATTACATTTCAGGGTAGACATAGCATAGGCATTAATTGTGTCTTAATCTAGAATTATCTAGACAACTCATTAGAGTTGAGTACTGATTTCCAGATAGGCTACAGAATAACCTGTATTTAGCAAATACAGTTCTGGACACCAGTATTAGCCATATTGTACACATAGCACACCCACGCAAAACATCTAATGAAATGCATGACTAGTGTCACTAGTTTAGTGCATAGTCTAGTGCTAGTCTAGCATGCATAACTAGTAACAGAACCATTTCTTAATGTATGTATAAAAAATAGAAACTAAAAATATTAGCAGAGTTAGAATGTTTGTTTGCTGTGTTTGATGTTCTGTTTGTGAGCTATTGTGTTGTGTGTGTGTTGTTCTATGTGTGGTGTGTGTGTGTGTGTGTGTGTGTGTTTTTTCCTTGTGTAACCCCTTATGAGGGGAATTTCCAAATACAATTGCTTAGTGCTTACTTACGTCACTTGAGGAACCCATGTACAAAGTTTCAAGGAAATCCATAAAAGAAATGAAAAGTTTCATTCCAA
Source organism: Tholera decimalis (assembly GCA_943138885.2). NCBI lineage: Eukaryota > Metazoa > Arthropoda > Insecta > Lepidoptera > Noctuidae > Tholera > Tholera decimalis. Next base: position 837,111 of record OW964557.2, on the reverse strand, counting down.
CTCGGATCCCCATTAGGAGGGAATTTTCCAAATATAATTTCTTGGTGCTCATCCACATTAGACATGGGCGTTATTAGTTATTTTTGATAACCGTTATCTAATCGGTATTTAGTGGCAATAACGTTATTGATAACGGTTGCTGAATAACGGTATCACAACTGCAGTTAATCTAACTATTCAGTTGTTGTATCGCTGTAGTTATGTACCACATGCCAGTACAAACTACGCTCAGAATTTAGTTATTAGTAGAATACTAAGGACTTTTAACAAAAACTTCTCCCATCTGGATATATTTAACTCCAAAAAAGGTATGTTTAGGAAGCTACTTTTATCCTCTGTACATGTCGATTTACCTAATCAGATCCTAACAGAAGTAAAATAGTATGAGATTAAGTATGGTACACTACAGGCATTCATCATACACCACATACCTACACACACACACACACACGCACCAAGACACATTCATTTAATACTCCCCATGCACACTTCTTAATACTGTATAATAATGTTAATCTTAAAAAAATATATTTCCTACATGTTTGTTACTAGTGAATAAATTGTAAATCCGTAATTGGCTGTAAGATTAGATTTAAGTTACTATAAAACATTGTTTTAAGAGCTGTGGATTTTGTTATAAATAAATAAATAAATTATTACAACAACTGGATAGCTAAAATAAGTACAGTATGGATAATGGATTAACAAGGAGTGCAGTAAAGGGATTATAACGATACTGGTAATTTCCCTTCATACCTTTCTTTTAGACTATCACATTTTTATATGAAAAATATACAAAAAATGCGGCGCATTTAAAAATCATCATATTTATATTGATTGCTAATAAACATGGCTCGCTAACTCACCTTCACCTAATAATCACTATCATGATAATATACTATGGTCAATTAATCAATCGTATTATGTTATTATAAATGCGAATGTTTGTGAGGATGTATGTATGTTTGTTGCTCTTTCACGTAAATACTACAGAATGGATTTCAATTTGGTAAGTAAATAGTTGAGATACTGGAATTATACATAGACTACTTTTTATCCCGGCATTCCCACGGAATCGGGATTTATGCGGGAAAAACCTCCCACGCGAACGAAGTCGCGGGCAGAAGCTAGTATCGTCATATTATTACAGTGTTACTTCTATATAACTATACTCAAGGGACTTCGCATATTTTGATATTATAGGAAAAAAACTGTATTAGAAAATGAAAAAGAAATATTTCAGACTTGTGTTAGAAATAACAAATCTTATTTGAACGCTATTGCGTAGTGTGTTTTTTATCATTTTCATCTGACGTCTTTTGCTGCATCAGTAATTTTGTTGTATTTTTTTAATTTGTGAGCAACTTAGAATATGGGAACATAATTATAGATAATCCATGAATCCTACTAATAACCGTCTACACGTGCAATTTGTAAATAAAAGAACAGATGTCGTAGAAAGTTCAGTATTTATGATGCAGACAGTCGAGTTTATTACGGACTAGAATAATAAAGTAACAAAAATACATATACAGCTCCGCAGTTTTTACTAATTTCGGCAACTTAAAAAGTACTTTTTAGGGTTCCGTAGCCGAATGGCAAAAAACGGAACGGAACGGAAGTTTCGATATGTCTGTCCGTCTGTCTGTCCGTCCGTCCGTAAGTCACAGCCATTTTATTCCAAAACTATTAAGACTATACACGTGAAACTTAGTAGGTAGATGTATCCTGTGAACCGCTTTCCGATTTTAAGAAAAAAAAATATTTAAAATAAAGGGGGGTCCCCATACATGGAACTAGAACTGAATTTTTTTTTTTTTTCAATAAACCTATATGTGTGTGGTATCTATAGACAGGTCTTTAAAAATGATATAAGGGTGTCTAAAACCACTTTTTCATAAAGTCAATCGTTTAAAAGATATAAGCTTCCAAAGTGGTAAAATGTGTCCTCCCCCTCTAACTTCTATAATAATAGAGTGATAAATCTAAAAAAATATATATATCTGTAGATCTTAATGTAAACTTTCAACCAAAATTGGTTTGAACAAAATCGGGTCAGCAGTTTTTGAGATACAGCTTATTTTCTAAAACCGCAAATATAACTTTGTAATTCATACAAACACTATGAAAAACAAAGTTATTTAGCGTAGTTGTAAAAATGTAACTAAGCTAGTTTTAAGATTTTTTTTTTATTCGTCAAATAAATATACCGGGTGATTCAAAAAAATGTATACACACTAAACTATCGTAGTTTTCCCGCTCTACAAGGCTAATGTTATATTTCTTCGCCAGGTGGCAGCATAATCGTCCCTCTATGTTATATTGTCAGTTGGAAGTTGTAATATCAACATGGCGGACGTACGTTTGAGTTTTGAAGAACGTAAGCAGGTTATTAAGTGGTACTGGAAGTTTGAGAATGTAAATGAAGTTCAAAGACAGTGGAGAAGGAAGTATGATACAGAACCACCTTCAAGATTAATAATTACACGTAACAGTGTGTGATGTGCATAAAGGTCGTTCAGGTCGACCTCGAACAGCTACAAGTGATGAGTCATCAACGGCAGTCTTGGAACTGTTTCAACGCTCTCCTAACAAATGTTCAAGGCAAGGGGCACGTGAAAGTGATGTAAGTGCTAGCAGCGTGCTACGCATTCTGAAGATACGCAAGTTTCGTGTTTACATTCCAAGGCTGGTGCAACAGCTAAGTGACGACGATCCAGATCGAAGGTTGCAATTTTGTGAATGGGTTCAGGAGATGGTGATACGTGAACCGGGATTTATGGGTAGCATCATTTGGTCGGATGAAGCCCAATTCAAACTTAATGGAACTGTCAATAGGCACAATTGTGTTTACTGGTGTGAAGAAAATCCTCACATTACAATTGAAAAAGCTGTAAATTTGCCTGGTGTAAATGTGTGGTGCGGTTTGTCTTCAAGGGGACTCATTGGACCTTTTCGATTTGAAGGCACTGTAACTGGTATTAATTACCTAACAATGCTTGCTGATTCCGTATTTCCTGCCATTCGTGCATTATACGGTAATGATATGTTTTATTTTCAACAAGATGGTGCCCCGCCGCACTATCACAGGGACGTACGAGCTTACCTGGATCAAAATTTGCCGGGCCAGTGGATAGGACGCAGGGGGCCAATCGAGTTTCCAGCACGCTCTCCAGACCTTACACCACTGGATTTCTTCTTATGGGGCACAGTAAAAAATGAGGTGTACAAACGTAAACCACGTAACCTAGACATTCTTTGGAATGAGATTCAAGCCGTGTGTAGAGAAATCTTATTGGACGTTTTGATACGATGTACAGAATCAGTGGTGACTCGTACTCAGAATTGTATTGATGCTGGAGGTCACCGATTTGAACAGTATTAACATTTGTTATTTATGTTTCATTTACATTGGACTTTCAGCATTCTAATTTCCTGAAATTTAACTTAAAAATAAATTTTCTATGGACGTTCAAAGTGTGTATACATTTTTTTGAAGCACCCTGTATATATTATATTATTATAGTTACTACGGAACCCTTCATGGGCGAGTCTGACTCGCACTTGGCCAATTTTTTTAATTTTTGAGCAACTTAGAATATGGGAACATAATTATAGATAATCCATGAATCCTACTAATAACCGTCTACACGTGCAATTTGTAAATAAAAGAACAGATGTCGTAGAAAGTTCAGTATTTATGATGCCGACAGTCGAGTTTATTACGGACTAGAATAATAAAGTAATAAAAATACATATACAGCTCCGCAGTTTTTACTAATTTCGGCAACTAAAAAGTACTTTTTATTAATGTACGTCAGAATCGCGGGTGTACTTTTCAGATCTGCCTAAATTTATTGCAATTATTTGGTGCCATCTGTGTACCTTTACGTACCTCTCTTGAAAATCTGTGTACCTACACCCGTAGAATGTAACGTAAAAGGTACCTCTTGTGTACCTGCAGAAACAAGTATTAAATAAACAAAATACTGTCAGGTTGCTGCGAAAAGTTAAAAAAAAAAACATTTTCTTTATATGAAGTTATTATTTACAAAATAAACAATCTTCAGTATTAATAACTTAAGTTAGATATTTAAAAAACCTATTAGAAAATAAACAACAGTTTTCCCATTTTAGAATTGTGAAGTATATATAGAATTAAGATGTTTGTCAGTGTTTTCAGAATCAAAATGAAACAAGAGAGAGTTTCAAAGGATTTTTTAAGTCATTTTAATAGTAACACGATGATGTGGGTTTGATCCCCACATAGAACAATAATTTGCGGTATCTATTAAAGCACAGGTCCGTTCCTGCGTGGAGTATTGCAGCCACTTGTGGGATGGCTCTGCAAAATACCAACTTGCTGCACTGGACTCGATCGAGCGCAGAGCTAAAATGCTTATAGGTGACGAGGTGCTATCGGGCAAGCTTCATAGTCTGGCTCATCGACGAATCGTTGCTTGCCTGTCGGTTTTCTATAGATTGTACTTCGGGGATGTGCGCAGGAGCTCCATGACCTGATTCCTCCATCTCCATTTCACTACCGGTTTACCAGACGCACGGCTGGGTACCATCCACACTTGGTTGATATACCGTCTTGTCGTACCAAGCGCTTCTCCTCTACATTTATTGTGCGCACAGTCAAGTTGTGGATTTCTCTGCCGGCTTCTGTGTTCCCTGCCACTTATGACCTTTCAGCCTTTAAAGCAGGAGTAAATAGGCATCTTCTGGGCTCGCTCGTCACATCTTAGACCTCACTTATCGCTTACCATCAGACGAGATCGAGGCCAAGAGCGGGCTCATCCCTAATAAATAAGTATTGTCCTGAATCTGTGTATAATTTGTGTCCGTTAATTTCATATTTTGATTCCCGGTATGGGCACACAATCACACTCACATTAATATTATAAAGGCGAAAGGTTGTGAACCGCGGGGCGCAGCTAGTAGTGACTAAATGTGACGTAGGTTCTGTATTCGGGATTCCTGGTATGGCCACAATACATGCTTAACGTGGAGGTTCTGGGTTCGATTACCGAAGATTTTTATTTATTATTTGACGTCGTTAGCATTTTATAAAATAGAACGTCAAAGAAAGAAAATTATTTTCTTTTTATTTAATTTTCGCAGCAACCTGAAAGTATTTTGTTTATTAAATACGTGATTCTGCAGGTACACAAGAGGTACCAAATCTACTTGTAGAGTGTACTTAGCTACATATATTAGTTAGCAGTACACCCGCGGTTCTGACATCAGGATGGCGGGTGTACCTAATTTTTAAAATATTACATTCTACGGGTGTAGGTACACAGATTTTCAAGAGAGGTACGTAAAGGTACACAGAAGGTACCAAATAATTGCAATAAATTAAGGCAGATCTGAAAAGTACCCTCGCGGTTCTGACGTACATTTTTATTATTTAATTGCTGTCGTTATTGAGACTGGGTGTAAAAGTCAGTTTATGTCTACACAAATATACCTTGCACTAAAAGCTATTATTAAACTGTGTTTGAATTGTCTATTTACACACTAAAATAAAGTGAAATTATAGAAAATTAACATTAAAAATCAGTTACTACAGCTATATTTACATGTAGTGTACATAGTGCTAGCCCAGGCTCCATATATTTCTGGAACATCTCTTTTAATAAACAACTACGATTACGCACTTAACTTTTATAAAATAAAGAATTTGAATTGTCTCTTCTCAAAAAATAATAAATCGTCTCAAATCTCCAAAAACAGAAATCATAAAACAATTAACAAGTTCTTCATATAACCGACAAGAAAACCGACAACCGACATTGGTACAAGTATAATTCACTCAATAATTCGAAACAGACACAAACAGAAACATGTTGGCCACCTACGCGTGATTTTTTTTAAATTTTATTTGGTGAAAAAACGTCATTACATTAAACATAATAATAATAAGTAAGTTATAAAAAAAAACCAATATACCTAATCACAAAATCATTTTCCACATTTAGCTAAGAGGTATGATGCGATGAGGAGTCAAGCTAGTTAGGTGCATAGGTATTATTCACATTTCAAGTAAACTATTATATCTTTATAACTCTACAAACTTTCAAATTAGTCAGCAACTTCAAAATGACTGGTGTCTAATATATTCAGTTCCTTAATAACTTTAGTTCTAAAAGTATTTCTATTTAGCAAAAATATCTGTGATAACCAACAAACACATCAAAACTGTTCATCATTAGACCAGCAATTGGTATATACAACCATATTATTTCCTTAAGATATCCATGATAACCAATAGATACCAACAAAACGATAATCGCATCTTCTCTTTCTTGCACCTAATTATCGGCTAAGTGTAAGGGGGAAGGCATGGTTGCCAGTTGCCGGTTGGTTATCATCGGTTTCGGTTTCGTAGTTGCGCGTTTAGTTGTAGCTACTCGCTCGCTACCTCACCTGCACACCTACACCTGCATCTGCAGAGTACGAGACTCTGCAGATGCAGGTGTTTGATAACCGTTGCCGGTTGAGACGATACCGATACCTAATGTAAGCCATACACACTACGGTCTACCGGAGAGGTTATCTGTGCAGGTTTGCCTGCGCAAGTCAACCGAACATTGGTAGCGTGTATGGGGACGTTCCGGTGTACCGGAGCGGTCTTCACTTCTTTTTGCGATGGCATCGAATGAGGACAATGACGCGCTGGCATTGCTAGGCCTTGCTTTAATTTTGAAGATAAAAGAAATATATAAAAAATTAATAACAATAAATTAAATAAATAAAAACAAATCGTAGTACCACAGATTAATACGGTACGCATCATCACCAGATGCCCCAGACTTTACTTTAAGATTGGTCATATTTCTTCATTTCCTTCCTAACATTGCTTCTTAAATTATTGATCTTTCACACAACTACTTCTTTGTTCGCATCTGGCTCAATTTCTCTCAATTTTTCTATAAGTAATCTATAAGCAGCTTCTGTTTTGTCTCGATTATGATAATCTTTGTTTTTAATTTGCCAAAGACATGGATGACCGATAATTATTTCGATAATTCGATAAGCGTCAATAGCCTAAGGGATAAGGTGTCGGACTTGTGATCGAGAGGTCACGAGTTCGAACCCCACCCATTACACTATTGAACCCACTCCAGACACAATCATATTTAGCTTAGTTGGTCGGGTTAACAAGATGGCTAGTAATGTGAATTCTAACCACATTATTAGCTATCTTAAAAAAAAAATTGCATAAAATCTTCAAGGATTTTTTTAGTTGAATCTGGTGGCACCATTTTCTATTGCTGAATTACGTGGCATTCGTGGCAATACGATGCGAGCGACGAGACAACCGTCCGAAAGAAACACTAGAAAACAACTGACGCGACCTGCGCAGGCGACCGGAGTACACGCACACACGCACAGGTACACCGTACGGTGTCACTCGAAAGAATTGATTTTCGATCTTGCGCCGGTCGCCTGCGCAGGCTCAAAAAACTGCACAGGTCTATTCCCACACACATTCCGGTCTACCTGCGCAGGCTTACCTGCACAGGTGGACCTTTCCGGTGGACCGTAGCGTGTGTGGCAGCCATTACGTTATTGCTACGGCAATCGTTTTCAGTTGCGTTTTGTTATAACTAGTGTTGCCAGGTGACCCGATTTTCGCGGGACGTCCCGATTATTAGGGGTCTGGGGACGCGTCCCGATTTGCCGCTGATCGGGACGCCAAATGTCCCGATAAATAAAAAAATTAACAATAAGCATTATTGTTAGAAAAAATAAATCAAATTACGCATCACATTATCATGTTGGTTGTAACAATGCGCTCAAAATAACACGCATCAGATCACTAGTGCTATATTTTGTTACTTTACTCGCTCCAGAACCTTAGCCAAGTAACAAAATTTTCTATTCTACAGCATCAGAGACACGATCGTCTGCGTTTACACTTTGACTTTGCTCAGTCAATCAATTTTTGTTTTCTCTATCAACGACACGCCTGTGGGCGCATACAATTTGGTTTTACTCAATCATTGATCTTCATTCGTCCATTAATTCGGTATCCGTCAGATCATAATAATTATTACTGCGGTTTATCATAGGGGTTTTGCAATTTTAATAGCAGATAAAATATAAAAAATATAAATCAGGATATCATGAGTATCATGTCTTGAATACGAAAAATTACCATTATTTTGTGACCTTCAAAAGGTCATAAAATAACGGTAATATTAAGTAAACAATTGAGCTGAATTCTGAGGATCGAAGATCAGTTCGTGGTATTCACATGCAGCAACTTATTTAAAGAATTGTCAAATGATAAAGTTACGAAAATAAAAAAGACTGTTGTGCATAGTACAAAAATGTCTCATTACACCAAAGACCAAATATGAACTCAATGATAGCAAATTAGATATATTTAAAAAAATTAATGAGTTCTTCAACATGGATCAATTTTATGAAGAAGTGTGTAGTACAGTCAAAGACTTGGTAAAAGTAGCAGTGCAGAAATAAGATCTGACGCCGCTATAAAAATGGCAAATCATTTTTAAAGAGAATCAAGACTGCAAATAATCTGAAGTTATTTTCTTTTTAACCGTCATCAAAAAAGGAGGAGGTTTTTTATGTATGTTACCTCACAACTCGAAGACGATTGGACCGATTTGGAATTTTTTTCAACGTTGAAAGGGTATAGTTTCTAGTTGATGCCATTGTTATGAAATCAGGATCTGAAGATGGGATTCTGGAGTAATAGAGGAAACTCTTCAAATATTATAGGCACACCTATAGCGTTTTGGTTATTTCGAATAGTACCTTGTGCAGTTGTTCTTGAAACGCACCTTTTGGGGAAGTGGAACTGATGATGAAGACCACAGATGGCCACCGAAACTACTCAATAATAAGTATTTTATGGATTGCGATTCGATTACTTGAATATAGATGGTAAGCACTTAATGCTCGTCACAATGCATATGGTGATGTAGAGCTGATGGTGAAGTACAAGGAGAACTCCTCAAAAATTAACGGCTCTGCATCGGGAAAATCAATATTTTGTAAAAGGTGATAAGTATTTCACATTTTGGCTTTTGTAACTAGATAAGTTACAAACCCACCCACTAAAAATCATGAAAAAAAATTTTAGCATAAAATAAAACCGACTTCCACATTAAAACACTACAAAGCCATGAATAACTTTAATTTCAGAAGGCGGTGTCAAAAAAAAAGAAAATACAAAACCAATAAGACCGACTACCGAAATTAAAGTTATTTTTGGCTTTGTAGTGTTTTGATATGGAAGTCGGTTTTATTTTTTGCTAAAAGGTTTTTATGACGTCAATTTCTCGAGTGTCGGACGCGGCAACGGAAAGAGTATTTTCACAAACCAACTCTTAATTTTATCTGTGAGGTGACACCGGAACATGTCAAAGCCGAGATTCAAATATAAACTAACTTCAGCATGGCTTGCGGTGAATTTCTACGTAATAAAAAACAAGGGCATTCTAAAGGCAGCAAAAGTAATGGACAAAATAAATAAATAAAAAATTAATTATCTGTAAACTACTTTCATACTTAACTTTGTTGATTTTCACTAATATATCAATAATGACCTATAGGTAATTTTATGGAAATGGGTAATGTTTTTTATTTAGGCCTCCTCAAATGGAGTGGTGTCCTGGAGACCGGATCCTGGAGATACCCGCGCAGCTACAGACTTAAGTGACGGTAATACTAAGAGTGCAACTGTTACCCAAGGTGATACCTGCCTGGACACCGCTCCATTTAGTTCTGTTTTCCATAAACTTGGTTGGACACGCTTCCACGTGTTTAGTCTATCAAGCAAGCCTGACTATAACATTTTTTTAGAATAAAGATTCATTGTTTTATATACGACGAAAACGAATAAATTAGCATTACTTTTAAAAAAACCTTTTTTTTGTATGTCCCGATCTACAAACCTAAATCCCGATTTTCTTTAACTTTTGTCCCGATTTAAAACAAATCGGACCTGGCAACACTAGTTATAACTGACACATGTCTAATCCAGTTCACATGAGAAACCCATGTTCAAAGTTCCAAGTGAATCCTTGAAGGAATAAAAAGTTTCATACAAACGCTGAACACCCTTTTTACCCCTTAAGAGGTGGTATTTCTAAAAAAATCTTCTTTAGTGTTCTTTTACACTCCCCAAGGAACACTGCCAAATTTCGGCTTTTTGCGCACAGTAGTTTTCTGTCAGTCAGTCACTCAGTAACGGAAGAGTTTTATATAATATTGATTGATGACAACAGAATGTCTATATTTTTATGTCTTCAATTTTCAGGTGACCACACAGCATGTCTTTGGGACGTAGCAGAGGGTGCTCCCAAAAGGGTTCTAGTGTTCTCAAGTCACACGCGATCTGTGAAGACTGCGGTGTTCCGGCCGCAGGAGCCCTCGGTGTTCGCCACGGGCGCCCGGGATGGACACATCCTGGTTTGGGACATCCGCGCCAGCAACCAGCCCTCCGTAGTGCTGAAGCCGGACAACTGCCTCATGAACTGCCATTCCAGCTTCCAGCCCAAAACGCCCGGCTCGCACGGCAAGCGACCTCGTATTGACACCCAGCGCACTACCAGCATCACGGGGCTCGTGTTCCAGGACGACTGCACGCTCATCTCGTGCGGCGAGTGCGACGGCAACATCAAAGTGTGGGATCTGCGCAAGAACTACAACATTTACAAGCGAGAACCCCTGCCCAAGCACTCCATCCCTTACTGCGGCAGCTCCACTAAAAACGGCTACACCAATTTGATCATAGACGACGCCAGAGTGAGGCTGTACGCCAGTTGCATGGACAACGTCATCTACTGTTTCAACATATCGACTTACAACGCGATGCCGGAACAGCGGTACGTCGGACACGAGAACAGTACGTTCTACATCAAGACGTGCCTCAGCCCCGACAGCATGTACCTGGTGAGCGGCAGTAGCGACAAGCACGCGTACGTGTGGAACGTGAAGAGTTCGTCGCCCGTCGTGCGGCTGGCGGGCCACTGGGCCGAGGTCACCTGCGCCGCCTGGTGCGCCCGCCCGCTCACCAAGCTCGTCACCTGCAGCGACGACGCCCGCCACAAGATCTGGCGCGTCGGGCCCGAGCCGGACGCGGGCCGCGCCGGCGGGCCGAGCGGGCCGGGCGGGCAGGCCGGCCGGGCCGAGCCCGTGGCCCGCGCCGCGGTGCCAGGCCTGCACTGGGGCACGCCCAGCTCCCTCAAGCGCCGCCAGCTGGGCACGCCCGGCGAACGCAGTGCCAAGCGCATGCGTTGGAACGCCAGCCCCACCACCAGGAAAACTAAACGATGCCTCGCCGACCTCATGAACGCTTCCAGAGACCCTGACGAACCAGAAACGTCAATAAAAAGACTGAAATTAGATACACTGCCCGAAGAGAACGAGCCGAACTTGCTGCCGGCGGGAATAAAACGTCACGGCGACTGTCTGGAACAGAGTCCGCCCACACATTGTCGGATGGAAGCGTCGAGCGACTGGTGCTACATACCGAAAGCGGGCTCCTCGTTCATGACGCCCACTAAGAATTATGAAAGTAAAAACTGCAAAATGTTATCGCCGAAGGGCATGAAGCCGCTATCTCCGACGACTTCGCACAACAGGTCTCCCATGCAGGTGTCTCCCGGGAAAGTGAGGATCATATCGTTCAGCCCGCCCACTAAGGACCTGCCAAACTTCGTATTGGACGGCGAGGCGCCTCACTTGCGACTCATGTCTCCTGTGAAGAAAAAGGACTCGAGCACAGACTGGCTAACGCGCATGAGCCGCGAAAGGAGAGGGAAGTGCCCCGACGTCGCCGACAAGCCCAACATCCCAGCCCCTCTTAGCCCCAAAGAAAATATCCCCACACGGAGATCGTCCGTGTCGGAAAGAACTCTCAAATCCAATAAGAAAAGTAGAACTTTACTGAAATATTTTAATGTTACTGTCAAAGAGAAATAGTTCTAGTGTAAGTAATCGAAAGGACTGATTTGAAATTAAAAGATTAGTTATTTTTTTAATATTATATAATATAAATAGTCAATACCGGATGACATTTTTTACCGTCTCGAAAATAATATGGTGTATTGTGTAAATGGAACAGAAGCCATACACGAGAATATTTGAAACGCGAGCGGCTCGTGCGCCTGAAAAAGGATATTAAAGAAGCCGACGGCACATACGACGAGAGTGCTGTATACCTACCTATCGACTGGCTTCAAGGAATAAGATCGCTCTACAAACTCATTTATAAAACCTGGGCATTTAATAGAGTGCATATAATTTGAATTTAGTTTTTTTAACGATTAATATTAGATTTCGGTTTTTATTGTTCTATCTTTAAAAGTTTCCTTCAAATGAGTACTATTCATTGATAGATCAATTTCTTTATTTTTTTTTCATCTATTATACCCTATTTTTTCTAGACAGTAAAAAAGTCATTCGGTATGTTTTCAGATGTGATCTTTAAGGTAGGGGAAGTTGAGACCTGACCCAATGTTCATGTCTATCGGGAATATTCCCAATAGTCTGTTGTAGACACTTGATTTTAAGTTGATAATGTTGTTGTTAAAGGCCCTTGTACGCTGCAATTGGAAGGCTTGAGTCATTCCTTGCAGACTCGTCAAAATTGCTTGGTAGTTTGATTTGCATGTGGAGAAGATTGTATTCTTTGACAGTGGCCAATCTGTACAAGCTACTCTGATGAACGATTGATACTGTGTTGATATTAAGCTTTATCAAACAAAATTCTGTTTTTTATGATCTGATTGATGACATCTTGTGAAGCAGGATTGGAGGTGGTTAATAAACTTGCAAGCTTATAGAATGCAACCATTGGCAGTTTGAAGGAGCACGGGGTGACATTGCTGGTCCTGTTCCTCAGGGTCAGACGCCTCAGTATAACTTCAACAGCCCAGGAAACTTGACCCATGGTATTTTTGCTCTTTATAGCTGACAGAACCTGTTCAGCATTCTTGTCCTCATAGTCTAGAATTTCGAATTTGATGTGCTTTGTTTGAGTGTGTTTAAAGTAGAAATAAGTTATGCTATAGCTCATATTTATAATATGGTCAATTTAATAAATGTATTTAAACATTCAAAATTACTTGAAATACAAAATAATTTTAATCTGTTAAGTTCCAAATTGAATTACTTGTTAGTGATAATGTTCCTACGATCATGGTATAATAATATACTCCGCCTACTATTCTCTTCCCACGATGGCCTAAGACTACGTCACGATAAATGTTACCATTAATTGTCCTTTTCAGTAAATTTAGGTAGTTTCTAATTCTATTAATGAAAATAAATTAGGAACTAGCTTAACTATTTAGTTTACCGTACCTCATCTTTTTTCATCTTTTTCCGCACTAAAAAAGTTTGAGACCCGCATCGCACCTGATGGACGTATAAAAAGAACATAAAAGGCCAGTCACGTGACCCGGCTGTCACGGGAAGAGAATACCAGGCGGAGTATATTATTATACCATGCCTATGATAATGTTGTAGAGTCTACAACATGTAGACTAAAGATTGAGGGAGATACAAATGTTTTATTTTTGGACAGTATTTTTGACAACAATAGTACAAACCGCTAAACCTTGACTGCAATAGAACTCATTCCGTGAGCATTTTTGCATTTCTTATTATTTAGTTTGGCTCTGTTGTCTCCCATCGACACCGCATGGACCAACACCGTGATAAGGTATACGGAGCTCCATTGTCGTACTACTCATAATTTATTGCATTTGCAATATTATTAATTTCTGTATGTAATTAAATCAATGATAACAAAATAAATGTTTTTTTTTTTCTTAGACAATAAGTTTATTAAAAGTATATTCAGATGAACGAGGACACCACAGGATCGTCCGGTTAAGTAGTAACCAGCTTTAGTGTGCTGAACTGAGTGGCCCTAAAGAAAAAAAAAACTAATTTAGGCGACACACCCAAGAAAATGTCCCCACTAGGTTATGCAATGTCGGAGACTAGTATTGCCACGAAGCTGTGTCCCGCCCCAAATAATATGCAACATTAGTAGTATAATATATCGAAGTTCACAAGTGTTAACGAGTAGTAGTAGGTCTTAAAGTGACATAAACCAATATCCGTGAATTGCATTAAAATATCGATCCAGGCCCCGCTGGCCACCACTGTCTGGTGAATCTACCTACTCTCCTCCGGAGAAAAGCCCTAGGGACAGCAGGCGAGTATGGAAGTACAGTCTTCAGGTTGGGACGAGATGTGCGGTATTTCTTTGCACCTACTCATGGTTTGCTTCTCATCGTGCAACCCATCGATCTGCGCTGATGCAATTTTTGACGTGGTACGTCGGGCAATGGAATATTTTATCCCATTTTAAGATGTCCCACTTGGCTATGAGGCTCGGCCTTGCTATAATGCAGGGGTTGTTGCCGTTCGTCCACACTGCGGACGACTGGGAAAGATGCGTTCTGTTCGTTCACAGTGTAGACAAACAGAACGCAACATTCCCAGTCGTCCGCGCCTCGTTTGATGTCTAGTTTAAGAGCCAGAGCCACAGATAACTTTAAATAAGTCAGAGCTAGTGCACAAGCCGAATTGGGCAGGCAGCAGGCTTACCAGGGCTGGGCCTTGGCCCGCAGTGGAGGCAGTACATTGAAGATAACGTTTAACTCTGCCGCTAAGGTCTAGTATCCGGTAGTAAGCCTTCCCTAGTTAGCTATCTCCTATGTTAAAGCCGAATGGGACACTGGCTTACACCACGCAAGAAAAAGCAAATCTATGTATTTACCTCCCTCTTCAAAATTCACGTCTTGATACAGGGTCAAATTAACCACCTAACATACTGTGGAGGTCTTATTGTGATTTAACCCTTTGACCGCCACGGTTCGCGCAGCGAAAGTGCACGGCGCACGCTGTACGCCAAGCCATTTTTTATCACGGCAAGCTAGTGATGAGGTTAAACTCGGATATTACTAAATATCGATAAAATTATAATCCATAATATTTATTGATTTTCGCTATAAATATTTATTTAATAAATAAATTTATATACATTTATATTCACGAGAACACGCTTAATATGAATCAATGCTAAAATTGGCTAAACTAATATTTGACTAATATCCAGTAATAAGTATGGTATCCTAAAATGAGATTACTAATATATTCAATATTATGAATATTGAATATATATATGATTTGACCCTAATATAACATCTCTAGTACCACAGTCCACAGACACATATCATAAACATACCTACTTAGTTACCAAAACGGTATTTTTGGGTAGTACCTACTTGTGAGGTTGTACTTACATCTATATCAAATTCAGGGTCATATTCGAATACAAATTCATCATCGTCACCCTATAAAACACATAACAACTCCTCGTGTGTATAATAACTAATTTTCAAAAAATTTCGGTCAACACCAAACATTGCAGGTAGGAACCAATAAATGAACGAGTAAGCCGAATCGCTAACTATGAATATTTGTAATTAAATTATCTTAATAGTTGAAGTTGTTTTTCTGTTTATTTTTGATGCTCGAAAATTATAAGATTATTCGAAAAATAAAAAAAAATGTCTCATGAGTTTTATACAAAATAAGAATTAATAAAAAAATGGGTTTTCCCCCTATAATTGAACACTGATCCCCAATTAGTTGAACTAAGATTTTGATATGACTTAAGAGAAGGCGTAGAAATTGTGTACCTAATTTATTAGTGTATTTTAATGAAAATAATAAAAAAATAAAGGAAAAACTTGTTTATTTAATAAAATAATTAGGTAGTCTAAAATGACATAGTATTCTATACCTTAGTAACAAATTAGGAAAATACTTGACGAAAGAAGGTAGAAGAACTTTTCAAAAAGGTACTAGGTACCTTTACAAGTCTAACTTAAAACTAGTATAACATCTATTAAAAAGAAAACCTTCTCTATAATAAAAATAATTCGTACATATTGAGATCACAATTGTCAAAAGTAATCATCCACTTCACCCAGTTCGAGGATATGGCAATCTCTTGGTTATAGCTGACATCAATACTTCTTCCAAATCTTCGGTAGATGGTTCAACAAAATATGTCAGTGTCAGGTCATCAAATTTGCTTGCTTTCCTTCGCAGACTTCTGGGGGGCGTTCATCTTTTGGTTCCACTACCCTACATTATTTATTTATTTAATTTCATTTATTTTTGATTAAAATGTTTTTATTTTGCAAATTGTTCAGAATTATAACTAATTTTTAGTATCTGTATTGATTGCAGTCAAAGCATCATGTAGCTTAGTAAATGAATATCGACTATAACCTCATCACTAGTGTCGCTTTAAAGCGACTATGGCGTCTGGTGGGCCTATATTTTTACGAGTTTACAGATGGTCTTGGAAAAATTTAAATTACAGGATTATACGCCAAAGAACAAGCTTTTCTTTTATTTACTTTAATTTAATGAAGTATGGGGATGATATTAAAAAAAAACTGTTAAAATATTCATTGACTTTATTTCCTGTAAATAAGGGTCGAAATTGGTGTCACCTACAGGCGTCGTTGGCGGTCTGGACACTTTTTTTTGTTGTCGCCTGTAGGCGACGTTGGCGGTCAAAGGGTTAATAATACCGATTCACGTTAAAGTAAAGCCGTTTGTAGTCTAGACATGAACAAGGCCAGTGTGCCGCCGGAAGGAATACCTGCCCAAGTCCTATAAAGCTGTCACCTGTATTGACTCGCCTGTATCGCCTTTCCCTCAAAACCAGAAGTGATGTCGGTGTCCTAGAAAGTTTGCTAATGTTCAATCATTATCCAAAATGGGTAGCTGTGCTGGTCCTGAATATTATAGACTAATCTCCATACTGTGTAAAGTGATGAAAAGGGTACCTACTTCAACAAGTTGCTGGCATACTTTTGTAACGTATTGCTGACGTATTTTTGTAAGAGGATCCGATGGCGGAACAAGAGTTCAAATTAAAAATGAAGCGGACCTGGCAACCCTAAAGAAATTAATTTGACTAGGTACCTCACTAACGTATTACTCGTTTATGCACGTTAAAATTATTTGTAAAATCAAACTAACATATTTTTCTCTATGTATCACTTGCCTTACATTCCTTGCATTCTCTGTGATGAATTTTTTTTCAAGTCTACCCACATGCTATAATTATAAGTCAATTACTCATTCTAATATTATTTTGTACGAAATAAGCTCACCTTCCGCGCACACACAGTTTTACAACAATAACACACAGCTCTGCACAAAAACATCTGATTATTACTCACAAAAAAAACTTACTACACTTAACACATTAACTCAAACAAACATCTGGATTAGTCAACCAACAAATCTGTATTCATACTTGTTTTTAAATGCCAAGAATACATCGTTTAGTGTAAATATTGCTGCAATTATTACATTGGATTGTCAAATGGATCCGATATTACATAAAACGCCCTGTATATTACATAAACACGGAAGAGATACTGTCTTTGTCAAAACCCTCCACGATTTGGTCTATTTATTTGTGAGATCTCAAGCCTGCCACCTTAGATTTTTTTCTATTACAATTCGCAGCCTTAAATGACGTATTATCTGACCTTGACGGTATTTCTTTTTGTGAATCAGTTATGTGTGACCCCCAAGATTGTTCCTCAATATTACCAGCCAATAATACTATTACAGTGTTGTGCCAAAATATCCGAAGCGTTAAAGCTAATTTCTCTGGGCTGTTAACATTGTTGGAACGTATTGACACGGATCCTGATATTATAGTTTTATCCGAGTGCTGGCTCTCTTGCAATCCTATCATACCGGTTCTTAATGGTTACAACTCTTTTTTTACCTTAAATAATCATAACCAAAATGATGGAGTAATTGTTTATATTAAATCAAACTTAACTAGTGTGAAAATTAAGGAACCGGTTACACATGACTCTAGTTGCTTAGTGATCACCATAGGTGTGGACTTAGTCATAATCGCTGTTTACAGACCATACGCTTTCAGAGACCCATCAAATTTTATTACATCTTTAGACGGTGTATTAAATGAACTTAAGTCTTATAAAAATATTTGCCTGCTTGGTGATATTAATATAGATATTGGTCAGGAAAATAAATTAACATATACTCTGGACTATCTAGATCTCTTAACTCATCATGGACTTTACCCAGGGCATACATTTCCAACACACGGAGCCACTTGTTTGGATCACGCTAATATAAAGGCCGTATTACCTATTAAGGTTCTTGTTCTGGAAACCACTGTTACAGACCACCATGCACTTGTAGTAGCTATCTCGATGAAGAAAACTGCCCCAAAACAACGTTCTTTTACAACTAAAGTCGATGAAGAGAGTCTAGCATATGATATGGATAAACTCAACTTTGACGCCGTCTTCACAGCACAGGACCCCAATCTTGCTGCTAAATTACTAATAGAGCCCATAATCTCTACTTTATCTGCAAACACCTCTGTTACTCCACTTTCAAGAAGACGTAGACCTATTAAAGCCTGGATCACCCCGGGAATACTAAAATGTATGCGCCATAGGGATAATCTTAAAAAACAGCATAAGAAAAATCCCAAGAACGAAGTTCTCGCTATCTCCTGCAGGAGATATCATAACTTCTGTGTATCTCTTTTAAGACGAGCGAGAATTAATTACGAAAAAAAGGAGTTGGAAACAGCTGGCCAAAAATCCAAACAATTATGGAAAGCAATTAAATCAATTACAAATACTAACAAGCCACGGGATTCTGCATCTGCTTTACTGGAAATTTGCGTGGATAAACAGGACTCAGTCAACGACATTAATTTGTACTTTGCGAACATAGGGAAACAACTTGCGGAAAATATAAAAAAAGTTCCATCGCCCTCTTTCCCAGTTATTTCCACCCTAGATTCGTTTGTACTGCTTGACACGGACGACGCTGAAGTAAATGCTTTGATAATGTCCCTGAAAAACGAATGTGCGGTTGGTTATGACGGCATCTCCTCGGGTTTCTTAAAGAAGTATAGGACTATTATTGTTCCTCCGCTCACCTATATTTGCAACTTGAGCATGAAGACAGGCATTTTTCCAGACCTGTTTAAAAGAGCCCTCCTTCATCCTATTTTCAAATCAGGGGATCGAAAGCGTGTTGAAAATTACAGACCTATTTCGGTGCTACCAGCGTTATCTAAAATCTTAGAGAAAATTATTAACATTCGATTGATCAATTATTTAGAATCACATAAATTACTTTCAAAAAATCAATTCGGTTTCCGGAAAAAGTTATCTACGTCTGATGCAGTACATAACCTGGTAGATCACATAGTAAGAAAGCTTGATAAAAAACAAAAATGTCTCGCTCTGTTCCTGGATCTTACTAAGGCATTCGACACGGTTTCAACTCCTATCCTCCTGAAAAAACTGGAAAATCTGGGAATAAGAGGCACTCAGCTATCTTTATTTCAGAGCTACCTTGAGAATAGATCTCAGTGTGTAAAGATAGGGTCTCAAATCAGTTCATCGTTGCAAATTGCTTACGGAGTGCCTCAGGGCAGCATCCTTGGATCGAGCCTGTTCTTGTGTTACATAAATGAGTTATGTAATCTCTTCATAGAAAACGGAGAAATTTTTTCCTATGCGGATGATACGGCAGTCGTTTTTTCGTCGGGATGTTGGGCTGAAACGTATCGACTAGCACAGAAAGGTTTTGATGCTGTTAATGACTGGCTTAATCTTAATCTACTTACCCTAAACGTCTCTAAAACCAAGTTACTTAGCTTCTCGATTCGCAAGTCCAAGACCCCATCTGATGAGCTCCTCCAAATTAGGTCTTCTGATAAAATAATAGAAAAAGTAACGCATATAAAGTATCTTGGCATAGTCATAGACGACAACTTAACATTCAAAAATTATATTGAATGCCTATCTAACCGTGTTCGAAAACTTATATATATATTTAAACAATTGCGTCAATCCGCTAATACAAACGTTATGAAGATGGTATATCAGGCGCTATGCCAATCAATTTTGTGTTACTGCAACTCCACCTGGGGAGGTGCTGCGAAATCTAATCTGATCAGGATTGAGCGCGCCCAAAGAGCGGTCCTCAAGGTCTGTTGTTTCAAGCCCCGCTTATTTCCCACAGACGAACTCTTTGAATACTGCCAAGTGTTGACTGTGCGACAGTTATTTATTTTGGCGATCGTGATGAAGCAACACGCTTTGACTGAGTATCTACCTGCGCTCACGCGTCGTAACCACCTTGTGGCCACATCCGCTACTACTAAGACAGCCTTCAGCCGTCGATTCTCTGTTTTCCTTGGCCCTTACCTCTATAACAGTATCCATAAGAAATTAGATGTACACCAACTTAACCAACACAATCTCAAGATAGTTGTTCAGGATTGGCTTCTTAAGCAATCTTATAATGCAACAGAAGATCTGTTGCAAGTACTGAAATAGTTAACCTAATCCCGCAGACAAACATTTTATACACACGCACATACACCACATCACACCTCACACAACACACACCACACCATACCATTGTTTGTAACTGCACTAATCTCTTAAATTTCTTATTGTATCTTAATTTGCTTGCTTATCTTGTAATTTAGTATTGGTATCATAAAATTATTTTGTGTAAAACAGTTTCTGAGAGGTGAAATTCTGGTGACCTGTAATACAGGTTTTGATTACCTACCACAGGCACCAGTGTTTCTCGGCCAATGTACTTGTGTTCTTATGTATGCCAATAAATAAATACCTTGAAGACAATGAGCTCCGCAGTAACCACCGTCGTTGGGTCTACCGGAGATCTTGTGTACGTTACGCATTCTTGAGGCGAGGCCTTTGAAAAACACCGTGAAGCACTTGCTGTGCCTTCGATATCTCAAGTTACCTGCTGGCTTAGGCAACTGAATTTACGACTTCTGAGTGAACGGTGGATCCGAGTGGTCATCGATGGCTCCTCTCGTATCTTATGGCTATTAATGCCAGTTTTCCTCAAGGGTCTGTTCTTTCTGTGACTCTTTTTTTATGTAGCATATCAATGGGTAGGCTTTCTATATGTATATGAAAGTACTCTGTGGTGGGGTAGGCACTTCAGATGGGAGCAGTTAGTTAGGTACGCGGAGGACAGCACAATCTTAGAGAGATGCCTACTTATGCAGAGCTAGAGATGGCAAGGACGAAATTGCCATTCTTAGAAAGGCCATGGTAGAGCGCATGAATTTGACCTTAAATAACAAAATCTCTTTTCCAAATAAGGCGATGACATCTGGTCATATTCAACGCTCCGGAAACAGTCTTATCTCTTCAGCGCCAAAAGAACCTGAAAGAGAACTAATAATGATTTTATGAATGAATACACATTATTATAAAACGTAACAAAATGGATATTACACTTTTTCTTCACACAAATGAGTAATCAACGTAAGTAGTTTTTTTTTTAATTTTCTAGCCTCCTTACTGCCCCGATGCTGGCCAAAGACCTCCCTGAAATTCTTGGTGCGGTCTCGATTCTGCGCCAATACGCCTTACAATTCTTAAAGGAAGGCCTCCAGGTAGTCCCACCAGCACGTCGAGGCACCATTCCTGAGTTTTGTGGGCTCACAGCTATTCTGCCACGCAGCAGACGTCTTGCATAGTACCATTTAGTTGGGGTATTCAGGTATTCTTTTCAGCCACGTCAACTATTTGCGTTTAGGTGCGCAGTGTGATGCTAACGCGGTCCATTAATTTAACTTCCACTATGTGTACCACGGATGTGTACTTAGGTAGTTGAATAAAATAAGAAAAAGTGACACAATATTTTAAATTGAGCTAATACCTACTGATGTGTTAACCTCGATACGAGGTCCATTACTTCTTTTGTGTAAGTATTAGGATAGAAAAACACCAATTTCGAGTTATACTTTTTTATTATGTTAATATCAAAAGAAAATAATGCTAGTAAAATCCTGTATCTTTAAATGTGGCATCGTAATTCAGCTCTAGAATAAGTTCCGCTCTGACGGCACTGTAGGGCGCCGGGTCGCAGTAGACGCGGGGGTGCGAGGCGCCGTAGCCCTCGTACTGCGTCACCAGCGAGGAGGCCGAGTAAGACGCGGGGGAGTTCACGTGGCCACGCGCCGCTCCCAGCTCCTCGAGTGCCATATCATGGATCATCTGTCCGTAAAATGGCTGGTGTAAAACTTCACGGGACGGTTGGCTCGTGGGCACGCGAGTAGGCCAGTTCTCAAACTCGCTGTCTGACAAGTCCATAAGTAAATAAGACGGTGAGTGCAAGTCCGCGGAAGTCGCGCGCCTTGCGTTCTCCTCACACACTTCCTTGTACAGGTTCACAAACGATATGGGAGAAGAATCGGGACTGGGAGGGATTGGACCCAGTTTAGGCAACGCTTTCTTTAACTTCTTCGGTATTATGAATTTCGGTTCCACGGGATTCTTTCTCAGAGGTCTCCGAAGAACTATTAGAGAGTCCATTTTTAATAAAGGGTTTCATTTAGATTATGTTTGGCTTCTATTCTGTTCGACTATAGGTATTTTTGTCATAGATGATACATATATTTTTGTTTAGAGCGGTGGTGTCAGTGCCCAAAGAGAATGTAGTACACTATGTCAGTGCCGACAATTCTGCCTTATGTCAGACAGTCAGATGTGGTAAAGAAAAAAACATGTGTTATCTTTGGTGATAACAAGCAAAAATGATAATAAAAAGCTTGTACATAGACGAACTTATAGAGTTACAACTTTAGTTACAAATATCAATAATCTAATAAAACCATCAAAGATGATTAGAAGAATAGGAAGCTTTGCTGAGAAATCTGCGTTTGCTTGCAGAGAAGGGAAGTTAAGGGTTAAAATAATTATAAAAATTATAGGAATAGCTATTGTTAGAGCAGTTAAAATATGCTCCTAAGTACCTTCAGCTGAATTTTCTGAAGAAACGCCAGAAAACAGTTCCCTGTTAGGAGACAACATATTATCGGTAATAGAAACTATGTAGGTATGTGGATATAACCATGGCTTAGGAATTCGATTGACTTGCGTGGTAAAAAGCACCTTTAACTTTTCCATTAAGCATAGATACCAACCATGAAGTCAGCAAGCTCTATTTTAGAAGCCATAGCGTAGCGCTGGAATTGTTAGTTCAACAGACTGACGAAACAGCTTTTTGATTATTTAATTTTAGGCATGGGAGATTTTATAATTTAAAATAACTAACTAGTTAGTTAAGATTGGGTATTGAAGTTTGACTCAAAAGGTTTTGCTCCAAGGCTTGCAAGAAACTAAGACTTTGAAAATATGTCACCAATAGTGTATAAGTGTATTTCATATTGTACATTCTCTTCGACCTAAGATCTCTGGCACAGCAGAGCTATACTTCATTCGTTTTGTCCCCCGATTTTAAGTAAGAGTGGCTCATCTATACCATATATTAGTGTATTATCTATGCACCAAAACATCTACATACTGACGGTTTTACTGCACATTTCAATTAGCTTATCTTCGGTCCGATAATTAATCTATCTCACAGACTTCGTGCATTGGTGAAACACTTCTCAGAACGCACCAACGTTAACAAATTTTGCGATAAACTTATACTTTAGATAAATATTGTTATTACCGCTATAAGCCATGCATGCAGCAGAATTCACATCGCAGCAGTTGACCGAGTCAACATAGAATGCTCCGCGGAGGGGGGAAACACGTGTCGCGTGTTTCGTCGCATCACTTCTGCATATGCATATATATTTGAAGTTTTGAAACCGTGCTGCATAGGTACTCCATGTAGAATGAACCACTGTTTTAGCGGAATTAACTAGTTAATATATCACTTTTTTATTGTTGATACGCTTGCGTTTGACCACCACCTCACCTGATATTAAGCGATGATGTGGTGGAAGATGAAGCACGCTTGCCTAGCAGAAATAACCTATACAGTCTTGACTTAAAGACTCCCAGGTTATAGCTATCAGGAAACACATACTCCAGCAGAGATTTTTTCTGAAATATTAGTTTGGTATGAATTTCAACAAAGTGACGCCTGATTTCATACTGTATAATTTTTAAGAATTGAAAATCTTCATATTTTCAATTCCGGAAAGACTGTACATAAGAACTACAGATGGGTCAGGCCGTTGCGCCCTCATTCCGGAGAGCCCTAGTCCGGGACGCCGCACAGTGGGCCCATACTGAAAATTAGTGGACTTAGGCATCAAAGTTCCAATATCGATGCGATTTTTTTTTATGTTACGTGTTATGATATTCCTGATAACTTTTATTCTTATAATTTTTTTTTTAAGTTGATAGTTTGTCTGAAAAAAAAATTAATTAGATTTTTTTGTATGGAGCGAATCACGTTTAATTTTTTTTCTTCAATTGTGCTAATATGTTGGGTGTGTGGCTTGAGTATATGATAGCTAGGGTCATCTTCTATCCACGAAAAAAAAATCAGCGCCGGCCATCCGCGGCAGCGCGAGTAATCATTCGGTAAAAAAAAATGTTTTGTAAGATTTTTTTTGCCATTTAAAATAAATTCAAAGTATATTTATATTACTTGCTATGATATTCCTGATAACTTTTATTCTTAAAATTTCTTTTTAAGTTGATAGTTTGTCGGAAAAAAAATTAATTAGATTTTTTTGTATGGAGCGAAATCACGTTTAATTTTTTTTCTTCAATAGTGCTAATATGTTGAGTGTGTGGCGTGAGTATATGACAGCTAAGGTCATTCTCTATCCACGAAAAAAAAATCAGCGCCGGCCATCCGCGGCAGCGCGAGTAATCATTCGGTAAAGAAAAATGTTTTGTAAGAATTTTGTTTGCAGTTTTTTATAGTTAAATATATAGTTTTAATAGCGCATAGGTATTTATAACTAGTAATTCTGGTAGAGATTTAGTTATTATTGGATTTTATCGGTAGAGGTGCATTGTGATTGATGACTCATTTGTTTGTGCGCTCGGCTAAGCGCATAACTAATGAGTCATCCCCAAAAAATGAGATTGATGAGATTATTCCCAAAAAAGACCTTTTTTGGGAATAATCTAGAGCCGGATCACATTATTTCTTGTTCCAGAAGTGCTAGTGGGTCCGGCAAATTTTCAAACTCTGCTATGAGGTATTCTTCTTCCTCCATAATCTCACTGTCACATGGAGGCTCAGTAGTCTTTAACAACTGAATTGCTTCAAGCGACAACTCATTATGAACCCGTTTCGTTATTTTAGGCCTTATGTAGGATATGTGGGGATCAGAGCTTATTAGAAGTCCATGGAGGATGTCTTCGTTTGTTACTATTCTCCCCGTTTTCCGAGTGTGCCTCTCCCTGACGTTTCTGAAGTCCTTATTACAAGCTTTCGAAGCTTCTTCAGATAAGGTACCTAAAACGAATAAGTACATACATTTTAATTTCAAAACGCAATCGAGTCAAATAATACGAGTCTGTGTTTCCCGACAGCTACAACCTAGGAGTCTTTAAGTCCAGAGTGAATAGGTTACTTTTAGGTAAGCGTGCTCCATCTTCGATCACATCATCACCTACCATCAGGTGAGATAGTGGTCAAACGCGAACCTATTTTCAATTAAAAAAAAATACATCAAACTATATTTATTTTTTACTTACCGATTGGCAAAACACCAAAGTGGTTACAGATGTCTGCACCGCGCATTAGAAGTTTATGTACACTAACTGGCATGTATTACCACGAATAGTGTTGCACGTACACATCAGCTGTTTCACTACAGTATCTTCTAAATTTTTCACAGTCAACGTTTTTGCCTGATGATATGGCTTATAGAATAACGGAAAATCTGAAAATCAGATTTTCGTCAATTCCCGTTATTCTGGATGGTCTGTTGTAATCTTGGAAAAAAACGCCTCGCAGTATTCCCGTTATTTGTAGTTCCAAAACCCTTATATGGGAAAACAATACTGCAATATACAATACATAGAGATATAATACACAAACAACATAAAAAGTGCGAAAATTAAATACTGTGTGAACTATATTTGACTATATCAATCAGCATTCCAGTTTGCTCACGAAACTCTTGTTGCGTGATATTTTTAGCTTGTTTAAAAGCCTTATATTCGCCTCGAGCAGTCCATCGTTGAAAATCCAGATTATAAGATATATGGAGAAGACATTCCATACACCGAATCTTCATATGCAGTGAATAAATTCCTTGTTTGTAAATTTCTTCACGAAATGGTTTGGAAGTCAAAGCACCTAAATTATTCATCTCACTCGGTTTTGCCAAGCAAATGGGACACGTTGCATATAATGGTACTTCAGCAATAATATTGGCCACTTTTCCATCAATCATGGTCATATGCAATTCATGTGATACAATAACATTTCCACACTGTGTAGATATTCGTTCATTATTTTGTTTTTTCATCTCAGACTCTTCAGACTTTATAAAATCAGCTGTCTCCGAAGTGAAAGTGAACTTCACTGGTCGACAGTACAGAGATAAGCAAGGTGTGGAGTTCTCCCAAACTATATTTTTGTTCCCAGATGATAGGCTAGTAGACACTAGCCGAAGAGGGACGATGCTTATCATGACTACTGACGAATCATCGAACTCTGTAGCTGTGTTTGACGTTTTCTGTTTATAATTATTCTGCGACGAAGAACCATCAAGTCCCCATTCTCAGAGTTCTTCATTTTGAGACCTATCAACAGAATTCATGTCTAGTAAAATCCACTCCAGAGTGTGGTCCAATAGCGCTTGCAATTTAATCTGAGCTCCTTTTTCGGTAATCTCCATACTCTCTTGTGGTGGGTAACATCTTTTCTTGGCATTTACAAGCTTTAGATAAGATGGAAAGGCAACACAGTTTTCTTCTTTCAGAAATTGTCGAAGAGCTAAGTACTTCCATTTCGAGAGCGCAACTGATGTATAAAGAGCTAAACATTTATCTTCAGAGACAGTACTTAAAGCTCTGCTTTTTGAACAGTCGCTCGTCTACTTCGGGTAGCGCATCTGGATTACTGGAAAGGTATTCGACTACTTTTGCCAGATTTGTTTTGCCGTTGTCTTTCAATTTTGTTATGTACCAGTTCTGCAACTCTTCCTCGGAATTTTCTTCTACTATGGAATTAGAACATCTTTTTTTGCTTATTACTTAACTCTACGAACGGTTTTCTGTGTTCTTTTTCTGTAGATGTTCCCGCTTCCGTAGTACATACTGCAAGAGTAGGAACATGGGAATCTATATCCACAGGCTCAGATAAGGCTGCGTCTGAAAAGCCCATCTCACTTTTCAGGTCAACACCGGCACAGACAGGCCAGTTGATGTTTTTTTTCCAACCACTTGCGATTACTTACACGATTCATAATAGTTTTTTGATTTCTACTTGACTCTATCCACTTTTTATATATATTTACACAAAAATGTCGACAGAACTCCTTGATTCGGTTCTTGTCTTCTTCAGAAACTTCGGTAGTCAAGACAGAAATTATACTTTCATATAGAAACATATGATTTTTCAGATCACCGCCACTTCTTAATTTCACAAGAAATATCTAGGTTGGTACAAAATCCAGCCATAGTTCTAATGTACATATAAAAACAAAAGTATTTCGCTGTGGTTACAAATAAGTGACAAGAGCAAAACTAGATGGAGTTAATGAATGTCTTTATATTTATAGTCAGTGTTAATTACTCAAGTAGTGGACATAACGGTGAGTGACAATTATTCAGCTAATCAGAGACGTGCATTTTTCGATGACTCATTAGTTATGCGCTTAGCCGAGCGCACAAACAAATGAGTCATCAATCACAATGCACCTCTACCGATAAAATCTAATAATAACTAAATCTCTATCAGTATTACTAGTTATAAGTACTTATGCGCTATTAAAACTATATATTTAACAATAAAAAACTGCAAAAAAAAAATCTTACAAAACATTTTTCTTTACCGAATGATTACTCGCGCTGCCGCGGATGGCCGGCGCTGATTTTTTTTTAGTAGATAGGGAATGACCCTAACTGTCATATACTCACGCCACACACCCAACATATCAGCACAATTGAAGAAAAAAAATATTAAACGTAATTTGCTCCATACCAAAAAAATCTAATTAATTTTTTTTTCGGACACACTATCAACTTAAAAAGAAATTTTATAAGAATTAAAGTTATCAGGGATATCATAAGAAGTAATATAAATATACTGTGAATTTATTTTAGATGGCAAAAAAATCTTAGAAATAATTTTTTTTACCGAACAGAATGATTACTCGCGCTGCTGCGGATGGCCGGCGCTGATTTTTTTTCGTGGATAGAGAATGACCTTAGCTGTCATATACTCACGCCACACACACAACATATTAGCACAATTAATTAAACGTGATATCGCTCCATACAAAAAAATCTAATTAATTTTTTTTCAGACAAACTATCAACTTAAAAAGAAATTTTAAGAATAAAAGTTATCATGAATATCATAACAAGTAATATAAATATACTTTGAATTTATTTTAAATGGCAAAAAAAATCTTACAAAACATTTTTTTTTTACCGAATGATTACTCGCGCTGCCGCGGATGGCCGGCGCTGATTTTTTTTTCGTGGATAGAAGATGACCCTAGCTATCATATACTCAAGCCACACACCCAACATATTAGCACAATTGAAGAAAAAAATTAAACGTGATTCGCTCCATACAAAAAAATCTAATTAATTTTTTTTCAGACAAACTATCAACTTAAAAAGAAATTTTATAAGAATAAAAGTTATCAGGAATATCATAACACGTAATATAAAAAAAAATCGCATCGATATTGGAACTTTGATGCCTAAGTCCACTAATTTTCAGTATGGGCCCACTGTGCGCCGTCACATTGAAAAAATTTCGCGTTCGCTCGTTTTTATTTTGTTTTTAAGAAATATTATTAAGTAATGTTGCGAACAAAAATGTTTATGTCATTTTTATTTAATTAAATTAAAACAACGAAATTCAGGGATATGTGAATGTAGGTAATAATAGGTAAGAGTTGTACTAACAAAGTAAAAAAATATCAGTCATACATATATATCTAAAATATCATACATCTAATAATTAAGACTTAATGAAAATAAATAATAGGTTTGCTTGCATGAACACAACAAATAGGTGGATATCTTTTCTACATACGAAATCATTGAATTTTTTTTTCACGTTTTTCCATCAGTTCGGCAATAACTTTATGATTTTTGTTACTTTTCATATTCCTCTTATTTATAGATCTTTCTTTGAATCTTAATCTAATAAAATAAACATAATACCTACACCTACTTACATAACGTAAAGTAAATATCTAAAATAAATAATGGATAATATGCATAAATAGACATTAAGTAATTTTGTTATTACCAGTACTTTGTCAAGTGTCCTGTCAAAAAATAATAAAAGCCGACCGAGAGCATGCCGGAATAACATTTTTATGTGAGGGCGACCCGAACGAGGGCTCCCTGGAATGAGGGCGCAACGGCCTGACCCCTACAGATACCTGATACAGCATAGGTCTAGGAAATTATCATTTGCCTACCGTTTTCCCAACTATGAAATATGTTTGGGATTTCTGGGATTGGGACAGACCTCCACAACCCAGTAACTGGGTAACACTACAACCCGTAATGACTGTCAAAGATGTGTAAATGACAGCGGAGACTAACGGCTTACCATGCTTCCCGAGGCACGAAGCAAGCTCGATATGTTATTGGTCACGTATCCACGGAGTGACTTCGGATCGACCTGTGCGGGACCTCCTCCACTCGTTTCTCTATTTTTAAATTCGGGAGTATTTTAGAAATAAGTGACCCTCCTAGTGATGGCAATAGCTGGATCTTGATTCACATGAAGAATCATGTATTGTTTAACTTAATCTCAAACTCAAAATATTTTATTTCACATAGACCTACATGGCCACTCACAAAAACGTCAAGAGTTAGTGCATGGTTCGAAATTGGTAGTTTTCTATGGAGAAGAACCGGCAAGAAATTACAGTTGAATAATGTATCCATAACAGTTTAATTAAGGTATTAGAGAACTATTTTAAATAAGGTATGATAATGGTTTTAGATTAGGTATGATAATGTAAGGCAGAGGGCATGATTTCGAAATAACTAATTAAATGCCAACCTTGATTCAACGCACTCGCAGAGAAAAAACATTGTTGTTATATTGATTACAGTAACTCAGTTTTAGATTAGTTAGTCCATTTTTCAGTTGAATGCGAGGACACTATAGACTTTGAAATCCATTTCTGATTACTTATTACATTGTATTATGATAATAGCAATTGATCTATACTGTCCTCTCATACCTAAAGAAACTGTATTATACAAAGATTGAGAAAATCAATTATTTTTAAAAGAGTATCCATAGAGTTTCTTTCCGGTTCTTCTACATAGGAAACGACCAATTTCGAACCGTGCTTCTGACATTTTATTAATGCCCATGTACAGTCAGCGTCAAATAGTTAGTGACACTCAGGGTAGTCAAATAAATAGACGCAACCAAAAGTCAATAATATCGGTACAAACAAAGTTTCCTTATTGTTGTGAACAATATATTCGCTCAAAAAGTCGAGACGTTCAAAATGTCATATAGATCGGTTCAGTCAAACCACCGTAAATATGGTTACAGTTATCGCGCCAATGGTATCCAAGCATTCCAAGTGTTCAAAAATATAGAACCAAGGATCTTCTACCTACTAACTGGATTGCTTACGAATGACTCAAAGAATACAGAAAGTCTTTCTTAGCTGTTAAACAATAGAGTATAAACTTGCACGTATAAAACTGAAGGAACTATTCGTTCCGAGCGAGACAGTGCCGTGTGTGGACTGTGTCCCTTTCTTCTGTGTGTCAGATGAAAAATATTTATTTCAATGGTAATTTTTTCGACCTGTCTGTTGTAGTAATAACACCTAGTTTTAAACTTCTTTGGAATTCTATCTTTAAAATGAATTACCATTATTACTGTATGCATATTAATGAAAATTAAAGTTATTTTACCATGCAAACACAAGATGTATAAACCAAAAAAAAATGGAATTTGCAAGAATTAGTAGTGATATATTATACTATACCTGGCAATTACTACGTTGCCGACTGACGTTTACTTGACATCTGTATGTTTGTAAATTTGAATTATATTTAATTTTGTGAGTTTTCGTAATATTAAAGTGCAAGTTATTGTAACCATGGTAAGAACGTGTTTTGTGGTTAATTGCAAGAGTGAAAAGGGTACCCCGGGTCTGGAATTTCCTTTTTTAAGTAAGTTTTGTGACTTTGTTTACAAATTGCATTTAGGGTGACTATGTTTTCAATGTAAAAGTGGATGTTCTTCTCTTTATTCTTCTTATTTATTATTTTTCTTTCTTCTGATTATATATTATTTTTTGTTATTTTAAGCTTTCCTAAAAATTATGATCTTCGAGTCCGGTGGCTCAGTGTTCTACACAGAAAAGGGTCAGAAACGGTTCCAAAATTTGTAGCCGCCATTTCAAGCCCGAAGTAATATTGCATTTCGAAACAAGATCAAATGATGCAATTCCGTCCATTTTCCCTAAAGTAAGTTATCAATCTTTACAAATGACATGAAGATCACCGTTTCGAAAAATGTAGAATATGAGCATAGCAAGATGAATTTTCATTTTGAATCTATCTTAACCATAAATACTACAATTTTGTTCTCATCAATCTATTATTATTTTAGATTCCTGTCAGCGAAACAAATAAATGTTTTAAGTACTATAATATTAAAACCCACTAAAGAAAAGAATATACAACCTGTACTGGGCACATTCAAAGATCTGGTAAGTGAAAGTTATGAAAGGAGTCAAATTAATGAGCATAAAAGTCGACATTTTAGTTGTTTTATTTACTTTTGCTTAGCAAATTGATGGCAAAAATATTTTATATCATTTTGGCCAAAAACTCAGCTACGCAAACTTGCTTACAAGTGTAGTTTATTATATTAATAATTACTTATAACTTAATTACTTAACTTTTATCCACTGCAGTTAGTTAATGTCGACAAATAATAACCTATACTAATATTATAAAGAGGTAAAATTTTTAAGTTTGTATGTATGGGGTAATCTCTGAAACTACCGAACCGATTTTGAAAATTCTTTCGCTTACATGTAGCTGCATTATCCCTGAGTGCTATAGGCTATAAATTATCTTTATATCATGCATATTAGCCGAGCTAATATAATCTTTGTCAAGCAAGTCGGGGACGGAATCCCGTGGAATATTTTCGACTTCTACGCGGACGAAGTTGCGGGCAGAAGCTAGTAATTCATAATTTAAAGATTATTTCCATACTTTTAACTAATAATAGTGTAATACATTTTTAGGGTTGTGTGTCAAGCCAATCTTGTAACAAACCTGCAGCTGCAACATATGAGGAACTAGAAAATATAGAACCAACCTAATAATAATAACCTTATAATTATCATTCGATCTGCCTCCTTTATGTTTAGAATTATGTATGTTAAGTAATAATATTGATTTCTAACCTTAAATAGCACATGTAGTGTTAGCCTGTAATTAATTTTTACACTTATAAATGTAATATGACTGTTTCATACAAATGTATAGTGTAAACAATTGTAGGTTAACCTAAATAAATATATACCGAAATAAATTATATCTCTTCTGTTATTCTTTCTATTTATAATCATCGTCTTTCATGAAGGGTTTTAGTAGTTTTAATTATATATAAACATTGCATCATTTTATTTTAGTCTACTGGCTCTAACCGTACAAGTGTCGAATAAACATAGATTACCAATTAATGTACGTTTGTTTGGACGTCTATACCACTGCCTATCAAGGCCAAGCCTTCGAAGAATTGCCAGCTGGTGATTCTGTTATTAATTCTGTATCTGCAATAATTGTATTTGTATCACGGGTCTTAACCACTTTGAAAGTTTATAATTCAACGCAATAAAGTTTGCAAAACCAATTTTGCATTTAGCCCGCATAAGGAAGGGTTTATTATAGAAATTAGCGCGCTCAATATAAGTTCCTCAGATATATATATTGAGAACTAGCTTTTCGCCCACGTAGAATTCTGTTATATCGCGCTACCGAGCAACTGTTCAAAAATCTGAGATAGAAAGAACCCTATATAGTTCCCAGGGTTTTAAACTATCTCCATGCCCAATTTTTTCGAAAGCGGCTCTGTGATTTAACCGTGAAAGCGTAACAGACCGATACAGACCTTTGCATTTATAATTGAATTTATTTCTTTCTTTCTATTTAATACGTTGTTAAGAAAAAAACTGGCCAAGTACGAGTCGGACTCGCACATGAAGGGTATTTTTATAGGTAGGTAATGAATGGTACGGAACCATTACCTATAAAAAGCACCAAAAAAATCACAACTGTTGTATGGGAGTCTCTCTTAAATATTTATTTTAATTAATTTTTAGTATTTTTTGTTATAGCGGTAACAGAAATACATCATTTGTAAGGTTAATAATAAGTGTCTAAAAAAACCAGCAAATATTGCATCAAATAAAATTGTCCTTACGTTTATCGCGAATTGATATCCACACTACTAGAAAGAGATAGCTAGGTCCTTCGAGGGTATACTCTTCGGAACGGATTTGAGCTTCGCGTCCGCATTCCAGTTTAGGTACAAGTTCCTTGTATAGAACACAGTAGAAAAATAAACTAGCATCTTATAGAAATAAACGGTTTCCCTAAGATGAAAACCTCTTAGGCAGTCTAGTATTGTTTGCATGTCAGCCAGGGGCGGATCGTGAATTTATGGGGCCCTGGGCTACAACTGCTCGGGGGCCCCTTCATTATTCAAATAATTGTCATTTTGTCAAGAAACTGTTTTCTATATCTATTTTATGAAAATAAGGCACAGGATTAAAATGGATTAAATTAAATTTATTTAATAAGAGTTCTTATTTATATTTTTTTTATTACTGATGAGCCCGCTCTTGAACTCGATCACGCCTGATAGTAAACAACAGCTGAGGTCTACTATAGAACGACAGAGCACAGAAGTTGTCTGTTCACTCTTACTTTAAAAGCCGCAGACGAGTCATGTGGAAAGAAACACAGAAGCCGGCAGAGAGTTCCAAACTTTGGCCGTGCGCACAATAAATGTAATGAATCGCTTAGTGTGACAAGATGGTATATTGACCAAATGAGGATGGTACCCTGCAGTACGTCTGGTAGATCGGTAGTGAAAGGGAAATGGAAGATTCAGGCCTGTATTAAGTACTAGTACTTATAATAATTTATATAAGTACAAATAGTTATTTGCTCATCACTAATCCTTTTTTAAAACATAATATATGGAAAGAATTGACAAATGATTTAGACAGTCACTCGTTCAACTTTTTTGTCGTATATTTGTTTTCGATATACGACATCTTGGTGAAAGAGCGCTCCGCTTCACAGCTAGAGATTGTTAATGTCAAAATAATTAATATTTAAGATAGTATAGCAATTAGTGAAAACATGAACTACTTTATTTTCAAAAATAAGATTACTTCTTTTTTACGTCAGGTGTTCATCTGAATATATTAGATCTTTACCAATGAGACTGCCGTTTTTCATGAAATAAGTTAACGTATTTTTTCTATATTTTTATTTCTATTAATCAAAATAGACACCCATGCAATCGATGCATCTTTTCTAACTCAGTGGTAGCTTATAATTATGCCCTTCTTGAAGAAATCAGTTGGACGGGAGGCAACAAATTCTTCAAAGGCATTTTTACTGCTTCTCGGGTGTTGATTTTTTTCCCGCCAAGAAATTATCCAAATTCAGGACAAAATAGAAATCTGCAGGCGCAAAGTCTAGTTAGTACGACGGACATAACTTCCAACTCCAGCTCTTGTAACTTGTAGACCATCTGCTGTGTAGTATGAGTTAGTGCAGGAGCAGCGGAGCCGAGCGATTAAACAAAGCTGGTTGGAACTGTGCGAGCTTCTCCATCATTGTGTTCAGTCCTGCAGTAATGCTCACCCTGTTTGGTAAGAAGCTGGGATGAGTTACCCCGGGGTTAGACAACCGAACATCACCTTTCATCAAACCATCACTTTTCTAGGGGTCAGTTTTCGTTTAGGGAATTGTTTAGATGCTAAACCAGGATCCAACCAATTTGCTGAGCGCTTGCGATTGTCGAACAGGATCCAGTTTTTGGCACCAGCAACGAGATTCTCAAGGTACGTCTCGATGCGTCCTTCGTGCTAATGGGCACTGAATTCGTGGGGCAGACGTCAAGCTTTATTACCTGCCAATTTGACGCAAGTGAACCAATGTAGATTTGATGCTAGCGTCGAAAACTGCTGCTAATTCAGCCGTAGATTGAGTATCACTAGCTCCCACAATCGTCTTTAATTCGTCATTATCGACCAAAGTTTTTGGACGACCACGGGGTTCATTTTTCAGGTCGAAATTTCCAGATCAGAAGCGAAAAAACTAATAACGGGTGGTGCATTCGTTTGTAGTGTTCGTTCCGTAAACGTCGTGGCAGCAAAGCCTCGTTGTCGTCGCTGATGTTGCGTGCCGCTTGTACCTACGACCCGCAACATCAGCGACGACAACGAGGCTTTGCTGCCACGACGGTACTCATATTCCATAATTACTCGAATTTACGAATTTGATAAAAAAAAAACGTTAGGAACAGTCTGAAGGGAGTTGTTACTCGATTATGGTAAAATAATGTCAACTTATTGCTTTTATTTTGTTTAGTTGTTATAGACAGTTAATCTGCAAATATATTGAAGGTGGCATTTTTAACGTACCCGTGATGACGAAAAATATTCAAATGCAATGAAAAAAGAACGCTAACCATTACGTTATGACAAACTTTGAAATAAGAATTCCATGTTTTAAAATAAAATTTATTTGAAATTAGAATTCTTAGCAAAAACAAACCGGCCAAGTGCGAGTCGGACTCACGCACGAAGAGTTCTATTAAAAACTATATATAATCTATAAAAACGGCAAAAAAGATCATGTCTGTTGAATGGGAGCCCCCATTAATATTTGTTATTTTAATTTAATTATTTATTTTTAAAGTGAATATATAACTAAATATTCTGTGAATATTTCAAGCGTTGCCGTTATCAAAATCGAGCAAAAAAGACCCGTTGGTAATATGGGAGCCCTTAAATATTTATTTTATTCTGTGTATAGTATTTGTTGTTAAAGCGGCAACAGAAATACATCATCTGTGAAAATTTTAACTGTCTAACTATCACGGTTCATGAGATACAGCCCGGTGACAGACGGATGGAGAGCGGAGTCTTAATAATAGGGTCCCGTTTTACCCTTTGGGTACGGAACCCTAAAAATATTATTATAACACTCAAAATATTTATTTCACACAGACCTACATGGGCACTTACAAAACGTCAGAAGTTAGTGCACGGTTCGAAATTGGTCGTTTTTTATGGAAAAGAACCGACAAGAAACTCCACAGTTACTCTTTTAAAAATATAATTCTTAAATTTAAATTAATGTATCCATAATACAGGTTAATTAGGTATGAGAGGACAATATATGGTTTGAAATGAAATCGCTGTTTTGCCATACGCCACACAGTGGTCCGAATTTTCAAAAAAGTGAACAAAGGATCGAAAATGCATATTTTACTTAACAAAAAAATTTTTGTATAGGAAATTTAACGCTGCTTAATACTTATTATTACAATATTTCAAAAAAACTGCTCCTACACGTCAAAAAAAATATTAAAAATAAAAATGTATGGGAGAAAATCTATTTTTTTTTCTCCATTAAGTATCAAAGTATAGCAAGCAAACCTTATATCCTGGTAAGTATTTGTTGTCCTTAA
Organism: Tholera decimalis; assembly: GCA_943138885.2. Lineage (NCBI taxonomy): Eukaryota > Metazoa > Arthropoda > Insecta > Lepidoptera > Noctuidae > Tholera > Tholera decimalis. The sequence continues at coordinate 800,292 of OW964557.2, read as the reverse complement.
TACGACGACATATAAATTGCTTGCGTATCCCTGCGGCCTTGGCGCCTACGATGCTTTAAAGTTTAAAATTTTAATGTTGAATTATCTTAATATTATTGACGAGTTTTTCAATTGAAATTAATCCAAAATATAATTTTTAATAAAACAAGCCCCCCGCGCGCCCCATCCGTGTATTAGGCTCGCCCCCTATTACATGGGACTTTAATGTAACTGGCGAAATGACAGTGTACTATAGTGTAGTATACACCTTTGCCGAACCCTTCGGGGAATATAAAGCGTGATGTTATGATAAAATAAGCATTTTTGCTTATTTTTTGTAATGACCATCTGTTGATTATTCTTTCATCTGTTGATATTTCCTATTGATAAATCATGGTTGATATTGTTGGTTATACTACTAGCGTAATTCATCTTAAAAGAAACAATTAGAAATAGATGTGGCCCTGTAAAGGGCTTTTTCTGAAGTCCTAAAAAGGACTATTTTAAGTAGTCCTGAAAAAGACCAAAACTCTACTACTACTAACAAACTCAATTCTAACAATAACAACATCGTTAAATCTGTCACGTTTACATTCATGGATCATCTTCAGACTGCAACTCCTGTAGATCCATATTTTCGGTTTCTTCTGTTACTACCTCAGGCAACAATAAAAGCTCTTTAACATCTGGAAAAAGGTCGGATTGCTTTGAGTTGCTGTATTTTGGTCGAATATGGGATAAATATGGGTCTGAACTAATTTAAAAAATTATGGAGTAAGTCCACGTTGGTCTTCATCCTGTTAAATTTTCTTGTGTGATATTCACGAACTCTTCGAAATTCTTTATTTCTTGCTTCTCCCGCTTCTTCGGGAATAATGCCAATTGGTAAGAGGCCAAAGTGATGACAAATGTCTGCACCGTGTATGAATAGCTTGTGCACACTTGCGGGCATATAAAACCATGGGTATAGATGAACAAAGATCTCAGCTGTTTCTCTGCAATAAAGTCCTGAATTTTTCAATATCTATGGTACATCCTGATGAAATCGTTTGAAGAATAACCGCAAAATGCTTCAGTAGGTCTTTGTCAATGTTGGTTATTTCGGCAGATTTCTCATAATCTCTAAAAAAATCTTCTGGCTGTGTTTCCGTCGTTTGTGGTTCCAAAGCCTTGCTTCACAAAATCCACAAGTATTCCCATTTGCTGTTTGAATTCTTCTTGTGTCAAATGTTTCTTCGCAGCTTTTAGTTGCTTGTTAGCACCTCGTGCAGTCCACATCTCAAAGTCCATGTTGTAAGATATGTGTAGAATACACTCCATACAACGAATCCACATATGAAGAGTAGAAAGTCCATATTTAAACATCTTCTCGAACAGGTCTTGAAAATACTTCTGACAGCCGTCGATCATTGTCATATGAAACTCGTGACTAATCTCTAGCCCGGCCACATCAACTATAAATTATAATGAAAATAACATAAAAAGAAATAATAACCTACATATTCCTCACATTTACAATAATAAAAATATAAAAGATACGATTTAGAAATAATTTGAATTTAATTAGGATAAATTACTTACAAAGGAATCGATTATGGCACTGCCAATATTATGTTAACTTTACATATTTCCGATTTATAGATTAAAACGTATCGTCTATTTTTTTAATAAGCACTGGCAGGGGGCCCCTTATATCCACGGGGCCCTGGGCTGCAGCCCAAATAGCCCATAGGTAGATCCGCCCCTGATGTCAGCCTATTAGCTATCATTGCCAAATATCTATCAGTCAAATCAATGTCAAGTGCAATACTAAAGCAAGCTAAAAATAATATCTATTGAATCAATAATAGTGTTTCAAAGACAAAGACATCCTCGAAAACATTTTGCTACCAACAGCCAGGATTTTTTCGCCATGAAAGCATTAGTTTGTCCAATTCTAGCAGACAGTGGCTTTATACGATTTTAATTGAAGAAATAAATATAATTAGAGCTAAAAAAATATTTTTGCATCCGATAAGAGTTTTCATTGTTTTGTACTTTCGAAAGTCACTTGATCGAAACTTCTCTTCACTTTCACGGGATGGGTTCATTTTAATTAGTTACACAAGTAAAATTAAATACTAATTTATTTTGTACCTATCAATGTAAATTTTTCACATGAACAAGATCCTGAATCATACACAAGCACACTTGACCCTTGAGATATACTCATTTTCAATGAGGTTTACATCTATTTTAGTCAACTGTTTATTGATTACAATTTAAGTATCGTAAACGACTCTGTACGAAATTCTTTACAAAACAAAAGAGATGTTTATGACGTCATGCTTTAAATGAAAAGGACAGCAGTAGTTTCTATCAAGATTTTCTGTGTAAATGTTTTAAAATTAATTGATGTGAAAAATAACACTTAAAATACACACATCAAAAGTGTCTAGGGATCAACATATATTTTTGCAATAACTTTTCTCCTGATTGATATTAATTAAAATTTTCTTTAAGGATTCATCAAATAAAGTGTTTTCGTTTGTCACAGTAACGATAAACCAAGTCACCTTTGCATTAATAAAGAAATTTGCCATTTTCCTAATAAAGGGATTTTTGACATTTGAACCACTAACATTAAAGTTCAAAAAAAGACTGAATTAACAGTTTTCTTTAAAATTTTATTGGGTAACTTAAACAATTAATAATCCGTGTTTCTACCGCGAACACTAACAACACAAGAACATCGGTTTGGCATACTCAAAATGAGTTCATCCAAATCACGCTGTGGAATGGCCGCCCATGTTCGTTGCAACAACAAAAAAAGGTCTTCTTGCGACTGGATACCCTCCATATTCGGCATAGCTCTTCTCTGTGTCCCATGCATGCTCAATCGGGTTCAAGTCTGGCGACTGAGCAGGCCAGAGCAGGACATTGATGTTAGCTGCGGCGAGAGTCTGTCTTACAACTCTTGCGGTGTGCGGTCGTGCATTATCATGCATTAACTGAAATAAGGGACCGATTTGCACTTGTAGAGGAACGATGACGTCAGATACAATCGTCTCAGCATAAATTTGAGCGTTGAGGTTGCCTCTGATCCAAATCAACTCAGTTCTTCCGCCGATCCAAATACCCGCCCATACCATGATGGTTCCACCACTATAAGGATGGACTCCCTGGCAGGATTTTAATCGCTGTTGGCGTCCAGGGGTTCTCCAGTGTCGTATACGTCTTGTATCCGGTCTCATACCAAAACGAGACTCATCAGAAAAGCACACGAAACGCCATTGTTCTTCTGCCCAATTTCTGTGTTCAAGAGCCCATTGATATCGAATCCTACGATTGTGCATTGCTATAGGTGGTACCCGTAGCGGTCTTCGGGAATGAAGGTTCACTTCATGCAAGCGGTTTCTGACTGTTTGGTCGCTAATTAAGTTCCCTGAAGAGTGATGAAGCCTCACGGCTAACATCATGGCGGTTATTGTTGGAGCTCTTCGAGTTAAGATTTGAATGTATCGGTCTTGTCTCCGTGTGGTGCAGCGATACCGTCCACCATGGCGCTCAGCCACGGTACCAGTGCTTCGGTAACGTGTCCAAAGTCGACTGATAACACTCTGACTTGTATTCAGAGCTAAAGCCACAGTACGTTGCCGGGAACCAGCTTCTATCATTCCCAGGGCTCTGAGCATTTCTTCCCTGCTTAAATGACGTCGCCGCTCCATAATAACGTTGGTTTTAATCAGTAGTAGGGAAACAGTAGCACTAATAATGTCTTCAATGCGTTGTATGTTTTTATAGGGAAAATATTGACAGCTGATTTTCATCTTTTACTCGAATTTCATTAACAGTTCCTGTTTCTAATTATGAAATGCACCAAAAAGGATCCATATAAATTTATAAAATCATAAATTTATTACAAAGCCACATCTCAATCTCAAGAAATCCGCATAAAAATGCTTGATCCCTAGACACTTTTGATGTGTGTATATAGCAGTAAAGTTTATTTTTCTAATGTGTTCTATATTTTTGAACACTTGGAATGCTTGGATACCAATGGCGGGATGACTGCGACCATACCTGACTGTACCAATGACATGATGAATGTAACCATATTTATGGCGGTTTAACTGAACCGATCTATATGACATTTTGAACGTCTCGTCTTTTTGAGCGAATAAATTCTTGACAACAATAAGAAAACTTTGTTTGTACCGATATTATTGACTTTTTGGTTGCGTCTATTGATTTGACTATCCTGAGTGTCACTATTTGACGCTGACTGTACGCCTATATGAACTAAAATATTTAGATTAAAATATTTTCAAGGTTTGGTGGATTTTTCAAGACTTGCGAGTCCTCTTCCATTCGCTGCCACAGAATTCAGAAATTCAGTATAATGTAGTAGGGCCTGCTTGGCCTTACCTCTACCTACCTATGCATCATTATGTACATATTATATTGTCGATTATTAATGGGGGATATTCACATAATTCAGTATAATGCTTAGTAGGGCCTGCTTGGCCTTACCTCTACCTACCTATGCATCATTATGTACATATTATATTGTCGATTATTAATGGGGGATATTCACATAATTCAGTATAATGCTTAGTAGGGCCTGCTTGGCCTTACCTCTACCTACCTATGCATCATTATGTACATATTATATTGTCGATTATTAATGGGGGATATTCACATAATTCAGTATAATGCTTAGTAGGGCCTGCTTGGCCTTACCTCTACCTACCTATGCATCATTATGTACATATTATATTGTCGATTATTAATGGGGGATATTCACATAATTCAGTATAATGCTTAGTAGGGCCTGCTTGGCCTTACCTCTACCTACCTATGCATCATTATGTACATATTATATTGTCGATTATTAATGGGGGATATTCACATAATTCAGTATAATGCTTAGTAGGGCCTGCTTGGCCTTACCTCTACCTACCTATGCATCATTATGTACATATTATATTGTCGATTATTAATGGGGGATATTCACATAATTCAGTATAATGCTTAGTAGGGCCTGCTTGGCCTTACCTCTACCTACCTATGCATCATTATGTACATATTATATTGTCGATTATTAATGGGGGATATTCACATAATTCAGTATAATACTTAGTAGGGCCTGCTTGGCCTTACCTCTACCTACCTATGCATCATTATGTACATATTATATTGTCGATTATTAATGGGGGATATTCACATAATTCAGTATAATGCTTAGTAGGGCCTGCTTGGCCTTACCTCTACCTACCTATGCATCATTATGTACATATTATATTGTCGATTATTAATGGGGGATATTCACATAATTCAGTATAATGCTTAGTAGGGCCTGCTTGGCCTTACCTCTACCTACCTATGCATCATTATGTACATATTATATTGTCGATTATTAATGGGGGATATTCACATAATTCAGTATAATGCTTAGTAGGGCCTGCTTGGCCTTACCTCTACCTACCTATGCATCATTATGTACATATTATATTGTCGATTATTAATGGGGGATATTCACATAATTCAGTATAATGCTTAGTAGGGCCTGCTTGGCCTTACCTCTACCTACCTATGCATCATTATGTACGGTCGGCCAAGAAAGTGGTGTACCAGTTTTGATTTAGTTTCCCGGTCATCCAAAATTACAACAAGGTTCGTTATAAAAAGATATTACTGAAAGAGACAACATTATCATGACGTAAACCTATGTATTTAGTATTCATACGTCATATGTCACATATAAGTACATGACATTTTAACCTTTAGTATAAATGAAAAGGACATTAGTTTCTACAAAGCAATTGAAATGTTTCCAAACAAAAGTAATAAAAACTATTTAGACAACCGAATTCCATTTGAAAAAGAAAACTGACAATTGACATTTTGTCAAATATATGCAAAAAATCGATATGTTTTCCGTGTTATTTTTCAATCAACTGCATATAAAATCATCTCAATGCCTGCCAACTTGACCATTGCCGAAAGAGCACAAATAATTGCCCAATTTAATGAGGGAAGCAGTATCAGTGCGATATCCCGGAATTTGAATATATCGAGGCGTTCTGTCCGCTTTTGGATTCGTCGTGAAGGAGAGGAGGGAAGTTTGTTGGATCACAGAAGAAGTGGTCGCCGGCCTGCACTCTCCAATAACGATAGAGAATTCATGAGACGGGAATATGAAATCAATGGTTAATATAATAAGCCCACAAAACATTTTGCGGAGATGTTCGATGTGAGTGCCCAAACAATAAGGAATCATCTACATTACATGGGGTTGCACCACAGGCATTACGCCAAGAAAATATATTTGACGGATGCTCACAGACTTGCTCGTCTGAACTTCGCCAGAGAGCACTTAGAGTTTGATTGGTCTAATACAGTGTTTTGTGATGAAAAAACGTTTAAATCCAGTCAGCATGGACGTCTTCACCTTTGGCGATATAATTCAACACGGTATAAAGATGATCATGTAATCCCAAATAGAGAATCAGGTCGAATTTCCGTAAATATTTGGGGCTGGATGAGTACGGATGGTGTAGGAGAATTGTGTTCTCTACCTCCTCGAGCGACGGCTGTAAATTATATCGACGTGCTTCAGAATGCAATGCTACCGACAGTCCGTAATGTTTACCCGGAGAACGAAGTGCCACAATTTGATTTTGTTCAAGATAATTGTTCAATTCATAATGCGAGGATCGTAAGAGCCTGGTTTCGTTCACACACTGACGTAAGGGTAATTCAGTGGCCCTCAAGATCGCCGGACCTCAACCCGATAGAAAATCTTTGGGGCCTTATGGTCCAACGATGGTCGCATCAAAATGAAAGAACCAAACAAGCTCTTATTAGTCACTGTAATTATATCTGGGAGGAAATGCGGGGAACCGATATTTGCTCACGGCTTGTTGGTTCAATGAGGTCTCGTCTTTTAGAGGTTATAGAGGCCAACGGCGGTTACACCCGTTTCTAATTTTTAAAAATTTTCAATATCTTCTAAATATTACTATATATGCTATGTTTTTGTTTGTTATAAGTATTTTAAAATTGATTGTAGAAATTTAATAAAAGGATAAATCTATTTTTAGCTTGTTTTTTATTGATATTGTAATTACAAGTTTACAGAAATTGTAGGTTTGTGGACTCGCCTTGTGCCTTTACAATTTTATGTAACTTGTTGATTACAATTCTGAATTTGTAGATACAATTTTGTCATCAAAATCTACAGCCCCCCGCCGTTGATTTTACGACGTCATTGGTTCCATCAAGTTCAAACTAAGAACAGCTGTCACGTTACAAACAGTAATAGTCGTTATCAATAATCAGATAAAGACAGCAATAGAAGTTGTCAGATCGATCTGCAAGCGAAACTAATCTTTATCACCTATGAATCTGCAAGCGATATTCAACCTTAGGGTGGTACACCACTTTCTTGGCCGACTGTACATATTATATTGTCGATTATTAATGGGGGATATTCACATAATTCAGTATAATGCTTAGTAGGGCCTGCTTGGCCTTACCTCTACCTACCTATGCATCATTATGTACATATTATATTGTCGATTATTAATGGGGGATATTCACATAATTCAAGCATTTTTGATCAGGTTAGACTACCAAGACGTCACAAACACAAGGGAGTAATAAAACACTGATGTAAGATGTGCTTTTGCTCACTCTTTATTACGATTGTTAATATATAAAAACATAATATAAATAATTTTGTATAATATCACTGATGGTTCCACCAAGCCGCCGGCGCTCGGGTGCCGTACCCTTCGCTCGCGTACTCGGACGCTGACTCTACGTCACGATAGCGAGTCTTTTACTTTGTACAATGTTTAATATGTCTCATATTATAATCACGACAAAAACCATGAAATCGCAAGTTTTCTCTTTACCTTTTACATTATTAAAATCAAATGGAGGGTAAATTAAAATCTTTAATTTCATGTTTCATAGTTGTGTATAGGTTGGAGCACTTGTCACCTCTACCGGACTAGTCATAAGCTATATATCCCCTAGAAAACCCATACAAAAATGTCCTTTATTCACATTATATTACTGTTATGCCCCTAGCCAGGAAGCGGTGAGAACTGCTCCTAGGATCAGATCCCGAGTTACTAAGATTAGGCAGTTTACATCAGTTCTGCGCGAGCTAGAAACTAGTACGACACCCAACTGAAATGAATTTAAAAATATTCATTTCTACAAATTAAATTGATAATAATCATGTAAAAATATGTAATTTGTATGTCGAGTGGCGGTATCGACTGTGTTCATAGCATTGTATCGAGTGAGGCTTCAGTGATGCCAGCTCGCTACATCCGAGATGGACAACGGACGCGGCGAGCGATAACAATAAACGCCAGTAACGAAACTAGAGCACAAATAAAAAATAACACAATTAAAAAGAAAAGTCGTTAACAATAGATCGGGCGCCGCCGGGGGGCGCCGCATACAATTTGTTATACCTACTACATCTAAGTCTGCACTTATACTACGTCACTTAACACTATGTACATACAATATCTTTATCCAAGCGATTTTAAAAAAGTCTTAGTACTTTTTATCATATTAATTTGAAAATTTGTTAAATGTCTTTATCGTTAAATTCACTGACTCCACTCGCACCACATTTACATTATTATGTTTCATTTTTTCGTTTTCGTTTTATAACACAATACAAGTAACAGAATGTTTTAGCCCCGCTAAAAAACTACTAAAATAAGTATACAACTAGAGTACAACCGACATAACTTGTACGACGACGAAGTGTACCGACACGCGCGCCTGCAGGCCTGTGCTGTGCACTAACAGTACTGTGCACTGTGCACTAACAGTACTGTGCACTAACAGTACTGTGCACTGTGCACTAACAGTACTGTGCACTAACAGTACTGTGCACTAACAGTATTGTGCACTAACAGTACTGTGCACTAACAGTACTGTGCACTAACAGTACTGTGCACTAACAGTACTGTGCACTGTGCACTAGCAGTGTTGTGCACTGTGCACAGGGCCGTGTTCAGCACAGCGAGCAGGCGCGGCGAGGGCCGCCCGTCGGCAGGCGCGACTCGCTCGTCTTCATATCAATTGACATTTTAAACTGGTAAATATAAACGTTAATCTATGAAAGGAATCACGTTGTATGTCGCACACGCGTGCCGGACCTGCATGACGCGGGTCACGCGTGGCTCACACGCGAGTCATGCGTATGTCTCACGCGGGTCATACGTAGGTCTCACGCGGGTCACACGCGGGTCATACGTATGTCTCACGCGGGTCACACGCGGGTCATACGTAGGTCTCACGCGGGTCACACGCGGGTCATACGTAGGTCTCACGCGGGTCATACGTATGTCTCACGCGGGTCACGCGCGGGTCATACGTAGGTCTCACGCGGGTCACACGCGGGTCATACGTAGGTCTCACGCGGGCCCGGCGCGCGCGGCTTGTCAGTCGCAATTCGAGATCAAAAACTCGAGGCGATTATCGAATTTCACACCTCTAATACCCAAACGTACGCGCCGCCGCCCACAGGTTCTCGCTCGAGCGAGTGCTACACTCTCTTACTGTGTGATGTATAGTGCTGCATAGTGTTGCACAGAGCTGAACAATGCTGCATAGTGTTGCACAGTGCTGAACAATGCTGCATAGTGTTGCACAGTGCTGAACAATGCTGCATAGTGTTGCACAGTGCTGAACAATGCTGCATAGTGTTGCACAGTGCTGAACAATGCTGCAGTGTTGCACAGTGCTGAACAATGCTGCATAGTGTTGCACAGTGCTGAACAATGCTGCATAGTGCTACACAGTGTAGCACGCACTGCTCAAAACACGCGAGTGAGAGGACAGGGTCGCGCCGCTCGATTTCAGTCCATTGAAATATCATTACAATACCATTTTATCACAATAGACAAATTAAAGTAATTTTGGGCACAGCATTACCCTAGCGATGGCCTCGTATAAACTTGTAGTTTCGTTGACATCATTAACTAAATATTCATTAAAATCCCGCGTTCTGACAATCTAGACGAGTATCAAACTGATGGATAAAAACACAGTATTCAAAACGAGTAAATTCTTCGAAAAACAGTGTGTGGCTTGCATCGCCGGGAGGGCCGAGCGCCGCCTGCTCGGCCTCTAGTATCGTAAGTTTGTACTTTGATCATTATTAGAGTGCAATTTACAAAGGAACTGGATGTCTCGCCTCGCCCGGCCGCCTGTGTGAGGCACCCGGGGCGCTGCGAGGCACGCGTGAGGCGCTCGAGTGCCTCGGGCAGGAGAGCGGGCGAGGCGCTGCGCAGAGCGTCACTGTGGACATTACACGGGCCTATCTACTGCACGTGACGTCACGAGCGCCGCGCGCCGCTGGACACTAGTATGCGGTATCGATACAATATACATGTATAGGGAATTGAAACGTTCTTATTGCGCTAACGGGATTGATTACAGACAGATATACTAACACATAGAATAGTTGGGGGCGCGGGACGCTCGCGGCGCACGAGTCGCGCGCTCTGTGGCGCGGGGTGGGTCCAGCCGGGGCGGGTCCAGCCGGGGCGGGTCCAGCCGGGGCGGGTCCAGCCGGGGCGGGTCCAGCCGCGGTGGGCCCACCTGCTCGTGGGCCCGCTAGTGCGCGGGGCCGGCCTGTGAGCGCGGGTCCAGCGGGTCATGTACGCGGCCGCAGGATACGGCGCCCCGCCGCCACTCTGTAATTAAAAAAATTTCATATTATAATTATGATGCATTATTTTTAATTTCGCATAAAAAAGATTACATTTCCTTGCAAACAACTTGAAACACTTTACGAAAATTATTATTTGCAAACTGCAACTGTTTCGCGGAGTACCTAGCAGTCGGCGATTCAACACCCCTGAGAATGCTTCACGAAGGCGAAACACATGACGAGTGTAGGGATGCAACGATATATCGGAAAACCGATACGCTGATATCGATATATTAATGTCGAAAAAGTAAATACTCATCTAATTTAATTTTTAAAATTTTTTGGTACCTACTCAGCCGGTTGAAGTCGGTGCCAAGCAAATGAATGATATTGATATGTTACATATGGTATTCATTCTGCCCTCTCCCCGAAATGTAACCGACAGAAAACAGACTTGCAACTCGTCGCCGATTTTCTAGGTTTATAAACGAAATTAGAGATCCAATGATTATTTTTTGCTTTAAATGCTATAATTTAATATTTTTGTTTATTTTAAAGTCGGTCCCATTCTTTGTTATAAAAAATATTTTTCCATTCTTAGTGTAATTAGATAATACTGTTTTTCGTAAATTATGTTATGCATATTATATTAAGCCCAAACACGGCTACTATAATGTTGTTTAAAAAAATTATGGATGATCACTATACATCTGCTTACACTGCGTGGAAGCGTAATGTTATGATATGGAATGGCGAAAACAAACAAAACGTAAACAAATTCGATTTCCCTGGGTTCGGGACGTTTGATACAACTAAAGCTACATTGGATTTCTATAACCTTTTCTAAAATGAAGAAATATCGACTTAATTCGATATTATCAATACCGATATATCGATATTTATAGAAATCCTGCATCCCTAGAGGAGTCTGGTTTGCTTACATTGTTGTTAAACGTGGTAAAGGATAATATTTTTACAATATTTTTTTCTAAATGTTATTTTATAGCCGACTTCATAAAGTTTCTCAATTTGACTGGATTTTTTTACCTCATAACTTCTAAGTGAGTACACCGATTTTGGTGATTGTTTTTATATTCTAAAGCTGGTACTTGTCATGTGGTCTCATTTATATTTGATTCACTTCTGACGAGTAGTTTTTGAGTTACCCTTCATAATGCGTATATTTTACCGATTATCCCCGATTTCTCCGCCAATGGGGCGTGCAAGTGAAAGCTAATCGCAGATGGCGCCACCACCGTAAGAACCTTTGTCACTGTCAGTGTTAGTTAGATTGTGAGATATTATATAGTTATCTGTATCATCTATGGTTATCTGTGGTAATATTTTTTTATTTTCATTTCATTGATTTCAATTGATTTCTGTACAATTTTCCGAATAAAGAACATAATACATGTTCTTTAATCGAAAAATTCTCAATAACTGTCTCTAATTTAGGAATTCATTAACGTTCCATAGAGAAACTGCTTTGATATTGGTAAGTGTGCTACTAGCGCCACTTTGACAGTTGCACGCCCCATTATTGTAAACCGAATTTCAATTTCTTTTTTTGTTTGCAAGCCCACTGTCACAAAGTGAAAATCTAATAATGGAATCCCGTGGAAATCGAGGGAAACCCCCAAATTTTATAGGCACATATTTTTTTTTTTTTCATTTTACTTTGTAACGTGATTAAGATATTTATGCCCGGTAGTCATCGTCTCATATTGCTGAGCTGATGATAGAAGGTAAAAATAGGGATCTGATTATGATATCCCAGGCAAATCAAAGAAAACCTTCAATTTGAGGGTGTTTGGGCTTAATAGAATAGGCATAAGAGAATTTACGAATAACAATATTATCTAATTAAAAAAAGAATTTTATTTTATTAATAGATAAATTGCATGCACTGTAAACATAATTATATTGTTATAAATTGTATTTTATTAAAAAGGCTTAATTAAGTATTAAGTGCGTGCCCAAGCGTGCGGCTGCATTTGTGTGTATTCTTGTGTGCGTTCATGTGTGCGTTAGCGTGTGTGTATGCATGCGTGCGTTTGTGTTTATACATATATTTATATGTTCATGGGTGTGTGTGTGTGTCTCACCTGGTGCGCGGGGAGTGCGGGGCGGGCGGCTCTCACCAACAGAACACGGACAGCTCGCCGGCGTGCGCGCATGCATGTGTGTGTGTGTCTCACCTGGTGCGCGGGGAGTGCGGGGCGGGCGGCTCTCACCAACAGAACACGGACAGCTCGCCGGCGTGCGCCCATGCATGTGTGTGTGTGTCTCACCTGGTGCGCGGGGAGTGCGGGGCGGGCGGCTCTCACCAACAGAACACGGACAGCTCGCCGGCGTGCGCGCATGCATGTGTGTGTGTGTCTCACCTGGTGCGCGGGGAGTGCGGGGCGGGCGGCTCTCACCAACAGAACACGGACAGCTCGCCGGCGTGCGCGCATGCATGTGTGTGTGTGTCTCACCTGGTGCGCGGGGAGTGCGGGGCGGGCGGCTCTCACCAACAGAACACGGACAGCTCGCCGGCGTGCGCGCATGCATGTGTGTGTGTGTCTCACCTGGTGCGCGGGGAGTGCGGGGCGGGCGGCTCTCACCAACAGAACACGGACAGCTCGCCGGCGTGCGCGCATGCATGTGTGTGTGTGTCTCACCTGGTGCGCGGGGAGTGCGGGGCGGGCGGCTCTCACCAACAGAACACGGACAGCTCGCCGGCGTGCGCGCATGCATGTGTGTGTGTGTCTCACCTGGTGCGCGGGGAGTGCGGGGCGCGTGGCTCTCACCAACAGAACACGGACAGCTCGCCGGCGTGCGCCCATGCATGTGTGTGTGTGTCTCACCTGGTGCGCGGGGAGTGCGGGGCGGGCGGCTCTCACCAACAGAACACGGACAGCTCGCCGGCGTGCGCGCATGCATGTGTGTGTGTGTCTCACCTGGTGCGCGGGGAGTGCGGGGCGGGCGGCTCTCACCAACAGAACACGGACAGCTCGCCGGCGTGCGCGCATGCATGTGTGTGTGTGTCTCACCTGGTGCGCGGGGAGTGCGGGGCGGGCGGCTCTCACCAACAGAACACGGACAGCTCGCCGGCGTGCGCCCATGCATGTGTGTGTGTGTCTCACCTGGTGCGCGGGGAGTGCGGGGCGGGCGGCTCTCACCAACAGAACACGGACAGCTCGCCGGCGTGCGCGCATGCATGTGTGTGTGTGTCTCACCTGGTGCGCGGGGAGTGCGGGGCGGGCGGCTCTCACCAACAGAACACGGACAGCTCGCCGGCGTGCGCGCATGCATGTGTGTGTGTGTCTCACCTGGTGCGCGGGGAGTGCGGGGCGCGTGGCTCTCACCAACAGAACACGGACAGCTCGCCGGCGTGCGCCCATGCATGTGTGTGTGTGTCTCACCTGGTGCGCGGGGAGTGCGGGGCGGGCGGCTCTCACCAACAGAACACGGACAGCTCGCCGGCGTGCGCGCATGCATGTGTGTGTGTGTCTCACCTGGTGCGCGGGGAGTGCGGGGCGCGCGGCTCTCACCAACAGAACACGGACAGCTCGCCGGCGTGCGCGCATGCATGTGTGTGTGTGTGTCTCACCTGGTGCGCGGGGAGTGCGGGGCGGGCGGCTCTCACCAACAGAACACGGACAGCTCGCCGGCGTGCGCGCATGCATGTGTGTGTGTGTCTCACCTGGTGCGCGGGGAGTGCGGGGCGGGCGGCTCTCACCAACAGAACACGGACAGCTCGCCGGCGTGCGCGCATGCATGTGTGTGTGTGTCTCACCTGGTGCGCGGGGAGTGCGGGGCGGGCGGCTCTCACCAACAGAACACGGACAGCTCACCGGCGTGCGCGCATGCATGTGTGTGTGTGTCTCACCTGGTGCGCGGGGAGTGCGGGGCGGGCGGCTCTCACCAACAGAACACGGACAGCTCGCCGGCGTGCGCGCATGCATGTGTGTGTGTGTCTCACCTGGTGCGCGGGGAGTGCGGGGCGGGCGGCTCTCACCAACAGAACACGGACAGCTCGCCGGCGTGCGCGCATGCATGTGTGTGTGTGTCTCACCTGGTGCGCGGGGAGTGCGGGGCGGGCGGCTCTCACCAACAGAACACGGACAGCTCGCCGGCGTGCGCGCATGTATGTGTGTGTGTGTCTCACCTGGTGCGCGGGGAGTGCGGGGCGGGCGGCTCTCACCAACAGAACACGGACAGCTCGCCGGCGTGCGCGCATGTATGTGTGTGTGTGTCTCACCTGGTGCGCGGGGAGTGCGGGGCGGGCGGCTCTCACCAACAGAACACGGACAGCTCGCCGGCGTGCGCGCATGTATGTGTGTGTGTGTCTCACCTGGTGCGCGGGGAGTGCGGGGCGGGTGGCTCTCACCAACAGAACACGGACAGCTCGCCGGCGTGCGCGCATGTATGTGTGTGTGTGTCTCACCTGGTGCGCGGGGAGTGCGGGGCGGGCGGCTCTCACCAACAGAACACGGACAGCTCGCCGGCGTGCGCGCATGTATGTGTGTGTGTGTCTCACCTGGTGCGCGGGGAGTGCGGGGCGGGCGGCTCTCACCAACAGAACACGGACAGCTCGCCGGCGTGCGCGCCGCCCACCGCGCGCCACGAGCGCACGCCGCCGCCGCCCACGCGCAACTGCAACACGACACACCAAACCTTACAATTTTTCTAAAGAGTACCAACGGTCGAGTTCACGTTACTAAAATCTTATTAACGGATTAACCCCTCCAACTAAGCTAAATATGCTTGTGTCTGGAGTAGTGTTATGGGTGGGGTTCGAATCTTTTGAAACCTTAGGCATTAGGCTGTTGTCGCTTATACATGCTACACCTCGCCGCAGCACTTGTAGTTTAGTTTTGGGCTAATACCAATATCTATAGCAGGGAGGTTTTAGATCAGATTCGTTAGATTCGTTACTGAAAGTACCTGCACAGGATAATATGCAAAGTACAGGATAGGAAGAAGAAAAAATTGAACAACTGAAATTTTAGAAGCAATGAGGAGAAGCAAACAGTTTACAACTGACTTCCTGCAATAGCTTAGTCTAAGATACAGTTTTACCGATACATGTCCCCAAGTTCTTCACAGTGCGACTGTAAGCTATGACGGTGTTATTGAAAGAAACCTCAGGAAGTGAGGACCAGTCGATTTAAGAGATAGTCCGGGAGCTACCAATAACAATTACTTGAGTCTTAGCAGGATTAATTTTCAGCTCAAATTCAACGCTCCAGTCCAATTTGAGGGATAGTC
This sequence comes from Tholera decimalis, assembly GCA_943138885.2. Taxonomy (NCBI): domain Eukaryota; kingdom Metazoa; phylum Arthropoda; class Insecta; order Lepidoptera; family Noctuidae; genus Tholera; species Tholera decimalis. Next base: position 784,385 of record OW964557.2, on the reverse strand, counting down.
ACATTATCTTTCGTTGGCATCAGATAACTCTACAAGAGGGGTATAGGTGTGAATTTGGAAATGATAAGCACACTAGTATAAGGAAGATAGTCGTCGGGAGATGATAGCATTAATAAATACATAGTACGAAAAGTAAAGGACATAAAACCGTACTTGACTATGCGCAAACCGAGAAACTGCTGTGTAACAAGTCACAAACACATATCCGGACTTACACATGTAATATATGTATAATTATAATACACTGCCAACAATTGTGCATATGAACACACACACACGCACGCACATGCTCACACCCATTCACGCATATATACTCCCACGGTTTTCATACTCGTAACACACACTCCCACACTTACTCATAGACTTTAATCTCTTATTCACTTATTTTTCTTGTGATTATATTCAATGTGTACAATATATTATTTGTATATCTTGCGATTGTACGATTAATAAGGGTTAAGATGAAGTCCAAGCAACAGTAGAACACTGCCTCCAAAGACACAGGGTTTCCTAGTTTAGGAGGCAGGGTCGAAATATACATGTATGCCTTGCACAAATATTTCTATTTGTGCAAGGCATACATGTATATTTAAACCCTACAAATTTGACAAAAAAAACCCTACAAAGAAATTTGTAGGATTTTTTGTCCAATAAATATATTATTATAAAACGCCATCCTGTGGCACACCGGCAGAGGTGTCACGCCAAGATAACAAGGATTCCTCAACAGATATGCGCTGCTGCCGGCGCACAGTGGTCCGGATTTTCAAAATGATGGACTTTCGATCGAAGGTGGTTATTTCACTAAACAAAACTGTGGTATCGCATAGTATATATAACGCTGATCAATATTTATTCTTACAATTTTTCGATAAAATTGCTCCTTCAAGTCGAAATAAAATATTGAAAAAAATAATGTATGGGAGAAAATGTATTTTATTTTTTTTCTCCGGCTAGTATCAAAGTATAGCAACCAAACTTTATATTCTAGTAAGTACTTGTTGCCCTTAATACGACGACATATAATTTGCTTGCGTATCCCTGCGGCCTTGGCGCCTACGATGATTCCAAGTTTCAAATGTTTTAAGTCAATTTTTCTTAATGTTTTTGACGATTCATCTTAAAAGAAACGGTTAGAAATGGATAAAGCCCTGAAGAGGGCTATTTTTAGAATTTCTGAAAAGGACTATATATATATATTATTAAGTCGTTGTATTAAAATAGTCCTTTTCAGGACTCTGAAAAGGACTATTTTAATACAACGACTTATCTTACTAACTCAATTCAAACAATAATAATATCACTAAATCTGTCACACTATTACGCTAATGGATCCTATGCAGCTCCTGTAGTTCCATATTTTCAGTTTCTTCTGTTGTTACCCCAGGCAAAGTTTCAAGTTCTTCGGAAAGAATACCAATTGGTAGGAAGCCAGTGTTCGCTAATGTCTGCACCATATATGAGCAGCTTGTGCGCACTTGCGGCCATATAAAACCACAGGTATAGATGAACAAACATCTGTGTTTCGAAATTTTTCAATATCTATGGCACATCCAGATGAAATTGTTTGAAGAATAACCGCGAAATGCTTTAGTAGGTCTTTATCAATATTGGTAATTTGGGCAGATTTCTCATAATCTCTAAAAAACCTTCTGGCTGTATTTCCGTCGTTTGTGGTTCCAAAGCCTTGCTTAACAAAATCTACAAGAATTCCCATTTGCTGCTTGAATTCTTCTTGTGTCAGTTGTTTTTTCGCAGTTTTTAGTTCCTTGTTAGCACCTCGTGCAGCGTGTGTATGATATATGTAGAACACACTTCATACAACGGATCCACATATGAAGAGTAGAAAGTCCATATTTATAAACATTTTCTCGTACAGGTCTTGAAAATACTTCTGACAGCTTGTTCATCTCAGTCGGCTAAGGCAAGGCAAATATTGCAGACAGATGCAGATGAAGTGTCAGTTATAATCGTGGCCGCTTTTTCGTCGATCATTGTCATATGAAGGTCGTGATTAATCTCCAGCCCGGCACACTTTGTAGGACCAATATTATCTATTTCTTCTTTCAATGAAGCTTCTTCTTGCTTGATATATTCTGCTGTCTCTTTATAAAATTCAAACTCAATAGGCCTACAATAATGGGTTGAAGAAGGTGTTCGGTTTTCCCATATGGTGATATTATTAGTAACTAATTTAAGAGGGAAAAGACTTGACATAAATACCGATGAATCACTGAAGTTTACATCTTCACTTCTTTGCTTGTAGGTGCTTTGTGAAGAAGCTCCATCGAAACGCCATTTACTGATTAATTTCAATCCTTCATTTCACGAATCAACTTGGGTACCAGTTATCTGAAGAATCTTCTAGACTGTCAGATCCAGTAGGGCTTGAATCTTCACTTTAGCTCCTCTCTCAGTAATTTCTAAATCGCTTGGATAGCATTTTTTCTTAGCTTCAAGGAGTTTGTGATACGATGGTAAAATTGGAACTTCACAATCTATCAGCACTTTCCTTAAACAAAATATTTCCACTTTGACAGGTTCAAAGATGTATAAAGACCTAGAGCGTGATCTTCGTCTAACGATTTTTCGCTTACTTTCTTTTTAAACAAAGTGGTTTGAACAATCGCAACACTATCATGGTTTTTCGTTATGTGATCAATAATATTAGCTAAGTCATTCTTCTTTTCTGTCTTAAGTCTTGTGACTAATGCGAAAGTGAGTTCTTTCGGTAAGTATTCCAGAAGAGACCCTGAACGTCTTTTCTTCTGTTTGTTGCCGAGGTCAACAAACGGTTTCCTAATCTGAACTAAAGCCGTAGATGTGCCCACAGTTGATGTGGACGGAATCACAGCTGCTACAGTATCGATATCAACGGAAGTACTCGTAATGTCTGACGATATGTTTTCGATAACTTCATCTTGAGCTAGAAAAATTTCTGATAAATTCACTGTAGTGCAATTTGGCCAATTAATACTTGATTGTAATCACTCAGCATGTCTATTCATGAATGTCTTCTGATTTCTGCACTTTCACTTGCTCATCTGCGACTCATATTACTAATATAATTTTTTAAAAAGGTCTAAATTATTTCTGAATCTTCTGAACATATTTCAACTGGGATGCGCACAATAATAGCTTCATAGAGTCGTGTCCAATTTTTCAACATGGAGGAACATAAAAATTATCTAAATTCGTAACAAATGCAGCCATAACGAATCTCACAAAACTTTCACACAGCACGGATAATGATGTTACTTCCTCAAGGGTTGAGAAACAAGTGCCCTTAATTGTTACCTGCACACATATTTACAACAAACACAAGTTCGCAAGTAGTGACTGACATAATTAGTACAGCTGCGTTCAACAACCAATCAGCGTCGTCGATATTACCCCTACCACCCTTTGGTGGTGGGAGTTAATTATTATTTTATCAAAGTAATAGTTTTAGTCATTTAGGTATAGATAGTCAACGTCAGCACATGACTGTCTTCAATTACATGCATCAAGTTGAAATTTTATTAAAAAAATATGTAATTTTATTACTGTCTTATAAATGAAATACCTACCAAATGCCTAAATTTATATTTTTTAATTCTTATTGTATTGAAAAAAAATCTTCTTAATTGTAAAACTCGTTAATAGCCATTAGAAAATACAACATAAAAATTTGAAACTTTGAATCATCGTAGGCGCCAAGGCCGCAGGGATACGCAAGCAAATTATATGTCGTCGTATTAAGGGCAACAAGTACTTACTAGAATATAAGGTTTGGTTGCTATACTTTGATACTATCCGGAGAAAAAAATAAAATACATTTTCTCCCATACATTATTTTCTTCAATATTTTTTTTTTTTACTAGAAGGAGCAATTTTATCGAAAAATTGTAGTAATAAATATTGATCAGCGTTATATATACTATTCGATACCATTTTTTGTTTAGTGAAATAACCATCTTCGATCGAAAGTCCATCATTTTGAAAATCCGGACCACTGTGCGGCGACCAAACAGGTAACTACGAAACCAGTCAATTGCCGATAGAGATATGTTAAAAGAGCATAGGATGCCGAGCCAATCTTGTATTGTTTACTAACACCTTGTTATTTTTAGTTTTGTGAGCACAAGTAACGGGTTTTTAGTCAACTAAGGGCGCTCGAACTTATCCTGCGCGAGCAGTTGACAACCCTAACGCTATATTTGTAATTATGAATGTTATATAAAAAAACTGAAATAAATATTAATTCTTATCTCCTTTATTTCTAATATACAGTATCTTAACTAACCCGCATTAGTATAGCATCCATACATGCTAAAAAAATATATTACCATTCGAAAACAAAATGGTTTTTTTTATATTAAAATATTCACTAAAAATGTTAAATTGATACGTAAAAGAAACACTCTGTACACGCGTACTTGAAGGACGGCAACGTCGCAATGTATTTATGAATGACGGGCCTCGTGTGCGGCGATCTAATTGATGTATTATATATTGCGGGTCAACGGGAACGTCCTCTGTTAGTTAACATACTGTATATACATATTTAAATATAACTAGAAATTACATACATAATTAAATATACCTAGAAATTACAGTTTTAAATATACCTATCACAAAAAAACATTTAAAAATATAAAATGTAGTAGTCCACCGGTATCGGGAACAGGGTCCAAGCTACCGGTAGACAGGGCTCCAGAGAAAGGAACCTCCTAACGATACGCGCTGTGTCTAAGAGTACCGCTTTCTGAAGCAAGCTCAAGAGCTTGATCAAGATCCAGTCGCCTAACGAGAGCCTCCTAAGGCGTTGGTCGAGGCTGTTAGCTATTAAGACATTAGGCTGAGACGACTATCGGTACAATGATTGCCGAGTTCACACCCCAATTATAATTATTATTTAATTATTATATCAGATAGTTTGGGTTACGGAGCACCATGACATACAACAGTACTATAGCCTGTGACAGGGAGGACGATCCTTTATTGACAAACAAGCGTGTTATTTGATGAATAATCGTCTCTATGCATTTTCTTCAAAGAATCTTTACTTAGTAATAAAAGATTATATATAATCAAAACATATTTTAAATATTATTGCTTAAGTAATGCTTATAAATATCTTATACTTAGAAAATAAGATGAAATCCACTGACTTTGAGCAGAATGCAAGCTTAAGACATCTCGGTTCACGACCGTGTCCCAAAGGCTTCCCCTACATCATGCCAATATAATTATATAGTAGATAGATTACACTCATAAAAACATATTTCAGTTTAATATTTTGTTTATAAGAGTTACAAATCTTAATACACTGATACCTACGTAAATACGAACCTACTTGGTCTACCAACGAACTTCCTAAATATTTAGTTGATTACCAATTGAAGTAATCATCCAACTACACCGTGAGTGCATCCAAGACGAGATAAAAACCGAAGTTTTCGTAACAAACCAATTTCCTGTACGCGGGAGCATTCGAGGCTACCGTATACGGCAGTGGCTCAGCAGCTCGTTCGGCGAGACGATCTCTCCTCACAAGAACACTCGCTTGAACCGCGACACTTATTACTTGGTACGCTGCCGGTAAAAAGTGTAATGCATCGAGTTTTCATTCCACGGATCGCCATATAGGGGGGGCGGGCGTGTTGAGCCGGTCTGCGCGCGCAAGGAATGTCGTTCATTGATGCGAGGCCGCCACTCAATGAGCGCGCGCCCCATTGAGCGGCCGCCTGCTGCCTCACGCGCCCCACGCACTGTACAACCCATACGCACGACGTGCTCAACACCATACTAAATATTTTATGACGATATGAGCCCTCCTAATATATTTGATCAAAAAGATTTTGAAACTAAGCAGCAATGGTTATAAAGCCGCTTAGTCAATAAACTTTTTTGGGCGACCTAAGGCTCTAGGGATCAATTTGTTTTGAGTGCATATACATAATAATTATGTAAGTACCCAATGTGAGCGTGTGTGTATAGCCCTTAGCAGACTACCTACCGGCAAAGTTTGAAAGAAAGAAATATAAATGAAGATTTTTTTTTATGAGTTTTGCAATTGACAGACATTATGAGCAGTTGCAGATCTTTGTCCGTCTAGTTTTGCCCGATCACATACATATACCTACGTATCTACCGCGATGTAATTAGATCAATGTTCAATAAAAATTTGGCACGCCTTGAATCAATATGTAATTATATCCCGGATGCGGTTTGACGTGAAACACTTGACGGTCAAGAGCGATCGGATTCACTGCTGCGCTATATATGTACACGTACTTTATGTATTTACGACATTCTGTTGGCTACGATGATATCATTTGGACGTTGTTGTGACGGAAAGCTTCTGTTTATGGACCTTCATATCAAGAAATATACCAAAAACAACTTTTTAAACGGTCATGGTCACTAACAGTATCATTAGGAATTACTATATGTATTCTAATACTTTTAGTTCATCCGTGATCATGGCGCTTGCAACAAACAGTGCCGAAATATTGTAAATGGAATATGATACTACGTAATTTTTAAATTTCTCCTCGGCGCGTATTCCAAGGTTTTTAAATATTTAGGGAATCGCCACCAGCGAAATGGAACGAATAACAAAATAAAAACCCATTGCCAAACACATGCACGAAACCATCATCCTAAATATCTGATGGTAATTTGCGTATACATCTCATTGCAAATTACCCTAACATGGAAAATTTACAATCAGTCAATTTTATTAATAAAAACTAGCTGTGCCCCGCGGTTTCACCCGCGTATAATCCTACTACTATTATTAATGTGTAATTTTATGCGTCAATCTAATTCGCAATGGATAGAGAATCGCGAAGTAAATATAGTTTAATTTAATAATATTGTCAAGAATACATTTAGAGTATTTTTAAACTGCTGACCCGATCTCGTTCAAACCAATTTTAATTGAAATTTTTATTAAGATCTACAGCATATATTTTGTTTTGGTTTTTGACTCCATTATTATAAAAGTAGGAGGGGGTGGGGGGTGAAACACATTTTACCACTTTGGAAGCGTATATCTTTCGACTGACTCGCGAAGAATTCCGTAGCTATGCTTGCTAGCATAGATTAACGTAAAAAAATGCTGTTATCATAATGTTTATATGACAAAGTTTTATTTGCGGATTTTGCAAATGTGAAAATGAAATCTCAAAAACTGTATCTCGTTCGAATCAATTAGTTAAAAGTTTTCATTAGAATCTACAGCATATTTTTTTATATTTTACACTTTATTGTTTTAAAAGTTAGAGACACATTTTACTACTTTGGCACTTCCAAAGTAGTAAAATGTGTCCCCAAATATATCTTTCAAACGATTGACTTTGACAAAAATGATTACATGAACCTCAGTATCATTTTTAAAGGTCTATTTATAGACGCCGACACCCGCATAGGCGTCCAGGCTTGAAGTAAAAAAAAAATTTAGTTCTAGTTCCATGTATGGGGAGCCTCCCTTAATGTTTTTTTTTACATTATTTTCGCATAAAAATCGGAAAGCGGTTTGCAGAATACATCTATATATCAAGTTTGAACTCTGTAGTCTTAATAGTTTCGGAATAAAATGACTGTGACATACGGAAAGACGGCCAGATAGACATGACGAATAGTATAAGGGTTCCGTTTTTTTGCTATTCGGCTAAGGAATCCTAACAACATCGCTTTTAAACTATGCCAACGTTGAATGTCTGACCCGTTTTTTCGGGTGGGAAAATCATCGAATGACTTCTCTCGCTCTAAGTGGAGCGAGAAGGAGTGTCTGACTTCTACTGACTATAAGCCCACCCAGTTACTTCAGCTGCCCTTGCCTTCCGGGGCCGCGGTATCTCATTACAACATACCTTTAAACTGAACGATGACATAAAAAGTGAGATGAACAAAACAACACCCTATTTTAACTAACACCAAAATTACTTATTCAACTAAAGAGAAAGTAAAATATAAATATTCAAATGTATAGATACAAAATACACATCTGACGTAAAAGAAGCTGAAACAATTTTACATAGGAAGTCTCTTAGCCAAGAAGTCGAAATGAAACCAAGATAAGGTTCACTATCAGTGCGGTATCTATCGCGGAGTGGTAGAGTACGCGAGTCATGCTCAACGCGTCGCGTCGTGCATCCCCGGGCCGCCGCGGCCGTTTCGGTGAATAGCGTTGTTGAATAATTTTAATTTTACATTTTCTCCTAAACTATAAGTCCAAATTATATACTGTAAAAGGCAAAGATAATCTTCATAAAATTGTCTTGATGATGAAATTACTTTCAAACGCAAATATTAATATGGCCGCATAATAATAATACTACAAAAACATTCCTTATTTTTTAAATATTTTCTTAACATAATTTGCCTTATTGTGGATTATTTATAAAAGTTAGATATGCAGTACCGCGGACTTTTTTTTAGATCTACATAAATCCTACATTTTTGTAGTACATGATCTTTACGTATAACTCACTCTCTCTTTCGCCAGCTCACGCGATTATAGTAATTTAGCGGCATATTTCCTTCCGATTTACTTCACCAATACCTTTATTGTAGGAAAACCGAGAGGAGTAGCGTAATGCTAGATAGCCTATAGCCTTCCTCATGAAACTGCCTATCATAATCAGAAAGAATTTTTGAAATCCACCAAGTACTTTCGAAGATTAGCGCGTTCAAGCAAACAAACAAACAAACAAACAAACTTTTCCGCTTTATAATCAAATCACGGAAGGCCGCCGGCGGCCAGCTTAAGTGGTAGAGTACGCGAGTCATGCTCAACGCGTCGCGTCGTACATCCCCGGGCCGCCGCGGCCGTTTCGGTGAATAGCGTTGTTGAATAATTTTAATTTTACATTTTCTCCTAAACTATAAGTCCAAATTATATACTGTAAAAGGCAAAGATAATCTTCATAAAATTGTCTTAATGATGAAATTACTTTCAAACGCAAATATTAATATGGCCGCATAATAATAATACTACAAATACATTCCTTATTTTTTAAATATTTTATTAACATAATTTGCCTTATTGTGGATTATTTATAAAAGTTAGATATGCAGTACCGCGGACTTTTTTTTAGATCTACATAAATCCTACATTTTTGTAGTACATGATCTTTACGTATAACTCAGCATTTCGCCAGCTCACGCGATTATAGTAATTTAGCGGCATATTTCCTTCCGACTTACTTCACCAATACCTTTATTGTAGGAAAACCGAGAGGAGTAGCGTAATGCTAGATAGCCTATAGCCTTCCTCATGAAACTGCCTATCATAATCAGAAAGAATTTTTGAAATCCACCAAGTACTTTCGAAGATTAGCGCGTTCAAGCAAACAAACAAACAAACAAACTTTTCCGCTTTATAATATTAGTATAGATTTTGACAATTTACATTTATTATAAAATATGATGTTTGATGTGTATAGTGAGAATGTCGAGCGTCGGCTCGCACATTATGTAACGACCAGCTGCTAGATAGCCGAGCTCAGTCTACAGATGCAAGCACCCGCATGCGCGAGGTCGATGACTCGCTGCCCGATAAGGGCCTGATAACGTATCACCAAAGGTGCAACCATGAGCCTAACTGCAGCTTATGTAAGGCACATGACCTGATAACGACAGCTCGCCGCACTAACTAACGTTATGATTATCCTACCAAGACATACATCACTGACTAGATGAAAGTTATACATTTGCTCTTCATTTTACGTCAATGTAAAAGTTACCGATTGGTAAAAAAAATGCCGTACAATTGAAGCAATTCTCAATCGAACCAATTCGGAGCATGGCCAATCGTAAGAACGTGGCTGACGATTTTCCACGAAGTCACGTCGCGCAGATTTCCGGAATCAAACATATTATTCTGCGAAATTAGTCAGAAACGTGACGGCTGCTGAAGGACAGACAAGCCAGGGATGTCCCGGCGAGAAATCAATTCCACCCCGCGAGGCAAATCAATAGCTGTGGCCTTGGACGCGGCGGGCTCGGGCACGAGCGCTATTTAAATTTTATTACGTAACTCAAATAAATCAAGTAATTGGTCGCGACACCTACTTGCATGGACGCCACTGGGCTATGTCCATCAAGCCGATGCTTATACATACATACGTGCTAGTTTTATTTACACGGAATTATAGTGGCGAGGACTGTATGACTTTGGGAAATTTAGCTGTTAGCTTAACACACCAAGTAGGTAGACAGTTGTTATTGGTGGAAGCGCGGCACACATTAACTCTGGCTTCGTAACTTGCAAGGCACTTCCAACAGGCTCTCTGATCCCCGATCTAATCAGTACATTCACAAATATTGCTGATAAATAGATCGGCACCTCCCAGCGTCAGATATGCACGTGTGTGCGCGAGCGTGGGAACGCACACGTCCTCAATGCACATGTGCGCTCATTATGCGTCGCCATGTGCCGCACCAATCCCTCCATCCCACACAATAAACCCAACAACGATGGCACCTCTATCTCAAGCCGGGATTATTGACTGGAAAATAATATTTTATTATCGTTTTCCGTCTGAGACTAAGCTGAGTTGTTGCACAATATCGTGTGGGCGCGGTTAGGACCCTCCCTGTGGTCCTAACTAAGTGGGAGACTTCACAAATTTTTAAATTATGGATGAAGGGACCTTTTGCTTTGATTCTTGTCATCCATCCTACCCACACCTGAACCAGTCCGGAAAAGAAAAGTTTTTTATACTACACCTGCTTGGAAAGTACCTTGATACTTTATCAAATTTACGGTAGAAAGTACGTCATTGCATATCGAACAAATATGCGGGGAGAAAACGCATCTGAGCGGGAGAGAAAAGTGTATGAAAATCCATTTCTTACGTGGTTTTTCTTTTTTAATTTTGGTTAAGACTATGCGCCGGTAACCTAAATATCAAAAGCCAAAAAGTTTTTACAGTGAGTTTTTATCTCCAAGTTCGCAAAATGACACTGGCCACTAGCTGTGTGTTGGATGGTGTCGGGCTGGCAGTGCGACCCTGCGGCGGCAGGATAAACAATTTGAAAAAAGAACATGTGAAAATTGCAGACGCCATTGGCGCCATTTTCAATTTGTGTGTTGTTTGAGGATTCAGTTTTCGTAGAATTTATTTTCCTCGTAGGTGTAGTATAAAGCACTATGTATCACTCAAGAGAAAGTGCGATTCCCGATCTCGGGTGTTTTAAAGCCCTCGCCTACAGCTCGGGCTTCAAACGACACCCTTGACGGTAATCGGTCACTTTCTCCTCTCGGTGAACAATGTACTATTTCTCTGAAACCAAGTCGGATCAATCCCTAAAGATATTATTAATGCGAAAGTTCAAATTTTTAATCGGCAGTTCATCTTGTATCATCGTACAAGAAACCATATTCATAAAACGAATGATTTAACTAATTATAAAAAAAATAAAAAAAAAGGTCTGTCGGTTTGTCTGTTTGTACACGCTAATCTCCGGACTTACTGGATGGATTTTAATGAAATTTGAGAATTGGAATTTAATGGTAAGTGTGCTCCATCTTCGACCACATCATCACTTACCATCAGGTGAGATGGTGGTCAAACGCAAGCCTATTATCAATAAAAAAAGATAGTTGACATCCTGGAATAACATATAGGCTACTATTTATCCCGGAATTTCCACGGGATCGGGATTTACACGGGAAATTGTCCCACGCGAACGAAGTTGCGGGCAGCAGCTAGTTTATACTAAAGTAACACTAACTCCACGTCTGTCTATCTGTAACACTTTCACATCGAAACCACTAAACCTATTTTTATGAAATTTGATACAGGCATAGATTCGACCCTGGGGAGGGACATAGGGTACTTTTTTTGCTGAAAAAATCCTTTCAGACAAGTGAAGCCATAGCCAAAAGATAGAAATTTTCATATTTGTCACTCGACTCCTTTCACTAACAAGACATGTGTAATGCTTGCTATATTCAGGAGTACGAAGCACAGCAACGAACTACTCCGAGACAAGTGGATGTTTCAGTTCCAGTCGAGGTAAGTAGAGCCTTGTATCGCTCAGTGCCCGTGAAATACGATATAGCATTAGTTACTTACAATAAGTAACTTGTACAACACGATCATACACTCACAATGATCCATTAACATGGTTAGATGCCTACTTCACTATCTTTATGTGGTTGGGATTTAATAAATTAATCGTTTCTAACGTTTAACATCTGGAATTTATGGATGTAAGCAACAGTAACGTGATTATTTTAACGATATTTAGTCTCACAAACAATGACCATCTAAATCACAATTACAATACCTACACATTTTACGATGTCTTTTTGACAGGACCTAGTTCTTGCCGCATACGTACCTACGTGAATTAGTGGCATTTGAGAATTAGAACAGTGTTGGTCCAGTGATTACGAGCCCAACTTTCGAGTTGCAGGTCGTGGTTTCGAGCATAGTCAGGCACATTACAACTCTAAAAAAATATATACCGTAGATTTTAATGAACTCTTAACGAAAATTTTGTTTGAACGAGATACAGTCAGCAGTTTTTGAGATATATTTTCAAAAACCGAAAATACTACTTTGTCATCGTAAACACTATGATGAAAATAAGAAATATATCGCGAATCTATGCTTGATACTACTGCTTTTATAACTCTCTTGCTTAAACCCCAAAACTAACAACTTTTGAGTTGGGTCACTTTCTTTCTTTTTCTAAGTGTGTTACGTACTGCCGCTAATTTGATAAAAAGATATTGTACAACTATGTAACGTAAGCGCATAAATTAATACCTACGTGTGCACCGCCAACGTGGATATTGTGAACGGTGTATAGCCCAGTGACTCCGGTAGGGAATTCCACTCCTTAGCCGTACGCACAATGAAGGTATTCCCAAAACGTTTTGTGCGTATGGGTGGGATGTCCACCATGTAACGATGGCGCTTCGCCGTTTGTCTCGTAGTCCGATGATGGAACGGGCTTGGCGGAATTAGATTGTGTAATTCCATCGCGTCCAGTTGGTACCTGCCAAATACCAACTGGACGCGCTTCCATCCCAAAGATGAGAGCAGTATTCCATTCACGACCGAACCTGGGCTTGATACAGTTTCAGCAGCTGTTCCGGTGTGAAGTACCGTCTCACCTTGGCTAGGATTCTCAGCTTTTTTGATGGTAGTAGCTTTTCTGGTATCACTAACGCATAGTTAATCAGGGGATCTAAGGGATGACATTTGCTTCAAGATTGGTCACCCCACGTGTCGTCTAGGTTGCGAATTTGTTCGAAAGAGTTACCGCGGCCTCCGACCACAAAAGGCGAATGACGGAACACGGATGTGTTTTAGTCGGTAAGTCTAACACACCCTCCCGCTTCGCCCAGATCGGTAGACCGTCATTGGATGTTATCAAATCCTTAAAAAAGGGACGTCTAGAAGATGACGGAAGAAGTCCTTGTTTTTTTTCTATTTCTCGAGTCGGAAAGTCAGCGGATGAATCTGTCACATTTTAACCGACTAGAACCATCCCGTGTTCTCTCTCTTACTTGTGCCGGGGACTGCGGGGACACTTATGTATTCTTCAACGCGGCCCCCGACTGGCCCATCTCTTTGGGCCCCGTCTGAGGGAACTGCTTCTTAAGCCAACCTTAGTAAATACATGTCTACCATCACCTCACTTCCTCTGAAATACTTCGGTCTTCTACGGAATAACTTTCAAAACAAAATGGTGCAGTAATTTCGCAAGCACCCCTAGAACATCTCGTTTGTAAATTCCACGAACGGTTAATTTGAATATGCGACTAATACAATTAGCTGTAATCAAGCTTACGAGGTAATGAGACTTGAAGTTAGCTCATTACTCTCACGAAGCGAACGACTTTACCTATTTCCTCTTTAAGCCTCTCACGGCTTTATTAAATAACTGTAGAAAAATGCTCTAGAGGTTCTCTTATGTCGGCGTTTATTTTGTACTATAATCTCATTATTTTATCTTATGAAAAAACATTTAGCATTACGTTTACCTGGACCAGGCAAATCTTCTTCTTAGCGTGTCGATGGCAAATAGTTAGATGGAGTCAGCCCAGAACTGGGCAACAAGTTTGGCATTTTCGGTAGCTTCCATCAAGTCCTGCAGTGAGCAGTTGACAGGGCACGCAGGACAGGAAATTAAGTGTGCCATGGTTTGTGGAACAGAACCACATATACACCCCAAGGCAGAGGCATCGATAAATCTCCACCTGAACAGATTTTCTTTGCTGCGACCAACCTGGGTCCGGAGTCTGTTTAAAGACTTCCAGGTCAGCCATGGCAGTTCGTGTCCAGGTGGGAGATGCTCAGCTGGTGGCACAAATGGGCTTGGAAGGGATGTACTTTCCAGCCACAGCTTTAGGCGCTCCTTAGGCTGCTCGCCAGTAAGTGGAGTGACACACTTCAGGAAATTTCTTCGACTTTTCAGCCTTTGTGGCACTAAAGTGTACCCATGCATTGGATGTCGGGAGTCTCTAACCATTTTGGCTCTTTCATTAGAACTTGCAACCGCTCTGCGAACTTCCGGTGGCACTATTCCTGCCATTGGATACAACATCTGTACCGGGGTCGGTTTAAGGCAACCAGTAATGATCCGACACGTTTCATTAAGAGCTGTATCCACTAACTCCGTATGGGCTGAACGACACCACACGGGGCATGCGAATTCACCCGCAGAAACAGATAGTGCCAGCGCAGTAGTCCGCAATACGTGAGGCGAAGCACCCCACTTTGACGAGACCAGTCGCCTTAGAAGATTATTTCGAGAGTGCACTTTCTGCCGGACAGTATTGCAGTTTTTGCTAAATGTTAATGACCTGTCCAAGAAAACTCCAAGATATTTTGGGTAGTCACTATGCTCGATAGACACTCCTCCCCAAAAGATATTGAGTTTACGCCGCGCCTCTCTGTTGCGAAGATGGAACACACAAGACTGCATTTTGTTAGGGTTGGGCCTGAGTGAGTTAGCGAGGTAATAAGTGGCTAAATCACCAAGAGCACTAGAAAGGTGAACCTCAACTTCTTCAAAGATGCTAGCTTGGGAAGTGAGAGCAAGGTCATCTGCATTGAGGAAGCGCGATGTATTCGGGCTGGATGGTTGGTCGTTGGTATATATATTAAAGAGGAGCGGTTCCAGAACACTACCTTGCGGGAGGCCGTTTTTTTGTGCTCTCCAACGACTTTTTTCCGATAAGAGATGGACCTGAAAACGGCGATTGAGGAGGAGTTCCCGGAGTATTTGTATAAAGTTGGGATCGTTAATCATGGACTCCACCTTCCACAATAACCGTTTGAGGTTAACTGTATCGTAGGCAGCCGATAAATCCACGAACACAGCACCTGTAACCATCCCTGTCTCGAAACCATCCTCTATGTGTTGGACGAGTTTGAGGGTCTGGTTGCTGCAAGACTTCACGGGTCTGAAACCAGCTTGCTCGGGAATTCATTTTGGGTCAATAACGGACGTAAGACGGTTCAGCAGCAGTCTCTCGAATAGCTTATATGTGTGACATAGCAAAGATATTGGACGGAAGTTTTTCGGGTCGTCTGCTGATTTACCTGGCTTAGGTATCGCTATAACTTTAGACTTTCTCCAGTGACGCGGTATTGAAGCTGATTCCAGGCAGTTGTTGAATAGTTGCAGCAACCATGACACAGCAACTGGGCCTAGCTGTTTAATTTGTTCGGCTGAGATGTCGTCCAAACCAGAAGCCTTACCACATTTCAGACCCCTAATCGCCTCAATGATGTCGGCAAGGATGAACGGTTTACTAATATCATTGGAAGCGTCGTCCAATTTTTTTGACTTACGGATCTTACTGGGACGGCGTGTTGGTTTGCCATTTGCAAGAAGTTGATGTGCTATCTGACTGGCAGTAACTTGACTTGGTGGAGAGGGTTGAGGGGACTCACTAGTCAGCTTTCGAATAGTACTCCAAGCTTTTTTACTATTATGAGTCATGTCGATATTAGTAACAGTGCTTATCCATCTCGCCTGTCTATTTTCACCTAAATTAGATAGCAACATTTCCCCAGCTAGTGTCGTTTCCTCTGAGAAGGGGTCAGTGTTATAAAGAAGCTCATAACGGTTTAGTAAATCGCTGGATTCTGTCGACAGCCCTGGAATGTACGAAGTCCTACAACCTCGTGGTATGTGTTTTCGGGAAGTAGTTGCCACAATTTCAACAAATTGGTCGTAGTTTTGCGGCGTTGGCAAGACTTCCAAAAGGGCGTCATCTATCGACCGTGTGAACGACTCCCAGTCGGCTTTGGCGTAGTTGAATCGGCGCTTAAAGGGGACATTCAAAGGCTGGACCACGGGTACAATACAACACATAATAGGTCTGTGCTGAAAGCGAGGAATTGGCGGACATACGCTCTTGATGCACTGTGAGCTGATACATGAGCTAGCGAAAATAAGGTCTGGGTTGTATCCGCGTTTCCAGCGGCCACTGTTAAATGAAGCCGGTAGTTTGGCATCATGAATCAAGGTCAAGTTATTCGCTTCAGCCCATTCCTCGACTGCTTCTCCGTTCAGGTCCGCAACATTGTAGCCCCAGTTGGTGCTGCGACTATTGAAGTCACCGATTACAACTTTGATTGGTTGGCTGTTAAAGTTCTCTGGTGGGTCGAAGTTGAATGTAGTACCAGGTGGCTTATAGAATGAAGTTATGTTGCAGTTGCCAATATTCAAGGTGATAATGTCGATGCCATTTTCGTTTGAGCATTTGGTAGATAGAATGCTTACGCCGGGAGCAGCAAACACTGCGTTACCGTGCTTTGGGTGACAAATCTCGGCGATAAGCGTGAGTCCATCGATGTGTGTTTCAACTCAATGGGTCTCTTGGACGCAAAGAATGTCACAATTAGTTTTGCGGTACAAATTAGAAAGTATTTCCGATTTATCTAGAGAGAACCCTTCGATATTAATCGAGACTACGCACAAAGCTGGTTTTAGAGGAGGACTTCTTTTTGCCATCGTGGTGAAGGGATTAGCCAGTCAGCGTCGAGAATCGCTGACTGCCCAAGGTGCGCCGGACGTATAGTAGCTTAGTAAGTACGTCACTCGGGGAGGCTCCTTTCCTGCACCCCAGGCAAATCATCATCATCATTTGCTTAGCCTCAACCGACTAGGATGGGTTGCTTCCAGTCTAACCGGCTGCAGCTGACTACTAGTGTTGTACATGGAACCATTGTCTATCGGACCTACATAACCCAGTAGCTGGGTAACACGATACCCCTTGTCAAAACCAGTGTTAGATTTTCTACACGACAACTGACAAATGCTTGCACTGTCTGGACAGGTCCGCTCAAATCTGTGTGGTTATTTCCTCAAAGAGCACCACAGAGATGAACCTACATGTTTTTCATATGATTGGACCAACACAAATTGTATGGACTTTAAAAGACACGTTGATCTCTGAGTTTATTTCGGTGTTTCTTCTCAGAGTAGTCAGTTAGGAAACACCGGCCTCATCTAGCTAAACTAAACTATACACGCAAAAAACATGACGTGTAAAAGTGTTATTTATAACCAATTTACAAAATAAATATTTCATTTAATTTTATTTCTGACTTCTGCCTGACTCCCGACCGACTGTCAAAGATTCCAAATGACAGCTGGAACCAACGACTCCAATCCGCAAACCAATTATAGTTTTAAAATTATTCATAGGTTTATTCAAACTCAACTCAAATCTGTCGCCAACTCCGTCAAGTGTCGTCAATTCCGGGCATTCTCAGCCACACTAGCCATGGGCTACTGCCGCTTGCTACATCCAACATCTGTGTTGGCTTCATCTCACATTTGCGAACGGAATTACTATAATTATTTTGCACCATCGTTACATGGTGGACATCCCACCCATACGTACAAAACGTTTTGGGAATATATTCATTGTGCGTACAGCTAAGGAGTGAAATTCCCTGCCGGAGTCTGTGTTTCCTGATAGCTATAAACCTGGAAGTATTTAAGTCGAGAGTGAATAGGTTACTTCGAGGCAAGCGTGCTCCATCTACAAGTACATCATCGCTTAACATCAGGTGAGATTGTCGTCAAACGCGAGTTTCTCAAAGGCTTTGGGGAGAATGCCCGTTTCAAGATATTCATTTGAATGGTTCCGTGCCTCAAAAGGAATACCGGAAGTCTTACAGGATCACTTCTTTGTCCGTCTGTCTATTAATCTGTTTGTCAAGAAACTTTTACTCAGGAACACGTAATGACAGCAAACTGAAAATTATATCAGATACATTTAGCTATAAAAAAATCAAACCTGTAAGTGAACACGATCAAAAGATATGATCATTTATGTAGTTTGAACTTATAATACATAAATAAGTTAATGCATGAGTTTACTTTTTCTGTACAGCCCCGTCAGAGGACTCGGACCAGTACTGAACTACTTTCGTATGACCGTTTCGTATTTCGATGCAATCATGTAAACTTATAAGAGAATGATTTAATCCATTTATAGGGTCCCATTCCTTGAAGCATCGTGTCGCAGTTTTTTGGTCGTGGACTGTTTTGAATGGAATGCCCTCCGACATTACGAAAATCCTACTCAGTAGATAACAAGACATAGAGTCGATAATTCGGGTGTCGTCGGAACGCATTAGAATGGCTGCGCGCCGGAGGTGACCCACAGCGAGGCTAGCCCATTATGCCACGCATGAACACGCTACTACCTACTACGATACAGTTTGCGTAGTATAGTGTAGTGAGCGTAGGATGGTAGGTACTATGTACATGTTTACGGTTGCTTTACTTGTAAGGCAGATAAGTTCGATTTGCACAGATTTGAATAAGGAGCTGCAGTTTGCACGGTAGAGAGTCCAATCTCCTAACCGTTACTTTAAGTAATTATTAACTGGCAACTATTTTTTTCACGACATGAGCTAATATTATTTTACTTAGTTCTAGTATTAGAAAGGAAAGGACTGGATCTAAATGACCACTTTAAAGTGAGTTCTACTTGCGGTTTTATAAATATAATACAAATGCATACAATTTGTTAATATTTCATTAATAACGCTCGTATCAGATGCACTAAGTTTTTTACAGATTGCTTCTGCCTGATCCTTCCATGTCAATTAAAATTCCTAGAAATTTTGTAACATCTACCCTGTCGGCGTTTTGACTATTATGATTAATATTTAGATCATTGATACAATGTCTTTGGTAAAAATTACATTTTATTTGTTTTTTAACGTTTATTTTTAAATTGACGCTATTTAGCCAATTTATTATAATTTAAATGGTTTATATTGTTTTCATACTTTTCATTATTGTCGCTTTTTAAGATTACTGTACTATCAACAATTCAACAGTACCATACGATGGTGGATTTGGCGTGGGAGGCCGTTTATGTAAATTAAAAATAACAAAGGCCCAAGGACGCTTCCCTGTGGTACGCCGAATTTAATGTATCTGTAGGAAAACACGTATTTTTTCCCTAACTTACATATTTTGTAAATTTCTGTCACCTGTTTGAGACCGGATAAATATGTTTTTATTAGATTCAGGATGTACCTCGAATGCCACAGACGTTTAGTTTTTGAAGCAGTATTTTATGGTCCACAAAATCGAAAGCTTTCGACATATCTGTGTATCGACATGATAATACATGTCAAACATTGCCATATTTATATTCCTATTTTTCCTGAACTCATATTGGCAAATGATATTAAATTTAGTCAGGAAAGATGATATTGCTTTATTCTTCATTCATTGCTTTTTCAATGATTTTAGAAAAAACGGGAATTAAAGCTATTGGCCTATAGTTCCATATATCATCTTTACTGTTTCTTTTTTACATTAATCTTGAGTGGAAATCCCGTCGCAACTTCTTTTTATTTTCAGTGATTTAAGGAATCTGATTACGTCTTGAAGGATGACTGGTGGTACAAATATTGAAGAGTGTGAACCAACTCTAATACAAGGTATTCGTGATAGCAGGCCATGGTATCTGCGGAGAATCTGTGGGACGAAGATGAGATGTGCACCATACCTGCTGCATCTTATCGAAGTCGAGCGCGGGCCGGTGGCGGCGCGGCGGCGGCAGGGGGGCGCGGCGCCGGCGCGGGGACGCGGGCGCGCGCTCCCCCGCCCCCGCGCGCTCCCCCGCCCCCGCGCGCTCCCCCGCCGCCCCGCCGCACGCGCACGCTCCCCCTCGCCGCGGCTTCAGTGCTTCCAGCGGCGGTGACGTACGGAATCTCACCGGAGTCTCCACCTGGAATACGTACCGTGTCCACTTACAGATTCGATCACTACTTTGAACTTCGCAGTGTACCTAGCACTTCGGGTCAAATTCTTAAGAAAAGTCACAGACCAGAGTCATAGATACCTGGATTCTTTGTAAGATCAAAAACATACAGAAAATAAATAGAAGACAGACAAGCATAAATGAATTAGCACATTCATCACACGGGGGATGCTTCTAATGCAGATGTAGGGTTAGTATGGCGCACCTTGGTGTCGTCGTCGTCGGAGGAGGCCGGGCGCGGCGTGAGGTCGTGGTGCAGGTAGGGCTGCGCCGGCCACTTGCGCTTCTCCGCGCCCGCGGGCGGCGGGGAGGACGCGCCGCGCCGCCGGGACTCGGGCGCGCCCGCGGCCCCGGCCGCCGCCCCCGCGCCCCCCGCCGCCGCCGCGCCCGCCGCCGCCCCTCCCAGCGGGGCCCCGTTGATCACCTGCGCGCCGCACCACACGTCACACTCCGCTCTCCAGCGTTACGCGAATGCATCACACTCGATGGACTAGATGCCGGCTGAGCTTAACACTACATCACGTCTGTACCTATTATAACCTTATCACATCCTCAGAAATTGCAGGTTTGTTACAGATCTATATTCATTGCCTTCCTTTTGCTTTGAACCAGAAGCTTAAAGACCAACACTATCTACGTAAAGTTATATGACAACCTATCCACATTAATATGAATAAAACTGCTATAATCCGATGATCTAAGATGTACACGTCACCATATTAACAAATAAGACAAACAGAGCCGAAACCACCCACGACGTCAATGCAAACAATCGCGTTACATTCATATAGAGACTAAACGTCCGCTGATGACATGTCGAAAAGGAGCAAGAATGGGAAGAAAGAGCCTGAGAGCTAAACCCTCATCTGAGAAGTAGGCGACGGTGTGAATATTTCAGCGTGTAATTAGAAACGCGTGGAGAAGTCGCCGAGCACTGTTAGCTCGGTGCAAGCCGGCCGCTCGTCTATTATGGATGCGAACGGGCTGGCGGACGGCGAAAAAACCGCGTCGCCTTTGTGCAGTCGGGTACTGACTGCTGGCTGGCAAGCAGGCTATAGAAGTGGACGTGGACTGGCCAGCTCCGGTGGCCGTTATGCCTCCATAACCAGCTCTACATGATATAGCAATGATCTATTTTGAGAAATGCTTAAATAAACGCAAAGGTTACACGGCTGATTACAAATAGAGCACATCACACATACAAACTGCAACATTTGATTTCAACATTTTGGTTGCCATTTGAACGAATTCACAAGCCGCTAAAGCTTGCCGTGCACAAATAAACACCAACTGCTGCATAATGTATATGTATAAGACTATTCATTTGTTTATTTTTGAAGCGAATTTTTAGTATTATTTCAGTAAGTGAAATACTTGTTAACTTGATGATGCGCTGCAATCTTTCCAAATGAAAGCTTTCAGGACTACGGTTTTAATTTTAAACACAATTGCCAGTTAATTTTTTTTTTTTTTTATTACTACTATTGTATTTTTTTTTCATTTTCATTGAATTTCAGACCCATGACCACATCAAACCGGACAAGGAACACCTACAAATGCTTATGTGAAAAGATAAGTATTACGCAGTCGACGTTAAGCCGGCTCTACACGTTGGCCAACACAGTGGCGAATGTAGTGGCCAGCATATTGGCCAAGAGTTCGTGATAGCGTCCACACGTTGGAAGGTCGTTCAGTTTGCTACGGTACAGGCCAATGTGCAGACGTATTTATTCAAATGGATTGAGACGCTAACTTCTGCTTCTTGGGTTCCACAAACAATTTACGGCTTGGTAGAGCTCTATAAACCGAAAAGTTTCTTCGTTAGTAGTCATTACTGACATTTTGTTTACACTAGTTGTTACCGACGCGTGACTGTAAAAACTTTTTAACAAAAAATAAAAAGGTTTAGTATTTTCTTTTTTTGACACCGCCTTCCGAAATTAAAGTTATTTTTGCCTTTGTAGTATTTTGATATGGAAGTCGGTTTTATTTTTTGTTGAAAAGTTTTTTTCACGCTTTTTAGTGGGTCGGTTTGTAATTTATCTAGTTACAAAAGCCAAAATGTCAACTACTTATCACCTTTTACAAAATATTGCTTTCCCGATGCAGAGCCGTTAATTTTTGAGGAATTCTCCTGGTACTTCACCATCAGCTCTACATCACCATATGCATTGTGACGAACATTTATAGTGCTTAACATCCATATTCAAGTAATCGAATCGCGATCCACGAAATACTTATTATTGAGTAGTTTCGGTGGCCACCTGTGGTCTTCATCATCAGTTCCACATCCCCAAGTGGCGCTTTTCGAGAGAAACTGCACAAGTTACTATAAGAAATACCCAAAACGCTATAGGTGTACCTATAAAATTTGAAGAGTTCCCTCTATTTCTCCACGATTCCATCATCAGATCCTGATATGATGACAATGGGACCAACTAGAAAGTATACTCTTTCAAACTAAAAATTTTAAATTAAAAAAAGTAAAAATCAATGTTATTTTTTTTATTCCAATAAATCTGTGTCTGGTCATCTGTGGTCTTCATCATTCATCAGTTCCACTTCCCCAAATAGTGCTTTTCGAGAGCAACTGCACAAGATACTATAAGAAATACCCAAAACGCTATAGGTGTGCCTATAATATTTGAAGAGTTCCCTCGATTACTCCAGGATCCCATCATCCGATCCTGATTTCATAACAATGGGATCAATTAGAAAGTATACCATTTCAAATGAAAAGAGTATTTTCTAAATCGGTCCAGCTGACTTCGAGTTATGAGGTAACATACATTAAAAAAAAAGTTCAAGACGAACTGAGAACCTCCTTCTTTTTTTTAAGTCGGTTAAAATTTCTAATCAGGTGCGTGCGTTCGTTCTGGGAGCTCGTAGCATACTAAACGCGCAGCCAACGTGTGGACGCGGTAGCCAATTCTCGGCCACAACCCTTTGATCTTTTGCAAAAAACCGACACCACACGGATCTCGCGCCAACTCGTCGGCCATCATTCCAATACAACCCAAGATGCACAAACACCCCCTCTACACGTTGGCGAATAGGCACTGGCCACTACATTCGCCACTGTGTTGGCCAACGTGTAGAGCCGGCTTTAGCATATCAGTTCCAAGATTCAAGATTCAAGATTCAAGATTCAAGATTCTTTATTTGTTGAAACATGAGTACACATACAGAGCATGCAAGTTATTAAAAATCACATTATATAGATCAGTCATGTTTGGCCTTAGTGGCGTACAAATATTTAAATGTCACTGATATAAGTTAGTGGATAATTATAATATTAAATTAAATAAGAACACAATAGTAAAATGTCAATTTTGAAAACAAATAAATTAAATATATGGTCACAATTACGTAACAATTATTAAATGTCAATTAAAATTATTACACACCAATTTTATTACAGAATATGTCAAAGGTGTATTGATAATAGGTATTGTTACTACATGGTATTAAAAGTTGTCATTGAGGAATTCTAGAATACTGTAGTATGCTTTCCCTTCAAGCAGTATCTTTAATTTATGTTTTAATTTACGGACATTAAGTTCTTTCCAACTATTTGGGAGCTTATTGAAAATTTTAGGGGCCATGCAGAAAACACTCTTGTGCATCAATGCTGTTTTTGATCTATGTAAACTGAGAATACTGTCATCACGTCTACTATGGTTGCGATCAACCACGTCTGATTGACGTGGAAATAAGTGTCGATTAGATTTTACAAAGATGACAACGTCCAAAATGTAAAGGCAAGGCAGAGTTAATATTTTATATTTTTTAAAATATGGCTTGCAACTTTCGGTTGACTGTAATTTAAACATAGTCCTGATGCACCTTTTTTGGGCTTTAAAGGGTATGTCCTTGTCAGTTGAGTTGCCCCAGAAAATGATCCCATATCTTAGGTGTGACGAAACCAAACCGTGATAAGCCGTGAGTAATGATTCAGTGTTAAGCACTGGGACCAGTTTGAACAGCGCGTAACAAGAATTACTAATTTTCTTGCTGAGTTCTTCTATGTGTGCTTTCCAGTTTAGCTTTTTGTCAATTGTCACTCCAAGGAATTTAGTGTTGTCAACTTCTGTAATACTTCTATTATTGTATTGGACGTTAAGATCAGTCATAGGTGATAAACGTTGACTGAAATGTATAAGGCAAGTTTTGTTAAGATTAATTTTTAAATTATTATTATTCATCCAATTTATTATTGATGTCAGAGAATTATTAATGTCATTATTATAGCTATCTTTGGTATTGCATTGAATTGTGATAGTGCTATCATCAGCAAAGAGTGTAACTGGTTGGTCTACATGTTTAGGTAAGTCATTTATATATACTATGAATAGTGGAGCACCCATCACGGTACCTTGGGGGACTCCATACTTGACTACTTGTTCGTGTGAATGAAATATTTCTTCGCGCTTAGTTTTAATGTTTATCCTAGATATTTCCGTGACCTGTTTTCTGTTATCAAGATATGATTTTATTAATTTTAGAACATCCAACACCAACAACGAAATATACTGAGACTATACTGGTTCACGCACACAAACATGACGTTGATATTTCGCCTGACGTTTTAAATAGTTAGAGAACGTAATTATGAGGGTACTTGGTTTCTAACTGGCCAGCTATAAGTTCTCAAACCTTAGATAGTTTTAGTTAATTGTTTTTTCCCCATCTTATGTTTAAACGTATATTTAATGTACTTTTTTATTATGATTATTGCATGCTGCGTCATTACACGACGAAACTACTACTACTACTTATCATAATAATAATTTTAAGAACTGATTTTCTACCTGTGACAACAATAAATAAATCTGAATCTGAAATTATTGTTAAAACATCAAATTTCATACAAATTAACTGTACAATGTTCTTTTTGAGAAATAAAGATTCTTTAAACCTAAATATGCATGCATCGCATCCACTTATATGATTTAGTTCTTAAGATTAGCTAAGGAACATTAAACCCATCTCGGACATCCCCATTCCACACCCATCCTTACGCTTGTGCATAATGGAATAAGTTTGAGAGCGAGCATGATTTTCCGCCTCATAAAACTGTTTGATTTGAACGGCAACAACATCACGTTGCACAATAATTTAAACAAGAGAAGCCCGCGCCCGCCGTGCCTGCAGCTCCGCGTGACACTAATAAGCCCCTCCTTTGCACGGCCACGCTGAATACTCCGCCAGAGCAAACAATGCAGGAATGGCTTTACGCATTTAATATTATCACACGACGTTTTTCTTTCTTTAGAAAGCCATTTCCGTTTCCTTTTTGCAATTAAAAAAGTGCGGAGACAAAAGAATTTCTAATTTCAAACCAAGCGCAAGATAAACAAATGTTATGCAGGCGGCAGACGGGAAAAAATGAATAAAAACTCACAGATTGTTTTGTCTTGTTACTGAAAAAAGAAGCGAGCGTCAAGTGAAGACGAGGCGCGAGCAGAGCGCCTGTCGGCGGCCGCCACTCGATCGATCCACAATTTCGCGCGCTCCACATACACACGTTATAATTGAAATTAATTGTATTGACTTAATAACCTCATTTGTTTACGAACCACCGGAGCGGTAAATCTGGTTCGCGATCTAATTAGAGGCTGGGTGCTTTGCCGCTGTTTATTTCTCCACGCACGCCGACCACACTTGCAGTTTTGCTGAAACATTGTCGCCGGCATGTCTGTAGGACGCGCAGTCTCCTCGGAGACGGAACACAATACGGTGACGTCCCGGTAGAGGTCTGCGCTCACCGAGGATTCGAGGCTCCTATAGAAACGCTACGCAAAACTTAGCGGCGGACAAGTTGATGGGTCCATTATTCTGCGAAGCAGATAAACGGATACAGTGTAGCTATAGACAGAGACTCTTCAGCAACAATGGAAGTTACTACTGCCACTTTTTCGTATATCGTCAAGTTGGACGTGAAGGAAAAACATGATTCACACGTGCAACATTATGTTCTAACATTGCATCGTAAAATCAACTTAATTACTCTCCAAAGACTGTGAATACAAATCCATAATGCAGGATAAATATTCGAATTAGTAGAACGTGTGGCGCCTACCGCTTGCGCCAATTTTCGCTCGCTCGCCTCGCCGGGGGCGTTCACCTGCTCTCCTAACTTTTTAATCTCTTCACGTCATATAACTGCATCGCTCCTATGTATCTGTCGCGGAATTATTAACTAAGATCCTCCACCGCGCGCCGTCGCACGCGATGTGCCTCACATGTCTCATGTACTCCGAGTGCGTCTCAGATCATCCGGACGGCAAATTTATGAACATTAATTAATAATTATCAAAATAGCACAAAATTTTACTCTAATTTTATTAGCCAATTGTGCAGCCTTTTTCTATTATAAGAACGAGTTTCTATGCCCTTTCGATTATTTTCAGCCACATCGGCGAACTGCCTAATAGAACCGAACCTGCCTCATAGAACCGAACCTGCCTCCGTGCTCGAAAATATTGAGGTATACGTCAAGTGTCTGCCTAATAGGCCCCGTGACGACCACTACGGGGAGCGGGCGCAGGGGTGCAGGGGTAAGCGGGGAGGGGAGCGGGGGAGAGGTTGTCTACGGCTGTAATTTAGTTGCGGCGTGTCGTTGCGAATTAATGCGGCATGTGAAGTGCCGGACATCGGCGCCGTGAGATACGGCCAGACTTGACTGCCTCCATTGCGCAACCGACCGCTTTTTATTAACGGGCAATTGCCAACATAAGAGTAATCAATTAAACTCGAAACCTAAATTGGTGCGCTGTTATAAAAACGGCGATATTTGGCGTCAGTGAAAGATTTTCGGTTCGGCACATTTCTCCGAAACGGTTCAGGAGCTAGACCGTCTGTTTGCACTTCGCAGTAGTGCGTGTCTAGGATACGAGTCGCGGTGTATTCGGCGTGAGACAAGAATAGCGCGGACAATGGACGCTCAAGACCGCAGTCAGCGAGCAGCGACAATGGCCGGGAGGGCTGCAAGCAGCCGGCGCTTAGCTGCCGACCAATTACGCCATCAACTATTCTCGATAGCGGGTAGTCTTTGTCATTCGACAGCCGCATCCTATCCACTCTTTTTCTGCACGCGCATAACTTTCATTCGAAGTCCGGGAGTGGTGGAAAGTTTCCACTCAATACGTTTATGAGGTCCAATAAGAATCAATCTGTGAGACTGAAGTGTTTTAGCAACATTGCTCAAGATTCCTAAATCGACTGAATAATATATATCAATTTCACATACCCAAATGTGAAATTGATATATATGTATAATTAGCCATATTACTATAATTGATCGTTATTATAAACTAGTAGAACAATTAATGCTCAATTATGGTACGTTCCTAATATTATAAATACGAAAGACTGCCTTGCATATGAAATTTGTCAAAGAGATACTTGAAGACCCTGTCAAAACAGGCTATACTTTATCAAAAATAAATCACCAAGCGAACGAAGTCGCCGGTAACAACTAGATATTGAATAATGATTATTCATAAAACCAGATATTGTGATAAGCTGGCGACGGAACACCTACACTTGAAACCAAGTCTGCATCAACAAAATCAAGAGATTTTTGCTAAGAAGCAGCACTTGTACGGCCATTACCACTCCCACGTCCCTCATTCCAACAGACTGTCCTTGTTTTAACACTTAAAACGCTGCGATTTCCTTCAATGTATGAGTTTTATACTATTCAAGTGTTTTAACATCAAACAGCAACTAACGACGTCGAGTCTATATCTCGCTCTTTGTGCAAATTACTTTGATGTCACGCTACGAAACGTCTTAGATAGTTTTATTTAGATTTTAATAACTCAACTATAAATCTGCTACGAAGAAAAGTTGATTAAATTCTCGTCTGTGGGCGTTTGATCTGGCTCACCCGCCACTGCTGTCCAACTACCAACTGTAACGTTGTAATCGAGATACTGTGTAACTTGGCTAATTGAATATTTCATAAGTTTGACGTACAGGCTGTCTTTTTAAAGAATTTTGCCTTTATGTATCTATTTTAGCGTAGCCTTGAATGGCACACTGTTATTACATACTAGCTTCCGCCCGCGACTTCGTCCCCGTGGAAAAAAAAATCCCCCGATTTTGAAACATTCTTCATTACTGCTCCGCTCCTATTGGTGTTAGCGTGATGATATATAGCCTATAGCCTTCCTCGATAAATGGGCTATCTAACACTGAAAGAATTTTTCAAATCAGAACGGTAGTTCCTGAGATTAGCGCGTTCAAGCAAACAAACAAACAAACTCTTCAGCTTTATAATATTAGTATAGATAATGCTCGTTGTGTAGAATTTCAGCTAAGTCATGAAACAGGGATTAACATTAAATGAATGAAGTAAACGTAGAGTTTCTTGCCAGTTCTTCTCCACAGGAAACGACCAATTCGACGAAAAAACCACTTATAAAACGTCAGCCTATATGAAATAAAATATTTTGAGTTTGAGTTTGACACAAAAGCTGCTGTTACATTCAGTCGGAGTATTTTAACTGCCTTGAAAAAAGAAAGGTTATCAGTGCGACCCTTATATATGTAATTATGTATATGATATTGTTAGAATTGCATAACATTCATAATAGGTACTATGTGACTAACATAGTACCTATTAAGATTACGAAACAAATTTACAAAATTTGTGGTGTGTGTGAGGGAGGAAGGGGGAGGGGTGTATGAAATTATGTTTTTATGTAACATTATAACTATCTAAAATTTTAGCTTCCCTGCTGAAAAATTTACCCCTGAAACGGACAAATAATGTCTGAGCTAGCAACATTACGCGGGTGGGAAGTGATGCTAGCGGGGGACGCTTGTCTTGTATTTGCACACAGAGCGCGGCTTGCAATCACAGTTGAACGCGGTTTCTGGGGTTCTTTCTGTATTCTGAGAATAGCACTTAAGTCTGTCGAAGTATTCTTCTTAGCGTGTCGATGGCAATCTAAAGGGATTGGCACCGTCCGAAACGTCCATCAATTCCTGTAGTCAGCAAAGTACAGGACATGAAGGTGATATTAGGTGCGCCCTGGTTTGTGGAGCAGCACCACATACACTCCAGAGCAGACTCATCTTCTGGCGGGCTTGCGGGAATGTTTTAACGAGATCGCAAGGGCAACTGAAGGAAAACAGGGTGGGCTTCTAGTCGGTAGTAGTCTGATACTTCCTTCCAAAAGACTTCCAGGTCAGCCGTGACAGCTCATGCCCAGGTGAAGAGTTTCAGCTGATGGATGAATGGACTTGGTAGGAATGCACTATCTCGCCACAGCTTTAGGCGCTGGTAAATGAAGTGTACAGTGCGATTCCACTAAGAATAGGATCGACTTAGCGCTATATTCTGACGTCATGGCTGTCAAATCGAACCAGTTGGGAGGAGTTTGAATATCGAGCGAAAAACGAAGTGTCCTCTTTCTTTATTTTGGTGGTCAAATGCGAAATAAGAAAGAAAACTTTACTAATTTTGCCATGGCTTTTGGGCTTTTCCACCATGTCGCCCCAGTTTTTTCAGGCAAATTGGCACCTACAAGTAAAATTAATAAGATTGTTCTAAAATTTCTATTGTTCTATTGTTCAAAAAATACTAGTCATGACTTTAAATAATTAAATATTACATTTAAATTTCATGTGAGACTCGGTTAAACATAGTAAAATAAACCGTTATTCATTTTTAAATAAGTTTTCTTTGCAAACCGTACTTTTCAAGCGACTTTTGACAGATAAAGGTCATTGACGTTCCTATTGTTATTTGAATCGCATAGTACATACATACTACTCTAGTGTACTAGGGCTGGCCATCTAGTCGCTCGAGAAGGTCGTAATGGAGAGCGATTCTGCTCACACTTACAGGGTGTGCGTGAGACCTCGATCTAAGGACGATTATTAAATCGTTGCGAACAAATTAAAATGGAATGAGTCTGGCACGGCTGTTGTTTACTTAGTCTAGTTACTGACACGGTGACGGCGCTGCGAATTCATTTAGTACACTAACATTTTATTCTGGTTGATTCTATTCTTCTCTCACACACATTAATTTGAACATCAAGAATTATCTGCCAAACGTTGGGAATTAGGTTCATAACAAAAGGAAATTATACGCCTATTTATTTAAATTAAACGCTCAGCCGACATCTATGTTATGATTTTACTAAACAAATATTTACATAATACTTATTTGAATTTTATTGTTTTGTGATATTAAAAGCATGGATCGAACTTTGATTCTGATTTTAATATTACAAAGCATTAATCATAATCATAACCATCATTTCATAGAGTATAAGTACAGTCAGGGACTAACATGTTTATCAAATTGACACATGTCAAATAGTTACTGTCAAATTTGACAGTTGTAACTACATAGGATGATAAAAAAACAATAATGTTTCCTGACTCTTACATAATACTTATTTTAATTTTATTGCTTTGAGATATTAAAAGCATGGATCAAACTTTGATTCTGATTTTAAATTTACAAAGCATTCATAGAGTACAGTACAGTCAGGGAGAAACATGTTTATCAAATTGACACATGTCAAATAACTGTAAAATTTAATGTTTTTGGCTGTATGCAAGGTATGGTTCTTTGTGGTATTGGGTGCGTGGTGATCATGCAGAGTGCAGTGTGTGGTACCTCGAGCTCCTCCTCCGAGGAGTGGTGGTCGTACAGGTGGTCGGGCTCGGGCAGCAGGCGCGGGGGCGCCGGCGCGCACGCGCACGCCTCGCCGCCCATACCTGTGCAGGGAACACGCTTACGTATAATACGCTGACTGATTATAAAGTACGTAGTGTCCAGATAGGGTTGCCATCAACAAATTTGCCGGCCCCAGACAAAGCGATGCCTCCCACGTAAGTTGTTGTAAACCACAAATAGCAATTTCACGGGAGAGTGTTTCAAAGATAGGTATTATTAGCAATAAAAACTGCATTTTTCAATTAATCTTTATACAATTCAATATGTGAATATAGTTAGTAATACTGAATTGTATAAAGATTAATTGAAAAATGCAGTTTTTATTGCTATTAGCATCTTTGAAACGCTCTCCTGTAATATTGCAATTTATGGGTTACAACAACGTACGTGGGAGGCATCGAAAGACTTATAAAACCCCAGACATTTGGGTAAAATCTCAATTTTTCCCCAGACACCGTAGAAAAATACATTTTTGAACTTGAAACTAAAAACAACGATGTTTAATTATGGTTTTTATTTACATATCACATATCACATAAATAAAATTGAAATCTGTCTGTAATTTCAAAATACAGTCGAAACCGAATATAACAACGTCGCTTATAACGACGGATCGGTAAAGTCAAAGTAAGCGCAGACTGTATGTAGACAGTATTGCTTAGTAGCGAGAAAAGATTTTGATGTAAAAGGCTGTCTTTGAGCTTTTTGCTAAATAGTTACTATAATAAATAATAGTTACTAATTCCCTGCCGGAGTCTGTGTTTCCCGATAGCTATAACCTGGGGGTCTTTAAGTCAAAAGTGAATAGGTTACTTCTAGGCAAGCGTGCTCCATCTTAGACCACATCATCACTTACCATCAGGTGAAATGGTG
The DNA here is from genome assembly GCA_943138885.2 of Tholera decimalis. Classification (NCBI taxonomy): domain Eukaryota; kingdom Metazoa; phylum Arthropoda; class Insecta; order Lepidoptera; family Noctuidae; genus Tholera; species Tholera decimalis. Next base: position 752,544 of record OW964557.2, on the reverse strand, counting down.
GTCAAACGCGAACCTTTTTTTTTAATTCGTAATGAATAAAAAAAGATATGATTAGAAAATACTTCGGAGCTTGGAGGCGTTCCGGTTACGACATTAACTCATGTGCATCTTAAACCAATCTATTGTGTGGTTTCTTTATCATAACTTGCGCAGTAAAATTACGATTGTAGTCAATTATTTCCTGACGAAGCTCATTTTCGACCTAAGTGATTTTGACCGACATACTATTCGAATGAGCAGCAGGCTGCAGGACCTTTTAAGGCTTCACAATGTGTTAATATTCTTTGAGGAATCAAATTTCTTAATTGGGACCTATCTTTGAAACTAACCAAGACACAACTGCTACGTACCTCTTTATCTACATACTAGTTTCTGCCCGCGAATTAGCTCGTGTGCATCGAAAAATGTAACCTAAGTATGTCAGTCCGGAAAATTTAATCTTCACATTGGTGAAAAATTTTCAAAATCAGTTGAGTAGATTCAGAGATTACGAGACATCGAGGCACCATAACGTAAGCGCAACTGAAGGAACAGAGTATGTTTCAGGCTGTAGAAGTGATAGAGATCCTATGCTCCACCCCAGACGAGTCATTTGATGATTATTCCACTAAAACTTTAATGATCACGAGATAATTTCCTACAAAAGACTTTATTATCTTAGTACAGATTTTTAGGGTTCCGTAGCCGAATGGCAAAAAAAAGAAACCCTTATAGTTTCGACATGTCTGTCCGTCCGTCCGTATGTCACAGCCATTTTATTCCGAAACCATTAGGACTATACATGTAAAACTTGGTAGGTAGATGTATTCTGTGAACCGCTTTCCGATTTTAAGAGAAAATTAAAAAAAATATTTAAAATAAAGGGGGCTCCCCATACATGGAACTGAAACTGAAAATATTTTTTTATGAAACCTATACGTATGTGGTATCTATAGACAGGTCTTTTAAAATGACACTGTGGTTTCTAAAATGACTTTTTCATAAAGTTAATCGTTTAAAAGATATACGCTTCCAAAGTGGTAAAATGTGTCCTCCTTCCCCCTCTAACTTCTATAATAATGAAGTGAAAAATCTAAAAAAAACCAAATGTTGTAGATGTTAATGTAAACTTTCAACCAAAATTGGTTTGAACGAGATCGAGTCAGCAGTTTTTGAGATACAGTATATTTTCGAAAACCGCAAATATAACTTTGTAATTCATACAAATACTATGAAAAAAAAAGTTATTTGGCGTAGTTGTATTATATGTTAAATTGTAAATAAGCTAGTTTTAAGAAATTTGTAAGGTTTTTTCAAATCAAATCAAATCAAATGAAATCGTTTATTTGTGATACATGGGTTGCATACAGGTGTTGATTACATAATTATATAGGTATTTAATATTGTTCATTCCATGATCAGCCACTTGGGCATACAAAATAATGAGTAGTATAATGACAATTTAATTATAATATTCTAATGCATTCATAATAATTAAATTTAAAATGTCGTACTGTTAATGAATTCTATTATTACTATTACTAATACATAATGAACACAAACAAAACAAACAATAAAATTATAGTCAGGTGGGTATGCTACATTTAAACAGTTCTTGTCGATAAAAATTCAGCAATAGAGTAATAACAATTTTCCACAAACAGTTGGAACAATTTATGTTTAAACACATTAATACTGCTACATTCTTTTATGTTATTAGGGATCTTATTATAGATCTTTGTGGCCATAGCAAACACACTTTTTCCAAAGAGGGTAGTTTTATACTGCCTGGTAAGTTTATTATATAACTGACTTCTATTTCGTGATCTAATCTCCAAAGTAAATAGTGATGGATGTTTTCTTATAAACAAAGCCATTTCAAAAATATATAAAGATGGCAGGGTAAGTATCTTTAATTTTTTAAAGTAATCCTTGCAACTATCAGTTCTTTTGAGACCACACATAGCTCGTACGCACCTTTTTCGGCATTTAAAAACTGTCCCAATTGGTAGCAACACCCCATAATATGATCGCATATCTTAGTCTGGAAACAACATTACCATGATAAGCTACGAGTAATGTGCTAAGACTTACTTTTTTCGCTAACATATACACTATACAGACTATATGATGATTGTGACACTTTATTGCAAACAAACTCTATATGACTTTGCCATTTCAAATTGTCGTCTATGTGTACGCCGAGAAATTTTATTGTATTCGTCAGTTCAACTTTTTTACCATTAAATTTTTTTTTTGTTCTTTTTTTTTCAAATTTATATATTAAGTATGTTATATTTATTATAGTTACTACGGAACCCTTCATGGGCGAGTCCGACTCGCACTTGGCCAATTTTTATTACTTAACGGAAACATTTCTTAGAAAAAAAAATATATATCGAAATGTGATGGTGTTGTCTGGGCAGGTTATGTTCTAGTACCGTTAGCTCGGCCAACAGGATATGCTTTATGGCGACTGGCTGCGACAAGTCGCTGCCTGTCTGCAGCAGGGTCCCGCTTGCCGCGCCTCTACTACGAGCACGCCATGACTCATGGAGTCATGGCTTGCAAGGTTACGTATCAAATGACATAATTTAACGAGTAACATTAAATGATCGTAAGCAATTTTAAGAGTTAATACTGTCGGTAAGGACTTGTGATCGCGGGATGCCGTGAACCTGCTTCAGACACAAGCATATTTTTTCACCTTAGTTCTTAGTTGCTCCCCCCCTCCTGACCCCCAAAATAACAATATCACTAGTAATGTGAATTCTACCCACATTGCTAGTTCTCTTTAAAAAAATAAATAAAATTATCAATTTATATCTATGCCATCATTTATTTAAATATAATTATTATTTATTTAACATGTTCATGCATTCTTCTCACAAAAATTCAAACATTCTGACAATATTATCTTCCATTCATCCACAAATATATCTAAATCTGTGTCTGAGTCCAAGAGAGCGTTAATAGCGGCTAGAGTTCGAGGAATAGGCGACTTGGAGTGTGCAACTGTGCGGCGAGTGGGAACAGCCAGTAGGCGGTGTTTTTTATGAGCATAGTAGTTGTCCGGGACAAACAGATTGCAGACCTCATTATGCAGGTCAGGTGCATCAATCATTCCCCTGATAATCTTAAATATCACAGTCATCTGATCACGCGACCGTCTCACTTCAAACTAATTGAAAGACAAGCAACCCAACAGAAATTTAGTGAGATACAGGAATGGATAATATAATCTCAAATATATTTTTTAAACTATCCAATATGCATCTCTATATATACATACACACACATCACATCACATCCACTTGTAATAAGGTACCTACATTTCTTTATCTTGATTTCTAGAATGAGGAAGATTGGGAACTATTGAGATAACTAAAGAGATGGGTATGGAACCGGAACAGATGCTCCGAAGACCCTAAATAAATTAGTTGAAAAGACAGCGGCTGAAGGTGATATAATTCTAAAATGGAGAATGTATTGATATGTGTACATCTTTCACAAACACACAAGTTTAAAATTGATTAAGCTCGTTATAGTTATAGGTATAACTCGATTAATTACGTTCAAAATAACGAGGCAGGAACCTAGTGGATGCACAGACACAGGAAGGAGCACATCCCTCCTGCCCCCTCCGGCACAGCATCAGGATGGGGGGCAGGGGGGAGGGGATGTTCTTGAACTTGCGGCGGCAGGCCGGGCGGCGCCCGTGGCCACAGCACGGAGCAGCCGGCGACGCACCGATACTTGTAACTTTATGTCCTCTATTTACTTTTGTTGTAAAAGGACAAATAAGTTTATACTTGTGAGCGTTGTAGTAATACACGGACGTGCAAAGATACCATTACTACGAAATGCAATGACAAGATGTAGCTATAACCCCTGGGTTATAGCTGACTCTGACTTAAAGGCCCTGGGTCTTTAAGTCAAGAGTGAATAGGTTGCTTCTTCTATCTTCGACCACATCATCACTTACCATCAGGTGAGATGGTGGTCAAACGCGAGCCTATTAATAACAATTAAAAAAAAACATGTCAATGACAGTACTTTTTTCACTTCTAATACTCCTACTCCTTGGAAGTTTTCAAACAGTTATATTGAATGACGTTGAAAAGTCCAAAACACAAGATAGAGCCTAAACCAGGCAAGTAAGACCAGGCATATGTATTCGCGTCCTGCATCCAAAGATCGCCGATACATTCATTCTTATGTTGAAATATTGAAGTGCCCAGATATGCAGATATCCAACATTGCACAGCAGACGCGCACTCGCTGACAAATGTACCCGAAAGACTTATAAAAATTCCCTTATGTTTCCGACATAAACTGCCGACTATCGTGATTCTTGATAAATATCCGATATTTGAAACGTTAAACCCAACCAAAACTTTTAGTTTAGTTGCGTGTCAGATACCGATACGACAGACTGAGGTGACAACATATCGCAGGACATAGTCAAAATGGCTGAAGAAGTACTCTTTATTATTCACAGAAATAGTTCTGTACAATATTCAAACTATGCACGCAGATTACAATACGAGTAACTCCGAGCCCACATCCTCGATTGGCCGTCCACGCCCTATCGTTAGGCTATTGTCGTTCCAAGGTCTCACTTTTTGCTTGCATTGTAGTCCGACCCTCCAGACTTAGCGTTGTATTGTTTTGCCAGAGGATTCTTGCCCTAAAGTTCGTGGAGCCGGAAGAAACAAGGGAAGCGGATGAGGATCCCGATAAGGATGACTGTTTGAACCTCTCAGTTAACCTCCAACTAAGATAAATCTGTTTGTTAAGGCCACATTCATCACTATAGTTGATTGGGGTTCCATGGAGGCATGCCCTTCCGGATTCCGAGAGAGGGTCCTGTTTTAACCTCACGACATTAGAGTCACTGTACCTAATCAGTACGGCAATTAATTTGAACATAATATTTATATTATACACCGAATTCGGAACAGTATTCTTTAACTGTGCTTGATCAAACTTGTCTCGAATTATCCCTCACAGATTCACATTTTACTAAATATTGCAGTACACAATTCATGTACAATAAACACACGTTTAACGTTTCTTAAGCGGAATTTTACCTAGTAATAGAAATAAAAAACTGCATACTTATACTTATTCTAAAACTTTATGCTTCATGTGTATCGTATCTCCTATTCGCTTACGATGCGTAGAAAATGTGTAGATAAAATCAAAACATGAACAAAACAGTAAGCCATAATATTACGCCGATTTTTTTGTTGATGCCGTTCCAACAAAGAGTGAGAGGCAACAATAGTAACGCAAGCAGTTAGCCTTATTAACAACAGGTTTGGCTTGTTAAAAAACATGTCGGCTTGGATCAAGTGGCGTGGCGCTCGTGTCACTCGCCGGTTCACCTTCAATTCACAATTTAGGGTCTTTCTATTCAGGATCATTTATTGAAACGAGCTGGCATGACAGCCGGGGACATAGCCATAAGTACCACTTGACACAAGCGAAGTCTTATCAATCGGAAGCTCAATTGATATACATATTTAAATAATACATATATTTATAATCTGGTTAAGTAAAAATTCATCTTCATTTCTGGACAGGTATAAATACCACAAGGTTAAACAAAAAACAAACGAGATTCAGATATGCGATAGCACTAAACAACATTCAACCAAAATCTCTTGGAATCTACATCCACCAACAAGTTTATGTTTATCCAAAATTAAACGGCAAATATGTAGAATAGGAACCGGTCGCGCGACTATCTAAAAGTCAGTAAACAAACCCACCTAGAACCGGTGATAGTAATTGAGACATTCAAATAACAGAGTGTATAATATCCAATTAGTTTCCGCCATGTTCTGGGAGTGGTGCAAAAACGTCGAGTATTACAGCTGCCTCGTCCTCCGCGCTCGATCCACACCTCATTACGGCGATAGGTTATCAGCCTTTCACTACAGCTGTAAGCTTTACACCCAAACTATATCTATTACAGAATAAGCACTGATACTAAGATCCTTCCGAATCAAATTTACGCCCTTAAGGTACATTTATTTCGCTGTGATTGTTATTATAGCCCTTTAATTCTATATCTCCGAGATTAGTTACCTCTGAGAGCCAGACCCGGGTTACAGGGATGCTAACAGAAATAGTTACTTATAAGTTAGCAAAAGCTGCATGTAAGGTTTACCTCTAATGAAACAATGTGCATGAAGATACGGATCATTAAAACTCAGAAAGTAGCGAATAGGAACATGCAGCCAGCGACCATGTTTAAAAATAACGATAAAAATCGTTACTAAGGGATTATTTTCATCGGCGGGGTAGAGCAAATTAAAATAGACGGCGGAATAAGTTTCTAATTTGGCTGGCGACCGCCCGGGGACAGAGAGGGTTGTTTTGTGGCTCAGCTAGCTTCTAATACAAGGCTAGATTCAGAACAACATTGATTGTTAACGATGCAATCTCAACGATTTCAGGTACATTCCTTTTGTAATGCAAAAAGAAATAATGAATCACGAATAACGAGTAAGGCCGAAGCAATGCGAGCTGAAAGCCATGTAGCAATGTCATCGTCCCGTTGTAGAAGCATACAAAGTGGAGATAAGGTCCGCTTCGACAGAGGGCAACATACGTGTGCCACAATACTGTTCCGCCTGTGAATAATTGAAAGGGCTCAGCCCTACCGACGCACCGATCTCGGTCTCCACTTATCTTACATCTCCGAACGTCAGGTCTATCCATCAAACAACAATATGGTCCCGAGTCGACAACGTACGGTTCAAAGTTGGAGGTGAAGTAACGAGAGACAGGCCAAGTTAACGCGGTCGGGCAGATCCAAGATTCAATGCGGCGCTGACGCGGGCAAGTCACGACACGTCAAACTGTAGCTGTGTGTCCATACTCAAAGGGGCTGAGAGTCTGAGTTTATAGTAAGTCCTCTGTGGCCTGATGCACGCTAATGTGGCATTCTAGTCACAAGCCTCCACTCGTAACTTACGAGACGCACTGCTTCAAGTGATTGCTTTATAACCATTCTGCTGGATAACTCCTCAACTTTTTGTAGGCTATTGTTAAAGGAAAACATAAGCAATTTTCGCTGCCGTATACAAAATATGATGCTGACATCGTAAATCTAGACCTTATTAGATATAATTCATTTCGCAGCGTTGAGTTTTCTTCTTCAGAACTTGATGGAAAGGGATTGAGAATGGAATGAAAGGTAGAATATTACAGTAATTGTAAGAAAGCTCTAAGCCTCTAAGCAATGCCCTCCAAAGTATGTCGTACGAAAAGTTATTAATTGTGCTAAAATAGTAATTACTAACTTAGTGACTGGCAAGTAACTTAGTTATTAAGTAAATTTTAAATTGAATCTATTTAATTAAATTGTTGTCTTATTCATAACAATATTTCTAATGTTAGACACATAAAGATTCATATTTTCATTTGTAAACTCTTATCACCTGAAACACAAGATTACCTAGTACAGGAACACGTATTTCTTAAAATGATAATATATTTTATTTTATTTTATTTTTATTACATGGAACAACAAACAGTTACATTATAAAAACTTACAACTAGTTTAACAAAAAATGAAGTTTTGACTATAATGGAACCCACTACGCTGTCCACAGATAAACATTAGAGTTTAGTGATAGAGAATATCTAATCGCTAGGTAGCGTGAAGTGCAACGTTTATATCAATTTGTAACAATTAGTCAAATATTTATATAAATGTAACAAACTATAATGAACATAAAAAAAAAATAAGACAATTTATAAAGTACTTAGGTAGTTATACAAGATAAAATTATAAAATAGTATCTACAATATAACATCAGTTATTATCACTAATTGTGTTCAATAGAGTACAACGAATGAGTCTTTTAAACTTACTTATTGTGCAATTAAAGATATCAATTTCGACAAAGTTACTGTTGTATGTGTCAACCATACGGCGGATAGGCGAGCGCAGGCCTGAATTATTTCGACAAGCACTCAGAGCGAAAAGAGTACCTGCGCGTACCCGCCGCCTGTGAATGGTTCTAGGTACAGCATAGCAAACATTGATATATTAAAAGGAGGAAGATACGGTACTAGACACAGCGTTTGGTCCTACAAAACTAAGTGATAGCCCGTAGTTGGCGGGCGCTCACTCTCAGTCGCGTACGGAACGTTGTTGATCACACAGCTCAAGAAATTCTCGTCTCTTCGTGTTTTTAAGGATTTTTTTGGAATAAATACGCATCAAAATAACTTCTTGTGTAGCTAGACAGTGTTTTAGTTACACCAGGAAGAAAAATAAGAGACATGTGTCATGGGATCACTTATTACGTACTTACCAAATACATGCAATCTTATTTCATTCATAAGCGCAAACATTCGGCAGCTGAGGCGATTTCGCTCGCACTACAGCGCCGACTCCTATCTCTATCCTTGTCTATAGGTAACTGTAGGTTTGAGACTGATGACGACACTGAACACAGATGTGTGAGTTACTGTGCATGTTTTCGTGCGCCGAGCCCAGGTTTACTGATTGCGATGTTAGAGAGTAACATATCTTCCTCCTTTTAATACATCAATGATAGCAAATCATGTTATTGAGATTTGTACAGTTAAATTTGTTTCTGACAATTTTGAATAGCACTGTGGCTTCGAGGTACTTCCTTCGTGAACTAAGGGAGAGAAGGTTGTATTTTTTGATTTGCATTTCTCTTAAATGTCCTCATTGGATCAATTTAAGCATCTTGAAAGTTTCGAACGCATTTATAATAATAAATAGTTATAGCAAAAAATATCAATCAGAGGAGTGTCACACTCACAATAGACTTGTCATGAGAGTGACAATGAAAATGAACCAATGAGCTTGAACCTACATGAGTCATGGTCAATGTCAAAGGTAAGCAGTTATTTCGGCCTCATTATGACGGCAGCTTGTAGAAATTTTCGTAAAAAATTACTCTTTGCTATTTCATTAATTATGAAACTGGAATGGACCGTGTATGATGTACTTATGTTTTGTTTGTCGTATTCAAATCATATTTGGATCTTTCATAGTTTGTGGACATCAAAATATAATAAAAAGGAGCCATTCAATGGTCACCATTTGGGATGCAAATGCGTGTCGATCGTTGTCTCGGTGTGACAGGGCGGCACACACAGGCGAAAAATCACTAAAAGTCGGACAAAACCTAAACATTAATTATTTTTCTACAAAATAGCCACATAAGGGTTGGTATGTGATAAAAAACACATATATGATTTTTGGACATTTTTATTATACATCATCAGTAATATTTGGTTCATCCAATAGATTTAAAACGTCTGGGCACATAGAAACAGATTTTTTTGTGATTAGTTTCCTTAGTCCTGTTATAAAGGGATCGGAAGACACCATAAGTCTTTTAAAAGTGTCTTCCAGGGCTAATTTTCTTGAAAATTTTCTTGAAAACCGCTCTCTGTACTTTCGCACATCTTTGTTTCGACTTTCTTGTGCATCTTCGCTCATTAACCCTATGGCTATCTCAGAATTTTCTATTATATTTGATCCATGGATAAGTACCTTGTGAAGTGTTGTTGGCATACAATACCATGGGTAATTCATCACAAAAAAAGAAGCTGTTTTGGTGCAAAACGCCTTGAATTTGACCGCATTGACTTTGTAACCACTAGACATTACTTTTAAAATGGTATGCAGTCGATTTATGAGGCGATGATTAACACCTGTTATTTCAGCAACTTCTTCTGCATGTTGAAAAATGGCACGTGCAGTATTACCATCAGTCGATGTACCTCCACCCTGTCTTGGTTTATCAACATGTAACCCAAGTTTCTGCCAAAATTCTGTTTGTATGCGGCGCTTTTCAGCTGCTACCAAGGATTGACTGTGTGCGTCTCTTGCTTGCCATTTCGCAACTTTTAATTTATAGCCTAGATGCAATATGAATTCCGCAAACCTTATCCAGGCATGTAGCGATGAAACACCATAATTAAGGTTTTCTTCAGGTATCGGCTTTGACACGCAGAATTTTATCCTGTTGAAGTCTTTCGAGGTAACTTTACAAATATAGCAACGCATGGCAGATTTCGTGTCCGTTAAGGCGTTTATCATCTTCCCATCAACCATGGTCATTATCAATTTGTGTTTAACTACATATTCTTCTTCCATTAAAACTATTGTTGATGATAAAACATCAATCTCGGATTGAACACTTTGAGCTACTAATCTTGATAGTTCTGCAGTTTCATGTGCCATCTCTAACTTCAACGGACGGCAATACCTTGGTGAGGAGGGGCGAGGATTTTGCCAGATGAGCACAGTTTTGCCATGATCACACACGAGTTGAACTGGCACAATAGAAATAATTAGCATATTTGCGTCAGACTGTTCGACATTTTCAAATCTCTGTTTATATTCGGAATGGCAGCCAGATCCATCACACCCCCATTTTGTTATCAGGCGAAGATTTTGTAACTGATCCTTTGTAAGCGATTGTATGACTTCATTAAGAGACAAAAATAACCTTTGTGCAGTGTGGTTCATTAAATTCTGAAGAGGAACTTTAGCACTCGTTTCGGTGCAAAAAATACCTTCAGGGTAACACCTTTTTTTTGCTTCAGTTATAGTCTCATAATTAGGATACAGACTGCAGTTCATCTCCATTGCTGAAGATCGTAAAGTATTGTACTGAAATTTAGACAATTGTCCTTCAATCACCAACGATAACGCCTTGTCTGACGAAAGGCTCGCGTGTGTCTTGGGAACGCTAAAATTGCTACTGGCACCAGCCACAGTAACTTGCTTGATGATTTTAGATGTTTGGATATCACCACGTGCACGATATTCTACCTGGGCTGCAAAAGCCAGTTCTTCAGGTTCTAATTGTTTCCGAACATCTTCTGTCTTTCTACGTTTCGTGCGTTCGGTACATTCTTCAAAGCTCTTATTAGGTCGGCCACCAAGGCTGCCACTTATCTTTCGAGTATGAATCGTAACAGGAAATGTAATGTAGGTATCGAACCAGTCTTTGTTGGCGTTAACACACCGAGAAAAATTTCTGTGATTGAAGAAGTTTTCTCTTATAATCACTCACCAATCTTCTTAGGGACCCCTTTATTTCATCTTTAAGTTCATTCACTTGCAGAGCACGTTGTACTTTTTCTTCCAGATAAGATATTTTATCTTGCTCCTTTTTCGAAGTTTCCTCCCTATAGTAGGCAATTAGAGTCTTTCTGCTAAAGCTCACTTCCTCGTCAGTTGATCCTAAAACAATATCAAACTAATATTTAGTATCAATTAAGTAACCGATTCCGGGCAAGACATTGTTTTGTTTTACATAGACTTCGTCCAATACAGAAGTGGTCGACTAAAAAGACAATTTTGTTAAAGCGTCGCTTACGGTCGCATAAAACTGTGATTGCATATTGAAAAGCAAAGTCCAAGCTCTCTAAAAATACTAATATCAAAGCCCGATCTCTCGGGAAGTTACACTTTACCCCTATGTGAAGTTTAAAAATATGCAAAACAATACAATGTCACAGTCATTATTATTTTTAATATAAAATATCAAGCATTACTATCAAAAGTAGATATTAAATAGTAGTTTATTACCTCCTGGAAGTGAATCCATCGAAAAAACAAAGACGTTCACGAAGCAAATTATAGAAATCGTAATAATTAAAAGCAACACTTTCACTCATAAACACATCCGCTGTTGATCAAGTCGAACTTTGGAGTGAGACCCAGGCGCATAGACGACAAAAGGTTCACGCCGCGTGCGCAGGTAGCGTGTATTGTTTAGCTGACTTGTCGGTAAACCAGGTTTTTATTTGTTTGGAGTACTTTTAATTTTTTTGGTTTTGTCCGACTTTTATTGATTTTTCGCCTGTGTGCGGCATGCGCGTGGGCAGCCCACAGCTAGCAGGCTGCGAGCGCGGCGCGCGGCGGTTCATGCCGAGCGACGCTAATAAACATCGCGCCGTATTGTTCGGCTGGCCGGTTTGGAGCTCGCCGATGTGCCTTGAATACAGTCGGAGAGTTGATACGCCTGCCACTAACTCGAGCGCTACTACCTATATACTTAACGTTACAATGTTGGCAGCAGGCAGACTGACGGCCGATCGCTGAGAAATGTAGTTAGGAACCTGATGGACTCTCACCCATCTACCTGATCGCATGTGGTATTCGTCTCACGACTCCCACGTAACGCAAGAGATGGCCTATTCTTGGCTAGAGATCACACGCCGACTGTGTACCGCTCTAACGTAATCGGTATAATAACGTGGTAGCGGAAACGAGACAGCGACAACACTTTTACTCAAAATAACATACCAATCATTATTACCGAAAATTTGAGTTTCCAAAGTCCTAAATTAATTAGGTATCCGACTATTTACATAAAAGAGGTTATAAATATAAACTGCACGACTGTTCGCATCGCCAGCCGGTCAAGTTCAAGGCGCACAACTAGAGAAACAATGTAGGTACGTCGGCCATTAGCCAACAAAATGGCGACGATTAATCATCAACGATTACTGATGTAGGAATTAGAAATGTAAATTTTAAGGTCAAAGAGATTAAATATGTGGTTATATAAATGTTTATAATCGGAATTTTAATGTGACCTGTGTTTGTAAATAGAGTTGGGAATGTGACTAAAGCTAAACGAATCCGATAATTTCGATCGAGCAATCGATCAAAGAATGCCAGCTGACCTTGAGTATAACTTGGTCGGCTTGCATAGCTCATAGGCAGCGGAATACTGATGTGTATGCGCGGACGCACCTACACAAGGGGTGATCTATGATCTATTTGAAGACAAACACCACCCGGAGATTGCTCTTTTGGTAGTCTAGTTCATCGATGCCTTCCGCGCTTGTCCCGCGTTTAAAGTAAAACTTAATCACTCGTACATCTGTTGCCTCTACTTGACACACAACACACTAGCATTACATGGTTCGCATAAACATCTCAAGCGGTTCGCGTTTTCATTACTGAATTATTGCGCTTTGGGAATGCGGATTCTGCTGTTGTCATTAGTAATGGTTTTTTACAAGGAGTACGTTTTACAAGGAGTACGTGTATATTTTATTTAACAATGAATTTATACAAGAAGAAAAAAGAAATGGGTTCGAAAATGAAGCTTATTTCAAAAGAAAGCTTTTCCAGCAACATGTGAAAGGGGAGTAAAAAAGATGTGTAGACAGTTAGACACCGTGTGTGGGAGTAGAAAAAGCAAAAAAAGTTAAGTGGGTAAACAATACATGAATAGTTATTAAAATTATAAATAACACATTTAAACATTACTTAAGACTATTAAAATATAAATAGTAAATACTTATAATGCAATGTATGTACGTAATGGAAAGATACTTTGTGTTCATTTTTTATTTTAAAAACTGCAAGAGTTTGGCAGTCCCTGTTGTTTTTGAATTTACAATTCGCTTATCCCAGATGAATATTATTTGAACTATCTCACCCACGAGCGTAAATTTCCACGTGTGTTGGCTTCAGTTCTATGCGATCTCTAACATTAATTATTATTATCTAGATCGTTATTCATATTCATAAGTTTTCCGTCAAGATGTAAATCAATTCTATATTCTTTTCTTTAGCTCCGTAATGTTTTAGAATGTTTCTATTCCATTTGCCGTCAGTTCTATGAATGTTGAAATTGCGCCAACATGAGCCATTTAGTAGTTGGCATAATGAGTGCGACGTGGCATTATTGTGGCTATACAGTGCACCGGTATGGCAATGCGCGGAGCACCGCGTACGTGAGCCGCATGAGCCCATTCGCATAGGTTACTAAACAAACACTAAGTGAAGTCTGTGGTGGTAATCCAAAATTCAATCTTGATTTACCTTTATTTCGAAACGTGTTTTGCTCAAATCTAGCAAAATGTTCATATTGCAAAGCAACTACATTATTAGTAAAGGTTATCGTTGTTCTTGCGGCATTAACTACCAACCTGGCGTTACAACTTTATCCACGCTCTGCCTCTGCGTGCAGCACCTTCGGTTCAAAAGTCATGTAAATACTAAACTTATCGTCCTGTTCCACATGTCTGTAACAACTAACAGTGACCTCCCTATTCCCAACGTGAGCAATTTCTTTATCCTTGTTTTGGATTTGATACGGTTTCAGTATCGTTATACCAAGTGAGCCTTCTGCGTCACTTGCACCGGGAGGGCATGGTGTTCTTCCCAAGCCCAGCTCTGGACTACCGCCAAGCACGAAGCAACGCGATAACATCTCATTTGTCCTTTTTATTATGCCGTATTAGTGAATGTCATTATTTTATTGATGTATAATGGCCGTTCCTTTTTCGTTGGCCACCTCGACAACGTGTCCAGAATACGTCAGTGTTATTATTTCATTAATATCTCTGAGTCGACTGTTTTCGTTGAAGTGGATGAGTGCGGCCTCGCCAGAGTTTGTGAGTTACATCAACCACTTCCATCTTGTTAACATCGTCAAAGTAATGATCCATATCTGATTGATATATTCGGTTCACAACGATTCAAATAAACAATATTTCATAAAAAAAAACATACAATCCAAAACGCATTAAGATAATGTTGTTTTCGTTTTATCATATTTGTTCCTCCTGCTCTTCAGAATCAGATACAAAATTAAAGATTAGATAACCGATTCCGTATCAACTTATGTTTTCTCATGGATTATAACATGTTTGCGTTTAGAAAAGTACGTGTGAATATTCATGTACAAACATCCGACACTAATGGTGTGAGCAAGAAATACTTTAAACAAGTAACATCTGTAGAAGGCAACTTGTTCAAGTTTTGGCCGCTACAACTTAATTATAAACCTGTTGGTGTGTGTTCAACTAATATACGGAGTACGGCTCTGTTTGCTCACCCACTTGTCGCGAGAGCGACACGCAGCCAAGCTACGAGCGCCAGCTAGCCAACCACCAAACGAAATCCAAGTTTAGCTATACAATGAGGTACCCGCCAGCCACTTCGATAGCATACGTCGATAACTCGAGAGAAACTAAGTAATGGATTGTGCGTGCCTCTGTTGCACCCGCGCTGTACCGAACTAGGAACTACTAGTTATAATGAACTGCTTGCATTCTCTTGGTTATGGTTACGGTCGCCTTCTTCGTGGCTACATAATAAGTGTGTGCGTCGGTAGACTGGTGGGCGCATGTATAATTACGGTATAAAGTTGAACGCTCACCTTGGCCGCAGCCCGAGCAAGGCCAAGGTCGCTTAAGCGTGCCCCCCCGCCACCCGCGCGCCGACGCCCCGCTCCTCTGGCGATTGCACGCGCACGCGATTTTTTTTTGCGGAGTGATGTAATCTGCAATTCGGCGCGAGCGCAACATGGCCGACCGTCATGCTCAGATAAACATTTCTTACAGCGCAATTTTGAAAACACCCAATTCTGTTATAGGTATACATATTTACACATAAACCGTTTTCAGTCGATGCGAGATGTTCTCTTGGGCAATGTTACACATAACCCAGTTTCACTAAAGCCGCTAATCTGAAAGAATGTTGGCACGCAGCAGCTCGCAAGAAAGTTGCACCTGAATTAGTGGCGAGCGGTGAGCGGACGCCGAGCGAGTGTCTGGTTAATGAAACGCGTGACGTACGGCCTGCCTCGGAGCACCTGCCACTACACAGACACCTCATAAACATAGAATCTCTAAACTTAAAGAATTTAGACATTCATTGATTCGGCTGTTAGGAAAAGTTGAATGAGAAAAATCAGTGTATGCTTTCAGGTTAATGAAGGCCAATCACTTACGAGAGCCATTCAACTGTTTATTGCAACAAATAGCTATCAGGAACATCTTACATCGGAACTTTCTTTTCCGCAGTTGGACAACAACAGTATGGAAGAAATGGCAACGTCGTCGACCTTTAACGATCCTTCAATGTTTATGTTTCCCATCGAGTATCTAGCACACACAAGCTAACAGCATGTTCGGGCCATTAGGTGGTCGCTCGTGTGCACTCAAGTCCGCGCCACCTCTTGCGTGTGTGAGCACAAGACGCGGCGCGACCGCAGGCGCTCAGCGGGCCTTACACACGCGATTACACCCACGTCTCCACACACCAGCACTGCACACACCTCGACAAAGCCTAATGTTAGAGCTAGAGATTTTTTTCAATACGCTGCTACATAGATCCAACAGGAGTTGCAGGAACGTTCTAACAAGATACCGGGGTCCCGGAACGCAAACGAAACTGCAGGAGGGTTTTTGGTAAGCAGAAGTCTGACATTCCTTTCCTTCTCACCCAGAAAGGGTTGAGTCGGTTGATGATATACCCACAACCAAAGCGGGTCTACCAAACTGGAAGCTTGTTATTCGACCACCATGTTCCAGGACAGAAAATACTGAATATCACAAATTCAAGAGCAGTTTCACATTAAGCCCGATTTACACTTCAACAAGTACAGTAGCGAGTTAACTTGCGTCATTGGCGGTTAAGTTGTTAATGTACTACTACTTAACTCGCTTTTGCCGTTCAAACTACAATAACAACTTAACTCGCCGATGACGCAAGTTAACTCGCTACTGTACTTGTTGAAGTGTAAATCGGGCTTTACATGCACACTGATTTGTTGTTACCTTTTATGATACAGATGGTGTAACGGATTTCCTTGGCTAGCCAGACGTGACAGTTGAAGTCATTCTATATTCGGAAGCAATGCATCAAATGCGGGACCAGATATCATGATATTCGCACTGAAGTCTCGAGAATTCATTTCATTGAGAGTTGAGACTAACTATTCAGCTCCCATACTTATTTATTCAGTCCTGGGATTTAGACAAATTAATTACTGGTAAATAGCAAGAGATTATCTTCTGGGCTCACTCGTTCCACCGTAAATCTCAACTAACGCTTTCCATCAAGTGTGATCGGGGTCACAAGAGCAAGCTCATCCGTAATAACGTCTTAAAATACAGAGAATGACTAGAGAATAACTAGGAAGAATAATGAATATCTGTCTGGTCTGGAACACGCAACAGCAAAATCATCCGTCAGCAATTTGAGAGTCACCAGACACCATTCAAATGTTAAATGGTAAATCAACACGCCGGTTGGTATCTGGCAGCCCTAGCTATTTCCGTATGAATGGCGGCCGCTCGCGTCTTCCTGCGCGCCCAGCCAAACTGCAGGCTTGCATCATGAGATCAACGCGACTAAATTCAGCCTCAGCTCCAATCAAACTCTCCCAAATTGCATCGACTGATCACACTTCCGGAGATGCTATTTTCGTTTCGTTCTGAGAACCGCAAATTCGATGCAAAAATATGTATGGATGATCGTAACTTGATTCAAATAGAAACCAATTACAGCATAAATACGGCCTGAAAGTACCGAGAGTCTACAGAATACGAGGAACTGTTTGATATCATCACATCACGTAATTCATAGATGCCTAGGGAATACCGGCTCCCCGCCAAGCAGGCTGAGCGCGTCTGCAATAATAAATGTGACAACAGGTAGCCCGGGAGTGACGGCATTACTCTAGCCGTCTAGCGTCCACTCTGCTCAATGGAAATTAGATTAATGCAGCCCAAGCGAAGCCCTGCCCCAATGCACGACGACGCTCTTCACAATTACCTACATTCAATACTAACCTTTATTATTAACGCAAATGGACATCAAACTCGGACTATTACACTAAGTAGATAAACGAATATGGCAGTGCTGCGTCACCGGCGTTTTCCTTAACAGATTTAATTGTATGTGGGTTTGTATGTCACTAATTGCTCTTGTGCCTTTAGAACGTCTTAGAAGATACTAGCAATCTTCCGTAATGGTCGCTCGATCACTCATGGCATGGCTGTATTGATCGGTTATCGGCACGGTTACACCCCGGAAAGTAGGAGCCGGTTCGAATTGACTCCTTTTTGCGGAGAAGAGACACGCCTGGGTCTTAGCTTTAGCTTTGGCCAAATGAGCGATATATACAATGATACATAGTATATGATACAGGTGTTGTCGGTGGAGCCGGCAGCGGCGTACTACGTGTAGTACGCGCGGAGGGGAGCGCGTGCGCACGAGGCGCAGCGTGGCCGCACGCCCGAGCCGCCGCTCGTACGCATGTCTGTCGGTCGCTGCTCTACTCTGTGCCACATCGACACTTGCCTAGCTAGCTGCCGCTCGTACGCATGTCTGTCGGTCGCTGCTCTACTCTATGCCACATCGACACTTGCCTAGCTAGCTGCCGCTCGTACGCATGTCTGTCGGTCGCTGCTCTACTCTGTGCCACATCGACACTTGCCTAGCTAGCTGCCGCTCGTACGCATGTCTGTCGGTCGCTGCTCTACTCTGTGCCACATCGACACTTGCCTAGCTACCTGCCGCTCGTACACATGTCTGTCGGTCGCTGCTCTACTCTGTGCCACATCGACACTTGCCTAGCTAGCTGCCGCTCGTACGCATGTCTGTCGGTCGCTGCTCTACTCTGTGCCACATCGACACTTGCCTAGCTAGCTGCCGCTCGTACGCATGTCTGTCGGTCGCTGCTCTACTCTGTGCCACATCGACACTTGCCTAGCTACCTGCCGCTCGTACACATGTCTGTCGGTCGCTGCTCTACTCTGTGCCACATCGACACTTGCCTAGCTAGCTGCCGCTCGTACGCATGTCTGTCGGTCGCTGCTCTACTCTGTGCCACATCGACACTTGCCTAGCTAGCTGCCGCTCGTACGCATGTCTGTCGGTCGCTGCTCTACTCTGTGCCACATCGACACTTGCCTAGCTAGCTGCCGCCGCATTATTTACCTCCATCCTACCAGGAAATGTCGCTTTTTCCGTTTAAAGGGCAATCGTTTAATAAAACTCTACAACTCAATGATAACAATATTTATTCTTGGCTTATCGTTTGCCATGTTAGAATTATTAGCAAAACACTTCCCTACTGTAGGTTTGGGTAAACAAACATTACAAGTTATGGTTGAACAAACTCAGCGGTAATGTGCACATATTGACTGCGTCATTAGCGAGTATTTAAACAATCTATAAATATAGAAAATTGCTGTGATACCGTGAATGTTTGGAAGCAGAACGTGTGCTATAGGAAGGGTTTAAATTCTTGGGTGAAGCCTTGAGCTATAAATAAATGCCCTAGTACGTGACACGAAGAATAAGTCCCAGCCTTGCCTAAGTAAGTCCTACCAGTCGACCGGTGGTCGTGTTTACTTTCGAAGGAAGTGATTTTTGTTTGAACAGATAATATAAAAAAAACTCACTGATATCCGTGACGTCGTTCCACTTCATGATGACGTCAGCACAGAAATCACCTGCAACAACAAACGACACGACTTTAGTATCGAGCACAACAGCACATCGGTTTATTTAGACATGCATTGTAATTCACACCTCCTTTCTTCCTTAGTTCATATACGGAAAATAAGAGTTGGAAAATTATATTGGAAAGAGTAACCATAGAGTTCCTTTCCATTTCTTCTCCATAGGAATTGACTTCTTGCTTGTGACATTATAAGTCCCCATGTAATATAAAGTATTTATGAATTTATTACTTTTTAATTTCCAGAACATACCTATTGCAAATTGCTTAGTACTCAAGTTCGTAAGGAAGTTAGCGATATAGATATTCAACTGGTGTACAGCATCCGGACAGACTTGGCACTGATTATCCCATGTGCACATTGTGATCCCGTGAATAGTCCGAACATAGAATACACCAAACTGCCAAGCCCTTGCCGCAATCAAGCGACTCCAATTCCGCCAAATCATTTGCAACTTTAATTAATTACTAACTTCTATAAATAACCAAACAACCGTAACTACACTGTGCAGTTGAATCTAGAATAACAAAAATTTACATAGAATGTAATTTTTTATCTGTGGGAATTTTACTCAGACGAGACGGCTCCTTTAATTAAAATGAAACATAATGGTAAAGAATTGGGAGTGAAAAATGTTGTATTGTATACAATGAGTGTTCGTCGGTTTTGTGTTGGCAGGTGGCTGGCGCACACAGCCACGCGCCCGCGCACCTAACTGTTCACACTCCAGAGTCACGCATTTCCCTCACATTGTGTTCATGTCAAGTGTAATACGACAATGCCAGCCAGGTAGTCAACAGCTCCACAATATAAGCGGTCTTCCTATACTTCTATTGATACACAAATCCACGTTTTCTATTCACTACAATATTCCCTCTCAGGAAAATTCCACTATGCTAGTCGTTTGACTAATCTGACATTATCTGATTTCTTCAGATTTGAATTTTATTTGTGGCTGATAAGTTATATCTCGTAAGTAAAGATAGCGACGAACACAATAACCGTGTTTTAATTTTATCCTATAGATAGCATATCTACTTACACGTTGATGATACGACTATCCGTAGGTACTAATATTTTAAATGCGAAAGTCTGTATGTCTTTTACGCTTTCACAACTAGATCGCTGAACTGTTTTGATGAATTTTGGCATGAAGATATTTGAAGAAACGGGGTCAAAAAAGGGGACTTACAACTTTAGGCTGAAATAGGAGATGTAAGATTCAAGCACCAGTTACTCTTTAATATTCTCAAAAGATTTTCTTCCCTAAAACACGTTAGTAAGGCGTGCCCGGTCCCAACACTGGTCTCTATGTTTCCTCACTCTTGTATCTATTGCAACATGCAATAATAATGATGGCATCACTTAAACGTTCAGCAAAGCGTACAATGTGACGGAGAGCTGCGACATCGCGACACAACGCGACTTCTGTTCTCATGTTGCCATCATTTTCATTGTTTGTCCGTTACTTTACACCTACCGGCCGACTGACATCTGATCCAAGAGCGCTGTATGAAACAAGCACTCGATTCAAGACGAAATTCTAGAAAGTACCTGATCAAAATAATGATGACAGTTGTTGCGACTGTGCCCTTAGCGAGAATTTCGCAACAGCACCGCAAGACCATTCTATTTTAACTATTTATAATCCGCACGATTAATTACTTTAACCATTCTAAATGATAACAAAACTCATGCTTTACAAATGTTTACACTAATCTAATCCGTCGCAATCTTCTTCAATTCTATCTTTAGAGGAAACAGTCAAGTCTGCGATACCGCCGCGATTCATGCGACATTATCAATGGCCATTTACTTCTTTTGCTATAATTGTAGAGAGATCGAAGAAGATTGCGGTCTTTATCTGGAGTTACGTCACGGTTTATTTATCAGAAAACGCTCTGACTGATATCTTGTTATTATTACATCATGATGTTCATCAATGGGTCTAGAGATACGATAAGGGACGCATTACTGGGAAGTAATGTCCCTGTAAACGTAGGAAATGGCTGGATGATCATTGTGCTGATATAGCATTCAATTATCAATGCACAACCATCTATGAGAGACAGGGGTCATAGCCATCTGTGAATGAGACCTCGAGGGCAAGACTAATCAGACAACAATTATGATAGCACAATATACAGTCGATATATAGTAACAAAATGACTACGAAAAGCGAATCGAGCGCGCTCAATGACACAGAAAGGAAGATTTCTGCCACAGAATAAATAGGTAATCGATGTCTTTGACCTGCAGTGGGTCATTACAGGCTGAAAACAATTAGTAAGCAAGGCATGTGTCGTCCCGCGGCGTCGTCCGCGACCCACTTGCACGGCCGGCAGGACGACGACCTTGCGATTTCGTACTCCTTTCGCTAATTCATTGCGAATTAATGAGCTTAGATGCGTTTGTGTTGCACGATTAACCCGTAATGCAAGCGACTGGGACGTGGTCATAATATGACGGTGTCGCTTTGATGACGGTGTCGCTTTGATATCGATGTAGATTGTATGTTCTATTTATAAATAGATTCACCAATTAAAAAGGCTTTTGCATTTGATAGCTTAGGTATTGGGTATTTCTTCACCGACTTTTTAATATGTAAAACCCATGAAGCTTCTATGTATCAGTGACTACTATAAGGAAATATTGCTCAAACAGAATTAGTTACTTAGGTACCGCTTGCTCTTCAGAATAATATTCAGCTTTAAATATCGTGACTAATGATTACGTAGTTGTCCTAATTATAATCTAGTTACAGTGTCGAGATGCTACCTAAACGAAGATTAATGGCAATTTCCTATAATTGCAGTCCAAGAAGAATGGGACAATAAAGCATTTAAACAATAAAATTGCTGTGAATGGTCCTGCATCTGCATAGAAGTGGGGACTTGTTTTATATTCGTAGACGTCACTGGCTCCGCCAGACTAGTGGGGCATTTGAATGGACGTTCACCTTTGGCTCGGGAAACGTCGAGCTGAGCTATAAACGTGTTCTTGTAGTCACGAACAGCCCCAAGCCACGGAGCCCCGGAGCCCCGCAGTTCAACATTCGACGTAGAAAAATCGAATGCCGCTCGGAAACATAAAGGTACCTACTTTAATCTAATGATGGGTCACGGGGATCGTGAAAACACTTCTTAGAAGATAGATTTGATATGAAGTTTTTAGATAAGAGTATAAATACGGATTCTTCGAGATGGGCAGTGCGTTACATTAAGAGACTCGTAGTAGTTTACATTTCCCCCATGCAGAAATATTCGGTACAATGTGCCTGTACTATACTTATTTGGTTTCAGGTTAAATTTCTAAGACAAACATAATTACTCTGAGTGTACTGACGCTATTAGATGTGCCGTCTATTCTGTTAACCTCTATTCACGAGTCACGATGCGCGGCCTGACAGCTCACTTCCCCAAAGTTTTACAGCGTGATATTTACAGAATAGCTCTGCTGATAGTAAACGAGATACATGTTACAAGAGCGTGTTTTTCTTGTCCGATACTTAGTGCGGCGTGGTGCAACGTATCGGGAGCGAGGCGCCACTGACGACGCAGCACAGTGACTCAACTGTTCACACATCACGCATACTGACACGCATCGAGAAATTTTACAGTAATGTAAACAAGAATACGCAAAAATCTTCCAAAAACTGGTTCGTGCAGTGTCTTTTAAATATCATAATTTAAGAAAATAAGTATTGGAACAAAGAGGTGTAACGAGGCTCGCATGAAATCTCTCTCCATAATAACATGTTACATTAAATAACAATATTTGGAGAGGAAACCAAAATAGTAAGCTCGATATTAAGGATACCATAGAAAGATGCTGGTGGATTATTCCAGAAACTGTGTGGGTTCATGAATAATTGCGAGACTTTTAAGAAGACTAGGTACTAGCCACGTCGTTTCTTTGCATATTTCTGGTGGGCCATTCGCAGTTGCGTTTCTGTGCGGGCGCAGAGCGGCAACCTCCTCGACCCCGTTTCGGTTCAGAGTTGAACGGCCGCGCGGTACCTACGCCGTGCACCTCCCGCTCTACTCCGCTGCAGCTCCCTCCCACCACACACACACCACGCACGCTACGCTACGACGCCAAACTATAGCTGTGATTGCGTCTAAAAATCTGTTTGACAAGTCCAAATGGCTTTTGGCAGGATTTTAGAATTCTATTTTTGAAATTAATGTACCTTATTCTCTTCGTTTAGTTCGTGTTTACTTCTGCGATATGTTGTAACTTGGTGTTTCGTTAGGTTTGCAGGTTTCAATGCATGTGTGGCATTCTCTATCTTGAGCCAAACCTAACAAGTTCATAGTTTAACAAACTGCCTGCCTTTCTATAACTTTTATAGAAATAAAACTACGCGTGTCCCGGTAGTAAAATGTGTTAATTGCCTTCAGCTATTGATAAAATGGGGTGAATGCCCAAAACAATTTATCTCAATTGTATAAGAAAGAGGAATTGCAAGGAGATTTGGCATGCGTACAAAAATGTTTTACATTTGCATAAGAAGCCGTGTTCCAAGATGTTCATTGCGGTGAAATAGCTCGTTGTCCAAAACACTTTGAAACATATTCCTGAAGCGTTTTTGTACATATTTCCCTTCTCCCCTCCCATATTTCCTTTCATGCAGTACGACTGTGGAACTCACTTCGCGCTAAAATCCGGGAAGCTAAATCCATTAATATTTTCAAAAAGCTGGTCAAAGATCATTACCTATCCAACATCCCGTAATTTTATATATTTATTATAGGTATATATTTTTATAGCATTAATATAAATATGTATTTTAATTCTATGTATATTAATTTTAATTATATATATATTTGTTTATTATATCATTATAGTTTAATTGTATAGCTAAGTATGTTTTATTTATCATAACTAGTATTTATACACACTGTGTCTATCATCTCCTCTTGAACTCTCCTGTCGCAGGTCTGCTGGAAGAAATTTCTTGGGAAATAAGCAGCACCTTTGTGCTCTTTTGTCTGTATTTAATTTTTTTTTGTAAGTGTCATGTGTGTACATAAATAAATAAATAAATAAAAATATTTGTCGGTAATGTTTTTAAATTACAAGCAAATGCCTCATATCGCGTCACAATCAGTCTGTAAGTCAGCACATCAAGTCCATCGCCCCAGATATCGGCAAGGTGAGCAGTTTTGGGTTTTGTTGTTTCGTTTGTGGTTTAGTTTTTAACTGCGATGATAAATACTATCGGTGTTATCAGACAGAAAGTACCTACAACAGTTGCCTTTATCGATGACCTAGTGACGGCAGAGACCGAACTCTGCTATCAGATATACAGTGCTGTAGAGCTACATAGGAGGTCTGTTCCGGGAAGGTCACAGCTGGACGTCGCCACGTAGGGCTCTCAAATGAACTATGCATAAGAGCAGCGGCTATTTGAGGACGTTGCCTCACGATCGAATGCCAGTCGGCCGGCCTGCGCGATCGAATGCCAGTCGGCCGGCCTGCGCGATCCATGCCTCATACTACAGCTACACTACTAGTTAACTGTCAGCTCTATGGGTACCTAGCTTTTTTTATTTATAATAGGCTCGCGTTTGACCACCATCTCACCTGATGGTAAGTGATGATGTGGTCGAAGATGAAGCACGCTTACCTAGAAGTAACCTATTCACTCTTGACTTAAAACCCCCAGGTTAATAACTATCGGATGACACAGACTCCGGCAGAGAATTTCACTCCTTAGCCGTACGCACAATGAAAGTATTCCCAAAACGTTTTGTGCGTATGGGTGGTATGTCCACCATGTAATGATGGCGCATCGCCGTTTGTCTTGTAGTCCAATGATGGAACGGGCTTGGCGGCAATACTTAATTCAGTGTGATCCAGCGTAGTGTTGTTCCTCAAGTTCTAAGTTGAGTTATACGGTAATTGTCTGGACACTGCCTGGACAGGTCTACTCACATCTGTGTGATTATATCCTCTAAAGAGCACCGCAGACACTAACCTCTATAGTTCCCATATGATTTAACCAGCACGAATTATATGGACTTTAACAAAGTCGTTAACCTCTGAATTTGGAGTGGAATTCCCTGCCGGAGTCTGTGTTTCTCGATAGCTATAACCTAGGGTCTTTAAGTCAAGAGTGAATAAGTTACTTTTAGGTAAGCGTGCTCCATCTTCGACCACATCATCACTTACCATCAGGTGAGATGGTGGTTATCAATAAAAAAAAAATTGGCCAAGTGCGAGTCGGACTGGCCCATGAAGGGTTCCGTAGTAACTATAATAAATATAATATACTTAATATATTTATTTGAAAAAAAAGAAAAACAAAACACCTTACAAATTTCTTAAAACTGGCTTATTTACAATTTATACAACTACGCCAAATAACTTTGTTTTTCATAGTATTTGTATGAATTACAAAGTTATATTGCGGTTTTAGAAAATATACTGTATCTCAAAAACTGCTGACTCGATCTCGTTCAAACCAATTTTGGTTGAAAGTTTACATTAAGATCTACAACATATGGTTTTTTTAGATTCTTCACTTCATTAGCATAGATGTTAGAGGGGGGGGGGACACACATTTTACCACTTTGGAAGCGTATATATTTTAAACGAAAAAATGACTTCTATATATTTATGATATATTCTATGAATTCTAAAATGACTTTTTCATAAAGTTTTATGAAAAAGTCATTTTAGAAGCCTTAATGTCATTTTTAAAGACCTGTTTATAGATACCACACACGTATAAGTTTCATGAAAAAAAATATTTTCGGTTTCAGTTCCATCCCACCTAGGACAAATGTTTGTGTGATGAGCACGGTCATTTTTTCTTTGTCTGGGTGTAATTTATCTATAATATGTATGTATTTAGAAATATATATGTATGTTTATCAGTTGTCTAGTACCCATACCACAAGCTCTGCTTAGTTTGGGACTAGATGGCGTTGTGTGAAAAGTTGTGGAATATTATTATTATTTTTGGGCAAACGTGATGTTTTCTTAGCTCTAGGCTAGTTTTAAGCTACATTAACGGGCCAAGCCAAGTCAATGTAGCGTATGTGTGTATTTATGTTAATGTATATGTGTTATGTGAGTAGATTTCATTTTCGTCGGTTTGCATGAACTTTCTTACTATTCTGCAGGTGTTTAAAATTGCGGCTTTTTGGAGGGTAATATAAACTGAGTCTTTTAAATCTAGTAGTTTTAGGCTATGGTGAAGGTGATTAGGTACTACCCCAGTGGTGGAAATAACAATGGGCACAACATACACTTTTTCCTGTCTCCAAATTCTGGCTACTTCTTCTTTGAGTTCAGCATATTTACTTATTTTTTCACTGATTGTTTTTTGTAAATTATGTGTATTAGGGACTGCAATATCAATAAGGTAAGTGACTTTATCAACTTTGTCTTGGAGAGTAATATCTGGTCTATTGTA
Source organism: Tholera decimalis (assembly GCA_943138885.2). Taxonomy (NCBI): domain Eukaryota; kingdom Metazoa; phylum Arthropoda; class Insecta; order Lepidoptera; family Noctuidae; genus Tholera; species Tholera decimalis. The sequence goes on along the minus strand of OW964557.2, from coordinate 725,843 downwards.
GTGAATGGTTTTGTCAGTCAGTATGGCGCGGTCATAGTAGAGTTTGTGGGTTGTATTTTCTAAAACTGTTTGTGGTACATATTTGTAATAAGGAGTGTTTGTGTCTTGTAAGAGCTTATGTTTGAGTGCTAGATTTTGATGTACGGCGTTTGCTACTTGGTTATGTCTGTGTATAATCTGTTTGTGTGAGTGTTATGCATGCACCTGTAATATGTTGTATGGTCTCTGGCTGACTTTGGCATTTGCGGCATTTATCATTTGTTATCGTGGGGTCTTTAATAATGAACTTTCTATAATTTTTGGTGTTGTGATATAATCTGATCCTGTATCGCAATTATAAATCCCTCAGTTTCCGGGAATAAGCTACCTATTTTAAGCCATTTATTTGATCCTATTTTGTCTATGTGAGATTGTTCTAGGTCATGAGGGTGGCGGCCGTGCAACACTTTCTTTTTCCAGTCTTCTATTTTTTGTTTCTGTGGGTCATCATTGATAGTATTTGTCTCGATTTTATCTTTAAGGTTGAGTGGGGTGTAATTAAGATCGTTAACGACTATAGCTTTATGGATGTGACTTGTGTTTGATTTAGTGTGGAAGAATGAGTTTAGTCGGGATATTTGTTTCTGCCAAAGTTGATGGACGTCAATTAGGCCTCTCCCTCCGTATTGACGTATAATGGTCAGTCTTTCAACAGCAGATTTAGGATGTAGGTTGTTGTGTTTAGTGAGTGTAGTGCGTGTTATTCTCTCTATCTGTTGGATGTCCGTTTTTGACCATTTAATTACTCCAAAGGAGTAAGTTAATATTGGGATTGCATAGGTGTTCAATGCCTTTATTAAGTGCCTTCCAGAGAGTTGTGATTTACACACTGCAGTCATTCTTCTTTTGTATTCTGTGTTTAATGTGTGTTTAATTGCTGTATGATCTATCCCTTTGAGTTGCTTGTACCCTAAATATTTGTATAAATCTGATGGTTCCATCGCTTTAATTGTGTCGGTGTCGTTAATACTATAGTCTCCTGGTTTTATCTTTCCTCTAACTATATGAACTGTTTTGCATTTATCTATACCAAATTGCATTTTTATGTCTTTTTTTTATTATTATTATCATATTATTATTATTTATTATGTATGGGGAGCCCCCTTTATTTTAAATATTTTTTAAATTTTCTCTTAAAATCGGAAAGCGGTTTACAGAATACATCTACTTACCACGTTTTACATGTATAGTCCTAATAGTTTCGGAATAAAATGCCTGTGACATACGGACGGACGGACAGACAGTCAGACGGACAGACATGTCGAAACTATAAGGGTTCCGTTTTTTGCCATTCGGCTACGGAACCCTAAAAAGTAGTCGGTGTCATTTCTTTTGTATTTTTTTTTTGACCCCGCCTTCCGAAATTAAAGTTATTTTTGCCTTTGTAGTGTTTTTATATAAAAGTCGGTTCTATTTTTTGCAAAAAAATTTTTTTCAGGCTTTTTAGTGGGTCGGTTTGTAATTTATCTAGTTACAAAAGCCAAAATGTCAACTACTTATCACCTTTTACAAAATATTGCTTTTCCCGGTGCAGAGCCGTTAATTTTTGAGGAGTTCTCCTGGTACATCACCATCAGCTCTACTTCACCATATGCATTGTGACGAGCAAAAAGTGCTTAACATCTATTTTCAAGTAATCTGATCGCAATCTACGAAATACTTATTATTGAGTAGTTTCGGTGGCCATCTGGGGTCTTCATCATCAGTTCCACTTCCTCAAATGGTGCTTTTCGAGAGCAACTGCACAAGGTACTATAAGAAAAGCCCAAAACGCTATAGGTGTGCCTATAATATTTGAAGAGTTCCCTCGATTTCTCCAGGATCCCATCATCAGATCCTGATTTTGTAACAATGGGACCAACTAGAAAGTATACCCATTCAAACCCAAAAAGAATTTTTCAAATCGGTCCAGCCGTCTCCGAGTTATGAGGTAACATAATTGAGAACCTCCTTTTTTGAAGTCGGTTAAAAAATGTTTCGGTGTTTTCTCTCAGTGCAGTCAGTAAGGAAACACTGGCCTCATCTAACTTAAAAAGTGTTATGTATCTTAAAAGTGTTATTTATATTTGCAAAATAAATATCAATATAATATCATTTAATATAGTTTCAGTGGTCAGTTGAAATCACAATTACCATAGCATAAGGTGATTGTCAGGTGTGCGTGGAACACCAGTTGTGTACAGTGTACAGACTTTGCAGGCGAACCCTGGAGACGAGCACGAGCGACTTCAGATAATGTCCTGCCGTGACCTACCACAATGTTATGCAACGATAACATGTTACGTAACGTGAAGCAGAGCGACAGGCGCGCTTCTCCCAAGTGACTCAATCACATACAATATGGAATTATAATTAAACGGTGAATTTATTACGCTGTCATCACGGACGTCGCACAAACAAGTTTCTAATCAATTCAAATGTAAATTAATCATTGTTTGTGCTTTTAAAGCAGTTTGTTTCACCAAACTGCTTTAAAAGTAATTATTTTGGAACGTTTTTGAAAAAGTATAATTAAAAAGAAATACACCAATCAGCCTTAACTATGAGTCCATGTGACTTGTTAATCAACAAATAAATGAATAGAAATTAATCAAATCAAAATTATTTTATTTCACATAGGACTACATGGGCACTTGTAAAACATCAGAAGTTAGTGCACGGTTCTAAATTGGTCCTTTCCTATGGAGAAGAACCGGTAAGATCTCCACGGTTACTCTTTAAAAAAAAGAAATTGTTTTAACAATCTTTGCATAATAGTCATACAGAAGCACTGAGCATAGTAGTAAGTATTGCATGATATAAACTGAGCGTAATTACTGTCCTCAGTCCTTACTAATCAGCTACAGAACGAAGAAATAAACATTCGCGCTGATAAATTTAAGCAGGTTTCTTTTAACGTAACATTTAATTCCCCATCGAGTGGTTGGCGGGCGGAGACGCGGCGCAGGCATAGGGCTGCACGTCGCGCTCGCCACCGGCGGCTGCTCGTAAAAAACGATATTCGAGTAAAAACAGGTCCCGAGAGCGACCAGTCCCGTGACATAACTACTAATAACAGCCTCGCCAAGATATGTTGACGGAAACCACGTATTGCGGCATCGGCGTTTTTGTTCCAGCGAAATCAAATTGGCGCGAGGGAATTGTAGTAACAAACTACGATCATTACTGACTTCCATTCTCCGCGTAACGAAAATATCAAAGATATTATCTGAATTAGGCATCGTAGCCGTAACGCTCGCTGGGAGCTGCGGGCTCTTATTACGGCAACATATCAAATGAGCGGCGCTCATCAACTTGATGGCCATGTAAAGTTGCGCAATATCGTGCGCTATCTGTGTGCGGCATGGCGCCTGCTAACTGCACAACATAAGTTACGCGAAAGGGCCACACTTACTGTGAGATACTTCCGCGGTTCGAAAAAGTGAGAAAGTCGAGCCTCAGAAAGTGGGATGATAAGCTTTTGTGTAACAACTTGTAGACTGTTAGGTATACCGTGCACCACAAATTACCACGAGATACCGCGACCCCGGAAAACAAGGGCAGTTCAGAGAGAGTCAGTAGAAGTCTGATACTCCCTTCCCCTCCACCCAGAGCGGGAGAAGTCATTCGATGATTTTCTCACTCGATAAAAAAGGTAGGTAGGTACCTATACCACAAACTAAACTACAAGAACTTCATTCTGGGCAGCAAGACTGTTCCCAACTAAGGCCTAGATTCCTCAATAAATGTGAAGTGCTCATAACCATTGCCTAAGCAAAAACAAACCATTATACAAGCACAAAAATCTGACAGAGATGGCTGAATAAAAAACTTGATTTATGTAACTATCACCGATCACCGATAGAAAAACCAGTTATAAGTACCTATCACCGACAAAAAAGCGTGGTCCAGTGTGAGCTACCTCCAGCAACACTCGACGAGCACATCTGTAATAAAAAGCCAACAATAGCAGCCTTTTATAATGATATAACCACAAATAGGGTTACGTAAACCTCTGATCGTCGTAACTAAAAAGGAACTTAACTGTAAAAACTGCTAGTAACATGTATAACTGGGGTACTAAAGAGTGGTCGGTCTCAGCTATCGCTGCCGCTAAAGTCTATAGCTGATTAGCTGCTTACCCTACAAGATCCGAGCGTACAGTTCGTGGTGTATGCACTACAGCTGTAAGAATATTTCAGATAAGGAGGCTTCCGGCGTACAAACCACTGCCAACGTCACGGTCTTACGAATAATAAACTCAATTGTAATAATGAAGTATTAAAACATGGAATAAATGTCTTCTGCTTTGCCCAACCCTCCGGTCGAAGAGAATGGAAGGCGACATTAGACGTGTGCATGAAACGTGACACGCTCGCCCGAAATGCTCCTCTCCACAAGATTGGTAGCGATGGCGATCATCAGTAGATTGAACAGGCGAAGGAACTACCACAAGCTCTGAGAGGCGATATCCTCAAGCCAATATTCGATATAAAGAAGTAGAAATTTGTCTCACCGTGTCGGGCGGTCGATCACCACGCGGTATGGTTATCACTCGTATAAGTTTTGATTATGCGTCGATTACGGCCAGCTGACCGGCGGAGGCGCGGGGGAGGGGCATGCGACGCGCCGATTGGTCGTCAGCCTCATAATCTTGCGCGAATGGGCTGCCCACGGCGCACGCGACCCTTATTATTCCTCGTATTTGCTTCTTGGGACTTGAAATGTCCATTTTATGCGTCGGCAAGTGTAACGTGCCTAGCTCGGATACCTTATTATCGACGGTGTCAACCGAGGTGCAGCTTTGCATCAGATATTCCAAATGTGGTCGCAATTCATATACATTGAGCCGATAGTGGTAGATACCCTAGCAGCGAAATTCTCCTATAGCAATTGACTTATAAGATTACAAGTCTTATAGAAATCTAGTAGACGCATTAACTCAGGCCACTGATCCTGCCAAAGCATCTTCCAAGATGATTTGAACTACAAGTACTTTTGACCCTATCATTTAGTTTTATAAATGTTAATAGGATTATTTTACACGACTCTTACTAGAGTGAGCAGTCAGGTTCAGTCTTATAAGTGCAAGTTATAAAAGTAATTAGCAAAGTATGACTTTTGATCCGATAATCGCATTTAGTAAGATCGTTTTATCTTTTTAACGTCTTGTTTCATTCTTCTATAAGACATGCACTTCCTATAAATGCCACAGATATAGCTGCTAGAGGTAAAGATATTATACAACAAATTTATCTTAATCGTGACCCTTAACGGATTTTTAGCACCAAACTAGCAGAGCCTCTGATTTTTATAAGTAAGATTCTACTTAAATGTGTTCTACATTTGCTATTATTAGAGTAATCGGCCATCTTGTGATTTGTTGGAGAAAGCTGGAACAATATAAATATGGATTTAAATAAATGGAGACGATTTAAGCGTAGTGGCGGTTATCGAAGAAGAGTTTCGAAAAAGTACTTTGAAATGAAGTCGGTATCGGAGTTCGGGTCAACCGGATCAAAAGAAAAGTTCTTAAATAAAAAAGAGCCTGGTGAAGTTGGTGAAGTTTGTGATGATTCCGTACACGGTAAAATGGAAATAGACTTAGACAACTGGGAGCATAATTTTACAGAGAGTTGTAATGATCAAGAAGATACGGAAAATGCTAGCGGAAGCATTAATAGTGAATTTAATCATACTGAGTTTGATAAAAATTATGAATTACAGATGGATATAAAACAGTGGGCTATTAGGAATAATATATCACATTCAGCTTTAAATGAACTTTCTGCGATTTTAAATAAAAGGATAAAATATGCTTTACCTAGAGATGCCCGCACTATCCTTAAAACTAACAATAAAACAATAGACGTTACTACTGTGGGCACAGGACATTATTGGCATGTGAAAAATCAGGTGTGCTATAAAATACACACATCAAAAGTGTCTAGGGATCAACATATATTTTTGCAATAACTTTTCTCCTGATTGATATTAATTAAAATTTTCTTTAAGGATTCATCAAATAAAGTGTTTTCGTTTGTCACAGTAACGATAAACCAAGTCACCTTTACATTAATAAAGAAATTTGCCATTTTCCTAATAAAGGGATTTTTGACATTTGAACCACTAACATTAAAGTTCGAAAAAAAGACTGAAATAACAGTTTTCTTTAAAATTTTATTGGGTAACTTAAACAATTAATAATCCGTGTTTCTACCGCGAACACTAACAACACAAGAACATCGGTTTGGCATACTCAAAATGAGTTCATCCAAATCACGCCGTGGAATGGCCGCCCATGTTCGAATCCTACGATTGTGCATTGCTATAGGTGGTACCCGTAGCGGTCTTCGGGAATGAAGGTTCACTTCATGCAAGCGGTTTCTGACTGTTTGGTCGCTAATTAAGTTCCCTGAAGAGTGATGAAGCCTCACGGCTAACATCATGGCGGTTATTGTTGGAGCTCTTCGAGTTAAGATTTGAATGTATCGGTCTTGTCTCCGTATGGTGCAGCGATACCGTCCTCCATGGCGCTCAGCCACGGTACCAGTGCTTCGGTAACGTGTCCAAAGTCGACTGATAACACTGACTTGTATTCAGAGCTAAAGCCACAGTACGGTGCCGGGAACCAGCTTCTATCATTCCCACGGCTCTGAGCATTTCTTCCCTGCTTAAATGACGTCGCCGCTCCATAATAACGTTGGTTTTAATCAGTAGTAGGGAAACAGTAGCACTAATAATGTCTTCAATGCGTTGTATGTTTTTATAGGGAAAATATTGACAGCTGATTTTCATCTTTTACTCGAATTTGATTAACAGTTCCTGTTTCAAATTATGAAATGCACCAAAAAGGATCCATATAAATTTATAAAATCATAAATTTATTACAAAGCCACATCTCAATCTCAAGAAATCCGCATAAAAATGCTTGATCCCTAGACACTTTTGATGTGTGTATATTTTAGTATTGAATATCTACTCTGAACAATGGAACAGTTAATTATTTCGTAGAAAAATACTCAACAGCTTTAAACACGTCAATGAAGAAATAATGAAAATTCCTAAAAAAACTTACTAACAGCAAATTTCACACTCATCGGTAGGGAAATGATCATAAATCGCAAAATGTTTGCAACTTTTGACACCAAAAAAAAAAACATGGTATAACAGTTTTGTCATCTTCCCTTGAGCCACAGTGAAGTGTACCGGCCTATTGATTGTGTCATTTGAAATATTATAGTCACAACCATAACATTTTTTTACTTTCAAAAAGTGTGTAATTTTCCACGGCCATTTGGCATACTTCAGCTTATGGAAATCCTTTTTAGTTAAAAAAATATCGACATCCATTAATACAACCGTTTCCAGTCCAGACTAAAATAAGCTGCATGCTGAAAATGTTTAAGAACTTTATAATTACGTATTTAGGAAAAAAAGGCAATGAAATTGATTTTGTTTGGACACTAGTCTAGGGGTACAAAATTACGTAATAACAACATTACCTACACACCATAACATAGCGAAATTTTAAGATAATTTATAATTAGGTTAGTATCGGTGACCTCTGGCGATGTTTGATATAAGTATATATATTTGCAACAACTTACAAGATTTGCACATTACCATATGGTTTAACTCACATTACCCACAGAACCCTAAAACTTAAATATGGTGGCGTAGGTATGTCATGTAAGCGTCTTAACTTTGATTAAAAAGTCCTTTAAAGGTTCTGATAAATGCAATGTAATGGCACGTGTTTCGACCCTATGTCGGATAGGTATATATTAATTTATTACTGAATTAACAAATAATGAAAATGTTAAATTTTGAAGGCGCATGAAGATATGTTTATTATCATCTAACACTTCATCAATAAAATTATTTTCGCAAGTTGAGTAGGCACTCTTTACAAAACAGTTACACGGCAAAGTTACTTTATTATAATGACAGACATTATTATAATGTGACATTACTTTCCTTTTGAAAATAAAAAAAAGTATTCAATGTCACGCACTAGCACAGTACAATTAATTAAGGAAAAAAAAAAAACGAATGATCAACTGAATGAATCTAATAATGGTATAACGCTGATCACTGTAGGATCAATTACTCTAGTAGCGGCACGAGCCAGATCATAAGAGGACCAATCGCTCTTTTTAGATGCATTTACCGGATTTTTATAGGACAACTATATTTTGTTAAAGCACTTAATAAGGTAATTATAAAATCAAATAGCACTTTACCGGATTATAATAAAGCGACTATAGGGCGCCCAAATGCAGCTCTATAAACGTTTACAGGATTTCTATAGGATTAAAAAATACGTGCTCCTAGGATAATTACTGGGCCACATTTTGCTACTTGGGTACTAATACAAGCAGTGGACCTAATCGTTTGCATTCAGATAAAAGATCATGACATGTTTATCGTTGACTGCTTCTAATAAATTAACTGCGAAGGCTAACTCGCTTTACTAATATAATAACTGCTCGCTTATTCACTATTTCTTTCCAACTTTAACAACAAGAAATGTTGCTGATTTTTAAATTGCAAACTCTTATTCCTTTAACCAAACATATTTTAGGAGATATCATAGCATGGCATAAAATCCCGCTTAATAAAGAGCCACGCCCTCTACAGTGGTGTACACAAAAACAAATCTGCCCTAACAGCAATCCCGATGGAGATAATGTGCGGTCGCTCCGGAGTGCGGGACTCCGGCAGCGGCCGCAGCGCTGCACATTAAGATAAGCTCGTGTCCATCGCACCTAATGCCGGTCAGTTAGCCGCGACTGCCGCGAGTCGAGCGGGGCCGCCTGTCCTAATGACAATCACAGCCTTTTTTGTATTCTAAACAGCTCGCCGCTCAACCCTGAATTTTGGCAGTTTGACTATTTGAATGATTTCACAAAGTTGTTTACGAAAGATCCAAATTTTGTATACATGATGAAAGCTCCATTAACACTTCATATGGCAAATATTTCTAGCTCCAAAAATATCAAGGATTACTGATATCATAAGTAAGATTCAGACCATCGGAGCAAGGACCTCTAAATAGCATTCACGTGACCAAGCCGTCGAACAAATTTCTTGGTTTTTAATAATATTGTGAACGACATAAGTACGATTCGATTGTCGGTTCGTCCATCCGGTCAGTGTGCTTCGCACAATTTTCTAAACAACTAAACAAGTTAGTATAAATATTTTGTAATACATTTACGAGTTACAATGGAGCAAAACATCAGATCGCCTGTTGGGTCAGCGCATTGTTTTTTAGAGTCAACTATCGCGCCATTGTCACGAGCTCAGGGCCTGGTGTCGGCTGGGCGGACCCAGGATCATCGCGCGCTAATGATACAAGCATTCGGTTACAAATGCATGTAATCTTCCACGATACGTCCAGATTAGCGGCGCGTTGCGAAACTATCGCCAGTCCGCCGAGCATGGCAGCATCTCGAGGAATGCAGTCAATTATAAACTAAACATTAAACACTGCATCTAATGCCGGAGCAATGCAATCATGGAACGGACATTCGGCAAATTACCCGCGGTAATAGCGCGTTTGATGAATTTACCAAGCAATTTATCTAATCATATATCTGATCCTAATTTACATAAATAGATGGAAATATAGTTGGTTTAATGGAGGAAAAATGAGGTTGGATCGTACACCACGAAATTGCTTTAAGTAAAGAAAATACACAGGTATATCGTTCTATACAAAATGTGTCTTGAAAATAACTTGACAAGTTAGGGAGTCCCGTGAGTATAGTGCGCGCAGGATACAGTCAGGTGGCATGCTGGCGGTGACAGGCCGACGAGGACACGACGCGGCTTGTTGCAGCACTACACTACACGCGGCGCGGTGCGTGCGACGCGCGCCTTGTTGGGATGCGCGCGCGCAGGGGGCCCATTCACCGCGCTATTGTCAATTCATGGGGAGAAACACGATTCACGAGCATCTGGGCTACCAACAACGACTGCAGTCAACATGAGGGGACTTATTATATGTGATGAAGGTAAAATTGGGATTCTGACTGTAATAACGGCTGGGGTAATAGATGGAGCATACTTTAAATGTTAACATTTTACCCGAAAAGCAAACGACAAAACGTTTCAAGAGAAATGCAAACAAAACCTGTGTCGATGCGGTAAATACATTTATATGGCATAATACACTTATAACAAAGCTTAAATATATTAATCTCCATGATAAGTATTAGTGAAGAGCTCGTGGCATCCCTGCTAGCGCCGCATCCGGTAGCCATCTCCTCACGAGCCGGACTTCGGAGAAATGCCCACCAATTAATTTATCCACTTTTGGAGATATGTTTTATTCATAATATTAACGACGCACGACGCATACACCGAGATGCACTGCAATAAGATTTAGGATCGAATCAGCAAAAGCTATAAAAGAGACCAGCGATGCTAAATGAGTTCTTTCCAAAACAAGTTTTGGTGGTAGAACCGTTATAACCTTACTGTGGAGCTTGAATAGCTTAGTTCAAATGCCAGATAGAACACAGTTTACAAGACAATACAAAAATTCTAGAGAAAAGGATCTTACGAAAACCAGAACCAAGTTCTTCTAGTAATCATTTCAGTCTCATAGAAAGTCAAACAGTAGACAATCATGAGACATACTGGTCAAACGAGAGCCTACCAATAATAACTCAAACAAACAGTTGAACCACACTTTTTACACACATAATTATTCCACAATATGTACCGAATGTAGTCAAGCCAACTAGAATGTGAACTACCATGAGGTACGGGGTGACTATCTAAAGTAGAGGTAGGTACCGCCACAGTGTACGCTCCATGCACGTCTAATAATGAGGCTATTTACAAGCATGATGTCACATAGTTTAAGACAACGCGAGGCTAGCCAACCGCGGCGTACGCGCGCTCACCTGAACAAACACGACGCAGCACTCCCTGATACCCGTCAAGGACAAGCTCAATAAACCACCCAATACTTGTGCTTTTACAAACTTTGCGTACATAAATATAGACTGATCAAATATGCGATTCGCACACGATCCTTATGCAAACAAGATTTTTTTTAAGTGGCGTAGATAGAGATGTATATTATGTAACACCTTGTTTATTTTTAAGTGGCGTAGATAGAGATGTATATTACGTAACACCTTGTTTATTTTTAAGTGGCGTAGATAGAGATGTATATTATGTAACACCTTGTTTATTTTTAAGTGGCGTAGATAGAGATGTATATTATGTAACACCTTGTTTATTTTTAAGTGGCGTAGATAGAGATGTATATTATGTAACACCTTGTTTATTTTTAAGTGGCGTAGATAGAGATGTATATTATGTAACACCTTGTTTATTTTTAAGTGGCGTAGATAGAGATGTATATTATGTAACACCTTGTTTATTTTTAAGTGGCGTAGATAGAGATGTATATTATGTAACACCTTGTTTATATTTTTATTGTGGATGAGTTCGCTCTTGACCTCGATCACAAGTGACGGTAAGGAATTTTCCCTAATGTAAATTAGGGAAGAGATAAAACACAATGACAAGGATCTTACAGATAACTACAGTGTTTGTTGCCTAGGCAAAGTGCCTAAAGCTTAAGTCATAAGTGGCGAAGATTTGAAGACTCATGAAAGCCTACGATACGGCCCGGCAGGCTGCTGAAAGCTTAGTGCATTCGATACTGCTATCTATTCTTTCGACAAAGGAGCATGACTTAACGAACACCTTACAAACGATAGCTACTAAACAATAATCTGTTAATTCGCAAATAGCTTGACACAGAGGTAGTATTATTTATGGTTATAAGTTGTTAGGAGTGCACGCGGCTGATCTCACGACTGTTCAAGCAACTGCTTTTTGTTACAATGATCGACGAGCATTTCGCCGAATGTGATTTGTGGATGGTAGTAAATCATACGTTTCTTATGTGGGACCGTGCATGGTTACTTTGTGTTGTCAGATGTGAGCCTGAACCGATGGATTATGTGCGAGGTTAGTGCGGGGGAGATAGTACTATTGTTAGAGACTGACACGTTGAGACCTTGACCGTGTGTTGCGGCTGTTGGTCAGCAGTATACTGGCGTGTCAACATTATAATCAAGTCTATAATTGAATATGTTGGTAATAGTTACGTCAAGTAGTTGTCCCGCGACTTCGTTCGCACAATTTAAAAACAAACCTTCTTCCCCTATTCAATAAACAATTTTTGAAAAATATAGCCTATTTCTAAACCCGGGTGTTCAACCTTATCCATGCTAGATTTAAAGAAAATCGATTCAACTGTGAAAGCTTAACAAACAGACTTTCGATTATACATAATACAAGCAGTTTCTCGCGACTTCGTTCGCGTGGGAAGTTTTACCGTGTCAATCCCGATCCCGTGTTTTTTTTTTATTTCGCAAAATCCCGTCTTAGCGAGCAACTACGTATAGGAACCCCCATGCAAAATTTGAGAGCCCTACTACTTGTAGTTTCTGAGATTTCATGATTAATCAGTGAGTGGTATTTCGCTTTTATATATTAGACTAGTATTTACGTGTTGCGCGAGGTGCAAGCACCTCGCGTGCTTGTGGTGGTGGATTGTTCACTTTTAAAACCGCTAAATGTAGTAAAATGTCAAACATAACCCTAACAGAGCAGCAGTGTCTAACCGGCCTTTTCAATTTTAGGGGAGGTTGGGGAGGGGAGGGCATGGCATAAAAAATTTGAAGGCCCGTTTATAGTCAAAAGTAAGAATCAACAGTTTTTTCAGTAGTAAAAATCAAAATGGGGGGGGGGGGGTATGGGGGGGGTTTTCACAATTATTTTGACTAAAGCATTGCCACTCTAAATGAATCTGAAAAAAAAAATGTTCCAAGTCTCTTAATTTCCGAGATCCGCCTAAAGGGGGTGAGAAGGGGGGCAAGGGGGGCGACTTTGAAAATTGGTTTTTACTTTACCGAGCCTCCTCTATACGAATTCATAAAAAAAAATACGGGTCTCGTAGTTTCCGAGATACGATAGGGAGGGGGGAGAAGGGGGGTGAAAAGAGGAGGTTTGGCACTTTTCCCGTAGGTTTGAGAGTTACTTGTTTACGAATCTGTCAAAATATACCCACCTCCCCATCCACCATCTGGGAGAACAATTATGTCAATAAAAACTTTTTACCAAAAAATTAAACCGACTCCCAAAAAACACTGCAAAGTGAAAAATAACTTTAATTTCGGTAGTCGGTGTCTTTAGTTTTGTATTTTCGTTTTTGGCACCGACTTCCGAAATTAAAGTTATTTTTCACTTTGCAGTGTTTTTTGGGAGTCGGTTTCATTTTTTGGTAAAAAGTTTTTATTTCACTCTTTTTAGTTGGTTGATTTTTAATTTACCTAGTTACAAGAGCCTAAATGTCAACTACTTATAACATTTTACAAAATATTGCTTTTCCCAATACTGGGCCGTTAATTTTTGAGGAGTTCTCCTGGTACTTCACCATCAGCTATACATCACCATATGCATTGTGACGAGCACCAAGTGCTTAATATCCATATTCAAGTAATCGAATCGCAATCCACGAAATACTTATTATTGAGTAGTTTCGGCGGCCATCTGTGGTCTTCATCATCAGTTCCTTTGGTTTCCAATGGTACTTTTTGAGAGAAACTGCACAATTTACTATAAGAAATACCCAAAACGCCATAGGTGTGCCTATAATATTTGAAGAGTTCCCTCGATTTCTCCAAGATCCCATCATCAGATCCTGACTTGGTGACAAATGGTACCAACTTCAAAGTATACCCTATCAAACAAAAAAAGAATTTTCCAAATCGGTTCAGCCGTCTTCGAGTACTCGGTGACCATACATTAAAAAAAAAAAAAAAATATACGCGTCGAATTGATAACCTCCTCTTTTGGTCGTCGGTTGATGAGTGAGTGAGTGAGTCAGTCAGTCAGTGGTAATTAAGTATGGATACAGGTACATATTTATTCAGTAAGTTATATCAATTAAAAATTGAAATTACAAAGAAACTGATAACTTTTACAACGAATTAGCAGCCAAAACCACCCTAGAAACGAAAGAAGAAAGAGAGAAGAAGAAGTCAACCCTCACCCATATCCAGCATGAGATGCCCTAGACCTAGAGCAAGTCAGTGAGCTGGCAGTAGTAGCTGCACATATCAGTGCGCGGAGCTACACTCGGCAGGCGGGCGCGCGACTCTCCGGCTAGTGCTCGCCGCTCGATACACCCAACGTGCGGGTTATCGCCGCTCGATAGCGAATCAATATCAAAACATAATACATTCACTCGATAACACTTGTTTACCGTGCATAACGATTTAATTTTGACTATCTGGACTAAATATTATAACAGTTGATAAAGAGCTAATATTTAAAGCCGGCTCTACACGTTGGCCAACACAGTGGCGAATGTAGTGGCCAATGACTATTCGCCAACGTGTAGAGGGGGTGTTTGTGCACCCAACATGCACAAACACGCCGTCTACACGTTGGCCAATACGCATTGGCCACTACATTCGCCACTGTGTTGGCCAACGTGTAGAGCCGGCTTTATACAGAGAAGAGGGGTGAGGACTAGTGATGCAACGAATACGTATACTCGTATTCGCCGAATAGTAGACATTTACCGAATATTCGTATTCGGCGAATAATAATACGAATATTTGAAAACTAATATTTTTTTATGCAACTCTATTTACTGCAGATTTGAAAAATTTCCAAGTCTGAAAAAACTCGCCCAAAAATATTTTTCACTGAAGCCATGTACAGTCGCCTCGGAAAGACTTTTTTCAACGGCTGGGAACACCCAGACTGAAAAAAGAAATCGCCTAAAACCAGAAAATCTACAAATTTTATCTTTTTTAATTAAAAATTTGCCTGTTGTAAATTTTAAATATTAGAAGAGTAAACATTCATCAAATAAAAAAGTCTTTTATTACCATGGCGAGATATTCGTATTCGCCGAATAGTAGGTTTGATATTCGTATTCGTATTCTTAAAATTATTATTCGTTGCATCACTAGTGAGGACCTAATTGGTCTCTGAAGGAATCAGTCAACAACTGATGCTTTGGGACAAGGCAGGAGTTTGCGGCGATACTGGCCCTAATACCTGGTTTTATTATCCAATTGGTACAACAAGACTCTTGACCAACGATAGAGCTGCTGAACGAACGAAATGAAAAATTGTAACAAGATTTAATCAAATAATAATCCAGCAATGGACTGCGACATAATGCTTGTTGCTTGATTGAATACATTATAATAACTATATTGATAAACGTCGACATAACAATTTGCTAGAAGCTTCTGACCATCGCAACTTGTTATGTTTTGGACAGATTGTATTCATAACTTTTACTTGATAACCTTGGAACAGGAGCTACAAAAAGCAGCATTATTGCTTTGATTCATATTATCTTCCAATCTCGACAGTAATTAGATTTTGTATTCAAGTATTTATTTGCAATCCATAATGTACACATACAGGTGGGATAAAATTATAAGAAACAATTATGGACCCTGTCGGGCACAGCAAAATTTAAAATAGGTAGGAGAGAGGAAGAGCGCTTTGTTTGATTTTCCACAACAGGAAATATTTATTTAAAATTTGATAGTGTTATGTCTTTGCTATATTATTATATTGTATTTATAAATTATTATATGGAGTTATTTTTATCATTCACTGATTTTTATATATTTTTATTGTAACATCTAATTTTGGTTTAATGATACATTAATGTTAATATTGCATGTTTTACAATATCGATAATATTTTTCAATTTATATTTATTATATTCATATTTAATTATATATAATAATAATTATATTATAAGTTAATGGATTCATACAAATTCGTTATTTTAAGTCATTTATTTCCCTTATTTATTAATTTAGTAAATAGTTATGTCATACATATTTATTATTGAATTGAGTATTTATTTATTTTATTTTATGAATTTAATATGCCATAATGGTTCATAGGCGGACCTAAGTCAGTTTGATATTCTTCCAGTCAAATTAGTCAGTTTGTATTAAAATTAATTTATTGTATCATGTATTTTTATTGTATAATTATGTCATATTTATTTATTATTGAAGTGATTATATATATATTAATTATAATGAATTCAATATGCAATAATGTTTATAAGCAGAACTAAGTCAGTTAGGTATTTTTCAAAGGTATTCAGTCAAATCAATCCCTGAATTTATCTGTTAAAAATTCGTTTATGTGTAATAAGCTTTTGTTAATTAAGAATTGTTTGAGTTTCTTTAAGAATATATTGGTTTTTTCTATTTGTTTCAAGTTATCTGGTAATTTGTTATAGATTTTGATTGACATTGAATATGTACTAGAGGAGTGCATTTTAAGATAAGACCGATAGCTATAACCTAGGAGTCTTTAAGTCCAGAGTGAATAGGTTACTTTTAGGTAAGCGTGCTCCATCTTCGATCACATCATCACTTACCATCAGGTGAGATAGTGGTCAAACGCGAACCTATTTTCAATAAAAAAAAAAAAAAAAAGACCGAGGCAAATTTAATCTTTTTTTATGACGTAACGAATGGTTAGTTTGTATATCCTCTCGTGTTTTATAGGAATCAGGATATTTACGGACTAATTTGCATAATTCTAAAATATATATACTAATTAAGGTGAGAATTTTATGTTTTATGAAGTACGGTTTGCAGCTATCTGTTTGTTCAATGTTTGTTATTATACGTATAAGTTTTTTTTGTAAGATAAATAAGGAAGGAGCGTCGGTGCTATTTCCCCATAAAACGATACCATAAGTGAACCAAGCGTGGGCATAGGCGTAGTTAGAACTATTGCGGTATGTATGTTGGTAGTCTTTTTTATTTCGCGGAGGGCGTATGAAAAACTTGAAATTTTTGATTTCAATTTCAGTAGGTATGTGTTTGACAACGTATACCTGGAAATTTTAATGCCATGCCAAGTAACCACTTGAAGTAGCCAGTCCTCAGGAAGTATTTACATTACTCCCAAGACCGTATTGAAAGTTTAGCTTGTGGTACCACCATATTCCGAGTCTCTGTGTACTAGATTTAGGTGTAAAAGAGCACAAACAACTGGTTTTTAAGAGCCGTAACAGGCTTTACCTAGGCTCGACCGGTTAGAAAAAGTAAGACCTAGATTAATCGTTAAGACCTGTAATACTTAGATTTAGTACTAGCTTATAGGATCATATAGTTTCTGCAAACACTAATAGCTAAGTTTACAAAAAGATTGACTTTAGTTTCAAACATAATGTGCTGTAAACTTTTGAGCTAATCAAGATTAAAAGGTAAATCGATTGTCTATTGTATTGTTAAACACCTAACAATAAGCGAATCCTCTTAGTATGGTATGCAAGAGGACTATAATGATGAGCCGTGAATACCAACAAGCACTGCCAAAAAGATGTAATCGCATCACAATCCATTCCGAATAAGAAAGAGCACATTATTGTACAGCCATGGTTCCAACTGGCCAATGTAACACAATGTGTCTGAAACATTTAACCTTCCAGCGTTCAAGATCAAGTGTCGATAAAAGTCAAAGGCATGGCGTGTGTGATGATAAAAGCTATCACAATGCTGATGTGGGGCCAGATAACAAGCTATCACTATCAATCAACATCTAAACACGTACTTTAATGACCTTATGGCCTGAGGTCAGTTGTGTTACGTAATACGTTGACTGTTTGCACTGATTCACTCCGGTTCGATCGCAAGAAATAGTAAATAAAATAACAAAGAACGTTGAAAACATAACAGTATTGAGACCGATGCAAAAACTCCGAAACAATACAGGAGAAAAACGGTACCCTCTTCTGTGGCAGTCAGAAATGGCGATCAAAGAAATCTAAGAACTATAAAAATGCTCGCAGCAAGCCGTGTAAAACATTAGTCCAATAAAACACAAGTCTATAAAGATGTAGAGCAGCGTACACTTAGCTGTGTAACGTAAGTAGACACGGTATCTATATCGGAGTGCAAGTAGTCGTGTAGTTTTACAGCGCTTATCCTCGGAGCCAACAACTTTATCTGACCACCGTGTAAACAGTCAGCTGGGTTTGCTCAGTCACACGTGGTCGAGGGATGGGCCAGCATTGCTAGCAGCTGTTGGTAATGTCCTCGGTACACTAAGATATAATACTGAATACGATTCAGTGCTTATAGCGTTTACCTATCCAACAGTAGTGTAGGATGAGCCTATGATAGGTTCTAGTGTTTATGTACATTTATAATTCAGTAGTGGTAACCCTTTTCTTTGAAAACCCACACAAATTCACGTCAATATCAGTATTTAAGTACTATTTATATTTTATACCTTTTTTGTGTGGAATTATATTTGTCCAAAATACCGTTACAATAAAGGGGTCATGTGTGCAAGAGTTGCACGCATGGTATTAGCTGTTAGGGTCGAGTGGGCCAGCATCTAGCATCTCTATTTCAGACAAGCAAAGTTTCGCGAGATTTACAGGATCCATTTTCTCCATAGGAGCGTAAGCTAACTATTTTGTCAACAACATATGAAATTGATCTAATGATTATAAAAACTTCATTTAGTGGTTTAAATATCCGTTTCTATTTCAAAATACAACAGAAAGACTCAACAATTTTTAAGTTAGCCTAGCCATTACAATCGCTGTCCTTTAGTAACCTTGTTAAGCAGCCTTTCACAGCAACAATTAATACTTAGTTTAAAAATTAGGGATTTTTAATTATATGAAACGAATATTTTATTCGTTTCATATACCTAATTAAAAATTAATAGGAACAGATACTTAGAAACAATTTAAACGATCATTTAGGACCGAACGAAACTAGTAATTTCTCAAACAAATATTTAAAAAATTAATAATTTAATCAAATAATGGTAAGCCTTAATTTGTCAGTTGCGTGAAACCCAGCAGGGTATGGTACACTCGGATTATGCTGTGAAATCTCGCGAGATCACGTACGGCAACTATAGACTCGATGTTGTAAAATATGGACGAGATTTCGATATCTTACATTCCCTATGTTCTTCGGTTATGTCGCCAAAAGAGAGATGTATTAGTGTTTGTTTATGTATTGCATAGTAATAAATATTCTTATTCAGATCCCGTTAGAAGTATGGCGGTCACTACACCATAATATCCTGAACTAATGATCCAATTCTAAAAATATCTTCTTTGGTTGGCCATAAATTATTTCGAAATTCACGCAGACGAAGTCGTTGGCTAGTAAGACATTTTTTATAAATGTGGGTAGAATTCACATTACTAGCAATCTGGTTAACCCCTCCAACTAAGCTAAATATGCTTGTGTCTGGAGTGGGTTCACGTCAATAGTGTAATGGGTGAGGTTCGAGCTTGCGACCTCTCGATCTCGAGTCCGACACCAGGCTATTGACGCTGGACATGGTAATAATTGAAATATTCTAGACATTATTTAATCAACTTCAGATTCTCACCCGGTATGCATATTAGGGTACTTGACCAGGACATTAGATACCAGCTCACAATGTTGACACGGCACTTTGAGCCGTTATCAGCCGCGTGGAAAAATTTAATAACCCGGGCAGATACGAGCATCGCACGCGTGTGCTCAAATCTAATTATGTTATTAGTTGCAGGTTGCGTGCTTCTCTTACTGTGGTGTAGTACGACACCAGCAGAACGTGAACTTGGGGCAGAGCAGAGGCGAGAAAGCGAAATGGCAGAATCGAAGATACACCTCTATAATTGTTACAGTACGTTTTTTAGGGGAAATCTTGGAGCCAGAAATGCAGAAGCCAAAAGCTAACAAGATACGTAATCTGGGATTCGAAGATAGCCTTGAACATCGACGACGAGTTGCAAGTCTATCGGTTTTCTATTGGTTACATTTCGGGGAGTGTGCGATGGAATTACACAATCTAATTCCGCCAAGCCCGTTCCATCATTGGTCTACAAGACAAACGGCGATGCGCCATCGTTACATGGTGGACATCCCACCCATACGCACAAAACGTTTTGGGAATATGTACTTTCAATGTGCGTACGGCGAAGGAGTGGAATTCCCTGCCGGAGTCTGTTTTCTGATCGCTACAACCTGAGAGTCTTTAAGTCAAGAGTTAATAGGTTACTTCTAGGCAAATGTGCTCCATCTTCGACCACATCATCACTTACCATCAGGTGAGATGGTGGTCAAACGCGAGCCTATTATCAATAAAAAAAAAAACAAGATCGTAAAATCCTTCTTATCTGAGTGGAAAGTATTTATTTATTTATTCCTTTATTTCTGGCTTCTAAGGCCCATAAACAAATATTCATAAATAATAATATATAGTATGAAGGTTTTTGTTTGTGCCAGTCCTGGTGCTTCTTTAGTGTTTCCATTCATTTTGCTTGTCAGAGGTTGTATGATGATTATAGTCTTGTTTCAACGTATAAGTTAAGGCAATTCTCACAAGTGGCGAACAGACGCGGACCTTCTGTGTTTCAGTAGCTAGTGACGATGAAGAGTCACAGACTGCGTGCCGGCCTCGCAGTAAATAAATATCGCCTTCAATACTGACGAGGTAATTGGGGACACGTTGCGAAACTAGCCGCTGATACAACTGCCGTCCGTTACACGCCCAGCTGCTCGGGAGCTAGCGTCACCGGAGCCAGGGGAGGCAACGTCACAGGCTCTATTATCATAACCAGAACTGAAGAATTTCTTCTTTCATAATTTCTGTGCCTCAAAATTCAAATGTGTTTCAAATTTTTTTATTTATTGTTATCTCCTCATTTCCTTCTTTTTATTATGAGTTGTATGTGGTTTCCCAGTGACCTTGACAGTTTCATTGATATAACCCTTGCCTGAACTACCGGCTCCTTCACCGGATCTTTGCTTTATACTCGTGAACGGGTACTGCTTGTGGTGATTGATAGTCTTGCTGGCTATGGTGTTATTGTTGAAACATTATTCTGTCAATTAATGTTACTGTATTGGTCCCAGCTTATAACTTGTGTGTTCAGTGTTGCACATGTAAGCAGTCACGCCATTTAGTTATGTACGTCTTGAGGCTAATTTTAGATGCTTTTTATGCTTGACTATTTACATATTTTTGTTTTTATATATTTAGTTGTTAGTATGTGTGCTAGATAGCATGTGTGCTACATCACTAGGAAGTGGTGATGGGCTAGCGATTTACTGTGAGACTTTCTGCATGTATTTTTTTATTTTACCTTATATAAGTGCTAATTCTCAGCTTAGCTTGAATCAGAATCATTTATTCGGTTGGTGAACCTTTTTGTATAAATAAATAAACATAGGTGATAATAATTAAATGACTTTTTGACGTCTGTACTCTGTACGAAATCACTACACATTACAAAACATTGGTGTTGTGGAACTGCTGTATACCTACGTATACTAGAAAAATCCTTCAATTATACAACAGTAACTCATTCATTCGGGAAGAATCGGAAGGCCTAAACGTTTAACCACCGGCTACGACACGAGCAGCGGTTCCTTCGTAGCCGAGTACGTCCGAGCAGAGCGCAGGCAGACACTGTAGTATCAACAAGCTGGCACTGTACCACCACTGATTTGATTCACACGCAGCGCTATCTCGCCCATAACCTGGCTTATCTACCTGATAAGATAGCTAATGGTTAATGGGTAGGTGGTCCGGTGACAATCGTGTAACATAAAAATGATGTATTTGTAGAATCCAGCATATCGTGCCCTGCCTAGGCATTACAATAAAACTTGTGATACCTCATTTTAATATTCCATCCTAATATTGTAAAGCAGACAAGTTTGTTGGAACGCGTTCATCTTCGAAACTTTCTACGGCAGTAGCCTGAGGAAGTTTATATGTTACTTTTGACCCGACTGTGAAAGAAGGAGGTTATTCTTTTATCGTAATAAAATCCACGGGGCTTCACCCCGCGCGACTTCTAGTTTTAAGAATAAAATCTAACCAGATTTATGTAGCTTCTTAGATTCAGTGAAACCTGGCATTATCTTTAAATGAAACTTTAGATAAACAGAAGTGATGAAAGTAAATAATACTGATGCTTAAAATAACAGCTAAGATATCAAAGATGTAATTAATTATTTGATATGCCCGCCAGCATGTTTAGTGTTTACACTGAACGTGGAAACGGATGTAGTCATAAAGATAGCTTGTAAACTAAAAGCATTAGCTGAACACTAACAGTAACAAGACCAGTTACAGATATTAATTTTATTTCAAACATTAAAGCAAATAATAGCCGAGTTGCATGCCCGTGGAGACCAGTTAGGGAATTGCATAAAAGTAAAACAAACATCCATGTTGTTATTCCATGGAAGCATACAATTTGTAGCTCGTAGACTATACGAATTGATCATCAACATACATATACAGTCTATTGGTAAACTAATAATGAAGACCTCAACGTTATGATCCTCAGATATTTCCAGACGGACTGACAGTCTCTTCCAATGTCTATTTGACCATACTGATCACGTAACGATGGTTTGTGAACTCATTAAAACGTATTAATAAGGCCTGGATCGAATATCACTGACCAGACAAATTCAGAATATTAATGAACTAACGAATCGACATTTAGCGATGAAAATGTCGTGATAAGGTTTAACATCATACGACAATATTTATTTACGAATAATACAAATTATTACAAATTATCGAACACACCCAAAATTATCAAGTCTTGTTTGTAACACAATTGAAAACGTCACAAAGCGCAAGTGATCAACGAGGCTGTGCTCAGTTCGCTAATCGTTGATAATCACTCGTGTATTTGATAGCATCAGACTTTGGCACGTTCAATTATGATGAGCTTCCTAACAATACAGCCAGACACTGTAATGTAACGTGTCAATTCATCATCAGACGTTTTACAATTATGTGTAATACCAGTCAGGTCGTGGGCGATTCCAATCAACTAACTAATGAAGTAAGTAATGCTTTACATAGTAGCATTTAAAAATAGTAGCAAATATTGGCGCCCAACGGCGGTTATCACCAGTTGACCTAGGTTTCTTAAGTCGATTGAAATTAACTGAATACCAAGCTGTACCGCACAAGCTGGCAATATAAGTCCATCGGTTGACTGTGCATTTCTAACGTACAGCTCCATGAATACGTACACAGTATCGATTGTATATTCCTTCGTCTACTAATCTACACCAGAGGGTATCCCGTATGCCATATAGGCCTATTTTTCGTACCGTCCGGATCGGAAGAGGTTATTGGGTCAACCGAAGAAATATCACAATGGATGTCTGCTCAGGATTGACCAGGTCTAATGGCGATAAATGATGAAAATACACATTAATATTTGAACATGTTAGAACCAGAGAAAGACCGCGGACTGCATCCTAGGAAATAACACTGTCTGCTCACTCAAACTCAAATTCAAAGTACCCTACTCAAGTGCTGTTAAATAATTATGCCATACTGCCAATCAATACTTACTTAATTTATAGTTGGAATTCACTCAATTCAAATTGATTGCTTTAGTTTTACAATATTAAATTATACATTCCCGATTGATTATTACATTGCGCATATATATATTGTGTAATTTCTTAGCTTTCGAAATGAGATGGGAAAAGACCGTCGTCTACCTAAAATTAAAATTATTTCAACTAGAAACTTGCAGAAATGGTAACGTTAAACGTAATAGCAATAGGTTCAAATCATTTATGAAACCAGGTCTGTTAGCCAGCTGGCTTATAGAACCTTCCAAGACAAAGGATGTCTGGGCAGTAGGCTTAATATTCCAGAGACATTAATTGGCCACGTCACACTAGTTCCTAACCTATCACTAAACTTAATAAAGATGACTTATTGCCAGTGCTTCTCTGGCCTTAGGAATCAGTTCTAAATACACTTCCAGTCTAGATACTGAATAGGTAAAAAGACTTCCTCTATCAACGTTTGGAATCCCAATTCTGCTATTAACAATTTTTCACGAACCACACCTTTTAAAGCTACAACTTACTTAGGCACCAGGGAAGTATTCCAATTCCACTAAAACATTAAGGGTAACAAATCAAAGATCTCTCCGTGTAATCTGTGTCTAGTAATTTGATTTATCTATAGGTAAATTTTCTTATATTTTCTCATCAATCAGACTTATTCTAAGGCAATAGTCATGTCTCTACATATAATTATGTTACATAGGTAACGAATCATGAAGTCATTAACAAAAGTTTTTTAGGCCTATCTATCATTCCTTTGTGCCATTTTGCTCAGTTCCCGGTGTTTACTCTGTACCTATTGCTATGCGAGTTAAAGGCTCGTAAGTCAGAGGTAAGCCTACCTATGTGGTCCAAATGCAATTTCAATTTTCGCGATAACACCACCTCTTAACAGATATCATTGTAATATTTCAATTTAACTCGGATAACGTCGATAAAAGTTCAAGGTCGCCTCTCAAGGTCATCCCAGACATTAACAAAGAAATGGGCTTTTATCACACTCAACACCTGGTAATAGACAATACACTATTCTCGAAGTCCACTGAGGTGGGACCCATAACTGGTTGTCAATAATGAAATGAGCCACGGCGTTTCTGGTAAATTCAATGGAAAATAAACAATACGAGCCGCACCTGGGTGGGTCAGTATGCTAATAAGATTCTAATAATACTAGCGATTACCATACACACAAGGTAACTACCTCTCCACCTACATTGTATATTGTTTTTATTTCATGACATTATCACCCGAGTGTTATCAAATACAGATCCCTATTCGTGACAGATTGCAAAATCGATTTTCAATTATTGTGGAGTAATGTGTCAGCCGGCAGTTTCTCGCTAACTGGTGTCGTCGAGGTGAAAACGTGAGAGCTGCGCCGGCCGGCGAGTACCGGGTGGGTGTGGGTGTGTGGTGCCGGGTGGGTGTGTGGAGCCGGGTGGGTGTGTGGTGCCGGGCGGGTGTGTGGTGCCGGGTGGGTGTGTGGAGCCGGCTGGGTGTGTGGTGCCGTGTGCCGGCAGGTACTCACCGGGCTCGGCGCGCTCGGCCTCGTCGTCGGACTCGGTGCCGGAGTCGCGCTCCTCCACCTGCAACAACAAGCGGGCGGTGAGCGAACGAGCGGGGCCCCGGGGCCCAGCACTGGGCGAGGGGCCCGGCGCGGGGCCCAGCGCTGTGCGTGGGGCCCGGCGGCTCGACTCCTTTGTTCTGCGGCGGCCATTTTCTGGTGTCAGAGTGACCTTCACTGCGCTCGCTCGCGCCGACACCCACCTTCTCGGAAACGCTCTCCTCATTCAACGAATGCGTTCGCAGCTTGTGCGTCAGGAACTTGAGCATTATTGAGCGTCGCTCGCTCGCCTCGTCGCTCACCGGTCCGAGCTCACTGCGCACTGTGTCTCTGTACTACGACCCGCACCGCACGAAATCCGACAACCCTCACGTCTATGGGAAACGTTCCAAAAACATTTTAAACCTCAATAACATATCCGCATATCGCTCGCACGGGACCGCACCCGACCGTCTCCCTCGAACGCCGGACTACTACTAGTTTAGTTAGAGTAGCCTTGCGTACGACGCAGTCAGCTGAAGTGGGCACGGCTCATTAATACCGAAAGGGCCTAAGAGCGATCGCGTTAAATACTGCGCCCCGGAACGAGAAGCACGATCGAAACGATAGATAGAACCATCGAATGGATTACGAATCGTTTCATGGCTCAAAATCTCGTTTAAATATAGCGTAAAACATTTTCGAGTGGCACTCCAAATGGACTCGCCCGGTAACCCATTGATGACAAAGAACCGGAACACGCAGAGATCGGACGCGATTGGACAAAACATTACAGAATAGGATCGAAATTTAATGCAACATGCTGCATCTCGCTCACACACTCGCCGGGCTGGTGGGCCACGCGCGTGCGAGCGAGACGGAGCACACACACACCGACAGTTATATAACACTGGCCTGATAATAAATCGCTGATAAAAAAGTTGCGCATGTAAGCACACTGTGGACATTCCGGTCACATACTGCCACCGGCAAAATATTGACTCCGGACAAATTATTATAATAAAATGGATTTGTTTTAGAAACGTTCCAACCTCATACCTCCTACTCAAGTTCAGTGCTCACCGCTTTTGTTTACATGACAGACAGACAGGTACATGAATTTACCATAGCGGAAATAGGCACGTTGTCATCATTATTCTTTTATAGAAATGTAATACATTTGTAGAAATGTATTGATTTGTCTACCCTATAAGATCGCTGTTTGTCTGGAGGGATCCCTTCTCAATTGATTGAATAGATACTTAGTCGAGCGGGCGGGCTGGCTCATCCGCACTAAGCGTTCGGCTCAGTTCCATCGCTCGGCGTAACGTAACGAACAACGCGACGCCATGTCTGTTACCTGCTCGTCGCGCCGTCTCGCTCGCACGCTGCCTCTCGCTCGCACGCCGGTTCCGCGCGCTAATTTAAATTACAAATCGTCATACTATGTACTGGTAGATTTATTATTTTGAATTTTAGACCATGTTAGTGAAATTTTTATGTTTTTCAGACTTTACTTGAGCATTTTTAGGCAGGATGTGTACATTAACCAAATTAGAAATTATCTTAATTAATCAGGAAGTGATCTTGAAAAATCGATTCATTATTTTTATAGCAGCGAAAATAATTCAATAGCGGAGATGTAATTAATATATTGGCATGATATGATATGTTAGTATCACTTTAAACTAATTGGGTATCCGCTGACCTTCGGCTTCCGACAGTGTCACGAGCAATTTTGGTCGCATGATTTCTTAGTATAATGTCGACACCCTGCCAAACAATTATGGTTGTTTAATACTGCAAACATCTCGCGTCGTACTCCTCAGTAGTGAGGGTCGTGACCTCCTCCATGGATTATGTTTTTCCAACTTTTCCGATCGTTTGCGGCTTCTAGGGCGGCATACAGCCAGATGGAAAATTATTTTTTTTATTCCGGATGGGCTCATCCTCTTGACTTCGATCTCATCTGATGGTAAGCTATAGATGAAGTCTTCGATGGAACGAGCGAGCTCAGAAGATGCCCGTTTACTCTTGTTTTTCCGGCAGAGAGTTCCAATAAATGTAGAGGAGAAGCGCTTAGTACGACAAGACCATATATCAACCAAGCAGTGGCGAAGGCTCCATACAAATCGATTCCTACCGGCTTCCCTTTTGAAATATGGCAAGTATTAGTCTATTATTTTATATATGAATATATAAATAGTAATCTATTATTTTCCATTAAACAAATAATTATTTACGAAATTACAAGATTTCGAAGTCAGCCACAGGGCCACAGTTACTGGAATTCACGCATCACACTTGAGCAAGGTAAGCATTTTTTGGTCCGGCTTCCCTTTTATGAAAATTCACCCTTCGCCACTGCAACCAAGTGTGGATGGTACGTAGCAGTGCGTCTGGTAGACCGAATATAATAGAAGTTACACTTACCTACTTACATAAATAATACCTATTTTTTTTAAGTCAGTAAGTAGGTACATAAATAATTTAGTAAGAAAGTATTAGCATATACAACTACATTTATGGTAAAATAATCCTACAATAATAATAATAATAAGTACGTAAATGTAGAAATAAGAAAATTATCAAAAAGTAAACGTATTTATTTTATAAAACTGACAATATCATAGTATCGCTGGGACACACAGTGGGGCACACACAACACTTAGTATATATATATACAAATATTTATGTTCAAGGTGGCTTTTGCTTAAAAAACAGCATTTCACAAAGAAATTATCGTTTCAGAGTTTGACACACAGCCTTTTTGGAGCCATAGCTATTCTATACGACTGATATAAAAAATTAAAGCTGTGATAATTTCAGGCATTTTAAAGTTGTAAAGTATTTTTCAAATAATCCGTTACCTCGACTGTCACCTGTTTAGGCTTTCCCGTTAGGGGCTCACAGTCTAACCGGACGCAACTGAATACTAGCGCTGTCTTACAACGAGAGACTGCGTATGTGACTTCAACGACCAGTAACTGTGTAACACAATACTGCTTAGTACGACCAGTATAAGATGTTGTGGCTTCCGATTACACAATGACTGTCAAGAATATACAAATGAAAGCCGGGAGCAACGGTTTTACGTCCTTCTTAGGCACGGATGAATCTTAACTGGTTTCCGAACTGTATATTGTTAAAATGTTTCCGCAACCACGTTACTTGTCGCGGGGCCAACTTGTAAGTATACGTGCCCATTCGCAAACTACAAGCCACCGAGAAACTCAAGAGTAGAACACATTTCTATTATTTCATATACATAACAACTTATTACTAAACTATAAATCTAAAGCAATATAACTCTGTTACGTATAATATGTACAAATTACAACTAATACAACAATCTCTTATTATTTTTGAACACTGGTTTTTACTTATTTGTTTTATCTTAAGCAAAGAAATGCAGTCGATAAAAAACTTAGTTTTTTTTTTCTAGTGGGAAGTAAACGTAATATAACTAATACATATTAGTTAACAGTAAATATGTATGAGAATATATAACAACATAACGACACAGACAACAATGGGCTAACAACATTTACACTACATATTATAAAACAGGTCAATTTATTCAATGACAACCTTGTAAGGTACAAATATCTATGGCTTAGACTCAGAAAAATAAATCAGCTATTCTTTGCATGAGTCGTTAAGGTTTATCGCATAGATATTTATAATCATGAGTACTTTCATCCCATGGAAGATTGCCAATGAATTTGGTCACCCTGTATCATACATATACATAAACACAGATATTATACTAAAAGCTACATATTTTCAAAGTAAGCAGGCTACTGTCATATTCACATTACTTCGTATATTATTATAAAACAATAATAATCTAATACTTAAGTATGTAAATTATATAGCGCAATATCATAAAACACAATTTGTTATCATTAAAGTAAAATGTTCATAAAGGCACAAGCTTGTCGGCAATTGTCTGATGACTATAACAGTGGGTACCTCATATTGACCTAAGCTTTTTGGTAAATTAAGCGATATACTTGATTCGACATTCGTTATGGTTCCTGTGAATTTATAATATTGAATTATCTATTACAGTAAGAAATTTACTTAAACGAGTTGTACTTGTAAAGTTAACTTAGTAGCCGCCATATTGATGCACTATTACAACTAGATACTAACTTACGTATTTACACATAATTATATATAACTCTACTATACCATACTTACAGAACACGGTATTTATTAGGACACATACAATTAAATACAGCACATACAGTATTTTATTTTATGAGAGGTCAATGTATGATGATTAGATGTTTGTTCAGAGTACCTATGTAACCTTTTGAAACCTACACGTACGTACAAATTGCTTATTTTACTGCAAGAATATTATTAGTTGGTTAAATATTCCGCAAATATACATAATTATGAGCATAATGTAGGTGTTAGATGTAGTTTATAATGTCAGCGTGTAGTTACAAACCGGCTCGGCTTATGTAGTGTGTAGTCACGAGCGACATTACTCACAATCAACAGCAACGTCCTTGGGTACCACTTGTATCCATGTATTTTTAGCATAATTATAAGGTGGTGTTTGGTAATCATAAAACATTTAAATAACGTACTTAAGTTATTTGTACGGACTAGGTGTAACTTAGACCAAGTCTAAGGGACCGTTCAAGTATTACGTAAGCACTACAGGGGGGGTCTTTCCTTTGCTTATTTTTGATAACACGGGGGTAGGGGGATCTAGATGGTGATTACGTCAGCAATAATTATTTAATTTTTTACACATGTAGCAACACACATTGTCTATGCTTCAAAATGAAATGCATTTACGAGGATTCCTAGAAATAATGAATTGTTGAATTCCGTGTCAGTAAAGTTTATTTAAAAGAATATTATGACTTCTATTCCAAACCTATTCCTTATTTCTAGATTTATAACTGCTGCTCATGAATCAATCAATTGTACCAATGTTTACGTAAGCATGGGGGGAGGGGTAAGAACTTTGCTTACTTTTGCTGACGAGGGGGAGGGGTGGGTTAAAAATTGCAAAAAATGTGCTAACGTAATACTTGAACGGCCCCTAATTCTAAATCTGAATTTGTATTGCAGTCTTTGGCGGTCTTGTGGAGCGACAAGACCGCCCATTACATGTCAGTGCTACGCTCACGACACCTTCGGAACATGCAAGACTTCCTTAGCAGAGTTAGTATCTCATTTTCGTGACAGAGTACATTCGAAAGGGCTTTCTGTTCAATATTTTTGGCAGGCAGAAATGATATCATGGTAATACATAGCGACTGTTTTGGATTCGGCGGGAGGACACGCCCGGGGGTCGTCATTGTGAGGACCAGCCGGAGGACACGGTGGAGCATGCGGTGGACGTGTGCCGGGGAAATGGAGCCGAGTTAGCAGGAATCTACTAAAGAGATACCGCGCCCCGGAACATAACGGAAACTGAAGGAATGAGGCGGGTTTTTAGTCAGTAGAAGTTAGTTTTTGCCGAGTTTTTGGCTGACTCAATTTAGCAAGACTTAGACACTCTCACTGGCTGCTGTTGTAAAGTTTACAAACAAGCTGAGCACCAAATTAATGCATTTTGAAGACTTATTCATCTGTTAAACAAGGTCTATTTTCAGGTATATTTTTGAGACGCCAAACAGTTCTAATCCATTTTAATGAAATATTATACCGTAAATATAAGAATAGTAATCACTGAAAAGTGTGTCATTTCAGACCGTTCCGTACAAATTACGTTCTAAATAGATGTTTTTGCTTAAATTATAAAAACTTATTGATAAAGAGATTCGACGCACAGCGCCTAAAATTTCAATCTAACGTGTCATGGAAGCACTAACACATTGACTCCAACATTATGATTAAATTTCACAAATATTTTTTGTTAATTACAAGCTAATAACGACTAAACCGCTAAAACAACTACAAATGTTAAATTGTTTGTCCTGCATGAAGTGTGCATACCTGTTGCTTCATAATTTTGAGATGAAATAACATTTTTATTAAATGCAGCTTCTAATATATTACAGTCGTTTCTAACTTCAACGTATGACATTTCAGAAGCAAGGTCTGCTGTAGTGTTTTCATACGAAATCGATATAGAGGATTTATACAATGCAATGTGGTTCATATTCAAAACTAAACACACTTTCATAGACAAGTGAACCGCGACAGCGTTTACATAAGACCATAGAAGTATTAAAGATACGAGTAGGGAAGACAAATTGTAAGAACAGAATGATTTTAATATAGGGACGTCATACGCCACATTGTTTTTATCTTCGTGATAGAGTACTGCTATTTTCTTTTTTAACAGGACTGTTGGATTCAGGGGCGGTGTAAGGCGTGGCTGATGTGTGAAGTTGATACCTCACCGACTACGAGGCTGTAAGTGGTATCCGTACTGTATATGAAACATGTATTATTTAAAAATCGTTAAAATTAATTACTGGTCACTGCTTAATTTTCTTTAGTAACATTTGCTGTGATAAAAAAAGCATTTTTAAATATTTATCTGTTACGCCACAAGAGGGTTTTGTAAAATAACTTGACTCATATCAAACAAAAGTTTTACAGCTACTGGTGGTTTGTCTTCCCCCTCCCCTATTCTATGGTTAAGAGACAGTAGTATATTGTGACGAACCGTCGGCGGTCGTAGCAGCAGTTCGACATGAGGCATTATATGTATGTAGTTGTATGGTGGATAGGACATAGAGGTGTGGGCTGACGCACCGTCGGCAGGAGCGTCAGTTGATGAAGAGCTCGTCCATGAGGTAGTGCGGCTGGCGCTGTACGTGCGTAGCCAGGGCGAGCGCGGCGCGGGCGAGGGGGGGCAGCCGGTGCGGGGGAGGCGGGCGCGCGCCCAGGTGCTGCGCCAGCACGCGCGCGGCGCCCGCCAGCTCGTAGCGCCGGTACGACACCACGCCCGGCACCACGTCCGTCTCTAGACCCGAGAACCTGACAACACACGCCCGATACCTCTATCAATCAAAACCAACAATATTCTATTTCACATAGGCCTATATGAACACGTCAAAGAATCCTAACATACAACTTACTACCCATTTTTAGGTTTCCAGTAACGGAATGACAAAACACAGAGCCTTACTAAACAAATATAGAAGTGGTATGGATAAGCGAAACAATACTACTAACTTCCCGAATATTTCTTTAATTTCTTTTATTACCTTCTTACAATCTTTAAACATTATTGCGTCTTAACACTCCTGGAATCGTTCCTTGCTCTCTCATTCACTCATCGCTACATTCACACACACAGTTTTATATCCCGTCAAAGTTCTGTTAACACAGATTGTTAAGAACATTCAAAACTAGCTAAGTCCAATTCGAACTGAAAGGATTCTCCAAATGAAGAACATATTTTAAACCTAGTTACTTTACAACCATATTCTACTTATACAACATATTTTCCCGATATTCCCACAGGATTAGGAATTAAGTGAAAAAAAAAAAAACTTACTGCCCAAGTAACACAGACGTGCTGAATAAAGATTGAGTAAGAGCAATCATCTAGAGCATATGCTGAATACTAAGCTGAATAACGTCTGAGTACCGTCTATTCAGCAGTTATTCAAGCAAAAAGGGCTCCAATTTTGAATGCTTAACTCTGAATAACAGCTGAGCAACATCTGAGTAGGAGCTTTAAATAACGTTTCAATTAGTTTAATAACTTTTGAATAACAGTTCACATTGTTTTTATTAAGCTCTTAAAACTGAGTTATTCAGCTTAGTCAAATTGGTTATTGTATTCAGAATTTATAGAGCATTTAAATTATTGTTTACATTTTTGCAAACAATATTCAAACATATTGTCAAAAAAAATGGAATAAATATTATAATGTCGATGTCGAATGGTGTTGATTTAACATGGCCGGTGAAATTATAAAAGCGGTATATAAATTTTAATTTACAAGGTAGAGGTCTGCTACATGTTAATTGTTAGTGCGCAAGTAATTTTGTCGTGAATAATATGTGATTGTTTTTAGTATTTATTACGCGCTGCGTGAATAATCAAGATAACTGATAGTAAATTGTATTTTTATACATACAAACTAGGTCTAACAAAAGTACTTGCGACGAAATAGCTAATACTAGCGATTATAAACCAACAAAATAACATGAATCGAGTTGAAAATGTTGTAGTTGTAAGATTAAGCATTTTGGTAATCTCTTAAATTCCTTGTAAGTATAAATTACACAGATTTTTAATGGCGATCGAAGTTTTGCTTTATAATGCTGAATAAAAGTGCACACATGTCTTGTTACTGAGCTATAACTTGAAAAAGAGTAGTCTCATTGCACTAACTTCTGAATAACAATTAGATAGTTGGCCACATTTCTACATTACTCAGATTTTTAGGGTTCTCTAATCGAACGCGTCGGGCCTACGTTGTCCACTTACGTAGGTACTAATGCTGTAACAAAATAATCATGTCATGTGATGATGTGACTCGTGTGAACGAAACTCGGCTTGTAAACAAAAAAATCTATGAACTGATAGTAACTGAATCATACGATATAGGTATCAAATTGTTCGTAAAAAATTTCAGTGTAAGGTACGGAAAGACGCGCGGTGCGCGGGAGTGGTGGCGGTGGCGGTGTGAGTGGACAAATGGAATAAACGGCCCGCTCACTCTCACTCTTTTTTTTTTTAATGTGGTAAAATTATCAAATAAGTCCTCCCACTCCGGGCAGGGTGGGAGGGACTGTCAGACTTTTACTGACTAAAATCCACGGTGTTCCTTCAATAACCCTTTACATACCGGGGCCACGGTAACGGGATGAGTCCCACGACCCCGGCGGGCTTCGGCCCTCTGCAGAGGGGGCCTCGTCATGTTGCTGACGCTCTTTGAGGCGCGCGTGGAACACGACGCGCCGTCGACCCGGGCATGGTCCATGGTCGGGCAGCGAGTTGCCCTTTACTCGCTGTCCGTATGCCCGCGCCTACGGTGGCCGGAGATCGTCGGCCGACGTCCGACGCCGTGGGCGTCTACCACTGCGGCTGGGCTGGAGGGAGGACGCCATCCTCTCCCTCACGCGGCCCGCCTCCTCCTTCGGAAGCATGACTGCTTCGCAGAAGGAGGCGACCGCTTCCCACTCCCTCTCGCCCCGCAGCATGGCCTCGACCAAGGCCGGGCGCGAGAGGTCTCCGCCTATTGTCGCCGTGAGGACACGTCGGTGCTCTGCCCAGGCGGGGCAGTCTTGCACCGTGTGCTCTACGGTGTCCTCAGGGCGACCCTCGCAGTGGTGACACCCAGGCGTTTCCTCCTTTCCCATCAGACACAGGTACCTCCCGCACCCGCGCGCTCGCTACCACTTCACAGTCGTGCGTCACACCAACTCGACCGACTGCCAATTTCAAATCAGTCAGTCGGTCGCGTTGGTTGCGAGCTTTCAGTGACATTCGCTCACGCGTCATGCAAGTCCCTACCAAACGGTAAACAATAAAACTAACGACGCAATAGGCTAAACTTTGCAGTATGTGTTCCGTTTTTTATCGAGGAAATTTATTATGTTGAACCGACATTAGAATACCTACGTATCATTGCATCGTAACGATAATTTACATTCATTTCGTTTCAGGAAAATGTCTTTTAAAATTATTTCAACACGTCGCGTGGTAAGGGTCGCACAGACTTGTGTACTGTACCATCCTTATGGGAGAACAAAGGACAACTTCGATGGCCAAGATAAAATGCGGATTTACTAACTAAAGACAGCAGGGTCCAACCTCGCGCAGATTGACGGCTTACAATGAGTTGTACTCTAAAACGAAAAAACTATAAAACTTATGAAGAAGCTGAAGAAGAATTATCGAAAATGCTAAACTTAACGGATACTGACACTGATCTTGATCAGATTGAACCTTTATTTTGTAACTGTGATTTGAATAAACGATTAAACTTTTTGACTTAAATTATTTATTTTTAATTAAACTTCGAACTTAGCCTATATATATAGTGTGCAATTAAGATACGAAATACAACTCATTCCTATATTCATTACACACAAACTTGAATTTTACATCTTGAGGAGATAGGCATATTGAGGCGCGTGTTTCAGTTGGCATTTTAGATTTAAATATATTAAAGTAACTTGATTTTACTGGCTGATCAAAAACTTCAGTCAAACCTGAAACTTTGAAAATGTATAAAAATATATTGTCATTTTATTTAAGTATTTTCTCAATTTCCATAATGTCATTTTGGTATATACCAGTCAGAAAATTTGATAGGCTTTGCTAATTGATTTTTCTGGGGTACGGAACCCTCTTCATTGCACGGCAACCACGCATGCTGGCTGGGACCGGGTTCACTTTTGTTTAAACTATTTTCATTAATCCTTTGATGACCAGAAACACTTGGACAGTTACTACTGATATTTAAATATTCTTTTAACATTTTTCTTTTGATATAACCGGTTCTCTTATGTTTTTGCCATGACTTTCGATCCATGATATGATGCAAACAACGGAAAGAATAATATCTACGCACAATAATATTTTAATAAAGCTGGTAAGTTAAGCAGTTAAGCTATGGGCGCTATAACAATACAAATGTGGTCTTTAATTTGAATAAATTAGTTTTAAATTCTCTATTAAACCGAAAAAAGCTTAATAAAAACATAAATAATATTGTTTATTCAGCAGCTGAATAATTAGTAAGACATAGAATCTTATCCAGTTTAAAGATAAAATAAAAACAATTTTTCAGTATCAAGCTGTATAATAGAATATTTAACGATATTATTCAGAAGGTGATACTTTATTCAGAAAATAGCTGTTTCAAACGCTACTAGCTTAGTACTGCTTTAATAAGAGCAATACAGATTATGGTTATTCAGATAAATGCTGCCGGCGCGGGCTGTTTTTCAGCTTTAAGAAGGGAAGGACAGAAATACAGAATTTATTAAGCATTCAGAATTTTAAGGGTCCGAACTCAACCTAATCCAGCATTTGGCTATTCCCAAACCTATTATACAAACTATATTCATCTTTGAACTGTAAAATGTTCTAAATGTGTACTGCTATCTTGCTTACGTGTTACTTGGGTGTACCACCCCCTATGTTTTACGAACAAACTAAGATAAAATTAATTCCCACACTAACAAATCTGGGGCTACAACTACTATTCAATATTTTCCAAAATTATCGTCGATCAGTTTCGAAGATAAGGAGCGAAAATGTATATTCTCATCTATCTGCTAACATAAATTAAACTAGATAAAGTATCAAGTATTTAATGTCTTAGATGGTCTTTTAAAGCAAGGATCATACAGATTTGTATGGAACTGTGCATTCAATCCAAGATTTTGTCTCCAATAATCTCAACTGGAGACTTCTAAAAAGCTCCACGACTCGAAAAACAATAACAGTAATTTGAGTAGGCCGTATAAACTATTTAAACCGCCAGAAAACTTGAAATCGACATTATATTAACAATAATTAAAGGTATAAAAAGTAAAAATCACAATACTGTATTTAGGAAATATTCATGTAATTTTTTTAAAGCGAATAAGAGCGACCTATCAAGAGCGGTGTTAACGAACTACAACATTATGAATTGCAGTAATTCGGTCCTGTTGTCCTCGAGGTAATTTTTTACATCAAATCTTTCAACATTTTGTTTAACAAATATTTATATTTGAAATTATTTATTATTATAATTATTATTTATTAACCTTTTAAGTGCTTGCCTAAATATCAATCGCCGTGCCCCTAACGCCCGGCTACGAATCGATAAAATAATAACTCCAATAGGGAGGAGCAATCGTTTTGTCGAATACAAAACAGTAAAAAGTTTGTAAAGTTTTAATATAAATAAGCCTCTCCACAAGCCAGCTGGGTAACACAATACCCCCTGATAAGACCAGTGTCACATTTTCTTGTTTCGGACCACCCGTAACATAGGGAAAATTTAAGACACATCAAACGTGCTTATAGATCGTTCCTTCCAGCATTGAGCGAAATCGACGAAATAAATTTATAGTTATAAAAACACTAGTAAAACACGCTTTTATAAATGCACGTAAAAACAACAAAATGTTAAGAAACCCGATAACAGATTTTCTTTAGGTTTGTTATAACCTTGAAACCTGACGCTGACCTTGTTCTTTATTTCTTATCAAATACAACAAAAAGGCATTGAAAATGGAGCGACATCTTCAGGATCCAAGCCAAGATGGGCATTGCGCAAGGTTCAATTCTTAGCCCTTTCCTTTTTCGAATATACATTAATGACCTACCATACATGATGACCAACTTATCTGATACAATTCTTATCGCTGATGAATCTTCTTTCATTTTTTAAATAGATAGATAAGGTACGGATGTCTTATATGTTATTAAAGTCTTGCAATTCTTTCGCAATGGTTCGCTGCTAAATAAGACAATGCAAACAAAACGAAAAGTCTCATTGTTCAGTCCCAAGCCAGCGCAACGATACTGGTATGCTGAACTGTCCACGGTTCGTGGAGCCCTAAACGTTGCTTACAAACTCAATATGGGCTCTTGGGCCCTACCAATACATAATATTAATAAATATGTACACTTATAGCCTAGACTTACCTGAGCTGTAGACGCCAAGCGAGGATCTGCTTTGATCACGTCCGTGCGGTATGTATGTAAGTATGAAGTGAGTAAGTGAAATGTGTAATGATGGTCAAGTGTTCATGGACGTTCACAAGGCGCCGGTCTTCAGATGGCGCCGTCCAGATAGCATCACAGCACAACTCTGCTACACTTTAGCACCAGATTAATAGCTATTTATCACTAATTAACAACTGCTTGCAACAAGGTTCACGCGTCAGTCAGTCTCACTTCAATACGGAGTTATTGTTCCAAAATATCCCAGGTTTTTCGTCAATTCGGGATTGCAATTTCAACTTATCGTTAATCGCGACCAAATTATCTTTTAACCGCGTAGATTCCACAGGATTTTTAATTTCAATCAATGAATCGATCTCAACAAACAAGGCGGTTGCTTTTTACAAAGAACGGATATGTCAAAGTGAAAAAAAGTCAAAGACAAAAGAATAATGTTGCCAACCAAAAAGGTGCGTTCTATTTCACGTTTTTTTTTTTTAAATAATTGCACCCGTCATCACAGGGCATTGTGAGCTTACTACCTCCAACTTAATTGGAGACCTTGCCATTCTTTATTTCATTACCAAACTTATGCTTTAAAAACTACTTACACGGGGACAATGATGGGGAAAATAGAAATAGCTTTTTACTATGATACAAGTTTTCTCTTAATATCTAAACTAATTCTAATTTTTATTTCCTTAAATCTACTATTCGCAAGTGGCAGTACAATCTTAACTATGGGATACTGAACTGAATAATTGTGCTTAGTTACTATACAGTAAATTGTTTAATATAAATTCAAATTTATATGTTACAATTGGTATCTTATAACTAACTTACTTCTATGCTCCATATATTAATTACAGAGTAACATATGTTAGCCTAAATATAGAACTATAGTTACCTAACATACTTTTCTTATGCCTTATTCCTATTATTAACTAATTTACAAATTTTTACACAGTAGTCGAGGAACATATCTCTGTCCTTCCCAGCTATTATTTCCGAGAGGGAATTCCTGACAATTTTAACGTCCAACATAAACTCCAACCTCTGCCTCTCGCGATCATGGGCCGGGCAGTCCAGAAGGACGTGAAGGACAGACTCCGAACACGCAGGATTGCAGATGCACGATGGACTCTCCTTGCACTTGAAACGATGCAAGTACTCGGAGAATCCACCGTGCCCCGTCAAAACCTGGGTGAGAAATCTGTCCAACTTTATTTTACCGATGATCCTGTATGCGGCTATCGCGTCAGGGAAAACACCTTAGTGACACTAGCCGTTTCACCGGCACGATACCGCTGGTTCCATTCATCAAGCGATTGCATACGAATGCTCCGTTTGATGAATGAAACCGGGCAGCTGTCGTAGTCAAAAGCGCGTTTTGACTTCAGCGCAGCCTCCTTGGCCAGATGGTCGGCACGTTCATTCCCCTCTAGTCCTGCGTGAGCTTTGATCCAGAACAAACTGACTCTTTTGTCCTGGAGCAGAGCCCTTCGCAGATGTCCCCGCGCCTCGACGGCCAGGGGATGGAGGGCTTTCGGATTTTTAAGTGTGAGCAATGCCGACGAGGAATCGGAATAAATCCCGACTGATCCGGCCAAGTGGTCCGCGGCCATCCGCGTCGCCCGGCATATCGCCAGGAGTTCCGCCTGGTATACCGTACAGTAGGACGGTTAAGCAAGCTTGAGGGTTTTGGTTTCGGCGGCGCCGGTCCATACGGATAACGCCGCTCCCACTTTGCCCTCAATCTTGCTGCCGTCCGTAAAGATGTTGAAGGTATTGGCGCAGTTTGCGTTATATTGGTCCTGGTCTACCAGGCACTCGAACTCCAGGTCGATATGACAGGCGGGGTGCGGAGACTACAGAGCCGAGGTCATCCGCTCCACCTCCCGACCCTTTATCACCGGCTGGGGCACCCCTCTCCTCGCCTCGTATAGGGCCGCGGCTTCGCGAACACGGAGGTCGAGGGGAAGTATCCCAGCTAGAAACAGTGCCGAGTTCAGAGAGGTGGTTCGGTATGCTCTGCATAGTTTTTGCGCGAAGCCCCGCTGGACCACGTTCAGTTGCTTGCGGATACCGAGCTTGTCCACGGCTGGTGCCCAGACGGCAGCCGCATACAAAATCACGGGCTCAACCACCGCTCTGTAAATAGTACGGATTACTTCAGGATGGAGACCCCAGCTAACCTTAGCCGCACGGGCCAGCTGGTGGTAAAAGGAGACCGCGCGCTTGCAGACGTTTGCGACGTGGGTGTTAAAGGTGAGTTTCCGGTCTATGACGACCCCCAGCAGCTTGATCTTGTTTGCCAGGACAATGTCGACCCCGTCCATATGAAGACGCGGGGTGTCATACTTCAGTTTGCGCGTCACAACCATAGCATTTGTCTTGTGAGGCGCAAACCGAAGTTTATTAGATGCACCCCACGCCCTCACACGTTCGAGGGCGGCATTGGCCCGACGTTCGATCTCGAGGGCCGTCCCACCCTCGAACACCAACACCACATCATCGGCGAATGCCTGAGCGTAGTCGCCTTTGGCCTCCAATTCCTGAAGTAGTGGATCCAGGAGCAGGTTCCACAAAATCGGCCCGTCGATAGACCCCTGCACACAGCCCTTCCCTGTTTCTCTTACGTGCTCCTCCCCCAAGTACCTCACCCTAGCACGCCTGTCGCTCAGGTAACTGCCCAAGAGCCGCCGGATGTTATCGGGGCACTTTTCCTCAGCCAGCCTGACCCTAATCTTGGGCCACCAGGCGTTGTCGAAGGCGCCCTCTATATCCAGTGAAACCAGAACAACAATTCTCCTTCTCTCCAGATTGTGTCTGATGTGTTTGACCAGGGTATAGAGGGAGTCCTCGGTACTTCGCTGGGGCATAAAGCCAAACTGGCGAGTACTTAGCTTGGGCACTAGATGATGTTGTAGCCTGGCGACGAGCATTTTCTCCAAGATTTTCCCAAGCACCGGAAGGAGCCCGATCAGCCGATACGACTTGGGAGTCGTATAGGTGGCCTTCCCCGGCTTGCGGAGGAAGATCACCGTGGCCTCCTTCCAGGGCCTCGGAAAATAGTGGAGCTCGAGGCACTTGTTGAAGACGCCCAAGAAGAGCTCCGGGTCCAGTTCAATCGCGTGCAAACATATATCGGCGGTAAAACCGTCCGCACCTGGGGCCTTCCTCGGGTCAAAGGACCGACTAGCCAACTTCAACTCGAGATGAGTGAATGGTGGGTCATCTTGGCCCGAAGAAGTCTCAACGTCGGCCCGCCCGGCCAGGACCCTCATCCGGCGGTGCTCCTCGGAGTCATTCTCTTCGGAGTCCTCCGGGTAGAAGGTCTCGGCCAGGAGTCGGGCCGAACCCCTGGCATCTAACTCCATGTCGTTTACCACAAGCGGTGGATCTACGTCTCTTCTGGAAGTTCTACCGAGCACCCTGTAGATTCCCACCCACACAGATTCCCCGTTCTGGCGCTCGCAGAAGGAGACCCAGCTGCGTGTTTGCGCATGCCTTACCTCGGTCTCATACCTATCCTTCGCTTCCAGGTACTCCCCAACAACCTTGTGACGCCTAATCGGCGCTGCACACCTAATCCTACTTTTCTTGGTGGCCACCTCGCGCTTAAGCGCTGCCAACTCCTCGTTCCACCACGGCATCGAAAGGACCTCCTTATGTTTGATGAGCGGTATACTTTTTATACAAGTTTGTTCTATGATATTTTCTAATTTACTATTGTTTCGTCCAAATGTGTTGGTGTCTGTATATTTTTGATTGTGTCTATTGTAAAGTGTTCTTGTGTTTTAATTTGACCCAGTTTCTCACGAAACTGGGCCCAATTCGCCTTTTTTGTGTAAAATTTTCTGGTAGTATGCCTAATAGTGTTTGTGTTAATGTGTCTCGTGTTGATTAAGAAGGTGATGGCGTTGTGGTCCGAGTTGATCAGGTCTTCGCGCACGCACCAGCCGTTCACCAAGCCCAGTAGGTCAGACGATACAGCAGTTATATCAATATAACTACTGTACCTTTCGCCACCCCGGATAGTGTCAAAGGTGGGGGTTTCCCCTTGGTTCAGGAGGCAGAGACCGAGATCCTCCAGGAACCCGTTTAGTTCTTCGCCTCGGCGGTCTGTCACGGGTCTTCCCCACCAGACGCATTTGGCATTGGAGTCGCCCCCAATAACAATGCTCCGAGCTCCCGTCTCGCACTGCACTCGGCGCAGATGTGCCAGGTACGAGTCCATCGGCAGGTCAGGCTCAAAGTAGAATGAGACCAGGATGATCTCCCAGTTGCGAACACGGATCCCCACCACTGAGATGTTAGTCGTGGTGAGTTTTGGGTACTGTGTAATGTGGAGGTCTGCGTCAAATACTATGATCGCGGCCTTTACAGTCCCACTTCCCTGGTCTGCACACTGGAAGACTCTGATCCCATTTTGACTCTTCACACGCCCTATCCCACCGACGTATGGCTCCTGTACCAAAGCAATCCGCGTACGCAAGTTAGAGGCTTCGATCAGGAGTTCGGAGTATGCCAACTTTTTGCGCTGGAGGTTCGCCTGGAGGATGTTTAGAGCCACTGCGTCCGCCGGCTTGCCCTTAGCAATATGCTACGGATGAGCGGGCGAGGCCATCCCACCTCCTCTTGACGGGGCAGTCGTCGCTGAAGGCGTTATGTTCTACATGGTCGAACTTCGCCCGACGACAGTTCCGGCAAGAGGGGGGTAACATCGCCAGCGCATCCGGGCACTCAGCGTTAAGGTGCGGCCCACCGCAGTGACTGCAAAGGTCTGTTGAGTCCTTGCAGTACTTGCGCCCGTGGCCAAATACTAGGCATCGTGTGCATTGGACCAGTGGAGACTGGTCTTCCGCTCGTACCCTCTGCAAGTCGACATGGACCGAGCCCACGCCGGTTATCCTCGCCCAGAGGATGGGCGACGCACTGAGGACTATGTGGGCGACGTGCGGGTTCCTTGCCCTCCTGCGATACTTTACCAAAAGGCGGTCTTCCCCGGGGCCGAGGCCATTAAAGAGGTCCCGATTTTGGTTTCTCAGGGCCTTGATAACGTCATCGTCAGTATTAACTGCCAAGACGCCTCTGAGGATCAAAAGTGGGTCTCTATTTTTAATGTCCTCGACCACGAGGCCCGTTCCTTCTTTTGCCAGCTTTTCTCTAGCTTTTGTCCTCTCCTCGACAGTCCCGAAACCCATGATCACCCTGCGATCTTTGGCTTTCCGGACCCGGTCAACCTTTACCCACCCTTCTTTCGCGTCGATGGTCCTTCTCACCTTACCAAGGACCTCGTCCGCCGTCTCTTGGTCGTCCTCCGAAGTGACGACCACCGAGTGCAGAGCCGCAGGCCTCGGAGGTTGCTGCGGTCTCGAGGCAGCCACACTGGCGCAACTCTGCCGGTGCTCCTCGATCGCCTGGCTGCACTTCGCCAGCTCCTCCCGAAGAGCCTTCATCCCCTCTTTGTGCTCCAGGAGCAGCCGAGAGTGCTCGTCGAGGTTTTTGCTCAGTCCGGAGTCCGGGGGGACCGTGAATGTGGTGTCGGTGCTTATATTCACCGGCGCCCCATCCACGGAGCCTCCGTTCTCCTTCCGAGCCCCATCGGCCTCGCGTTCAGCCTCAGAGTCAGTCACCAGCTTTTTGAGTTTGTTTAGGATGTCCAGGAAAGTTTCTTTTATCTCGCCCTTTAAGTTCCTGGACTGGCTCAAGGCAATTTTCGCCCTTGTCACCAGTGCTGCCGCCTCTTGCGCTCTGGTCCTTTTGGTGGACGCCACGGGTGTGTGTACCCGCTCTTCCCCCTCTTCCTTGGGACTATCTGTCAATTTCCCGGTTTTATGCCCTTTTGGTTTGGAGGTGGTTGGGGCGCCCTGTACCTTCGTAATGGTAGAGTCATTGGCGGCCGGCTCCCACTTCTCCAGACTACGTCGAGTCAACTTATTAGGCCCTTGGTGGGGGGGGGGGGATAGGGGGTGGGTCAGTCATCTCCTGCCGTTTTGTCGGTGTCCGGTATGTAGCCATTATTGTTGAGTTGGAAGTCGCGTCAGTTATTAAAGTAGATAAAAAATATATATATATATATATATATATATATATATATAATAATAATAATTAATGTATAAAGTTTTAATGTTGATAGTTTAGGATTCCGCAATAGCGGTATTATAAGGACAGAGACTGTTAAAAATGGTGAGCAATATGCCCAGTCTTAAGATAAACGAATCCTAAACTTAAAGCTATAAAAAGTAGCGAAGACGCTACTTTTTGTCTACTGACTCTAGGTAGAGTCGCCCCCGTATTTATAAATTGTAGCCCCAGAGGGGGGTTACATAACTAAATGGAAGAGAGCGTGTAGGCCGATTTCTTTGAAGAACACGACTCACTGTTACGGGTCGGGCGGGAGAGAGAAATGCAGAGTTGTAATTGGTCAGTTCGGGTCAAGTTGCGTAGATATGCCTGGTTAGGGATTGGTCTACTTGATTAAGGGAAAGTAGACGATATCGATAAAATTGATGTTAAAATTGTAAAAATACCGAGTAAAAATCCCATAGTAAATATATTGTAATTAAGGTCCAAGTTAATTAGTATTAGAGTCCGCCATACTGTTTGAAGCCTAAAAAGATTGAATATAGGTATCTTATTTTCACGATTTGACTCTTCTATATTATATCAATAAAAACAAAACTAGAAACCAATATTCCCTCGTAACCTTCCACTGTAATTTAAATTCTGGAATCTTCGGAAATCTTAAATGAAAACATGCATGTCACACAGAAGAAAAACCTTTAGAACTTCCTCCTTTTTAAAAGTCGGTTAAAAGTAGATAGGTAGATAGTGACTGAACTGAATTTTAAAAAAAGTTTAATTTTGTAATTATCGATATCGTATTCAGAAGTTAAAGTTAACAGCACAGATTTTTAAGATTAAACCCAAGTAGCACACGAGGCTGCTTATCAGCCGAATATCGGATTCCCATCATGCTTAAAGCTGAATAAGGGCTGTATAGGGCCTTACACAGCTCTTATAACTCTTAAATGTACAAATTATTCAGCCTTAAGTTCACGTAGCTGCTTAGGAGCGGTGTAGCAGCAATTTAACAGTGTTATAAAGGGTAACGACAGTACTATGTGCCAAATATCTACTGACTAAGAGATCACAAGTTACTCTTTATTCAGTAAATATGTCACATCTACGCTCTTAATAGATGTTTTAAACCGGGAAAGGCTGCTTGCGGGCAGTGTAAAAGTGAA
The DNA here is from genome assembly GCA_943138885.2 of Tholera decimalis. Taxonomy (NCBI): domain Eukaryota; kingdom Metazoa; phylum Arthropoda; class Insecta; order Lepidoptera; family Noctuidae; genus Tholera; species Tholera decimalis. Next base: position 680,966 of record OW964557.2, on the reverse strand, counting down.
CATATTTGATGTAGAAAACATATAGAAGCAAACATAATAACCCGTATCTGCCAATTGAACACTTGTTTCGTGGAGTGAATTATACGTGGATAATATTCATATTCCCTGGTATTAATAAAAGAAAAATGATTGGGAATGTAATTTCACTGACATTATACATATATATTGTCTAAGAAAATTTTAGTGCGCCTCGAAAATATTATGTTTTTAATTAGTTTTGTGATATAAATAAGCCGTGATGAAAACATGAATAAACAATTTCTTGTGCTTTGAAAAGAATTATAAGATAAAAAGTTATTATTATGTTATCAGGAAGTAAAAACTAATGCAATACATTCCTAATTCATACACAAAACATCTTAAAAGTTGAAAAATGAATTAGTATATTTATAGTTTAAACGTCAGTATAATCGCCATCAACGTTACAAGTTACACTGACTGATTACAGTACCACATGTTACTTCTATTCAGATAAAGTCTGATTAAAGGTACTCATGTGAACCACTATAAAGTAAAAGCCGTTAATTCGATACACTAGTGAGTCTCTAAGCAGCTGCGAGGCATCTAGTGAATGTTTAAACAGCCGCTATGCAGACACTATCAATGGCAGTATAAAGGCTGATTAGCGGTAGACATATTCAGCAATAAGCTGTAATGTGGGCCACAAATCATCCATTATACAGCTATTAACGTTATAAGTTCACACGTGCCCCTTTAATAAGTCAGTGTAATAGGAGTTCACAAATACCTTCTTATACAGCATTTGGCGTAATTTCATCCACTAAATAGCCCTTACTACTGCTAAGGCATTAAAAAAGGTTAAAAGCAGAATAGCGTCGTTGAAAATATAAGCGTATTAATGGTAGTTTTGTCGGTCTTAATCAGCCTTAATGCAGCTCTTAATCAGCCTAAGCTGTTTAAATATCACTGACACCTATTATGCAGCTGTAGGATCACCAGTGTACTCTTAAAAGAGTCTTAATACGCATATAGTTTCAAATAGGTCTAATAGTGAGTAGTTATACAGCTATCTGTGCTACTTGGGAAATACAAAGGGAAAGAAAGGGATAAAATAATTAGAACTTATTAATGAAAGAAAGAGACTTTTCCCAAAAGACGTGGGCTTGCTCACCTAAACCATCATTTTAAATAGACCCTTGCGGTGACTTATAATTGGATTAAATAAAAAATAATTTTCGTAGTATTTCATTACTGATGAATAGTTATGTCATCCATTTAGTATCTAGATGTCTGGGAATGTTTTCCACGCCACTTCAACGCGCATGAAGTTATTATTATGCGTTATAAATTGGATAGAGAAGTTTAGCATGCACACAGGTCTAACACTCGGTCACAACTAAAATGGTTCGTGTACCGTAGCCAATATATAGGTACAAAAAGGCAAACAGTTTTCGTGCGTCGGGGCACTGTATGCGCGGTCAAGTGGTTTTATAGTCTTTGGCTGAACATGTTCGACCGAAAAGGTTACCAACTCAGCCATTACTGGGCGAAAGACACCTAGCACTGGAAAAAATAGATGTAAAGGAACAGGCGGCAACACTCACGTGGCGAGGTAGTACTTGTGGTAGGCGTGGTGCGCCGCGGGAGTCTCGGCCAGGTGGCGCAGCGCCAGCAGCAGCAGGCTGTCCGCGAGGTGCGGTACAATACTCACGTGGCGAGGTAGTACTTGTGGTAGGCGTGGTGCGCCGCGGGAGTCTCGGCCAGGTGGCGCAGCGCCAGCAGCAGCAGGCTGTCCGCGAGGTGCGGTACAATACTCACGTGGCGAGGTAGTACTTGTGGTAGGCGTGGTGCGCCGCGGGAGTCTCGGCCAGGTGGCGCAGCGCCAGCAGCAGCAGGCTGTCCGCGAGGTGCGGTACAATACTCACGTGGCGAGGTAGTACTTGTGGTAGGCGTGGTGCGCCGCGGGAGTCTCGGCCAGGTGGCGCAGCGCCAGCAGCAGCAGGCTGTCCGCGAGGTGCGGTACAATACTCACGTGGCGAGGTAGTACTTGTGGTAGGCGTGGTGCGCCGCGGGAGTCTCGGCCAGGTGGCGCAGCGCCAGCAGCAGCAGGCTGTCCGCGAGGTGCGGTACAATACTCACGTGGCGAGGTAGTACTTGTGGTAGGCGTGGTGCGCCGCGGGAGTCTCGGCCAGGTGGCGCAGCGCCAGCAGCAGCAGGCTGTCCGCGAGGTGCGGTACAATACTCACGTGGCGAGGTAGTACTTGTGGTAGGCGTGGTGCGCCGCGGGAGTCTCGGCCAGGTGGCGCAGCGCCAGCAGCAGCAGGCTGTCCGCGAGGTGCGGTACAATACTCACGTGGCGAGGTAGTACTTGTGGTAGGCGTGGTGCGCCGCGGGAGTCTCGGCCAGGTGGCGCAGCGCCAGCAGCAGCAGGCTGTCCGCGAGGTGCGGTACAATACTCACGTGGCGAGGTAGTACTTGTGGTAGGCGTGGTGCGCCGCGGGAGTCTCGGCCAGGTGGCGCAGCGCCAGCAGCAGCAGGCTGTCCGCGAGGTGCGGTACAATACTCACGTGGCGAGGTAGTACTTGTGGTAGGCGTGGTGCGCCGCGGGAGTCTCGGCCAGGTGGCGCAGCGCCAGCAGCAGCAGGCTGTCCGCGAGGTGCGGTACAATACTCACGTGGCGAGGTAGTACTTGTGGTAGGCGTGGTGCGCCGCGGGAGTCTCGGCCAGGTGGCGCAGCGCCAGCAGCAGCAGGCTGTCCGCGAGGTGCGGTACAATACTCACGTGGCGAGGTAGTACTTGTGGTAGGCGTGGTGCGCCGCGGGAGTCTCGGCCAGGTGGCGCAGCGCCAGCAGCAGCAGGCTGTCCGCGAAGTGCGGCTCACGGTACGCGGCGCGCCTGCCCAGCAGCGGGGACCGCACTGCGGGCAAACAGCGAGCTACAGTACATTACATAAAATATCTACTGTTATTTCCGACAAGAACCAATTGTTCAATCTAGCATGCAGCAAATAATATGGGTTAAAGTATGAAATTTGGTGGCGCCAACATTCAGAATTCGATTGACATCCGTTTCCCAAATCCCTCCCTGTCCTCCGCGCAAAACCTCGCGGAAGGATAAGAGATTTGGCCGCACCATTTTGTTGGTGGCGATCCACACTTCCGATTTGAACCGCATCGCGTGAGCACACGGGTCAGCCTGCGCTTATCAAGAACAATTAACAAGCTCGACTCTGCACCGGTGACGGTGAAGACACGGGGCACCAGTAAAGGTTTGTGCCTTCCTTAAAATATCGGGTTGCATTCTACTGTCCAACATCCTTGCAACTCGTGTACCTATCCTTCAAGCGCTTGTCAATCGTTACATTCCGCACCGCAAATACAGTCCACTAAAATAAACTAAATAAAATAGATACTTTGAATTGACATAAAACCTCCATGGTGTGAGATTTTCGAGATAAACTTTTTTTCAAATGATACCTTTGAGGTTCTTGTGTTAAAAATGATTATTTTTTTCTTTTACGGCATGGCACGATTGATGAGAAAATCCGATTTATCATTGAATACTACAGTTTTAAAGCAGAACTAAAGCAGCAGACACGGCTCGCAATATCAATGCTACGTTTGAAGAGAAGACTGCTTATGAACGAACCTTGCGTTTTTGTTTAAGAGCCACTGTCCAACATTTGAACGCTCGAGTTTAGGTAAAAATCAGCATGTGTGCGTGGCGATGCACACATAAACAACACTAATAGTGTAGAGCGAGTGTCGATTCGGACTAAACAATCTTGAGCTGTTATAATCGTCTTTATAAGAAAGAGATTTGATTACATAAATGACTTAAGATTTAATAAATGAAAGACATGTATTTGTTGTATAAAGTATATTTTTAAAAGAAAAATGTAAGTTATGGGACAACCGACTTCAACAAAATTAAACTTAAAGTGTAAAATCGGTGTTACTTAACTAAGAAAAATCACACTTTTTGTGTCGTACGTTATGAGTTGTAGTTTTCGATATTTATTTCTTAATAGACTGTTTCAGAAGAAAGGTTATTTTTTACGTTAAATTGTAAATTATATTTATTTCTACAAATAGGTTACAAGTGTAGCGACATCTATCTCGCAACATACAAACTATCCTGTATCGCGCAAGCAGAGTTTACCGCACAATTAGCATACATACAAATCACCCGATCACAAACATCGGGCAGTTGCCCACCAGACAAAAACACCTGTCTGGTCGGAGGATCCTCCATTTTCAACGGGAATGCGGGACTTTACACCCTGTTCCGCATATCCCCAAACTGGTGACCCCGACGTGATCATCAGCGCAGCCTTCGTGCAGAGCTAGTTCAGCGTGACGTCATCATCACTTCCTTCAAGCTTTCGAGCAGCGAGTCATTCAGCCAGCCAGTACCCTCGGCTTCTACGGGTATCCTGACCACCAGCATGCAGCAAACGCGCATACCTGGTCATCACCCTCAGCCTCTTCAGCAACCTTGGCACAGCACCCTGCACTTCGGCCGGTCAGCAAGCAGAGACGCACTTCTCTCCTGGTCGACGCAGCAGCCAGCCACTACGCAGCACTGCACCACTCCGACCCACTGGAGTATCACCCCGACTACTCCGACCCACTGGAGTATCATCCCGACTCACTGGGATATCACCCCGACTACTCCGACCCACTGGAGTATCATCCCGACTCACTGGGATATCACCCTGACTCAAAGGGGGCAGCACCGCAGACAGTTCCGACTCACCGTGAACTATGCGACTTTTCCGGTTCCGACTCACTGGAACCTACCTTCCACTGGCCCGGCAAGCATCATAAGATGTATGGACGACTCATCCTGCTACGACCTCCGGTCTCGGAGGGGAGTGATGTAGCGACATCTATCTCGCAACATACAAACTATCCTGTATCGCGCAAGCAGAGTTTACCGCACAATTAGCATACATACAAATCACCCGATCACAAACATCGGGCAGTTGCCCACCAGACAAAAACACCTGTCTGGTCGGAGGATCCTCCCTTTTCAATGGGAATGCGGGACTTTACACCCTGTTCCCCATATCCCCAAACAAGTAAGAAAAAGTGTTAGTGTGTCTATACAAAAATTCCTGTCGTATTTGAACCATATACCGCTCCTTGATTGAGTTTAGATTTTTCAGTTGTGTTGGGGAAGTTTTCAGAATAAAGCTAGATGTGTGATCTTACGTTTCAAGTAAAATTTGGATATAAGACCCATCTGTATCTCTTTTTCTATTTTAGATAGCTAATATTGTAGCCGAACTTTTCACTGTGTTTGCTTATATTTATTAATTGACTCCAAAAGTACTGAAAATCTATTATTCGCCTTCCATGCACTTTATAATTATTCAAAAAATAAAAATAAGCATTTGAGAAATTTTAAATTTGATTACAATCTAGATAGTACAGATACACAGTGTAATGAAATATACATACGTAAAACTGGAAAAGAGGTAATTGTAATCATCATTATGAATATCTTTTACTATGGGACCAACCTTAAAATTGCGAAAAAGAATAGACGACCTCGTTCATTTATAAGTGTGCATAACTGGACAAAACTAAACAGCTGATTATTTTTCACGTCCATAATAATGAGTACAATTACCCCTTTTAAGGGTTTATGTATATTCCGTTATACCCTGTATAACATGTTCAAAAACAGTACCCTAAAGTTAGTTAGTTTATCTTTAGACAAGTAGTTTGTATCTGAAGATTTTTGCACGTTCAAAATTTTCTACTTATGCAATCATATATACATGATTATGCACCGGTGCTGTTTCATATATACAACGTGTAACGGAAACCCCATATCTATCCAAAAGGACTGAAGACAACATCTGGTATGGAGTCTCAATGCAAAATTTCAGCTCAAAATAAGTGACTCACAGAATTGACCCCAAATTATCGATTTCATATGTTTCTTGAATAGCAATAATAACAAACGTGTCACAGTACTATGAGGGTCATCACTTTCCACGTCACTTACCAATAAAATGATAATCTTCTTCGTTCTTCTTAATTTGAAAAATTCGGTCTCTGATATCAATGTATTGAAATTTCTAATAAGCTCCACACATGTAGACATAGGATTACAAACCCCTTGCTATATTGTTTGTTATCATCCAAAGAAGACTAAGACTTTATTTTGAGACTAAGAGATCACAAGTTACTCTTTATTCAGTAAATATGTCACATCTACGCTCTTAATAGATGTTTTAAACCGGGAAAGGCTGCTTGCGGCCAGTGTAAAAGTGAACATATTTGATGTAGCAAACATATAGAAGCAAATATAATAACCCGTAGCTGCCAATTGAACAGTTGTTTCGTGGAGTGAATGGATAATATTCATATTCCCTGGTATTAATAAAAGAAAAATGATTGGGAATGTAATTTCACTGACATTATACTTATATATTGTCTTAGAAAATTTTAGTGCGCCTCGAAAATGTTCTGTTTTTAATTAGTTTTGTGATATAAATAAGCCGTGATGAAAACTTGAATAAACAATTTTTTGTGCTTTGAAAAGAATTATAAGATAAAAAGTTATTATTATGTTATCAGGAAGTAAAAACTAATGCAATACATTCCTAATTCATACACAAAACATCTTAAAAGTTGAAAAATGAATTAGTATATTTATAGTTTGTACGTCAGTATAATCGCCATCAACGTTACAAGTTACACTGACTGATTACAGTACCACATGTTACTTCTATTCAGATAAAGTCTGATTAAAGGTACTCATGTGAACCACTATAAAGTAAAAGCCGTTAATTCGATACACTAGTGAGCCTCTAAGCAGCTGCGAGGCATCTAGTGAATGTTTAAACAGCCGCTATGCAGACACTATCAATGGCAGTATAAAGGCTGATTAGCGGTAGACATATAAGCGTTTTGGTTTTACTGTGAGCTTGTATTGTGTTTTTTGAATAAATAAATATATTCAGCAATAAGCTGTAATGTGGGCCTTAAATTACACGTTGTATAGTTTTAGATCGAATAAGCGTAAGTCGATGGCAGATGTACTGAAGGCAAGTAACGAGTGCAAGGAAATAGTAGGGGAAAAATGGAATGTTGTTAAATATAAGAAACACAAGAAGCCCTCATCTCATGGAAGCATGGGAAAAGCGTACGTAGGTCCTGATGGAAAGTTTAAGGCAGCTATCATCATGGTACCACTGTTCATTTCAAATGTGTGTAAAACCACAAATGAGAGTGATATTATTGCTTATATTAAAGACAACACACGGGAAGTTGTAACTTTGTTTAAAATTAATAGAAAAACAGAAAAGAGGTACAACTCCTATAAGTTGTATGTCCCCAAAACGAAACTAGAACTATTTCTAGATAATGCGTTATGGCCCGACGGAATTACTTTTAGACGTTTTGTAAAGGAAGCCTACAAGACGAAGGCAGGCATAATTAAGCAAACATCGACACAATAATGGAAAATAGCAATCAGACGAGTAAATTTATAAGTTTTAATTGCAAATCGGTGAAGCGATCTGTTGAGGCAGTTCATTCTCTGTGTCAGTCAGCTGACATAGTTGCCCTCCAGGAAACATGGCTGCTTCCTCATGATATACCCTATCTTGGACAAATTCATAGCGATTTCGAGTACACCGGGAAGTCAGCTGTTGACACATCAGAAGGATTATTGAGAGGGCGACCGTTTGGTGGTGTTGCGATCCTGTGGCGTAAGCGAGTGTTTGAATCAGTAACGGTAATCAGCTGTATCAGTGCGCGTTTAACGGCGATTAAAGTTTCACTCGGGGACAGATGCATAATAGTGTTCAGTGTTTACATGCCGACAGACTCGAGTGAAAATCTGGCAGAATTCACAGAGTGTCTAAGTGAAGTGAGTGCGATTGTCGAAGCTAGTAATGTTGAAACAGTTTACATACTCGGCGATTTCAACGCACACCCCGGTGAGTCATTCTGTTGTGAACTCTTAGAATTCTGTAACGAACAAAAGTGGAGGTGTGCGGACATTGAGAAATTAGGCTTAGGGGCAAATAGCTATACCTTTGTCAGTGACGCGCATGGTTGTAGGCGATGGCTTGACCATTGTGTTGTCACACAATCTGCTTGGTTGACAGTTACTGAGATAGGTATTGTGCATGATGTGTTCTGGTCTGACCACTGTCCCATATTTGTTGAGTGTAGGCTAGATAAGATTAAAACTAAGTTAATATGCCATAAAACATCACGTAGCAGTGTAATTTGGGGCGAGAGGGATAGCGATCAAATAAGCGCTTATTATAACTTATGTAATAGTAAGTTAAAGCTGATTGATTACCCTCTGGAATTTGGTTTGTGCAGTAATAGCCACTGTAATAATACTGAGCATAGGGTAATTCTTGACAAGATGTATGAAAGTATTGTTACTACTTTGTCAGAGGCCGCGGTGCAGAGCCAAGTAGAAACTCGGACTCATAAACATGTTGGCCGTGTTGTTGGGTGGAACAAGCACGTGCGTGACGCCCACGCGACGGCGAGGCTTAAGTATCAGTTATGGGTATGGCACAATAAACCAACTTCTGGCGATGTCTATAACGACATGTGCCTGACTCGAAAGGTGTTTAAAAGTAAACTAGTGTGGTGTCAGACGCATCAAGAACAGATTAAGCTTGATATTGTAGCTTCTCTCCGTAAAGCCAACAATTTTCAGAAGTTCTGGAAGGCTAGTGGTGATCAGCCGGATATCATCGCCAACATGTTTATGGACCACTTTAAAGTGGAGTCACCGCTGGGCTCTTCATTGCGACTGCTCGATGATGGATGCTGTCGTGACTCTGATCTGGTTCGTTTCTCGGCCAAGCAGGTGTCAAGCACCATTAAGAAAATGACGAGAGGGAAGTCTCCGGGTCACGATGGTTTAAGCATTGAGCACTTGTAGCATGCCGGTCCACATATAGCTAAAGTGCTCGCTATGTTTTACTCGCTATGTATGTGTCACTCGTACCTTCCCTGTGATCTTTTGCAAACTATTGTCGTTCCTATTGTTAAGAATAAAACGGGTGACGTTGCTGATAAGTGTAACTATCGACCCATCTCCCTGGCAACTATTATCGCGAAGGTGCTCGACAGTCAGCTGGACGCGCGATTGGATAGCTTGTTAAAATTGCACGACGCACAGTTTGGGTTTCGTAATGATCTCGGAACTGAAAGTGCGATTCTCAGCCTCAAGCATACGGTGCAATACTACACAAAGCGCCGAACACCAGTGTATGCTTGCTTTCTAGATCTCTCCCGTGCCTTTGACCTTGTATCTTACGAGATCTTGTGGGAAAAGCTGCGGGCGAGACAAGTCCCAGCGGAGCTGTTGCGTATCTTCCAGTATTGGTACTATAACCAAACGAATAGTGTGAGATGGGCCGACGGGCTGTCTGTATCTTATGGGCTAGAGTGTGGGGTAAGACAGGGAGGGATTACGTCACCAAAATTATTTAACCTATATATGAATGATCTAATCGTTGAGCTCAGCAGCAAGAAAATCGGATGTCGCATTGATGACGTCAGTGTCAACAACATCAGCTACGCTGACGATATGGTGCTGCTGAGCCCTACGGTTAGGGCACTTAGAGAGCTGCTTAACTGTTGTGAGGGCTATGCTCGAAAGCATGGCCTAATGTATAATGTCAATAAAAGCGAATTCTTGGTCTTTAAGGCTGACGGGGTTAAATGTCCTGAGTATGTGCCCCCGATTAAACTAAATGGGAATGACATATTGCGAGTGTACCAGTTCAAGTACTTGGGGCATTATGTAACCGACGACCTTAATGATCGAGTGGATATTGAGAGGGAACGTAGGGCGCTGGCCGTCCGATGTAACATGTTGGTTCGCAGGTTTGCACGCTGTAGCAGGGCAGTCAAAATAACGCTTTTTAAAGCTTATTGCCAAGTGTTTTACACGTGCAGCCTGTGGACCAACTATACTCAGCGGGCTATTAGCGCTCTACGAGTCCAATATAACAACGGGTTCAGGATGTTGATGGGGCTGTCCCGTTTTTGCAGTGCATCAGATATGTTTGCACAAGCACAAGTCGATGGCTTCCACGCCATCGTCAGACAGAAATCTGCCTCTTTGCTCTGCAGAGTGCGGGGCAGCTCCAACTCCATCCTGAAGACCATAGCGGAGAGGTACGATTCTCCTTTGTTAGGTGATGTTGTTCAAAGATGCATTTTGAACAACAGCCTTGTTGTAAAATAGAAAATACATAAGTTTAGGTACTAACATAGGTATAAGTTATCTTTTGTTTTTTTTTTTACTAACCCATATGGATGTTGCTTATCCGAATTAAAGATTATTTTATTTTATTTTAAATTTTTCGGCTTTTTTACCAGGTACCTTTTATATGAGCTCTGATAACTTCCTACCTACTTTATCTTTCTGTGATTATGGCATTTTCAATATTACCAAAATACCGGGTCTCAAACAAAAGGCACGCTGTAGAAGACCCTATTTATATAAGTAATGCTGTTTCGTATTAACTAAATTCAGAACTAAAGAAATATAGAAATTAAAAAAGTATTTACTATATGTCGTTCTTCGACTTAGTATTTAGTATGTCGGACATTCGCATCCATCAGAAGGACGTCCGTAGAGTGCTGCGTAATCTTCACGTGAACAAAGCTAGTGGCCCCGACGGGATACCAGCAATTGTTCTTAGAACTTGTGCGCCTGAATTAATCTTGACACGGCTGTTTCGCCTTTCGCTAGAGACTGGAAAGGTGCCGAAAGCATGGAAGCTGGCTAACGTACAGCCTGTACTCAAAAAGGGCAGTCGTGCTGACCCGGCCAACTACAGGCCTATTTCAGTCACGTCCATACTCTGTAAGAGTATGGAGCGTGTACTTAATAGTAAGCTCCTGGCATACCTAGAAGCCAACGACATCCTCAGTGACCGGCAATACGGCTTTCGCAAAAACCGGTCAACTGGGGATCTTCTAGCGTATGCCATTCATATCATATATATTCATATTCATATCTGGAGTGAGGCCATTGAGAAGCAAGTGGAAGCACTTGCTGTTTCCCTTGACATCTCCAAGGCTTTTGACAGGGTCTGGCACGATAGCCTTATTGCTAAGCTTCCTTCTTTCGGTTTACCCACTCAACTTTGCGTTTGGATTGAAGACTTCCTGAGGGATCTGACAATGATTTGTCATCATGCCCCTCGTCCTCGGAAGACGACTTTCAAGTCGTCACCGGCGGCAAGAGGAAGAAAGGGAAAACTTCCCAGGCCAGCAAGGCCAAAAAGACCACCGCGTCGCACCCGTCCCCAACTCAAACGCCCGTTCGACCCGCTAGCCCCGTCCCAACTACCTCTGCTCGCGCGCAGAATAGTCTTCCCCCCAGCCCGATAGCCCAAACTTCCTCAGCCCAAAGGAAGCAACGCCCTCCACCCCCCTTTTACATCCAGGACAAGGGTAAATGGACTGATGTGTCCAAGATGTGTGTTGATCGAAAGATCAACTACACAAACGCCCGTGCCTGCCAAAATGGCATTAAAGTCACCGTCCCTACGTCGAACAACTATCGGGAACTATATCGCGCCCTCTGTGAAATTTCCTTTTACACTTTCTCCTTCCCCGAGGACACGCCCACTCGTGTTATTATTAAACGTGTCCCTAAAGAAATCCTAGTACAGGATATTAAAGACGACCTTGCCGATCAAGGTATACCAGTGATCGCCGTCCATCGCTTACATAAAGCGAGAGGCGGTGAATTGTACAACATGGTGGGCGGTTTTGGCGGGCCGTGTGAGGGAGAGGATGGCGTCCTCCCTCCAGCCCAGCCGCAGTGGTAGACGCCCACGGCGTCGGACGTCGGCCGACGATCTCCGGCCACCGTAGGCGCGGGCATGCGGACAGCGAGTAAAGGGCAACTCGCTGTCCGACCATGGACCATGCCCGGGTCGACGGCGCGTTGTGTTCCACGCGCGCCTCAAAGAGCGTCAGCAACATGACGAGGCCCCCCCCTGTAGAGGGCCGAAGCCTGCCGGGGTCGTGGGACTTATCCTATTACCGTGACCCCGGTACGTAAAGGGTTATTGAAGGAACACCGTGGATTTTAGTCAGTAAAAGTCTGACAGTCCCTCCCGCCCTGTCCGGGGTGGGAGGACTTATTTGATAATTTTACCAAGATAAAAAAAAATGCCATCTACTAAAACTACTACAAAAATACAGTCGACTTGAGAACCTCCTCCTTTTTTTAAGTAGGTTCTACAGTACTGAACAACAGTTAGGGTTTAATTTCTTTAAAAGTGCTTCTATCTTTTGTGTTTATTTGTGATTTTTTTTCTCAAAACGGTGGTAGCCCTAAACTTAGACTACATCAAAGTATTACTTTATATTGTAAATGCAAAAAAAAAATTAAACAAAAAAAATACTTTACCGACTTTACTTTCGTTCGTCGGTGTTTTTGTTTTCGTATTTTCGTGTTTGGACACCGACTTCCAAAACGTTAGTTTTTTTAATTTGTAATTTATCAAGTTACAAAAGCCAAAATGTCAACTACTTATCACCTTATACAAAATATTGCTTTTTCCGATGCAGAGCCGTTAATATTTGAGGAGTTCTCCTGGTACTTCACCATCAGCTCTACTTCACCATAATTATGCATTGTGGCGACCATAAAGTGCTTAACAATATTCAAGTAATCGAATCGCAACCCACGAAATACTTATTATTGAGTAGTTTCGGAGGCCATCTGTGGTCTTCATCATCAGTTCCACTTCACTAAATGGTATTTTTCAAGAGCAACTGCACAAGTTACTACAAAAAATAACCAAATCGCTATAGGTGTGCCTATAATATTTTAAGAGTTCCCTCGATTTCTCCATGATTCGATCATCAGATCCTGACGTGATGACAATGGAACCAATAAGAAAATATACCCTATCAAACAAAAAATATTTTTTTTAAATCGGTTTAGCCATCTTCAAGTAATCGGGGAGCATACATAAAAAAATCCGACGAACTGAGAACCTCCTCCTTTTTTTGAAGTCGGTTAAAAAAGATGTACCTTGCTTCATGTGCATTCTTTAATGATGTAGAATTATTGCGTTTCCCTTTTTTGACACAATGGTATACACCGTGCCTGTTCTCCATAGCTAAAACAATTACGTATAAAGAACTAAAAATATTTCTTAAAAAAAAATACGAGTATCAAAACCCGCGTAGTCGTAGTATAGTTAGCGTTCTCGATATGTGCGCTCGACTGTAAGGACACGGAAAAATTGACACAGGTCCTACTCTGGCGGGCGCTTGCGCTATACTAAATGGGGCTAGCTTGGGCAACGTAATTTATTGTAATTTAGAGCGTTTTTAAAAATCATGTTATTACAAAATTACATGATCGCATTGTCATAAAAACTATTTATTTGAATTCTTCACAGAACAAAGTTTATTTTGACATATTTTTTTTATCGAAATTACGCCTTATTAAATGCGAATAATCGCGACAAAATTGCGCTTAGCACTTAAAAATAGACAATAGTTTTTATTTTATTTTTTCTAAATAATGCAATAAATAACCCTGAATATTGAAAATTTATTTACAAATAAAGTATATGTCTTATACTATCCATATTTTTTTCACCTGAATTTGTGAACATTAGTCATAGATTCCGGAATCTGAAGTTGACTCTACGATGATTTTTCAGTAACCTACTTTTGGGAGATTACTCACCACAAAGCGATGCAGATGTTTAAAGTAAATGTTATTCGATCAAATACTTTATTAATAATTGATCTATTTTGGACATGTATTTTAAAATTTCAAAGTATGACGTAAGATGGTAAAGCAGGCGATTGAAATCTTAGAAATTTGCGAGAAAACGTTTAGTGCCTCTTAAACGCTTTAGAAACTTCGCCCACGCATAAATAACGCTGAATTGAGGGAGATGGTGGATACAATCCGAGTCAAACGACCCAGGACTTAGCGGCATGGTTTAACTTTCTACAATATTGACTCATTTGCATCCTGATTAGATGCAAATGAGTCAATATTGTCGAAAGTTAAACTATATATAAGATAAAAAATATGAAAAATGGATGCCTCATGATTTGACTGATCTGCAGAAAGAAATGCGTGTTGGAACTTGCGTTGCTTAGTTGAATCTGTACAGAAATTAAGGAATATCGTATGGAATTGTGACATTAGAAAAAAAAAGTTGATTATTTACGATAACTGAAAGTGAAAAATACAATGGACAAGAATAAATAAACAAATATCTGAATGTGTAAAGCATTTTGTACTGCCTCTTAGAAGACAATTTTTACGTCTGTATAGATAATGAGGGTAAATATATTGATTAATTTCATAAGTATGTTACATTTTAGAAAAAAATATTTCAGTACAAATCGGCAATTTCAAAGTTTAACTCCTAAAATATGCACGTTATCTGCATGTGATATGCTAGTAAATATATCATAACAACACCAGCGGTCCGTCAGTCAATATTTTCGCGAAATTAACACAAGATATTGTTCTTTAGAATTAATAGTTTGGATTTCTGCAAAGTATTTTATTTTTTATTTGGTTATAAATTAATTTTAGTGGTACTTTTCTTTAGTTTAAACTAGATTAGACCGTGGTTTCCTAACACAACAAAAAAGTCAGTGGTCAACAGCTCTTTAAAGTCCATACAATTCGTACTGATCAAATCAATCTATATGGATACCTAGAAATTTTATATTTGTAGCCTCAGATACCGTTTCATTATTGTATTTAATAGTTAAAGGAGTTGATTTAGCATTTTTATTATTTTAAGATTATTAAGATTAAGCCAATTAATTATTTTAGATAAGGAATCATTTATTTCTAATTCATGAGTTTGCTGTACTATCTATCATCTGCAAATAAAACCATAGGCTGTAGAATAGCGTTAGGTAAATAATTTATATAAATGAGAAATAGTAATGGTCCCAGTATTGATCCTTGAGGTACACCAAATTTTATAGACGTTGGGCTCGTTGTATATTTTATTTCTCTTTTTGTTAATGTGCATAACTGTGTTATTTCAGTGAACTGTATTCTATCACTAAGATAAGATTTGTTTTTTTTTTTTTTCTAGCGCTTTACTATGAAGTCTATATATTTCTAGTTTCTGTAATAGTAGTTCATGGTCAATATAATCAAAGGTTTTTGTCATATTTTGTAAAAACTGGTGCATTGCTTTTCTGAATCCAGCTTGATTATCTATTATTATTTTATTTATTTCGAAATATTAGCTAAGACTAATATATTTATGTATAGTACTCTTTAAACTATTTTAACAATTATTGGAATGAGAGCGATCGCGATTTTCTAACTCAAGCCGAAAAAGAGTTTCAAAAAAATCTTGAGAGGTGTCAAGGGACACCCGGATGGAACGAAGTTCCTTTTGATTAATTAGTGAAGGAATTGTAAAAAAAAACATGTCTGCAATTCACACGTGGTAGAAGTGAAACCTTCAAAAATTTACGAAATTTCAAAGGTATACCGTTGCCCTCTCTCTCTCTCTCTTTACCTCAACTCCCCACGAGACGCCCCTCAACTCATGCCTAAGCTCATCCCGCAACTCGACCCGCAACTTGACCCGCAACTCGACCCGCAACTCGACCCGCAACTCGACCAGCAACTCGACCCGCAACTCGACCCGCAACTCGACCCGCAACTCGACCCGCAACTCGACGCGCGATAAGGAACTTCGTTCCAACAATGAATATATAAATAAAATAATGAATTTACAAACGAAACTTTATAATAACTACAAACAATTCTGAGACGAAATAAATCGGCGAGAAGAGCGACACGTCCATATAGCAACAGGCGTTGGCCGGCACTGTCGGTACACACACAGGCGTTTACGCACACATGCGTACGTATTATATTGCGAAATAAGTATACGCGATTTACTGAAAATATATTGATTGGATTAAAAAAATAAAACAGTATTACGTTAGTATATTTCTTGTTGAATAATTTGTCAAAAAATCAGAAAGATCGTATGTATTTTAATGTGGTTTTTATTCGTTAAAAGATTTTTTTAGAGGTTACTTTGTGATTTTTTTTATCAATTAAAATTTGTTGTATTATGTTTTCAACACACTACTTAACTAGATTATATCCTGAAGAATATCATATATTTTTCTGATTGTGTTAACTGCAGTGAATCATATACTTTAAAGCATTATAAAACTCGCGTTTAGCTCTTGTAGTCCCCTTAAAAAGTGTCGTTACAACTTTTCGTATGATTTTTTTCCGGCTAGCCCCCTTTCGGAACGTGCGATAAGGAACTTCGTTCCAAAATATTTTGATGACTGGATTATTCGTTGGCGTAAGTGTATCTTTTCTAAAGATGCACACACTGAAGGCGATAAAATAACTTTGGATGAATAACTAACATTTTGATCGTTTTCCGGTAGTTTCTTGTCATTTATTACAATAAAAACTTTATTCACTAAACAGGTGTTGTATAACAGGGATATATATTTAAATTATGTCCTTCTAATGATAATTGTAGAGGAACATTTATACCTGGTGTTCATTACATTTATACAGGTGTCATACTGCTTTCCTAACGAGGTTTGTCAAAAGTCTGTAACAAGGATAATGTGGTAATTTGTGGAGATTTGGACGTGTCTGGACAGCTTTTGAATTTATATAAAGCACAGGTTCGTTCCTGTGTGGAGTATTGCAGTCACTTGTGGGATGGCTGAGCTAAATACCAGCTAGCTGCACTTGACTCGATCGAACGCAGAACTAAAAGGCTCATAGGTGACGAGGTCCTGGCAGGCAAGCTTCACAGCCTGGCTCACCGGCGAAACGTTGCTTGCCTGTCTATCTTCTACAGATTACTTTGGAGAGAGTGCGCAGGAGCTCCACGACCTAATCCCTTCATCCCCCTTTTACTACCGGTCTACCAGACGTACCGCAGGATACCATTCACACTTGGTCGATATACCGTCTTGTCGTACTAAGCGCTTTTATTCAACATTCATTGTGCGCACAGCTAAGGTGTGGAACTCTCTGCCGGTTTCTGTGTTCCCTGCCACATATGACCCGTCAACCTTTAAATAGGCATTTTCTGGGCTCACTCGTTGGATTGTAGACCTCACCTCACTTACCATCAGGTGTGATTGAGATCAAGAGCAAGCCCATTCGTAATAAAAAAAGTGTACTCACATCTGAGTCCTCCGTCGTCGTGACACAGATGGTCCCGGTAGAGCGCGGCGAGCGCCGGCGTCTGCACCAGCAGCACCCGCACGTCGTCCCGCTGCAGCAGCGCGCGCACCCACGCGTGCGGCGCCGGCCCGCACAGCGCCATCACCTCGGGGCAGAACAGGTCGTACACCTGCAACGTGCCGCACTTACATAAGCCACGGCTCATGGGCTTCTAGCCACATCTATCTCTCTACACACGAACTAACGTTACAAATCCTGTATCACCCGAACAGTCGCAGTGTATGGAGTACTGCTCTCATCTTTGGGATGGATCTGCTAAATACCAACTGGATACGCTTGAGTCTATCGAGAAGCGGGCCAAGAGATTCATTGGCAACGATACACTGGTCGAGTCAAAGCTCCAAAGCCTTGAATATCGACGAGTTGCAAGTCTATCGGTTTTCTATCGGTTACATTTCAGGGAGTGTGCGATGGAATTACACAATCTAATTCCGCCAAGCCCGTTCCATCATCGGACTACGAGACAAACGGCGAAGCGTCATCGTTACATGGTGGACATCCCACCCATACGCACAAAACGTTTTGGGAATACCTTAATTGTACGTACGGCTAAGGAGTGGAACTCCCTGCCGGAGTCTTTGTTTCCCGATAGCTATAACCTAAGAGTCTTTAAGTCAAGAGTGAATAGGTTACTTTTAGGTAAGCGTGCTCAATCTTCGACCACATCATCACTTACCATCAGGTGAGATGGTGGTCAAACGCGAACCTATTTTTAATAAAAAAAAAAACGCGCAAGCAGAGTTTACCGCTCAAATAGCCTGCATACGAAGCTCCCGACAACAAACATCGGGCAGTTGCCCACCAAACAGAACACCAGTCTGATCGGAGCATCCTCCCTGTGCAATAAAATTGCGGGACTCTACAGGTCTACACCCTATTCCGCATATTCTCTATAGACTCACAAGTTAATAAAAGAACATGTTCAGTGGTTGCTGGCAATAAGTTATTAAACCTCTTATTTATAGTTGACACAGACAGTATTCGGTAATGAATTGTCATGTTTGTTTAAAATAAATATCAAATTTGTTACAAGTTCGAGAAATTTTGGGATATTCAGACTTCGGCTGTATAGCCTTATTAGAAGTCGCGCGAGGCGTCGCTTCCGTGGACTTTATCACGATAAAAACATAACCTTCTTCTTTTGCAATTGAGTAAAAAGCTTAGTAGTAGTAGACTATAATCTGCCTAAGTTTCAAGCTACTTCCATACCAAATTTCATCCAAATCCACTCAGGACTTTTAAAGATTAGTGCGTTCAAACACACACACGTTTCTGCTTTATAATACAAATATAGATTTTATATTAACAAACTAAATAAAAGACACCAACTATGCCAAGTTTATGAAGGATATTCCCAACTCGATCTGTGAAGGATGCACTAAAATAGAAGTCTGCAATCAATTCTCTTAGGTCAACACCCCTGCCATAGCAGGTAAATAATACTAGAATCCTAAGATTGTTAAATAATGCTTATGTACCTCTATGTATTCATTCATAAAAAAGTTAAAATACACGGTGTAGGTTAAGTTAGAAATATAGCTCTATTTCGTTCTAAATAGAGATAGAGGCTAAAGCAATTTCTTACTGATAAGATGTATTACAGTGTGACGGAATATTTAAAAGGGAATCCTTACTGACAGTAATGGTAATTATTAATAGAACTAACATGTGTAAAACACAATAATTTCATTTATTCTATTGATATTTCATTTCTTACTCTGACATATTTCATTTAATTATTGACCACCATATACTCCTTGACATTGAAAATTATAATAACTTTCCCATTAAATAATTGTGTACTATTTATTGATATCGAGCATGTTATTCTATTTTTATTGTAATTTAATTCTAGACTGTAATTCATTGATGTGTAAAAAATTTGCATGCCCATATGACGGCAGAGCATGGAGAACACAAACAAAACATGTACAGTCACGGACTATAATTGATAAGCCACTTTCAAGATTTCCAATTTTGCAGTTTTATACATTCACGAGATTACACGATTAAACACGAACTCAAACCGAATGCTCGGAAACAAAATGACAAATTACTAATAATCGGAAATAGTCTTATCCATAGAGGTTGAAAAATGACTTTATAAGTTGTCAATGATAAATCCATACAACGGTGCTTACGTGTATCCCATCTATTTGATACTGACCTCCTTTGAAATAGTCCTCATTAAATACTCTTTATTTCTGAAATCCTATCCGAAGACAGATGACAGTTAAAATGTCGATGTCAGAAAAGATTTGGAGACGAAAATTTCGAATTTTGGTGAATCGTAGCCGTAGTTATTAACGCGAAAATGCCAGCTGCAATTTCTGAAGAAATTCGCTATAGAATCATAACAATGCATCAGCAGGGTCTGAGCATTCGTGCAATTTCGAGAGATCTGCACTTGACGGTGAGCTTATTCACTCAATCTATATGTTTTTGAATTTTTTTAAAAAGGTAATTATCTAAGTCCATTAACTTGAAAGTTGTTATTTTTTTAGCGAAACACCGTTTCTTTGTGGGTAAGACGATACGCCGAAGAAGGGCATATAAATGATCGTCGCCGTGAACTATATAAGGATTTTGGAAGATTTTATGCTTCCGTCTGTAAGGATTGTGTATCCACAGCACGAAATGGAAAATATTAATTTTGTTCACGATAATTCTGCCATACATCGAGCAAGGACTGTCAGGACCTGGTTTGAAGCACATCCAGACATAACGGTGATTCCATGGCCAGCTAAATCCCCGGACGTGAATCCCATAGAAAATCTGTGGGGTTTAATGGTGCAGCGATGGGATCACCGTAATGAACGAAGAAAGGAAGATCTGGCTCAACATTGTCAAGAAGTATGGGAGAACATGCGAGGCACTGATATTTGCACTCGTCTGGTTATCTCCATGCAATCACGACTGCAAGCTGTAATAGACAGCCAGGGAGCATTTACAAGATATTAAGACAGTCCAACAGTTTTGATTCTATTTATACAAAATAAAATAATTATTCAAATAATATAGTTTTTTTTTTGCTTAGCACATTTTATGACATTTATAATAGCTAAAACGTAAACTCTTTAGCAGAAATAGCAAATAAAACTTCTTGCAAGATGGCGGCAGTTAGGTGTTATCTATGTTTAATACATAATCATAATTATCGTGAACGTCATCTTGGACGCTACGCGTCCGGATAAAATCGTGGTTTCGAGTTTTTCCGATGTCTAAATTATACCAACTATAATTTCTCCGTACACCAACGTTACTATGGCTACGCTAAAACAATTGTCGCTAGGTTACGGTTTCTACACCTGCAATTCGTCGACTTTAGGTAGTCACTCTGTTCTGTGTACGAATATAACCGATTAAACCCGATTTGCATTACACGGCTAAAATACGAATGGTGGCAAGTGGCTCATCATTTATAGTCCGTGACTGTACAATAACTATCCCCTACCCATGTTGGCAAAGAAATAAAGAATTTGAATTTGAATATATTTTAAATTGCTCTAACGTTAGATTTTTGTCTCTCAAGTCGGAAATCCTCATGGATGTCCTACCGAGGGTGCCGGGCGAAGGGGTAAGTTAGGCTCTAACAGACTAAAACCACCCCGTGTTCCCTTGCACACTTGGCTTGTCTGTGCTCCGGCAGTACTTAAATATTGTTCAACGTACTGGGACGGTGAAGGAGAGCAGCGAGAAGATGGAGAAATTGCAGCAGACGATGGAGAGACAAGGGGAAATATTGGAAAAGACGGCCACCTATGCCAGTGTGGCGGCGGGTCCACCGAAAAGGCAGACCCCAGGAAGGACCGCGCTGCACTCCATAGTGGTGACGTCCAAGAATGAAGGGGACACCGGAGAGGAAGTACTAAATAAGATAAGAGAGGCAATCAAAGCCAAAGATGGGGAAGTGGAAATAGAGCGAGTGAGAAGGGCCAAGGACCGCAAGATAATTATGGGATGTAAGTCGGTCGAGGAGAGAAAGCAAGTGCGAGAGAGATTGGAAAAGGCAGGAAACCACCTCGTTGTCGAGGACGTGAAAAACAAAGATCCGTTGCTGGTTTTCCGCGGTGTTCTCTGCATCCACTCTGACGAGGAAATGTTGGGGGAGTAATTAGTTTAGTGTGCGCTTAGTGGCACCCGCATAAATGGTCACACCGGTGTCGAGCAAATGTACACATTAACTACACTTTCGCTTGATGGTATGTATTTTCTAGCATTCCACGCGTATCCGTGACAACATTACAGGTAATATATTTATCAACAAGTATACAGAAAATATACTTTAGTTATCGATTATATAACTATGCATTTTTTGGTAATAGGCACGTGTTTGACCTCTATGTCACCTGATTGTAAGCGATGATGTGGTCTAAGATGAAGCACGCTTAACTAGAAGTAACCTATTCACTCTTGTCTTAAACACCTCCAAGTTACTTCTTACAGCTATAAGGAAACACAGACTTCGGCAGGGAATTCCACTTCTTAGCTGTACGCACAATGAATGTATTCCCAAAACGTTTTGCGCGAATGTGTGGGATCTCCACCATGCATTTGTGTCATACTGTTGCATTTCATTTCGTTTCTTAGAAAAGCAGGCAATTGACAAAATTATCCCGTATCCGTTTTAGAAGCCGGTTCGAACGTAAAAAACACGATTCATTAAATTTTAATTTGAAATCTTTCGTACATCAGCAGGTTTGTGAATCTTTACCTTATGCTGCAGATAACTTAGTTTTATATGTATTTTTTTTAGTGATTCACCTTATAGTAGTATAGAAATAAGTTTTAATAAATTAAAATATAAAAATTGCTAGAAGCAGTAAAAGTTAAAATACATTTAAACCGATTCCTGTTATTGATGATCACTTATAAGTAACAAATCAATATACAAATACTAGTTAAAGCAACATGCACGAAACTGGCAAACTTGGCTAGATGCCGCATGGTCAGGTTTTGCTACAAACTGCGCGTGCGCACACACTTAGAAGTGTGTGCGCACGCGCAGTTTTTCGCCGATGATTGATGTAGTCTTTTTAATGTCATTACATTCATCTATCGCTCGATTCATACAATCAAATTAAAAAACTAGTATCTCATAGAGTATGTTTTATTATATGAATACTGTATTCAAAACCAGTTTCCGCTTTACAATTAAAGAGGATACAAATTGTAGAGTTTTCCTTCTATAGACTGTAAGGGTGTGGAGTCCTCGTGACGACAACATATTGTAAAAAAAAACAGATTTCTTTTAAAGTTAATAAAATATCTAGTTTTATGATGAGGAAAACGAATATGCAACTATTTGCAAAATCATTTGCTTTTTTTTTTTTTTTTTTGTCTTTTGTTTTAGGGACTTTTATTCTATGAACATGTCAGCCCCGTTGAGTCATAAGTACACATTACAGCTACATAAAAAATATAAATCTAAACAAATCAAAATATTAGAAACAAGATCTCACTGACGCGCGAACATCTTGAACAGTTTGATAGCAGCAGACGAAATGGGATTTGCTAATATAACTTGGAAATTACCAACATCCAGCATATTCAGTTTAAATTCACGCATCAGTGATTCCCTGTCTCTTTCATATTTAGTACAACCTATTAATAAGTGATGAACGTCATCAAGTACACCACATACATCGCAATTAGGGGAATCAACTTTTTTCATCAAAAATGCAAATTTCTTAGAAGGGTAGTGACCTGAACGCAACCTATTTGCTGTAATTATAATATTTCTACTTATTTTGACGTTCATAAACCATGGTATTCGAGAAGGCTGACACTGTATCGTCTTAAACCAAATACCTTTTTCTTTGCTTCGCTCATCGAAATATTCTTTGAATAGATTATAACATTTTCCTTTCGCTAGATTAAGATATTCCATATAAAACAGTTTAAAATTATATTCATGACCATTGGTAGTTGCTAATTTTGCCAGCCTGTCAGCCTCCTCATTACCAGTTAGCCCGACATGAGATGGAACCCATTGCAATCTTATCTCCTGTCCACGGCTTTTGAAATTGTAAGCGTGCTTTAATATTGCATAAGCTAGCGATGCTCCTCTGGACGCAGAGGTGCAACGAGCAATATGCTGTAAAGCACTTCTGCTATCAGTGAGTATAACAAATTTATTACACTGCAAAGTATTTATACTGTTAATTGCTTCTAAAATTGCAATGAGCTCCAATGTCATGATCGATGCATTACAATTATTAATTTTGAACATAAGTGAGTTTTTCTGGCTCGCATCATAGCATGCGGCTCCCTGTCCATTAGCACTTTTGAATCCATCAGTGAATACTCTATGCCATCCCTCGTATTTTTCATTTAGTTCCTTAACGACCTCAAAATGAGTTACAGAAGTTTCTAAATGTTTCTTACTTTCTTTTACGCAATCTAAATTAAATTGGATAACTTCCTTTTCATCTATATATGCAGTCCAAATATCTAGTGAAAACATGTCAAGTGGATATGAAGAGTAAATTTCAAAGACTCTACAATCTTTACACACTGTACAAAGTAACGGTGTTTTTTTATTTCGCCAGTACTGACAATGCTCAAAGGAATTTAAGTCGTCTATAAATTTATTGGTCACATTATTGGTCCAAGACATACATTTAATACAATATTTAAACGCGAGATATAATCTTCTATTATGCAATGGGGGTATAGCTAACTCAGCCTCCATAACATGTATGGGTGTACTCCTGATAAAACCACCAATAATTCTAAGTGCCTGATTTTGAATTTTGTCCAGTTTATATAAATGGCATTTTGCGCTGTTGTCATATAAAAAGGAGCCGTAATCAATCCTACTTCTTAATAAAGATATATAAAGATTACGCAAATGCTTAGGGTGGACACCCCAGGAAAGACCAGTTAAAATTTTGAGTAAATTTAGATTTCTTGAAGTTTTCTGAACTACTTCGTTTATGTGTTTACTCCATAGTAGGGACTTGTCTAACCACATACCTAAATATTTAATATTATTAACGCACGGGACAGTATTATTATTTATTTTCAAATCAATGTGTTGTTCACAACGCTTTCGGCTAAATATGCAAACTTTTGATTTACTAGAAGAGATCTCAAGACCAATACACTTTAATTTATCCGCGATAGTATTTAACATTTGCAAGTTTTCTTTGCAAGTGCTAATCTGTTTATGGCTCATATAAAAGGCAAAGTCATCAGCGTATTGGGATTTCATGATACGTGTATCCTCATTATCTCCGCATATATCGTATGTTGCCACATTAAACAGTAATGGTGAAAGTGGGTCTCCCTGGGCCAGGCCAATACTAGTCCACCTAGATCCATTAGTCCTATTGGAAACTCTATCCTTTATCGTTAAACACCGAGCACTTAGGAATGATGATATATAATTACAAATGCGATACCCGAACTTTAATAGGTCTAACTTTTTGATAACTTGTTCTGTAAGTAGATTATTGTACGCATTTTCAACATCTAAAAAACAAGCTACGGTTGACATTTTTTTTGAGAACCCTACCTGAACGTGTGTTATGATTCTAGATAAATTATCTAAGCATGACTGACCTCTACGGAATCCTGTCGTATTTTGGGATAAAATCAAGTTCCGTTCTACATGCCATTCCATTCTTTTCAACAACATGGTATGAAATATCTTGCACAGACATGACATCAGAGAGATTGGCCTTAGTTTCACATCGGGACTATGATCACTTGATGTCTTTGGTATAGGAATAATCGATATGGTCCGCCATTGATCGGGTATTGTACCAGATGCAAAAATAACATTGAACAAATACAATAAGAAAATCTTGCCGTCCTTTGGTAAATTATAGATCATAGAGTATGTGATCCCATCATTACCAGGAGCAGTATCCTTCCTCTTTAAGCATTTGACTAACTCTGACATTTTAAATGGTACTTCCAACAATTTATTTTTGGATAAAATTTCGTGTTGCTTATTCGAAGACATATCTGGTGCAAGGTTATATAATAAGTCTTTACTTTTATCCATCGGCACATAAAACGTAGGTTTTCGATGGTTTTTTTGCCATTTCATTTTACACCACATATCTGACACTGAGTTACATTCATTAATACTTGAACAGAAATTCATGTAGTCTTGAGAACGGGACTGTGTAATTAATAATCGCGCTTTTTTGGTTTTCTCTTCCATTTTTATTAGGTTTTCTGGTGTAGGATTTTGCCTGAAATTTTTAAGTGCTAATCTCCTTAAGGCTACTGCCTCAGATAATTCGGGATTCCAAAACTTTTTTGGTCTAAAATTGCTTGTCGGTTTATTACACACTTTAATTTTAGGAATATGTTTATTAGCAGAAATATAAATGTGGTTTTCTAAATAGTCATATAGTTCTTGAACATTATCGTTGGCAAAATCATGATTAGAAAAATATGTGTGAAGATCGTCAGAGTATGCTTTCCAATTAGCCATTTTGAAATTTCGATATTCGATAAGTGGAAAATGTTGCTTAAAGTTAAAATACATCTTTAGAATGAGGTGGTCACTCCCCAAATTTTCATTAAATACTTGCCATTTAAATTTTAGAATCAGATCAGTAGAAACAAAGGTTACATCAGGTGAAGTTCTTTGCACAACTCCACCAACCAACTTGACTCTAGTAGCATCTCCGTTATTTAAATATGTAAACCCACAATCCAATGACGAATCTAACAGTTGATTTCCTCTTTGATTAGTTTTGTACGACCAATTACAGTGATGCGCATTAAAATCCCCGGCGATTAATGTTTTCCTAGATGCAATAGAAAATAAATTGTCCCAATCGGTTTGTTGAGTACGTATTGCGGGTGGGCTGTAAACAGCTATAATATTATCCAAACCGTTACAGTTATATAATTTGACGTGAACTGCTTCAATGCTGAGGTTACTTAGGCTAATAGTACATGCTTTAGATTGTAATGACTTATGGACAAATATTGCTACCCCACCATATGAATCGTCTCTGTCACGCCTATATATACAGTAGTTATTGATATACAAGTCGGTTTCCGAGCTCAACCAGGTTTCACTCACAATAGCTATATGTATTTTCTCTTGGACCAATAAAGCGTCGAAACTAGAAAGCTTCGGTTTTAAGCTCTGTGCATTCCACTGGCATATATTAATCGAAACGTTTTTATTACTATTATCCATCTAAAAACTTAAATATTGTTTTCAACACTCCATTCCCACAAAACATATTAACAAAATAAAACTTACACTCTTCGTAAATAACTTTTAACAGCAAAATTATTTTCTCAACAAAAGTCTTGTTTTCGCATAGGATAACTTCTTCAACTTTACGCGTAATATATTTTATTTTATTTTTCCGTTCTTCTCTAGATTTTTCTTTTTCCTCCGACTTCTCTTCACGTAGTCTTTGCTCACTCTCTGCAGTTTCACTATCAGTTTCCATTATCAAAATGTCAGGATCTTTGTTCTTCTGTGTGTTTTTTTCCTTACTTGCAATATTTCCCTTTTTAAGCCTAGATAGAATTTCCTTTTCCGTTGCTTTCTCCTGAGTGATTTCCCTATTTAAAGACGTCGACTTGATTAGTACATCGGCGTAAGTACTAATCTGCGACTGTATATTTGTAGATTCACATTGGTCATAAGGTTTAGAAGACTCCTTATTTGATGAAATGGCAGTATTTTCCGGATATCTGTAATGCATTTCTTTCACTGACTTGCGAAAAACCTCATATGCTTCCTTATATGATAGATCTTTTTCACCCATGATTGAACGTATTTCTTTTTCTTTTAGATATACTTTACAGGATTTATCTAGGGCCATATGAGAGCCTTTGCAGTTAGGACATGAAAAATTAATTGTTTCGCAATTCATATGATGTTTACTACATTTAGGGCATACGACATTTTTACTTGGACAAAATCTTTTAATGTGACCAAATTTCCAGCAGTTAGAACATTGATTCACAGGAAATGTGTACCGCTCTACAGGGAATCTGCAGCCGTATGCATACACAAATGCAGGTCGCGAGCGACTATTAAAGCATATTCTAACGGTTTCACTATTGACCCAATTTCCTTCAGGATCCATGCGTCTAAGCCTTTTAACTGACTGAATTTTAGATGAGCTGGTCAAAGAATCCAATAGTTCTTTTTCTGAGGTATCAAGATCCACCCCTTTGACAACTCCAAATGATATAGTTAGCTCACTAGTAAGCTGAGCTCGCACGCCGATTTGCAAAAGTTTTCCACACTTAATAAGATTTTCGGCCTGCCTTTTGTCGTTGAATGTATAAAAACCTTATACGGATTTTTGTAATGAATCCTCATAATGCTATTAATGTTTTCATTTCTAAGTATCTTTGCTAGAGCCATTTGCTTAGGTAACACCTCCACAGATGATAAGCATACCTCAGTTTTTTCAATACTACCCTCATGTTCCATAATTTCCGACGAATTTTTATCATCTGACAGGGAGTCACTTCTTATTAATCTCTTCGGTTTTCTATTTCTCGTAACCGCAATAAAACCCTCTTCACTACTTTCTTCACTAATGTCTCGCAATCTCTTCACTCCTCTCGGATTATCATTGGTATTTACTAATTCACTACCCTCAACGGCATTCCAATTGTGTTGTTGTGACTCTTGCATTCTTTGTAATTCCTGTTCACAGTCCTTAACTACCTCAGAGTCACTTTTATCACCATCATCACTGCTATCTTCAGACATCACTCACAAGTATATGGGTAACAAATACCCGTTGGTAAACACGATAATTAGTAAGGCAATATAAATGTACGTGCGCGCGTCACGACGTCTCGCTAATCACTGAAATCATTTGCTTAATTTGAATCTTTGATGGTGTTGCTAGCCACTTATAGCATTTTTAGGGTTCCGTAGCCGTATGGCAAAAAACGGAATCCTTATAGTTTCGATATGTCTGTCCGTCTGTCTGTCTGTCTGTACGTCCGTCCGTATGTCACAGCCATTTTATTCCGAAACTATTAAGACTATACATGTGAAACTTAGTAGGTAGATGTATTCTGTAAACCGCTTTCCGATTTTAAGAAAAAAAATTAAAAATAAAGGGGGGTGGAACTAGAACTGAAATTTTTTTTTTTCATGGAACCTATGCGTGTGTGGTATCTATAGACAGGTCTTTAAAAATGATATAGGGGTTTCTAAAACCACTTTTTCATAAAGTCAATCGATTAAAAGATATAAGCTTCCAAAATGGTAAAATGTGTGTCCCCCCCTCTAACTTCTATAATAATGGAGTGAAAAATCTAGAAAAAACATATGTCTGTAGATCTTAATGAAAACTTTCAACCAAAATTGGTTTGAACGAAATCGGGTCAGCAGTTTTTGAGATACAGCATATTTTCTAAAACCGCAAATATAACTTTGTAATTCATACAAACACTATGAAAAGCAAAGTTATTTAGCGTAGTTGCTAGTTTAAGAAATTTTTAAGGTTTTTTTTATTCGTCAAATAAATATACATATTATATTATTATATTTACTACGGAACCTTTCATGGGCGAGTCTGACTCGCACTTGGCCAATTTTTTTTTCTGTTAATTCCGCTAAAGCACCCTACACGTTTCGCCCCACTGTGGAGCATGGTTAGGAGAGACTAATTTATATATAGCTAGCTTATGCCCTGGACTTTGTTCGCGTGGGAGGTTTTTCCCGCGTAAATTCCGATCCCATGGGAATTCCGGGATGAAAAGTAGCATGTGATATTCCAGGATGTCAACTATCTACTTAACAAATATCATTGAGATCCGTTCAGTAGTTTTCGTGTGAAAGAGCAACAAAACATACACACATCTTTACAAACTTTCGCATTTATAATATTAAGTAGGATTTTCCTTTTCAAAGAATGAGTTATAGACATTCTGGAGAAAACATCAAACGAATGAAAAGGTGCCTTTTAACAAATAATTTTTTTTTACAAACATTAATATATCATAATTGTCGATATGAATTGTCATCACATGGAACATTCCGCAACAACAAATGATGAATTAGTTTAACAGCTGTGTAAGCACGTTCATTAATTGATATGAAACTTTATCAATACAGTGCAGAGCAATCAATCTTATTAACATAATTGATATAGACGTGAAGCGAATACTTTTCTTTTGTTGCATGATCAAGTGGATCATTATCTGATTAGCCTTATCACAGATTTTGGTCAGATTTTTGGCGTCTGACTCGCCCAGTCCATTCATCATGAAAGCACATTTGGTCAGAATCCCGACGGAGATAGCTTTTTGGCTATGTAGAAAAATATACCTTGTATCATCACGAAATCTAAATGGAGTGGGCATCGCTTGTTGGACAAGAGAGACATACTATTAATTTTATTTAAAAACACACACGCTCACACAAAAGGAATTTTTCCTGAATAGTGTATGCATGTTTACAAACACCCAGACCCGAAACAACTATTCGTCGACCATAGAAACATTTATTCCGGAAAACGTAGCGGCGAGAACAGTGGTGTGGCAGTGGTGATAGATTCGACTGACGAGTTACAGGTCATGGAGTGGAATGTAGTTAGGCACGTTACTTTGCGTAATTTATGTCATAGCAACTGCTCTCATGTCGGTGTAGGAAAGCACCCGGAGGAAACTGTCGAAGAACCAAAGTTCCGAAGACATGTTTGTGACATGTACCACCTAGCACTAGGCCGCATGGTGGTAACGGCTCGTACCCCTCATAGAGGTCTGTGGCCTAGCATTGGAAACGTAATAAGCAAGACTTTATTAATCGTACCCGTGACTTGCAGTGAAGCATTCAATCGCTCAAGCTTTGCGCCAACTAGTTTAATATGCAAGGTTTGCAGTACAAATACTAGGGTCATTTGTTGATGGAGTGTGTCAAGAACCAAGAGAAAAGGAGAAGGCTAATCAATCAGTTTAGTTTAAATATATTACAGGTAGGTTTAATACAACCAATTTTAGCTCAACCGAAGTCAGATGTAGCAAAAAGATTTAGGGAGTTGGTGTACTATATTGATTAGGATTCTCCTTTAAATTTAATTAAGAAAACATTATTTTGTAGAAACATGTGTACGGCATGATGGGTTTGGCGTATCCATTAGGATAAAACCCCAAATTAACTTAATAAAAATAACTTATTAATTTAATTAATAAATTAATTAATAATTTAACAAATTAATTTAATAAACACACAGCCTCACACACAAACAGACACACACGTATTCACACACACACACACACACACACACACACACGCATTCAAACACACTTAAAAATCGTGTAAAGAATTCATGCAAATATATTTGTTATTCTAATTTAATATATTCTAGTTATAGGAGTGCGGCTTCTCCTGGCACAGGTGTTTTCACACTTAAAAGGAGAAGTCAACCTCATTATTGTAAAGACAAATTTTGTTACCGAATAAAACATTTTTCATTTTCATTTTTCAAATGTAGTAGGGTATATTTACCGGGCCGCCAGTCGTGTCCTGTATGAGTTCCTTCAGCGCAGCCACGGCCTGCCGGCCCGCCTCGCCCTCGCGCGCGTACAGCAGCAGCACGGCGCGCCCGTCGCGCGCCGCCGCGGCCTCGGGGCTCGCCTCGCTGGAACTTCATAGTGCACGATTACTTCACCATACGGCCATATCTAACTCTACTCACTAATATTCTATTTCACATAAGCTTACATGGACACATACAAAACGTCAGAATTTAGTACACGGTTCGAAATCGATCGATTCCTATGATACCGACAAGATAAAGCACCGTATTTACTAGTTTATTATTTTAGTATATACAGTATGTTAACTAACAGAGGGCGTCCCCATTAACCCGCATTAGTATAGCATCCATACATGCTAAAAAAATATTACCATTCGAAAACAAAATGTTTTTTTTTTTTTTAATGAGAAAATATTCACTAAAAATGTTAAATTGATACGTAAAAGAAACACTCTGTACACGCGTACTTGAAGGACGGCAACGTCGCAATTTATTTATGAATAACAGGCCGCGTGTGCGACGATTTAATTGATGTGCTTGTACTAATTGCGGGTTAACGGGAACGCCTTCTGTTAGTTAACATACTGTGTATGTATTTTATTATAATATATGTTGTTTGTATATTGATAATGTATGACATTTTATTTACTTATACACCTACCACATTCTGGTCTCTTTAACACAAAAGGTTGACTGGTAGAAAATGTGAAAATCCGCTATTGTATTAAAACACAAACACAAACTTTAAATAGATAAATAAATAAAACCTATGGTCTTTCTTTTCAAAACAGAATGTTGCCATAATAGTCTTAAAGGTATGAGAGGACAATATAAACCAATAATATGTACATAGTACAGTGTAATTTCTACTTAAAAACTAATCTAAGAGTCTACAGTGTTCTCACATTCACATTAAAAATTAGATTTATACGTATAATGGCAAGATAGTTGCAGCAAAAACCTTTTATAGTACATCTGAATTTAAAAACATCTATATTATAAGATTGCTTAATAGACAGAATAGAATATTGCTTAACCTATAGTTTCAATGGCGGTGTTATCCCTGATAACTATATCATACAATCATCTTTCCTTATAGCATAGGTGTGAGTTTTTGACTAAGGCTCGTTTGGCCCGTTTGCACCACAAATCAAATTTAAATTTATATACGTCAATCGTTTGAAGTTTTACATAAAAACTTTTTAACAAAAAATTAAACCGACTCCCAAAAAACACTGCAAAGTGAAAAATTACTTTAATTTCGGTAGTCGGTGTCTTTAGTTTTGTTTTTTCGTTTTTGGCACCGACTTCCGAAATTAAAGTTATTTTTCACTTTGCAGTGTTTTTTGGGAGTCGGTTTAATTTTTTGTTAAAAAGTTTTTATTTCACTCTTTTTAGTTGGATGATTTTTAATTTACCTAGTTACAAGAGCCTAAATGTCAACTACTTATAACCTTTTACAAAATATTGCTTTTCCCAATGCTGGGCCGTTAATTGTTGAGGAGTTCTCCTGGTACTTCACCATCAGCTCTACATCACCATATGCATTGTGACGAGCATAAAGTGCTTTACACCCATATTCAAGTAATCGAATTGCAATCCACTCAATACTTATTATTGAGTAGTTTCGGCGGCCATCTGTGGTCTTCATCATCAGTTCCACTTCCCCAAATGGTACTTTTTGAGAGCAACTGCACAAGTTACTATAAGAAATACCCAAAACGCCATAGGTGTGCCTATAATATTTGAAGAGTTCCCTCGATTTCTCCAGGATCCCATCATCAGATCCTGACTTTGGTGATAATGGTACCAATTTCAAAGTATACCCATTCGAAAAAAAAAAGAATTTTCCAAATCGGTCCAGCCGTCTTCGAGTACTCGATGATCATACATAAAAAAAATATATATATATATATATACGCGTCGAATTGATAACCTCCTCTTTTTGTCGTCGGTTGAAAAATAGAGTGCTGTTTAGAGAGCGGTCTTAAACGAACTATAAAAACATACACTAGGTATCTGTAGCTACGGAATTTTGGCGCTCTAACCAAAATAAAAAACATTGCTTTTTGTTTTTTCTTCAGGAAATTCAAGTTATCGTGGGGTCAACGCTTGCGGGTCATGCTCGCGGTGGTATCGACAACTTATTCATATTCGCGTCTCTTAAGCATTTCATTTTTGAATCCTTATTTTTTGTATAAATTATAGACTTCATTAAAATTTGAAACAGGTTGACCGATTAATTGATTCAGTGATAAGCAAATCATCGAATTATGATCACCAGATTAATTAAACGATAAGGCAACAATAATGAGGGACTGAGTTAAATCAGCACAAGATAAAATGAAGATGATTTGGATACTTTGGATAATGATACTGATATAAAGAAGTAGCTGTAGAGTTTGTAATTTTTCCAGTATCCCGCATAAAATAAATTAAATACTACACTAATATTGTATAAAGGATAGTTTCGTTTCTTTGTAATGGACAAACTCAAAAACTACTCGACTGATTCAAAAAGCCCTTTTCACGCTAGCAAAACCGCGGGCCGTCGCTACTATAATATATATAATGACATAATATTAGATCAACAGAAACTACAATCCGTGGATGAAACAGTTTTTCTTGATTCAAGGGCGCATGGGGGTACTCAATTTATATCTCTAGCAGGGAACCTAAGTTCTTTTCATTTTTTCTTTTATACAATTTGTACAGTAAATTTTTTTAAGTACTAATAAACTATTTCTGTGCCTGTAAATAATCTCAATGATTCCGATTTTTTTTAATTTCGTTACTATGTTAATGAGTGTGCGACTGAATGACATGGATCGTTACAAAGTATTTCCTAAAGCAAATGTTAGTAAGTGCTAGTACACAAGTATTCATTAAAGATTGCAAATACATATTGTGACAATGTCGGGGTGATGGCCGTGAGTGCACTCTTGGATAACGACTGAATGAGACAATGAGACAATAATATCGTACGTGTACAACATGCGTATGCGGCTCTCGATAATAAAGCCTTGCAGGAAAAAATTAATGAATTGTGTGAATCACTGAATTGTAAAACTGTCTTAAAATTAGTACAGTAGGCACACAAGAATCGCCCCATTGTAAGATATTCAGGTCGGTAAGAGGCCGCTCATCCCGCTTCGAGAAGTCATCGCCTCAACATCTGAGACGTCGAAACCCAGTCTATTCTATACTAAATATAAATATTATAAAACGGAAAAGTTTGTTTGTTAGAATGCGCTAAACTCCGAAAGTACAGGCTACTCTTTGCCCAATTGCAAAGAAAGAGTGTTAAGTTTTTGTCGTGACAAAGTCCACGGAAGCAAACCCCCGCGCGACGGTTAGTCTATACTATGTATTTGCGTAACTTTGCGCCAGTCAGCAAGCTGAGAAATGGCGTCACGTCAAAGCCGATCAAAAGTGAAGGTGATGTTGTGACAGTTTT
Source organism: Tholera decimalis (assembly GCA_943138885.2). Taxonomy (NCBI): domain Eukaryota; kingdom Metazoa; phylum Arthropoda; class Insecta; order Lepidoptera; family Noctuidae; genus Tholera; species Tholera decimalis. Next base: position 646,784 of record OW964557.2, on the reverse strand, counting down.
TTTCGTGAACCGCAGTGTTGCATTTGGCATTCTTGCCAGATGGTAAACGGTAAATAAATAAATTTGTCTGAGTATTATGCGGCACTTGAGCAAACTTGGGCAAATTCTTTAAAAAAAACAGATTTGTTGTAGGAAAGTTTATACCTAGATTATGCATCACGAAAACACTTGATCAAACAAGGCTAACATTGTAAAAATGTTTAGACAAAAGTGCCAAAAATCTTATTCTGAGTCTGGTTGACATTTTTCTTCTACTTTAACTTCTTTGAGCCATACATTTTAATTTGCGTACTAGTACAAACACTTCAGCATATTTATTTATGTACAGATATTCAAGCTGGCAGCATTCTATACCAGGCACCACCAACAGAAATGCAAAAATGAAATTATTATCTCTACAATAATTAAAAATAAATGCAAGTCAAGTAAATCCCCCGGTTTGATCGGTTGGTCCGGGTGAAAGTTGATAAAAATAAGTTGATAAACGATGCTAACATTGACATTGACACTTGACGCAACTTCAAATCAATATCGTTTTCCCAGAAAATTGTAGACAACACGTTATAACAGTGTGTACGATAGGAGGAAGCTAGTGGTAATGACAGACTAAATAAATGAAATCTAAGTAAAACAAAGTTGCTGGCTCTTTATGTAGTGCAGGACCCACAAAATCTAAAAAATATCAGCATTTTGAAGGTCACAATCAACAATATTTCATGTAGCGATCCGTTAGGCTTGTCAAGAGCGAATAGGTTACTTCTAGACAGGCTTCCATCATCTTCGACTACATCATCACTTCCATCATGTGCAACAGTGGTCAAACGCGATCTTATCAACAATAACTAAACGTATAAAAGTTAAACTTATTCAACTTAAGTCTACCCAGGAAACGTTTACAGTTTGAACATAGTCTAATATGCTACAATTGTACTATGTCCTACCAGGAAATTAAACCCAAGAAGTCTTGAATGTTGTGTTCATGCCATAGATATATTTGCTTATCAACGTGTATCTCCACTTTTGAAAAATACAAAGATAGTCCTTACAGTTTTTGTACCTAGACGAATAGGTTCGAAAATGTTTTCTAGATAAAATTCGGTAGGCACGATTCTTTTGCTGACTGCACCACACTATATGAAACAACCCATGTGTTCACCAAAATTACCGTTTCAGACCTGTGTAGAACTTTTATAAGAATTGAAATGTGATAATTTTAGCGATATATGATTATTACTGGCGATTGTGATCGCACGTTAACAATCCACTGATTACGCGTATAAGAACAAAATAATGTAGTATGAAAGTGCCACGGTATAATGTGATCCCAAAATTTTATACAATTTAGTAATGTTAAATATTGTACGATTTGGTTTATATTAAAATTATATACTAAGTGTCCACTTAAAGATTTTCCTGCCTCTAAACGTGAAGACTTTTAATTGGCTCACTGATTACTACTCTATTATTATCCTGTGTATAATAGTTGTTAGTCCTCCATACATGTTAAATAAATAAATATCACTCATCATTGCCCGATGAGCGGAGTCCTAGCCTTAACTTTCAAAACATTTTTTTTTACAGACGATAGGACCATGAATCAGCAAGTTGAATAGGAGGATGTAGCCATCAACGAAATAGGCTGTTTTATTACCGGTACAAGGAAGTCTTACGATGAACAAATAGAATGTCTACTAAGATGTAGTACAAGCCTCATCATACTATTCTGCTTACACTCACACTGTCAACTATTCAGTTACTCAGATAAACGATTTGAATCCGACGAGACCATCGACCGTTTATGTACTTGGCGCCGTTCCAAACTTACTGTTACTAAATACCGATGCACTAAAAATGTTATGACTATACACGGTGTACACATTCAGTGCTTAACTTACACTCTAGATATTTTCCCAACTCACGTTCCACATAACTAATTAATAAACAGGAAATCTCAAAGCGTTATGATATGGCAACCATTGTGACCTTTACAGTAGCCTCAGTATTAATATTAGTATACATTTCCTTTACCTTATTTGCGCCTGCGATCCTTATCCACCATCCTTATCAAGTGGCCGGCTTGTGATACAAAATACATTCATTCATTACAATAATAAATATTAAAGCGAACATAAGAAGAAATCTTTTATTACAGTTTTCCTTAACAAACTTGTTGATAACTGAAAATAAATAATAAATCAACAAGTATGTGTTAATAACAAAGTCGATGTATGACGCGTGTAATATAGTTAAAACTTTGATAAACACATCATCTGCCCTGCTATTGACCCGTCGTATCCAGAATCTCGTTGGATATTCAATGTAGTGCCACTTTGGTCAGACACATGCATTCTCTACAGGTAGCACGGCAGATTAACCTCACAGTTAGTCTCATATTACTGCTGGTTAGTTATGTGAGGGAGATTCTACAGAAATACATTAACAGTTTGAAGGCACACAACATATGCGTTGGCGCCAAGATTGAGACATAACACGATACGTCCCTACGACGCACATAAGCGCGTGCGCATGTCCAAGATATCAATGTCAGGCGAGTCAATCAACGACGCGTTAATAAAATAATATTTTTTATAGATAAACTCACATATAGCCGAGATTACAGTGTATTGTTACAAATAAATGCTTATGTTATCGTAAACAATTTAGAGCTGAAAACTGCATTATGACATTCTTGCTAGCTCTGGGATTTCACTACGGTTGCTTACATACATGCATAGCCTACAATATCACTCAGTGTACTGAGTAAGGATTTCAGGCAGAAATTACAGTGTGATTGAAGATATCCCACATATCTGAATGATAGAGTTTCAGGTATTGAATTAGGAGATGTGGTGATCAAATATATTGGCACAAAAGTTCTGTAAACGCGTAAATTCACACCAATATTCATGAATTATCAATTCTTGGCGCTAAGACGATCGTTGAGAATCCGGTAAGTGAATACACAGCAATAGCTACAATACAATACAATAAATTTTATTGATTGAAACAAAAAAGGGTTAAAATTTTAATATGACACTTGGATCCCGCACTAGGATACCCTGTATCACTGAATCCAGTTTCAGCTAGATCGTAGTGATAATACAGGGTGGCAGGGGCATCGACGCACAAACGCTTACCATGGATTCAGTACATGATTCTGTACCCCATGCATTGAAATTTTTCATCGGCTTTTTCTAAATTTTGCAGGTTTTTTTCTGCAATATATTTTACTGAAAACTGAATCATTGTTTCTATCTAACCCAATGGAATTTTAATTAAAAAGTAAAATTCACTTGTTTCACTTAAAACAGCATTATAAATAAAACTCGAAAGGGCTACCTGTTTAACTGTTTTGCATGAGTTCATTTGCGAGGTCAACACAGCTGATCAGGTAGCCCTTTCGAGTTTTATTTACATTGCTATTTTAAGTGAAACAAGTGAATTTACTGTTTTTTTTTTCAACTTAGGTCCAGAATCATGTACTGACTCCATGGTAAGCGGTTGCGCGTCGATGTCCCTGGCACCCTGTATAGTGTGTAGTGTGGGGCACTCACCGGTTGTTGAACCACAGGTCGAGCACGCGCTTGTGGTAGTCGCGGCGCAGCAGGTGGCGGCGCAGCAGCGCGGCGCCCAGCAGCGCGGCGCCGGCCAGCAGCGCGGCGCCGCACACCCACCACAGCGCCGCGCTGCGCAGCCGCACCACGGGCGGCGGCCCCTGTATAGTGTGTAGTGTGGGGCACTCACCGGTTGTTGAACCACAGGTCGAGCACGCGCTTGTGGTAGTCGCGGCGCAGCAGGTGGCGGCGCAGCAGCGCGGCGCCCAGCAGCGCGGCGCCGGCCAGCAGCGCGGCGCCGCACACCCACCACAGCGCCGCGCTGCGCAGCCGCACCACGGGCGGCGGCCCCTGTATAGTGTGTAGTGTGGGGCACTCACCGGTTGTTGAACCACAGGTCGAGCACGCGCTTGTGGTAGTCGCGGCGCAGCAGGTGGCGGCGCAGCAGCGCGGCGCCCAGCAGCGCGGCGCCGGCCAGCAGCGCGGCGCCGCACACCCACCACAGCGCCGCGCTGCGCAGCCGCACCACGGGCGGCGGCCCCTGTATAGTGTGTAGTGTGGGGCACTCACCGGTTGTTGAACCACAGGTCGAGCACGCGCTTGTGGTAGTCGCGGCGCAGCAGGTGGCGGCGCAGCAGCGCGGCGCCCAGCAGCGCGGCGCCGGCCAGCAGCGCGGCGCCGCACACCCACCACAGCGCCGCGCTGCGCAGCCGCACCACGGGCGGCGGCCCCTGTATAGTGTGTAGTGTGGGGCACTCACCGGTTGTTGAACCACAGGTCGAGCACGCGCTTGTGGTAGTCGCGGCGCAGCAGGTGGCGGCGCAGCAGCGCGGCGCCCAGCAGCGCGGCGCCGGCCAGCAGCGCGGCGCCGCACACCCACCACAGCGCCGCGCTGCGCAGCCGCACCACGGGCGGCGGCCCCTGTATAGTGTGTAGTGTGGGGCACTCACCGGTTGTTGAACCACAGGTCGAGCACGCGCTTGTGGTAGTCGCGGCGCAGCAGGTGGCGGCGCAGCAGCGCGGCGCCCAGCAGCGCGGCGCCGGCCAGCAGCGCGGCGCCGCACACCCACCACAGCGCCGCGCTGCGCAGCCGCACCACGGGCGGCGGCCCCTGTATAGTGTGTAGTGTGGGGCACTCACCGGTTGTTGAACCACAGGTCGAGCACGCGCTTGTGGTAGTCGCGGCGCAGCAGGTGGCGGCGCAGCAGCGCGGCGCCCAGCAGCGCGGCGCCGGCCAGCAGCGCGGCGCCGCACACCCACCACAGCGCCGCGCTGCGCAGCCGCACCACGGGCGGCGGCCCCTGTATAGTGTGTAGTGTGGGGCACTCACCGGTTGTTGAACCACAGGTCGAGCACGCGCTTGTGGTAGTCGCGGCGCAGCAGGTGGCGGCGCAGCAGCGCGGCGCCCAGCAGCGCGGCGCCGGCCAGCAGCGCGGCGCCGCACACCCACCACAGCGCCGCGCTGCGCAGCCGCACCACGGGCGGCGGCCCCTGTATAGTGTGTAGTGTGGGGCACTCACCGGTTGTTGAACCACAGGTCGAGCACGCGCTTGTGGTAGTCGCGGCGCAGCAGGTGGCGGCGCAGCAGCGCGGCGCCGCACACCCACCACAGCGCCGCGCTGCGCAGCCGCACCACGGGCGGCGGCCCCTGTATAGTGTGTAGTGTGGGGCACTCACCGGTTGTTGAACCACAGGTCGAGCACGCGCTTGTGGTAGTCGCGGCGCAGCAGGTGGCGGCGCAGCAGCGCGGCGCCCAGCAGCGCGGCGCCGGCCAGCAGCGCGGCGCCGCACACCCACCACAGCGCCGCGCTGCGCAGCCGCACCACGGGCGGCGGCCCCTGTATAGTGTGTAGTGTGGGGCACTCACCGGTTGTTGAACCACAGGTCGAGCACGCGCTTGTGGTAGTCGCGGCGCAGCAGGTGGCGGCGCAGCAGCGCGGCGCCCAGCAGCGCGGCGCCGGCCAGCAGCGCGGCGCCGCACACCCACCACAGCGCCGCGCTGCGCAGCCGCACCACGGGCGGCGGCCCCTGTATAGTGTGTAGTGTGGGGCACTCACCGGTTGTTGAACCACAGGTCGAGCACGCGCTTGTGGTAGTCGCGGCGCAGCAGGTGGCGGCGCAGCAGCGCGGCGCCCAGCAGCGCGGCGCCGGCCAGCAGCGCGGCGCCGCACACCCACCACAGCGCCGCGCTGCGCAGCCGCACCACGGGCGGCGGCCCCTGTATAGTGTGTAGTGTGGGGCACTCACCGGTTGTTGAACCACAGGTCGAGCACGCGCTTGTGGTAGTCGCGGCGCAGCAGGTGGCGGCGCAGCAGCGCGGCGCCCAGCAGCGCGGCGCCGGCCAGCAGCGCGGCGCCCAGCAGCGCGGCGCCGGCCAGCAGCGCGGCGCCGCACACCCACCACAGCGCCGCGCTGCGCAGCCGCACCACGGGCGGCGGCCCCTGTATAGTGTGTAGTGTGGGGCACTCACCGGTTGTTGAACCACAGGTCGAGCACGCGCTTGTGGTAGTCGCGGCGCAGCAGGTGGCGGCGCAGCAGCGCGGCGCCCAGCAGCGCGGCGCCGGCCAGCAGCGCGGCGCCGCACACCCACCACAGCGCCGCGCTGCGCAGCCGCACCACGGGCGGCGGCCCCTGTATAGTGTGTAGTGTGGGGCACTCACCGGTTGTTGAACCACAGGTCGAGCACGCGCTTGTGGTAGTCGCGGCGCAGCAGGTGGCGGCGCAGCAGCGCGGCGCCCAGCAGCGCGGCGCCGGCCAGCAGCGCGGCGCCGCACACCCACCACAGCGCCGCGCTGCGCAGCCGCACCACGGGCGGCGGCCCCTGTATAGTGTGTAGTGTGGGGCACTCACCGGTTGTTGAACCACAGGTCGAGCACGCGCTTGTGGTAGTCGCGGCGCAGCAGGTGGCGGCGCAGCAGCGCGGCGCCCAGCAGCGCGGCGCCGGCCAGCAGCGCGGCGCCGCACACCCACCACAGCGCCGCGCTGCGCAGCCGCACCACGGGCGGCGGCCCCTGTATAGTGTGTAGTGTGGGGCACTCACCGGTTGTTGAACCACAGGTCGAGCACGCGCTTGTGGTAGTCGCGGCGCAGCAGGTGGCGGCGCAGCAGCGCGGCGCCCAGCAGCGCGGCGCCGGCCAGCAGCGCGGCGCCGCACACCCACCACAGCGCCGCGCTGCGCAGCCGCACCACGGGCGGCGGCCCCTGTATAGTGTGTAGTGTGGGGCACTCACCGGTTGTTGAACCACAGGTCGAGCACGCGCTTGTGGTAGTCGCGGCGCAGCAGGTGGCGGCGCAGCAGCGCGGCGCCCAGCAGCGCGGCGCCGGCCAGCAGCGCGGCGCCGCACACCCACCACAGCGCCGCGCTGCGCAGCCGCACCACGGGCGGCGGCCCCTGTATAGTGTGTAGTGTGGGGCACTCACCGGTTGTTGAACCACAGGTCGAGCACGCGCTTGTGGTAGTCGCGGCGCAGCAGGTGGCGGCGCAGCAGCGCGGCGCCCAGCAGCGCGGCGCCGGCCAGCAGCGCGGCGCCGCACACCCACCACAGCGCCGCGCTGCGCAGCCGCACCACGGGCGGCGGCCCCTGTATAGTGTGTAGTGTGGGGCACTCACCGGTTGTTGAACTACAGGTCGAGCACGCGCTTGTGGTAGTCGCGGCGCAGCAGGTGGCGGCGCAGCAGCGCGGCGCCCAGCAGCGCGGCGCCGGCCAGCAGCGCGGCGCCGCACACCCACCACAGCGCCGCGCTGCGCAGCCGCACCACGGGCGGCGGCCCCTGTATAGTGTGTAGTGTGGGGCACTCACCGGTTGTTGAACCACAGGTCGAGCACGCGCTTGTGGTAGTCGCGGCGCAGCAGGTGGCGGCGCAGCAGCGCGGCGCCCAGCAGCGCGGCGCCGGCCAGCAGCGCGGCGCCGCACACCCACCACAGCGCCGCGCTGCGCAGCCGCACCACGGGCGGCGGCCCCTGTATAGTGTGTAGTGTGGGGCACTCACCGGTTGTTGAACTACAGGTCGAGCACGCGCTTGTGGTAGTCGCGGCGCAGCAGGTGGCGGCGCAGCAGCGCGGCGCCCAGCAGCGCGGCGCCGGCCAGCAGCGCGGCGCCGCACACCCACCACAGCGCCGCGCTGCGCAGCCGCACCACGGGCGGCGGCCCCTGTATAGTGTGTAGTGTGGGGCACTCACCGGTTGTTGAACCACAGGTCGAGCACGCGCTTGTGGTAGTCGCGGCGCAGCAGGTGGCGGCGCAGCAGCGCGGCGCCCAGCAGCGCGGCGCCGGCCAGCAGCGCGGCGCCGCACACCCACCACAGCGCCGCGCTGCGCAGCCGCACCACGGGCGGCGGCCCCTGTATAGTGTGTAGTGTGGGGCACTCACCGGTTGTTGAACCACAGGTCGAGCACGCGCTTGTGGTAGTCGCGGCGCAGCAGGTGGCGGCGCAGCAGCGCGGCGCCCAGCAGCGCGGCGCCGGCCAGCAGCGCGGCGCCGCACACCCACCACAGCGCCGCGCTGCGCAGCCGCACCACGGGCGGCGGCCCCTGTATAGTGTGTAGTGTGGGGCACTCACCGGTTGTTGAACTACAGGTCGAGCACGCGCTTGTGGTAGTCGCGGCGCAGCAGGTGGCGGCGCAGCAGCGCGGCGCCCAGCAGCGCGGCGCCGGCCAGCAGCGCGGCGCCGCACACCCACCACAGCGCCGCGCTGCGCAGCCGCACCACGGGCGGCGGCCCCTGTATAGTGTGTAGTGTGGGGCACTCACCGGTTGTTGAACCACAGGTCGAGCACGCGCTTGTGGTAGTCGCGGCGCAGCAGGTGGCGGCGCAGCAGCGCGGCGCCCAGCAGCGCGGCGCCGGCCAGCAGCGCGGCGCCGCACACCCACCACAGCGCCGCGCTGCGCAGCCGCACCACGGGCGGCGGCCCCTGTATAGTGTGTAGTGTGGGGCACTCACCGGTTGTTGAACCACAGGTCGAGCACGCGCTTGTGGTAGTCGCGGCGCAGCAGGTGGCGGCGCAGCAGCGCGGCGCCCAGCAGCGCGGCGCCGGCCAGCAGCGCGGCGCCGCACACCCACCACAGCGCCGCGCTGCGCAGCCGCACCACGGGCGGCGGCCCCTGTATAGTGTGTAGTGTGGGGCACTCACCGGTTGTTGAACCACAGGTCGAGCACGCGCTTGTGGTAGTCGCGGCGCAGCAGGTGGCGGCGCAGCAGCGCGGCGCCCAGCAGCGCGGCGCCGGCCAGCAGCGCGGCGCCGCACACCCACCACAGCGCCGCGCTGCGCAGCCGCACCACGGGCGGCGGCCCCTGTATAGTGTGTAGTGTGGGGCACTCACCGGTTGTTGAACCACAGGTCGAGCACGCGCTTGTGGTAGTCGCGGCGCAGCAGGTGGCGGCGCAGCAGCGCGGCGCCCAGCAGCGCGGCGCCGGCCAGCAGCGCGGCGCCGCACACCCACCACAGCGCCGCGCTGCGCAGCCGCACCACGGGCGGCGGCCCCTGTATAGTGTGTAGTGTGGGGCACTCACCGGTTGTTGAACCACAGGTCGAGCACGCGCTTGTGGTAGTCGCGGCGCAGCAGGTGGCGGCGCAGCAGCGCGGCGCCCAGCAGCGCGGCGCCGGCCAGCAGCGCGGCGCCGCACACCCACCACAGCGCCGCGCTGCGCAGCCGCACCACGGGCGGCGGCCCCTGTATAGTGTGTAGTGTGGGGCACTCACCGGTTGTTGAACCACAGGTCGAGCACGCGCTTGTGGTAGTCGCGGCGCAGCAGGTGGCGGCGCAGCAGCGCGGCGCCCAGCAGCGCGGCGCCGGCCAGCAGCGCGGCGCCGCACACCCACCACAGCGCCGCGCTGCGCAGCCGCACCACGGGCGGCGGCCCCTGTATAGTGTGTAGTGTGGGGCACTCACCGGTTGTTGAACCACAGGTCGAGCACGCGCTTGTGGTAGTCGCGGCGCAGCAGGTGGCGGCGCAGCAGCGCGGCGCCCAGCAGCGCGGCGCCGGCCAGCAGCGCGGCGCCGCACACCCACCACAGCGCCGCGCTGCGCAGCCGCACCACGGGCGGCGGCCCCTGTATAGTGTGTAGTGTGGGGCACTCACCGGTTGTTGAACCACAGGTCGAGCACGCGCTTGTGGTAGTCGCGGCGCAGCAGGTGGCGGCGCAGCAGCGCGGCGCCCAGCAGCGCGGCGCCGGCCAGCAGCGCGGCGCCGCACACCCACCACAGCGCCGCGCTGCGCAGCCGCACCACGGGCGGCGGCCCCTGTATAGTGTGTAGTGTGGGGCACTCACCGGTTGTTGAACCACAGGTCGAGCACGCGCTTGTGGTAGTCGCGGCGCAGCAGGTGGCGGCGCAGCAGCGCGGCGCCCAGCAGCGCGGCGCCGGCCAGCAGCGCGGCGCCGCACACCCACCACAGCGCCGCGCTGCGCAGCCGCACCACGGGCGGCGGCCCCTGTATAGTGTGTAGTGTGGGGCACTCACCGGTTGTTGAACCACAGGTCGAGCACGCGCTTGTGGTAGTCGCGGCGCAGCAGGTGGCGGCGCAGCAGCGCGGCGCCCAGCAGCGCGGCGCCGGCCAGCAGCGCGGCGCCGCACACCCACCACAGCGCCGCGCTGCGCAGCCGCACCACGGGCGGCGGCCCCTGTATAGTGTGTAGTGTGGGGCACTCACCGGTTGTTGAACCACAGGTCGAGCACGCGCTTGTGGTAGTCGCGGCGCAGCAGGTGGCGGCGCAGCAGCGCGGCGCCCAGCAGCGCGGCGCCGGCCAGCAGCGCGGCGCCGCACACCCACCACAGCGCCGCGCTGCGCAGCCGCACCACGGGCGGCGGCCCCTGTATAGTGTGTAGTGTGGGGCACTCACCGGTTGTTGAACCACAGGTCGAGCACGCGCTTGTGGTAGTCGCGGCGCAGCAGGTGGCGGCGCAGCAGCGCGGCGCCCAGCAGCGCGGCGCCGGCCAGCAGCGCGGCGCCGCACACCCACCACAGCGCCGCGCTGCGCAGCCGCACCACGGGCGGCGGCCCCTGTATAGTGTGTAGTGTGGGGCACTCACCGGTTGTTGAACCACAGGTCGAGCACGCGCTTGTGGTAGTCGCGGCGCAGCAGGTGGCGGCGCAGCAGCGCGGCGCCCAGCAGCGCGGCGCCGGCCAGCAGCGCGGCGCCGCACACCCACCACAGCGCCGCGCTGCGCAGCCGCACCACGGGCGGCGGCAGCGCCAAGTGGCCTGCCAACCAATACATTATCATCCCTATTCGCCACACTCCGCGTGTCTAGCCATTGGGTCTTAACCACAATAGATGCACCAATGCACTTCTCCCAACTGTGCACAAAGCTAAGGAATGGAATTCCCTGCCAGAGTCTGTATTCCCTGATAGCTATAACCTAAGGTCTTTGAGTCAAGAGTGAATAGGTTACTTCTACACAAGCGTGCTTTATCTTCCACCACTTCGTCGCTTACCATCAGGTGAGATAGAGGACAAACGCGAGCCTATCATGAAAAAAAAGTGTATGTAACTATGAAGAGCAAATTTGTTCTAACAGACACATTTCAACCCCAGCAATTTACATTGAGGCTATTTTATGCCCACAAACCAGTTGCAAGGTACACACAACATCAGTGCCAAACCCTTAAGTTTTATAATATTCCACTGTTACAATATTGCATTTTTCGTAGGTACTTTTTTAGACTTCTCTAAAGCATTTCACACTGTATCTGTCCCGCTAATAATAATAAAATTGCAAGCAAATGGTGTTCGAAGTGTTACCCTCAAAATCTTTCAAGATTATTTGACTGATTGGACGCAGTGTGTAGAAAAAGATGAAATGATCTGCGAAAATAAGCATATAAGCTTCGGTGTACTTCAGGGCACAATTTTAGGCCCAACTCTTTTCCTCGTATATACCAGCTATGCAGAATCTCCCTAAAAAAATGAACAATTTTCATATATGTCGATGACCCCGCATTGCTATTGTGGTGTTAGTGGTCTGAAACAACAATGTATGCTGAAAATGTCCTTGCATCCGTAATGAATTGGCTTTGCAAGCTTCCAGGTTACCCGCTCCAGACTCCATAACATTAAAATCTCGCCACTGCTTTCAAATTACGCCCGACTCTCAATTCTCCTGCCCGCTATAGGCAAGATCGGCTACTATTAAATGTCTTTCTTTACGCGTTAGAAAACATATATCGATTTATATTTAATGCTAAGACATTCAGCTGATCGCACTATTTTAAAGACATTTTATTATACTCTGTATCAGTCAATACTTATGAACTATGTTGATATATGTGAGGGTTTTGCTAAAGTCCATTTTCTTCAAGTTGAGCGACCGCCAAGGGCTGTCCTGAAAGTCATGTCCTTTAAAACCTTCAGACAATGTACGTTCAATCATGAAGAAAGTCAAGTTTGGTGTTCCACACTGCGTCGCGTAAGCATTCATCCCTATAGTTTATCCCTAAAGTTCTCAGAACAAACGCCAACGTAATAGAGTTTGACCAAATCGGCAAGTCAACGCTGTAGAACAGCACTCGGTAACGACATTTCTAAGGGATTGGAAGTCACTTCGACATTAAAATAAATAAAACCTGCCTTATTTATTCTAATACTTTGCGTGAATGTAAAGGAAATTTCTAAATTGTCTTCAAACGCAGAAACCCACCAAAAATCTATTAAAAATATAACTCCCAACATGCATCCTACCACACAAATTCTTCTTTACATGCAACTTCGCATACATATACATACACACCCGCACACGCATGAACTATTTCCACGTAACTATGACACCGACATATTCGCAGCCTTTTCATGAATGTGTCCCAAGCGAGCTCTAAGTCGATCTACAGGCATCACAAACCACACATTTCATTAGCTAAGGATGGGAAGTAACTTGTGTCAAAAAGAGGAAGCTAGCAAAGCTAGAACGGCCAAGCATCTTTGGCACCACCCTAAGCTTTCCAGCTGAGAGCAAATACCTGGGCATCTTTTTGGACAAGCAATTGAACTGGGCAAACACACTGAGCATATCACTAAGAAAGCATATATCTGCATTTGTCAGTGTAAACGTATACTGGGTAGGAACAGGGGTATCAGTTCTTAAATCATCCACTGGCTATACACGACAGTTATAAGACCAATTATCACGACCGGCTTGAGCACGGCACAAAAAGATCACGAGAAGCTGCAACGACTTCCATGTGTGGCGATGACCAGCAGCATGAGAACCTCTACAGGACATGCTGGGCCTACCGCCACTACACCTTTTAGTGCGGGAGGAGGCCCTGGCAGCCTTCAGACTTGCCATATCCGGGACACTCTTGAGATACTCCAGGATCAAACGCACATGTATCGTGGAGGACTCCATCAAACGACAGCCCCTGATGAACGCACCTTACTATAAGATTACAAAGACACACCGCTTCCAAAAAAACTACCACTCTCTCTCGCTCACGCCGGAGCCCGAGGATAAGGCTCAAGGGCTCAAGGAGCTAAGTATCTACACTGACTGGTCAAAGAAAAACACTGGAACTGGAGTTGGAGTTATTACAATAATCTCAACATCAATACAAGGTTATTGGTAAAACATTAACAACAGGACTATGTTAGTAACATCATAAACGACGAGTTTTGTTCTATGACTTTTAATAAGATTTTTATACAAAAACTAAAATATTTCAATTAATTGCGCTCTAAATGTTACGCAGTCTGCGAAGCAAAAGAAAGCGCTAGTAATTTAGGTAATCTGATAGTACAAAAGGTAGCGGAAAAGATCTTGAAGGTTTATTTTTGGTAAATGTATTATGTTTTCTAAAAGGTCATAGAACAAAAGTTGTTGTTTATGATGTAAGTAATACAGACCTGCGATGTTGGTAGTGTTTTACCAATAACCCTGTATATTCGAATGGCTGGGAAAGCTCAACACCGTCTATCAGGCGAAATGGGTAGCATCATCCAAGCAATCCATGCCATAGACGCCAGGAGAGTTACGGATAGTCACATTCGTATACTCCCCGACAGTGCCTGTCCTTCTATCCCTAGGGAAAAACTATAACATGTCTAAGCTGATACTAGAATGTTACAACGCGCTGCAATGCTCCGCGGTCAATAACCACAACTGTAACACTGCAATGGATAAAGGAGCACAGCAGATCACTAGGCAATGATGCGGTGGACGAGCTGGCCAGGAGATCCGGCGCGACGGTTTTCGGAGCCGAGCCCATCGTGCCGCTCCCCTTTACCCAGCCACGCACATGGCTAAAAAATGCACACACACCCAAGCTTAAAAATCGTGGACCTCGGCACTAGGCTGCAGGCAATCCAAGGAGACTATGCTAACCCTAAACAGAAAACTAACTAGACGCCTCCTAACCCCGGGCAGAATAAGCATGCGTAATGGCCACCATTACGGGGACTCAAGCAATCACAAACAAACATAACCACACGATAAGTATAACGATAGTCCTTATAGGGATTAGGTATATAATAATCGAAGGGTAATATGTATTTTTCGGGGAGTGTGCGATGGAATTACACAATCTAATTCCACCAATCTCGTTCCATCATCGGACAATAAGACAAACGGCGATGCGCCATCGTTACATGGTGGACATCCCGTCCATACGCACGAATCGTTTTGGGAATACTTTCATTGTGCGTTCGGGTAAGGAGTGGAATTCCCTGCTGAAGTCTGTTTCCCGATAGTTTTATAGCTAGATTATCTTAGGCGTCTTTAAGTCAAGAGTCAATAGGTTACTTCTAGGTAAGCGTGCTCCATCTTCGACCACATTATCACTTACCATAGATGAGAGATGGTGGTCAAACGCGAACCTATTATCAATTTGAAAAAAACCGATAGTCCATATAGGGATTAAGTCATGGAACACCTGCGCACACTTTTCGAAGTACAATATGTAGAAGAACGAGTGGCGAGCAATGTTTCGTGTTAAGTTAATATGGGAGTTGACTCACACAAAGTATCCGTGGTGACGTACTTCTTGTGGTGGTAGATGCCGGAGGTCCACAGGCCGCCGTGCTCCAGCGAGGCCACGTAGCAGGCGTGGCGCGGCGCCAGCTGGCAGCGCAGCGCGCGCGCGTCGCCCAGCCCCGAGCAGTTGCCGCTCACCTCCACGCCCTCGTCCAGGAATAACTGACACACGCAACGCATTTTATTGCAACCAGTCAATTATACAGGGTGGGCCAGAAATAATTGCGAATTTGAAAAAATCATTAAAAAAACTAAGTATAATCCACATACAAATTTTTATTTCTATAAAAATTTACATCTGGGAAATTCATTTCTTAAAAATAACTTCATCCAGGTGTGCACCATCGCGCTGCAAACATTCTTCGAATCTGAACCTCAAATTGGTAAAAACTCGCTGGCACATTGCACGGGGAATAGCTGCCATTTCTTCCCGGATATTGGTCTTCAACTGGTTAATCGTGGCTGGGTTATTGAAGTAAACTCTACTTTTTAGGTATCCCAGTAGCGTTATGTCCGGACTTCTAGGAGGACATGCAATGTCACCTCGGCGCGATATCAGTTTCCCCGCAAACATCTCGTTTACGACCGCCAAAGAGGCATTAGTCGTATGACATGTCGCGCCATCTTGTTGAAACCATGTCGCACGATTATAGGCTTCAAATTGTTGCAGTTGTGGAAAGAAAAAGTCCCTTAACATGGTCATGTATCGGTCAGAATTTACAGTGACAGATTGGCCTTGTCGATTTTCGAAAATGTAGGGTCCGATAATTCCGTGCGCTGACATGGCCGTCCAAACGGTTACTTTCAGCGAATGCAGAAGCTTTTGATGTTTTGCACGTGGGTTCTCTGCAGCCCAGTAACGGCAATTCTGTTTATTCACATGCCTATTTATGTGAAAATGGGCTTCGTCGGAGAACAGAATATTGTTGAAACTCCGAAAGCGTTCCAACATTGTTTCAACAAAAGCTCGTCGTAAAATTGGATCATTTGGCTGTAATTCCCGCACAAGTTTAATTTTATACGGGTGCAATTTCAGATCTTTCAACAAAATGCGACGCAAAGATGTTCTGGATACCACAAGTTCGGCTGAACGCTTTCGAGTCGATAGAGCAGGATTACGTTGAACTGAAGCTCTAACTTGTTCAATTGTGTCTTCCGTTCTTGTTGACCTTGGGCGTCCCTCAGGCTTCTGTTTGAGAGTCGAACCAGTAGCTCCGAACTTTCTGACCCACGATCGAATCACACTTTCCTTCGGACACTGATTTAGGTCATGTAATCCAAACTCACGCCGAAATAAACGCCGAACAATAGCACACGAATCGCGATTTTTGTAATAATGTTTAACGCAGAATGCACGTTGCGCTCCGGCGAAGTGATCCATCGCGACTAAATTTCCGAGAACCGAGCTACTTAACCCCACCACCCGCGCAGTCCCTCTCTAAAGCTTCAAACGCAAGAGTGTTTTTAAAATCGTACGCTTATAATGTATAAAACGCTTCCGTTACTGACTGACTAACAACGCACAGCCGAAACTACCACTACTGGACGCAAGAAGCTGAAATTTGGCAGTTCCTTGAGGAGTGTAAGAGAGCACTAAGAGAGGATTTTTGAAAATTTCCCCCCTAAGTGGGTTAAAAAGGGGGTCAAAGTTTATATGAAACTTTTTATTTCTTCGATGGATTCACTTTAAACTGTGTATATAGGTTCCTCAAATGCCGTAAATGAGCAATAAGGACTTTTGGAAATTCCCCTTCTAAGGGGATAAAAAAGGAGGCCCAAGTTTATACGAAACTTTTTATTTGTTCAACAGATTCATTTGAAACTCAGTATGTAGGTTTCTCAAGTGATATGAATGTGCACTAAGAAAGGATTATTGAAAATAAAAAACTCCTTAAAAGGGAGTAAAAAAGGGGCTCCGAGCTTACAAAAAGATTCACTCTTTTTATTTCTTCAATTGATTCACTTGAAACTTTGTACTTAAGTTCCTGAAGTGATATTGCCTACCAGGGTTGGTTAAATATTCTAACGGGATACTGCGGCCCCGGAACTTAAGGGCAATTGAATGAACAATGTGGGTTTTTAGTCAGAAGAAGTCCGACACTCCGTTCCGCTTCACCCAGACTGGGAAAAGGCATTAGATAACTTTTACACCGAACAAAAAGTGAGTTTAATGAATTTCTATTTTTTTTTAAAAGCTGTTACCTACCTATTAAACTGATTTGATAAAAAATATATAGGAACATGTGAAAAGTATACCCTTTCAAACCAAAAAAATATTTTTTCGTCAAAAAGTCGTGAAGAAAATCTTGCAAATAATTGTAAAGTATGGATGAATGGATGTTTGTTACTCTTTCACGCAAAAATATCTGCAGGGATCTGCTTGAAAATTTGTATGTAGATTAAGCTTTTATCCTTAAATTTCCACGGGATCGGAATTTACACGGGAAAACTTCCCACGTGAACGAAGTCGCGGGCAACAGCTAGTTTAAATCTAAATATATATAACTCAAAGGTGACTGACTGACTGACATAGTGATCTATCAACGCACAGCCCAAACCACAGGACGGATCGGGCTGAAATTTGGCATGCAGGTAGATGTTATGACGTAGGCATCCGCTAAGAAAGGATTTTGCGAAATTCCCACAGGATCGGGATTTACACGGGAAAAACTTTCCACGCGAACGAAGTCGCGAGCAACTGCTAGTATAAAATAAAACAGTAACACACAATCCAACGCTATCCCTTTCATTTACTTAATTCAGGAGTGTTACCATATTATTAATTTTTATTTTACTACAACATGTACAGTTGGCGAAATTACTAACATACTGTTTTTATTTTTGTCTATACTAATATGTTTTACTAGCAGTTGCTCGCGACTTCGTTCGCATGGGAAGTTTTTCCCGTGTAAATCCCGATCCCGTGGGAATTTCGCAAAATCCCGTCTTAGCGAGCATCTACGTACTAAAAGAAACCCCCATGCAAAATTTAAAAGCCCTACTACCTGTACTTTCTGAGATTTCGTAATAAATCAGTGAGTAGTATTTCGCTTTTATATGTATACATAATTATGTTTTATAAAGAGGTAAAAATTGTTTGTGTTTTGAGTTTGTGTGTAGGGGGTAATCTCCGAAACTAATGATCGAATTATGAAAAAAAAAATGGGCTATAGGCTATAAATTATTTCGAAATCCACGAGAAGTCGCAGTGAAGAGCTAGTTAAATATTAAAGTTAAGTTTGCACATACTTTCTTCTGAAAAATAATACATAAATAAATACACGGTGACTGGATAATTTTGTGATAAGAAAATAATGTAGAAAAATTGTATAATCCAATGTGCTGTCACATTCGATTTCGAAACATAACGTAAGATATGTCGCGACGTAAATGAAACTTCTACACAGCGTTTAGTGCACATTTATGTTTAGATTAAAAAAAAAATATCATGTAAGTATTATCCAGACATCAGTCAGAAAAGATTTCAGAGGTAAAGCATTTTCAATACGTAGTTTCTCCATGCCTAATATCAGTATATCCAGTTTATTATGTGGTCAGCATATCACAGGTGTTTTGCATATTGTATCTTTATATAACCAGTGCTGTCCATATGCATACAGTTATCGTTATGTACGGTCGGCCAAGAAAGTGGTGTACCAGTTTTGATTTAGTTTCCCGGTCATCGAAAATTACAACAAGGTTCGTTATAAAAAGATATTACTGAAAGAGACAACATTATCATGACGTAAACCTATGTATTTAGTATTCATACGTCATATGTCACATATAAGTACATGACATTTTAACCTTTAGTATAAATGAAAAGGACATTAGTTTCTACAAAGCAATTGAAATGTTTCCAAACAAAAGTAATAAAAACTATTTAGACAACCGAATTCCATTTGAAAAAGAAAACTGACAATTGACATTTTGTCAAATATATGCAAAAAATCGATATATTTTCCGTGTTATTTTTCAATCAACTGCATATAAAATCATCTCAATGCCTGCCAACTTGACCATTGCCGAAAGAGCACAAATAATTGCCCAATTTAATGAGGGAAGCAGTATCAGTGCGATATCCCGGAATTTGAATATATCGAGGCGTTCTGTCCGCTTTTGGATTCGTCGTGAAGGAGAGGAGGGAAGTTTGTTGGATCACAGAAGAAATGGTCGCCGGCCTGCACTCTCCAATAACGATAGAGAATTCATGAGACGGGAATATGAAATCAATGGTTTTAAGCCCACAAAACATTTTGCGGAGATGTTCGATGTGAGTGCCCAAACAATAAGGAATCATCTACATTACATGGGGTTGCACCACAGGCATTACGCCAAGAAAATATATTTGACGGATGCTCACAGACTTGCTCGTCTGAACTTCGCCAGAGAGCACTTAGAGTTTGATTGGTCTAATACAGTGTTTTGTGATGAAAAAACGTTTAAATCCAGTCAGCATGGACGTCTTCACCTTTGGAGATATAATTCAACACGGTATAAAGATGATCATGTAATCCCAAATAGAGAATCAGGTCGAATTTCCGTAAATATTTGGGGCTGGATGAGTACGGATGGTGTAGGAGAATTGTGTTCTCTACCTCCTCGAGCGACGGCTGTAAATTATATCGACGTGCTTCAGAATGCAATGCTACTGACAGTCCGTAATGTTTACCCGAAGAACGAAGTGCCACAATTTGATTTTGTTCAAGATAATTGTTCAATTCATAATGCGAGGATCGTAAGAGCCTGGTTTCGTTCACACACTGACGTAAGGGTAATTCAGTGGCCCTCAAGATCGCCGGACCTCAACCCGATAGAAAATCTTTGGGGCCTTATGGTCCAACGATGGTCGCATCAAAATGAAAGAACCAAACAAGCTCTTATTAGTCACTGTAATTATATCTGGGAGGAAATGCGGGGAACCGATATTTGCTCGCGGCTTGTTGGTTCAATGAGGTCTCGTCTTTTAGAGGTTATAGAGGCCAACGGCGGTTACACCCGTTTCTAATTTTTAAAAATTTTCAATATCTTCTAAATATTACTATATATGCTATGTTTTTGTTTGTTATAAGTATTTTAAAATTGATTGTAGAAATTTAATAAAAGGATAAATCTATTTTTAGCTTGTTTTTTATTGATATTGTAATTACAAGTTTACAGAAATTGTAGGTTTGTGGACTCGCCTTGTGTCTTTACAATTTTATGTAACTTGTTGATTACAATTCTGAATTTGTAGATACAATTTTGTCATCAAAATCTACAGCCCCCCGCCGTTGATTTTACGACGTCATTGGTTCCATCAAGTTCAAACTAAGAACAGCTGTCACGTTACAAACAGTAATAGTCGTTATCAATAATCAGATAAAGACAGCAATAGAAGTTGTCAGATCGATCTGCAAGCGAAACTAATCTTTATCACCTATGAATCTGCAAGCGATATTCAACCTTAGGGTGGTACACCACTTTCTTGGCCGACTGTACAATGCCTAGGTAATACCTGCCCAGCCTTTATCATCAGATGTCTCATATATTTCCATATCTATAGGTGTGTACGAAACTTAGAGTGAAACAAAAAAAATATTTATGTGCTTTGGGGAGGCCTCCGTCGAGAGTACATTAAACCAACGAATTAGGAATGATATAGAACACGAACTCCGCTCAAAAATGGTTCCACGCAAAATACAATCAAGTAGGCGGGGTGAAAAAAATACAATCAAAGCGCCTCTCAGTCTGACGTGCGCTCAGTGACAGACGCCAGAATCGTTTTGATTAGTGAAAAATCCAAGAAAAGCTCGTTTCTGAGGGATAAAAATGACCTCCTGCGTAGTAAGGTGGTGTAAAAGACGGAAAGAAGGAAGTAAAATACTAACTGGGATAGCTTATCACTCGTAAGTAAAATAATTTCGTGTTTTATTTTCGTATAGACAACCACGAGTTGTCAGTATTATGCAACAGGTAGCCAGCCAGTTTTTAATACCTAACTATTATATATTTTATATTAAGTACAGAGTTTTATAAATTGGATGGATTGGTTTGCCTGTGTGTTTCTTATTTTAGTTTCCCCAAAAAAGAGATTCGACGACTACAGTCCACTTAGAAAAAAGAGAGGATGACTGGTTACCAACTAATACCAGTAGGGTTTGCTCCATACATTTTGGTAACGAAGACATATATTCGTCACGCACTGGCTATCGTATGCTAAAAAAATCAGCTGTAGGTACCTATTTGTACGGTTAGTACCGTTGCACAGCATTTCGTGAAAAATTCGGGTAAATCCTAGTATCTTAATTTAAGGATTGCTTAAGAATACAAAATTTAAATCACGTCTAATGTGTTTTATGTTATCAGTAGGTATTACACCACGTTGAAATAATGCAGGTCATTAAATCGGCACTCCGTATATGAGCTGATAAATAGAGCGAGCAAATATTTAGGAGATGTTTCTGTCCATTTTACTAAGCAACAAAGTTTCGGTAAGACCCTCTTTGAGGAGTGGCTAGATCGGCGTCACGGCGTCCTGACCTACCGCATGACGCAGGTCCTCACCGGACACGGAAGTTTCGGGAGGTACCTGTGTCTGATGGGAAAGGAAGAAACGCCTGGGTGTCACCACTGCGAGGGTCGCCCTGAGGACACAGTAGAGCACACGGTGCAGGACTGCCCAGCTTGGGCGGAGCACCGACGTGTCCTCACGGCGGCGATAGGCGGAGACCTCTCGCGCCCGGCATTGGTCGAGGCCATGCTGCGGGGCGAGAGGGAGTGGGAAGCGGTCGCCTCCTTCTGCGAAGCAGTCATGCTTCCGAAGGAGGAGGCGGGCCGTATGAGGGAGAGGACGGCGTCCTCCCTCCAGCCCAACCGCAGTGGTAGACGACGATCTCCGGCCACCGTAGGCGCGGGCATGCGGACAGCGAGTAAAGGGCAACTCGCTGTCCGACCATGGACCATGCCCGGGTCGACGGCGCGTTGTGTTCCACGCACGCCTCAAAGAGCGTCAGCAACATGACGAGGCCCTCCCTGTAGAGGGCCGAAGCCTGCCGGGGTCGTGGGACTTATCCCATTACCGTGACCCCGGTATGTAAAGGGTTATTGAAGGAACACCGTGGATTTTAGTCAGTAAAAGTCTGACAGTCCCTCCCACCCTGCCCGGGGTGGGAGGACATATTTGATAATTTTACCACGCTAAAAAAAAAAAGCAACAAAGTTTTGGTTTGAATACCTCGAGTACCCTTATATTTTGGCTCGTACTTTTTAAAAACCACCTTGTATATTAAATTTACTCTACTCACATATATATAAATATAGTTTCACAGCTTATAAGCCTAACACTCTTCTGATGGGGGTAAGCTAATGAATTCTTACCTTATTTATGTACTTTAGGAAATTAATAAATATGAAATTTGGTAGATCCTGAGGAAATAATGATTTCCATTTAAAATAGGTCTTAGGTAAGTAACAAAATAACTGTTTCGTTTCCAAAGGGTGTTGTCCAAATGCTTGAAATGGACAGAAACTGCGAATAGTCCTTAATTCTTTTTAAAACAAAATATGTATAATGAAATAATTTTCAAGTTTGTTTAAGTAGGATATAAAAATATGGAAATCATTCAAATATTTAACCTGATATCCGTTTAATTCATTCTTATTTATATTGGAGGTCAGTGTTTACTTGACATTGTAAGTGGCATTCAGCCAAACAGGAAACGTAAAATACACTTCTGGACACATCTATTGGCCCACCTTAGAGTTTAGGTTTCGATGGCCCCTACCGAAATATGATTGCTAGATTGAACAAAAACTGTTGATGCAGTTTTAAACCTGATACATTTTACCATCTTTTTCGATCGTATAGTTTTAAATTTGAATTCAGAATACCATACGACATGGACCTACGCCTAACAAGTCGGATATGCGCCTTGTTAAAGGCAATTAATTTTTGAATAAAAAACATGTTTTATCAAATAAAGGTTTAATTTAATAACGCGTGTTGCCTCCATGGGCATCTACCACAGCTCTCATACGATTAGGCATAGAGTTTATCAACCGCTCTATGAAATTTTGAGGGACCATCTCCCATTCCTCTTCTATGGCAGTTTTCAACTCCTGCATCGTCTGGGCAACTGGCTGACGACCCCTAACACGCCTTTTTAGCTCGTCCCACATGTGCTCAATGGGGTTCATGTCTGGGCTTCTGGCTGGCCAGTCCATAACTGTGATGTTCACATCCCGAAGATATTCCCTGACGATGCCGGCCGCATGGGCTCTTGCATTATCATGCATAAAAAGGAAATTTGGGCCCACATAGTCCGCGTATGGTATCACGTGAGGTTCTAAGCACTCACGAATGTATCTTTCAGCATTTAATGTTGGCAGCCGTGGTCCTGTAACAACCTCAAGTTGAGTTTTGCCGCTCGCGGATATACCGCCCCAGACAGTCCATGAGCCACCGCCATAAGCAACCCTCTCTTCAAAGCAGCATTGTGCGAAACGCTCTCCCTTACGCCGGTAGACCTTCTTCCTTCCATCATTGCCATGTAACACAATTTTAGACTCATCAGAAAAGAGTACACGGCTCCAATCTTGCTGTGTCCAATTTAAATGACTGCGTGCGAAATGAAGGCGCGCTGTTCGGTGGGCTCGCTTTAGTTTGGGCCCATTAGCTGGCTTGTGTGGTACCATATCGCGTTCTTTTAACCTTCTCCGAACAGTTCGAGCGCTCGCAGATACTCCGTGGAAGTCGCGAAGTTGGTTTTGTATCTCAATGGAGGTAAGGTGACGATTTCTCAAGCTGGTCGTCACGATGAATCGATCCTGCCTTTCAGTTGTGACCCGAGATCGTGGCCTTCCTTGGCGACGAACAAAGCCGCCAGTCTCTAGGTACCTCCGATAAACATTTCGGACCGCAGATCGACTTAAATTAAGTTGAGCACTCACGTTTCTTTGGCTGTGTCCGGCCTGAATAAGTGCCACAGCTTGGGCGGCGACTTCAGGTGAAGTATCCATAGATTATTGATAGAACCTCACCTTAATGTTAAGAATAAGTAATGTTTGTTGCAAAAGCAAAGATATCAATCACTTTTTCAAGAATTAAATCCAAGTAAACCAATAAAACCAAGTTTTCTTAGTATTCGATTGTTTGATATCAACAAACAGGCTCCAAATTGTCTTTTGTTTCTTTAAATTCTGTGTTCGAAATTCAAAAAAAGACTATTGAATGAAATTGTGAATGTGCCAGGTTCAAAACTGCATAAAAACTTTTTGCTCGACCTAATATAAAATTTTAGCTAGGACCAAACGAAACTGAAAATACAAGGTGGGCCAATAGATGTGTCCAGAAGTGTAATTCCTAAAGAATTAGTTTGCAGATTTAGTGCACAGTAATTATTAATTTAATATAATTCGACCTATGTGTACCATTAATCTAAAAAAATAATATATGCATGTCAATATTAATTAAAATCAAATATTTTTTTAATAGAAAACGTATCGTAGGCTGTATGAATCACATCTCCTTTGCCTTACCTACTGACAGACTGACAGTTTGACATTACTGCATTTTCGATTGTTTGTTTACTTGATTCTACAATAGCGCTTGCGAATTGAGTTACAGTTACAAGTTACAGTTTGGATTGCTTTTTTATGGTATAGCAACGACTATGGTAATTTTTCGAAGATTTTGATTTTAGACACGATACCCATTTTTAAACGGACTTAGGTTGAACCCGCCTAAACGACGACTTGGCATCCTTAACCCTAGACTTATTACGACCAATATTTCAGAAAAAGGTTTGTAACTGACTTCTACCTAGTTTTTTTGATAATTATTGAAATTGTAATGGGTTACCTACGATTTGTAGTAACATTTGGCGTATATTTCACTCTTTTTCATTTCAGTAAATTTTTTATATGGCCGACGGGCATTCCCTTTTATGAAGCTTTACACTTTTTGTAAACTTAATGTAAAGAGGTTTAATATTAATTTATAATATTTGAGTTCATAATAAATGACTGACTCCTACTGCATACTGCATAACACCATCCTCGCCACTCGATGTCACAAAACAATCCATCTCGTTCGCACTCGCTTGATTCGATATTTCAGTTTCACTCTAACATTATCTTACTAAATAAAATAGCGCCCCAAATGAATGAATTGACGGATCTATGCGCAGAAAATAAATTTAGTAAATTATTTTGTTTTGTTTGTGCGCGTGTTGCATTCGTATTATAAGTTCAGTGGTATGAGTTTGGAACCATGTTTTAGCGGGCTTCGTTAGAGAGTTTTATTTCTATATCATTCCTAATTCGTTGCATTAAACTACACACATCAAAAGTGTCTAGGGATCAAGCATTTTTATGCGGATTTCTTGAGATTGAGATGTGGCTTTGTAATAAATTTATGATTTTATAAATTTATATGGATCCTTTTTGGTGCATTTCATAATTTGAAACAGGAACTGTTAATCAAATTCGAGGTAAAAGATGAAAATCAGCTGCCAATATTTTCCCTATAAAAACATACAACGCATTGAAGACATTATTAGTGCTACTGTTTCCCTACTACTGATTAAAACCAACGTTATTATGGAGCGGCGACGTCATTTAAGCAGGGAAGAAATGCTCAGAGCCGTGGGAATGATAGAAGCTGGTTCCCGGCAACGTACTGTGGCTTTAGCTCTGAATACAAGTCAGAGTGTTATCAGTCGACTTTGGACACGTTACCGAAGCACTGGTACCGTGGCTGAGCGCCATGGAGGACGGTATCGCTGCACCACACGGAGACAAGACCGATACATTCAAATCTTAACTCGAAGAGCTCCAACAATAACCGCCATGATGTTAGCCGTGAGGCTTCATCACTCTTCAGGGAACTTAATTAGCGACCAAACAGTCAGAAACCGCTTGCATGAAGTGAACCTTCATTCCCGAAGACCGCTACGGGTACCACCTATAGCAATGCACAATCGTAGGATTCGATATCAATGGGCTCTTGAACACAGAAATTGGGCAGAAGAACAATGGCGTTTCGTGTGCTTTTCTGATGAGTCTCGTTTTGGTATGAGACCGGATACAAGACGTATACGACACTGGAGAACCCCTGGATGCCAACAGCGATTAAAATCCTGCCAGGAAGCCCATCCTTATAGTGGTGGAACCATCATGGTATGGGCGGGTATTTGGATCGGCGGAAGAACTGAGTTGATTTGGATCAGATGCAACCTCAACGCTCAAATTTATGCTGAGACGATTGTATCTGACGTCATCGTTCCTCTACAAGTGCAAATCGGTCCCTTATTTCAGTTAATGCATGATAATGCACGACCGCACACCGCAAGAGTTGTAAGACAGACTCTCGCCGCAGCTAACATCAATGTCCTGCTCTGGCCTGCTCAGTCGCCAGACTTGAACCCGATTGAGCATGCATGGGATATGCTACAGAGAAGAGCTCTGCCGAATATGGAGGGTATCCAGTCGCAAGAAGACCTTTTTTTGTTGTTGCAACGAACATGGGCGGCCATTCCACAGCGTGATTTGGATGAACTCATTTTGAGTATGCCAAACCGATGTTCTTGTGTTGTTAGTGTTCGCGGTAGAAACACGGATTATTAATTGTTTAAGTTACCCAATAAAATTTTAAAGAAAACTGTTATTTCAGTCTTTTTTTCGAACTTTAATGTTAGTGGTTCAAATGTCAAAATTCCCTTTATTAGGAAAATGGCAAATTTCTTTATTAATGCAAAGGTGACTTGGTTTATCGTTACTGTGACAAACGAAAACACTTTATTTGATGAATCCTTAAAGAAAATTTTAATTAATATCAATCAGGAGAAAAGTTATTGCAAAAATATATGTTGATCCCTAGACACTTTTGATGTGTGTACATTTATTTTTCTTATGTGTTGGTCTCTTAAGTTGGTCATCGAAAGGCTAATAATTATTATTGGATACCCTTACTCTAGGGCTTCCAATCCCGGAATACCGAGATCTCGGTATTGCGGGATCCCGAGTCATTTAATTAAAAAAAAAAATTTTTTTTTTTTAATTGACGCGGAAAGTAGACACTCGAATTATTTGCAAAGTTTTTATATGGCAATGCTATACTAATGTCAAACTCAATTTTCCAAAACAAGATGG
The DNA here is from genome assembly GCA_943138885.2 of Tholera decimalis. Classification (NCBI taxonomy): domain Eukaryota; kingdom Metazoa; phylum Arthropoda; class Insecta; order Lepidoptera; family Noctuidae; genus Tholera; species Tholera decimalis. The sequence continues at coordinate 620,135 of OW964557.2, read as the reverse complement.
CGTGTTGATGATGATTTGTTGTGATCTTGTTAATAGCGTTTATTCAGCGAAAAATGAACAAAACTATTAAAAGTGGAGTACGGGATATATTGTTTCGCATGATGTCTAAATATCAAGAAAAACAACAGGAGAAAGACGCCGAATTCAAACAAAAACAAGATTGTTTACGTGTGGTGTTCGATTTCATAAGTTAGTATGACGCTACTAAGTTGATACTTTGTCGTAATTCATAATTTATATTTATCTTTTAGCGAGGAAAAAAAATTATCTATTTTGATTCACATTCATTTTATAGAATGTTAAACATTATGGTTATTTAACATACCATTAAATATTGCATGGTTTTTAACATTTGTTTTTCTTTTATAGAAAATCTGGTGGATGTAGCTGGGGTTGATGAGATAGTGAAACCTATTGAAAAACTTCCGGATTTAGAGCAGAAAGGGATAAGAACCCAGAACCAGTACTTGGATGAAATAGCTTCAATCACTGGTAAGTTTTTACTAGGAGTACATAACTTTATTAAGATGTAATTGAATTCATGATTTGCAGAACCTAATCATTTTGTTTTACCATTCTTTACAGAAGTGAGCGTTACTACATTAAAAAGAATTAAAAAGGAAGGTGTGCGTAAAGGCCATATAAACCCACAGTGTCCAACTTAGATAGTTTCGACATAGATGCTATTCGTAACAAAATTAACGAATTTTATATCGTTAACCCTTTGACCGCCAACGACGCCTACAGGCGACAACAAAAAAAAGTGTCCAGACCGCCAACGACGCCTGTAGGCGACACCAATTTCGACCCTTATTTACAGGAAATAAAGTCAATGAATATTTTAACAGTTGTTTTTAATATCATCCCCATACTTCATTAAATTAAAGTAAATAAAATAAAAGCTTGTTCTTTGGCGTATAATACTGAAATTTAAATTTTTCCAAGACCATCTGTAAACTCGTAAAAATATAGGCCCACCAGACGCCATAGTCGCTTTATAGCGACACTAGTGATGAGGTTATAGTCGATATTCATTTACTAAGCTACATGATGCTTTGACTGCAATCAATACAAATACTAAAAATTAGTTATAATTCTGAACAATTTGCAAAATAAAAGCATTTTAACCAAAAATAAATGAAATTAAATAAATAAATGATGTAGGGTAGTGGAACCAAAAGATGAACGCCCCCCAGAAGATGAACAATTGTAAATAAAAGTAGAATTGTAACAATACTGATTGACTTTTATGAGTAGATTTTTTTTCTCGCTTAGAGCAACATTTTCACCGCCCGCCTCCATAAAAACGTCGGCAGTCACGCGTCAGGCGCGCTTGCGTTTAATAATTTTGTGTGTGATTCGCGCCAAAAATCATCATTGTATGGAAACCTACTTAAGGTAAGTACTCCGCAGATTTAAGCTAATCGTTAAGTTAAATTAAGAATTATTGACACAATCATTTTTTCTTTGCAAAGTAAAATCTTGATTAACTAAGTGACTAAAACGTAGTCATATATGTATTTATAAAATTTAACATATTTATAGCGTATAAAACACTGTTCAATAATGGTTTTAATATTTTTGACTTTAGCCAATAATTGAACACCGTTCATGTAATGGTAAAAAGTACATAGAATATTTAATAATCATTACCATTAACCTAGTGGATAAATATGATCTATGTATTGTTTAAAAATATCTGTTTATTTAATAAACTAAAAACCAAAAGTTGAACGGGTATTTTTATTTAAATTTTACAAGATTTATTGGTTTCAATATAGTATGAAATCAGTAGTGTTCACTTTTAGGATAAATTATCAAAAGTTGAACCAAAAATATCCTTATAATTTTATCGTTCAACTTTTAGTTTTCTTTCCTAAATTTTAACGAATGTACACCTAGAAAATACAAAATGAAATACTTGCATGCATGTAGACCGTTTTAAACAATTTAAGCGTGCATGATGCAGGTGCATGAGCTACTTATGTTCATATATTCAAACAAAGATGTAATCTATTACAGATGCGGTCTACACAGTCTGCGAAGGAAAGCAAGCAAATTTGATGACCTGACATTGACATATTTTGTTGAACCATCTACCGAAGATTTGGAAGAAGTATCGATGTCAGCTATAAGTATAACCAAGAGATTGCCATATCCTCGAACTGGGTGAAGTGGATGATTACTTTTGAAAATTGTGATCTCAATATGTACGAATTATTTTTATTATAGAGGTTTTCTTTTAAATTGATGTTATACTAGTTTTAAGTTAGAGTTGTAAAGGTACCTAGTACCTTTTTGAAAAGTTCTTCTACCTTCTTTCGTCAAGTATTTTCCTAATTTGTTACTAAGGTATAGAATACTATGTCATTTTAGACTACCTAATTATTTTATTAAATAAACAAGTTTTTCCTTTATTTTTTATTATATTCATTAAAAAGATACTAAAAATACACTAATAAATTAGGTACACAATTTCTACGCCTTCTCTTAAGTCATATCAAAATCTTAGTTCAACTAATTGGGGATCAGTGTTCAATTATAGGGGGAAAACCCATATTTTATTAATTCTTATTTTGTATAAAACTCATGAGATATTTTTTTTTTATTTTTCAAATAATCTTATAATTTTCGAGCATCAAAAATAAACAAAAAAACAACTTCAACTATTAAGATAATTTAATTACAAATATTCAAAGTTAGCGATTCGGCTTAATCGTTCATTTATTGGTACCTGCAATGTAAAATGAAAAGAAATTTATTTGTTGTCATTTTAGTTGTGCTTGTCACGTCACTAATTCGAAGCCATCTTTCATTGGAGCTAACGCTATTGTCGCTTTTGGACGTTTGTAGTGTGTTGACCGAACTTTTTTGAAAATGAGTTATTATACACACGAGGAGTTGTTATGTGTTTTACAGGGTGACGATGATGAATTTGTATTCGAATATGGCCCTGAATTTGATATAGATGTAAGTACAACCTCACAAGTAGGTACTACCCAAAAATACCGTTTTGGTAACTGAGTAGGTATGTTTATGATGTGTGTCTGTGGACTGTGGTACTAGAGATGTTATATTAGGGTCAAATCATATATATATTCAATATTCATAATATTGAATATATTAGTAATCTCATATTAGGATACCATACTTATTACTGGATATTAGTCAAATATTAGTTTAGCCAATATTAGCATTGATTCATATTAAGCGTGTTCTCGTGAATATAAATGTATATAAATTTATTTATTAAATAAATATTTATAGCGAAAATCAATAAATATTATGGATTATAATTTTATCGATATTTACTAATACCCGAGTTTAACCTCATCACTAGCTTACCGTGATAAAAAATGGCTTGGCGTACAGCGTGCACTTTCGCTGCGCGAACCGTGGCGGTCAAAGGGTTAAAAAACAAGTGTAAAACGAGACACACCAGAGCCAGTATATGAAGCTGATGAAATTCTGAAGCAGAATGGGCACGAGGTATTGCGACTTCCCCCTACCACTGTGATCTAAATGCCATTGAGTTAGTATGGAATTTGGCTAAACGTAAAGTGGCAAGTAAAAATATTGCTCTGCCTGCAGTGGAGTTACAGAAAGTTATAAAAGAGTCGTTTGAACATATAACTCCCGAGGAGTGAAAGAAAATGACTGATCATGTCATCCTTGTTGAAAATAAATATAAAGAAAGGGACAGAATTACAGAAAATAATTAAGAAAGTTTTATAATTAACGTAGGAAACAATGACTCCATTGACTCTAATGAAACTTTCCACATGGAAGTCTTACATTCAGATTTTGACTATAGTGAATAAATCAGAACTATTTTAGAATACAGTTGGTTTTTTTTTTTTAAATCGAATTAAGACACAATATCTAAACTATTACCTACCTAAAATACCTCTAGTAGTTTTATTCCGATGAAATAAAATAGATAATTCTAAAGTATCAAATAAGGTTATTCCAGGTATTTCATAGTAGTGTTGTGGTTGCTATGCTGATATTTTTTAAATTTGCCGCGCTTTTTCAGTCTCTACTTTCGTTTGCCAGACTCTAACTCATTGTTTTTTTGTGATAAATAAACGGTGTAATTTGATTGATCTCATACTAGTAGTAATACTTTAAAAAAATGTGGAGTTAGTAGATTAGTTCATTGTTTTATTTGCCTTATATAAATGTGAATATTTTCAATATGCGGGATCCCGCAAATACCGAAATCCCGCGGGATTGAAAATTCGTAGTCCCGCAAATACCGAGATTGAATTCAGGCTGCGGGATTGGAAGCCCTACCTTACTCCTTGACAAAAGACATCACTTAGTATATCAAACAGGTGGACTCTGCAATAGTAACTGAATTATTTGGAAGTTTCAACCATAGGTACATGGAACATACATCTATATGTATATAATAAAACAGTAAAAAAGTGTGTTTGTACATTTCATATTTTTACAAAAATTATAATAGAGACGGTTAAGAAACAGTAATAGAGGAAGAATTTAAAAAAAGTTTGTCTGTTTGTACATGCTGATCTCCGGACCTACTGGATGGATTTTAATGAAATTTGGTATTTAGATAGTTGACATTCTGGAATACCACATAGAGAATATATAAATAATAGGATATAAGATAGAAGAATAATAGGAATACTACTTTTTATCCCGGAATTCCCACAGGATCGGGATTTACGCGGGAATCCCTCCCATACGAACGAAGTTGGGGGCAGCAGTTAGTAATATGTATATTATAGTAATTTTAATTCATACCCCTGTTTCATTGCTTATTCTGCGTAGCGTCACACTGTAGTCCACTGCAGGCACTCCAAGGAACCAATCCAGTGTGAAGTTATCACTGCAATACAAATAATATACATTTTTTTTCCATACTTCTATACTAATATTTGTGTGGTAGAGCTTGTGGCTAAATAATAATAGCAGTATGGATCCACCTTCTGGGTTAAGCAACGCTTGACGAGGCTGGTCTCTGGATGGGTGACCGATTTTGACATATAAAGATTCCTCCATGCCTCGGAAAATTCTAATGGAATGGAATAGAATATTTATTTTGTAAATTGGTTATAAATAACACTTTTACACATCATTTTTTGTTTTAAGCTACTTGAGGCCAGTGTTTCCTAATTGCCTACTCTCAAAAAAATGTTTGTTGTCTTTTGAGGAAAGAAGCACGCCGATTTAAGCAGACCTGTTCAGACGAATGTAATGTGTAAATGTTATAAAGAGGTAAAGTTTGTAAGAAGTAAACTCTGGATCCTAAGAATTAATTTAAAAAATTCTTTAACCCTTAACCAGGCTATGGATTGAGCATTTCCCACATAGCTTTTTTAGGAGTTTTTACCAGGTTTTGGTTAAGAATCTGCCACAATCTGTCAAAAATGCCAACATAGAAATATTACATTACGGTAAAACAAAAAAAAAGTGGAACGGAACGCAAATGTCACTTTTGCAGCCATTTCTTCTGTGGTAGGCCGCTGAACAAACATTTTTGTGACAAGTGCACCGTATTTTTAATTATTATGGCGAATCGGAGAAAGGTAAGTCGTACGATTTTTTGATATGTTGTAGAATTTGAGTTATTCTAGTGATTTGTGCATAAACTATAGGTAAATCCTTCTAAAATATCATGATATAACGAAATAAAACATGTGGGGAACCATATGACCTAAGCCTGTAAAAGCCTAATTATTGCGGGAGTTATATGTCCATTGCCCGGTGAATTGAATTTTTTATTTTATACCTAGGTTTTTGCCGCGGGTTTTATTTAGGATTTACTCACGGTCATTTATCAAAATATAAAATGTGGGTAGTGGTAAACTTTTGTCGTCATTATTTGTCAGTCTAGTGTATTTTTTGTTATTCAGGTAATAAGCGATTAACAGCTCGAAAATATGATAAATGAAATGTTTTCATCAAAGGAAGAAAATGATGAAGATGAAGACCCATATTTAGATTATGTCCCAAAACCATTTTACGCAAGATTGAATGAAATTCAAGGTTCATCAAACCGACAGTTATTACAAATATTAGACCGTGATGCACATCAAGCTTATGAAGAGTCACATTATGAGGAAATTCCACCTTGTATTACATTGCTTCCAACATCCCGTGACTTGGCTAAAATGCTTACTCTTTCTGTTGACGAAGAAAATCAAAATTCAGAAATTCTTAATTAGTTCATTGAATATTTCTGGATTTTGATTTTTGTGCCCTTTTTTCTTTCTTTCCTTTTTAATTGTTTCTTTTTTCTTGTATTGTAACAAAAATCCAAGAAAGAATAAAAAACTTTTTAGTTAATTCTCAATCCTTTTTAGTTGTTTATTGTGTATTTATGTTTTTTTTTTAATAAAAAATAAGTGCTTAAATTACATTTTTCATTTGAACAACAAACAGTATTAATGCTATCAAAATGACATTCGTTTTTATTTTATATATAGTTATAAAAGCCATTGTCTAGACAGGCAATGGGATTATGTTTTCCCACATGCATTTTTTCAGGTTTTCAGCTAATTTTCTAAATATAACTGAAAAAATCTCATATCGAATGTTATCACTCATCTAAATCTACGAAAAAATCATTATTACTGCAGGATTTGTCCAAGGCCTGGTAAAGGGTTAACAAATAGAAAGCTACATTACTTCAAAGTAATATTTTTTGCTAAAAAACCTTTAGTACAAGCTAGTATTCTATAAAAATAAACTCATTTCTATCCTTGAATACCATAAGGTAATATACCATAAAAATATCAAATGAGACTCACTCATGGTTTACGAAGTTGTAGTGTGGGGCCGTATTGTTGTACATCTCTCTGGTGACATTGTTGTTGATTAGGTAGTAATAGTCATGTGGCGAGTAACTTCTGTGTTCACCATTCAATGTGGTCTTCAGTAGATAGCAGCTACTGAATATCAAGTCAAAGTCCATCGTGTAGCATACCTGCACAAAAAAGATGACAACATTTGGAGTTCCTCAGCTTGTGCAACAATACATACCACATGAATTAAATTAAATTAAAATAAAACAAACTAATTCTTACTACAATCACACATCATCACTTACCATCATGCGCGTGCACAGGATTATGACAGGGTATGCGGCGGTGTAATCGGTCCCAAAAACTTTTTCTTTTATAGATTTTTAGCAAAGCCACAGCCACGCATCACCACCATGCTACGATGCGTGGCTGTGGCTATGCTAAAAATCTATAAAAGGCAAAGTTTTTGTGACCGATTACTCCACCGCATACCCTGTCATAATCCTGTGCACGCCCCTGCTTACCATCAGGTGAGATGGTGGTCAAACGCAAGCCTATTATCAATAAAAAAAAAACAATATGACTTAAGATCTATTAGATAAGGAAAATCTGTATATTATGCATAATATATGGATTTATCTCTGTTTTTTAGGGTTCCGTAGCCGAATGGCAAAAAACGGAACCCTTATAGTTTCGACATGTCTGTCAGTCTGTATGTCCATCCGTCCGTATGTCACAGCCATTTTATTCCGAAACTATTAGATCTATACATGTAAAACTTGGTAGATACATGTATTCTGTGAACCGCTTTCCAATTTTAAGAGAAAATTTAAAAAACATTTAAAATAAAGGGGGCTCCCCATACATGGAACTGAAACTGAAACTGGAATATTTTTTTTCAGTAAACCTATATGTGTGTGGTATCTATAGACAGGTCTTTAAAAATGACATTAAGGTTTCTAAAATGACTTTTTCATAAATTTAATCATTTAAAAGATATACGCTTCCAAAGTGGTAAAATGTGTGTGACTTCTATAATAATGAAGTGAAAAATCTAAAAAAACCATATGTTGTAGATCTTAATGTAAACTTTCAACCAAAATTGGTTTGAACGAGATCGAGTCGGCAGTTTTTGAGATAGAGTATATTTTCTAAAACCGCAAATATAACTTTCTAATTCATACAAATACTATGAAAAACAAAGTTATTTGGCGTAGTTGTAAAAATTGTATATAAGCTAGTTTTAAGAAATTTTTAAGTTTTTTTTTTTTCAATTAAATATATTAAGTAGATTATATTTATTATAGTTACCACGGAACCCTTCATGGGCAAGTCCGACTCGCATTTGGCCAATTTTTGTTTCTTAAAATTACACTTGATGAAAAAGAAAATGGACTTATAAATAGCATATGAAATTCCCGAATCTTTTGGTATTCTATTTCACAAATTGAAAAAAAAATCCTTAAAGAATTTGATTTCTCTGACCTGAGAAGAATGTTGTGTCTGGTTTAGTAAGAAAAGAGCACTATATTACGTGTAATTTAAACATCTACTAAGACAACCCACTGACCAGTATCTTATATAAAAATATATAGATGGTCAATGTACATCAGTTTTAGAGGAAATATTATAGTTATAGGAAACTTTGAGAGGTCTAATTTATCAATCTATTATATTATCATACATTGGGCTTGTGTGATCACAGGGTATTGGCTAATCCTTGACAAAACCTGATCCTATTGAGTATAAGCAAATAAACTATATGTATACATGAATATTTACATACTAGTAGGCAAACATTGACCTACTTCAATTTTACTTACATGACTACAGTTAGCTAGGCCTGAAACATTTACTTTGTTGCTGGAGTGCTGGCGACCAGGTTTTATTACCCAGCGACGGAATTTTTTACGAAATTCCGGATCACACACTTTAGTGTTATCGTTGTACGTCAAATCCATCGTCAGATATGTCCGATCGGGTTTGTTGAACGTACATAGTTCTGCAGTGTACCGACCCTGCACCCCATCCAACGACGGAGTGAACGTGGAGTACGACACATCAGGGTCTATCGTGGAATCATTACATCTGTATTTCACTCCGACTGATTCGGCGCTAGATTGGCACAACAAACACACTAAAAATGCAGCGAGACATAACATCGCGATCACTTCTTGCTAAATTATGTAAATAACTCCGTGAACAAACAATTTGTTCTGGACACTACTTTATTTTAGCAGACGAGTTTACAACGCGTCAGACACTTTATCACTAACTTTAATAAGAACTAGGTAATTAAATGATAAATATCAAAAACAGTAAACAAGCACATCAAGAAACAGCTACATCGCCATTTTATTCAGAGTTTTTTTTTTTTCGCCTTTTTGGCAACTGAGCCGGTGTCGACTATTCTGCCAGTGTCATGTTATGACGGCTGACGGCAGCGAGGGTAGGCCGTCGATTTTATTTTAACTTCACTTCACTTCATCTTGCTTGACAAGTTGACAGCCGGACAGTGTTAGTCTGTGGACAGTGTTGACCTTGGTTGACATCAAGGAACTTGTACCTAGTAGAAGATCCTTGGTTGACATTTGAAAGTTTGACGATGTAGGGCACAGATAACTTTAAACAATGACTAAAGAAACTCTATGGACTTGATATACCTACAAAATAAACGTGCCATACCTACAATAACTGGTATTTCAAAATGGCGGATTGAACTAGTGACGCTACTCAAGAATCAAAAGAATTTTATCGATATATTTAAAATATCTACTTACCACCTACGTCGACGACGACGACGTTTACTGATTTCTCTTAAGATTGAGTAATAAAATTGTAACTTTCGTCTTTTTGGATTACGTATTTTAAAAGGATTCGAACTTTTCGATGAAAGCTGGTTTTTTTTCAAAATCGCAGTTTGCTCCATACAAACACACTTTTACGCTTCGGCGTACCATGTTACTGGACATTTTTTGTTCGTCTGTGAGTCCTCTCCCCATAAATATCAATTTCATCGTGCCCCGCAATTTCGAAAAAACATCAATATGTTGGCGGGTCACATCGGTTCTATTCCCTTTACGTGCAGCTGTAAATCCTATATACATACTATGCTTACCTATGGCATAATCGATTAGCTGTCAACATTTATTTTTATTTTATTTATTTATTTATTTTCGCATTTTATCTGTGAAATTGGTTGTTGCCCTGCACTGGTTGATGGTGATCACCGGGGTGATTTTGGTTAGGTACGAATCTCACACTCCCTGTTCTTTTCCCCAAAGGTTCAGGTGCCTTTTGAAGGTACCCCCCCGATAACAAAAAAAAAGATATCCCAGTGCAGAGTAAAAGCCTCCCTCCCCTCGCCTTTTTCCAAACAATCGTATCTGCTGTTAGAGCATCCAACCAGGAAATTAAAAAGCAAAATACACGGAATGCAATAAACTAAGTTGGTATCCATTGATTATTTCTTAGCTATCTATTCGGATTGCTCATGACCATGAGTACATTTACATCTATTCTATGCTCAAGTACCTAAACCTTGCTGCAACGAGATATAAGACTGGGCTAGTTATTTTGCATACCCTGCTGGCCTTCTACCGTATGTAGATTTTAACTTTCAACAGTTTAGTAGTAAAAATGCTGGAGTGCTTAGGTAACGGCCTTGTCATCATAAAACAACTAAACCCGCCCTTAGGCTTCTGAATGGCTTCACTCAAAATGTTTTCCATCACCGTCTTACAGATTTCGGGCGGTTTATGGGAATTTATGTAACACAAAAAACCCAATAACACTTCAGCCGACCTGGGAATCGAACCCAGAACCTCATGCTCAGCAGTTGAGCTTGCAACCACTAGACCAACGAGGCTTTCTTGTAAAGGTGAACGGATTGTTGCTAGGTGGTATTATAGTTTGAAAATAATAAAAAAAAACGCAAGATTATGATTAAATTATCTCTTTATAAAGCACTCACAATTTACATTTTTAATATTTTCTACAAAACTAAAACTAAAATATATAAAAAAAAAACACTTAAAACTATAAAAATGGCAGTTCACGAGTATCGGGAGCGAGATCCAAGCTACTAGTGGTTAACTCCCCAGAAAAAAAACCTCATCGCAATAAGAGCTGTTTCGAGTACTGCCTTCTGTATCAAGCCCTTTATCCAGCCATGCAACGCCAGCTTCGACAGATGGTCGACGAAGTTTTTCGCTATCAGCCCATTGCCGAATACGATAATGACAGTCGATTGCACATTCCACATATCAACAACCTCATAGAGTAAGTCGAGACACTTTATATGTTTCTCTTTCTCAGCTTTCACAAGGTTCTCGTCATGTGGGATGGTAACATCGATTATTATTGTGTGGCGCACTAATTTACATTTTTCTCAAAAAAAATTAATAATCTGGATTGTGTGAGCCTGGAACAAATAAAAATAATATATTTAAAATTAAAAGCTTATCAATTTATATTTAAGAGATACCTATGCATTGAGAATTAGGTGTTGTAACGATACACATCATACCGGTATATATGTAACTCCATGTTTCGAGACGACTCCAGCACAGGATCCAGATTTATTTTCATTATCAGGCAAATGAAGAGTCTAAAAAATAATAAACATGTGAGTGAACAAATACCTCTAATAATAATATAGTAAACTACTTTTTTTATGAAAAACAACTGTTCTAAATGTTGATTTATTTAACTTAGTTTTACTTAAGTAAATTTAATAAATAAATAGGTTTAATTCGATTCATAAAATTTTATTTAATTAAATTGGGTGTTAAAAATTTTAAATCTTTTATCATGTTGGCCATTAATTACTATGGTTTATTCAGTAGGTAAGCCTGAAGAGAGATTTTTTAATTTGTGATTTAATAAAATACGAATATTGTCGATTATTGCAATAAAAAATCCTGGAATGCTTACCAGTGCACCTGGGGTAGAGGAAGTACTCGGGGCAGGGAAGATAATTTTGTGCTCCAGTGGCATGTCTCCAATTGTTACACTTGCAACCTCATTTTGATCTCTGTCAGTCAATATCCCCGAAACACTTTTTCTGGTCAAAGCCTGCAACAAGTATGTGGTTGATACATATAAGTAATTAACTTCTGAACTACAGATGTAGGTACACTTCTGGACACATCTATTGGCCCACCTTGTATTTTCAGTTTCGTTTGGTCCTAGCTAAAATTTTATATTAGGTCGAGCAAAAAGTTTTTATGCAGTTTTGAACCTGGCACATTCACAATTTCATTCAATAGTCTTTTTTTGAATTTCGAACACAGAATTTAAAGAAACAAAAGACAATTTGGAGCCTGTTTGTTGATATCAAACAATCGAATACTAAGAAAACTTGGTTTTATTGGTTTACTTGGATTTAATTCTTGAAAAAGTGATTGATATCTTTGCTTTTGCAACAAACATTACTTATTCTTAACATTAAGGTGAGGTTCTATCAATAATCTATGGATACTTCACCTGAAGTCGCCGCCCAAGCTGTGGCACTTATTCAGGCCGGACACAGCCAAAGAAACGTGAGTGCTCAACTTAATTTAAGTCGATCTGCGGTCCGAAATGTTTATCGGAGGTACCTAGAGACTGGCGGCTTTGTTCGTCGCCAAGGAAGGCCACGATCTCGGGTCACAACTGAAAGGCAGGATCGATTCATCGTGACGACCAGCTTGAGAAATCGTCACCTTACCTCCATTGAGATACAAAACCAACTTCGCGACTTCCACGGAGTATCTGTGAGCGCTCGAACTGTTCGGAGAAGGTTAAAAGTACGCGATATGGTACCACACAAGCCAGCTAATGGGCCCAAACTAAAGCGAGCCCACCGAACAGCGCGCCTTCATTTCGCACGCAGTCATTTAAATTGGACACAGCAAGATTGGAGCCGTGTACTCTTTTCTGATGAGTCTAAAATTGTGTTACATGGCAATGATGGAAGGAAGAAGGTCTACCGGCGTAAGGGAGAGCGTTTCGCACAATGCTGCTTTGAAGAGAGGGTTGCTTATGGCGGTGGCTCATGGACTGTCTGGGGCGGTATATCCGCGAGCGGCAAAACTCAACTTGAGGTTGTTACAGGACCACGGCTGCCAACATTAAATGCTGAAAGATACATTCGTGAGTGCTTAGAACCTCACGTGATACCATACGCGGACTATGTGGGCCCAAATTTCCTTTTTATGCATGATAATGCAAGAGCCCATGCGGCCGGCATCGTCAGGGAATATCTTCGGGATGTGAACATCACAGTTATGGACTGGCCAGCCAGAAGCCCAGACATGAACCCCATTGAGCACATGTGGGACGAGCTAAAAAGGCGTGTTAGGGCTCGTCAGCCAGTTGCCCAGACGATGCAGGAGTTGAAAACTGCCATAGAAGAGGAATGGGAGATGATCCCTCAAAATTTCATAGAGCGGTTGATAAACTCTATGCCTAATCGTATGAGAGCTGTGGTAGATGCCCATGGAGGCAACACGCGTTATTAAATTAAACCTTTATTTGATAAAACATGTTTTTTATTCAAAAATTAATTGCCTTTAACAAGGCGCATATCCGACTTGTTAGGCGTAGGTCCATGTCGTATGGTATTCTGAATTCAAATTTAAAACTATACGATCGAAAAAGATGGTAAAATGTATCAGGTTTAAAACTGCATCAACAGTTTTTGTTCAATCTAGCAATCATATTTCGGTAGGGGCCATCGAAACCTAAACTCTAATGTGGGCCAATAGATGTGTCCAGAAGTGTACTACATGAATAAATGGCACTTCATTTCAAAATTGTATAAATTTGAAACAATTGAATAAATACTTTATACGAACATTATTATATGAATGTTAACATTAACTGCCATATATTAAATAAATAATATTAAAATATTGCCTATCTGACTTCCACAACCCAGTAGCTGGGTAACACTCCAAACCCCAGGCTACTACTGAGAAATTTCTTACAGGTCACCAGGCACGTGCCTCCAAATCAATGGCGTTTCAGAAACTTGAATCTGCGACACTCAGTTCGCAACAAAGATCCAAAGAGTGGACGGACGTCTTCAACCAACACAAAACAATTTGACTGTCCGTCCAGGCGTAAGAAGCCCGAATGACAACAGTTCCACCCAAGGTGCGCGCAACGTGGCTTAAGAGACGCACAAGAAGCACCACAGGAAGTGCAGATATAAATTGGAGCCAGTCTTCCGACAGGGTTTTCCGAAGTGGCTCGTCCCAACAAGTTCAGTTATAACAAGGGCAGGAGCACTAATTTTAGGGTAAAGACAACTCACAAGGGTGAGTTCAAACCAGGTCCTTCCCTCAACAGTGGTGACAGCCGTTTCGCCAATTCCCAAAATCTTGCCTGAAAAATCGTTCACCTTCAGGCCAACCTGTCCCGCTAACCAAGACGACACAAGGCAACCCTGGGCTCCCGTGTCCAAAATGGCACAGACCACAATCGAGTCACCCAAGGGTCCCCAGACCTTGACCGAGGCCGTTGGCAACACAACCGTCTTGATCGGGGGGGGGGTCCTTTAGCGGGGCAGGCGACAATTTCTTAGCGATGCCTGGGCGGCGACCGATCGCCGCATCCAGGCTGCCTTCGTTCACGACGAGGCCAACAATCAAAATATTCGTCCGCGCGGTGTCCCGAGCCGCTCGCCATCACTGGAGGGGCACATCCCATCGAATGCCCGAATGGCGGAGGGCGCGACTCCAAACGGGGACGTTCCGCCAAAGGAGGGGAAAGGCAGCGGCGCCGACCCGGCTACTGCTGCCTAGCAGCCAATGCGCGTTCTCCCTGACGAGGGGAGACCAAATGGCGCTCGCGGGGCTCCCGTTCAACTTGCGCGGGGGGTGGAGTGCGGCGTACAGAATTGTGGGCCTCAGCCCGGTGCTCGTCTCCGGGGTACCCCCCCCTGCGCGAACCCTCCTCAGAAGATGGTCTGCTGGAGCGGTTCGCGTTGGCGCACAAAATCTCCAAGTGGGACCCCTTACAAATTCTACACGGGCGGGGGTCGGGGCAGTCCCGATGAAAGTGGGCCCCCATGCACGAGAAGCCCAAACGGCGTGCGTTGACAATGCGGCGGCGGGCACTTACGTGCAAATTCAAAAAAGCCGGGCAACGCGCCATGACATGCCCCGTGGCCTTGCAAAAGTCGCAATGATGATGACTCCGGGCGCCAGCAAAACGGGGGGCGGGGCGAACATCAACAGGCCCCCTAGCCCGAGGACTCCGGGCGCCAGCAAAACGGGGGGCGGGGCGATCATCAACAGGCCCCCTAGTCCGAGGACTCCGGGCGCCAGCAAAACGGGAGGCGGGGTGTACATCAACAGGCCCCCTAGCCCGAGGACTCCGGGCGCCAGCAAAACGGGGGGCGGGGCGATCATCAACAGGCCCCCTAGCCCGAGGACTCCGGGCGCCAGCAAAACGGGGGGCGGGGCGAACATCAACAGGCCCCCGAGCCCTAGTCCGTCCCTGGTCTCTAGGCCGAGAAGGTAGCGCGGGTGACCCCGTGGCGCCACGAGTGTTATCCAAAAACCGACACTCGTCTTCCAAAAACTTGAGGAGGTCGTCAAAGGGGGGAAGATGGGTGGCACTATCCCCACCATACTTCTGCTCAAAACGTGACCTCAGCTCCGCGGGGAGCAACTGCAGCACTATGTGCACCAACAAGTAGGACCAATGTTCTACCGGTAACTCCAAGCGTCTCAAGGCGTTGGTCGCTGAGACCAATGGGTTCAGCAAGTCAGTACGCAACGTCGACGTGCTGGTAATGGCCGGTAGCTCCAAAATCTGGCCGATGTGCACATCAGCCAGGCAGCGCTTATTCTGATACCGTCTGGAGAGAAGCTCCAGAGCGGTAGGGTAGGAGGAGTCCGTGACCGGCAAGTGCTGCACCAAGGCTCTGGCTTCGCCCTCCAGGACAGACAATAAGTAGGCCAACTTCTGGGCAGGTCCGAGGTCCGAGCGTGCATCCACAAGACTTTCAAAAATATTTAGGAAGCCCAGCCAGTGGTCCAAGCGACCGTCAAAATGTGGCAGCTCCAGGGTGGGCAGCCTACCCAATAGTCCAGGGCCTGCAACAACGGGGGTCTGCGGCTTGGCCGCATCAGGCACCCGGCTCTTCAAAATTTCCCGGGCTCGTAGACTTATGACATCCCCCAGGTGGACAATCTGGTCATAGTCACCCAAAATCTTATCGCGGGCTGCCTGGTCCATCACCCCCAAATCCACGTCCATGATGAACTCGCAGAAGCGTGTGAGCGCAGCATCAGCTGCCTTGATCCTCTCATTCAAGCGCCCGTACCGAGCAAGGGCGTGTAGATTTGGAAGAGCTCACTTCCAAATCTACACGCTCAACCGTTGCAGCTGCCGATGTGAACCATCTCAACTGTGAGGTCAATCCGGCAGCAGCCTCCCTGACTGCCCTTAATGAGGCCATTGCAACAATCAAATATTAATACAACAGGCTAAAATTAACTAAACAAACAACAATGACTGGTCAGCCGACCAAATAATTTCACCAAAATAACAACTTAAATTCAATTATTTCAAGTCCAAATCCGACCCTGTACCCATTCCAAGTATGAATCTAGCTTGGTACAGATGGCTAGTTACAAAATAAATAACAATTCAATGTATATACTATGCTGGATCAACACCAAATAAATACAACAATTGAAGTACAATATTGAGCGGACAATCTCT
Organism: Tholera decimalis; assembly: GCA_943138885.2. Taxonomy (NCBI): domain Eukaryota; kingdom Metazoa; phylum Arthropoda; class Insecta; order Lepidoptera; family Noctuidae; genus Tholera; species Tholera decimalis. The sequence goes on along the minus strand of OW964557.2, from coordinate 603,642 downwards.
AACAACAATCAAATAAATGCAATAAGTCAATCGACACCATTCAAGTCTTGTTATGTTAGACTATGTGTGATTATTATTTAGATAACCTTTTAAATTCAGATCAGTGACATTCAATTATTAATTGCAACAAATATACCAAACAACTTTTCAACAAATATACCAAATTATGTACCAAACACAACCTAATAATTCCTAATTTCACAAACAATCTTACTTGTCAGTGCAATACCAAGGGGCTAGCACTACAAATTACAGTACAAACTACAAGTACAGCCCGGCTGACAAAGCAATATATTCAAACTTATTAAGTTATAAGTTGTGTTAAGTAATTAAACTCAAGTTATTTTCAAAACTTCCAATTTACTATGTGGATTTATTTTAATGTAAAAACCACGCTCTGCTTCCAAAATTGTTCGAGACTACAATAAAGCCAGTGCAACGATACTGGTGTGTCCGAACTTGTCCACGGTTCGTGGAGCCCAAAACGTTGCTTACAACAATAGTACTTACACAACAGCCTCTGAGGCTTTATCTATAAATAGTTAATACCACCTACCTTCTGTGCTGGGTACGCCAAACTTCGACCTTCCTAGGCCACGCCCAAGTGTGGTATGTATGTAAATATGAAGTGAGTAATTGAAAGTGTGATGTAAGTCAAGTGTTCTGAACGGTCACAAGGCGCCGGTCTCCAGATGGCACGGTCCAGACAGCATCACAGCACAAACTTATTTCCAACAACTCCGCGTGCCATGCGGTGGCGACAAACCGGCGAATGTTATTCCAAAAATATCCCAGGGCTTACGTCAATTCGGGATTACAACTTTAAACAATAGTTAATCGCGACCCAATTATCGGTTGCAACCGGCGATTCCATACGATATTTTCCCAATTACAATTAACTCAACAGGTCCCAAGGCGGACATTTTTTCAACAACGGAAGCAAAATCTATCTGTCAAGTCAGTTATGTCAAGATCAAATTTCTTTATGTCAAAAAAGGTACGTTCGGAAACACATCGGACCGAACAGACACCTATCTCACTACATAAAAATTATTGATACAAAACCTGTATCGCGCAAGCAGAGTTTACCGCACAACTAACCTGCATTATAAATCAACCAATAACAAACATCGGGCACAGCGTTGCCAAACCTACTGTTTTAACAGTAGATTTACTGTTTTTACCGTGACATCCCTGTTTTCTGTTTAAGTACCAATTTCTACTGTTTTTATTATTATACCTATTCAAGTCAACTCATAACATGTCAGACAAAAATAATGTCAAAAATCAGTAATAATATTGACAATATTTTGTTTGACTTGACCCTAGTAAAACAGAAATAAAGGAATGCATACATTTAATGCAACTGAAAAACATGTGAAGAAATTCAATAACAATATGTATGATTTTCAACCGACGACCAAAAGAGGAGGTTATCAATTCGACGCGTATATTTTTTTTTTATGTATGATCACCGATTACTCGAAGACGGCTGAACTGATTTGGAAAATTCTCTTTTTGTTTGAAAGGGTATACTTTGAAATTGGGCCTATTGTCACCAGGTCAGGATCTGATGATGGGATCCTGGAGAAATCGAGGGAACTCTTCAAATATTATAGCTACACCTATGGCATTTTGGGTATTTCTTATAGTAACTTGTGCAGTTGCTCTCAAAAAATACCATTTGGGGAAGTTGAACTGATGATGAAGACCACAGATGGCCGCCGAACCTACTCAATAATAAGTATTTCGTGGATTGCGATTCGAATACTTGAATATGGATGTTAAGCACTGTATGTTGGTCACAATGCATATGGTGATGTAGAGCTGATGGTGAAATACCAGGAGAACTCCTCAAAAATTAACGGCCCAGCATTGGGAAAAGCAATATTTTGTAAAAGGTTATAAGTAAATGACAATTAGGCTCTTGTAACTAGGTAAATTAAAAATCGACCAACTAAAAAGAGTGAAATAAAAACTTTTACCAAAAAATTTAACCGACTCCCAAAAACACTGCAAAGTGAAAAATAACTTTAATTTCGGAAGTCGGTGCCAAAAACGAAAATACAAAACTAAAGACACCGACTACCGAGGTTGGCAACACTGATCGGGCAGGCAAAAACACCTGTCTGGTCTGGACCAGTGTTGCCGTTTTAGTGACTTAGTCGCTAGATCTAGCGGTTTTTGGATGTGCTTAGCGACTTTTTTTTTCGATCTAGCGACTTTTTGTATACAAAGCTTTCCTTACAAAAATCACTAAAACCATTAAAAACCAAGTACTTCTACAGTGGAACAATCAAATTCTGCTGCTTCAGCGCCATAGGAACCGTATCTTCGTACTGTACTAGATGAAACGTTTCCGAACGCTGACTTATAATCGGTCAAATAGGACAAATAGCTCTTTTCGAACTAGTACAGATGTATATTCTAAACCGCGCGATCGTAATGTGCGAACGAGAAATGAAACTAAGTCACTGATTGTTTGACAGAAACGTTATATGAATTCATTCGATGTCTGTGACTGAACGAGAACGGGAGAGAATAGCCGATGAATGACGATGCTACCCGAACCCTACCGACTGAACTCGCAAGAATGAGATAAGATGCGTGTTATTTCAATTGCATAATGTCTAATTTAGCTTATTACCCGAACACGCGAGACATTTCTAGTGACCGCTGACTGCTGAAAGCGGTGACCGAATAGAGCTATTAGAACTAATAAAATTAAATAGTTCACTGTCCGAAATGAACTAGTACGGAGCAATCTCAAAAATGACCGAGCATGCACAAGACTAGCCATTAGAAGTTGTCGAAATCGAAAATGACGCAATAGATAACGAAATTTTGCTTGTTTAATTAAACCTGGGGATTTCATTATTATGATTAAATGCTTGATTATAGAAATTTGGTTTTATTTACACAGTATTTTGTTACCATGGAATATTTTGAATTATTTAGCGACTTCTAGCGGATTTTTTAATAATTTTTTTTTTTCATAATTTAGCGACTTTTGCATCGACGTCTGGGTACTTTTTTTATTCCTAAACGGCAACACTGGTCTGGACTGGTCGGTCCGGTCTGCTTCCCATTAAGCCGGCTCTACACGTTGGCCAACACAGTGGCGAATGTAGTGGCCAGTGCCTATTGGCTAACGTGTAGAGGGGGTGTTTGTGCATCTTGGGTTGTATTGGAACGATGGCCGACGAGTTGGCGCGAGATCCGTGTGGTGTCGGTTTTTTTGCAAAAGATCAAAGGGTTGTTGGCCGAGTATTGGCCACCGCATCCACACGTTGGCTGCGCGTTTAGTTTGCTACGAGTAAAACATAGTGTATTACATACTCTTTGGCTACGAGCTCCCAGAGCGATCGCACGCACCTGATTCAAATTTTTAACCGACTTCAAAAAAAGAAAGAGGTTCTCAGTTCGTCTTGAACTTCTTTTAAATGTATGTTACCTCATAACTCGAAGTCGGCTGGACCGATTTAGAAAATTCTCTTTTCGTTTGAAAGGGTATACTTTCTAGTTGATCCCATTGTTATGAAATCAGGATCTGATGATGGGATCCTGGAGTAATCGAAGGAAGTCTTCAAATATTATAGGTACACCTATAGCGTTTTGAGTATTTCTTATAGTATCTTGTGCAGTTGCTCTCGAAAAGAACCATTTGGGGAAGTGGAACTCATGATTGATGATGAATGATGAAGACCACAGATGACCACAGAAACTACTCAATAAGACGTATTTCGTGGATAGCGATTCGATTACTTGAATATGGATGTTAAGTACTTTATGCTCGTCACAATGCATATGGTGATGTAGAGCTGATGGTGAAGTATTAGGAGAACTCCTCAAAAATTAACGGCTCTGCATCGGGAAAAGCAGTATTTTGTAAAAGTGGATGAGTAGTTGATATTTTGGCTTTTGTAACTAGATAAATTACAAACCGACCCACTAAAAAGCGTGAAAAAAACTTAAAAAAAAAGAATAAAACCGACTTCTATATGAAAACACTACAAAGGCAAAAATAACTTTAATTTCGGAAGGCGGTGTGAATAAAAGAAAATACAAAACCAATAACACCGACTACCGAAATTAAAGTTATTTTTGGCTTTGTAGTGTTTTGATATGGAAGTCGGTTTTATTTTGTGCAAAAAAGTTTTTCTAGAACAAGTACTTCTATAAAAGAGCATTAAGAGTAAATGCTTTTAAATCATTTTGCCAACTAACACGAAGAAAGCCGAATCAGAAAATGTATCTGCTATCATCCCTAATATTGCAACTAATAATATAAACGCAAAAGTAATTCTGACTGTGAGTCTTTTATGCTTGCACCTCTAAACCAGTTAAACGATATTGATGAAATTTGGTACAGAGATACATTAGGCCTTGGAAAAGGACATCGGCTTAATTTTTATCTCTAAAATATAATATGTTCACTCGGTCGAAGCTTTTATAACTAGATAAATTACAAACCGACCCACTAAAAAGCGTGAAAAAAAATCTAACAAAAAGTAAAACCGACTTCCATATCAAAACACTACAAAGGCAAAAATAACTTTAATTTCGGAAGGAGGTGTCAAAAGAAAAAGAAAATACAAAACCAATAACACCGACTACATGTCAACACCAGGCTACTGCAACTTCAAGGCGAAAAAAATTGTATAGACTTTGAGGGGTACATAATGGTAGATTTTGCTGTCTCACCTGTTCCGTGCGCTTTCTCTTTCTTTCATGACAATCAGCCATATATGTTTACTTGTCGTGTGTCTTGTAGTATTTTGTAAGTTTGTGCTTATTATTTTCTGGCAGTTAGTTACGGTTAATTTTTTATCTTAATTTGTTAAAAGTGTGATCTTGTTCAGTAAACATAATTGTACCATAATGCCACCTAATAGCCGATTTATAACTTGTGAAGTATCGTACTTGTGAAGTCGTAAAGGTAATGAAAAAAGGAAGTTTATAGCAAAATTTCCATTAGATGAGGCTCGGTAAGTATTGAATTAGTTATTTGATTCTATATTTTATTTAAAACATGGTACTAAAAGGCTTAATCGATCTTTTAATTTTATTTTGTGATAGTGATGTGCTGTAACACAAATGGCTCTTATCAATTATCGATAAATGGTGTGTCTGTTTGTAATTGTTTATAAACAATGTTAATTTTTATTAACATTGTTTATAAACAATTACTTTTGCGAGAGGCATTAAATGAAACTGCATTTGCGTTATGTATAATTTTCAGGCAACACACCAAAAATCAGATCACTAGTTTAGTCACAGGACATTTTTGAAGTTTTTCTTAGTTAACACAAAGTATCTTCCCAAGCACCTGACTATAGAGGGTGCGTCTCATCGATGTTCACGATTTCATTCATCTTGGTTTTGAAATGTTCGTGGAGGTCTAGGGAAGGTTTAAAAGATAAGAAAAATAAATAAAAAAACCGGGAAAACCGTCAAAACAGCCCTTTTCTATTTCCTATACAAACGTTTTCTAAATAAAATGGAGAGTAGGGTAGGGGTAGGGTTGGTGTAGGGTAGGGGTAGTGTAGGGGTAAGGGTAGGGTAGGGTAGAGTAGGGGTAGGGGTAGGGTAGGTGTAGGGTAGGGGTAGGGTAGGTGTAGGGTAGGGGTAGGGTAGGTGTAGGGTAGGGGTAGGGTAGGGTAGGGTATTGGTAGGGTAGTGTAGGGTTTGGGTAGGGTAGGGGTAGGATAGGGGTAGTGGTATCGGTTGGGTAGGGGTAGGATACCACGCGAACGAAGTCGTGGCGGGTCAGCTAGTAAGATATAAACGCTTATATGGGCATTTTCACTTTTAAGTGTACCCTGATAAAAATACGAGTATTTTTTTAAAGTTATTTTTTTAACATATTTATAGGTCCTAGGCTATACTACATAGTCTGACGGACTGAAAATAGTATTTTGTTTTAAATAAATAGCATATTTTCCTTATGAAAAATGGAAAATATATGGACATTGTAGAAAACTACTGGTCAGTTTGGTGACGATTTAAAAATCGTCCTGTTTTTATGTTTTAAGTAATTTGACTTAATTTTTATTTTCTATTGCTACTACATATTACAATATATCGAAAAATACGGATAATCCCCTTGAATTGAAAGCTCATTTTTATCAAATGAGGTTTCAACTTCAGTTTGGTGACAAGTGATGCTACGAAGATCGTTGTTTTTATTATATTCGTTTGATTAAGTGGTTAGTTTTTTATACGTTTTGTAGTGTTCAATATTGTAACTGGCTAAAACAATATTTAAACAGTTATTTAGTGAAACAACAAAACAAAAGTTGTAAAAAAATATTTTGTCCACATTTAAATTGGGACAGTCACCAAACTGACTCGCTGAAAAACCTTAAGCTGAGGTTACATGATACAAAATAAAACATCTTTTTGGTTTTCATTTTTTATTAAAAGTTAAACTTATGTTTTAATATATCTTAATCTAATGAATTATCTATCGACAACCAAGGAACATATTTTTGACAAATAAATGAATCTAATCTAATCTAATCTATTAATCAATATGCAAAAGGAACAACCTCCCTAAATTTATGATTAAATATAACTGCAAAAATACCTACAGTAGGTTTTTTAATTACCTTTAAAAGGAATTTAATCAGTCTAAAGTTAAGTAGTCTTTGATATAATAAGAGTAGGTATAATATAATTTAAATACCTAGTAAGTAAACTAGCCAACTGTTCTACTTCTTAAGAAAACTAATTTTGGCATTTTATTTAATAATATTATGATTACTTACAAGTTTCATTTATTATCAATCAACTTAGGAATGTTATATCAACGATACCTATATAATTATATACCAAAACATATTAGTTTGGTATCTTATATAAAACTTCAAAAATAAGAACTCAAAACGTAATAACAAATTAACCATATAAATTACAAACATCACATTCATCTGGAGTAAAATGGTCATAAACAAAATAATTACAAAAAAAAACACCAGAAGTATGAACATTGTAATAAATTCCAAATATCCATTTTAGTCATTTTCAAAGTGAAATGTTGTAGTCTTGTTGAATTGTTTATCTCTTGTTGACATCCAATAAACTTTTTAACTAAAATAAAATGAGTCCTGGGCCAGGGCCAGTTAGCGTCATCAATATTAAACTGCATCAAATCATGCATTGTAAGTACCTCATCCACGTCATGGAAAATCACCATATTTTGCGATATACCTAATTGCATCGGACTTAGGTACTCAAGTGTAAGCGTTCAATCAATCTGAAACAAAAATAAATATATTTATAGAAAAAAAACTTTGATTGAATTAATCTTATAGAGCTCTATTACAAAATATAGTACCTTTCAATTCCAAACATGATTCGCAATTATAATTACGGCAGTTAGATTCTGCCATGCACTCATAACAAAACCAGTTTTTGCAAGAAATAGATACATTTTCCTTTTTGGTTAAGGACGCATTTACGTTTTCTCGCAAATATCAATGTTTTTCTGGTACCATTTTGATACATAAGGAGTTAAAATTTTTACAATGTTATGGTATTAATTTCAAGATAATTTATTCATCTCCACATTGAATGCATTATAATTACACAGTCCTATACATATTTTTCACACAAATACGTTTTTATCGCCGCAATAATTGTAGAAAATTACAAAAAATGGGGTCTGAACCTGTAAGCCAAATCTGGAGCATATTCTTAACTTCAAAATAACAAGAAATTATACCCTATGTATTTATCTATACGTTAAGCTAATTATTTTGAACATACATAAAAACCTTTATGATTTATGAGAAAAATAAAATCGGTCTCAAATTTCATCATACATTTTTCTACCGAACGTCGAACGCACGGCTCCGACCGTCATTCTGTGCTCAGACGCGCTCGTGAAGGCAAGGGTGTATCGCTTTCCTCGAAAAAATAAATACGTCGAAACCTATAATAAAGACAGTGGCGTCTTGTATACTGTGACTAGAATACGTTGATACTTTTTCGTACCGAAACAAAAGTAAGAACGAGAATCATACTTATTTTTAGAATTGGATGGATATTGGTTACTGAACCTAGCATGAAACAACATTTTTTTTTAACCGACTTCAAATAAGGAGGTTTCGCAATTCGACCGTATAATTTTTTTTTTTTCATTTAGTATCTTAAAGTACTACAAATTAAGGAAGGTCTAGAGTTGATCTGATGATGGAGCCTTTCATCAGATTGACTCCTGACAGTCGAGGGAACTCCTCAACGATTTACAGCAGTAACCTTTTGTTTGGGCTTGATTAATTTGAATTGACCAGAACTTTACACCTAGATAGTTTATGACTGTCATTAGAGGTCTGTTGATGAAGACGAAGGACAGTTAAGGAAACTCCTCGACGGTTTACAGTAGCTACCTTGTGTTTGGACTTAATTCATTTATATTGATGAGAACTTTGCACCCATATGGGTTATAAGTGCCATTACAGGTCATATGATGGAGACCATAGACAGTCGAGGGAATTCCTCAACGATATACAACAGTTACCTTTTGTTGGGCTTACTTCATACGGTTCAATATGCCAAAATGTTCAGTTCGTACAAAAACAAAAAAATTGGCCAAGTGCGAGTCAGACTCACCCATGAAGCATTCCGTAGTAACTACGCAAAATAACTTTATTTTCATAGTGTTTGTATGAATTACATAGTTTTATTTGCGGTTTTAGAAAATATGCTGTATCTCTTTTGAGATACAGCATATTTTCTAAAACCGCAAATAAATTTGTTGAATAATAAATAAATTTAATTGGTTTGAACGAGATCGGGTTGGCAGTTTTTACTGCCAACCCGATCTCGTTCAAACCAATTTTAGTTGAAAATTTAGATTAAGGATCATAGCATATATTTTTTGTATATTTTTTCACTCAATTATTATAGAAGTAAGAGGGGGGTGACACATTTTACCACTTTGGAAGTGTATATCTTTTAAACGATTAACTTTATGAAAAAGTGGTTTTAGAAACCCATATGTTATTTTTAAAGACCTCTCTATTAATACCACACACGCATAAGATTCATGAAAAAATATATATTTTCAGTTTCAGTTCCATGTTTCCAACATGGAACTGAAACTGAATATATATTTTTTTTTATTTGTTTTTATTATTTTTATTTTTTTTTCTTAAAATCGGAAAGCGGTTCACAGAATACATCTACCTACCAAGTTTCACATGTATAGTCCTAATAGTTTCGGAATATAAAAACTTTTACCAAAAAATTTAACCGACTTCCAAAAAACAATGCAAAGTGAAAAATAACTTTAATTTCGGTAGGTAGGCGGTGTCCGACTTCCGAAATTAGGAAGTAGACAAAATATTGCTTTTCCCAATGCTGGGCTGTGAATTGTTGAGGAGTTCTCCTGGTACTTCACCATCAGCTTCACTTCATCATATGCATTGTGACGAGCATATTGTGCTTAATAACCATATTTAAGTAATCGAAGCGGAACCCATGAAATACTTCTTATTCCTACTTATATATTGAGTAGTTCCAATGGCCATCTGTGGTCTTCATCATCAGATACACTTCACAAATGGTGCTTTTCAAATGCAACTACACAAGTTACTATAAAAAATACTCAAATCACTGTAGGTGTGCCTATAATATTTGAAGAGTTTCCTCGATTTCTCCAAGATCCCATTATCAGCTCCTGACTTGGTGACAATGGGACCAATTTCGAAGTATACCCTTTCAAACAAAAAAAGGATTTTCCAAATTGGTTCAGCCGTCTGTAATCGGTGATCAAACATTAAAAAAATATACGCGTCGAATTGATAACCTCCTCCGTTTTTTTCGTCGGTTGAAAATGGCTGTGACATACAGACGGATGGACAAACAGACAGACAGACAGACAGGCATGACGAAACTTTTCTTTATTTCTTATTAATTTTTTTTATCACATATGAGTATTTTATTTCCAAAGTCCCCTAGTACTCCTAATCGGGCGTCAAACATATTAATACAAAATTGGAACTAACATCTAATCAATAAGCATGTAACCCTTTGTAAACAATAAGTTACAACTTATTATGATCAAACAATATTAAAGAAAATATAATATTACCTTCAAGTATCAATATTAGTTAAGTAAGGTATAAAATCAGGCGAACAATGATTTGTAAGTGTGTGTGCGCGCAATGTTGTTGTGTTGCTACTAGGATACCTAAAATTGAGCGAGTGATAAACGTAAATGCGTCCTTAAGAACAGAAGAAAAGCATTTATGACTATATAGTATATACTATCATGTTCTTTCCGCTCCACTTAAAGGCATTGTGAGATATACATAAAAACACTACCTGAAAATAAATATTGCAAATGGTGCATGTGATCCCATCCTTATGTGTCAGTTTAGTCACATTTTGTAGTCAGTCTTATATGTGACGCAATAAAAATGTCACCACACGGACGTCACATTCACAGGCAAGATTAAAAGAAATAAGTTTACTTCTCACAGCTAAATGTTTCGTAAGAATAAAGTATGTGAATGTTGAGTATATCAAATTGTTCTTACCAAGATGTTGTAAGTGTGGGATCCTTTATGCAAATAAAGGACTTCATTCTATAGTTTCACTGCGTTTTATTTCATTCCAAAACCCTTTACAAAATTCTAAATTGATCTAATACATGTTTGATAAAACTTGGTAAACTGCTCTAAAAATCTAAACCATATGATCGACCATATTCAACTGACTTCGACTACGACCACTACGACTATATCTCCAACTAAAATATTTTCTACTTGACTTTTCTTTTCATCTATCTTGTCACATTCAAAAAACCTTCCTAACAACATTTTGGTTTTAAATGCCATAGACTTAAAAACCTGCCAGTAAACCATAGACATAAAATTCCATAAAACCAATATTACAACAGTGAAAATAGTCTTGAGTTATATCTGATTCGTTTAAAACAGTTGAAGGATATTAAACATCCTGCATTAATAAGGAAATAACATAACAAACCTGACAAAAAAGTGGAGACAGCCGCCGCCGCGCCGACACGAACTAAAAAACCCTTTCGCTCGAGACACTGTGGCAAAACTCACGTTTTTAAATGCTGGGCTAGATCTTCTTCACAAAATGTTGGTATTTTAGGTACTATCAATGACGTATTATAATAGACGCGTCATATTCCCACAAAACACCTCTCAAAAACGGCACGAAACACACACATAGAGAATTACTATCTAATACGTGTAAAGAAAGGGACAGAAAATAAATGCCATCTTTAGGTACACCTGATGTTAGAGAGAGATGAATATACATCTTTAGTTAACAACCTCCCCTAACGTCACGTGACTGACTTCATTCATACGCTAGCCGCCATTAGCCGTGTAGAAAAATTAAAATAAAAAATGTATTTCTGTTGATATTTACCTATGAAATGACACATTTTGACCTCTCACGGAAGCAGTATAATTAGTGCAACGTCTGAAAACACACAAAGGCATGCTTTTTTCCTAATTTTCTTTTAAAACACATTTTTTCTTAAGATGTGTAGTGTAGCGATCGCGACACAGGTTCGTGCGTAACTAAACAGAAACGAGGCACTTACCTTGATTTCAACTTGCCATTTTAGAGCGCGGACAACGTATCTATAGTTTATTATATATCTTTGGGTACTATGAGTTTTTTTGTAAATATTTTGAACAACTGGAACCGTCACTAAACTGACATGTCCGGCCGGCATCAGTTTAGAACATATTTTGAAAATGTATTTTCAGTATGTTTTATTAGATTTTAAATTGTAAAAAAATAATTTTTGTGACGAGAGGAACATACACTATGATTGCACCAAAACTTTTAAATATATTCGTAGTACTTTTTTAGTAATTTCGGCCAAATCAATGTTGGTAAGGGGTGGGACATGCCAAAAACAGTTACTCGGAATATTTAAAATACTCATAAATAAATAATTTAAACGCATTTTACTAGAATGGCATATGGATTTGTTAATTTAATATATATTTTACCTTTTTATTCAAAAAATTACACAATATCCCCACTGTTTATCTTGCTATTTAATTTTGAATACGTGGGACAGCCTCAAAATGGCGGGTACACTTAAAAGTGAAAATGCCTATATTATGTACATGCACAAAATTTTATAAGATATAAACACTTATATTATGGACATACACATATATAAAATTGAAATGACTGTGATTTCTTGAGTGCTTATAGTTATTTATGTTACTAAAAGCAACTACTAAAACAGAAACAATCTTCTCTGTTTGTCTAGGATAATTTCTAAAATTACTGAGACTAGTTTTTATGACGAAATTTATTCGCGAGGAGCATTAATCGACATCTATGCGACAAAATGACCAGTAGTTCTTATTAAAAAACAAAATAACTTGATTCAAGCTTTATTGCATGTTTTTTGTATAATTTTCCTAGTTGGTATGATTGGAGTATCAAATAATGTACTCATCGTTCCATCGATCTATTTATCAGAAATTTTATTTACATACATAAAATTATAATTAGCAAAAAAATAAAAATTTAACTCAAAGTTAAATTAAACTCAAATCACCCACACATTCAATTAATGCTTACAATAGAAATAACTTAAAACCACAGTCGATCAACTCAAAGGTTACAATTAGAACGTCAGTCAAATTCCGATCTGTTGAGCTAGCACGGCGTACATGGCGAGCGCCGTGAGGCCGAGCGCGGCGGCGTGCAGCGCGCGCACGGCCAGCAGCGCCCAGGCGCCGAGCCCCAGCAGGCCGGCCAGCGCGTCCTCCAGCAGCGCGCGGTAGGGCGCCAGCAGCAGCAGCGCGGCGGCGGGCGGCGCCAGCGCGCGCGGCAGGTCGGAGCGCGCCGCCAGCCACACGAGCGCGGCGCTGGCGCCCGCCTGCAGCAGCAGCACGTTGGACTCGGCGCACGCGCGCACGTAGCGCCACGAGAACTCCGAGCCGCGCGCGCCCACCCACAGCAGCACCGACCGCGTCACTATCACCTGCGCCCTCACACCTTTTTGTTACGACCAAAACATACTGACATAGATACACACTGACGAGCACAAACCCTATCGTCTTTCAAAAACTTGGTAAAGGATCTTTATATCTCTTCTTAAATTTTTGTTATTATGTATGTCTTTGTTTCTTTTTTTATATTTATATGTATACCTATGTTTTGAGAATGTTTTTATTTTTATATTATACTAGCTTGTGCCAGCGGCTTCGCCCGCGTGGGAAGTTTTTCCCGTGTAAATCCCGATCCCGTGGGAATTTCGCAAAATCCTTTCTTAGCGGATGCCTAAGTCATAACATCTACCTGTATGCCAAATTTCAGCCTGATCCGTCCAGTGGTTTGGGCTGTGCGTTGATAGATCACTATGTCAGTCAGTCAGTCAGTCACCTTTTTTTATTTTTATATTATATAAAGATAAATAGTACACCTGGACTGGCGCGTCTTTATTTTCTCCTGTGTCAAATCCATCCAAAGGTTGTCTGTAAAAGATCGCTTTTAGCAATAAGACCGCCTATTGTATCACCCTTTTTAGTTTATTGTTTTACTGTTATGGTGTACAATAAAGAATATATCTATCTATCTATACATAGAATATACTTTATTGTACACCAAAAATTGAAACACACATAACCTTTTTGCTATAAAGTTGGTTACAATGGCAATCTTATCACTGAGAGTGAAATCTCCCAGACAACCTTTGAAAGGACTTTAAAAGCTATAATTGAAATGGGGAGGGCTAAATTAGTATACTACAAATACTCATAACGGAAAAACTAATTAAAAAAAAAAGTAAAGTAAATAAGATAATGCAGAAATGCAAGTGTTGCAATAGATATGTGAAGTAACAAGAATAGAAAACTCTTAGTGATAAAACCACAATTGTAACCAAAGTTTTAGCAGTATTGTTATTTAATTGTATTTCAATTTTTGGTGTACAATAAACTATATTTCTAACTATCTATAGAATAAAGAATGAGTATATAAGAGAAAGTTTGAAAGTAACACCTATAACAGAAAAATTTAAACTAAATCATGAACATATGTTAGTATGGACATATTATTTTATTATGATAAGAAGGAATTACACGCATGTAACTAAAAATGTGATGGGTTTGAATATTGACGAATGAAGGGGTAGAGGAAGACCAAAGAAAAAATCAATGGATTGTATGAGGAATGATATTAGAAAAAGGAGTAAATGATGCTGTGATAACTATCTGAGAGAGGAGAATATAAAAAGAAAACCTTGCACCAACCCCAAATAACTGGGATAAGGGAAGGAAAATGATGAGTTAGAACCATATCTAGGTGACTCCCGAGATGACTGATTTTGTAGACAAGACATTAAGAAAATTTGCTGAAGTATCAGTAAATTTAGACTAGAAAGTATAAAGATCACCGCACCCTTAAGCCTTAGATTGATGGTATGTAGGTACTCATATATTTGGCAAGCTATAAGTAACATGCAGTAAATCAATAGTATAATGTTTAACCACTCAACTGACGGAAGACCGCCGGCGGCCACAAGGCGGTACATTTTGTGACGTGGTGTGTTTGAGAGGTTAACACATAAAATAACTCTTAAATAATAGAATGAGGTTGAAAGGTATCTTGTTCCCTAAATACTCTAGGATTCAAGGAGCACTAAGTTATAGTCACCTATATACATATTTAGACTGCTACTGAGAAAATGAATTGGATAAATCCTGTGAATCTAATACAGGATCTTATGCTATTTACCTCAGAGTTTATAGTGTGTAAATATTTAGTGAAACTGATTTACTTTACCTCTGCACTTGCCCATCCAATAGCGGTAGTGAGGATTTTAGCATGACCTTTGCCTGGAACCGAGTTCAGGGCAAAATATAAACCCAGAAGGTCGGCAAAGTCAACTGTTGCTTTCAGAATTTCCTGAAAACAAGTTATAGAGATTTATTTGTAAAATATCTTAGAAGAATTATATAGGTAGTGACCTACTTAGTTTTTGTATGAGAGACCATGAAAGATTGAGTTTTTTCATAGTGTTAAAACTTAGCAAGCAAGATCTAAGAATCACTGGCAACTGAATACAAATCAATATCTGTAACCTACATTAAGTTAACTAAGTAAAACATAATTACCAGGAACACATTGTATTCTCCTGTAATGTGGCTATTGTCAGAATCAGGAAAGAATGTAGCTAACAGCAGCATCTTGCACAGCTGCGTGAAGATGTACAGTCCTCCAGCATACACACATTTTGAAAACGTAGCGTATTCTGATCTAAAACAACAAATATAATCATACAATTACTAACACATACAGTACTCGGTGTTAACCTAAGAGAGACAACTTACATTCCAGAAAACTTGTATGCCATATGATATGGTGCATACACCAGTGCAAGGCAATTTCCAAAATGATAAAGAGTCATTTTAGAATACCTATGTGTTTACTAAAAACCCGATTTATTTTACTTTTATTAAATTTGACAGAGCACACAAATCGTCATATCGGTCAATCAACTGCTGTGTAATGCGCTCCATTTCATTCAAATTAAAATGATAAGTCATATTTTTTTCTCTTTATCACTCTTCTTTTATTGATAATCATTATCGGCCATAGCGTATTTTCCAGTCTATCGTACGTGAACATATGTTTGTGTTGTTTTTTATCAGCGAAATCAACTTTCCCTTGTTGAATTTGAAAATACATTTTCAACATTATTTCTAACTACAGGAACGTTTTACTACCAACTTGCTACCAACCCGCTATACTGTCAAGATGCTACGCGTACGCTGTCAAGTGTCAATTGACTGTCAACGTCAGCGATGTCAAGTTCTCATGCAACGTTATAATTTCAAGAATACGTGGAATGGAACGGATATTTCGGCTTAAAATAAACTTCAGTTGTATGTTATTTCAAAAAGATCTACATTTTATTGATTTAATTAAGTCACCTTGTTGATGAATATATATTAAGTTATATTATTTGGTACTTATCATCAAGTGTATTGTGCACACTAGATAGAAATGATAAGCAATTGTTCCACGTAAAATACTCGTCAAGGGCATTAGCCTAAAAGCCATTTCCAATAAATAAAAGCAGTTTTGGAGAGCCAAATCGATTGTTTAACTTAATTTTTTTTAACAAGTCAGTGTTAAGATTTTGTGCACGTTTATAGAATTGTATAAAACTTTGTCAAAAGTTACAAGCAAACAAAGGTTTGAGTTGAAACAGTGATTTTAAAATATTAAATAAATTAAATATCCCAAATTGTAATAATATTTAACTTGGCATTATATGGTTTGGGACTATTTGAAGTCACTAGAAACTCTTGCGTGAAATGAGGCGTTCCAAATATGCGCGCCTTTTTTGACAATACAGTTCTGTTTTTTTTTTTGTGTATGTATTACCTACTAAACTTTGAGATGTTATAGCGAAAATAAATGCCTTTTTAAATTTACTTTTCATATTAATTTTCAGCGTCTAAATTACGTTTTACCAATCAATCTCCTGCGTTTGATAGTCAATCAATGTACGTAAGTGTTATTGGCTAAATTGCGGTGGTTCCTCTACAAAAGCCTCATGAAAAAGGTTGAAGTTGAGTTGAAGCTTACTTATTTAAATTAATATAAAATTTTCTTTCTTTAATATCATTTTCGTTATATTATTCTGGTTAAATAAATAACTTCTTAACTTTTCGTTTTGGACTTTTTGTTTTTATTTGTGCAAAAATAATGTAAATTATAATAATGTAAATGATCAATTAGACTTTTCAGGTTGCGCTGTGTTAATACCTATCACTTGACATCATTCAAGCACAAAAGTTTTGTTTGCTTATAGAAATGGGTGAGGCTATGAGATTGTAGAAAGAGATGCAAAATTATTGTATGAGGGGTGCTTAAAAAAGGGTTAGTTTTTTAACCCTTTCGTTTTTTAGCACACGCGCAAGAGGGTAAGGGGTTGGTTGTCCAATAGCAAGGCAGAGTTTGGAAGATTTTGAATTTTATTCGTCCGGAGAAGCTCGGTCTGTTTCGGTGGGTGCTCCGTTCACCGTCTCAGTTCCCTTTTGGAAGAGCTTGTATTAACCTGTTTATTCATATGAGGCAGGTGTCATGTGCATGTTACAAGTTCTTGTATTAGTATAAGATTTACATAATATATTTGAGGTAATATAGTGAAATTAGTCGGGAAATAATATTATATTTTTATAGTGAATTTACTGGTGATGGTGGATTAAAAAATCGAATGCTAGCTACCATGGATGATTTACATATGATTAATTTGCATATGGGCAAGTAAGTTATGAATTTTATTTATTTTATGTAAACTTATGTAGAGTGCTGGGTCAGCTCTTTCAAAATACCTGTGTGTATTTTTCAGTATTTATAAAAAAACATAATTTTTCTATGTTTGTGATTCTGTATATGTTGTGACTACTCTCATAGATGATGGATCTCCCTTGTGATAGATATTATATTGGTAAATACCTTATAAGGAATTACTACTTTATGCTAAATATTAAAACACAGACTTCTAATAAAAAGGGGTAATGATAAAATGTAT
This sequence comes from Tholera decimalis, assembly GCA_943138885.2. Lineage (NCBI taxonomy): Eukaryota > Metazoa > Arthropoda > Insecta > Lepidoptera > Noctuidae > Tholera > Tholera decimalis. The sequence continues at coordinate 586,079 of OW964557.2, read as the reverse complement.
GTGCAATCTACTAAAGTAGATGATGATGATTTGTGTACAAAAAATGTGAGTATGGCTGAAACAGGTGGCACAATAAATATGTAGCTAGTACTAAATATAACATATAGGTACCTACAAGCAAAGAATTATAGGAAAATATAATTGTATATTAAAATTTATTTTCTATTTAAAATATATTTTTGTTTATTATTTATTTAAGATAATCAGGACACCTAGGTACCTGCTTGTGTATTTTATTTAGGATCTCTAAGAAAGATATACACGGTTTATACACATATAAAAATTATGTATTTTATAGGGGTATTCTTTCACTTATAACTTATAAGAGACCATAGCATGCACGATAAAATTAACAACTAAGGTAACAAATAAATTAAAATTAAAAATAAAGAATAGAAACGAAGTAGATACTTATTACATAAAAAAAAACATGAATACTATTCACAATATAATTATTAGGTAGAAGCTCACATTCCGAAAATATGGAAAGATAGTAAAATAAAATGAATTAATCGTGGATTTCTTTATTAACACTATTGACATTTTTTCGAGTTATGCACTTACAGGATGGCCCGTTTACAGTGGTCCAAAGATTTTTTTCAGCTTGAGAGCATCATAAGATTCATAAGTGATCATTTAAAACATACTTTAGTTAAGCGAAAACTTATGGTATCGAAATTATGTTTTTTTTTTTATAAGTTAGTCTAGTTATTTACATTAGATGAGCCTATAGCGCGATAGGTAGATTATTGCACTATGCTTATACCAAATTTCATTCGATTCGGTCCAGTACTTTTCATAACAGAGTGGTTTTGTGTCAAAAATATTGAAATATCGGGTAATTTAAAAAAAAAAACATAATTTTCTTTTTTCTTTTTAATCTTTGATCTTTATTCTGTACATATCGAGGTTGGTCCATTGTAAAAGTTGATCAGATCCCTTTTCGGGTATTGAGTTTATTCTGTTGCACAATGTGTAGAATTTTTTTAGATAATGTCTTATAAAAATAATAAATAATATTTACCTCAATAATAAATCTAAATTCAAGCACATAACTCTCTATCTACTTACCTATATATATATACCGAAAACCTGATAGGTAGGTAGATAGAGAGTTAGGTACTTACTTCCTGCATGGCACTAAGTTCTTGCATGGTACTTTACGTGGGCCATGGACCTCCGTCGTCCGTCCACTGTTATTTTAAGTTTACCTCCCTCCAGAAGCAGATTAGGTGTCCTAGTTTATTCAGGATATCTGTGAGAGAATTCGGTAACGCTATGGATTATTGCCGTATTTCCCTCATGTGAATTTAAGGATTCATTCTAGGTCAAAAGTGAATAGGTTATTTCTAGGTGAACGTGCCTTATTCCCGACCACTTCATCTTACATACTAGCTTATTTATTTATTTATTTATAAAAGGTAACTTCACAGCTTGCAGGTACAGATGTCAAAACAGTTACTTAAAAGTTACGCCAATTATGAAGTACACAGATATTAGAGGTAGATTAAATACAAAGTAGACATGTCTGTTATTATAATTTACAGTGTATGTGTAAGTGTATCTGAATAGTGTGGATGTGTGTGAATGTTTGGGTGATGTGTGTATGTAGGTATGAGTGTATCTTACTGACACTACTGGTATGACTGAGCATCCTGTGTCTCCAAAAAGAAGATCATCCGGATCCTTGACCAAGGATACTGGCTATCTCCTTCTTAAGACGGTTTTGTGTGGTAAAGAAGGGGTCAAGTGTTCAGAACTTGTCATTGAATAATGCGGGTAGACGCAACAACGGTGATATCTTTAGGTAATTTGTGGAGGACGAAGGGACAGCAAACAGAGTTATATGTGTAGTACGTCTGAGTGGTACATTAAAGTGAACATTGCTGAGCAATTGTGGACAGTCAAATTTATTATTAATTCTGTCATATAATAAAACCATATCATTAAACTGTCGTCTCTCTTCCAAGGTATTAAATTTGTGATATCGACAGGAGTCCAGGTAGCTTGGCATGACGGTTTTAGTTTTATAATTTAAGTGTTTAATAAATTTACGTTGAATGGAATCTATGAGATCATTTTTTTATAAAACGGACTCCATATAACGCTTGCGGATTCAAGTATGCTCCTTACATAACAGTGGTGTAGAGTTTTTAAGCATAATTGACTATTACTTATTAGATGGTAGTCAACCGCGAGCTTATCAACAATAGATAAAACCGGCCAAGTGCATGTCGGGCCACGCGCCTTGCAGTTTTCCGTAGTTTACTACAATGCCAGGTGCGAGTTGGATTGGCTGACCGAGAGTTCCGTACCATGCTGTAACAAAAACAAACTTCTTTGTTTTACACAAATGAGAACTTGATCTAAATATTTTTCAATGCAATTTGTCCGAAAGCGAGTGTAGAATACAGTTAGTCGACTATTACATACTCGTAAATTTGTGAATTCAACTTAGGTCTGATAGTTTTCTTTTTAACTTCGTTATATGTAGGTACTACTACCGTGACGTTTGAATTTCTACCTACATCCATTTAGTTGGTAGGGGAAGGACGCCCCCCCCCCCGTCACTTGACGAAAATGAGCATGACCTATCCAACGATACCGTACACTATGGGTAGACAAGATAAAAAAAGCATCCCCTCTCTACGTGTAGGGGGAGTAACATAAATAAATTGTTTTTCATGATTTTATTTTACTACTTTGTCGGCGTGATTATTATAATTTACAACGTGTAACGGAAACCCCCATATCTATCCAAAAGGACTGGAGACAACATCTGGTATGGAGTCTCTATGCAAAGTTTCAGCTCAAAATAAGTGACTTACAGAATTGACCCCAAATTATTGGTTTCATATGTTTCTTGAATACCAGTAATAACAAACGTGTCACAGCACTATGAGGGTCATCACTTTCCACGTCACTTGTCAATAAAACGATAATTTATTGTACGCACAGCCAAGCTGTGGAATTCTCTGCCGGCTTCTGTGTTCCCTGCCACTTATGACCTTTCAGCCTTTAAAGCACGAGTAAATAAGCATCTTCTGGGCTCGCTCGTCCCATCTTAGACCTCATCTATCGCTTACCGTCAGGCGGGATCGAAGTCAAGAGTGGGCCCAACAGTAATTAAAAAAAAAAGTTGTATATCCATGCCAAATTATTGTGTTCTAGTACCAATAGTTTCGGACAGACAGACGGACATGGTGAAACTATAAGGGTTCTTTGTCAAGTAGTTACCTCCGCCTCCATGCATGTTCTGCATAGATTCCCCCGGCCCTCGGAAAGCACCTTAAGCCGGTTGTCATCTGTGCCAACATCTTTGACAGTCGTTAAGAGTAGTCTGTTGCAGTCTTAAAGGATATCTCTTATTCCAGTGTGCCTTTTGGCATAGGCCTCCTCTAGCATTTTCCACTGTTCTCTATCCGAGTCCGGAAAATCTCACACCAGCCTATCCAAAGGGTATCGTGTTACTGAGTTGTGGAAGTCGGATAGGCGAGCGGTCTATGTAAAGCTGCATCCAGTTAAGCTTTGGTTTCCTAGGAAAGCGGTGCCGTCATATAGCGGCCGTAATATTACGGACGCAAAAAGGCGGCCGTCTTTACGGTGACGACATGTGGAAAGTTCCACGGCCGTTTTAACACAGTCTGCTTCATCGCTATCAATGAAACGTTCACGAAACCATCTGTCACCGACAAGACGGCCGTCATGCAAATGGCGGCACCGCTTTTTGACGTTACGGTGTCAGTTACCGCTCTCTAGGAAACCGCGCCATTTTGTTTACATAGACAACGTTCTAGTGACGTCATTCACCGCTGTATTACGGCCGCTATACGACGGCACCGCTATCCTAGGAAAACAAAGCTTAACACTGAAAAACGACGGCAGCGGGGGGAAATGTTGTATATAACTACCTACGTTATTTTTGAAGTTTATTAATTTATTATTCAGTAGAAGTCTGATACTGATCCCTTCCGATTTATCCAGAGATCCATCTGATGATTCCCCCTCCCAAAAAAGTACCCAAAATCGCTGGAGAAGAAAAAGTGGCGCCTTACCTACTCTGTAATTCCTCTTAGTGGGCACCGCACCTTTTTAGGCTTCTGTAGTCAAATGGCATCAGAAACGTATCTCTTTAGATTCGTCATGCCTGTCTGTCCGTCCGTATGTCACAGCCACTTTATTCTGAAACTACTAGGACTACACAGTTGAAACTGCGCATACATGGAACTGTAACTATAATAATAAATAATCAGTCTTCAAAAATAACATTGAGGTTTCTAAAACCATTTATTCTTAAAGTCAACCGCTTAAAATATATACGCTTCCAAAGTGGTAAAATGTCCCGCCCCCCACCCCTCTAACTTCTGTAATAATGGAGTGAAAAATCTAAAAAAAAAATATATGTTGTACCCTAGATCTTAATAAAAAGTTTTAAAGAAAATTGATTTAAACGAGATCAGTTTTTGAGGTATAGCACATTTTCTAAAACCGCAAATATAACTATGTACATATTTCACACAAACAACAGTTGTTTTGCGTAGTTACTACGGAACCCTTCATGGGCGAGTCTGACTCGCACTTAGTATTTTTTTTTAATTCTGTGCTATTTCATCGATCCACTGAATTCATAGAAAAGAAACAGTAGCACAAACCATAAATAAAGTTCTAAACGATACCAATATTCGTGCTCGGTTGATAGATTTACTTAGCTGTGTGATGTTGTAGTAAGTAGCAGCAGGTGGTATCGTCTGAGATATTACTAAATTAACCAAAACTATAGCTATATGCCTTAGTCAAAATGACGCCTACCTACTTATTAAAAGCGGCTACAATTATTGTTTTAATGATTTTCAAATATGATTACGTAAGGCTATTAGAAGTTATCAACATGAATCTTATCATACCTACAACAAAATAGGCATCTAGCCCTTTGGGCTTCACAGTTTTTTTATTGATTATATGCTCGCGTTAGACCACCATCTCACCTGATGGTAAGCGATGATGTGGTCGAAGATGGAGCACGCTTACCTAGAAGTAGCCTATTCTCTCTTGACTTAAAGACCCCTAATTTATAGCTATCAGGAAACACAGACTCCTATTTTTACACGGACTTAAACGTACATACAAGCATGCGCTTATAAATCAAAACCCTCATTCGGGGGCAGTAGAGTAAAAAAGTGCACCATGATTAAGTCATCAAATAGCCTGAACGGGTCATAGTCATTCATTTTATACAAGTTAAACCTGATCTTGTAACATTGGCTTATAATTTTTTGTTTATATATAAATCACCGATACCTACATATTGTATTAATGTCTCCACTCCACCGCGAGTGATTTTGAACTGAACTCGTTTCAACATAGCTTATGTTTTATTGTAGTTAAAGTCCAAGTAAAATCTCAGTATTACGTGTTTTTTATACTTAATTTTCTCCAATACATTTTCTTATATGCTTTGTACTGGTTATGAAAAGTAAAATTTATGCTACTTATTTATTGTGAAATCACCATTAAGTATTTCTGCGCAAGCTAAAATCTTATACAATCAGTGTGTGCCTATTCATGTTTATACAAAAAGGTAATGAATTCTGTGATTCCACATATTCACAAGTATCGCACGAACATTTCAAATAAAATAAAAAGAATAAAACCCCGGCGTGTCGTGAGGAGTCCACTCACGTCATCCCTCCATTACAGCATTGTCCGCGCGACAATGGCGATAGAGAATAAAGAATCGCAGCCATTAGGTAAATTTCCTCATACATTTTTTTGCGTGACACCCTCGACGCGTAAAAAAGCGGGGAAACGAACATTTGTCATGTGGGAGAGACTAGTGGCCGCGGCTCGCGAGATCTCAATCTTGTGATGGTGGCGTGAACATGTTTTTTGTTCACCTTAATCGAGTTAGGTGCTGCTGCTGGTGCAGGTAGCTTGTTAATGTTCTGGGCACTGAGGAAGTAAGATATACGAATACTTGTCTAGTATGTTGTCTGTAGTCTGGAGAGTGGCGATCGCTTCAAGCAAAAGTGGCCTTTTAAATAGATAAGTAGGTAGGCAGTACCTTGGTGCAGGTACAGTCGGCAATAGGAATAAAATTAAAATAACTCACGTAGTTCGCTATTGTTGACTGAAATACAACTTGACTAATATATATTTTAATATATAATTATATGTCTACATTTAATCCAAATAGATGATATCTCAAACAATCACCCAACTCGTAGAAATCGCTCCACAGCCGGAATATGGACGTATGTATCGCAATCAATAATGTATTATAGGAAAATAATTTCAATTTGGTGTGTGAGTGGTAGACAGGCGAATGCATTATTCAGCTCACGTACATTGCAGGCGAGTGTGCCACGCAGATAAGCGAGTATTGAGCCGAAAATGCCGAAAGTCCGAAACAGTCCGGCCGTGTCGCCGGGGGGCCTTATCGGAAACGGCTTACGGTGACCCCATGCAAACTCCCTAATGCGACATCGCTCACCGGTCCCTCCACGCGCGCCCTCCGGCGATCGATTTCGATGCAAAATTGGCGATCCCCTATGCTAGTGTTGTTTCTTGTAAGTAATTTTTTTATTGCGCTCGATACTCTCAGTATCTTTACTTCAAGGCAGCAGGTGGGCCGATGATAGGGATTCCCAGTTTATAAAGATGCATCAAAAAGTTATTTTTTGTTAGAAATAACTATTTATTCATAAAGCATTCTATAAAAACGAATCTGAATGGTACACTAAGTATTTTGGGTATAGTAAAGGGTGCCAATAACGTCCGATAAGTTTTTATATGCCACTGAATATTGAACAGTGGCCGGCGGTGTAGATATTTTGCAATGAAATACACGCTATGGTATTCGGAAGGGTGAGATGGGGTAAGCGAGGCGCACAGTGGCTGGAAAAGAAAGTATGTCGAATGATTTCAGATGTTAAAGTACTTACATCTGAAATCTAGCGACATACATAAACATTCTATATTTATTTACTTATTATTATGTTTATCTTCTTATACAGAACAACAGACTTAGCTATTGTTCGTTGATTGGAAAAATCGTTATTTACAAGCTTCCAAGTGTAAATGTATATTGTCATGAATTACCTAATACTTCATATGCATGATTTTCGTTTTGACTAAATATAAATTAAGAGAGTATAATAAATCTTGTGTACGTTACCAGTCGACAGCATTGAGGATGATTTTTTTTTATGCTTTATTCTAGTTTTAAGTTTTAATTATTATTCATTAATGCTTAGTTCCTGTAAATGACAAGGAAGTTTCTTTTTATGCATATAATAAAACTGAAAAAAATAGAAAATACCTAATATATGAATATTCTAACTTTAATTTTCTTTACTTTTTTTAAATATTTGTAAAAATGAAATGAAATTAAATTCAAGACTATTTTCAAAAATTTCCTTGCTAAGTTCTTTCTTACATAGCGTGCGCTGATGAGCATACATAGATTTTTTTTTACATAGTTATACATTAATTTACATATTATCAAATATTCACAATTTGATTGTAGTTACAATATAGTTGCTTTTTTAAATATGTAATTTAGGAAGTTTGGATTAGCATTAGGTCACTATCTACTGGGTGATTAACAGCAAACCGGACAGTTAATGTATTTAGTGACGGATTTGTAATTTACCTTTTCTTTATTCTTAAAATTAATAAAAATTAAAAAAGATGAGGAAACATTATTTTATATGTGGGTAGGTAGGTATTAAAGTTCGGTATAATGTGCAAATCGGTTTTATTTCCTGAGTTATTTCCAGTCTCCCCCAGCCCTGGTCAGTACCCACGCTCCTGGCATATTTATTCATAGGCCTGCGCCTATTTTTTACTTGGTCATAAATATTTAAGGCGGTTCGTGCCACTAGGATTTTCAATTCGACAGCGACGTCGGATCCCCTTAGATTTTAGGCTTTCTCTCTTTCCGCGGATTAGAGCGGTTTGATGTATGGCCGCGGGTGGCGGTAAATCAAATTTTGATTGCTATTTTCTTTGTGGAAAGTCGGAATCCTCCGCCTGGGACGAGCAGCGTGTAACGTGGGTTAACCGATCCCCAGGCGCGCCCCGCCTGTCTTGTGTGGATCTATGTACAAGCCGTATATTCCTTATCCGGGGATTGACACAAGAGCAATTTATTTTTTCAGAATAACTAGATAGATAAAATATACCTTACACCAAAATATAAACACTGACACCGATTTAACAATATTGCTTAACCTAGGCACCTACTAACAAAGCTATTACAAAACATTTTGCGTTTTGTAGTAGCTTGATAAGTCTACTTGACTTTTGATCGATCTTCATCAGTTGCAAACTTGCAACTTCACTACCTATGTTACACAAATAAAATTGATTTGATTTGATTTGCAAGTTGTTAAGTCAATTTCGAATCTCTAATCTATTTCTGTTTTGCGTTTTTGACACAAGTTTACAAGATGCATGATGTAAGCAAGTTTTAATTTGAGTTTCGTTTCAAAGATTCTTTAGACCTTCGAGATGAATTGAAACTTTAAGTTTACTTAGGGCCATTGAAATCAAATTTATTTGGATAAGTTGATTTAAGGGAAATAGCTCGAAGTTTGGGGAGGCAGGCCGTAGTAACCGCGTGTGATCCAATTGCGGATCGCTCCAGAGACGATCCAAACGTATGGAATTAAATTCAGTCGCCCTTTAAATATTTGAACTGATGCTAGAGGCAGGCGAGGGACGCACGCTAGGGATGGGGCTTGTAGAGGGATACACAAATCACAATTGGTCATGTTCGATTTATTGCTGCAGGAAAATCTTACTAATGGTCAAAGCAGTTAAATGTTAATTAATATAGAAATAGTAGTTACACACAATATAACTAGATTGACCATAGTCAGGTTGAACGAGCGGACGGCGCGGGTCGGCTTCGAAGGGTGGGTGCCCACCTTCGGATAAAAAAGGATCTCGAAAAATTCTCGACCCTTTTTATACTAAATAGATAGCTAACACGGCCTGAGTGGAGTTTCAATAGATGCTTTCTCGACGGAAGAAGCGACCTGTAAGGAATCGAGGGGCCCAGTGAAAAACCGTGTTATATATCTACCATCTTGTGTAGTGCGTGTCACACAGTTTTTCCTTTTATTTTTTTACGCGTGCCCTCCTCAGAGGGATAAGAGGAATTCTTTTTAAATTGGAAATGTTTTCTAAGAGGATTACGATTTGCGGAGGTGTGCGCCGATGTTGGGCGTTGGGAATAAGGGATCGCATTACTCTGTTTTGTGTTTAACATTCTTAAAATTTTCTTTATTATGTGTTCGTGTCAAGTGGGATTTGTTTTGTGATTGAAAGAGATTTCATTTTTATTTCGTATTTCGGGATTTCATTCTTGTCGGATTTTCTCTTATTATTCCATTAGAAGGTGCTAACCTAAGTACTTCAAATGCTCCTATTTATTTGAGTCGAGATGTCGTCACGCCCTATCCTGTTGGTGCTTTATTCAAGCCTGTTCAGCAAAAATCTCACGTTAGTATAAAAATATCGTGTAACGAACAATGGGCCGATATTCCAAGTGACCATTACTCGTGTGAAGTTGATGTAAGCACAAAGCTCTGGACGATTGCCGAATAAGGAATATTTTTTCACTGGCAATTTTGTATGTGCTGTTTAGGAAATCTTTATTGTGTCTGTGTTAAAGGCTAAACTTCTCCAATTTTGTGTGCTCAGTGTGATGGTGGGAATGAAGGTGATTATCCCCTGCAGTTGCAACGTTAGTGATGGGGATTTACTCGTAGTTTAAATTTTCGAATCGCCCCCGCCTTTGTTGCCTATGGTCCGCACAATTTGGAAGCTTTTGTTGTCGGCATTTCGGCAAAAACTTCTGAGAAATAATATTAGTTGGTCAATTTGAACTACATACGAGTAGTTGAACGTAAGGTACTCTTGAGTTTTTTCAGCTGTTTTTAATGATAAAATTATAATATTAATTTGTTAATATCGTTAAACTTACAAGTTATCCGGTGTTAGCGACCCTAATCGTCTTTGCACGTGTTAATTAAATATGATTATAAATACACTAGCTTCCGCCCGCGACTTCGTCCGCGTGGGAAAAAGATCTCCCGATTTTGAAACATTCTTCATTAGTGCTCCACTCCTATTGGTCTTAGCGTGATGATATATAGCCTATAGCCTTCCTCGATAAATGGGCTATCTAACACTGAAAGAATTTTTCAAATCAGAACTGTAGTTCCTGAGATTAGCGCGTTCAAGCAAACAAACAAACAAACAAACAAACTCTTCAGCTTTATAATATTAAGTATAGATATTTTATTTGATATGTAGGTTTTAGTAGAGCACAAGAAACCAGTGATTAGGGCTCCACAGAAAGGAACCTTATGTTTCAACCCTTTACCCAGCTGTGTTAGCTGCGACAGAACGATGATCATATGACAGCTGAGTCCACATTTTGACATGTGGTAGCCTCGTGTGCTAAATGCAGTTAGTTAATTTGCTTGTCTTTCTCGGCTCTCACCAGGTTTTCAAGATATAGGGTGAGGTCTTGTCATTGTACGTCGGTAATCGGTATCTTGATTACGTTATTGAAAAGAAGCGCGGTCGTACGATCTGTGCAAACGTACAAATCGTACTATCGTAGTCATTACAATTATATATGAACTACAAATGAATAGCACGCTTTGAACTGCATCGCCCTATTAATTGCGATACATAAAGGTACGTACACCCACACATTTGTATTTCAGTTGCACAATAAACATTGTTCGCGTCATGTGCTCACACGTCAGTACCACACGTGAGCAGGGGTGTGCTTTATTTATCATAAAGGATAAGACGGAAGTGCCAATCGAATGCTAATCTTGAAATGCATGCGATGCCGTTACGCACCTGCAAAGCTTTTTTTTATCAGCTATTATAAACTTTTCAGTGTACGTTGATATTCTAAAATCTTTGCTGATTAATATTCGAATATCATAGTTTAATTTTGACTTTTAATTTGTTAATTTAATATGTATAGGTACCATATTTGATACTAAATATTTATATGTATAATGTTTTATATGAGTTTAATATTAGACAATTTAATTAAATTTATTTGGGCCAAAATTATTTGCTTTTAATTAACTGTTATTCGATAATTAAGTTCTAGCAAGACCTGCCGTTGTATATTTACTCACAGTTAATGGCTGTAATACTGCTTAAACAAGATCAAAAGCCATCATTATTAGGTTTGGGTAAAGACCAGACCGTAATGGCCACAGTTAAAATGTTTTAGTAAGTGCAATATCATGTCGAATTATCGCCACCGGACGTCGCTAACTGTAGTAATGTGAGGTTTATGCTGTATTAAGATCAGTTTACTATTACTGTTACATCGTGGAGCCACATAAACTGGCTGTAATATTACACCGGTCATTACGCGAAATGTCACCAAACAAAGAAATATTATTTTTACTTGCTATTTGTACCAAATGATCTTGCTTTATCAAAATTTGATCAGTAAAAAATGTTTTGTATTGTTTTGTCCTTTAATCTGGATGGTGGGCTTTTATTGTTAGGCGGTTTCTCGCTTTGGGGTACAAGATGGGACGGAAACGAAGGGCCAAAAATAGTAAAATAGTAGTTTCTTCCTTTAATCTGTTATCTCTAAAAGTTAAACATGAATGCGATACCAAGTGGTCCTGGTTCACGCCGCCAAGTATATCACTATTCTCATCTATCTCGAAATAAGGCTTATGTACCCAAATCAAACAAAACGATAGCTTGCAAGTAATAAAACATCGCTCGACTGGTTACATCACTCCGCCTCCCTATGGTAATAAAAAAGATACATTATAAATGGTATGGGATATTGTCCACCGTAGTTATAGGCAGTGCGGCCGCCACGCGTGTCGTAGTTAAATCGTTTTATTGTTTTTTCACGGCGACGTATCGCAGCATTAGTACTGCGTTATAATATTTTGCTTAGTACACAATAACGCGGGGACATAAACGATGTTATGTCGGACCGTGTCCACGGAAATTAGGCTTCGTAAAACGTTTATAATATCTTTTTCCACGTAGATGATAGCACACACACTGGGAAGAGGCTATAAAATTGTTTGTGTGTCGAGTTCCAACGATGCCAGCAAGACTCGACAATCGCCGTCTTTTTCTGGCGTCTCTCTTTCGTCTTGCGTCTGGGGCCCTTTTACTTGAAAAGGTCCCAAAAGCGGTTTTAAGATTCCGGTATAAATTGGATATTACCCATACTTCAATCCAATGATCTTATAGATGATGATGTCTAGTATATAATATGTTACGAAATACATAGAAGAGCCTATGTCTGTAGGTATATGAGCCTATATACCCAATAAGCATTGTTAGGGGATAAGAGATGCTACTGACCTCCACAAGGAGCTGATTACGCCTTTACGTTCCAATCAATCTCCGTAAATAAAGTATAGCTAATTGTAGCTATACTTTATTTACGGAGATTGATTGTTTAATGTGCCTTTTTAATGTTTTTTTTTTAAATTTAGTTTTGTTTAGTATGCATATTTAAGTATATTTAAGCCTATTATTTTTTTTTAGATAATTTAGTTATAGTTTAGGTATGTACTGTATTCATAATTTTTTATCTTAATTTCTAATTCTATCTATACTAATATTATAAAGCGGAAAAGTTTGTTAGTTTGTTTGTTTGTTTGTTTGCTTGAACGCGCTAATCTTCGAAAGTACTGGGTGGATTTGGATGAAATTTGGTATGGAAGTAGCTTGAAGCTTGAGGAAGGTTATAGGCTACTTTTTACCCGACTGCAAAAAAGGAGAGTTATGTTTTTACCGTGATAGAATCCACGGGAGCGAAGCCCCGCGAGAGTACTAGTTATTATATAAATGTTCTTGTTGAAAACTGTTAAAACAATCAGTAAATATATAAATGGTGATTCATTCAAAACCTGTTCTCTGTTACCTAAATCTTCCTAATCAATTGGTAGTGGAATGCTTCAATGAAGATTCATTAGAAGTCAACGTCTCATGTCGGATAGTCGCACGTTTACGGCAACCAAATTACAAAGAATTATATTCGCCGCAAGTTCAGTTGAGTTAGGATTTTGGACGCAATTTATATTTGGACCAACCAAGTGACTATTATGTATGAATTACTAGCTGTTCGTGTGTATTTGAAGGTAGAGCCTATATATGCTATTCCAGACTATAGTCTATCGCTGTACCTAATTAATTTCAGATTTTGTTCAGCTGATTGACTGACAAACATCCAACCATCCATAGCTATACATCTAAACTTTTGCTAAAAGTATTCATAATGCCGAGGAGCTCGTGGCTAAATAAATAATAATAGCCGTACGGTTCGATCTTCAAGGTCGTGCATGGGTAACCATTGTAACTTATCGAGATACACTTTTAGGAGTGCAAATATAGTAAAACTAATATCATTATTTAAAACTTACACACAAAAAATTACTCAAAATTATAAATATATTATAAGATTTTGGTCTTTTAGTCTTGTCCTTTGAGCAATAACAATTTTGGACTACCTTTTTTTTGCAAACACTGTTTTAATTTATTTAACGGCATACATTTAATCGTATTTGGAATTGTTTTGTAAACAATAGGAGTAACACCAAAGGAGCTCTTTTTTCATTAAAGCAGTCTTACATTTTACACTACCTACACAATTTATATTGAGCACGTATTGGAGTTTTCGTAACTGTTGAAAAATGTGGATTCTTTTTTACAAATAATAATAATAAAATACTTTATTTTCAGACCAAAGTCCATATGACACATTTACACATAAACAAAAAAATAAACACACAAATTTACACATAAACAAAAAAATAAACACACAAATTTAAAATAAATATAAAATACAATAATAACAAGACAAATTAGAAGAAATATTATAAAATACACTTAAAAAAGTAATTATTTAATGTATGTGAATGACGCTCTGTGAGTCGTCATCCAGTGCCACATTATTGGACTATTCATCCTGTCGGCGACGACAGCTATCAGGCTGTTGGAGCTATCGCGCACTCGCCGCATCAAGGATGCTATACGCGACCGTAATAATGCAAAAAAATCAGGCACACCTGCCTTCGCAAACATCCCCGACGCACTGCAAAAGCGCGGTAGCCCCAACATTACCCTGAAAGCATTATTGTATTGGACTCGCAGAGCATTGTAGGAGCGTTTAGTGTAATTGACCCATAGGGCGCACGTGTACAGAGACTGACAGTACGCTCTAAACAATGTGATCTTTACGTCATCAGTACATCGTGCAAACCTACGAGCCAGCATGTTACACCTCACGGCCAATGCTCTGCGCTCCCGTTCTACATCCAAATCGTCGGACAGGTCATCGGTGACCCAGTGTCCCAGGTACTTGAACCGCTTGACTCTGGTGAGCAACGCGCCCCCTAAGGTGACTGGTGGGACTGTATCGTAACATTTGTTACCGGCTTTAAAAACTAAAAGCTCACTTTTAGTCGCGTTGTACATAAGACCATGAGCCACCGCATAGTCCTCACATATACGAAGTAACCTCCTAAGCGCTCTGATGGATGGGCTCAGCAATACCATATCGTCCGCATAGCTGATGTTATTAACGCATTGCCCATCAATGGAACACCCGATATTGGTATTGCTGAGTTCACATATCAGTTCGTTTACATACAAGTTGAAAAGCTTAGGTGAGCTAAGGCCTCCCTGTCTCACCCCGCATTCCAACCTGTATGCATCCGACAAGGCTCCCCCCCATTTTACACTGTTGGACTGATTATTGTACCAGTACTTTAGTAACTGAACTACATCTCTTGGTAGATCCGTATTTTGTGTCAACTTCTTCCATAGGCAGTCATATGACACCAGGTCAAAGGCCTTGGATAAATCCAGGAAACATGCATACACAGGCGTTTTTCTAGCTGTGTAGTACTGAACAGTGTGCTTGAGACAGAGGATAGCTGTTTCCGTGGATAAATGTGGCTTAAACCCAAACTGGGCGTCGTGGGAGGTGAAATGCTTATCCAGCTGCCGATCAATCAGACTGTCCAGTACCTTAGCAATTATAGTAGCCAGGGAAATAGGTCTGTAGTTGTTTTTATCACTCGAATCTCCAGTCTTGTTTTTTATAACAGGTGTAACTATAGTTTTTAGTAAATTATCTGGAAGATACGAATGACTTGTACAAAAAATAATGCCGGTAGAGTCAATCTTTTTTGTATTTTAAAGTAAGGTATACAACTATCTGTAAATTTTAAACCAAACATAGATCGTATACATCTTTTTTGTATCTTAAATAATAAGATCTCTATTAGTCGATTGCCCCCAAAAAATAACATCATAGCGTAGAGTGTCTCACTGTTTACTCTTTTTGACAATTATTGTAACAGTATGCTGATTTACTTAGCCGCTGACCAATCTCCTCTAAATGTGGTTTCCAAGTTAACTAATTGTCTATTTTTATATCTTAACAACCCTTTTTTACTATACATTTTTACTTGTTACGCATTATTAATGTCTTCTACTGTACAGTATTATAAACTAATACTTCAGAAAAATATCTAGTGTTAATTACGCCAAGATCTAGATGATCCATCTTGCGTGCAGTATGCAACACCGCGCTCCCGCCGAAAGGGTCTTGACAGACAGACAGACGGGTAACGAAGTGATCCTATAAGTATTCCGATTCTTTTTTTTCAGGAACGGAACCCTAAAATAGTTAGTTTTAAAGTATATTTCTTTATAAGTTTAGTGATAGAATCGGTTAAATAAAACTATAAAAGATAGGAAATTCTTGGTTTTTTAATTTAACCTTTATTATATTTTTACTGATATGAGCTAGTCGAATGTTAATGTACCCGTATATTTTACGACAAGTGGACCTTTTCTTGATAAATATCTACCCATCATCACGTATTGTTTAATGTTTTGATCATTTTCATTTTATGTTTTTAATAATCAGTCAGCATCTACATATAATAATAATACTAATTCAGCCTATTACGTTCCCACCGGTTTCAAAGTTACCCAAAATTGGGTATTAAGTCCGCCCATGTACCACTATTTAATTGTACATAAAGTTTAAATAAATAAATAGTAATTCGTTATTTCAGTCCACCCAAAGACTGACTTACTACGTCCCCTAATGAGGTCTCTTCCTTGGTATTACACTCTTTACTTATACTTTGGTACTACGTGTAACTATATAACTGACAAATAACTGACAAATGTTTGCACTGTTTGGACGGGCCTGCTCAAATCTGATTCGGTCCTCTAAAGATTACCACAGACATGAACTTACCTACATGCTTCTCATATGGTTTGATTACTACGGATTGCATGGATTTCAAAGGAGACGTTGACCTCTAAGACTGTTTTAGTGTTTCTACTCAGGGTAGTCAGTTTAGGAAAACCGGCCTCATCTAGTTTACATTTACGAAAAAAAAAATGACGAGTAAAAGTGTTACTTGCAAAATAAACGTCATTATTTTTGTTTTTATTTTTTTTATTTATTTATATTAAGACAGTTTTCATTTGGATACATACATATATCTTCTGCCAAACTGCAGTACAGTTTGTCGGCAGTGTTCTCGTGGGTTCCTTGCATTATTGTTATACGGGTATTTATAAAATACTTAATACTATTTATTACTATACTTAAATACTACTTAATCTATATTTCAATGCAAACATAAAGTACACAAAAAAAAAACGAACATGTAGTGATAGATCCAAGTGTGTTCCAATTACTAGTACAAACACTCATTGGGGGTCTCACTGCGTGATCTGATGCATGCATGCATTACCAGTCCCTCTATGGATTTATACCCGCATCGTAGATAATATATGTCCAAAGAAAGTGAGAATACGAATATGATCGGTACTTGATAGAGTTGATAGGCTTTGTTCGATGCCCTGCTCTCGAATAATGAACTCGTTCCTCGCGTGCCCCACATCTCAAGGGCATGAATCCGTTTTTTTTCTCACTTTCTCGTCAAATCTATATTTTGACAGCAGAGAGGAATATGGGAAATATGGCTTTGGAGATGTTTCGGTCCCTCCATACGTTCCTCAGTTTGTCTGTAGCTGATCTGCATATCGCTCATCTAATGGTGCTAAATTTTGTTCAGAAAAATCTAAAGCTCGAAAAATCTAAAATACAAAACTGACTTTCAACTTCGCGAAAGTCAGTTTTGTATTTTTTGGAAGTAACCCGTAGAGATGGGAAACGGTAACCCCATTTATATGGGAGTATTTTACTACTTGCTCCTTTTAACTATAAACTCGTATAGTATAAAAGTAGTTTTTAAATACGTCTTTTACATGCCTATGTAAAAGACGTATTTAAAAACTTTACTTTAACACATTTTACATTTTTACATTTTTTATTGCCTAATACACATATCTAGTAAACGTTAACTACGGTTCAAAACTGTAGCTAACCATCATAATTAAACAGTAGCAAGACCTCGAGTTAGCTCTTAAAAGGATTTCATTAATATTGTATACATATTACCAACATTCAGCTAATGATGAATGGCTGATGAAGATGACTGATGTATGTATTGACGCGCGCCCGAAGTGATCTCCAGTAAAAGGGTTGTGGAGTCTTCGGCACATTAGCCGTAAATGATGGATGAGTCTCTTTGTCTTCGTGACTTGATATCGCCATTAGGTACCATGTCTGTGTTATATTTGCTAATCTTTGCTTTGTTTACTGCGTACTCTATATTTAATAGATATAGATTGTTCTTCTCACCAGAAATTGGCGTTAAGCCATGCCTTATATTTCACATAATTAGGTTTTGTTTCGGATGAATGGGAATTGTCAGCATTTGAAACGTATAACAACAGTAGTTAGTGCTCCAACTACTATGTGTGCAATCTATGATGAAGTTTTTGTTTTACATTATACCGGCCTATTTGGCCTATTTATACCTCCGTGGTTACGCTATAACTCAATAGTTACTTTATCCACTTATCGCGGTTAGACGTGAAGCCACTGACTATCTGACTCAACATGACTGTGCACCCGGCCAATCAATTTATTCCATTAACATATAGTTTCTTTGTGAAATTTCCTGAGGCCTGAAACGGCTCCATGATTAATATTTGAACCGTGACTGGTCGGCGGTGTTTAACTGAGCGTAATATATCGCTTATCTCATACATACATAAAGCTGAGTATCTATGATACAGTTGGACGTTCCTATATACATGACAATTTTCAAGCATTGATTTATGATGGAAAATATAGCTACGTGTTGTCACGCCATTCTGATATGTTTTGGCAGACAGATATTTTATTCATAAATAATATGCGCATATCTAATAATCGTAAGATATATTTTTACCGTGGCTCCCTGTTACTTTTTTCACTTCTTTGGTTCTTTGAACTTATACAGGCCTTTATTTATAATGGCAGTCTGATCAATTTAGTATTGAAATCTAGTAGATTCAGTAGGTATTTCTATAACGCTAGATACACTCGAATCTTACGTTATTGTTTCATGAAAGGTAAGTATGTTAGTTTTTAGAGCGATCATTTTTTATGTGGTGCTCCTGCTTGGGGTGGAGACGGCACGCAATCCATTAAAGCTGAAAAAACACTTGAAATTCAGCGACTCATACAATAAACATCGCTTGGTAAGTCGCGAGCGGCGTTTTTGTCGCGCGACACGGCCGCGCTTTTTTGTTGAAGCTTCTTCTGAACAGTTTTTGTGTAACCGGGAGCCAATTGCGATACCACGGTTCTTTATATTTTGACGTAATTGTATGATTTTTCCTTTGAACAGCTTGGGTACCGACCCAATGAATGTGATACACAAGTGTGAAATTTGAAAAAGACTAGATAATAAGATTTACAGTTGGGCCACGATTAACAAAACATTTATTATCAGGCACAATCCGTCGACTAAAATTAATTATTGAGATTGAATTGAATTGATTACACGTAACTATTGGTAGGCACGTGCAGCCTTGTTACATCCTACGCGTGTGCCATCTCTGTATCTAGGCATAAGCATTTTCATAATATCTAGCATTATATGTTAATTATCCAATATTTGAGTGACCTGATGTTGTACTTGTTCTCGCAAGCATTCATCTCATCCACATTCCATAGATTTATCTATAATTCTGAGCTCGGTAACGTTTTGTCCCTTTGTCTTTTTGTCTGAGTGCCCATATTATCTTAGTAGAATGTTATTCCAGTGTCCAGCTCCCGCGGTAAGGGTCTTATTATTCAGCGCATAAACCGGGGAATATTTTAGCGGCAAGCCGACGACGCCGAGGGATTTTGAACGGCGGCCGAAAAAATTGATGCGACTTATCTCACACGCGTGTTCCCGCCATGATAAACGTATGACATGTTTTATGTATGTTTGGATTTAAGTTTTCCACTATTGACTGTGCGTACATACGAGAGGGGAGCAACCAAACCTGAGGGTATTTTTCGAGAAGTTGATACTAAAGCTCAAGATATGGATCTAACTACATATATTATTCTACATCTTTTGCCCCACTCATTATTAAAGATGATCGTTATTGTGTGGCTGCGCTAGATGGGCGAGTCGCCCTTAGCATTTTTATCTAGGCACATAGCAGGGTCTTTGTTTAATGATTGAGCGCGGTGGCCTAATTTAAGTGTATCTAGTTAGCAAATAACGTAATCTACTTATTCTTCATATCTTTGTTCTTTATTTTTTGTTTCCTGAGTAGATTTTTACTCAAATCCGAGTCCTTAAGGATTTACGTTCTTTTGTCTTTCGTAAACGTTGAACTGTTATGATTTCGTTTCGTTATTCGTAATGAAGGCAGGTTTCTACTTATCTACATAACTTTTCGTCTGCACAGCAAAGATATAAATACGAAATACTTTCTTACTCCGAAATACAAAAGTCAACGTTTATTTCAGGCTGTGTTAAGATATTCAAACTGGAGACGTAGTTTGCGCCGAGGGTCAGTCATAGCAGTTCGTGCCGTTGTGTTGTCTCTTCGCCCTCCAAGTCCGTGCGTGTCCTCTTGACCTCGCGTCTCGGTGCAGGCTCGGGGGTAACTTAGCATTCACGACATTGTTCTGTTATTGCACGTCCGATCTGCGTCTGTAGCGAGGGGAGACTTGCCTATTGATGACGAATGGGATACAAACTATTTATGCGGAACTTTTGTAAATATTTTCTATTTAGATATTCGGTATACCTACGAACCTTTATGTGAAGGTTGTTTTTAAGCTGAGTTTGATAAAAAAGTTCCTGTAAATATTGTAGTTTATGGGAGCAAATTGCAGTAAAAAACTCATTAAGCAGATTTTTGTAATCATAATAATCAATTTATTTATAACGGTATTCGGTCCATCGGGTTTGGTGATATTATTCATGCTTTCTCCATTCTTCAATATTCATGATACGGTTACGAATCGAAGTCTGTGTTGTAGATTCATAATCATAACCTATATTATAACTTGTCACTTTATAACCGTATCAACACGCTTAAAGCTTCATCTGCCTTATAAATTTCTAGGCTCATCCAGCTCAGAGTTCTATTACTCCTCGACGTGATCGTATAATCTCGATAGCTTATTACTTCTTACCTTGACCATATTTGTATTAAGCGTTTCAAGTGAAATATCAGCAGTTTTTATGAGGCAATTATTAGCATATTGTGTGTCGGCGGGGGTCTGCGGGCGAGCTCGGCGGTGGGCCACCGGGGCCCCGCTGCGCTCATAGATAAACATGTCTGGGCTTCCGAATACTTGCGCTGTGCACCGATATTGATTTTGTTTTTGTTACAACAATATATGTAGTGCGAGATACAGCTAATTTGTTCCTTGTCTTCTTTTGCTTTCAAATCGGGATGTGTTTTGTTTTTCGTATTGTTTAACTGTATAATTCGTGACCAAGTCTTTTGTGGCAACAAAATATTGTTTTAAGTTATGTCCCAGACTCACCTTGGACCTTATTATGTTTAAATACTTTCAGATTTATCTTCGCAAACCATGTCAAGAATAAGACACGGAGACGACGGATTCTTTTATCTTTCTGTTTTAGTACTTACTAAATAGCACTGGTAATATTAAAAGTAAATAACCGGTAACACGCTAGTTTCCCGCGATGAGCCACATTACATTGTCTGTGTAGCGTGTGTGCTGTGCGGTGCCGATGCTGCGCCGGTGCCGCGCCACACATAAACTATAGCTTTAATTACTATTAAACACAATTAAACGCCATGCATGCTTTGCGAACAGACCTATAGCGTAACTTGTGCGTTTCGATGCAGTTCATTGAATATTGTCAGTCCGTATTGTACAGATAAATGAGTAATACCTAACAGCATTCATCCGAATAAAAAAGCTTTAGAATTGATCACTCACAGTTCCGAAGATTACCCCCTGCATAGAAAAAGAGACCTCTTTCTAATGTTAAGCATATATAAAAATTTCTGACATTGTCCTGCCAAATGACAAGATTAGGTCTAATCTTGTACTCTACTAATGTAAAAAATCATAAAAATAAAGTTTATTTTTTAATACTCTTAGACCTTTGTTATAATTAAGTAGGGTATTCAAGGTATTCCTGCTCATTTGAGCAGGACTTACTGTCAAGCAATCCTGTCGTTTATGGGGTAGAGAGGGAACGGACATAGTTTTTGAGTTTAATCCAAGCCTTTTTGTCATTGAGATAGCCTTAACTGACCTTACGTATTATTAATAATTTGGATGTATTAACACGTTCTTGAGTGTGGTTTGAGTCTCCGCTGCTCTCAAAACGGTGAAGAAATACATCGTGATGAAACCAGCTGCAGCATGTCCAAACCAGCTGCAGCATGTCCAAACCAGCTGCAGCATGTCCAAACCAGCTGCAGCATGTCCAAACCAGCTGCAGCATGTCCAAACCAGCTGCAGCATGTCCAAACCAGCTGCAGCATGTCCAAACCAGCTGCAGCATGTCCAAACCAGCTGCAGCATGTCCAAACCAGCTGCAGCATGTCCAAACCAGCTGCAGCATGTCCAAACCAGCTGCAGCATCCAAACATCGAACATCCGAAGAGATAGTAATATGACAGCCATTACCTCTCACAGGGAGAAGACGTCTGTCTTCAGTGGGAATGTTATGGCTAATTATGAATGTGGCTAAACTACCTCTGTTCTATAAAGTTTAGTATTACACGTAGATCTATTATGTAATACGTACAGCATTTAAGCGGACCACCCATTTTCTCGAGCCTGCTTATAAATACAATTATTTTAAGGTCTCCCAACCTTAAAATGGTGTTTATTCCTAGTATTTACGAAAATTATTATTTAAATATTAATATTTTTGTGTGCATACCAGAAATTCTGATACACATACTGAGATGTGGCAGTTTAGGAAAGCTCAGGTCATTTATCTATTTATGGGGATCCACTGAAGCTTCGCATTCAAAGTTGTACATAAGTAAAATGTTGTATCCGTTCGGTTTTAAACACATAACGTGTTCACTTTTATAACATGAGGTATTCTAGATCGATTCGAGGTATATTAGAGTCTAGTTTTGATTATTGTAGTAACTAGACTTAATCAATATTTTCAACCGACGAAAAAAAAAAACGGAGGAGGTTATCAAGTTGACGCGTATATTTCTTTTTTTATGTATGAGCACCGATTACTCGAAGACGGTTGAACCGATTTAGAAAATTCTTTTTTGTTTGAAAGGGTATACTTCGAAATTGGTCCCATTGTCACCAAGTCAGTATCTGATGATGGGATCCTGGATAAATCGAGGAAACTCTTCAAATATTAGAGGCACACCTATAGTGATTTGAGTATTTTTTATAGTAACTTGTGTAGTTGCATTCGAAAAGCACCATTTGTGTGGACCTGATGATGAAGACCACATATGGCCACTGGAACTACTCAATATATAAGTAGGAATAACAAGTATTTCATGTGTTCGGCTTCGATTACTTGAATGTGGTTATTAAGCTCGTCACAATGCATATGGTGAATTGAAGCTGATGGTGAAGTACCAGGAGAACTCCTCAACAATTAACGGCCCAACATTGGGAAAAGCTATATTTTGTAAATGATTATAAATAGTTGACATTTAGGCTTTTGTAACTAGGTAAATTAAAAATCGACCAACTAAAAAGAGCGAAATAAAAACTTACCAAAAAATTAAACTGACTCCCAACAAACACTGCAAAGTGAAAAATAACTTTAATTTCGGTAGTCGGTGTCTTTAGTTTTGTATTTTTGTTTTTGGCACCGACTTCCGAAATTAAAGTTATTACACACATCAAAAGTGTCTAGGGATCAACATATATTTTTGCAATAACTTTTCTCCTGATTGATATTAATTAAAATTTTCTTTAAGGATTCATCAAATAAAGTGTTTTCGTTTGTCACAGTAACGATAAACCAAGTCACCTTTGCATTAATAAAGAAATTTGCCATTTTCCTAATAAAGGGATTTTTGACATTTGAACCACTAACATTAAAGTTCGAAAAAAAGACTGAAATAACAGTTTTCTTTAAAATTTTATTGGGTAACTTAAACAACTAATAATCCGTGTTTCTACCGCGAACACTAACAACACAAGAACATCGGTTTGGCATACTCAAAATGAGTTCATCCAAATCACGCTGTGGAATGGCCGCCCATGTTCGTTGCAACAACAAAAAAAGGTCTTCTTGCGACTGGATACCCTCCATATTCGGCAGAGCTCTTCTCTGTAGCATATCCCATGCATGCTCAATCGGGTTCAAGTCTGGCGACTGAGCAGGCCAGAGCAGGACATTGATGTTAGCTGCGGCGAGAGTCTGTCTTACAACTCTTGCGGTGTGCGGTCGTGCATTATCATGCATTAACTGAAATAAGGGACCGATTTGCACTTGTAGAGGAACGATGACGTCAGATACAATCGTCTCAGCATAAATTTGAGCGTTGAGGTTGCCTCTGATCCAAATCAACTCAGTTCTTCCGCCGATCCAAATACCCGCCCATACCATGATGGTTCCACCACTATAAGGATGGACTTCCTGGCAGGATTTTAATCGCTGTTGGCGTCCAGGGGTTCTCCAGTGTCGTATACGTCTTGTATCCGGTCTCATACCAAAACGAGACTCATCAGAAAAGCACACGAAACGCCATTGTTCTTCTGCCCAATTTCTGTGTTCAAGAGCCCATTGATATCGAATCCTACGATTGTGCATTGCTATAGGTGGTACCCGTAGCGGTCTTCGGGAATGAAGGTTCACTTCATGCAAGCGGTTTCTGACTGTTTGGTCGCTAATTAAGTTCCCTGAAGAGTGATGAAGCCTCACGGCTAACATCATGGCGGTTATTGTTGGAGCTCTTCGAGTTAAGATTTGAATGTATCGGTCTTGTCTCCGTGTGGTGCAGCGATACCGTCCTCCATGGCGCTCAGCCACGGTACCAGTGCTTCGGTAACGTGTCCAAAGTCGACTGATAACACTCTGACTTGTATTCAGAGCTAAAGCCACAGTACGTTGCCGGGAACCAGCTTCTATCATTCCCACGGCTCTGAGCATTTCTTCCCTGCTTAAATGACGTCGCCGCTCCATAATAACGTTGGTTTTAATCAGTAGTAGGGAAACAGTAGCACTAATAATGTCTTCAATGCGTTGTATGTTTTTATAGGGAAAATATTGACAGCTGATTTTCATCTTTAACTCGAATTTGATTAACAGTTCCTGTTTCAAATTATGAAATGCACCAAAAAGGATCCATATAAATTTATAAAATCATAAATTTATTACAAAGCCACATCTCAATCTCAAGAAATCCGCATAAAAATGCTTGATCCCTAGACACTTTTGATGTGTGTATATCATATCAAGAGAGCACACTAGGGAAATAGGAAAATTATTATAGCTTAAATAAATGCACAATCTTGCCAAAATCGTTCTACAACTGCCAGCTAAGTTACGTTCTGGTGCTATCTTTATCCAAATTCCTCTCAGCAATTTATGATCGTTGAGATGCGCACGCGCAATTTCTCAGAATACTCCAACCCCTCCGACCCCGCTCCCCTCGCCCGATCGATCCACGGGCGGCACGGCTACGCTGGTTTATTTCATGACCTTATGAGTACCATTCCATACTTTTTAATTATAGGCACATTACATGGTTCTGACGCCGATAAAGTCTGGGTTTAGTTACTCAATCATATCATATATACACCTTTATATAGATATAGTCGCAAGGAATGTATTGGTTTTATCCTTGGGAAGATCTTTATCTTTTTCTTCCACATTATTTCGCGCCATTTACAATGCTATTGTTCAAATTTAGGTTTACAATATTTACCTCTGATGAAGTTTTGATTTGGAAAACAAAAGATAGGTACATACCTATATCATACTCAAATTAATTTATTTATTCATGACTATGTTCGCACTTCGAGGTTTTTATTTCGGAAAATAAATTGGTAATGTAGGGATTTACAATAATTTAGCTCGCAATATTCGCGGTTTTTCGAGAATAGTAGGTATTACTTTTTGTGTTATCTGCGCTACGTGGCTAGACATTTAAAAGGGCTGGTATAATGCTACAGTTTATTGTATCGTGTAATGCTTACCATACTAATGATTTATCATTTGGTATCGGCGTATTACGCTACACACGGTATTACGCTAAATGTGGCGGTGTATAAGATGCGGTGGCTGCGGGCGGCATCTTTGTGAGCACCGCAAGATCTGAGCCCCGGCCGGCGGCGGCGTTCTGCCCGCGAATGTCTAATGAGTTCCGAACAGACAGGGCTACCGCACGGTTCTAGGAAATAGTTTTTGGTAATCGTTTCAACAACTTGCCGCCGAAAAACGATTTGTTAATATGGAGGGCAGTGATCAAATTGAAATAGCCAGGTTTATGGACACGAAGGGCGAATTTTGAACTTGAAATAAATAAATATGCCAAGTATACTCTACGGGATGAAATAGAAAAATACAGGATGTGTGACAATTCTATGATTAAGTTTTTTTTAAACACAACAATTTATTCTAGAGTAGGTACCTACAATTTGAAATCACCCATTAACTGTCGCAATACCTCTTTGAAGTGGACTAATTAAAATCATGTAAAATTCCTGGGCTGTTTCTAGATTATATTTATTTGAGCCGGCCCTGGTCCTTTGCGGCGCCGACGTCACCTGTCATCCATCAGTCGGCGACAACGCGCATGCGCATACCGGCCGACGCAGCTTGCCCCGCGCGCGCGCACAGTCGCCTCGCGAATTCAAATTTAACGGTACAAAGATGGAACGCAACAAAACAGTAGCAGCATTCCGATTTGGAGCGGTTCGACTAGTTCAGATGATGGTTGTGACAAAAAAGGGATGCACCACTTAGGAATTCTATTGATCATGGTCAAGTGGTTGAATGTTTAGGGTAATTTAGCATACGAATGTTTAGCTTGTTATTATTATAGTGGATTTGGCATTGTCAATATTTTTAGTACTGTGTTTATGCTGGCACTTTTCTTTTTCTCTACCTTTATGTTAAATTAATTTTACTTGTATGTACTCGTACTTTGAAATTCCAATAGCTTTTTACACCTTCAATCACATTTACAAAGTTCATGGTTACAGGCACGACTTGTGAGATGTAGGTCTTGAGTTCTAACACAGATAGAGAGAGAGGCACATTACCTATTTTATGAAATTTCCGTCAACACCAATGCTAACGGTGAAGGAGAAAATCGTCAGGAAACTGTATTAATACATAAGCATAATCATAGTGCTGAAAAAACCGAAGACATGCGATATCTACCCGCACAAGGCCCTTGGTTTCCGACGCATTATTTGAGAATTGATATTTTATTTTGAATATTGGTTTTAAATAACACTTTTACATCTCAGGATATTTTACAAAGGGGAACGCCTAAAAAATGCTTGAAATGGACAGAAACTACTAATAGTCCTTAATTCTATTGAGAATAAAACATGAATAATGAAATAATTCTCAAGTTTGTAAACCTAGGGAGAAATTATCACGATCATAAAAATATTTAACTTGATAACCGTCTAATCCATTCTTTTTTTTGTTGGTGGTCAGTGTTTATTTGACGTGAGTAATCGACATTCAGCCAAACAAGAATCGTCAAATAATCGTTATCGAACTATTTTATAGTTATTGCACAGTAATAATGAATTTAATATAATTCGACATATTTATACCGTAAATGTAATTAAAATAATATATGCGTGTCAATATTAATTATAATCAAGTCATTTTCAAAATGGAAAACGTATCGTAGGCTGTATGAATCATAATTATGTCCTTTGCCTTACTGACATCTGACAGTTTGACATTACTGCATTTCATTTTTTCGATTGATTACTTGATTGATTTATGGTTTTGCGTGTGCGACTTGAGTTTTAAACAGATTGCTTTTGAGGATATTTAACGACGACTGTGGCCATTTTTTAAGGATTTTGATTTGACTTCTGCACACGTTACCCATTTTTCAACACGGACTTTTGCACCCGCCTAAACGACGACTCGGCTTTTCCGGAAATGGTTTTGTTGACATGTGGAACTTACCAAATAAAACAGGCTCATTCATACTATGGTGAGCATAAACGAGCTAATGGTATGTATAAGATTGAGATAAGCAGAGAAATGGATAGTGCATTGGTTGAGGATTTAGCTCTTCCGGGTAATTATTTTTTACTACGAGGAAAAAAACAAAATAGGCATATTTCTCAAAAAATATATTTTGTTTACATAATAGTTGACAATTCTTTGTCTGGAAGTAGAACTTTACAGCATCGTTATTGTAACTGCCTAGTGGGATGGCGAACAGTTGGTACCTGTGCCCATACTATGTCAATAATATGGTACTTATCATGGGCCCGGTACCAATCCAATATCTAACCTCCTGCACAGTTTCTTGATGACATATTAGTGGTTTTAATGATGATTAAAACATTTAAATGCTGTTTTGTTGTTTATTTATTGCATATTAATTTTTAACCTTGACCTAACCTATATTTTAGAAAAAATGGTTGGAACTGGTTTCTACCTAGTTTTTTAATAATTATTGAAATTTTTATGCGTTCCCTACGATTTGTATTGCAATTTGGCGTATATTTCATTGTTGTTCATTTCAAGCATTTTTTTGTGTGGCTGATGGGCATTTCCCTTTGTGAGGATGGATTGCTGGACGTTTGTTACACTTTTACGCAAAAGCTACTGAACGCTACTGAATAAAATTTGGTATGTATGATAGCTGAATTACTGGAATAACACATAGGATATTTTTTTGCGCGTTATTTGTTTATCGGAGTCTGTGTTTCCCGATAGCTCTTTAAGTCAAGAGTGAATAGGTTACTTTTAGGTAAGCGTGCTCCATCTTCGACCACATCATCACTTACCATCAGGTGAGATGGTGGTCAAAAGCGAGCCTATTATCAATAAATAATAATAATAATATAATAATAAACAAAATAAAACACTTACGAATTCGCAGGCAACAGCTGGTAATGATTAATTTAGAGTCCATATGAGCCCTATTTGGGAGTAATTATCTGTTAATTCGACATCTATATTAATGTCACAATTAGCACAACGGTTTATAGACTAGCAAAACTATCATAGTGAAAATTACTGTCATAAAATATGTCGTCTATTAATATGTATACTTTGAATTGAATACTACACCATGGACACAATATAAACTCATTCAAAGATCGAATTTTAGTTTTCACCATTTTTTTATTTTTTTTTGTGAGTGGTATCACGCAGGTCAACCTCTGAGGTTGTCGGCTGCTTAACCGGGCTTGCCTGTGGTTGCCTTAATTAATAAATTAATTAAAGCCTCCAGCCAGGGCTTATTAAAAACTTACAAACTAGGCGACTACACGCTAAGGGCACCCCCTGTGGGGTACGGACCTCGGCTTAGGGCGTCGCAGGGGGAGGGCAGCTAGGGACAGGCTGGATCATATCATTATTATTATTAATAAGGGAATTTATAGCTACTGGCACAGCGTCGCGGGCTGGCTCTGGCAAGGGTCGGGGCGGACTATTACGGGGACGTCGCGGCGGGCCTCGGCGGCGAGGACGGAAAGACGGTCGATTTTTGTTTTTGTAAACTGTGCTGGTTTCCTTACGGCTCTCTTGGAGCAGGGTAAGTGCGTCATCGGGAGTGACTAGGGTATGCCTTGGTCGGCGAATCTTAGAGATACGCGAGGGTTCGTATTGGGCGGCCGATACGATAAGGGGATTCCTATGTTGGATTGCAGTATCAAAGAAACGCTTGGAGACACGTTTCATGAACTGCTGGATGGTGGGCATCTTGAGGTCTACGTGAAGAAGCTCATTTCGAAGATAAAAGGGGGCTCCCGTGACTCTACGGAGGAATCGGTTTTGAAGGGTCTGCATCTTATGGAGGAGGTAGGGCTTTGCGTGTGCGAAAACAACGCAGGCGTAGGTCATGATGGGTCGGATGACCGCGGTGAAAATACGCAGCTTGCACCTGAGTGATAACTTGCTGCGGGAGCTAAGAATGAAGTGGAGACTACCTAGAGCGAAAGCGGCGCGCGAACGTGCCTGCTTTATGTGCTCAGCGAAGGAAAGGTGTTTATCGAGGACCATGCCTAAGTATTTGGCTTGCTTTTCCCAGGGGATCGGCTTGCCGTACATGGTAATCGGACGGGGGGAGGGTGGGTTTATCCGCGGCTTAGAAAAGAGGACTGCCTGGCTTTTGTCTGGATTGACTTCGATTCTCCATTTCCGGAACCACTTGGCCAGAGTGTTTGCGGAAGTTTGGAGAGTGCGAGCGATGGTATCGGGTTTAAGACCAGTATAATAGATAGCCGTATCGTCGGCAAATAGGGCTAGCTGAGTATTTTTATGCTTGGCGATATCGCTAGTGAATAGCGTGAAAACGAGGGGGGATAGTACGGAGCCTTGAGGAACTCCTGCGCGAATGGGATGGGGGGAGGAAAGCTCCCCCTCAATTCGGTAACGAAAGGTGCGATTCGATAAAAAGTCCCGTAGGATGAGCACGAGACGGTCAGGCACGCCGAGTTGGTATAGCTTATAGATTAAGCCATTGTGCCAGACTTTGTCGAACGCTTTCGCTATGTCGAAGAATAAGGCTCCCGTTATTGCGCCCCGTTGGAAGCCGGCGCTGACGTGTTCTTTGATGCGGAGGACTTGTTGGATACATGAGTGTTCGGTTCTAAATCCAAACTGCTCATTGGGTATAAGACTTTGCTTCGGCAAAATCTTTGAGCCGCTTATATATAAGCCTTTCATAGATTTTACCGAGGACGTTGAGTAAGCTAATGGGACGGTAGCTAGACGGGTCAGACTTGGGCTTGCCTGGTTTGGGAATACCTATGACGGTGGCCTGTTTCCAGGTTGCGGGGAACATATTATTGCTCAATGCGCCATTGAAGATGGCAGTCATTAGCACTATAAGCTGGGCGGGGAAAAGTTTGAAAACCCTATTGGTGATGCCGTCGGAGCCAGGGGCTTTTCGCGGTTGGAGACTTTTAATGATATCCTGGACCTCATCAGGAGTGATGGGGGCCAATGGATTATCGGGATCTTCGACGGGCGGAAGGGAAGTTCTACGTTCGACTTCGGCGTTCACCATATCGAGGTGGGCTTGGTCTACTGGTTGAGAGCTGGGAGAACACTGGGACTCTAGGCTGTCGGCTAGGCATTCTGCTTTTTCAGAGTTATCGAAGGCGACACTCTTATCGGGACGAATGAGAGGAGGCATTGTGGCCTCTTCAGTGGATCGTAACTTCCTCTGAAGCTGCCAGAAGGCAAGATGGGTGGGCTCAAGTTCGCTCAGCATCTTGTCCCAGCTCGCATTACGCTGCTCGGCAATGCGTTTCCTTACAGCACGCTGTAAGTTGCGCATGTGAGCTTTGTTTGCGGCGCTGGGAAAAGCGCTGTATGCACGGATGGCTGCGTTCTTCTCGGTTATCAGATTCCGTACATCGTCCGGGAGTTTCCAGCGGTGGTCTACCGCTACTGGAACTTCCCTTGAACAATCGTTCAGGACGGATTGTACGTGATCTGTAAGCGAGTCGATCGCCGCCGTCGTGTCAGCGACTGAGACTATGTGGTCAGGAATGGTGTCCAAGTGAGGCGACGTGGTGGATTTCAGTTTTTCACTTACTTTCCTCCAGTCGGTGATCAATTGGGTCGGAGGAGGTTGGGTAGGATCATGGTTACCCGAGCGGGAACCTAGGTGTAGGATAACGGGACGGTGATCCGAGTTGAGTTCGTGAAGCGCTTCTATGGAGTGTAAATGGAGGTTTACATTCTTTAGGAGCGCCACATCGAGGACATCGGGTTTATGGTTGTGGTCGTGTGGGTAGTGGGTGGGAGTCATCGGAGCGATGACGTCATAGTTTAGGGTCGCGCCTAGGTTATACACGATTCTGCCTCTGGCATTTGTCGTGTTGCTGTTCCAAGCGGGGTGTTTGGCGTTGAGATCGCCCGCTAGTAAGACGGAGTCACTCAGGCCAAAGAGAGTCGTGAGATCGCTGGTGAGCGCGATAGGATCGTCTGAAGCAAGAGACGCGACCGATGGTGGGGGATGGTATGCAGAGATGATGGTTATCGGAGGATGACCAGTCATGCCTAGTCGACAGGCAGAGTACTCTAGGTGAGAGAGAGGCGCGGGTGGGGTCAGAGGGATGCAGTATAACTCCTTTCTATAATAAATAAGGGTACCGCCGCCGTGGCAGCGTGTTCTGTCATTGCGAACTAGACGGTAATTCGCAATTTTGGGGTCAGCACGGTGGGGTTTCAAAAGAGTCTCCTGTATAAGGAGGACGTCTAATTGGTGGTCGCGGAGGAATTTAGTTATTTCGGCGCGTTGGTTGAAAATGCCATTTGCGTTGAAAAAACCTAATTTGAGGGATCGAGGCCTAGTGTGGTTTGTGCGTTGGGAATCCATTGGATCAGTCCATCGCATCCATCTGGTCGAGGCCTAGCACGACAACACTGTGTGTGCTGAATATTTGGCTGTACATTGCCGTCGTAATTTTGCCGTTATTCTGCTGCTCGGCAGCCAGAAGGGCATCGCGGAGAGACCTGGCTTGGCGGGTCATAAATATTCTATAGTGGCGCAGTAGAGTCTGGCCGCAAGACTCGCCGTGCGCGACGGGTGAGGGATTGGGCGGTTGTTTGGCTGCAGGAGCAGCAGTGGTTTAAGGCTCGGGTTGGGGACTGGCTGTGGCCTCTGGAGCCACGGCTATAGGCAGGATCTGCGCTGCGATGGGTATATCCATCAGTGCCTGCAAAGGTTTGGCAGTGGCCAAGGAGGGAAAGGCTTTTTCGTGGTTTAGCCTGTTCCACGGGGATGGTCTCTGAGGAGCGAAACGTTGGGGAATTCGAGAGGAAGGTGCCTCTCTTTGTTGGCGGGCGTTGTCGCGCTTCGCTAATTTAGGAGCGAGTTTGGGGGTTTTGGGACAGCCGCGGTAGTTTGCCGGGTGACCGATTTGGCCGCAGAGAACGCAGCTGGGTGGTTTCGAACAGAGGGTTCGGTCTTTGGGCCGAGGGCAGTCCGCAGTGCTGTGCTCGCCCAGACACTTGACGCATCTGGGAGTCGCATAGCAGTTGCTCTGCGCATGGCCATACAGTTGGTAACGGTGGCATTGTCCCACTGTTGCGGTTTTGTAGGGCTTTTCAATTGAGATACCGGATAGGGAGCAAATGGACTTAATCTTGAAAATCGGGTGATGACCTTCGGTTGGTTCACAAATGACAAGAACCATGTCGTACAATTCACCGCCTCTCGCTTTATGTAAGCGATGGACGGCGATCACTGGTATACCTTGATCGGCAAGGTCGTCTTTAATATCCTGTACTAGGATTTCTTTAGGGACACGTTTAATAATAACACGAGTGGGCGTGTCCTCGGGGAACGAGAAAGTGTGAAAGGAAATATTCCTTTCACGGAGGGCGCGATATAGTTCCCTATAGTCGTTCGACGTAGGGACGGTGACTTTAATGCCATTTTGGCAGGCACGGGCGTTTGTGTAGTTGATCTTTCGATCAACACACATCTTGGACACATCAGTCCATTTACCCTTGTCCTGGATGTAAAAGGGGGGCGGAGGGCGTTGCTTCCTTTGGGCTGAGGAAGTTTGGGCTATCGGGCTGGGGGGACGACTATTCTGCGCGCGAGCAGAGGTAGTTGGGACGGGGCTAGCGGGTCGAACGGGCGTTTGAGTTGGGGACGGGGGCGACGCGGTGGTCTTTTTGGCCTTGCTGGCCTGGGAGGTTTTCCCTTTCTTCCTCTTGCCGCCGGTGACGACTTGAAAGTCGTCTTCCGAGGACGAGGGGCATGATGACAAATCATTGTCAGAGTTGTTATTGGACACAGGTTCGGTGGTGTCCATTTCACGGAATTCAACTGCAGCGCACACCTGCGCGGCGTCCATTGTTCTATGAACAATAGGATTAGTAGGTGGGCCGGAAACAATGGATGATTTCGGGAATTGGGCGGTCGGCACGACATTGTCGGCGGGTGGAAGCGATAGAGGGCTATCTACCTGGAAGTAGTTCGTTGTTCGATGAACAATGGGATCGGAGTTGATAAACACTTCCGTGAATTGACCAACCGGAATGCCTTGATCAGCAAGCGGGGGAGATAATGGGCTGTCAAGCGCGTCACTAAAATCAGCGATGTTGGCTTCGGTAGCCGGAGGATAGTTAGCGATTTCACGCTGGATTTTTCCGCCATATTTGGCGGAAATAGCAGGGTTTTCCTTAAGTATTTCTAGCAA
This sequence comes from Tholera decimalis, assembly GCA_943138885.2. Taxonomy (NCBI): domain Eukaryota; kingdom Metazoa; phylum Arthropoda; class Insecta; order Lepidoptera; family Noctuidae; genus Tholera; species Tholera decimalis. The sequence continues at coordinate 552,319 of OW964557.2, read as the reverse complement.
TATCTCCAAAATATTGGAGTTTGCCATGATTGGCGAATGAATCAAAAATTTAATGGGGAAATTTTGGAGATTTCTCTCCCGCGGGGGACCTATTTAAAGCCTAACTGGCCTAACTCCCCGGATGGATGGGTCCGGGGATGTGTAACCCTCCCAGTCGGGTAGAGACTGGGAGGTGAGTACCTAATGGTGAGCCCTAAGCTTGTAACCGGTCGCCAGTCTTATTGTGCGAACCGGGCCCTATTGGGTCTAGTGCGAAGGGTTAGACACACCCAACCGATACTAGGTGTGTAGCTGAAAAGGAAACTCAGTAACTAGGTTTGACTAGGAGATCCCCCAAGGCCAAAACCTAGCACTCGACTCCAATTGACTGCTTCACCCTGAAGGGGATCAGCGGGTGCGTCGGGTCAGCAGGGGCGTGCACAGGATTATGACAGGGTATGCGGCGGAGTAATCGGTCACAAAAACTTTTTCTTTTATAGATTTTTAGCATAACCACAGCCACGCATCGTAGCATGGTGGCGATGCGTGGCTGTGGCTATGCTAAAAATCTATAAAAAAAAAAGTTTTTGTGACCGATTACTCCGCCGCATACCCTGTCATAATCCTGTGCACGCGCATGCGGGTCAGCACACCCTTGGTATTGTTGACACCGTGAGGTTTCCAACCAAGGACCACGAAACTGTGGTTTTACCCTGAAGGGGCCAAACCAAATTGTTTTTGACGATACTCTGTTATAGAAACAGGATATCCTTCACCGCCTCGAAAAAGGCGGATCCGGACCAGGCGTCGTAGTCGGCGACTACGAGTGACGTCACGGCGGGCGTGACGAAGCGTAGCGATGACTCAGGCACGGAACGATCGAGAGCGCGAAGCGGTACGACCGTCGCGGGCGAGCGTCGGAAGCGGAATGATTAGTTTTCAATACCATTTACCGGCGCATATAAAGCAAAATTATCCAACTGATTTCGTGTGGTGGCCGATGTCAAACGTCGCATGCATAAAGCGGTAGTCAAGTACTTCAACCCTAGATACAGTCTAAAAATAAAAACTCCGAATTAGTTGTCACCCACTAAGATCCTGTTATCATGCTAAGTAGGCAATCAATTACGATTATGTTAATGGTGTTCTCACTTGTCCAGTCTGTACATTTTTCTGTAAACATAGGTGGTTTTTCTAGCCACATGAGAGCCGCTGAAGTAAGGGTCGCCATAGACGACAACGGTATGGAAGGACTATTATTATTAATATATATACAACGTGTAACGGAAACCCCATATCTATCCAAAAGGACTGAAGACAACATCTGGCATGGAGTCTCTATGCAAAGTTTCAGCTCAAAATAAGTGACTCACAGAATTGACCCCAAATTATTGGTTTCATATGTTTGTTGAATACCAGTAATAACAAACGTGTCACAGCACTATGAGGGTCATCACTTTCCATGTCATTTGCCAATAAAATGATAATTCTCTTCGTTCTTCTTAATTTGAAAAATTCGGCTTCTGGTATCAATGTATTGAAATTTCTAATATGCTCCACACATGTAGACATAGGATTAGAAAACCCTTGCCATATCGTTTGTTATCATCCAAAGAAGTCGTGCACTCGGTATATATACCCTTTAAATTACCCGTGATGATGACATCACTATAATATGCTCAGACTTTTCCCAGTCTAATTGACTGCAGCTGAGTACTAGTGTTTTACATGGAGCAACTGTCTACCTCATATCCAATGCCCAGAAGCTGGGTAACACAATACCCCTGGCAAGACTGGAGTCAGATTTTCTGACTATCCGTTCCGACTGTCAAAGATGTAGAAATGACAGCCAGGGCCGACGACGTAACGTTCGACATCACGTTAAGAACGGAACGAAAGAATCTTGATGTACTTAGAATAGGTTTAACATAAGTAGGATAGTTAAAATCAGTATAAGACAGATCAATATGTAAGCAGGAAATAGGAATGAACACGTAGGTAAATGAAACACATGCTAAAATCAATATCATTTATCATACCTATTGTAAAGTAACTTCGAGAAGTTTCTATGTACCAAGGCCGACAGGTCAGGAACCTGTCGGAAAAGAGAAAGTTTTGTGCGTAAACAACTCCAAGGTCACGACAAGCGATTCTCGTTTGCTATTAGTAGATTTCCAAAAACATATCGTGACCCCCACACGAGTTCGACCCTCGTGCCAAAGGATATAAGACGGCAGGATTTGTCGAATAATCGTCTCAGGTGCAAGCTGCGTATTTTCACCGCGGTCATCCGTCCCATCATGACCTACGCCTGCGTTGTTTTCGCACACGCAACGCCCTACCTCCTCCATAAGATGCAGACCCTTCAAAACCGATTCCTCCGTAGAGTCACGGGAGCCCCCTTTTATGTTCGAAATGAGCTTCTTCACGTAGACCTCAAGATGCCCACCATCCAGCAGTTCATGAAACGTGTCTCCAAGCGTTTCTTTGATACTGCAGTCCAACATAGGAATCCCCTTATCGTAACGGCGGCCCAATACGAACCCTCGCGTATCTCTAAGATTCGCCGACCAAGGCATACCCTAGTCACTCCCGATGACGCAATCACCCTGCTCCAAGAGAGCCGTAAGGAAACCAGCACAGTTTACAAAAACAAAAATCGACCGTCTTTCCGTCCTCGCCGCCGAGGCCCGCCGCGACGTCCCCGTAATAGTCCGCCCCGACCCTTGCCAGAGCCAGCCCGCGACGCTGAGCCAGTAGCTTTAAATTCCCTTATTAATAATAATTATGATATGATCCAGCCTGTCCCAAGCTGCCATCCCCCTGCGACGCCCTAAGCCGAGGTCCGTACCCCACAGGGGGTGCCCTTAGCGTGTAGTCGCCTAGTTTGTAAGTTTTTTAATAAGCCCTGGCTGGAGGCTTTAATTTATTTATTAATTAAGGCAACCACAGGCAAACCCGGTTAAGCAGCCGACAACCTCAGAGGTTGACCTGCGAGATGCCACTCACAAAAAAAAAAAAAAACGAATAATCGTAGTATTCAACACAACACACCTGAAGTGAAATAAGTAATAAGTCTGAAGAATATCAAGTATAGTAGTGAAAGTAAACAGTGAAATAAGTAGTTCAAGTAAATAGTTTAAAATGTATAAATATTGAAGAAACGTTATGAAAGTGTAAAGAATATTTAAGAATTAAGACTCTATAAAGAACTTTAAATTAGTATAGACAGTGTAAATAGACCAGACCAGACCAGACCTCACTGAAGTGCAGCTAGATAAGCTTGAGTGACTCCAAAATTTCTGTATCAGATTCATATTTGGTTTGCGCAAATACGATCATGTTTCTGAGTTAAGTTAAGTTTCTGAGTGAGTCAAGTGGCTGCCTATCCGTCTTCGCCGGAATGCGCATATTTTATCATTACTTTACAATATTCTGTTCAATCCAAGAATTCCCTTTTACCTCAAAGAACGTTTTAAGTTCCTTCATGACACACATACTAGAGATTTGAGATCATCGGTAAATTTGACACTTTCAATGCCTGCGCATTCCACAAAATTTTATGATTCATCGTACACGGTGCAAGCTACTCGTCTGTGGAACGCATTGCCGTTGTCAGCTAGACAAGCGCAGTCACTTGCTGCTTTTAAAAGCTCTGTTGTCAATCATTTTTATACACTCCTATGATTTTACCTTGTATTTCTTTCCTTATGACATATTTATATATATGAAACACATATATTTATTTATACTTATTTATGTATTGTATTGTATTATATATACCTATATATATAGTTATATTAGCTACTTTAGTTACTTTTTGTGTATGTTATATATTTGAGGTAAGTACACTGACTTTCTCCTCCCCTCTTTGTTTTATGTTCTTAAAGTCCATCCAAAGGTTGTCTGGAAGATATCGCTATCAGCGATAAGACCGCCATTGTAACCATTTTTTTTTGCATTATTGTAAATCAAGTACTTGTTTAAATTATTGGTGTACAATAAAGAGTATTCTATCTATCTATCTATCTATCTATAAGTGAAAATTGTGAAGATATAAAATAAACCAGTGTTTGAAGATTGAGTTTTATTTCAAGAGCTATCGACGTATGTCGAATTGAATAAATAAATACAGTCCACACCCATACAGTTTTGGTCCTTCAGAAGCCGGATCCAGTTAGTTGTTCGAGAGCCAGATACGAAGAAAAGTGTGAAAACAGTGAGAATTAAGTACTAACCCGTGTGCTAACCGGTAACGATTGTGTAACTCAGCGCTTTTATTCTGCTAACAAGTTACTGTGCGCCGTCAACTGAACGCGATGGTTGTCACACGTAGTCAGAGCGATTTAGCAGAGATGGAAGAACAAAGGCGTGTCCTAGAACGGAGGGACGAAGAGTTACGTACGTCAGTGCGCCGCCGGGAAGCTGAACGTATAGAACAAGAACGACTGCGACGTATATCACTTGATCCGCCAGCGTCACCTCAGGTGGAAAGTATGGTTGGACCTACTACCATTGCAGATCTCGCCACTGCTGGGCCTTCATCAGAGCGGCAACAAGTCAGATCACCGCCGCGATCGATAAGGTCGACTACCAGCGTGACGACACGATTAAGGTTGGCTGAATTGGAAGCAGCTGAAAAACTTGCAAGCATTCGACGGAAAGAACTGGAGCTTGAAGCGGACCTAGTGAAGAAAAGGCTGGCTGCTGAGGTGTCTGTGATACAAGACGACCAAGAAAGCATCCATGAAGATCCACTTCAAGACGAACGTCAGCATCAGAAGGTCGATCAATGGTTGCGCACCAATCCCCTCAGCTCACGGGGGGAGGGGGGCAAACATACTGAACATAAAGAAGATCCGAAGCAAATTAAATTTGATGTGCCTAGAGGAAGATCGCCAACGCCAACGAGAGCCAGAAACAGCATTGACGAACTAGCTGCGACCCTGGAGAAGATGGCCCGGCCGCGAGTTAGGCACACAGACTTGCCTACTTTTTCTGGCGCTATCAGCGAGTGGCTGCCATTTAAAGCGGCTTATAGCGACACTACGAACATGTATAGTGTATCACCGGCAGAGAACCTTCAGCGACTACGAAGTTGTCTCAAGGGCGAAGCACGTGATGCCGTAGCAGCCTTACTACACGCGGCTACAGATCCTGACGTCATAGTGAAAACGTTAGAACAGTGTTTCGGGCGTCCTGAAGTGATAATAGATAAAGCGCTTGAAGATTTAAAGAAAATGCCAAAACCTGGTACCTCAGCAAGTGATTTAAATAACTTTGCGATTAAAATTCAGAACATTATCTACGTATTGAAAACAATAGACAAACGTGGTTACTTATATAATCCCATGCTCACAAGGGAAGTGTTGGAAAAGTTGTGCCCACACCTGCGATCACGATGGTGTGACTTTGCCTGCGATAACGAAGGAACAGTGGAGCCAGAAATAGTGATGTTGTCTCGCTTCTTAATGCGTGAAGCAGACAGGGCGTTACGCTATACATACGCCCCGTCAACAAGCACCGCCACTGCAAGAAGAGAAACCAGGCCTGCTATAACTATGAAGAAGAAGCCCAACACAATATACAACACGGTCGAGCAAACTGAAGAAGAAGATCAGTGCCCTAATTGCAAACAGAAACATGTGCTAACTCAGTGCCCGAAATACAAGTCAATGACCGTGGACCAGCGATGGGAATTTGTGAAAGATAAGAAGATATGTTTTAAATGTGCTAATAAGAAACACAGGCGCATTACGTGTAGAGCAAAGTTATGTGGTGTAAATCAATGTCGCCGGCCTCATCACGCAACATTACACCAGGAAAGGAGAGAGTCGTCCGAGATCAAGACAGCGACTGAAAAGGCAGAAGAGCCTAAGGAAGCAGTCATGTCAGTGGCTACCAAAACAACCGCTGGCATGAGAACTGTACTATTGAAGATGTGCCCTATAGTAATCACAGGCCCACGGGGGGAGGTTAAGACGCACGCACTACTCGATGAAGGAGCGACCATCACCCTCATTGATGAAGACCTGGCTGAAAGCATTGGAGCAGAAGGGACAGTACATCCGCTGCATATTCACGGGGTCAACATGTCTTCAAAAGAAAATGAAAGCAAGATCGTCACAGTAAAAGTCAGAGGGTTGGGCGAAGACAGCGTGACTCACAAGCTCCAGGCACGAACCATGAAGGATCTGAAGCTTCATCAGCAGTCAATTCCTGAAACACTGCTGAAGTATGAGCACCTGCGCGACCTCCCGAAGAACGAAGTATGTTACGAGCCGACACGCCCCGGACTTCTAGTGGGGACAGACCACTGGGAGCACATCGTGTCTCGAGAGCTCCGGACCGGCGGCCCTAATGAACCAGCTGCATCTAGAACGCAACTCGGCTGGGTAGTGCATGGGACCGCACCACGACACGCTCTCACTATGAAGAACAATGTGTTTCACATATACGAACACGAGAAACACTTTCATGAAGATCAGCGGCTTCACGAGTTAGTTGAAGCTCACTTTAAAATCGAAGCACTGGGAGTTGCGCGAGAACCACGCATAAGCGACGCGAACCAGCGTGCCATGGCTATCGTCGAGAGAACTACAAAGAAGATCGACGGTGGATATGAAGTCGGACTACCATGGCGCCATGATGACGTCACTATGCCGCCGAGTTACAACGCAGCGCTTCATCGACTACTGAAAATTGAACAGAAGATGGATGCCAATCCTGAATTTGCGAAGCAATACTGCGCACAGATGAATAATTTATTTGAAAAAGGATACACAGTGCCATGCGACGGAACAGAAGAAGCAAGTCCTGTCTGCTGGTATTTGCCTCACTTTGCCGTGCAGAACCCAAACAAGCCCGGCAAACAACGACTGATATTCGACGCAGCAGCCAAGAGTCATGGTGTATGTCTGAACGACAAATTACTAGACGGCCCAGACCTACTCCTATCACTCCCGGGTATTATATTCCGATTCCGGGAAAGAGCGATAGCCGTCACAGCAGACATACAGGAAATGTTTCTGCGTATTAAAATCAGAAGGGAGGATCAACCAGCGCAGCAGTTCCTGTGGAGAGGCAGCGATAGAACGAGTGCCCCGCGTCGTTACAAGATGACAAGCATGATATTCGGCGCGGCCAGCTCACTATACATGGCTCATCATGTTCGCAATTATAACGCGGACATACATGGGCAAGAATATCCTCGAGCACTGGAAGATATCAAAAACAGTCATTACATGGATGACCTAGTATCGAGCTATGAGAACCTAGATGAAGCCCAGAAGGCAGTGAAAGAAATAAGAGAAGTGCACGCGGTCGCCGGGTTCACACTGCGTGGTTGGAGCGTTAACAATCCGATGGTGCTTCGCGACATACCCCGGGAGCTGCACGCCACTACGCCTACACAACTGGGGGGAGATAAACCTGAGAACAAGATACTCGGTTTATACTTGAGCGCCGGACGAGATGAACTAGGGTTCAACACAGCCATGAACCGAGTTCCCGCCCCTGTACGAGAACGAACACGCGCGCCTACCAAACGTGAAGCACTTAGCGCAGTGATGTCTATTTACGACCCGCTTGGATTGCTGAGCCACTTCACCATAAGAGCGAAGATAATTCTGCAAAGTTTATGGCGACTGCAGATTCCATGGGACGAGCCAATTCCAGATCATGAAAACGAGCTATTTGCAGCGTGGCTCGCTCAACTAAATGACATCGCTCAGCTACGGTTGCCCAGAAGTTATACATCACAGAAGTATTTGGACATCGAACTGCATATCTTCTGCGACGCAAGCGAACAGGCCTACGCGACCATAGCCTACTGGTATCTATGGTATATATCGTATTGGTTGCCGCCAAAGCTAAAGTTGCACCGCGGTGGGTACAAACAATTCCGAGACTGGAACTACAAGCAGCAGTCATAGGAGCGAGGATTGCTGACACTGTCCGCAAAGAACATAGAATCGAAGTAAGCAGAACAGTGTACTGGACAGACTCCTCCACAGTCGTGCATTGGATACAGCATGACATGCGACGCTACACGCCGTTCGTCGCGCATCGACTAGGAGAGATCGCCGAGCTCACCTCTAAAGAAGAATGGCGTTGGCTACCTACTGAACATAACGTAGCTGACGACGCCACCCGACTCAACGATGCGCCAATCAACGCCAGCGATAGGTGGTTTCAGGGCCCTACCTTCCTGAAACTACCTGAAGAACAATGGCCTAAGAAGAAGATGCAAGAAGAGGAAGACGATGATAAGGAAGTACTACACATCGTCGAGAACCAACGGGATAGCTGGCTGCCAGACCCTGCACGTTTCTCAAAGTTTGAGACATTAGTAAGAGCCGCGGCCAGAGTACTTGCCTTCATCGATATGTGTCGACACGCCGCAACAGGGCTAGAACTCCGACATATAGAGCAAGCAGAGAAGGAGCTCCTGCAACAAGCACAGCAGGAAAGCTTCGGCGAAGAACTGAAGAGAATGCAGTCAGCTCGGTCACTCCCAAGAACGAGCAAGCTATACAAGTTAGATCCTGTGTTAGAAGACGACCTCCTGCGAGTCAGAGGCCGCATAGAAGCGTCTACCGCAGCCCCGGAAGTGAAGCGGCCAATTATTTTGGATGGTAGACACCAAATAACGAAGCTTCTAGTCATGCGAGAACATTATGCTGCCGGTCACGCCAACCGAGAACGCGTGACCAACGATCTACGACAACGATACTGGATCGTTCACTTGCGACCCACAGTACGCGCTGCAGAAAGAAGCTGTGCCCTCTGCCAGAGACGTCGAGCCACACCACAAGTACCAGCCACCGGAGACCTGCCACGAGCCCGCCTCGACCCGTTTCATCGCCCGTTCACCAATTGTGGGGTGGATTATTTCGGACCAATGATGGTGAAGATCGGTCGGCGGCGAGAGAAGAGATGGGGCGCACTCTTTACGTGCCTCACCTGCAGAGCTGTCCACATCGAGCTTGTTGCATCACTGTCAACGGATTCAGCGATAATGGCACTACGACGAATGGCTGCGCGAAGAGGATGGCCGCGAGTGATGTACTCAGACAATGGAACAAATTTTAGAGGAGCAGACCAAGAACTCAAGACGGCATACGCAGAATGGTTGCCAGCCTTGAAAAACATAGGGCTGATCCACCGCATGGAGTGGAGATTTATCCCACCAGGTGCACCGAACCAAGGAGGAGCGTGGGAAAGAATGATACGCTCCGTAAAAACCGCTCTCAACGTTGCGCTGAAAGAGAAGGCGCCGTCAGAAGAAGTGCTGAAAATATTGCTAGTGGAAGCAGAGTTTTCAATCAACGCGCGACCCTTGACTCACGTCAGCGTAGACCCTCAAGATCCAGAAGCGCTTACACCCAATCACTTCCTGCTTGGGTCCTCGACAGGCCTACCAACGACGGGGCCTTGTGAAGAAGCAGACAGAAGAACGTGGCGAGCCAGTCAAGCTCTCGCAGACAAGTTCTGGGCACGATGGGTCCGGGAGTATCTGCCACTGTTAGTACCCCGAGGCGAGCCAAAGAACGCAGCGCGACCCGTGCAAGTCGGCGACGTGGTCCTCATCGTAGACAGCAATCTACCACGTAATGTTTGGCCGATGGGCGTGGTAGAACAAACGCACCAAGGACCAGATGGAGGCATCAGAATCCTCGAGGTGAAGACCAGGACTGGAACTTTTCGTCGCCCAGTGAGCAAGCTCGTCGTCATTTTGAAGAAAGAAGAGGCTACGCGAGCTTCGCCGGGGGGAGAGCTGTAATGGACGCCGAGCTAAATGTACTTAGAATAGGTTTAACATAAGTAGGATAGTTAAAATCAGTATAAGACAGATCAATATGTAAGTAGGAAATAGGAATGAACACGTAGGTAAATGAAACACATGCTAAAATCAATATCATTTATCATACCTATTGTAAAGTAACTTCGAGAAGTTTCTATGTACCAAGGCCGATAGGTCAGGAACCTGTCGGAAAAGAGAAAGTTTTGTGCGTAAACAACTCCAAGGTCACGACAAGCGATTCTCGTTTGCTATTAGTAGATTTTCAAAAACATATCGTGACCCCCACACGAGTTCGACCCTCGTGCCAAAGGATTTGTCGAATAATCGTAGTATCCAACCAACCGGACAAGAAGAAACACCTGAAGTGAAATAAGTAATAAGTCTGAAGAATATCAAGTATAGTAGTGAAAGTAAACAGTGAAATAAGTAGTTCAAGTAAATAGTTTAAAATGTATAAATATTGAAGAAACGTTATGAAAGTGTAAAGAACATTTAAGAATTAAGACTCTATAAAGAACTTTAAATTAGTATAGACAGTATAAATAGACATAAGTGAAAATTGTGAAGATATAAAATAAACCAGTGTTTGAAGATTGAGTTTTATTTCAAGAGCTATCGACGTATGTCGAATTGAATAAATAAATACAGTCCACACCCATACACTTGAAATCCACGGACAGACATCAGTAAGCGATGCTTAACCTTTAAGGTCCACCCTGTTATTGGCTGTTATTTAGCCACGAGCTCGCCCGAGCTTTGTTAATACACAACCTTGTATTGATAAAATCAATTAAAGCGAGTGCGCAAATTGTATCTACCTAATGCATAGATGGATAGATCAGGAGCACATCTTTTAATATATTTGAAGCAAAACTCAAACATACTTGTCATAAGAACACTAAGCTATTAAGATAACAAAACATTTAATGTTACGCACCATTATATGTCAACATCTTACCTACCAACTCCAAGTAAAAATACTGTTAGCTACTGGACTAAACCTACCTTAATTATGTACTTATTAGCTAAGTGAAAAATGTATGTTCTTTTAGAATAAATAAAGAATCTTTAAACCCAGATATGCGATGTGTCGTCATAGCTAATATACAAGTGGTCAGGCAGAAAAAGATACAATTGAATGTTGACATTGAGCGCCTAAACCGTCGCGTGTGACCGTCCCAGTGGCGCAGGTCGAGGCTGCGTATCAACATCATCAGTATGCCGCCGACCGAGCCAGCTCCCAATTGCCTGAATTAGCATACTTATTCCGAGGCGCCGCCAAATTCGCCTTGTATCATTACTATCAAAGAGAGTACCGACTTTGAAGTATATTCAGTCTTAACTACTCCATCATAAAACTCATGATTCTTTAGCTTTTAGTGGAGTTTTATTGATGGGAATACCGGTCAACAATCTGCATTATCAATCTTATTTACTCGCTTGTAAGACTGGTTTTGCTCTGTTAGGTGAACTTTAAAAGTGTACATATTAGGATCGTCAGGCGTCGAACTCTGACCTGCTGGTAATGGGCGCAAATTGATCGCAGAGGCAAATTTTTCTAGTGATTATGCGGCACGATCACAAGATTAGTACGCCGATAGATGGCGGCAGTGAGCTGCCTCGAGAATATTCATTTTACACTAAATTGCTCCTATTGAACGTTTTTCTTTAGCATGATATAAATGGAACCTTTATTCGACAATAGCGAAGATTTAGGTCAATATATCTAGAATGTATATGCCATTCGGACTGCAAATTAGTTTTGGCGGAACAGGAATGATTATTTTTAGCTAATTAGTGTTTCGCGAACATTTCTAGAGAAACGGAATGTTAACCGCAAGGAACGTAAGGAATTAGTTGAAAAACAAAAATATTCATGAATAAGAACTAATAACTACGTCAGTTGGAATTGAAACGACCTCGCGGGGAAAAACACCGCTTTATCTAATTAGACGTCCGATTGTGATGTTTCCATTAATTACTCGTTAACGATGTTTAATTATGAACACAAATGCAGCCATGACACGGATTAGTATCTATAATCGATAGTTTTATTCATCTTTTTGTAACGATGGTAAGGTAATTTACGAGTTTTCCATGTAGGTATAAACGTTACAATGACAACTATTAAAACGTAAAGCTAATTTGAAAACTTCAACAGCCACAATCAATTAACATTCGTAAATGTGCCTTTATAACGTCTATCTTATTAATTTTGTTTTTAAGTCGTGTGAGTAAATTTCAGTTTATATTTTGAATTCTGATTATGCAGTAAGATGAATTGCATAGTTATAGGTGTACAGTGACTGCAGGCGTCGCAGCAGGCGTGGTCTGCGCGTGAAAGCTGTCGGAGTGAGGAGACGCTCCCACACGCGAGCGACGATCATCGGCGTGAAATGCGCACAGAATTCACAATTTAATTACCATTGTTCCACATCACGCACACGTCTGTTCAGCATATGTGGTCATCGTGATGAAGTCAGTTCTTAGCACTTCATTAGTTATACGAGCAGAGGAAAGTAGCAAAGTGACAAGCTTGTCAGTCTCACAAGCTCAGTGCCCTTTACGTGCTAACAAAGAACTCATTTTACCTTTACACTATTTTTTGTGTGGGCTGAACACTCCATTGCCTACCAACTACTTTCTCCTAATTAATGATAATTTACCCAGCTAACTGTACTCTAGTTTTATGAGCGATAATAAACCTTAAAGTTGAGAACGTCCGAGTGGTAGCAGTGAACTGCAACCTTTACAGTTCAAGGACAAAGAAAGGATGCACTTCATTCCTCGCTACTCGGACCAATTAATAAATAATGTTCTTGCAATTGTACTGTGATGATTTTTAAAGGTTTAAATTGCTATTTACCGTTAGCCTCAGCCATGTATCAAATTCGAATTATTTAAGTGGTAGTTATGTAATCTTATTAACTTTGACATTGAGGGAGCAATTATGTCTTTTAAGTTTCAACTGGTGTCAGTCGTGTTTTATAGAACTTATTTGGCTGTTTGGAAATACGCGTAGAACGCGTGTAAAGTGATGCCATCGGTTAATGCCAAAACCCTATTTAAGTAATTTTAAATTGATTATAAAGAAAACTGTTATATAAGAAGTCAGGGTTTCTGGTTTGATTATGTACTTCCGAATTTAAAGTTACTTTGTACTTTTTACTTGGAAATCGGTTGTTTTTGTTTTTAATAATAGTTTTATTTTCTTTTAAGCGGTAGCTCCATTAAAATACAATAAAAAAGTATTAAACCCGACTTCAAATAAAAAAAAACATGATTTTTTGTTAAACAATTTTAAAGTAACAGCCCCTGCCAATCTCTTATCTACATATGTAGTCTAAAAAGAAAACTACAGTTAGCAAATGAACTAACAATTTTTCTTGCAAAGTTTTATAATGTCCGTATTATTTCTCGTTTAGATAAACTTAATTAAAGTAATAAGAAAGATTGCGGAACAATTAATCGCATTCAGGTTTTTTTACGACGTTTCGTTTCACTTTTAACATCCTTTTAAAAGTTGATTGGCAGCGACACGTATTTAAATATTAGAATATTATGTGTACAGATACAGATTATTACTTTTAAATTATTGTTAAGCTTATAAGTATTTGTTTTTACTTTAAGTAGAATTTTAAACAAAATTAATGTTTTTTTGGTTTTAGTACGTAATCGTTGGTTTAATTAAAAATTGGTTATCTATAATATGTATGTATTTAGAAATATATATGTATGTTTATCAGTTGTCTAGTACTCATAGCACAAGCTCTGCTTAGTTTGGGACTAGATGGCGTTGTGTGAAAGTCGTGGAATATTATTATTATTCTCTTTATTTACAACTAGCGACCCGCCCCGGCTTCGCACGGGTGCAATGTTTATATTAAATATAGGCAGCGTTCGCGAGAATCGTTAACGTACGGCAGTTTTTTCGACGCCTTACTCCACAATTTTCACTACCACGAAAAATCCCATCTATTTTCCGGGATAAAATATAGCCTATACGGATTCGGAAGAATCCCTCTAAGTAATGGTAAAAGAAATTTTGAAATCAGTCCAGTAGTTTTTGAGCCTATTCAATACAAACATACAAAAATACAAAGGTTTCCTCTTTATAATATTAGTATAGATATATACATATAAATTACATTTTTAAATATTCTCTAAAAAAAACATTTAAAAATATAAAAAATAGTAGCCTACCGGTATCGGGAACAGGGTCCAAGCTATCAGGTCAGGGCTCCATGGAGAGGAACCGCCTGACGATACGCGCCGTGTTCAGGAGTATCGCTTTCTGAAGCAAGCCCTTGATTCAACTGCCTAACGAGAGCCTCCTGAGGTGTTGGCCAAGGCTCTTGGCTATTAAGCCATTGACTGAAATGACTATCGGTACAATGATTGCCGAGCTCACATCCCACATGTCGACAATCTTGTGTGTCAAGTCTAGATACTTGATTTGCTCATCTTTCTCAGCTTTCACGAGGTTCTCGTCATGCGGGATGGTTATGTCAACAATCATGGCACGCCTCACGATTCGGTCCACCACCACTATATCAGGCTTATTGGCTACAATAGTCCTGTCAGTGATGATGGACCGATCCCAGTATAATGTGACATGGCCGTTGTCGAGAAGTGAGTCGGGCACATACCTATAGTACCGCACTTCCGATTCCACAACAGAATATTTCAGAGCAAGTTGCAAGATAGTGTAGCGGATTGATTCACCCGGACGGTGACATGCCCGACATATGTCAACTGTACTATCCTTCACAATAAATTTCCGGTAGTTGTTCGTCATGATAACTTCGTCCATAATTGCACAAACAAAACCTTCGGTTTCCCCAAAGAGGTCACCGAAGCGCAACCAAGCTACAGACGCTACTTGGTCTACGTCAGACCCATGTAGGGCCCGGAAAAAACGTCCATGAAGCTCCTTACTCTGCCATATTCCTCTTCGATCGTTAGTGTCTAGCACTGCAGGTTTGCGCCAGTTCTCATTAGCCAAGGAGAGCGGGGTGAGTCCCTTATCCACTGCGACTACATCTCGAAGCATACCCACTTCGGAAGCAAGGAAATGTTCCCTGAGACTGCATACCTCGCGGTTGTGGAGACTTGCATTCAAAAAGCCTCGACCTCCACATTTCCGCGGGATATACAGCCTCATCATCGACGAGCGTAGGTGATGCATTCGATATGCAGTTAGCAATGTACGAACTCTCCTATCCAGGGCGTCAAGTTCAGTTTGAGTCCATTTGAGTACGCCGAAAGAGTATATCAACACTGGCATGTCCCAACCGTTGAAGGCTTTTAAATACCTTCTTTAGGCGGTCAAAGAAGCGCTCCTTCAGCGATTGCTTCATGTCAACTACATTGATACCTAACGCTTCAGACATATCCAAATACTTATAGGTTTCGGTTGGAGAGAAGGATCTCAGGTTTATGGAATTCGAGGGTTGAGATCCCACGGATTCCACAATCTCCCCTCGCTTTACATGCATAATCGCACATTTGTCGACACCAAACTCCATCCTGATGGCACTACTGAAACTACTACTTATTATATTATTAATTAAAAATTGGTACCGGCTTCAAACATAGATACCTACATAAATGATTACTTAAAGAACTTTTAAAAAAGCATTAGGATTTATCAACGCAATTTCTCTCCTTTTGGAGGTTTTAAAGAAGTCGGCTTTGAGTTATTTGGTCAATAATAAGAAATATTATTCGAATTTTAGTAGTCAGTTTAAGAAGCTATTGCATTGGTTATGTATGGTGGCCATGTTGTTCGATGAAGAGGTGCGTTCTTCATATCTGTTACTACTAGATTTTGCCCACGCGTTCGCTCGCGTGAAAAGATTGTTTTCAGCGAAATTAAAATAGTCTATGTCACTATCGCGCTATAGCCCTTCAACTATCTTGACACCAGAAAAATAAAATAAAATACCTGTAATATGAATATGTAAATAAAAAAATGAATAAATAAATATTTCGTATGTATAATGTTTATCCAGCCTGCTAGGGTTCCACGTCAAATCCGCCAGCCCTTTGATAATTATTCCGTCAATAGAAAATACTTATCACACTAACCTACTTTTTCTAAGACGTTATATTTGTACCTACCTATTATAGTTTAGCTGGGCTGCTATGGTTCCACGTCAGGTATTTCGATCTTCAAAATCAATTACAGGATATTATTATGTTTCCTTGGACCAATAGCTACATAAAAAAGTTTAATGAATAAAATGGCTAAGCCTAAGGTGATGGACAGCTCGCGGGTGGGAACCCATTACACTATTACTGTGAACTCACTTCAGACTCAAGTATATTTAGCTTAGTTAGAGGGGTTAACAAGATAGTAATGTGAATTCTATTCGCATTACTATTTCACTTTTTTTGAAGTGAAAACTTCTTTAGCGGCGTTGTGCACTTTTTTTGTAATGGGTAAAAAATGTTAAACTCGCGTCAGGACACGTGACCTGATCGAAAATTCGTAAGACGGACGGAGAGTAGACAGCCGGCGCGGCGTAGGAGAGGAAGTATCCCCCTCTCTTTCTACGGCGCGGCGAAAATGTATATCTGCGCAAACTTTTAAATGTAATATAAATTGTCATGTTTGTGTACGATAGCGCAATAAATAAATATTGTATTCTACCACATAAATGATAGTACTTTTATACTGATAATTAAAGCAATTCGTGCAAAATTATTCCCTAACCATTCCAAAATATCAAAAATGCACAACGTTAATATTCAAGTTTTCACTTCTGCCGGCACTCCCGGAGTGCAATATTTTTTTTTAATCCACCCAGTAGTTTGCTCTATCTCTGTAACAAATTTCATCAATATCGTTAAAGTAGTTTAGGCGTGAAAGCGTAGTAGACAGACAGAGAGACATACTTACTTTCGCACAGTGTTGCCAACCTAACCGAAGCATAAGGCAGTAGATCAGACATAAAAAAAACAGCAGAAAACAGTAAAATGGTAACTTTAAAACATTAAGTCTACTACTTTATTCTTAGACTTTATTAGAATTGAAATTGAAACCCTTAGTGAAATTGAAAACACAAGTACATAATCATTATTATTTATTTATTATGTTAAAAATATGAATAATGACATATTTTTTAAATATTCTTACAAATAATGATTAATAATTTTAAATTTCTCTGTCTTCGATAGTTTCTGCCTTTTTAGGGATCCGTAGTCAACAAGGAACCCTTATAGTTTCGCCATGTCCGTCTGTCTGTCCGTCTGTCCGCGGTTTAGCTCAAAAACTATTGGTACTAGAAAGTTGTGTTTTGGCATGAGTATACACGTTAATGACGCCAAAAAAGTGGTAAAATAAAATTTTGAAAAAAAAAAACAATTATTTAGGGTACCTCCCATACATGTAAAGTGGGATGATAATTTTTTTTTTCGTTCTTCCCATAGTGTGGGATATCGTTGGATAGGTCTTTCAAAAATATTAGGGGTTTTGTAAGACCGTTTTTTGATTAAGTAAACCGTTCGTGACTTATCAAGCTTTAAAGTACCAATTTTCGTTAGAGTCAAGTGCCCCCCCCCCTCTATCAACCAAACGGTTATAGTTAGAAATTAAAATGTCACGGCAGTAGTACCTATATATAACGAAATTTAAAGGAAAACTATCACACATAAGTGGGTTTTACAAGTTTACGAGTAATAGTCGACCAATTGTATTTGACTCGAAAATTTCGAACAACTCTATAGAAATGTCTATAGATGGCGCTAAGCGCCAGTTGTATCGTGCTAGCTTCTTGTGACGATTGAGTAGTGTAGCTCTATGTCCGTATTTAAATTCAAAACACCGGCTATGACAAGTTTTATATAAATCTCTAAAAAAAAATTGAAATTTTCGGTGCAAAATTGTCGGATCAGGTGAGGATTTGTATAGGAAGTCAAATTAATTAGGTAGTCATGTTTGGCTTTTAGTTAGAGCATGGTACGAAACGATCTGTCAGCGAATACGATACGCACTTGGCTGTTATAAAAACTACGGAACCCTACACTGCGCGTGGCCCGACACGCACTTGACCGGTTTTTTTTTTAAATTAAAATTATACATATTTTTATTGACTTTATTCACGTTTTTTTTAGTTGCATTAAATGTATAGCATTCCTTTATTTCTGTTTTACCCATGAAGTTAGATTACCTTCATGGTTTTACCAGGGTCAACGGTCAAGTCATACAAAATATTACCAATGTCATCATTGTCATTACATTACTGACCACAGAACACATATACTCCTAGCAGAGTTACTGACATCATTTTTGTCAGACTTTGACATGTTATGACTTATGACTTGTTTTGTTAGACACAGATAAAATTTATACGGATACATCATGCATATCATGAAGCTAGGTATTTAAAATGGAGGGGTTTTATCGTTTTAGACGAAAACTACAGTAAATATAATGATAAAAACAGTAGAAATTGGTACTTAAACAGAAAACAGGGATGTCACGGTAAAAACAGTAAATCTCCTGTTAAAACAGTAGGGTTGGCAACGCTGCTTTCGCATTTATGATATTAGTAGGGTAGTAGAGATTATCCAATAGTAATACTATGTAATAGAAAAGATGTTTCATTGATTTATGAATGCCATGCTCTTGTTGACCATTGTCACTTTGACAGGCCTATTGGCCTAGTGGTCAGTGGCTCTGACTGCTATGCGCAAGGTCGTGGGTTCAATTCCCACCCAGGACAAATGTTTGTGTGATGAGCATGATCATTTGTTCTTTGTCTGGGTGTAATTTATCTATAATATGTATGTATTTAGAAATAGGTATATATGTATGTTTATTAGTTGTCTAGTACTCATAGCACAAGCTCTGCTTAGTTTGGGACTAGATAGCGTTGTGTGAAAGTTGTGGGATAATATTATTATTCTCATTTTTTACACTTTACAAACATATTATTTACATTTTTAAATATTACTATAAAAACAAAAAACATTTAAAAATATAAAAAACAGTAGCCCACCGGTATCGGGAACAGGGTCCAAGCTACCAGTGGACAGGGCTCCAGAGAGAGGAACCTCCTAACAATTTATTTATTGGCCTATCTACAATTGTTACACTGATTATTCTTATATTTCATGCAATATGTTACAAACATAGTGTACAATATGACGCGATAGACACAGCATGCAAAAACAAAATTATAACATCAATATAATACTAGGTAGTGCAGAAATAACGCTAAGAACAACTAGTTCATAGTTTATACAGTCGACATAGAAAAAAAAAACAGTTCGGTAGATTATTTTTGATGGACTTGGTGCTTGATTTTTTTAAGTTTTGTGGAAAAAATGTCAATTGATTCATCGCAATTATTAAGAAGCCTGCAAATTCTGGGGATAGGGGAATTGGATCCTGATACAGTTTTGCGGAATGGGGGATGTATTAGTTTGATAGGGTGACGCGGATAATTATGGGGAAGGTTAAAATTAATCTTACTTAACAACTGGGGGCAGTCTATTTTACTCCGAAGTAATTTAACAAGAAAAAGTAAATCTATACCATCTCTTCGTTTTTCGAGTGAGATCATGTCGAATTTTTTAAGACGTTTTGCATAGCTCGGAACTTTTTTGGCTAATCTCGCACAATATGCAAGATGGTACAAAAATCTTTTTTGAATCCTCTCTAACCTAAGACTATGTGTTGCATAGTGAGGACGCCACACAACCGAGCAATATTCCAATACGGTACGAACAAGGCAGTTAAAAAGATATATCTTAGTTTTAGGTTTTCGAAAGCATTTAACATTACGCAACACGAAACCGAGTGTTTTTGAAGCTTTTTTAATAATGTTGTCCATGTGGGGAACAAATGTAAGTTTTCGGTCAAGAAGGACTCCCAAATCTTTTACCTCATCAACTTTTCTGAGGTACGTACCATTCATACTATAATTAAAATCAATGAAGTTAGCCTTGCGAGTAAACGTAATTTGGGAACATTTTTCAACATTAAGTAGCACATTGTTATCCTTACACCAGTTTAAAAGTCTGTTCAAGTCATCCTGAAGTAATATCGAGTCGGCTAGAGAATCTATGACGCGGACTATTTTCAAATCATCGGCGAATAGGAATGGCATGGAGTTAAAGAAGCAATAAGGAAGGTCATTTACAAAGATTATAAATATTATGGGGCCCAGGTGGGAACCCTGCGGAACACCGGATGTAATGATCATGGATTCAGATTTATAGCCATTGGCCACGACATAAAAGATCTATCCGTTAAGTCCGGTAAGAGTGCAGCCACTTAAGAAGAGAACCAGCAAAGCCGTACGCAGCAAGTTTTTGAATTAGCACTTCATGAGAAACTTTGTCAAAAGCCTTGCTGAAATCGGTGTATATGGCGTCGACTTGCTGGTTCGAGTCTAATGAAGCTGCAATAACCTCCACAAAAGCTACTAAGTTAGTGCAGGTGGATCTTGCAGCAGTGAAGCCATGCTGGTGGTCAGACAGATATTTCCTGAAGTAGTTTTGTATGTCAGGGCAAACTATTGCTTCAAAAACCTTGGCAAATGTTGAAAGAATAGATATGGGACGATAATTTTCCACCAAATCGTCAGCACCTGATTTGTAAATCGGTACTACTTTGGCCTTCTTCCATTGCTTAGGGAAAATACCAGAGCTGAGAGATTTGTTAAAAATCAAGCTTAGGGGGCTTGCTAGTTGGTCGACGCAAGTTACGATAAAGTTAGGGGGAATTTCATCGCTGCCGGAACCTTTAGATATGTCTAAACTTTTAAGATGCTTGGCTATTTTATCCTTTGAAATCTGGATCAAGGAAAAGCTGTCGGAGTTACAAAGAAGGCTTTCAAAGAAAGGTGAAGTATGAACCACGTCATACGCATGGGTAGCTGGACTGTAGACAGAAGAAAAATAGGTCCCGAACATGTTGCAAATCTCATTGCCATCACTAGTTTTGGTGAAGCCATTTGACATTGAGGCTGGATAGGCATTAGCGACACCACGTTTAGACTTAATGAAGGACCAGAAAACCTTGGGATTTGTTGTTTTTTTCTGTTCAATGCTATTTATGTAGGAATTGTAACATTCTCTTGCTAATCGGTCACAGTGCTTACTACACCAACGAAGAGATATCTTGTCCATAGGGTTTTTGTACATACTATACATTTTTCTGACGTTATTCTTTCCACGCAGCAATCTCTCCAACTTTTTTGTGTACCATGGTGGTCGCGCATTACTTTTTACTAAGGTCGATGGGACAAATCGCTCTATGATCTGATAAAGTACCGTATAAAACCGTTCCAACATTATACTGGGGTCGTCTGTATCCGCGAATAATGCAGACCAGTCAGTATTTTCTAGTTCTGGTTTAATTGCAGAGTAGTTAGCTTTTGAGAAGTTTAGTCTTATGTTAGGTTCGGGTTTTAAACAATTATTTACATTAAGGCGTAGGGAAATTTCAAGAGGAGGGTGATAAGGATCGATCTTTGTCAGACTATTGAGGCCTTCAGACACCTTACATTCGTGAAGGTTTACAAGAACCAAGTCCAGGATTCTATTTTTAACATTACATACATTGTTATATTGTTTGAGGTTATTTATGTGAATAAAGTCTAAAAAGGCCTGATTAAGTTTACTATTAGTCCCTGACAAAATGGGATGTGCATAAGTAACGCAACTGTTATTTTTTTGATTCCAATCTATATTACTTAAATTGAAGTCGCCGATCAGAATGGTACAGTAATCATTTCTTTCTGCTACAGTATTATAGCTATCTATAAAGTGCTCCAAAATTGCTCCAAAAAGTAAAGAGCACAAATAGCTATTTTATAGCCTGTTGCAACACTTACAGTGACCCATAAGTCTTCGCACCCACTCTCCCAAGATCATTGCCTGTAAACAGCGTACTTTCGTAATTCGCGCCATGTCCAGAAGTACTGCTTTCTGGAAGAAGCCCTTGATCCAGCTGCCCAACGAGAGCCTCCTAAGATGTTTGTCGAGGCTCTTGGCTATTATGCCATTGGCTGAGACGACTATCGGCACAATGATTGCTGCATCCACATCCCACATGTCAACAACCTCGCGAGCCAGATCAAGATATTTAAATTGCTTATCTTTCTCGGCTTTCACGAGGTTTTCATCATGAGGGACCGCTATATCAACAATCATTGTGCGACGCATTATTATTATTATTGTATAGTTTTACTCTCCAGGTCCAAAAATCTTCAATTGATCTTCATCAAATTTGTATTGAGCCAAAAGTGTTCCACAGTGAGGTAACTTTTAGAATTGTCTTTATGCCTATAGTTACTGAATGAACAAATTTGCGCTGCTTACTGAATTAACATTTAGCGTTTAACCAGCCCGGCTTATAGTGCCTTTATAAAAAATAAAATATTTTTATGGTAGGTGAACCCTAAAAAGGGAAATAAAAATATACTTTTATTTCCCTTTTTAGGGTTCCATAGCCGAATGGCTAAAAGAAACCTTTATAGATTCGTCATGTTTGTTTGTGCGTCCGTATATCACAGCCATTTTATTCGAAAACTATTATATTATCGTCAAACAATGTTGTGAACAAATCATAGGTAGTAGGTAAAATAGACACACAATTAATGGTGAAATCAGGGAACGAATATAAAGGAACATTATACTTAAGTATATGTTCATAAATGATCTTTATTTTGCAAATTGGTTATTAAATAACACTTTTACACATAATTTTTTTCGTAAATGTAAACTACTAATGTGAGTTATTTGAGCACTGCGGTTACTCAGTTCGGGAGGTTGAGGAAGTATGAAGGTTACCAGTGGTTTATGAGAATGTAGATGAGGCAGGTGTTTCCTAACTGACTACTCTGAGAAGAAACACCGAAACAAACTCAAGGGTCCAAGTCCATACAATCTATACTGGTTAAATTATATGGGAACCTTGTAGGTTTTAGTCTGAGGCGATCTTTTGAAGAAAGATGCTCACAGATTTGAGTGGGCCTGTCCATACAGTGCATTTGTCAGATGACGTATAGCTCAACTTAGTACAAGGAGCTTTACGATTTGACGAACAATACCAGGGTAAGGACGTTTGGGTAGGCCACAAAAAGCACTGGACTTTATAGTTGAACGTAGACTCTCCTCATTATTGAAGATTTATAATTTTATGTAGTGGGCTCACACACAGTCAGTCCTCTTTAGATTAGTCAGTTTCACAGTTGTTTCAGACTGAGAGCGTCATGCATTGTCTTTTTGTAAATCTAGCAATTTGCATTTTTTGTGTACAATCTGAATAAGAATAAGATTGTAACAAAAGCAGCATGAATGAACTGTGCACGTTGATGCCGTAAACCAACGCCTCTCATTACCCAAAGAAGCACACAGTACCTATCTACGGATATATCTGCCTACTACAGTTCTAGTTATTTTTATTTGAAATGCTATTTAACTCTTAATATCTGCTCTCATCTGTTATTTCTATGAATTGAAAAGCGGTGTGTTTGTTGAATGTGTGTTGCGACTACAAGTAAGCCTGTCAGTCTGTCCCCCTGCAATTATGCGCACCCCAGTCTGGACGCTTATAACGGGAATTTTGTTTGCTCTCAAATTTATATGGCAATTCTTGTGGATGTCTTTATAAAAATAATAGAATTTAGTACCTCAAGCTTTACAAACGTTTCCTAAATATTAAATTATAATTTATTCAATTTATAAACATGCATTGAAAGCGGCATATTAGTGTCTGTGCCAAATATCGAAAGTTGTTGGCATGATGATAATCTTGTTGCTATTAATTTCAATATAAAATCGCAGTAAAATGTATTGTTAAACGTACAAAATATCGTATAAAACATTTAATATTTGCACGACCATCTCATTGTAACAGCAGCCTACATCAACATTTCGGGACTCAACTGACGATCAATTTGGTAGAGTAGCAACATTGTATAGGAGCGGGCGCTGTTTGCTGTTAAAGTTTGCGGTGCCCTGCCTCGGGCACAATTTAATTACCAAATGGTCCGTTTTTTGTGATCTTTGGGTCGTGTAAACAGTCCGTAACGATGTGTGTGGAGGGTTGCTTTGTGTTGGAGCGCTCTGTTCCTCCCGTCCGCTGCGAGCTGGCACCACACACACAAGTCCACCTGTCCGCCTGTCCACCTCGTTACAACTCTGATTCGGAATTTAATTGGAATTGAAGTGGGAGCTTTTGTTGAGAGGTTTTGTTTTGTTTCCGGCATCAAATATCTCTAAGCATTCTTATAGTAAAGCTGAGATAATGTTAGAGACCAGTTGACTTTAATTGTAATTGCGCCACTTGACTTGGTGGCTTATTCTAAATACCGTTAGGCATCAGTACCAAATTTTTTTAGATACCGGTTTTCCAATATTTAACTTTAGATAGAAATTCTCCGCTTTTGCTTAGCTTGTTTATTAGTTTTGACTGCACAAAATGTACAATTTCTCTGCTTCTTTATGTTGGTTAACTACAATATCCGGATTTTCTTATATTACTCCGAAATAAACATAAAATGTATAGTAATGTATGTACGCGCACGTATAACTGGCAACACAAACGACTGGTCCCTCGTTATTTTAAACAATTCGATAATGGCGCCCCCTGGCAGGCCCTGATTGTGCCACAAAGGGCGCTGTCCCCCTAATGAGTCTCATAGTCCTGCTACATGAAGTTGTGATGTTTGCCCAGGGCTAGTGTTTGTTACCAACTACGTAGTAGGTACCTCACGTAGACGCAGTGAAAACTGTTCATTTAGAACGAGTCGCCGGTAGGTGTACCTATTAAAAGTTCCATTGTTAGTCTTGATAACGTCTGGGGAGGGAGGATTATTATTAATATTTGTCAAGAAAGTAAAATGGCAAAGCTTAATGTCTCGGCGACTATAAATTCGAAGTATGAGTAGGAGTGGTACTTTGATATTAATGAAGCGTTTCATTCACTGAAACGACTAAACTATTATAAATATTTGTAACTTATTTTTTATTTAGGTATTACTAGCAGTCGCGGGGGGGGGGGGGGGGGGGCGGGAGCTTCGCTCCCGTGGATTTTATTGCGATAAAAACATAACTTCCTTCTTTCACAATCGGTAAAAAGTCGGTAGCCTGTAGCCATCCTGAAGCTTCATGCTACTACCAAACCATATTCCATCCAAATCCACCCAGAACTTTTTATAATGTAAAAGTGACAAGCAGGCGGGACCCAATTGAACATATTTTTTTAAAATGGGTTGGGTCCTCCTGCTTGTCACTTTTAAAAATAAAAATGTGCTTGTTTCTTACACTTCAGTTGAGCAGTCGGGTTTTTTAGATTTTTTAAATAAGTCTTTTTTTTTAACTTTTTAGTTAAAATATTAATTACAATTTTTTAGTTTTCCCGGTCGTGTCACATTGGCACTCCACCGGATTCAGAAAGTGAGTCCATATTTTTAAACTTTCTCATTGAGTTATTTTGCTAGTATTACACTAATGATAAACATGATATACCTTTTTGAAATCCTTATGTTAAGCCCTTTAATTTGATACCCATATTGTAGTATTTGAAAAAAAAAATTTTTTTTTTCACCATGTATAATGGATTCGCACAGCCGCCATGTTAATTTTTTTTAAATGTCACCTATCTAAGAACACTCGGGCTGTTAAGACAAATCTAACGATACCTCAATTGTGTGAATCCGTTTAGCGGTTCTGGAGATATGAGGTAATAAAGAATATTACAAACATACATACAAGATACGCGCGAAAAACATAACCCTTCCTTTGCAGTCGGGTAAAAATAAGAATGCGTGGGATACATTTATGTATTTCTTTACTAAGACTACCCATTTCACTGCTATAGTAGGTACTATAACACTATAAAACGTTTAAAGTCTAAGAACTAATAAATCAACAATCAACCAGTTAAAATACATCACATTGCAAAACATTAAGTCCCCTCCTCATCCTATCAGCATGTATTATAACCCTTGTATAGTACCAATACAATGGTACAGAGCGAGACAATATGCAAATAAATCTACATACCTATCATATGCACGACAGGGCATCATATCGCGACGGCGAATCAAATGCTACGCTCCTAAAAATGACACTTTAAAAAACCTGCGTAGGTTCGCACTGCGCAAGACCGTACGCAAATCACCGGCCAATGGGAGCCCACCGTACCGACTATGTAAATGTTCTATATTCAAATCAGTTTAAAATCAGAACGCGCATGCACGCGCCGGGCCTTTTTATTGGCGCTTTGCATACAAAGGGTTCTTACGATGTCTCGATTTGACAGGCACGTGTAGCTAAAAAATAAGGGTTGATTTGGTCGCGAGGGGTTGTAACCCTTCCGCAACCCTTTTCGGTTGCAGCTGTTTTTTAGCATGTTGCGTTAGTAGGTGCCACGCGACGTTCGCATTTGACACGTTTTTTGCTCCGACATTATTTTGGAGTGTTATAAAATTGAGATTTAAAATGATTGTGTGGAGCACACACCTGGTGCTGGTTCTTGTTACCTTCGGTGATTTATGATGGACACGCTCCCTTTGTTGTAAGTGAGTTTTAAATTTTGGCAAGAGCTTTGAAAGATATCCAATGGTGTTTGTGATATGACAAAGCATTTGTTCAGATTGGGCGGTGTGGTTGTTGTGCTAATAGTGGCAGTGAATAATTTATAAAAGCGCTTTCCCTGTTCGGATGTGCGTCCTGATGTGGGTGGAAGGTATTAGATGTACTGGCCTGAACTTGACCCAGATGTGTCAACGTGCCAACTGTTTGAAGTCAATAAAAAGTATCGCAGTTATAAAACTATACATATGTTTAACATTACCTATCGTGTTGTTGGAAAATATTGGTCCAAGGAAATGAGTCCGTCATTACTTAGTTGCGATAAATTAATCGCCATAAAAGCGGGTAGTTTACGTAAAAGCTCGGAAGAAGGCGTGTGCGCAAATATGTGAGGTGTTGTCAGACAATCAGCTAATGTGAGACGTGTCGCGGTGTCGTGTTGCCATGTTGCCGGACGTGGGACGCACTGCCTTTGTGTGCTGTAGCTATGTGCAGGGTGCCTGGGTATAGCTGTCTCTATACGTACAAAAAATATGAAAGCAATATTGTAAAGCTATAGACCTATAACAGTGCCGGTAGAATAGCTCGTATATTGGCTGTATGATAGGAGACGTGGGGTGTGACGATGCTATTTGATTTTACTTTATGTCTTGTGTACCTACAGCTTTTTGAAGCACTAATATTTCATTCAATCACCATCACGTGCATAGGGTTTAAAGATATATAAGTGCAATAGATGCTGAAGGGACAGTGTATGATCTCTGACTGATCATATACACACCTTCCGAATGTTAGAAATATATTACCTAAAGCTTAAACGATTTGAAAATGGTGCATTCACAAATTTCTGGTTTAAATAGCTGTCACAAAACGATTACCGAGCTGCCGACCGTCTAAGCTAAATATTTGCGAAAGAATATCGTGTAAATATTGGATAATTGTGGCCGTTAACGGTAATATCGGCGATATGGGCACATTAAGCGCGGTTAATGTGGGAAATGGAATATCCGGCGGCCGGCGCGAGCCGCCAGTGTCGAGCGCACGCACTACACCGACTAACTCGACTGATTGTATGACAACCAAAGAAAATCATCGAAATCGTCTTTGAATTTTGAAGACACGGTTGGGGCAGGGGTGAGTGATTGGCTGCTACGCTACGTTTGTCAGCGGGTTCGATTCCCGCATCAGAACAAAAAATGTAACGGATTTGGGTGTTTCTAAAAATGTATTCACGATTCAGGAGAAATTGCTATGTATTATTTAAATTAGTAGAAATTTGAATTTGTATACATAAATCCAGCATTAAAATTTGACGTAACTTCAAATTCTTAATTTAGAATTCCCGGTTAAGCAAGCGGCGAAAAAACGCAAAAGCTTTTGGTATTGCCAGTGTAACAAATTACTTATTAAGTCAGTACCTTCATTGTTTTGATCTACTGATGTGATGTGTATAGACAGGCGACAGCGCCAAGTAATAGCTTCTATATAAGTGATAGCCGTTTTGCATGTGTGTGACGCATATTTGCCCTTTAGGTTAAATTATTTTTGTATTTTTTTTTTCCAATTTTCCTATGCATCATGTGATAATGCAAACACATTTATTTTCTTTCTTCCATATAAAAACGCAGTGTTTCCCCACCGGGTGTGTCCGGGCCCGCAGCCTAACGTTTGACAAACATCGGAAGCGTCATCCGACGTTTTTTCCGCAAAACACGATACAACGCAAATATTACCGTTTTCTCGTATTTGCGTTCACTTTGCTATATTTGCTTGAAATTATTTTCAGAGACGTCTCGCGTTACAATGTTGATTTCTTGGGATGACACGACGTTTAACGTTCGTAATCGGATACATTTTGTTACGCAATTGGGTTTAACTTTGATTCGTTTTCCTTATTGGCTGTCGGGATGTGTCCGCAAGTGTACGGCAATGTTTACGAGCTGCTCTATCAACACTCACACATCAATCATCTCAATCTGGTCTATGGCTTTGTGTCTGAAAGAACATTTGTGATAGTAGTAGGCTTGACAATAGCGTTTATTGGCATTGAATGCTCACTTGTTGTAAAAAGTAGCAGTTACCATAGCTATATCCGACTATAATAAGACTATACAACTGCCCTACACTAACTAAAAGGCCGTTAACCCACAAAAGGTCATTTTTCACTTTTTAATGTATACTTAAACTACTTTCGATTCTCTATCTTTTGGTCTAAGAATCATTTTCCTACGATCAATACTTTTCGAGATATAGCAATTTTGCTGAGCAGTTAAACAAAATAATTTTTTTCACTTTGTTAAAAAGTGACTAAACCACGATACTTGTATATACAATACTGAAAGATTATTTTCTTTACTTTAAAAAAACCTCACATATATTGTGCACAGAAGCTATGCCCACAAAATAATTTACCATCGTCCTAGCTAGCGTAGTTTTGTAGAAAAACCTTTCCTACTTATTTTTACGTTTACTCGAAAAATACTTTTTGGGGTTAGCAGCTTTTTAGTTGTGTAGGGCAGAAAGAGATCGCCCTGTGCGATAAGACCGCATATAAATATTGTGAGGTTTACAATAAAGTGTAGGTCTAATAAATAACTTTAAGTAACAATACAAACTGTTCTGCAACGTAAGTGTATTGACCAAATTTATAAAATAGTCTAATGGCTAAGATGTCGGACTTGTGATCGAGAGGCCGTGGGTTCTAAACCCACCCATTACACTATTTTCGGGAACCCACTCCAGACATAAATTAAGCTCATTTGGAGCGGTTAACAGGATTGCTATCTAGTAATATGAATTCTACCCACAATGCTAGTAATCTTTATAATATATATATATATATATATATATATATTAAAGTATCTAAAAACATTAACTTTTCCCATGCCTTTATATCATTGAATAAGCCATAGACATTTGTAAAAACCAATAATAAAAAAATAATAAAATTTCTTACAAAATTTAATATATTGGCTGATAACCAATTTGGCTTTAGAAGTGGTAAAAGTACTGATGACGCTGTACTGGAACTAACGGATACAATCGTAAATCACCTCGAAAATAAATATAAAACACTGGCAATCTTTTTAGACCTATCTAAGGCTTTCGACACTGTCTCTATTCCCATACTCCTTGCGAAGCTAGAAGACATTGGTGTACGTGGCACTGCCCAAGATATCTTTAAAAGTTATCTGACAGGTCATGGGCAGCACATAAAAATTGATAACTACGTCAGTAAGAAGGAGCTTATTACCTTTGGAGTACCACAGGGAAGCGTCTCGGCCCAAGCCTCTTTTTAATTTACGTAAATGAGCTGTGTCGGCTATCTCTCCCCAACTGCAAAATATTAACTTATGCTGACGACACAGCTCTAATAATTCATGGCAGCGATTGGACTGAAGCCACCAAAAATGCCGAACTTGCCTTAAGCTCTATAATGGAATGGTTAAGTACTAACCTTCTTACTTTGAATGTTAGCAAAACTAAGTTTATTAGATTTTCTATAAATAAATTAGGTCAACCTAACACACCAATAGCTCTACGTGCCCACACTTGTTCCCACCCCTATTCTTCTGACATCGACTGTAAATGCCCTGAGGTGGAAGGCACCCAGTCCATTAAATATCTTGGTGTAATAGTTGACTGTCACCTTAAATGGAATTAACAAATTATCGTTGTCGTGGCCCGCTTGAGAAAGCTTCTATATGTATATATTCAGAAAACTAAGAAGTGCAGCCGACTTTCAGACTCTTATATCCATCTATTATGCACTTGCACAATCGGTACTAGGATACTGCCTTATAGTTTGGGGTGGGGCTCATAAGACGGTGATGATGCGTATTGAAAGAGCACAGAGAGCTGTTTTAAAGGTCCTTGCGAGGAAACCTATCCGTTTTCCTACAAAAAAACTTTACGCTCTCTGCCAAGTCCTGACAGTGAGACAGTTATTCATATCGCAAATAACACTCCGGAAATATACCCTGGTTCCCTATAATCCACACATATGTAGCAGTAGACTTCGTTCTGCTAGAGTTTGTAATATTATACCATGCAAAACAGTTACGGCACGTCGCCATTTTACTTACATGAGTTCCAAAGTGTATAATAGGAGCAACAAAAATATTAATATTTACTCTATTACCAGGAATGAGTGCAAGAAAAAACTCAACACTTGGCTAAAAACACTCACTTATGACTCCACAGAAAACCTCGTGGAGGTATAATATTTACACTCTGGCTAAAAACTCTCACTCTCACTATACTACACTCTCACGATTTCCAAGCAACTCACACACACACACACACTCACACACATACACAAACACGCTCACATAATCACGGCACGTAATATTATCGTTATAATAATGTATAATGTTCAGGACTACAAGAAGCCAGCCAACGGTAACTGGACGGTCTGAACTTGTCCACGGTTCGTGGAGCCCTACCGTTGCTCTCAATAATGTACAGGCTCTTCGGCCTACAACCATATATACAAATAACACTTACCTGAGCTGTAGACGGCAACCAGGATCTGTTTTGATCACGTCCAAAGTGTTTGTGTGTATAAGTATGAGTGACTAATTGAAAAGTGTGATGTAAGTCAAGTGTTCTAGAACGTTCACAAGGAGCCAGTCTCCAGATGGCGCGGTCCAGATCAGCATCACAGCACAACTTATTTCCAACAAATCCGCATGCCATGCGGTGGCAACAAACCGGCGATAAATCCCAAAATATCCCGGGTTTTTCATCAAATGGGGATTACAACTTCAAACAATAGTTAATCGCGACCCAATTATCGGTTGCAACCGGCGATTCCAACGATATTTTACCAATTACAATTAACTCAACAGGTCCCAACGTGCGGACATTTTTTCCAACCGGAACCAAGAGAATCTGTCAAAGTCAGTAATGTCAAGATCAAATTTCTTTTGTCAAAAGGGTACGTTCGGAAACGTTTGGTACTAAACATATAATATAATATTATTATTGTATTAATTTTGAATAGGTATAATTTTCTTTGAATTTTAATTTTACTTATTTTAATTTTATTGTATTTTGATTTATTCTAATTTGGACGTATTTTATATTTTAATTTATTAGATTTATTTTAATGTAATAAATTTTGTATTTTGCTATTGCTGGAACAACGCTACTCATTAGGAGTTGGGCGTTGGTAGCTGCGCCACAGTTTTAACTTTTGCAGCTACCATAGTTGAATTGTTTGCTTGTCTATTGTTTTTGTTCCAAATAAACAATTTTATTTATTTATTTATTTAATAAAGAAATATTTCGCACCTTAAATGAAACTAAGTAGATAACGAAGCACAGGTATGAGATCTCAATATCAGAACTTGTTGTGCTTGTGCACGGGAGTATGTTAAAATTCATTGCCGACGAAAAATGTTATTTGAATGGTATTCCATTCATTTTTAATAAAATTCCAATTAAGGTTAAGGACTAACCATTTAAAACTACTTAAAAATACCTTATAGTATTATTAATAGAAAAAAATTAAAAGTAATTTATGCTGATAAGTTATAGTAAATTCAAATTAATTTTTAAATAACAATACCTTAGTACAAATTTAGAATCCCATAAAAGGAGAATTTATAAATATTCATCCCAACTGTTACAACTTATTTTTAGGGTTGCGTACCTCAAAAGGAACCCTTATAATATCACATTGTTTTCCGTCTGTCTGTCAACACCCTTTATTTTGGGAACGCGATGAGATATCGAGTTGAAATTAAAACTATATAAGTACACATCAAGTCTAAAATGTAAAAAAAAACCGGTCAAGTGCGTGTCGGGCCACGCGCAGTGTAGGGTTCCGTAGTTTTTATAACAGCCAAGTGCGTGTCGTATTCGCTGACTGATCGTTTCGTACCATGCTCTAACTAAAAGCCAAACATGACTACCTAACTAATTTGACTTCCTATACAAATCCTCACCTGATCCGACAATTTTGCACGGAAAGTTTTAATTTTTTTTAGAGATTTGTATAAAACTTGTCATAGCCGGTGTTTTGAATTTAAATACGGACACAGAGCTACACTACTCAATCGTCACAAGAAACTAGCACGATACAACTGGCGCTTAGCGCCATCTATCGACATTTCTATAGAATTGTTCGAAATTTTCGAGTCAAATACAATTGGTCGACTATTACTCGTAAACTTGTAAAGCCCACTTATGTGTGATTGTTTTCCTTTAAATTTCGTTATATATAGGTACTACTGCCGTAACATTTGAATTTCTAACTACAACCGTTTAGTTGAAAGAGGGGGAGGACACTTGACTCTAACGAAAATTGGTACTTTAAAGCTTGATAAGTCACGAACGGTTTACTTAATCAAAAAACGGTCTTACCAAACCCCTAATATTTTTGAAAGACCTATCCAACGATATCCCACACTATGGGAAGAACGAAAAAAAAAATTATCATCCCACTTTACATGTATGGGAGGCCTAAATAATTGTTTTTTTCAAAATTTTATTTTACCACTTTTTTGGCGTCATTATTATTAGTTTAGGTACTAACATAGGTATAAGTTATCTTTTGTTTTTTTTACTAACCCATATGGATGTTGCTTATCCGAATTAAAGATTATTTTATTTTATTTTTTTTTATTATCGTGTATACTCATGCCGAAGTACAACTTTCTAGTACCAATATTTTTTGAGCTAAACCGCGGACAGACGGACAGACAGACGGACATGGCGAAACTATAAGGGTTGACTATAAGGGTTTGTTGACTACGGAACCCTAAAAACGGGTTGCACTCCGGGAGTGCCGTCAGAAGTGAAAACTGGAATATTAACGCTGTGCATTTTTGATATTTTGGAATGGTTAGGGAATAATTTTGCACGAATTCCTTTAATTATCAGTACTAACATTTATGTGGTGTAACGAATATGCATAGGTGTAGCTTTTGTGGCACGCACAAGAGGAGCCGGAGGAGAAGGTACAAGAGAGGCTTCCTCAGCAGCCGTTAACAAAGGTCTTCCTAGAGACACACCACGAGGGCCCACGCCGCCAATTCCACCAACGCCGCCAAAGCCATTAACTTTTGCGGGACGGCTTGGCAGGCCACTCCAGGATCGCCTTCTCCTCCACGATGTCTTCGTCGTACAGCAGCTCGAGCAAGGCAGTCTGGCAGTAGGCTCCCAACAAGGCGTCTGGGCAGCAGGCTCTCAGCAAGGCGTCAGGGCAGCAGGCTCCCAGTAAGGCGTCAGGGCAGCAGGCTCCCAACAAGGCGTCAGGACAGTAGGCTCTCAGCAAGGCGTCAGGGCAGCAGGCTCCCAGCAAGGCGTCAGGGCAGCAGACTCCCAACAAGGCGTCAAGGCAGCAGGCTCTCAACAAGGAGTCAGGGCAGCGGGTACTGCACTTCCTCTTCCACCACTCTTCTCGAAACTCGTCGAGAACTAAACTCTTCAGAAACTGGTCCCAGACTGAACTGCCGGAGATGGCCCCCCGCGCCTTTTATACCCAGCTCAGCGTTCAAAATCCATTCCATTCTCATTCTGTACCAGAATTCAAATTGTAGAGTCCAAAATAGTCCATCTTGCCAGTTATTTGATCAGCCAGTTATATTCGAGCATAATTTATTAAACCTCTTCGATAAAATCTGAGAGTGTGTTTTAGAAATTTATAATTATAATTTAAAATGCCGTTAATCAGTAGACAACCACAATATAATATACAATATTAAGCTAGCCCTATCGATAAAAGTGAATAACAATTATATAATAAAAGTATGAACAACCTTTTTAGTCTATTAGCCGTTCAGTGGCTACAAAGAAGATGAAATTACAGTTTGTCAGCCTTGACGTAAAAAATGTCATGACAAGAAAATATTTGTTTTGATGGATGAATTATGGATTATGATTACAAAGAAAACGTAAGTTATTTGGTATTTGTAATAACAAATACTATATTTCCCCATCGACCCCGAGAAAATTTTTGGTCTAGAACAAAAATTTTGTAAGGTTAAAGTTTATCCACATTCATATAACTTACATGCCTCATTCAATCACACCAACATCTCACGAAGTTAGGTCAGGTAGGATTCACATTCAATGATCACTACTCGACCTGATTAGTACATGACAGTAGGCTTGTTTTCGGAGTCTGTCAGTCCGCTCGCGTCGAAAACCCATCAATAAAAAAACAAGATTTAGCAAAGGCTTATTTTTTACGAAGTTGCTAGCCGCTTCGATCAACTTTAGAGTCGATAACATAAAAAACAAGGTTTAGCAAAGGCTTATTTTTACGAAGTTGCTAGCCGCTTCGATCAACTTTAGAGTCGATAACATAAAAAACAAGGTTTAGCAAAGGCTTATTTTTACGAAGTTGCTAGCCGCTTCGATCAACTTTAGAGTCGATAACATAAAAAACAAGGTTTAGCAAAGGCTTATTTTTACGAAGTTGCTAGCCGCTTCGATCAACTTTAGAGTCGATAAATAGTAATAAACTAACTTGGAGAGTTAGAAAGGGAGAAGGTTTGGTAATATGTACCTAAACGCACTTCTAAGTGATATCTGATTAGTTCAGATAGAAGAGAAAAAATAAAAATTAAGAGAAGCCTCTTAAAGTTTAAGAACAAAGTTAAAGAAAGAAATAAAATAAACTATTGAGTTTCAATAAGCCGAAAAGAACTCGATAGTTAAAAGAAGAGAAGAAGATAGAGATGAGTCATGAATATAGTACGAAAGATGAATATATTTACATAATTATATACTTAAATCGTTGTTTAGTTTTTGACGATGAGTGGAGTATAATTCTATCCATGACTGAAAATTAATATTATAGATAGCAAAAGAAGGTAAAGAGGGAGAGGGCAGGTAAATGAGAGGGTTAAAGAGTGCTAAAAAAAACTCAAGAGGATAAATTAAATATAAGAAAGAGGTTGAGTAAGAGTAAGATCACAAAAAAATAAAAAAAAGTGTTATAAGAGGTTAAAGAGGGAATAAACTAGTGGTAAAAGAGGTGATAAACTAGTGTTCGTGTGAAGAGGAAGTCTAGTATAGTGTTAGTGTAAAGAGTGAGTCTCCTATCCTAGAACTTAATATTAAAAAGGAGTCTAAGCCAAAAAGTGAGTCCAAAGAAAAAAGTTACTAGTAATAGTTTTTTTGGAATTTTGAAAAAAAATTAAACCGACTAGCTATGATTTTACGTTGGGCGCCAAACTGTAACGAATAGCTTTTGCGGGACGGCTTGGCAGGCCACTCCAGGATCGCCTTCTCCTCCACGATGTCTTCGTCGTACAGCAGCTCGAGCAAGGCAGTCTGGCAGTAGGCTCCCAACAAGGCGTCTGGGCAGCAGGCTCTCAGCAAGGCGTCAGGGCAGCAGGCTCCCAGTAAGGCGTCAGGGCAGCAGGCTCCCAACAAGGCGTCAGGACAGTAGGCTCTCAGCAAGGCGTCAGGGCAGCAGGCTCCCAGCAAGGCGTCAGGGCAGCAGACTCCCAACAAGGCGTCAAGGCAGCAGGCTCTCAACAAGGAGTCAGGGCAGCGGGTACTGCACTTCCTCTTCCACCACTCTTCTCGAAACTCGTCGAGAACTAAACTCTTCAGAAACTGGTCCCAGACTGAACTGCCGGAGATGGCCCCCCGCGCCTTTTATACCCAGCTCAGCGTTCAAAATCCATTCCATTCTCATTCTGTACCAGAATTCAAATTGTAGAGTCCAAAATAGTCCATCTTGCCAGTTATTTGATCAGCCAGTTATATTCGAGCATAATTTATTAAACCTCTTCGATAAAATCTGAGAGTGTGTTTTAGAAATTTATAATTATAATTTAAAATGCCGTTAATCAGTAGACAACCACAATATAATATACAATATTAAGCTAGCCCTATCGATAAAAGTGAATAACAATTATATAATAAAAGTATGAACAACCTTTTTAGTCTATTAGCCGTTCAGTGGCTACAAAGAAGATGAAATTACAGTTTGTCAGCCTTGACGTAAAAAATGTCATGACAAGAAAATATTTGTTTTGATGGATGAATTATGGATTATGATTACAAAGAAAACGTAAGTTATTTGGTATTTGTAATAACAAATACTATAGTGGTAGAATACAATATTTATTTATTGCGCTATCGTACACAAACATGACAATTTATATTACATTAAAAAGTTTGCGCAGGCATAAATTTTCACCGCGCTGTAGAAAGAGAGAGGGATACTTCCTCTCCTACGCCGCGCCGGCTGTCTACTCTCCGTCCGTCTTACGAATTTTCGATCAGGTCACGCGAGTTTAACATTTTTTACCCATTACAAAAAAAGTGCACAACGCCGCTAAAGAAGTTTTCACTTCAAAAAACTTCTAAATTAACGCAGAAAAGAAACGGCGGTCTATGTCGCAAAAACGCATATTTCGACACTCTCAAGGGAATCAAAATTTATTGGGTACTTCCCGTTGACCTAGAACTTTAAAATTTGGTAGGTAACATTCTTTTTGTGGTACAAAAACCAAGGGTAAAATCTTAAAGCTATACATACATCCATAATTAAATCATAATAAAATATGATCTTATATAGGGTCGAATTTTAAAATTGAAAATGCAAATGAGGTATCATAATAATAATATGAAGGGGCTTGACGTGCATATTCCAAACATATTTTATTTATTTTTACGACGCATAAAGTCTTATTTGTAATAATTACCGTTAATATCAATTTGGCAGGAAAAGTAGGGATGTTTCTAAGAAGCATCCATATGGACAAACTTTCACGTTTATAATCTTAGTGAGATAGGTTTTGGAAGATGAATTTCAGAAAAAGCTCGAGACTCGATTCCAGAACCATGAATTTGTAACCTACAAATTTGCGAGGAACACTCGGTGAGCAAGTCCGACTCGCACTCATCAGGTTTTTGTACTTACATTCAACACAAATAAATATTACCTCTTAATCTAACGCGGCATTAACAACTCTTTCAAACAGTCATAATTTCCACAACAGAATAGAACTATAAAACTTCACTCATATACATACCGAGCTCCTCTGTGCTCGTTTATAACACTAACCGTGAAGGGAGCGAGGAAGGGATGAGAGAGGGTCGCAACCCTTTCCCTCCGAGAGGCCATCCATCACCAGCGACTAGCGAAATGTATTTTAATCCACTCCCCACGCCCGCCGCTTCATGAAACGTGAAAAATGATCCTCACACACACATCTTAACATTACGAATAGTTATCTGTTTTTGGTGAAGTGTGCGAATTGGGAAACTCTTGGGTGCATTTTCCATGTTGTACTTATAGCTTAGCAATTTCGAGTACTTGTATGAGTACATGAAGAAACTTATAAGGCTAGTCGCTAGCTAGTTATCTAAAGCGACTGTAATTTTTTATACACGGAAGAATCCTACCACGCTATCACTTCACTCATTTTGTAAACCATGCCTACGTCTCTGTGCTAGAAATACAAATACGAATAGATGTGGAAATATCATCTTCAACTTCATTCTAATAAATCTTTCATACGCCATTGAAATTCGAATATTCGCGAGTGGTTTCAAAGCGATCGTTTTCGTCCGGAAACCGTTTCGTGGCGCGGAGGCGGCGTGCGTGAAAACTTTTATAGTTTGAAGCGGTCCCGCGGGCTCCCAGATTTCTGGGCCGGACTGACGCAGTCATTAATCATACACAAATTGTTGCGTCCCTTCGCCCTGTCCCTTGATATTTAAGCTCCAATTGAGCCAGTCATCTTGTGCCCATTGAGAGTTCCTCTGAAGAACGTTCACTATCTCGCCGAAGCCACTGACTGGAAGCGAGTGAATGACGGCGATCCACTATTGTAACCGTTAAACGGTGCACAAGTTTCGTGTCAGTATTATTAAGCGTTTTTTAAGGGGTAAAAAGAAGGTAGTGATTAAGTTTGCAGTTCAGAGCATAGCTACGGAGATGCTGCTCTGGAAATTGTAGCTATTTATTTCCGTCATTTTATCACGGTTAAAATCTCCTGCCTACTAATATTCATGTCCAAACGTAGCGTCTGTTACATTAGTATTTCTACATAAAACTTACACTTACTTATTACAGTAAAATAAAACTTTAGTGTATTGGACATTTACAATTCATGCTCCATTTTATATGGTTTTTAGATTTTATGACTTAATAAATGTGAGCGCGGCGCGACCGGGTGGGACCCCAGCGAGTGACGTCATTGTCATAATAGCGAATGTTTTATTGTAACGATATGCGCGCTATCTCTCCCTGGATTACTAAAACATCTGTCCCGGAAAATTCTCTCTCGACTCGTTTATCGGCTCCTTGAGGGTAGATAGAGAAAAAACTGCAATAACGCGGTGTCATAACAAAGACGCCGCCACCGGCCGATAATACTATGATTAATACCCGGCGTTATCTGGAGAGTGCAGGCCTTGCCCGCCCTAAGGAAACCGCGCTACCTACCGACTCTTAAAAGTCCTATGTGCAGCACTGCCAAACCGACTTTGAACTCTGAGCTGAGGGTGTA
Source organism: Tholera decimalis (assembly GCA_943138885.2). Taxonomy (NCBI): domain Eukaryota; kingdom Metazoa; phylum Arthropoda; class Insecta; order Lepidoptera; family Noctuidae; genus Tholera; species Tholera decimalis. Next base: position 513,493 of record OW964557.2, on the reverse strand, counting down.
AACCTGAGTATCGGTTGTAAGTAAGCCTGTTTAAGGTATTCTCCGGACCCGACATAAGAGTTACGGATTTCGCATAATGCATATTATATTCGTGCGGGGGAGGCTGTGAGGGTGAGCGCTGGAGGAGGCGGAAGGGGGGTGGGGCACGGGGGGCGAGCGCCCAGGGGCGGGGGGGAGAGGGCTGCAGGGAGGACCGCGTGACCGCACGTCTTTTGCACGCGACAAGCTCTCGACATTTTTTTATTATTATTGCGCTTCGATGGAATTTATTCTCGCAAGGGTCGGTAATAGAATAGCGGCCACGGTCGTTTTGGCCCTAATAGCGATTTTGAATATCATTTTTAAATCACATAATGGAGTGTACTCGCCTTTTTAGAGTTATTTTTAAGGGGCGAGGGTCGTGATACGTGAACTATGAATTATTGTGTCGGCATTAGTTGTGAGGACAACGTTGTTTATGGAGTCGATAAATAACTTGAGGCAATTAACGTAATGACTGCTTAGTTTCAACTGGACTTGTAGTTAGAGAAAGAATCGCTGACCTCTGTTAGACCGCTCAGGAGGCGCCACAAATATAATTACTATTATTAATTTCTTGGTCCGCCGACCACAGATTAAACAAACGATTAATTGTGCGCCAATAAACGATGTTAATCTCAGCCTTCACCGGCAGGTGGTGGCGATTGTCAATAATCGCCGGGTAATATGAGAAATGTGCGGAGCGGAGTGCAGCGGGGGGGGGTGTAATTATACAGAGGAGTGGGGGGAGGGGAGTGCGGAGCAACCCTCCGAGACGGACCTCTCGCTGTCATATGCACTCATATTTATGTTAATTGTAGGTATTCTGCGCTTGTTTTGTTTTGCTCCGAGGAGATTACAACGTTTTGGTGTTACTATGAGTACTGGCCACATTAATATTGGATTCAGAACAGGCTTGAGCACCGAAGATGCGGTTTTGGCTCTTTCTGAACATGTAGCTAAAAGTCTCGATAAGAAGTTGAAATGCGTAGGTATCTTCCTTGATTTGTCTAAGGCCTTCGACACCGTCTCTGTTCCGGCTTTGCTGAAGAAGATGGAGCGCATCGGAATTCGTGGTCCCGTACTGGATATTTTCTCCGACTACCTAAGGGGCCGGACACAATACGTCAAAATTGGTCAAAATGAGAGTGAAACACTGCCTATAGCATATGGCGTGCCACAAGGCAGCATATTGGGGCCCACGTTGTTCCTCATTTATATAAATGAGCTGTGTAATATACCTATCCAACATTGCAAAATATTTACCTATGCAGATGACACAGCTATGATAGTCGATGGAGTGGATTGGGCCCAGTGCTTTCTTAATGCTGAAAATGCACTGAAACATGTCATGAATTGGCTAACAAACAACTTGCTTACCCTGAACGTGCAGAAAACGGTATATGTTCCCTTTGCCATTAGGTCAAATCTAACCCCACCGCTATCTTATCTTCTTAAGGCCCACACTTGTACTTCTCTGTCCCCTTCTATATGTGACTGCCTCAACATATCTAGGATTACTAGCGTGAAATATCTGGGCACTCATATTGATCAACAACTTAACTGGCATAAGCACATAGATGTTTTCACGGGCAGAATCCGTAAACTTATATTTATTTTTAAAAAACTACGCAAGTCTGTGGATAGTAATACTCTGAAACTGGTATATTCTGCACTATGTCAGTCAGTACTTTCATACTGTATTCCAGTTTGGGGGGGTGCAACATTAAACGAATTTATCAGGCTTGAGCGTGCACAACGGGCGGTCTTAAAAGTTATGTGGTCTCGGCCTCGAAGATATTCCACAATACAATTATATGCCGAATGTGAAGTGTTAACTGTCAGGCAGCTCTATGTTCTCCATACGGTAATCCGTAAACACTCTTCCCGTCCCCACAAAGAACCATCAGGCAGAATTAAACACAACATCTTCCCACAAGAATATCACAGAACAACGTTTTCCAGGCGCCAGTATTACATCACCAGCACAAAATTATATAACAGTTTAAACAAAATATTAAAATTATCCACAAAATCAAAATATCAATGCAAACACACGTTGCACAATTATCTGTTAACACTCACCCATCAACACACAGAGGATCTTCTTTTAGGCAACCTTCCAAATTTAATATAAAACTAATTTCAATTTTCCGCATACGACACTCACTCACATTTATCATACTCGCACAGTTACATACAACACACACATACACACCTCAATCACACATATATGGCATACGTTCACTTATTTTTTATTTTTTTTTTATTTGTAAAAGTAATAGCTTCATTTTTTATTCTATTTTGCGATGTTTAGAAATTGTTCTAGAGCTGTAAAAATGTTTGGCTTGTAAAATTGTTGCGGAGGGACACTGATCTTCTAAGATACAGGTTCTAACCTAGTTTAGAGGTCAGGGTTTCAATGTATTGCTACCTAGTATAAGCCTCTCAATGTATCCTGTACTAAAACATTGTAATAGTTTTTTAAGGCTTTAGTTCAATAAAGATTTATTATTATTATTATTATAAAACAAATTAAACTAAGAGAAGATGTTACTATGGTATGTTTTAGTCAGGTACCTATCATAGCAAGTATATCAGCGTTCGGATTTGAGTGCAGTGTGAACATTTACCTGTGCCAACCACATGCGCTGGCGCTGCTTTTTAAACTAATTCCAAAATTGTATCTAGATTGCAGTGGCAGTATGTATGTAACTATTTATTTATTTAATTACAAAGGTTATGTTTACAACCAATGAAAGTAACTAAAATTAAAAGAGACAATTATAACACATACTAAAAAATACAAAATAAACAAAGTAAAAAGAAGGTTAACATTTTAACAACACTTTCATGAATTCTTCTCACGGTACATCTGACATACCAATAAAATCTTCATCCATCCATCCGCAAACAGTGCGTCAATTCCATTGATATACTAAAAACCCAAGATGCACAGTCTCGAAGAAAAGTGACGCTCGAAACTGTCGCCAAACACTCACCACCTACGTAGTAATAGTAATGCTATAAGTATAAAATATGTTTTTGCAAATTCCATCTTATGAAAATTGTTTAAAGTTGTTTTTACAAAGCAGTGTGCGAAAAACAATCAAATTTTACGACTGACGTTGCTCGATAGGACAAGGCCTTGAGTGGAGACTTCTACCTTATACTCATTTTTTTTATAAGACGTTTTTGTTAGTATTATAAGTTTATTAAATTGTGTTCTAAAGACGTAATTATAGCGTAAATGTTTTTGGGTAGAACATGTGTATATCAATGAAATAAATATTAACTGTTAAAATCGTTTATTATTTTTTTTTTAATTCAATAAAGCTTATACCTTTTGCCGTGATATACATAAAATCTTCGTCAAAAAAATTCGCCATAAAAAAATCTCTCGCCTTTGTTGGCTGACGATTGATGTCCGTTCGACAAAAACTAAAGTATAAAAATAAGAAGTTTTTAATGAGATTGGTGTTGCGCCAAAGCAACACTCACACACACTTTTATCATTAGCATACCGCATGTCGTGAACCCATAAGTTATCCCATTATGAATCGATATATTTAAAATATATTTTTATTCTATTATTAAATCATTTAAATTATTCCAGTATGGGGAGGGACGTTTAAAATTGTAATACTAAGAGCGGAATGCGCACAATGGGCAATACTTAAAGTGATGTCGTTCAAAAAACGAATTTATCACACTGGGCTGCTATACTCGGAAGCTCAAATACTTACAGTTTCCAATAAATATCCTCCGTACCATACTCCGTAGACACAGATTGTTACCAGTAAGCCCAGATTTAATAAGCACAAACGCACTGGGTTTCCGGTTTGTAAAGTTCCCAAATGTCACACTAAAGTTACGTCTAGATACTTTTAGGCATTAAGTTCTAGGATCTACAATAGAGCAAATAAAACGATCCCAATTTAGAAGCTTATGTGACATAAGGTCAAATAAATTTTAAAACCATGGCTTCAGTCTTTGAGCTATGACGATATTTAAAAAATCATTTCGTCAGTACAGATTAAGCTATTCAAAACACACACTCATGTTAACGCACACGCGTCCAGAGTTCCAGACAGACACACACCCACACACACACACACGCACTTACGCACATACACTCAAACTTATACACACATACACGTTTCGTTTCTATTTCTTTTGTTCTCAATACCTTCTAATATTACTTTTTGTTTGTAATTAATATATAGTAATAATAATGTATAGCGTAGGACACTGATTCCTGTAACACAGGCTCGCTTAGCATAGGAGTCAGGGGCTTCACTTAAAAGATGTAATATTGTTATGTTCAATAAATTATTTATTTATTTTATTTATGAACATTAAAATACCGTAAAATTGACGACCTCTTCTCCTTCAGTATATTATATAACGTAAACATATTTGCCAAAAACTAAATTCGTATTAATTATTGTAAAATAGATGAGTTGGTGTACAATAAAGTTTATTTTAATCTATTCTAAATACTAGCTTTTGCCCGCATCTTCGTTCGCGTAGAGGTTTTTCCCGCGTAAATCCTGATCGCGTGGGAATTTCGGGATAAAAACTATCCCATGTCCTTCCCAAGATCCTAAACTATTCCCATGCCAAATTTCATCTAAATCGGTTCAGCGGCTTAGGCGTCAAAAGGTAACACACAGACAGAGTTACTTTCGCATTTATAATATTAGTATGGACAATATGGACAATAAAGCATAAATTTATTAATAAAAAAAAAATACAAGAAAAAATCGACTCCATTATTTGTTCAACAGGGTAATTTTTATTATGCGACTAAAATAAAAAAGATGCCATAATACATTGTTTTGACACTGAAAACGCGGCCATTGAAATTTGCCGTTACTATTTGAAATGAGTGCATAATTTAGAATTAAGCACTCATTTTATGTGGACGGTTTTGAGACGTTGAGTGTGCATCTTGGGTTTTAGTATATCAATGGTCAATTCTGTAAAATTCGAACAACAACTCGCATCTCACATAGCTATTCACTGTCACTTCGCTTATGGCTCAAAGTGACCTTGATTTTGCATTCTGTAAACAGCGTCGAAATGACGGAGGAATTATCTTACCGAATGCCACTTCTCACGTCATCTCATACTTTATCTGTCAAAATCTTTAGTTCAACTCGCTGACACGCTCGCAAGGGTAGCGCTAGTGTAAATTCGAATTAACAACCGAGTTTTTAGAATGCCAATCAATAAACTCACAGTGGATTCAGATTCGAAGTTTAGAATGAGGTCTTACAGAATAACACAGCTGATCGCTTGTTGGATTAGAATTAACTATGACAAAACTATGATTTATGCGAGCTTTCTTTGTCCGAAGGTACAAGGGCAAACTGGAGGTGGAAGCGGCTTCTTCATGTCTAGAGGATACCTGGTGGTATGAGCAGGAGAAGCAATCGAGAAGCTGCAGGCACTGCTGTGGAGATTACAAATTGATATGTAACAAGTATCTACTAACGTCTACAATAGGATGTAAGTTTGTTGTCGACTTGCTTCGGCCCGTAGCTTCGCTCGCATGAAAAGTATTTTTCAGCAAAATAATGTTGCCTATATCATTCAGGAATAATGTTGCTTACTATTGTTGAAAGAATTGTCTAAATCGGTTCAGTAGATTTAGAGATTACTTCCTACAAACTTACTAACTACCTCTTTATTAGTATAGATTTATGGTTTCAGGAGTACAACCATCACAGTCATGTTTTTGATTCAAATTAAAAATAATTCAAAATGTATTAGTTGAACTGGTCGACCTCTAAGTAAACTGTATCTGTGAACTGATTGTCTTCGCAGGCTACTTGGCAAGCACTTGATAGAACAACAGGTTGGCTCTGTTTATCTTCAACGTTTGGGGAGATTATAACACAATTGTATTTATACATACTTTTTTGAACTTTTATAACGTGTTAATTAATGTTTATAACATTCAGTACAATAATATATATCTTTATTATTAGACTTACTTTATTTATAAGACTTGGACGTCCATAAAACCATAGCATAGTATGTTAGTACATGTTAGTAGTTCCGAAACACTATAGATAAGTTAGTAATTTGTTAGTAAACAGGACTAAAATTAATTTTCAAGTGTACACAATCTGCCTAATATAATGAACGGATTTGTTTCTGAATCTTGTCCGCTAACACCCTGACGATACTGTTGGATCTAACACGGACCCTGCACATCATGGAGACCGTTCTTTTTCGAATGTTCCGACCGTTTTTTTAATTTATCATTGTTTCAAGGTGTATTCCCCACCAAATTAAAGTTTTCCATAGTCAAACCATTATATAAAAAAGGAGATAAAAATGATATGAATAATTATCGTCCTATTACTCTAATACCCATAATTTCTAAGATTTTTGAAAAAATTATGTACGATAAACTTCACTCCTTAATAATAAAACATGCAATTTTAAAAGAGGAACAGTTTGGTTTCAGAAAGGGTAAATCAACAACTCTTGCATGTTTTTCTCTTGTGAAAATGATTACCTCAAGTCTTAATGAGAAAAGGACAATAGCATCAATATTTCTCGATATGTCAAAAGCATTTGACTTCGTAGATCACAAACTACTTCTCTTTAAACTGAATCGCTATGGTATTAGGGGAAATGCGTTAAACTGGATAAAAACTTATTTACATAATCGCCAGCAATGTGTAGAGATATCTAGACATGCTACATCGGAAAAAATTATATATAGATCCGCCTATCGTCAAAACTCTTATGGAGTTCCCCAGGGCAGTATATTGGGACCTTTTTTGTTTGTACTGTATATTAATGATTTGCCCAACGTGACTCCATATTCATGCATTCTGTACGCCGACGATACAACTCTTAGTATTGAACTCACTGATAAAAATATCACCAAATACGAAAAAGAGATCAATGATACACTAAACAAAATAATAGAATGGTTAAAAGACAACAATTTACATGTCAATATTGGTAAAACCAAACTTATACAGTTCCAAACGTACAATAGCAAACATCACGGATTAAAAATAAGATACGCAAGTGACACTATAGAAGAGGTTGAAAATGCTACTTTTTTGGGTATAACGTTAGATAAATATTGCAACTGGAAAGTACATATTGACAAATTATGTACTAAACTGCAAAGATTTGTATTTGTTTTAGGCAGAATAACTCGCATAGCTGGAATCAACGCAGCACTTTATGCTTATCATGGTTATGTAGCATCAATTCTACGCTATGGTATTATCATATGGGGCAATTCTGTTGAAATTATTAAAGCATTCCGAGCCCAAAAAAAATGTGTTCGGTCAATAACCAAAGCCCAACCATTAGATAGCTGTGTCCCGCTCTTTAAAAGTTTAAGAATATTACCACTCCCGTCTTTATATATATTCGAACTTTGTATCTTTGTACATAAAAACATATCTTTATTTAAAGTACATAATGATGTTGTTATAAGAAAAAGTCGAGATATTCACAAATTATGTGTACCCCAACAAAGAATTAAACTATTTTCCAATAATGTTTACTGTATGGCAATTCGTGTTTATAATAAATTACCTAATATTTTTAAAGATCTTAACTTCATGACATTTAAAAAAAAAATATTTGACTTCCTATTGTTTAAGTGCTACTACTCAACAAATGAGTTTTTAAATGAAAAGTTTGATTCTAAATTTAAATTGGACGACGCCGACGACTTGCCTTACATTCCTAATAATTGAATTGTATCTAATACCTATGAAATTGTATTCAATAATTCTTAACATTGTATTTATTAATACCTGACATAATATTTAGTATCTATTCCTTGACATTTCATCTGATAACTTGACATTATATTTAGCATGCCTTGATATTGTATTTAATAATTCCTGACATATTTAGTATTCCGTTAAATTGTATTTGATAACTCTTGGCATTCTAATTAGTATGCTTTGACATTGTATGTTATAATTCTTGACATTATATGTAGGATTCCTTGAAATTGTATTGATAACAGTTAATGTTTTCCTTATCCTTGACATTGTATGGTTTTTATCAATTGATTTTAATTTAATTTCTTGAAAATATTTGTACGCTGGAAACAGCAGAATATTTTGGACGTAAAATTGTATGTAACACCTTGTAACAACAATATTCTAACAAATAAATTTATTATTATTATTATTATTATAATGATGGAGAAGAAATCATCGACAAATAATACGTAAATACATATTTTACCTTTTTATTTACCTATTATATTTCTTTTTATTTCTTGTTCTTTTCTGTTTGTGTGTCACATTTTACCATGTAAAAATTTATCTTTGTTTAAAATAGTAAGTTTTGTGAGTCCTTTGTTTCTACTTTAGAACTCAAAAATATGGTTGTAAATATAAACTTTGCACAAAACAGTCACTAAACATCGCTAAACGACTACATTGAACTTTACGTTCCCATATTTTATTACGGTATTTATTTATTTAGTGCGTTGGTTTTTGACACTCCAATAATTTTGTAGAACAAATAATAAGTTTATGAAAGCAATAAAGGTATGAAGTAAGTACAAAGAAAACGAAACAGTTATTATTGTAATGAAACGTCAGCAGATATTTATGAGCCTCATTAATTTTCCAGGGCGGGGCGTGCTACGCGCTCGTAGCGCTGGCGGGCTACGGCGTAGCAAAGTGCTACGACAACACGGGGTTACGACGAGGTTCGCTGCACGTAAGTCCCGATTTAATTATTATGAATTAATAATCATCATAATTTATTTAGGACGAGTCCGTGGCTAAATAACACCGGCAAGGTTCGAGACACACATGGAAATTGTTCCGTGCCTCGGAAAGCAAATTAAAACGTTGTTCCTGGCTGTCATTTGTATATTTGTTACAATCGTTACGGGTAGTCAAAAGCAAGAAAATCTGACACTAGTCAAGTCAAGGGGTGTCGTGTTACCCAGTTACTGGGTTATGGTGGTCGGATAGCATGTCGCTTCATGAAAAATACTATTACTCAGCGGCATCTGGGTAGTCTGACCTCGACATAGTTGTGAAAAGGTTAGTGCAGATGACGAATAATAATAATAATTTGTTTGCAATAACATTTTTGTCATAGAATGCACCAAGCTTACACAATGTGTAACGGAAACCCCATATCTATCCAAAAGGGCTGAAGACAACATCTGGTATGGAGTCTCTATGCACAGTTTCAGCTCAAAATAACTGACTCAAAAAATTTATACCAAATTATCGGTTTCATATATTTCTTGAATACCAATCATAACAAACGTGTCACAGCACTACAAGGGTCAATAACTTTCCACGTCACTTGCCAATAACACGATAAATCTCTTCGTTCATCTTAATTTGAAAAATTCGGTCTCTGGTATCAGTGTAAACCCTTGCCATATCGTTTGTTATCATCCAAAGAAGCCATGCACTTGGTATGTATATACCCTTTAAATTACACGTTATATACAAATATTAATATACTACAAAATTGTACACATAGTGATAGCGTAGTACCACTTACATCTTCGCGAAGTTGAAACAATATATAGTGTAAAGATCTAGTATACCTAGTGTCCTCGACTAAAATCTTTATTGCTTAACACAATGTAACTAGTACCAATTAATTTATTGTGACGTTCTGTTGGCTTATTCTTCGTTCCGTACAGTAGACAAAGGATGTTGAGCTGTGTAGCTGAAATGAATGTCACTCGGTTAAAACAAGCGGCAGTTGTCATTAATTTTTACTGTACTACGAGTATATTACCATCCGAGCTCACACGAAGTCATAGTAAGATGTAAGTGTCGATACTTGTGCGCTATACATCTTTTCTTCGCTTCCCAAGTGTGTGTAATGTCGCCGAGCTCTCCTGACGAAAACGGCTGGCGTAAGATGACCTCTCGCAGCGCATTCTGTCACTCTCCCGTCGCGAGAGTTATAATGTGCCGCGGGGGGCGGGGCAGGGCCAGTTATGCTGGCAATGGCTCGTACATATTTCTGCAATTGATTAGACGGGGGCGGTTACCATGGTAACGGGCTGCACCGGCGCCCCCCCCGCCCCGCGCCGCGAACTGCCCCCCTTGCACCCACTCGCTCATTGTATTACACATAAGTTGCGTCGGTACTGACACATGAGACATATGGCTGGTGAATGTGCAATGGTGTCGTGATCGATTACACTCGTGACTGCCGGTGACCACCACCCGAACACGAGAACCGAACCGAGCGACCTACTGGGAACATCGTCTATAAAGCCAGTCACTAGAATTACACTCTGTTCAAAATATAGAGCAGCAAGCAAGCGCCCGTGTACTGGTAGACAATTTTGACTCAAAGAGCGATGACTGCGAGCCGTGCGCACTCGCGATAATAATTGTTTTTATAAACTTCAGACAGCAATTAAATATGCCATTTTTATTTATTAATGACCGCATCCGTTCCGCTTTCTTATCGCGATACTTTAGTTTACCTCATTTTACGAGGTTGTTTAGTTATTTACTGGCAATATCACCAATCCTAGGTCCGAAACTACTTAGTAAGTTTAAAGCAGCGGCTATAACTTACCCACACTTGGTCGGCGATCGTCAAAGTGGTAAAGTTATAGCTCCCGCACATCATAGTTTGTTCATTAAAGCTGGGATGAAATAAATAATTTGTTTAATAAGGATGGTTTTCTTATATTTATATCATTGCGTGAAATAGTTTATTCTATTCATGAGGTAATGAGGTAATAACCGAAATCAAATTATTATTTATTGAGCTCCTAAATTATGAATATTAAATATACAGTATGTTAACTAACAGAGGGCGTTCTCGTTAACCCGCAATAGTATAGCATCCATACATGCTAAAAAAATATTACCATTCGAAAACAAAATGTTTTTATTTTTTTTTTAATATTAAAATATTCACTAAAAATATTAAATTGATACGTAAAAGAAACACTCTGTACACGCGTACTTGAAGGAAGGCAACGTCGCAATTTATTTATGAATGCGTATGCGTGTGCAGAGTGTCTCTTTTACGTATCAATTTAACATTTTTAGTGAATACTTTAATAAAAAAAAATTAAAACATTTTGTTTTCGAATGGTAATATTTTTTTAGCATGTATGGATGTTATACTATTGCGGGTTAACGGGAACGCCCTCTGTTAGTTAACATACTGTATATGTCTTGGAGGAGTTGATGGTATTTTAGCAAAATAATAATAGTTCCATAATGTTGTAATTATTATGAGCAGAGATAGATTTGTTTTGTATTGAATATACCCAAAACTCAATCAAATTCATTTCTCTGAGATACATAAATTACACAAGTATCTACACCAGTAAATTAGCAGTTGTGCATTACTTAATCATATTGAATTGACTTTTTAAATATTTTTGCAAAAATACTTTTTATTTGTTCGTCTGATCAACCTTTGTGATATAAGCTTGCTCAACTCTAATTAATACGAAATAAATATTAAGTAACAAATCGAAGCGAAGTGAATTTTCTCGGAATGCACTCATAATTAATGTAATTAGCGTTGACCATGTTCGTTCGGCCACAGACGAACGCTTGCGATCATTTATTAGACATGCTTCATCGAACTATCAAATATACATACATGCACGGTGGCGGTGGTTTACTAATCAAATCAGAGATTTAGTGAGTATCGTCCAAAACGAAAATAACACCCTCAGCATCTCAATATATCTCTCTACAAGCCTGGCCAACATTACGAAGAAACAGCGAGTATTTTGTCTCAATACTCGCTGTTGCAAATCCTAAATCTTAGAATGCAATAAAGTGTGCTTCCCGCCACACGAAATATTTTCAATCAGCTGAACGGAGCCAATCGACTACCTGCCTTAATTGGCGCAGTAATGGCGCCGCCGATTGTCTGCGAGCTCCTGACGTAGGGTGCGGGGCCGGAAGCCATCCAGTTTCAAGTTAATTTGCTCGCTGGAGGCTAATCCGCCGCCTAATTATGACCCCCTGCATCCCCCGGCGAGGAGAGCCTGGAGGACGGTCCTCGTCCCCCTGCCACCTGAATTGATTCAATGATCCTTAGTTTGGGAACTACGTGGATGAAGTTCGTGATGAAGATGAAACCGTGCTGTGACATGCGTACTATTAGTTTTGAAACAGATGCTACTTGAACGTTGACACCTCATCACGATCGACTGTTACAGTAAGATCTTTATTACTTTATCTAATTCTAACTATCTCTTCTGGCTGACGTTAATAAGAAAATGATGTATATCCGTGAAAGAAGGCAGTGTTCGACTAACATTACTGATGCTATCGCAAGTGTTGGAGAACGTTACCCGAACATTATTAATTCTTAGATAGTTCTGTCTGATACGCTAACTATGCTATTACTGAACTGCCTACCAAAAGTTCGTCCGACTATTTCCGTGGAAATTAATGAGTAAGAAAAAACATTTATTCACGCAATATATCTACATTCATACTTCTAACAAATGAATATTTTGTGAAAATATCCATTCATTCGTAGGTACTTTGGCACAGTTAAATGAACAATAAAGAGACATATCCATAAAACGATTACCGACTCAGACTCGAAGTCAAAGAAGGTCCTCTTATACCACCTGAATGAATTTCAAAACGAATCACATCGAATCAATGAGCTCTCGACACGGCCCTTGGAGCTAAGTGTCCATTTACATGGAGTGGCCGTGCATGCACAGGCGCACGGCACAAGCACAGATGCACAAGCACGGGCCGGACCTACCGTAACGAGCTGCTAAGTGTCGCGAGACGTTTAATTACTTGCCCGGGGCGAAGGGGAGGGAGTGCGGGGGGCAGGGTACGAGGGTCGCAGTGGGGTCGTATGTCCGGACATGTGTGGTTCTGAGAGGTGTACGCTACCAGAGTAATGCTTTCTTCATCCGAGGCAAAATGCAAAATGATTCAGTCATACGAACTGTCAAGTGATCTCACTCTGCTAATCATTTGTCTGTCGCGTGTCAGTCTATTAAGATTCATTTTCCAGCAACAGAAGAGTAGTAGACATATCAAATTGATATAATTAGTGCAATAGCTTCTGATATTTTGTAAGTGTCCATATAGGCCTTTGTGATATAAAATATTTTTGGTTGATTTGATTACAATCAAATAAATACGTATCTTGTCTATGTTTCCTCCGAGCATTACACTTTAATAACATTTTAATTTGTAGTTTGATCACATTAAAACACATTTTATTTTGTGTTTATAAAATTAAATTTGCAGTAGACCTTTAACTGTACCGTCTACATTTAGATTTTGATTTGATTTCGAAGAACTAGAAAAAAAAAACCTCTAAAGTCCTCTCCTTCAAAACGATTTTATGGAACTTTGTGTTAACATAATGTGTGTTTATACTTTGTTAATTGGCAATGCCGTGTTGCACACTGTTTCACTGCTTGCCCACGTCGTGGAGTAGCGGACGTGCTATGCCCACACGATGCGTGGATATTTAAACTCATGCATCAGTGATGGCACGCAACTGCGTATCAGTCTACTTTTGAGAAATCCACTAATCAACTCCTTCATTAACATTGAAGTAAACTTAACGCGATTTTATTCCGTTTTTAGTGTTTTTAGCATATTGTATGAGTGGCCTGCGTGCTTCATTTTTGCTGCAATTAATAACAGCTTAAACACTTCTACTTGTGTTTACAGAAAGGCATAGTGAAATAAAAGGTAAGGAAAAGGGAATAATAGTGATCCATGCGAGTCTTAACGCTTATTCCCAAAACCATCAACGATTCCATGCGATAATCACATTTGTTAATGAAATCCCAGAAACGTGCGTTTCTCCCCAAAAGTGTGCAATATCGACCGTGGCGGGGGAGAGCGCCACATAATGAACGCATCTCATCAGCTTATGCAAATAATGGGTGCTGGGGTGAGTGTGCGAGCCGTGCGGTATGGACACCGTGCGGTATCGATCCACGGGGCTAATATATGCACTGCCCCTCGCGGGGTGCGTCGCTGACGGAGATGAATGGTGCACAATAGCTGTTTACATGCAGAAATGTATTATCTATTCACTAATGTGACATTTTCCATTTTTCATAGAATTTCGGCAGTCTTGTTGGCGTTGCTGCAACTACTAAAATCTGCAACACAACTTTGTTAAATTACTTGGGGTTTATTGAATTGAGTACGGGTAGAACCAATACGATAGGTAACATTTATATGATGTAGTAAAAAATAACAGTTCGACCATTCGGTGTTTTTTAGACAACTTAGAGTTTGTAAGATTGGCGTGTAACCTAATTTAATAACTGATAAATTAGCATGTAATTCACATAATATTCAGTGCATCCCTTTCCGGCTAGGGTGCATTCATCAATATTCCAGTAACATTTTAGTATTAAGAACAGTTTGAGAGTTGATCAATAACGTTTGTTTGTGTACACATCACCTATTGTTTTACATATTACTTATTTTGTTTAAAAATATTTCAAAAGGCATCTCAAGCTTAATTAATGTACAGTGACGCCTTAATTTCTGTAAAAAAAGCTTCAAGGCTCCCATGAAGTCGAGGTCAATGGAGTGACGAAGCTATGGTCATCGGCGGTCATTAATATCAGCGCCGCACCGTGGCCGTGTTTACGAGCCTCCTGGTCGCGGCTAGCACTGCAGCGCTCCGCAACTTAAATCTTTCATAAACCGCAATAATAATAAATTTAAGTGCATTTTACAGGACGGTGTTGCGGCCCGTGTCGCCGGCAGGACGAGCCGGTCCGGTCCATCGCTTTATTAAATGACCTTCTTTATTAGTTGTTTAACGCCGTTCCGATATTGGACCGCCGTTTATGTACGCTTTACTGCGCTTTAAGGATTTAATTCTTGATATTGTGTCATGAACGCGATTGTTATGCTCTCGGATTCACAGAACTTTAATCCAGCCTGAAGCTTTAAGAATTATCTTTATATTACTTCCATATTAGGTGTGATGTTTGGTTTTTATGGACTGAATATTTATTTGTAAATGTTGTGATCTCGTCATACTAGTTCACGCTGGAAAAATATTAAGATTGCTATGATACCCAAGGATGCTATGAGGGTCTGTCTGGTATCATATAAGCCTTAGAATTGTAAAGCCACTTTCACGCTTTTTTTATAGTAATATTAGGCTCGCGTCTGACCACGATCTCACCTGATGGTAAGTGGTGATGTGGTCGAAGATGAAGCACGCTTACCTTGAAGTAACCTATTCACTCTTGTATTAAAGATCATCAGGATATAGCTATGAGGAAACATGGACTCTGGCAGAGAACTCTACTCTTTAGCTGTGCGGATAATGAAAGTATTCCGAAAACATTTTATGTGTATGGGTGGGATGTCTACCATGTAACTGATGGTGCGTCGCCGCTCGTCTTGTAAATAGTCTGATGATGGAACGGGCTCGGTAGAATTAGCAGCCTTTACGCTCCTGATTTTGAAGCATTCGCGTTATTTGCTCTTTAATGTGAGCGTCCCACAGTTGGGTGCGGAGGCAGCTAGTCAGCGAGGCAGGCGGGGTCGCGGGGCGTCGCAATAATTCGGCTTCAAACGCTCCTTTGTGGCGTTGAACAAAAGGCCCTAGTTGCCGGAATCCAATTTAAAAGTAGCGTTTACTTCGGCGTGTAATCGTTAGTGGACCTTAGGCTGCCGACAGCGGCCCGGCTCACTGGCGCGGACATACACGACCATTGCTTTGGTGTTTAGAGGCCCTGTTATTTGATTCGGCTGCATTTTTTTGTGTGTGGATTTTCTTTTCATGAAATGAAGATATAAATCAAACCTCGAAGTAAACTGTAATGTTTAAAAGTGTAGGTAGGTGTGACATTTTATATGCTTTAAATTTCGAATCTGTCGTCTGTCGAAAAATATTTAATAATTAATATGAATATTGAAATCATTCGTAACCAAGAATTAAAGTAGAAACCATTTTTCATCAGTTTGCAAAATGAATCTAGCAAGTAGCTAGCATCCATTGCCTTCATATTCGGCTGAATCGTGCAGGTCACTCAGAGTGCTTTTCATGGTGCATAGATGCAGAAGAATTGCAGTCTGCAAGTTGCATGTGCGTCCAGCCTAAGTGAGTGCACGCGCCGCGGCGAGCGGCTGTGATGCAGTGTGAGTGGGGGGCGGGGGGCGAGGGGGGGCAGCCGCCCAACAGCCAATATTATACGGCCGTAGTTAGCGCGCACTGATATTAAGAATTCCTCGGAGCACAGAGTAGGGTGAGCAACTTTAAAAAAGTTTACCTGAAGATCCCTTGTTTAATCTGAAGGTACTTGACGTTTGATTGCCTTGATTCGATTGTTATACGTATTGTGCACTGCTATGCTACATGTAGATATACTTAGACAAAATCAAGTCAAGCGAAATATATTTATTAGATTACTCTTTGAGGTGCTATGGATGAATAAACGAAGTTGTAGGTTAAATGTTCAACATAGGTACGTATGTACCAGTTGGTTGTAGCTACAGATATTAAGTATGTATCTTAAGTATATATTTGTAGTTTTGAATTTAACATTAATAGATACAAAGAAAAAAAAAAGGTAAATACACTACACACCATGACGGAATTTAATATGGATTTAACGAATAATAAAAAAAGTGTTGCAATAGGCGATCTTATCGGTAAAAGCGATCTTTTGCAGTCAAGCAGATTTGACACAGTAGGAGAAATAAAATACGCCAGTAGTTCATCGTTAAGGTACTATTAACGATTACTATTTTGATGAAAAAAAAAGTACTTTAGGTAGTTCAAACTTCTCCTACCAGCCCTTCAACTATATTCGCCCCAAAAATTACATCAATCCGGTTCAAGTGAAAGAAGAGCATTGTTTGTCTTGTCTCACTTGACACACGGACGCATTTATAAGTACGGATATAATAGCGTAATGGTTAAGGAGTCGGTCTTGTAATCGAGTGGTCGCGGGTTTGAACCCCACCCGTAACCGTGAACCACTCCAGACACAAACATATTTAGCCAGGTTGGAGGGGTAGTTCTCTTTCTAAAGAAATCAAAAAGCTGTGTTAATAAATAACATGTAAAGTGAAGTTAAAACTAAGTTACATTGAATATAAAACGTTGGAGATTACGTTACAGTTGTAAAACTATGTTGAGTTCAACGCTTAACATACATATAAACAAGGCATTTTATTAAAAAAAATACATAATACTTAGAAATAAAACTTTGTGAGTATGGACGGATGGATATTTGTTACTCCTTTCACGCAAAAACTACTGAACGGATCTGAATGAAATTTGGTACGTAGATAGCTGAAATTCTGAAATAACACACAGACTACTTTTTATCCCGGGTTTCTCTCGAGATCGGGATTTACGCGAAAAAAACTCCCACGCTAAGAAAATCGCGGGCACAGCTAGTTGTTAGTATATGTATACTTAAGGTCAATCAAGGATCAATGGGTCTATACAAGGTGTAACAGATTGAGCGCATTACCTCAGACACCCCAATTAGAATATTAAATTATAAATCTAAAACAACATCCGTAACTAAATAAACTGAAACCAAACCTAGGCATTTTTTATAAAATAGTTATTCTTACTAAACGCAAAACGTATGTGCGTCAATCGTCATACAATATCCTTACGCAGATGCATACACTCATGCAATGTTAGCGGCCGACGCGACACGCACACAATTTCCTTGAATTAAGGATTGTATTAATTTCTCATGATATTGTGTTTCCAATTTAAGTTAAATGAAAAAAAAAAAATCCGTCAAAATTTAACATCTATTTTTATGACGGAAATCAATTCAGAAGCCGATTCTGAGTCAACTACTTTCAGGAATTGCGTTTATTCTGTTACACGTTGTATAACCTGAGAATAAATTAATAATAAAATACTAACGCCCGCTCACATCGCTAATCAGTCGCGGCCTCTGTCCCGCGCGACCTCTCTACAATCTGAGATTGGAGCGAACGGCACAAAGTTGGTAATTGAAAAATCTTTCCGGTCACCCCCCCCCCCCCCCTGCTGTCGTCCGCACCCCGCGCGACCCCGCGCCTGCGCCCGCCGGAAATAAAGTTAACTGTAATTACATACATTTGTTATGTTTAATTGGAACATGGACGCGTCGCACAATTACCTACGAGCTGGTCACCTACTGCGACGCGAGGCTTCTCTAGTCAGCCGCTTATGAAGTTAATCGAAGGCGTATCGATATATTAAATCGTAGCAAAAATTCTGTAAACTTATTTAAGAAAATTACGCGGACGGTAGTATGAAATTCAACATAGTTATGGTTCATATGGAGAAAAAGAGCAGAAAGCTAATATAGTTAAGCTTCATTAGCCTATTGATGTTAGATAACCCACTCCAGAAACAAGGATATGTAGCTCAGTTAGAGGCGTCAACAAGATTGCTATTAATGGATTTAATAAAATAATAATAAAAGTGGATTCTACCTACATTGCTAGTTCACTTTTTAAAACAATAATCTATGGTTGAATTTTAACCACTGATACCTCTAGTATTTTTAGTACCGTCTAATATTCACATCTGCCAGCGGATGGCGCTAGGCTCGACATTAATTATAATTGATTACACTTATAGCCTCATAATTAGTATAAATATCACCTTGATTAGAATTTCAATGTGTGTACAGCTGAGGAGTAGAATGCCCTGCCGGAGATTGTGTTTCCTAATAGCTTACTTATCATCAGGTGAGATGGTGGACAAACGCGAGCCTGAATACAATTTAAAAAATAATGTGCAAAACAGAAAATCTCAAACGGCGCAAATGCAACAACCTAATTGGGTGATATATGTTTGAGCCGTTTGGGGTTGAATGAAACGTTAGGACCATGGGGTCCGAGTGCGCATGGACTCTTTCGTGACATTGGCAAACGATTGCTCGACTCCTCGAGTGACCAGAGGTCTGGCTTTTTCTTTGGACAGAGAATCAGCATTGCCATTCAACGTGGCAATGCGGCCAGTGTTCTGGGCACTTTTCCCATTGATAGCGATGTTGACGATTTTTTCGATACCCTATAATTTCTTTTTATTTTCACCTAAAAATAATTAATTATCAGTATCATGAAATGTGTTTTGGCTTAAATGATAGGTACCGGTAACAACTTAAACTTACTAAATACACGAAATTTCCAAATGAAGATTGATGAAAACCTAAGACCTTGCACCGAGAGTCGCACTTACTGAGCGATGAGATCAGCTCTGCAGAATACTGAACAAACAATACCAGTTTAGAAGACGTTTCTTTTGCATTATTGTTTCCACGACTGCTTTTAAAGTATCGAATTAGCGCTACTATGTTAGTTAATATAATATCACTTAAATGACTGTTGGAGGCGCCCGCTCGGGGCGATATTAAATGACTGTTGGAGGCGCCCGCTCGGGGCGATATTAAATGACTGTTGGAGGCGCCCGCTCGGGGCGATATTAAATGACTGTTGGAGGCGCCCGCTCGGGGCGATATTAAATGACTGTTGGAGGCGCCCGCTCGGGGCGATATTAAATGACTGTTGGAGGCGCCCGCTCGGGGCGATATTAAATGACTGTTGGAGGCGCCCGCTCGGGGCGATATTAAATGACTGTTGGAGGCGCCCGCTCGGGCGATATTAAATGACTGTTGGAGGCGCCCGCTCGGGGCGATATTAAATGACTGTTGGAGGAGCCCGCTCGGGGCGATATTAAATGACTGTTGGAGGCGCCCGCTCGGGGCGATATTAAATGACTGTTGGAGGCGCCCGCTCGGGGCGATATTAAATGACTGTTGGAGGCGCCCGCTCGGGGCGATATTAAATGACTGTTGGAGGAGCCCGCTCGGGGCGATATTAAATGACTGTTGGAGGCGCCCGCTCGGGGCGATATTAAATGACTGTTGGAGGCGCCCGCTCGGGGCGATATTAAATGACTGTTGGAGGAGCCCGCTCGGGGCGATATTAAATGACTGTTGGAGGCGCCCGCTCGGGGCGATATTAAATGACTGTTGGAGGCGCCCGCTCGGGCGATATTAAATGACTGTTGGAGGCGCCCGCTCGGGGCGATATTAAATGACTGTTGGAGGCGCCCGCTCGGGGCGATATTAAATGACTGTTGGAGGCGCCCGCTCGGGGCGATATTAAATGACTGTTGGAGGCGCCCGCTCGGGGCGATATTAAATGACTGTTGGAGGCGCCCGCTCGGGGCGATATTAAATGACTGTTGGAGGCGCCCGCTCGGGGCGATATTAAATGACTGTTGGAGGAGCCCGCTCGGGGCGATATTAAATGACTGTTGGAGGCGCCCGCTCGGGGCGATATTAAATGACTGTTGGAGGCGCCCGCTCGGGGCGATATTAAATGACTGTTGGAGGAGCCCGCTCGGGGCGATATTAAATGACTGTTGGAGGCGCCCGCTCGGGGCGATATTAAATGACTGTTGGAGGCGCCCGCTCGGGCGATATTAAATGACTGTTGGAGGCGCCCGCTCGGGGCGATATTAAATGACTGTTGGAGGCGCCCGCTCGGGGCGATATTAAATGACTGTTGGAGGCGCCCGCTCGGGGCGATATTAAATGACTGTTGGAGGAGCCCGCTCGGGGCGATATTAAATGACTGTTGGAGGCGCCCGCTCGGGGCGATATTAAATGACTGTTGGAGGCGCCCGCTCGGGGCGATATTAAATGACTGTTGGAGGCGCCCGCTCGGGGCGATATTAAACGCTTACAGGGGTCGGTTCATGGATCTATGACCATCTTAATATTGAGGAAAGCTCGTTAATTCTTTGGACCTGTATCATGAGTGCATTTAATAAACACCCAGACCCGGAATACCTATTTGCAGGCCATACAAACATTTGTTTCGGTGCGGGAATCCAACGCGTGATACGCAGAGCAGCAGTCAAATAACTACTGCACCAACTGCCGTCATATTATTATTAGCAGTTATAGTTCAATATCATTTAACTAAACTTTCACTAGAAATTATTTAAAGAATTGAACGCGAACCATTTAATTATTTTATGCAAATGTGATCTTGATAAGGAAACAACGAACTTGATGGTAAGGTACAGTTACCTAAGGAACTTGTGTTCAACAATCACATATGAGGGATACATGTACCTCTGCATGTATGTAATACATACATGCTCTTAATAAGTAGGTGGCCTGTAATGTTGACCGTAACGTTTCTCTCCCAGCACTTAGGAACAATAGCAATAGATACGTAGTACGCGTAGCATAGACCAAATACTCGTAGCACACAGCACACGTAGCACATTGCTTTATCTATGCTACGGAACTTCGTAGCACATTACCATGCTACGAATTCCATAACATAGGTAATTTGAAAACCACACCGCTGTCATATTAGTATAAGGTGGGTAGTCGTGTCGTTCCGCTCCTACCCTTAGTGGACAGGGAGGCGGTGGGGGGAGGACGGGGTGGCAAGATGGGCGGCCATTCGTCAGCTCTCCGCAGAAATGTTTTCATTTTTATTTCATAAATAAAGAGTGGAATTCCGGCACGACGTAATGAGGCTTTGCCACTGTCCGGCGCTCGTAGCTCGTGGCTCGTGGCTGTGCGGTGGGTAGTTGGGAAATTTTGCAACTGTTCGCGTCGGGGCATTAGTTGGCGGGTTTTGTTTATTGTGGGGTGGAATAAAATTGTTGATGCAACGAAACTTTAGTCATTATTCATCACTCGGGCTCATTACCCGTCCGGAAAGATAAATGTTGCAGATGAAGGGTTTGTGGGCAGGTGTGAATAATAGCTATAAGATAATACGTTTGTAATATGTTATAATTTTTTTTTTCGATTCACAGCTTCAGTACACATATCCTACACGTTAGCCCCGTAAGACGGTCCCGCACATAACAACATAGCATTGATCTCCTCACTCGGATTAACAACCCACGTGGCACTGTATGAATACATCAATATTTCCAATCGCTGTGAGTTAGCGCGGTCCCGCGGGTGGGGGCGGTTATTGCTTCCCATGAATACATCTGCCACTCTCTGCTGTCTCTACGGATCCTCCACGCGGGAAGCATACATTATTATAATTTATTCACGTGACATGTTTCTAAACCCAAAGATTTGATGGTCGCACTGGCATTATAATTTATCCTTCCTGGACCAAAAGACCAAATATGTATTAAAGAAATATTGGTTCAAAAACATTTTTATCCTTATTATATCTCAAGCGTTCTATTCGCTCCACCCGTGGTTCTGCCCGCTCTTTATAAGTATTCTATCACTTTTTATAACTCTATCATGTTCTGTTTTTATTTCTTCGTTTATCCCGGAGTCAAGTGGCAAGTGATGCGTGGGTACCTATGTGAGAGGTTTGAGAGTGAGAAACTAAGAAGGTTTATCATAATAATAATCATCATTTATTGCATTCATGTAGTTTACAAGTTGTTACAAATACATTTATAGGTTTCATACCCTGCTAGGGCACAGCAATATTAGTAATAATTTAAAGTGCTATAGTGTATTATTTTAACATGATAATATAAATGTCACAATTAATTGGTTGAATTTTCCATTCATAAATGTCAATAACATAAAAATAAATTATAACTAAGATAAAAATAATCACAAAATAACATAACGTAGCGCTAGGTAGTAAGTCAAGATTGTAGGTGCTCTGTGAATTGTGGATAGGTAGAAATTTCAATGTCAAAGTTTACTTATCGTCAAGAATTCCTTTAGAGTGTAGCATGATTTTAATCTGAGGTATTTTTAGATACTGTTTAAAAGTTATTTTCGTAATTTGTGTCCTTAATTGAGTTAGGAAGATTATTATAATCTATATTTTTACGCCCTTGGCTAAAGATTCTGAATGGAACATAGTTAGTTTTGAGCTTGGTAAGGCTAATTCATTTTTGTTTTGGCGTTTAAAACTGCGATGTTGTGGGGAAGGTCCTTAGTGCGCGGGAATAGCGACTGGTGTTTTCTTACGAATTTGATAACTTCTAAAATGTTGATACCAGTTAGTGTAAGAACTTTACATTTTACAAAGAACTAAAAAGTACAGCTTTCTGTGTTATCTTTATTGGCAAGAATTCGGGTACATTTCTTTTGTAGAGTAAATATTATATCTTTATTTACACTATTTCCCCACACCATGATTCCATAATTAAGCCAGGAGTATGCATAATATACTGTTAGAGCAGTTTTAAAATCGGTAGCTCCTGCAATCCGTTTTTAAAGCTGGCTAGTTTCTTTGCCAATGTGTCTGGTATGGGCTTTCCAGTTTTTATTGGTATGTATAGTCAAACTTAACAGTTTAAACTCGTTTATGCATTGCATTTTTGTTGTTGCATGAGTAATTTATATTCAATTTGCGTTTTTGGTCTATATTGCATTAGCTTTGTTTTGTCAAAATTTAATTTTAAGTTATGATTTTTTTAACAGTGCTATTATTGTGGAGAGCTTATCGTCTAGACTTAAATTTAGGTTTTCTTTATCGGTGTAAGGAAAAAATTTGGAAATATCAGCAAATAAAATACTTTGAGCGTCAATTTTTTTAGGGAGCTCATTAATATAAATTAGGAATAATATATATATATATAGGGTATTGACATGGTTGCCCTCGATTTATTAGATCTTACGCGTGTTATTTGGCCAGTGTACAAAATATGGCACAATTCGTAGTACCTGTAACACCTCTTGCGTATTGTAATTTATTCAGTAAAGTTTCAAAATATCCCTTTATTATTTGACTAATTCAAATATTTATATAATATCTTTAACGGAGATACATTTGAACAATGTTTAAGAAACCTAGATCAATGTAGTCGTTAGATAACTCTGTACCTACATAATATGATTTAATAAACAACTTGTGTCGGCTTTCATTACTATACCCAAATGGTATTCGTAGATCAAACATACGAGAACATTGGTGATGTTTGTGTTCATTCCCTAATATCATAAACCGCTTTATCCCAGCTACAATAATTCAAAACAACCAATAAATAAAGATAAAACATTTTCACAATAAACCATTCGCCGAGAAAATTGGATATTCTCGTGATTTGAGCGCTATTCAAAGAACTGAATGAAAATTCAAAGCGAGGGTCGGACATGCGATTATGTTGTAAACAACTGCGTACACGCGGGTTTAAAGTAGCGCCACAAGCACCCGGCCCCGGGCGCACAGAGGGTGAAAGGGCAAAGTAATTGGTCTCGAGAGCGCCGGCAAGGGGCGAAGCCCTACCTCCGACATATTGCAAACATATTCTCCGCTTGAAATTTATTGTAAATCGCGGCGGGCGGGGATTTGAATTCGGTTGCGCCCCTCCGCTGTCAATAAACCGAATGGACTTTGGAAATTCGCTACATTCGCCCAATGTTTATGTTTGCTGCCTTCGCTTTTTCTTCTCTTGCGAAAAAACCTCCTCCTCGCCCCCCGCACGGCCCGCACCCCGCTCCCCCGCCCGCGCCCTCGCCGCTTCCGATTTTATTTATCTAAGGTTTTCCATTCCGTCGTAATTGTGTGAGTTGCGAGCTCGATTGTTGCTAAAGCGAATATTTATTTGGGCTTCAGTTTGCTTTCCATTTGCCGTGACTCGCGTCTCCACGATCCACGTACGTATGTATGCCCGTGTGTATGGATGGATGTATGTATGGCGTCGCCGAGCTCACTTTTAGCGGCATTGTGCTACAAATTGAATTTGCGGCGACTCAAATCAAATGTTGTCGTAAGAAATGACTTGTCGCCGCGTCTGACACTATCAAAAAATTGATCGTCCGCCAGCTTACGACGACAAAATCGTTCCGTAATAGTACCCACTGCAGGCTATGGCGGATATTATATTACAATCTCATCACTAAACTCAATACTGCGAGCAACGACAAGGTATCTGAGGTGGTGTTCCGGCGGCACACGTGTCGCTGACTGACAGCGTCCTCGAGACAGCGGTTAGGTATAGAAGCAGACTTACATCTCCTACCTGATAGATACCACAACTTACAAAGGACTGGCAGTAGACTTACGCAACATGCTGTTACCCGCGAAATGAGGGTGACCTCCGCATGTCCGAGTATCCTAATGTAGTTCCGAGTTGGCCCAAAACTGGGCGAGTATGATTTGTGAGCCCAAACAATATAATCTACATAAACAGTTTTATAATTTGTCAATAAATCGTAGCAATAACATTAGTACAATGAAACGCGCAATCAGCATTAGCCGGAATATATTTGGCGTAAATCTTTCACGGCAGCTTTTATGTATATCGTAAAAAACGGCCAAGTGTCCGAGCGAGCCATAAATATGCTCGTAAAGAGAGCGGCCAGCGCCCCGCACGCGGCGCTCGTTACACTGTGTTATGATTTTACATGCTAAGAGTACATTGAAGATTTAATAACCTAATCTTTAAAAAAGCTCTGTGAAGTAACTATGAAGACATACACAAGCAATAGTTGTGAGTCAACTATTCCTTCCGTATTTGGTCCGCGAAGGGGAGAAATATGTCATGCGATCTTTTTGCAAATCATTGATGTTTATTTATTGACACATTACAATGATTACGTACAATGTAAGGTGACGCAAAACACTAACCGGCGTCGCAGCGGAGCTGATGTTAATACTGCACTTGAAATATTTATATAAGTGGTATTATAGTCTTGTAGAGGCAGAGACATGATAAGAAGTATTATAATATCAGTTGAGTTGAAGTTTTTGTGAAATCTGGTAGAATGTAATTTTTCTTGGTAGGGTGTATGGAACTGATCCATTCAACAAGCAATCATATCAGCTGTCCAGGACTGGTGCCCGGCGTGGTCAGTGCTGGCAAGGTGTGGCAGTGTGACGTTGTCGCACCGTTTTTACGTCCACATCCCAAGGAAGAGATCCTGAATAAAACATATGGTTTTTTACTAAATAATACAGTTTATTACTCTATCAATCGACAGATCGTGAGGTGGCGATGGCTGCAAGCTGATCAGACGCGAATGGAGGACCAGAGTCAACACATCACAGGCAGAAACAGAAAGTTTAGGTAAACAAAAATTTAGTATATCTGTTGTTATTTGGTTGCAATAGCAGATGAAATGCCAGTTAGTATTGTATCGGTTCAATCACAGTAAAGCGGGCTCGATGGCGGCGGGCGGATCCAACTGAGCCGCCGGATCCGCTCGCCACGATATCATATCATAACGCGCCCAACTTTACGTGCGCCAGCCGCGAGCGAGAACAGAGCGATGCGGCACTTCATGACAAAAATGTAGCTAAACAAAATAATAGGACCTTAGTCCTTTTAAGGCCATAGCAGAATAATTCACTCCTCGATAGGTATATTGAAGGAGTCGCAAAATATTTCAGGCAACCACTTAGTTCATGAAGTGAAAATCAATTGATTCAAAGAAGATTTATGCAAAAGAATAGGGTTAATGAACGGTGTCTAGTAGCAGACAGCACATACGGGTCAGGCGAAGCTAACTGGGTTACTTATTCAGGAATATAGAAGCTACTAGATGTTCATGGGACGTGTCAAAGGACCGCATAAGTACCACATCAACAGCGTCGCGTATTCCGAGTTGTAAGTCGCGATTGAACGCGATTCTCTCTAAGACAAAGTGTGTTATTTCTCGCGGGATCCGAGGGGTGCGCCGGGGTGTAGGAGGTGGGCTGGTGGCGCTGCCGGGGAGCAGGCTGGGGGTACGTACTATGTAGTAATATTTTTACGATCGCGTTTTATTGTCGCGCGCGCTATAAATTTGTCATCGCGCCCTGCACCCACTGCAGCCTCGTACTACTCCATGAATTGTAATCTGTCGCTGATGGCTTTGTTTAACTTGGAGACACTGCACAGCCACACTTGTGCTCCTGTTGTTGAAGATTAGGACATTCATATTAAACAAGACCTCTACAGTCAGGCACAACTTTACTGTAACATAGACAGATAGATATTCTCTTATTGTACACCACATCAGAATTAAAGAAAGACTTATTAACTTAGCAATATTTTACAGACATCCTTTAGACAAGGCGGGAGAAAATAAACACGCGGTTAGTTCATGGTCCACTTACGAGTTTACGGTCGTAAGTTCGAACCCAGTCAGGCACATAAGTAATTAGCGCATAAGTCATTTATATCATCAGCACCGCTCTCAAAACGCTGAAAGAAAAAGTCGTGAGGGACTGGCAGGTTCTGGGACAAAGACGTCCAGCAACCCGCACTAGGTCCCAGCACTTGGAACGTTCTGGTGTGGTTATGCAGAAAAAAGACATTTATTTATTTATTTTATACTTTATTGTACACGTTACACTATTTCTATGGATACAAAAATTTTAAACTATCGTACAATGGGCGGTCTTATCGCACAGGGCGATCTCTTACAGACAACCTTAGGAAGGACAAATTTAAAGGAGACATATTAAGGGCTGTCAGTATACAACCGTAATAAATAATATTAATTGAACCTAATAATATAAAATTATTATGTTCAATTAATATTATTTATTTCCGACATTTGCGTTTCCAAACTCTTGCATCCAATACTTCAGTAGCACTAATGTGTAATATTATAGGATTATATAATAGGACCTAAGAGTAGTTATAAACGTAGCTTATGCAAATATCGACATTTATCATCTAGATCAGTGTGCACCGTCCCACATTCCCGGGCCGAGTGTGAGCCGACCGATAACTGTGCCTCCCGGTATCGCCCTTACATAACTCGGCCCATTTTGCCCATAAAAAGCATTGCCGTAAGTTGGCAATGTTTCATTCAGGGCTGTATCATCATTAATAACATGCAATTTGATACAATTATTAATTCCCTCAGACGCATTTAAATATTCAAATAAAATCCCTGTATGTATGTTGAGTCACAAAAAAATAGGCATTGCAGGACATAACGTATTAAAATGAAATGTAAAATTTATTCGGTATCAAAAATTGGTTCAATAAATAATATTTGAGGTTGACTTTTCCATTGAAGTGTGAAAACTCCTGAGCCAGGATGAACCGCACTCCCTTATCTTGATAACATTTACGTATCTTAACACGTTCGCTGACAGTAGGTACATCGTTAGGCGGGAAATTAAAATAGTGCATTATAATAGTACGTCGAGGGACGGGCCACTTATTTTTAAGAGTACGTCGTCTCACGATAATTTTTCATATAAGTATTATGAAGAACAGTATCCACTGTCATATTATGAGCAATTTCATATTTCTTACTGCCGTAATACGAGTATTTTGTGGGTAGTTTCATATTATTTGCTTGTGGACGAGTACTACGTTGATTTGTCATTTAGTATGGAAAATTCTACTGTCGTAATGTGGTGTCAGGGTAAGTGCTCACTGTCAGCGAGCGTGTTATCTTATTGGATCTGACCTCCACATCCCAGTGGCTGGGTAACACGATACCGATTGGTAACACTGATGCCAGATTTGCTGGCTTCTGACTAGCTGTAATTACGACTGTCAAAAATTTACAAATGACCAGGCATGAAGAAATCCACAAAGTTAAGATCCATTCAAAGACAGACCTCAGCAAGAATTACTTAAACTTGAAAATCGCGACATACGGTTATAATTATGTAGCCATGAGTTGTAGACTACCGCAATATGAGATAGAGAACATTGACTTAATTTGAATTGATTATTATTCTAATTATCACATTACAGTGCCTAACAAAACAGCGACGCGGCAGTCAATGTGGTAGCCGCCAGCGACTCCAGCGTCCAGCTGTGTGCTGCGTGCTGCGTACTGCGAGCTTTGTGTCGCGTGACGCAGCAGTTCACACGCCGTGACACTGCGCGGGCGCACGACGCTCTCTCTGTGTGTGTTGGTAATTGCGCATGTTACAAATAGACGTTTACTTTAAAGATGCGTTTTCTTTTTGTTTTACCCTGACTTGTGGAATGTGGTATGGGACTGTTGAGGATTTCGGGTCTATTAGTTGTAGAACATCGACTAGGACGTTACGATATGTATTTTAGACCAGATTACACACACGTACTTGTATTGAAATCAGTTTTTTTATTGATGGTAAACTCGCGCTTGACCTCCATGTCACCTGATGGTAGTCATTGATGTGGTCCAAGATGAATTACGTTTACCTAGAAGTAACTTATTAACTCTTGAGTTAAAGAAGCAGGCAGGGAATTCCACTTCTTAGCTGCACGCATAATAAAAGTATTCCCAAATCGTTTTGTGTGTATGGATTGGATATCCACCACGTAACGATGGTGTGATAAATAAAACATAACTATATTCCTTTTAGAGAAAAATTTTCATGAAAAACACGAGTACCTAGATCCTTCATCAGTTAACTCGGTCAGGTATTTTCCCTGAGTATCTACTTATTAGGTTAAAACACGAGCTCCGGTGTGTAACAAAAGGCATTCACACTTATTAATATTGTGGCAATATCGCGTAATGGAGGCGAGTCAATATTTGCGCGGACTATCGGTTGTTGTCGCGTCCTGGCTGAAGCCGCGGGAGTGCGCGTGCGCCGGCGACCCTAGCGACACGCAGGTAGGCAGAGACACAGGTGGCACACATTCATAGCAGACGATGTTTCATGTAAAGCAGGGGTTTTCAACCTTTTAAAAGTAAAGGGCCAAAAATACTTTAATTTTAGTTCGGCGGGCCGCAACACAAGGGAAACATCCTACGAACACTATAAATGCGAAAGTTTGTGTGTGTCTGTATGTTTGTTACCATCTACCGCGTAAACGGCTAAACGGATTGCGATGAAACTTGGAATGTAGATAGCTGAAGTCCTAGAATAGAACATAGACTACCCCGATCATCCCGATATTCCTACGGGATCGGGACTTACATAGGTTAAACCGCAGGGTGCAGCTAATTTCAAAAGTAAATAAAAACACTATTCACATGTTAAACTTGTTTATTACAAAAATTATATAAAAAGGAATCAAATTTATAGTCAATGAGATGTTTGACATTGTTTGTTTTTGATTAATTCGTCAATATCTGCCTCTAAAATATTACTTTTATATAAAAACACACACGTTAGAGATTAATTTAGTATATAAACATCAGCAGAAATCAGTAAAATAATAAACTTACGTCATATTTTATCACCTCCTTGAAAACACTATAGCGACACTTCACTCACATAAATACAACTGACGATATTTCGTTATTTTTCTACCGTGATGTTGGTAATATGGGCACACGTCTATGAGAAATATATCTGTCTTTGGTTTAAATACATACTACTACGACTCTATGCGTTTGGTATAGTAACTAAATTAAAATAACAAACTTCGTCGCCTTGCAACCACGGTTGCACGAAGCAAAATTGACAACTTTTTCTTTGCAACCGTGGTTGCGAGAAGCGATCAAGCGGATAGAAGTCGTTGAAATTCTTAAACTGTTCTTAAGGTGAACATCGGTGATTCTGGTTCTTGCCCGGGACTTCACATTTTTCTTTCGAGAAAATAACTGCTCACATAGATAAGTTGTGCCAAACAGACATGCCATTTTTAATGCATGATCTCTGATTTTAGGAAAATCGGAACTTATGTATTTTGAGTAAAACTCTAGCAAACCTAAATTAAATTTCTCTTTCAAAGTAGAGTTACACCTCTTCGACAGAAACGTTGAATGGGCGAGCAAACAAATTCAGAATCATTTAATTTTTTCGAAAATCGGTATAATGTGAGTCAAATTGAGTTTTCAGATCTTGCAGCGCAGTAATATATTTGACCATGTTTGAAATTTCGCAAGAAGACGATATGTGGAAAATGAGTGGTAACATTTTTTTTAATTGACTTATCCATAAATCCATCTTCATGTCAAACGCTTTTAAAGCGTCAAATAGCTCATAAATTAAATTATCTTTTCCTTGCAGTTTCTTATTTAAATCATTGAGATGTGATGTAATATGAGTGAGCAAACCCAAATCACTCAGCCATGCTTCATCAGTGAATTGCCGAACAGCTTTATCCTTACTTTGCATAAATGCTGCAATTTCCTTCTGCAAATCAAACACATAGAAGGTTGTGGTGATGAACCGTTTGTGGTGATCCCAGGCAAATATGATAATTTGAGGTTATATCTGTCTAAGACGGAATTAAACGACTCCAACAAATCACATCCTCTTGTGCTGCCTTTCATTGGAACTAGAGCAGCCATTTCTTCTGTAATATCAAAATTAACGTCAACGCCGCGAATAAAAATTGCTAGCTGTGCGGTGTCACTTAAGTCTTTACTTTCGTCGAGTGCAACGGAATAGTAAACAAATTGCGGCACGCGTTCCTTTAATGTTCTTTCGATATCCCCAGCCAACTCTTCTATCCTCCTTGCTACTGTAACGCCAGAGAGACTTTCAAGAAAAGTTGCATTTGCGAGGGGCATAAAACGTCTGCTGCAGCCTCCATACATTCTTTTATGAATTCGCCATCAGTAATTGGTTTTGACTTACGTGCAATTTTCTCTGAAATAATGTAGCTTACTTTTACACTTACTTCACTGTCTTTTTATTCTGTTTGTAAAATGAATGTTTAGTCTTTGAAGTTGTTTCTTCAGGGACTCCACCTTATCAATGCGTAATTGTCCTTGAAGATGTGCAAACTTACTGGAATGTTTGGAATCATAATGTCGTTTGCATTTCGCGTGGCATAAATGTGCGTTAGCGCCTCGCCGCATGCCCAGTATGTACATAGGTAGGTACATATGTAACAAATAGATTTTGGGCTTGTCAAGCAAGTGTCCGGGCCGCCAAGAAAGCCACCGCGGGCCGCATGCGGCCCGCGGGCCGCGGGTTGAAGACCCATGATGTAAAGGGATTTATTAGAGTCTTAGGTCAGGTCTTGTATGAAGTCTTGATGATTTCATTATTTTCCATTTCAATAAAGACACACTGCTATGTGTTGGTACTGTGCGATATCTTTTTAGGGTTTCGTATCCAAAGGGTAAAACGGGATCCTATTACTAAGACTCCGGTGTCCGTCCGTCTGTCACCAGGCTGTATCTCATGAACCGTGATAGACAGTTGAAAATTTCACAGATGATGTATTTCTGTTGCCGCTATAACAACAAATACTAAAAAACAGAATAAAATAAATATTTAAAGGGACTCCCATACAACAAACGTGATTATTTTTTTGCTCGTTTTTGCTCGATATTGATAACAGCAACAGGTAGATGCTTGAAATATTCACAGAATATTTAGATTCACTTTAAAAATAAGTAATTAAATTTAAATAAAACAAATATTTAAGGGGGGCTCCCATACAACTGACATTATTTTTTTTTGCCATTTTTATAGATAATGGTACGGAACCCTTCGTGACTTCGGGACTCGCACTTTGCCGGTTTTTTATTATCATGGAATAATAATTTTAGAGTTTTCTTGTTAAAATGCCCACATATGCATACATATATTTTGGCTATCATGATAGGACCTTATTGAAGATCCTTGCTACCTAACTGATGACCTTCATCGCCATCCTCCTGTACCGTGGTCGGCTGGGCAGGTCTACTGCTCATCCACACCTCACCATACATCACCTACCGCTGCAAAGTACAGCTAGGTTCTCGCTCACTACTTATAAGCCATCCACGTTTAAACTAGATAAGTCTGAATATGGACGGCGACAGCAATAGGCTCCTGAAGTCAAGCCAGAAAGGTAGCTGACCGGCTTGGATATGTTACTCTTCCTATCTGTCTGGTAACGTTTTGAACTTAATACTGTATCATTCTGTGGGTGATTGCCAAGCAGGTTATGATCAAGCATTCTCAACCTATTGAGAATTAAAACCTATGATTGAATTCTACTTAGACATAACTTGTATTTATAGACTTCTTTCAGAGGTTTCAGCATTAACCAAATTCCGGACGATATTATCTGACTAATGGCCTGATAACCAAATCATCGCTGAAAGTGTCTGACCGACCTCAATACATGACACGTCCCGTCCGTCCAGGTGATGGTTGGCACTTGTATGATAATGAGCGCGCAGTGGGTGCGTGTGTGCGGCTTTCAAGCTGTTTGCTTAAGATAACTGCTCGATAACTTTCTCGATACTGGCTTATCGAACGAGCAAACATTCGCTATCTTCACCTCCATAGCACGTAAACTTTACGTTCACAGGAAAACTCATATATTATTAATTTATGCGGCCGCTGTTTTACAATAAATTTGTATAATTTCGGTGGTATCGTTTTAATACACTCGAGAGCAATGAATCCGGGTCACTTAAAGAATCCTAAAAATCTCGGAAACTAAAAATGCTAGGTTAATGCAATAAATTGTATTTAATAGACAATGTAATACTCCTTAAATGAAAGTAAAAAAAATATGAGTCACCATACATTTTATTAACACAAAATTACATAAAGAAAAAAACTGCTGATCTCTCCTTAAAACAAAAATAGGAAACATGAAATTTTTGAACTTTATTACGATTTTCTTGAATTTTATACTTCGTATTGCCTCCTCGTGCTTCCATTACTGCGTTTATGCGGTTTGGCATGCTGTACACCAAGTTCCTTATACGATTTTGGGGAATATTCTCCCATTCCTCTGTGAGAGCAATTTTGAGCTCACGAAGCGTGATTGGGGGAGGGTTTCGTTGTTTTACGCATCTGCCTAGCTCGTCCCAAGCATGCTCGATCGGGTTGATATCCGGGCTGCGCGCTGGCCACTCCATACGAGTAACGTTCATCTCTTGAAGGTAGTCATTCACAATCCTACCTGTATGAGGTCGGGCATTGTCATGCATAAATATAGCATCCTCACCTAAATTGACCATAAATGGACCAACGTGATCATTGAGGATTTCTTCCACATATCTTACGCTAGTTAAAGAGCCGTTTTCTATGATCACCAGCTCTGTGCGACTTTCAGAAGAAATTCCGGCCGACACAAGTACAGACCCACCACCGTAGGCTACTTTTTCTTCGATGCATGCTTGCTTGAATCTTTCCCCTGGTCTTCGATACACTCTGTGTCTTCCATCGTGCTTGTAGAGCATAAATTTTGATTCGTCGGAGAACATAACTTTTGACCAATCTTCAATACTCCAATTTACGTGGCTCTGGGCATATCTTAGTCTTGAAATACGATGCCCACGCTCCAGTTTAGGGCCGTTTGCAGGTCTAAGGGTTTTTAAGTTAGATTCAGCAAGCCGACGTCTTATTGTCCATGCACTTGGGCTACTTCCTCCGAGGCGTCGAAACTGATTGGTGAGTTCAGTTCCTGTGAGAAAGCGATTTCGAAGCATGGTGTTCACCAAGTATCGGTCTTCTCGTGCTGTGGTACACCTGGTTCTGCCCGTTCCTGGTCTGCGTAGGTTAGAACCAGTTTCTTCGTAACGTCGGAGAACTCTTTGTACTGTTGACAGCGACACACCGACAGTCCTGGCTGTATCGCGCTGACTCCGGCCGGTTTCCAGCATTGTAAGTATTCTGGTGCATTCTTCAGGCGTAAGCGACATAATTTCAGCTTGAATAATGAATATAGAGCACTATCAACATGGTTTATGTACCCACATAAATGACAGATTCCAGACAAAAGCAAAACCAAATGCTGTAATTTCGTAGTTCCATCTTCGAAAGTGGCCCTTTTTCAAATTTGATTTTTTTATGATATAACTTTACAATAACTAAGAAGTTTTAATACCTTCATTTAAGGAGTATTACATTGTCTATTAAATACAATTTATTGCATTAACCTAGCATTTTTAGTTTCCGAGATTTTTAGGATTCTTTAAGTGACCCGGATTCATTGCTCTCGAGTGTAGTAGTGTAGTGATTATGATTAAAATAATCACGAGCTAATATTGTTCAGAGATTATATGATTAATGAGATATGATTTTAGTTTTTGCATAAACAAAATTACAGAGACACACCTTAAAATGTTAATTTAGTGAATGTCATGATGATGTGCTCGGAGGACAGCTCCAAGAACAGTGCGCCGCCAAGCACCCGACCGCAACCCCGCAGGATATAGGAAATGTACATAAACTGCAACTATTGCTGAAACGGCGTAATTACCAGCCGATACCAACGCTATACATATTCATCGCGTGCCATTAACTCCTCATACATTTTAATTAAGTTAACAAAACCCAAATTCGCGGTAACCGTTTTAGATCGGAAGCGACCGTTTACCTACCAAAATTACGGCAAACATAGAAACGTTGATAGATAGGAAAGTTTGAAAAGCTTCCTGCGCATGAGTGGCGCGACTGTGACAGTTTACGCGCTAGTTGCGATGCGCAGGAGTGCGGCGTCACAGTCACCTCGCGCCGTCGCACGAACTGCGCGCCGCGAGCTGAGTACCAGTGTGAGTGAGAGTGTGAGTGTGGAACTCTGACCCTCTGTGACACCAGTGCCTGTGCTGGACCCGATTGGATACGAACCTGTTCCTCCTGCAAAGGCTGCCGATCCGTGCCTATGGACTTGAGTCAGGTAGGAGCTCTGGACTATCTGGTGGTGGATACCTAACGTACCTACATGGCGTAGAAGATGTTGTTGAAGTCTTTGAGGGTCATTTTTAACTTCCACTATTACTACACTATTTATTCTACTCAGTGATGGAATTAAAACTAAATAAGTATTTAACTATGACAGTGATAACATCATTTGCATACAATAGCCGTCATTATTTGCAAATATGATTATTTTATTACTCAAATGTACCAATAACTACAACATTCAGGGTTCCTTCAGGAGTACCGTAAACGTTGTGCGTATTCGGAATCGAACCCCCGGCCAGTGAGCTCGCCAACAATGGCACGCCATAATGCTAATGCACCAGTCTCGCTCTCACACGACACATGTTCACTTGTTCAGTGAATGCCAACTTGTTACAGCAGCGCTTTCCATTATCGCCATCTTTGGATGTTCATTCATTTAAGAAATCATAATCCGATCATGAATAATATTTAGTCGATTTGAGAGGCGCTTGCATGACTGGTTAGCAAACTTCAGCGAAACGTTGAAGAAAATTAAGTTTTTAGCTCGGCATCTACCTGTCTAACAATAGTTTAGTTATTTAACACTTTGTGCAATAGTTCAAGTTACTTTATTCAGTAAGAGACAGCTATTAAGAATAGTCAATGTATTATTCATAATTAAAAGTTAAATTATTGAAATAACCTTGCTCATCACTTCTAGCAGTCAATTAATAACAGATAATCTATGACGGCATGTTAATAAAAAGCCAAAAACATATTAGGGCACATACTTGACTTAGGAATATTAAGGAATTAATATTCCTAAGTCAAGTATGTGCCCTAATTTTTTTTGGCTTTTTATTAACATGCCGTCTTAAAAAATCTAGAGATATCACGTCATTATGTGCCAAGATTGCTGTTATGTTCTAACGAGATACCGAGCCCCGGAACGTAAGGGTAGCTGAAAGAACAAGGGTTTTTAGTGAGCAAAAGTCAGACACTCCCTTTCGGTCTACACAGACCGAGCGAGGCGAGTCATTTGATGACTACTCCAGAAAAAAGAAATGGTTCTAGTGCTGCCATCGATGTGATGAAATCACGTCTGGTGGTGACCGGCTGGGTTTTCAGCGAGAGTCGGCCAGTCGGATAGTTCTAACTATTACAACAAGATGATTTATTTTGAGTTGTAAACATCTCACCGCACTTATGAACGCTTTAGGTACAATATAATTGCATCGTCTGTTTGAAAGAACGAAAGAAAAAAATTGCAGATGCCACAAAGTACATAAAAAAAACAATAACTTAATTGTAAACACAAAGATAGATAATTACGTGTGTTTCACAGCTGCACCAAAATATCCCGGTTGAGCAAAATACCCGGTAAATAGTGCCAGACGCTGGTCGATAGGGAGGAGACACCTAGAAAAACTGGTTTGCTCTATTTACGCTCTTTGAAACTTACTGGATTGCGAAAATCAAATAAGCAGTTTCTGAATACACGTATGTAGGTATACTATGTGCTGCACCAAGTTAGACTGGAAGCTGGCCGCTTGGCAGACGGTCACTGCTCCTACCCATCTTCACGCAATACACCCGCACCAGGAGGGGGCGCACTCCCTTATCGATTACATTTATGTATCTTAGTAGTCAATTACTAACTTTGAATAACTAAATCGTTTTCTGATGAAATCAGAAACAAATCATAGACCACAGTCATCACTGTCTCCTTAGCCTTTTCCTAAGTACTTATGTTTGGATCGGCTCCTGTCTTACCGGATGCAGCTGGCTGCAAAGCTGGCTAACAGGAAACTCCTTTCCCTTTGTAAAGGGCCTACCACACACACAAGCTTCACCACAGTTCTGCCTACGCAAGCCGGTTTGTACACGGAACACCGTGCGTGTGGTTGGTAAAACTGAATTACGCGCCAACCCCACAGCGCGGCCTGCGCATTGCACGACTTGCTTGAAATTTTGCCTGCGCAAGTCCGGCCTGCGCGTACTTGCCTGTGTGTGTGTGGTTGGGCGTTCAGTTTTCAAGCCACAGTCGAGGCTAGTTGTCGTTCGGTGAGGTAGGTATACGTGGACGTCCGTCACTCAAAAATGGTACATTTGCCAATGTACAATCGCGACGCGACGAATTTGTAAGTCTTAAAAATAGTAGCAGACAAAATAGTTCTTCACTGGGAAACATTGTTGTTTCCACGGCGACGATTTCGACAAGAATGTGGCCTGCGCGTACTTAACTGTGCCGTGTGGTAATGCCATCCGGGTCTTCTGACTACCCGTAACGACTGTCACAGATGTACATATGACAGCCGACCAACGGTTTAACGTGCTTTTCGAGGCGCGGAGGACATCTCTATATGTTAAGAAGGGATCCTATCCTTGGATCGACCCCAGCAAGTGTTGCTTAACTTTGATAATCGATCCGCGTCATTGTTATTATTTAGCCACCTACTAGTATTGCAGGGCTAGGTTGTACATTTTTAGAGTTCCGTAGCCGAATGGCAAAAAACGGAACCCTTATAGTATCGTTATGTCTGTCTGTCTGTCTGTCCGTCCGTTCGTCCGTATGTCACAGCCATTTTATTCCGAAACTATTAAGACTATACGTGTGAAACTTGGTAGGTAGATGTATTCTGTGAACCGCTTTCCCATTTTAAGAAAAAAATTAAAAATTATTTAAAATAAAGGGGGGCTCCACATACATGGAATTAAAACTGAAAATATTTTTCATGAAAACTATGCGTGTGTGGTATCTGTAGACAAGTTTTTAAAAATTATATTGAGGTTTCTAATACCACTTTTTCATAAAGTTAATCGTTTAAAAGATATAGGTTTAAATCATTTATTCTCAAAAAAGACATAATAAGCCACTTACATGAGAACATAAAATAAAATGAAAACAGGTCACCGTAATGGGCCAGATCATAACGCTTTAGTATGTATATATTAAGTAGGGCTACTCGATCAACAATTTCATCCGCAATTGCATTATGAGGATTTATTGTAAGAATTATAATTTTTTAAAATATAATTTTGCAGCTGTGATTTAAAACCGTTGAACTAGCTTACATTTTTTATGTTAGAAGGTAAACTATTAAATAGTTGTGCTCCTTCATAAGTTATGCTCCTTTTGGCATAATTTGTGCGAGTCCTTGGTAATACAAGTAAACTAGGTCGACGCAAGCTACGTTTGGATACTTCAGACATCTTGGTGAATGATACGTTTGTATGAATAGTTTTATTTAATATTTTCCTAATTAAAACACAAGTACTGTACATGTATAGTTGCCTTATATTCATTAATTTAGTTTCCTCAAAAATTTTATAAGTTGGTGTTAAATATGGATAACGAAACAGTATTTTTATTATTTTATTTTGTATCCTTTGCAGTTCTTGTTGTTTCTATATACGCTTCCAAAGTGGTAAAATGTGTGTCCTCCCCCTCTAACTTCTATAATAATGAAGTGAAAAATCTAAAAAAAACCACATGTTATTGATCTTAATGTAAACTTTCAACCAAAATTAGTTTGAATGAGATTCAGCAGTTTTTGAGATACAGCATATTTTTTAAAACCGCAAATTTAACTTTGTAATTCATACAAACACTATGAAAAACAAAGTTATTTGGCGTAGTTGTAAACAATGTAAATAAGCTAGTTTTAAGTTTGTAAGGTTTTTTTTTCGTCAAATAAATATACATATTATATTATATTATTAAAGTTACTGCGGAACCCTTCATGGGCGAGTCTGACTCGCACTTGGCCAATTTTTTTTTCTGGAACCTATTAGTTATCAACCACACTGCAACAATGTTATGTCATGTGGCCATTTACGTAAATACAGATCGCAATACACAAAGAAACACCTCCATTTGCATAACATGTACCACTTGAAAGTTTCAGGAATTTATGACTCGTCGTATGAGTTGATTTAAATATAATTTAAATGTTGACAGTAACGATAACGTAAGAAGTATCGATTGCTCATGCATAAAGAATTTTTCTAACGGAGTTTATATTATTCAGGACTAGCTAATACCTGTGGCTTCGCTAGCGTGAATAGATGCTGATGCGATTTGCTGATTACGTAACTTTATATTGGTGTAAGAATTTGTCAAATTGGTTCAGCAGTTTTTGAGTTTATTCGTTTAAAACCAAAAAACATTCAAAAATAAAAATCCTTCCACTTATAATATTAGTACAGAAAACAAACAATTATACATCATGTAAATTATAAGTATGTAACTCACTACGTCATCCACAGTTAATATGAGAAATCTAGACTATAATGAAACATGCACAATTGAGACAATTTTAATTTCTTGATAACTACAGTTATAAATCTTTGATAGGTATTTAAAATATTGAATTTACCAGACAGAGAAATATATGTATCTACATGCGAAAGAGTTGCGAGGCTTATACGTGATTATTGGTAACATAACAAGGATAACACATACTTCATCATTCATCTTTTTAATTCTGGTGATAATAACGTCATCACCAGCTTTTTAAAATTGACCTTTCGCTCCATGTCAGTCTTCTCATTTTGGTCTCTTACCTACCAGCTCTAGGCTGCAGGTCTTTCTTATAATATAACTAAGTGTGTAATAAATGTATGGATTATTTAACTATCATGTCCTTGTTCAAACCCTATGCTATCATCTAGTACTCCGCTGGCACTTTTTATTTATTTTTTACTTGTTTTCCTGTCCTTCTTATCAGCTGTAGGTACAAATGCAAAGCTACAATCTATAACATCCTCAAGCACACTTAGTTATTTCAGTGAATCGATACATTTCAAAGCAGTGGGTTTTGTTTTATTTAGCGTATTCACGGCACATTAGTCCTTATCTATTCAAATATTTTAGTATTATTATATGAGGTGATGAATGAATCACACGTGTACGAGCCGCACCCACTGGCTGGCGCCGCTCACGTGACCCACTTCCGATAAATACATCGAATGAATAAATTAGCTTCGACTCAATAGATAGATACCTTATCTATAGAAAACCGCGGAAACGCTATCAAGTTTTCCTCAAACTGATCAGTGTTAAAATCGGTTATATCACGGTGAAATTAATAATCATTACAATAATTAGCAATACATTTTTTGGATTACTGTTTCGTCACCATAATCTGTGTTGCAAAATTAATCAGCTACTTAATACTCTACCGGCAACATGCAGTTATAATTCCAAACCAATCAATTCCGCGTAAATTCATATGACTAACCCTACTTTGGCTAAAAACGATAACTCTTTCATATTGATAAAGCGAATACTCAGTGTTATGTAAATCTGTGCTCTTCAATGTTGCAGCAGGGAAATCGGTCGTTCCGTCTTCTGAGCGTGGCTGACGGCAGTGGGTGGCTCGCGGCACAGGTGCGTCGGTGACCCACATATTTTTATTTTTCAGATCAACAAACAAGCACCTGACGTTATCGTCATGTTTATTCAACGATAACTCTGTAATATCCATTGAATATTGATTCTGATAGAGGTTCGCGAGTTAAACGCGAATTCTTAGCAAAGCCGTGTTTATTTAGTGATACGGGCTCTTGGCGACTTGCGAAATATAGGGCGACAGTGGTCGTGAACAACTGTTGTTGTGATACGCAGCGTACCTATAAAGGGTGATTTTTTAAGAGGTATAGGATTTGATTTTCAATAAAACACAAAATATTTGAAAAATTTGATGAAATCTTTATTGAAATCGATAGAACGATCAATATAATTTAATGTTTGAAGATGATTTTATGCAAATGCTGGCCGCGGCTCCGGTTTAGATGGCCCATTCGCAAGGCCCAATTTCGGCACACTCTGTCCAACATATCAGCCGGTATATCACGAATAAATGCTTCAATATTGGCTCCCAGTGCGTCAATCGTTGCTGGTTTATCCCTGTAGACATGAGCCTTAACAAGGCCCCACAAGAAATAGTCCAAAGGCGTTAGATCACACGATCTAGGCGGCCAATTGATGGGCCCAAAACGTGAGATAAACTATTCACCGAAGGCGGCTCTCAATTGGGCCATTGTTTCGCGTGCCGTGTGGCATGTGGCACCGTCTTGTTGAAACCACATGCCAGGCATGTCCAATTCTTCCATTTTGGGCAAAAAAAAATCGCCAATCATCACACGGTAGCGCTCGCCATTCACAGTAACGTTTCGGCCTTTGTCGTCTTTGAAAAAGTACGGCCCGATGATGCCACCGGCCCATAATCCACACCAAACAGTACATTTTTCGGGATGCAGTGGTAGCTCTTGCAATGCTTCTGGCTGGTCTTCACTCCAGATGCGGCAATTATGCTTATTGACATATCCATTCAACCAGAAATGAGCTTCGTCGCTGAACACAATTTTTCGATAAAAAAGTGGATCTGCCTCCAACTTTGCCAATGCCCATTCACCAAATGTTAGACGTTGTGGGAGGTCGTGTGGCTTCAATTCTTGCACCAGCTGTATCTTGTAAGGTTTTACACCCAAATCCTTTCGCAAAATTTTCCACGTAGTGGAGTAACGGAGGCCCAATTGCTGCGAACGGCGGCGAATCGACATTTCACGGTCATCACTAACACTGGCGGATACAGCCGCAATATTTTCTTCGGTCCTCACTCTACGTATGCGTGTTCGTGGTTTAATGTCCAATAATGTAAACTGGGTTCGAAATTTAGTCACAAGCTTCCGAATAGCTGCCTCAGTAGGCCGACCAAACTGCCCATAAATTGGAAGAATTTCGCGATGCACTCTCTTAACCGAGCATGCATTTTGATAGTAAAATTCAATAATTTGCAAGCGTTGTTCGTTTGTAAGTCGATTTATGGTTAAATTATAGACCAAACTGAACAAGTTTGACAATGACACAAGATACGATTCACGCGTGATCTGTCAAAAACAGTGTTGCCAAAAAGATACCAGCAAAAAATCACCCGTTACATACTTGCGCTTGATAGGGAAAGTACCTATTTGGATAAACATGCGTATCTTAGAGCATTGTTGGTTTTTGGTTAAAATCATTTTCTCCTAGAGTCTAGCTTGCGAAGTTAATTGCATTTTTTTTATAATTCCATATACGACTGTCGAGATGTTTTTGTTTTACTGTATTTGGGTAGATCTCTAGTGTTTAATCCAACGACCAGTGTCATCACATCGCAATTAGTCAATAATAAAACTATACGATATAATTGTAGAAGTACGTGGTCCGCAATGTTGTAGAGCTGTGTGACGCCGAGTTCCAGGATGTGTGGCCTTTTCTTTCTGGGTAGGAACATCATCAAATAACTTCTCCCGCTCTGGGTTAAGCGGAAGGGAGTGTCAGACTTCTACTGACTAAAAACCCACCCTGTCCCTTCAGCTGCCCGTAAGTTCTCTAACTTCTATAATAATGGAGT
The DNA here is from genome assembly GCA_943138885.2 of Tholera decimalis. NCBI lineage: Eukaryota > Metazoa > Arthropoda > Insecta > Lepidoptera > Noctuidae > Tholera > Tholera decimalis. The sequence goes on along the minus strand of OW964557.2, from coordinate 470,697 downwards.
GAAAACACAAAAAAAAATAGATCTTAATGTAAACTTTCAACCAAAATTAGTTCGAACGAAATCGGGTTAGCAGATTTTGAGATACAGCATATTTTCTAAAACCGCAAATATAACTTTGTAATTCATACAAACACTATTAAAAACAAAGTTATTTAGCGTAGTTGTAACAATGTAAATAAGCTAGTTTTAAGAAATTTTTAAGGATTTTTATTCGTCTAATAAATATACATATTATATTATATTATATTATTATAGTTACTACGGAACCCTGCATGGGCGAGTCTGACTCGCACTTGGCCAATTTTTTATTTTGATTATAATTTTAAATTTGAGTTCGGTTGAAAACTTAATTGTGTTCGGTGAGTAATTAAGCACTTACAGAACTCACCTAAGAAGGCGCTCGTACCAGTAATACGTAGATATTGCATGATGTTCTTATCTGTATGAAATATACTAGCCTATTAAATGTTTTCTCATATTTGTTTTAGTGAATGTCAATTGTTGGAGAGCCAAATAATTAAAATAATATACAAAAAGTTCTTCAATCCCATACATATTATACATAGTAGTGTGTAGTAAAATTTTTGGGTGTGATTGATTCTGTTTATAAAAATATATCATAGAATCTGCGACTTTTCGAAAACAACGCTAATTTGCTAACGCAAAGCGCCTATTTCGTTAGAGTCCCACCTACCAACTAAGTAGTTGTAGGTAAGATTTCAAACTTCACAGTTGTAGTATATCTAACGGAGTTAAAAGGAAAACGTAAGTATGTTTTACAAATTTACGAGTAATACGGACAAATTCCATTGAAAAATGTTTAGATCGATATTCATACATTTGTGTAAAAAGTAGTTTGTTAGTTTTAGTACAGTATGGTACGGAACTCTCGGTTAGCTAATCGTGCTGCGCGTGACCTGACACGCACTTGGCTGGTTCTTTTTATTCATAGTTGCCAAGTAAAGTAAATGTAAGTAATGCTGATGCTGAGCTTGGCCGAGTTGGTTTGGTCACAGCATGCATTGCTTGATTTCGCATCGTACTTGAGGGCTTAGCGTTGCTGTTAATTCTCCCTTGTCAATGACACTGTGACAAGAAGGAATAAAGGCAGTTGGCTCCGCGCATGCCAGAACACCATTGACGAGCTCTAGTCAACATCTGTTTAGCCTTTTTAGGTCAGCTTTTTTTTATTATTGAAAATAGGTTCGCCTTTGACCACCATCTCACCTGATGGTAAGTGATGATGTGGTGGAAGAAGGAGCACGCTTACCTAAAAGTAACCTATTTACTCTGGACTTAAAGACTCCTAGGTTGTAGCTGTCGGGAAACACAGACTCCGGCAGGGAATTCCACTCCTTAGCCGTACGCACAATGAAGGTATTCCCAAAACGTTTTGTGCGTATGGGTGGGATGTCCACCATGTAACGATGGCGCTTCGCCGTTTGTCTCGTAGTCTGATGATGGAACGGGCTTGGCGGAATTAGATTGTGTAATTCGTTCGCACACTCCCCGAAATGTAACCGATAGAAAACCGATAGACTTGCAACTCGTCGTCGGTGTTCAAGGCTCTGGAGCTTTGACTCGACCTATTTGTCCTCTACAACCTTTGAGTAACACGATGATTTGGAAGTCAGTCGGGACCACCAACGCCACCTTGGAATATAATTAATATTTTTGAGGGGTCTTTCCGGACCGCTGCAGTGCCGCGGTTGAGGTCCGAGGGAGATTGGTCTGTGGATGGGTCTTGGCAAAAGTTGCATAACTTGGAAGATCAACTCGTGTGGCTGTTATTATTTAGCCACAAGATCCTCTTCTCTTTTTGAAAACGTATCTATCAAACATTAGGTATATCCGTAGCGATAGTTATTTGTACTTGCCGAGGTGACGTATACCGTGACGCCGATACCTTCTAACACAAACAGCGAGTGCTGATGTTATCACTAATTAGGCTGATTCGTGTACAACACACGGCACTATCATGCATTACTGATCTATTGCATTTCGTGGTTGGTTTTACTTATGAATATGTTATGATAAACTTCAGGAAATGTCCGGTGTTGATAAACTGTTTATGTTTTAATAGGTTTTCATTAGTCATAGCAAATTATTTGCAATTTCCTATTGGTAATTGTAATAATAGTACTGTGTTTAGTCGGTATGATCCCTCCACAGGATAAAACATTGTGATAGTGGGGTATTTTCTACTTCTGATAAGGCTATCATATAAAATCTATCATGTATACCTAGATAGATTAAATAAAATTGAAGTGTCTGTCTGTGATTTCCGAATAAATGTGTTTTTTCAAGTGTTTATACTAACAAGATACTCAAACACAAATAATACAATCATTTTAAAAAAATTGGCTGTCTTTTTGTTTGTTCGGGCAAATTTCTATGACCACAGACTAGATTTTAACATGGCTTTCTCTGAAAGATAGAAGAGGTCACTGGGCAAAATATAGGTTACTCTTTATCCCGAAATTCCCACAGGATAGGGATATATGCTGAAAAATCTGGATGGATTGATCACACGTACGAAGTCGCGGGCACTGTTAGTATCAAATAAGTGAATAAGTGGGAAACTCCATGGAATAAAGTTTATATATATACTTTTACTGATTGTTTTATGAAATTAATCACATGATTCTTTAGCAGTGAACAATAGTTAAATCCCATGAAAGCTGTAAATGGTCTCATGTTGAAGCAAACTTAAAGGTCTGTCAAAGACAATTACGAGACGTGACCGTAAAGTCATTATTTTTATCAATTTCATGGTTGTGGAACCAACAGGTCTGTGTGCAAGCCAGAGCTTTACTTGGTCGAGTACTGAGAGCTCTCAGAGTCTGGCATTATTTGAGCCCTGTTTACCTTTTCTTTATTTTATGTAGGTTCGCGGATACCGACTCAGTACTTACAGCTAGACTAACTTTGGGGTTTTGAACAATGTGCATTTTGTAATTTTTTAAGCTAACATGGTCACTAACTGTTGTGCAAGCGCAATCCGTGTTCATCCATAATCATGGCGCTTGCAACAGTACCAAAATATCGGAAACTCGAAACAATAAACAAACATGCTAAATATCCCATTTTAAGTTGTAATGACAAACTGCATTATTTTGTTGTAGTTGACAGGCTCGTCTGATGGTAAGCAATGATGAGGTCCAAGATAAAGCACGCTTGTCTAGAAGTAACCGATTCACTCTAGTATTAAAGACCCCCAGGATAAATCTATGAGAAAATACAGACTCCCGTAGGGAATTCCATGCCATAGCTAAGTAGTTTATTTATTTATTTATTTCATAAACAGGTACTTACACATTGCATTTTGTACATTCGACATTACATAATTTACAATTTGTCACACTAGCACATAATATGAATAGGTAGGTATACATATACTTCCGTTAGTTTTGGACTGGATGGTGCTGATACTACAAAACGCCATCTACTACGATACTTATAATTATACCTACCCACATATTAATACATCATATTTAATTCATTAATAATAATGTAGCTAAATTACAGAGTGCGTGCGTATGCCGATAGGTTTATATATCAGCATTGCTGGGCGGCAGACATAAAGCGCTGATTCTTATGGCTCCTCACAGTGACATTTTTAGAATTTAGAATTCTGACGTCCTATTTAGATTACAGAGTAATCTGTGTTAAGGACCGTCAGCCTATTTTTACTATGAGAGAGAAAAAAAAAGAAGATTGCAAAATCCGTAGGTGCTGCTAAGAAAATAAATATAAACTAAACAATCTTAAAAATAAAAATAGTGAGCAATTACAATCTAAAACTAAAATTAAACTGAAAAATAAAGAAATATATAGAATAATACTCAAGCACGATTTTTGTACTTTCACGCGTGTGTATGCGTGAGTGTGTGTGTCTGTTTGTGTATATGTGTGTGCGCGCGCGTGTGTGTGTATGTATGTGTGCATGAGTGTGCGTGTTTTAGTGTGTGAACGAGAGTGTGATGAGTTTTAAGGTATATGCAAAACATACAGTAGGAGTTAAAACAAGTTTAAATAAAAGATTTAAGTAGTTTTTCGGTGTCATCGTAGTTTCTTTGCAGTAGAAATTGTGTTGTCTGTTTTTTACAAATAGCATTAGAAGATCTGTAGATAGGGAGTAATTTGTTTATTTTATTGTATAGGGAGGGTGCAAGGTAGTAAGAAAAGCGTTTTGTGAAAGCGAAGTGAGAATGAGGCACTTCACATAGCGTTTGACGACGTTTGTGAGTGACTTTATCAGGTGAGAATGGGGTAATGGAGTGTTGAAGCATTATGGTGTGGAGTATGTAGAGTTGACGAACCGTGAGGACATTGCATTTCTGATACAAGTCAGTGGTTGGGTAAAGTATAGGACGGAATGTAGCTACTTTAAGTATGGCCCTTTGTGCTACTTCAAGAGGTTTAAGGACCGTCTTGGCAGCACCACCCCAACTTGTGATACAGTACGAGATGACCGATTGGCCCATGGCAAAGTACACGGAGCGGATCAAATGAACATTGGCAATGTTTCTTAAAGTTTTAAAAAGATATATTAATTTACGGACTCTTCCACTTAACTGGTCAATGTGGGCTTTAAAGTTCAGGTGTTTATCCAGTACAATGCCTAGATATTTTATGGTGTCTGTGGATAAAATTGAGGGACAGTTACAGTTTGGTGATTGTAGTTGACAGATGTGAGCTTTTAGTGTAATAGGGCTAGTTGGTTGTGAAGTTATTTTTAGGGAAAATGTGATGATTTTTGTTTTGGAAGAGTTTAGGGTAAGGGAGTGAGAGATAAGCCAATTGAGAACACGGTTGAGGCCTTGTTGTGCTACAGCTTGAAGAGAAGTCCAAGACAGTAATGACAAACTGCATTATTTTGTTGTAGTTGACAGGCTCGTCTGATGGTAAGCAATGATGAGGTCCAAGATAAAGCACGCTTGTCTAGAAGTAACCGATTCACTCTAGTATTAAAGACCCCCAGGATAAATCTATGAGAAAATACAGACTCCCGTAGGGAATTCCATGCCATAGCTAAGTAGTGGAAATGTAATCAAAGTATTCCCAAAACGAGCAGTCTGACAACAGACTCCTACTGGCTAAAAACTACATAATGTTTCTTTTCGTCATTATTCATCGTTTATCAACATTGACCCAAACTATGGATCATTTACAATTACCTCATACCTAACGAAATTACGACAATGCATGGTAGTTCCACTGCTTCGAAAGAGCGGGTCATTAGGAGCGGTGCCAGCCCACGGCCATGCCTCATCCGTCCAGCTATCGCTCGCTGCGCCGGAGACAGTAATGTGCTCGGCGACACATCGCCCGCGCGCCGCTATCACTGAGACACATTGCAGCGCTAACTGCCGCGTGTGAGGGGAGATGTTCTTCTTGCTTCCATTCATAATAATAATTCTCGGTATCGATACTTTTACATCGCCTTTTTAACTAAAATCATTTTAAATCGTGTTCTGATTTCCTTACTTTGGTATTGTTCCTCAAATCGTCTAAGTTGCGCTACGCGATAATTGACGCATGCTTGATCTATCTGGACATGTCCATTCAAGTCTGTATGCTTCTTTCCTCAGAAGATCACCACAGGTATAAACCTGCATGGTTCTCCTAGGATTTGACCAGTACCTACCTCATTTAGGAAACACCAGCCTCATCAATTTTACTCAAATGGTAAAATTGCAAAATAATATAATTCATCTAAAAATCCGTACTTAAGAGTGTTTTCCAAAAAGTAAATAGGTTACTTCTTGCTAGACAGCGTGCTGCTTCGTTGACCGCATTATCACTATATGGTTGGTAATTCAAACACCCAGTGCGAACTGAAGTTCATAAACTATAAAAATACCGAACTGTAATCTAGCTAAAACATAATTAAGTTATAGGATTGACGGACGAACTTATCTTTCTAGTTGAAATAGCGATTTCCCATACATTCTTATATGTTAAGGTAAATTCTCCAACTGCGAATATATGTTGTGATCGCAATTTTTGAGACAACTAGCGGATCTTGCTTACTGATCCTCCCGACGTCTATTTGGCCAGGTTTTTAAATGATTACCAATGCAGAACCTATGCATTTCAAACGGCACGCACTGTCAATGTTGCTCTGAGCTTAGCACCGCCAAGGAACACACTGTAATTGGTGCTGGCTGGTCGCAGAGTCAAGTTCCACAAACGGCTGAAGCCATAATGTCAAATTCATGCTAGAGGAAAGCTGATTCCACATACTTAATACTTATTTATATCGCTGGTAATGCGTGCTATATAAGAAGTATGAAAATGATTAGCAACTGAAAATAACACAAAAATATCTACTAGTTCCTGGCCAGAAAAGGGGATTATCCACAAAAAATAATTTTCGAAAAAGGAATAATGTTAACTGAAACCAAACTGTAAGTTCAAAGTGGCTCGTTTCATAAAATTATTCAGTTTATTATCAAGGTTGAGTACGTCCAGCGTTTATCCAATCGGTCACTTGGACTGTCTCCTTCGGATCTTCAGGCGCACTTGATGTGTATGAACGGTTGCAAGGGCACACGCCGCAGTTTGTGCTTGAGATGGTTCAGATTTCAGTAAGGTAAGTAAGTAAGTACTCAAGGAGGTACCTAGTTGTTTTTAATTTTATCTTAACTTTGCTTAGTTTTAGGTGATTGGTTAAACCCTGTTAAGGTGTTAGGGTGATACATTTTTGTTGCTGTCTACGGACTATTTAAAAATTAGCTTGCGAAGTGAGTCAAAACGATCTTAGACTAGATTAAGATGTTTTAGAACTAACCACTAGCTCATCAATCATGATCTATTACAATTATAACCATTCAAATCTTGTACATATCTCGATGTTGGCGCTGGAGCGGCATGATAGCCATCTTTCCTCACTGCGTCACTCATACACAAGTCAAGATTGCTGTCGAGGAATGCACGTTTAAACTTATTAGTATCACACCAGCCGTGTTCGTGTATGTTATCGGCTATCACTAATTATCACGGCACGTGTCGGTTGGATCGCGAGGGGCCACATTAGCATAACGGACCACAGGTGATGGGCTACAAATTAGCCCCCATGCACAGATACTAACAATTAGCGGCATTGTGCGATGATTGATACCGCGGTATCGTTGTATCGTGAATGTTTGTGCGGGATATCGCTAAGGGTATCGCTTCTATTGTCGGCAGCCCATTTTGATGATAATTGTTTGGGGAAAAAACAACGTTGTGAATAATTGGTTTTGTAAGTTTTCGTGTTGTTTGAACGTGAGACAGAGCTAAGATAAACAAATTGGAGTTTTGAAATGGATGTTGAATGGGGTCACTGATCGTTGCTTTAGTATACGTCTGAAGATATGTTTTTTATTAAATAGATGCTTAAGGTATACTTAAGGTTTTTCTCATCGAGCTATTGTAATGTTTGTTTCCGAGCAGAAATTCGAGGTCCGCGTGTCTGTGGACGTCTGTCGTCTCTCGTCTGTTGGGGTAATCTTCTTTAGGAATATATATAACGTATCTAGGCCTAACTAGCTATTGTAAGTCTTGTATGTACGAAGATATACATATGTATGTATAACAAGATGCATAATTAAATAGAAGGCTTACAGTTAGTTTCAGTACTATTTTATTTTTGCATACACGTTAATATACATGCAATGGACCACTTGTGGGATACAATATTTTATTATTAGATATCAATACATATATTCAGCCACTAAGTGAATTGTAAGCTTTATTACCGCACAAGCACTTACGAAAGCCAGCAAGATATCGCATTCGCGAGGTGAAGTGAAACCAGTTGAATTTGTAGACCAGTTATCAGTTAATAGAAACGTAGGCACTCCCGAGACCAGGATACCGTAGAGAATGAACCTGTCACAGTCAGTAACTGATACTTACTTAAAGCCTATTTGCGTAATACAAAAATGGATTTGGAGTTTCTTGCGATTATGGAAGGATGATACCATTGTATGCAGTTAAAGTTGTGGTCCCTGGTGAGTGGGTAGCTCTCCGGTTTGTTGTATACACTTTTTTGAATGATAACAAAGTTAACTGAAGATTTGCAGTCATACCCACAAGATTACAGTCGAGATGACTAAACGACCACGTCGTAACCCTCCAGCATACGGTTTCAGCGTCTCAGTAAGTGGGCATCGTTTTTCTCAAATAGATGTATAGTTAAGACTCAAACTAGTCGGCTAGACACCGCCTAGGTGGGGGAGGGGGGCGTGCCAGCCGGCGAGGCGGCGCGCGCGCACGCAGCTCGCTCCCCATTGGTCCGCGCTCACTTCCTAGTTCAAACTCCTCGCACCTGATTGGTCGCTGTAATACTAGATGTTTCAGCTTCTCGATGTATTCAATGTAAATTGCGGCGGATTAATGTAGGCTCCATTGTTTGGGGTAATTAGTTTAATAAGCTAATATAAATTAGCGGATGGCTCTGATTGCTATCTCCGTTGCGACACTGATCGTTAAGATGGTAATAGCTTTAAATGTAGACCTGAGATGTTTAATGTATGTTTATAGCGAGGTACTAGCGCAGGCAGGTCGGTGAAGCATTTCATCTCCGCGCCGAGTATGGCTATGATTCATGGGTCGGATAGCCACATGTACCTCATTGATTTGGTGTCTCAGACGAGGTTGGTGTGCATCAATACGAACAACAAGAGAACACGGGGCTTGTCCCCATGCGCCTGCTTAACCTAACTATTTATTTAATTAAAGAAGATTATTCGATCTATATTTTTTGGTTAATATACAAGTTTCATCAATATTCAAGTTTTATGTTACTGAATCTACCCAATTTATCTGAATTATAAGAAGCTGTTATCGTTGATGTTCAATTTTTTCCTTTTCTGAAAGCTAGGTGCTGTTAGTAGTTCGTTATTTTCTCATAATAAATACTTACCTAGTATCTAACAAAATGTACTAACTTACACATCATATGGCCTCATCTAGTTCACATTAATGAAAAAAAATTATGTGTGATAGTGTTATTTATAACCTATTTGCAAAATAAACATCATTATTTCATTATACCTATATAGGCTGTGAACCAAAGGTACGTGGAATTAATAATAATAGGTATCCAGTTCTTTCTCCTCATGTCGTGCTCTTCTTTGCTGAGGGTCGCAACCTCTCTGTGTCAGTTTCGCTTTAATAATCCTGCCTTGTCCTTAGCGTCGTCAAGTGCATCGTATAGTTTGGAATCCATTATTGTGCGGAAAGGTCAGGGTTATTGTAAACTTGCCACATTGTCGATTCGCCACACATTTGAAAATTCCATACATTCATTGTAAACTCGTCACAACCATAAAAAATAACAATTTATTCATCATAAGTACATACGAGTTGTTGTAAACTCGCCTCACATTTTTATTTGATGCTATTTTTAAAGATAGTACCGTTAGCAAGTAAAGTTCTAGCTTTTACATAATTTTAACATGAAAGAAACTCTTCAAACCCAAATTAGTTATATCCATTTGTTTAACAATAATCTGAAAAATATCAAAAGTTTATTTAATGGTCAGACCACCCAATTGGGCGATGTCTTCGTGGCCTTTTGCATCTATCGGTAACCATTACCTGTTTGAGGTAGTGTGTGCTATGTGGTCCAAACATTCTCCTACTTTCCAAAGGTACATCGAGGAGAACCTGATTGCGGTATGTGGTCCACAGAATTTGTAGCAACTTCCTACAATACCATTTTTAGGGTTCCGTAGCCGAATGGCAAAAAACAGAACCCTTATAGTTTCGTCATGTCTGTCCGTCTGTCTGTCTGTCTGTCTATCTGTCCGTCCGTCCATATGTCACAGCCATTTTATTCCGAAATTATTAGGACTGTACATGTGAAACTTGGTAGGTAGATTTATTCTGTGAACCGCTTTCCAATTTTAGAAAAAAAAATTAAAATAAAGCGGGCTCCCTATACATCCAAAGTGGAAAAAGTGTCCCCCCTCTAACTTCTATAATAATGGAGTGCAAAATCTAAAAAAATATATGTCTGTCGATCTTAATGTAAGCTTTCAACCAAAATTGGTTTACCTAAACGAGATCGGATTAGCAGTTTTTGTAATACAGCATATTTTATAAAACCGCAAATATAACTTTGTAATTCATACAAACACTATGAAAAACAAATTTATTTGGCGTCGATGTAAAAAATGAAAATAAGCTAGTTTAAAAAAAATGTAAGGTTGTTTTTTGTCAAATAAATATACATATTTTATTATATTATTATAGTTACTGCGGAACCCTTCATGGGCGAGTCTGACTCGCACTTGGACATTTTTTTTTAATTTTTTCATGTATCAGCGCAGTGGCGTAGCTAGCTAGCTAAGCTTGGGTGAAGTAGCCCCTTGCCCATGGCCTCGTACTTCAGGGGGCCTCGTAAGGCCCCTTTGAATGCAATGTGACTATAATAAAACCATTTTCAAATCTACATATACTCGTAATTATCCTTTTCAAAATTCTCCCTCCACGCATTTATATTTTTCACTAACATTGAGAGTGAGTGAGAAACAAAAGAGAAGAGGCCTCTCTGGCGTGACATAGCCCACATCTATATTAGTCCACGCTACGCCACTGCATCAATGCAATCACGATGTTCCTTTTGCAACTTCGACACAAGATGACAAGGTTCCACTTAGTTTTAGGTATCTGGGCAGTAGATGTATAAACAATCCAATAAAAAGTGCCCTTCTTCTTCGTTTACTAGAATTACGTATACTATGACACACCAGCTCAGCATCAGTCCGCCCGCTAGACGTCCTGATGGGCATCTGTCTCCATCAGCTGACGTCCATGTGAGAGACGCTGATCACAGCCCACTCGCTTGTCTGATGCGACTGACACATGGCTCACGGCGCTGCACCCGCGCCGATTCGCTGTCCCCAATCATTAGTAAACGATGCTCAATTGATATGTATGCGAGTGATTGGGAAATGGGGACCATTTACTGTGTCTTCTTTTGCTAATTTCGCCCGGTTAATCTCTTAAAATCTAGTACCTAAAACATATTTTTGTTGTTGAAGAGATCCTTGAAGTCGATAGACACAAAATTTACTTATTTTTCTGGGTGGGAAAATCATCGAATGACTTCTTCCGCTCTGGGTGTATCGGAAGAGAGTGTCAGACTTCTATTGACCAAAAACTTACCCTGCACTTAAGTTCCGGGGCCGTGGTAACTCGTTAAAACATTCCCTACCTACTTAAGAGTAATATTACGAATGTAGCTCAATTATTAAAATATCAATGCCAAAACTTTTATTATATCCAACACTGACAATAAATAAAGCAAGAAATTGAACTCTGCATTCATTTCCATCACTGCAGAACTTTAAAACCGAATTTTGATTTGCTTAGTTCAGTTCAACGCCACTTAAGATACCGTTAACTCAATCTACATTATGTGCCTACACGGATCATGAGTCGTCGGTGAAGCGACTGATTCCTATCAGCTCGTAATTGCCTTCACAAAATAACTAATTGAATACTAAACTACGCATTATGCCGTTTAAGGACTTTTAACTAATTTCACGATCCCTATCGCCCTCTTCATAGGGCCCATTGATTTAACTAACTACCTGGTGACATACACGAGTACATTATGGCTTTTTAATTCCGTCAAGTGGCGACCCCTATGGATGAGCTCCTGTCCTGCCGGTGCACAACAGTCCCTTGTTGATGTTTTCAATTAACTCATTAATGTCCCGCTGGCGAGGGTCACTTATCAGTCTCATCAAAACGTGGACGTTTTTTGGGCAAAGGGTGGTGCGATGAGAACGGTCATTATATCGTCAGAAAAAATTAGGGCTGAGTTGTTTGCAGTTGAGGCGTCAAAGTAGATACCTACTTATATATCATCGTAAGAAAGTGTTGAAATGCTTACGGTTAATTTGATTTTAATAATATATTTATTTTCTATACATAAGATAAAACAGTAAAAAGAGTGTGTCTGTACATTTAAATTTTATACAAAAATAATAATTGAGGTGGCTAAACAAACGGTAACACGGCAGAAAATTTTTAAAAAAGGCTGTCTGATTGTCTGTTTGTACACGCTAATCTCCGGACTTACTGGATGGATTTTAATGTTTGGTACGTAGATAGTTGACGTCCTAGATTAACAGATAGGCTTTTTATCCCGGAATTCCCACGGGATCGGGATTTACGTGGGAAATCCTCCCACGCGAACGAAGTTGCGGGCAGCAGCTAGTTTAATATATTTTTATGTTTTGTGTATTTTTTTAAACTTAGCATTAGTTTTGGTTAAAAAATAAATGTATTAATTTATTTATAGTTATTGTTTAAGTATGTAAGTATTTTTTATGTAAGTATTCCATAAAATATTTAGAGTCTATCGAAGTCATTTTCGATTCAAACGATTCTTAGGCGTGACATGTATGGAGCCGGAACAATGTCCTTTCATCTAAATCCATCGAGTACCTACTTTCTAAGATTAGCGAGTTTTTTTTTTTGAATTCTTGGAATTTTTTGTATTCTTCACGAATGCTAATGTTTGATCGGACAACTCCTTGTCAGCATGCCAAACTTTAATGTCCCTAAAAAGCCTTCTGACAAAGTTTACTTTTTACAAATTATTTGAATTTATTAAGGCTTACTTCTTTCATGGGATTGGGAAGTTTATAGTAAATGTATTTAGTTGCATCTAAATTAACGCTCGATTTTCTTTTATCTTCTGAATAGAATAGAATAGACTTATGGAATAAACAAACATTTTACTAATATAAATGCAAAAGTTTGTGAGGAGTTTGTTACTCTTCCACGCAAACACTACTGAACGGATCTGAATGAAATTTGGTAAGTAGATAGTTGACAAATCAAATCAAATCAAATCAAATCAAATCAAATTTATTTATTTGTTAACATAGGTAAAGTAGATATAATTATTTATAGGTGTTATATTAATAAAAAGAGCGCTATGTTATGCCAGGAGGCGTACAAATATGTTGTGCAAATCTAATGGAAAAATACATTACACAAAAAAAATTACTAAAATATTTGCAAAATCATGTATAATCTTGGTGTTAAATAAAAAATGAATTAAATTGAATAATAACTGATGTCAGACTTAAATGAAGAATTATTAAAAATGTCAAATTGTCAAATGCATATTAAAATGTTAAATGATTAAATTTGTCAAAATTAATTTTAATGTCAAAAATATTTAAATTGCCAATATTACTAAATATTTATATCATTAGTTGTCATTCTAAATTAATTCACCATTTAAGAAATCGTCACCACAGACAATACAGACCTCCATATTTTATCCTCATTTGGGTATGCAGATATTTTTCCAAACACAATTGAAATTAGAGTTACACTAAAATAAAAGTAACGTAATTAAAAATGTTAGCCAAGTCATATTTAATTACCAAGTCATATCAGTAATGTCAAATGAATTAAGGTAATACTTGAAAAAAAAAATCCTAAGAAATGCATTAAAATTGTCAATCACAATGTCATACAGGTCAGCATATCAATCAGTCAGTGAATCATCATTAAGAAAATCATCAATACTGTAATAAGTTTTTTTTATTAAAAATTCGTTTAGTGCCCGTTTAAATTTTGATACTGTCATATTTTTAATAGCATTCGGTACTTTATTATATATTCGTGGGGCCATACCAAAAAAACATTTTCTCATTAGTGCTGTCTTACATTTTACTTGACAAAGTTGATTGCTATATTGAGTCCGTATTGGATTTTTCCTGACTTCTGACAATTTTTGAAATAGATGTGGATTACATTTTACAAACAAAGCCGTTTCCAAAATATATAAAGAAGGAAAAGTTAATATTTTTAATGATTTAAAGTAGGGAACACAGCTATCAGTCACCTTTAGACCGCACATAGACCTGATGCAACGCTTCTGCAACCTAAATACCAGTTCCCTATCAGTAGAGTGCCCCCAAAAAATAATGCCATATCGTAAAGTAGAGGCTACCAGTCCATGGTAGGCTATTAAAAGCGCATGTCTGTTGACTTTCTTAGAAAGTTGAAAAAGAGCATATGCGGATTTGCTAAGTCTTTTACTTAGTTCTTCAACATGAGGTTTCCATGTTAGTTGATTATCAATTGTGATACCTAAAAACTTAGCCCTAAGTACTTCTTCAATATCACAACCCTCGTAAGAAATATTAACCTGCGGTTTTTGGGATCGTTGATAAAAATGCATGACTTTTGTTTTACTTAGGTTTATAACCAAATTATTATTATTGAGCCAATTTATAATGTCATTTAAGCAAGCATTTATGTCATTGTTATAATTATTTGGATCAATACATTTTATTATAGCTGTACTGTCATCTGCAAAAAGAACCATTTTGTTAGATGTTGTTTTCGGGAGATCATTTATATAAACCAAAAATAGTGGTGCACCCAGTGGGACCCTGTGGGACGCCATATTTAACATACCTTGGTTTAGATACATATATAGTTTCTAATTTAGTCTTTGGACAAATCCTAGAAACTAGAATCCTGGAATAACACATAGGGTTTATTCCGGAATTCCCACGGGATCGGGATTTACACGGGAAAACCCTCCCACACGAACGAAGTCGAGATCAGATGCTGGTCGGTAATAAATAAATAGTTATAATTATTGTTGTGATACGTCAGCTCAGCGATATTTTTCATCTTTTGGCATGTAAACATTATTACGTTACTAATTCAACAAACTAAATTGGTTATTAAATAACACTTTTACTCGTCATTATAAATACATTCACATAAATATTATACAATGTGTAACGGAAACCCCATATCTATACAAAAGGGCCGAAGACAACATCTGGTATGGAGTCTCTATGCACAGTTTCAGCACAAAATTCAGCAAAGAATTGATACCAAATTATTGGTTTCATATATTTCTTGGATACCAATCATAACAAACGTGTCACATCACTACGAGGGTTAATAACTTTCCACGTCACTTGCCAATAACACGATAATTCTTTTCGTTCTTCTTAATTTGAAAAAATAAGAAATTAAAAATTAATTATTAATTAATTAATTAAGGTATTGTGTATTGGTATTTGTAATAAGTTCTACACATGTAGACTTAGCATTACAAAACCCTTGCAATATCGTTTGTTATCATCCAAAGAAGCCGTGCACTTGGCATGTATATAACCTTTAAATTACACGTTGTATAATATACAACGCAAACTCAGTGTTTATAATATCTTTAAATGTATATTTGAGTTAGTATCTGGGGCTTAATGTAAATGTGTTGAAAAAACAACTATATTCACGAAAATTGTCTTGATATTGCCGTCACGACGATGACATATCGGTTAGCGCAGTAGTTGAGCGACTGCCTGCTATGCTGCGTCTCGCGGGTTCGAAGATAGCACGCATCAATAAATATGTATTGTCCACTGATAGTTGTCCCGGGTCTGGTTGTGTCTGTATATGAGTTTAAGTGTTTGTGAATGCTCCTACGATACATTATTCTATATGAGTAACACTCGTGTGGAGCAACTGTAAAACAAAATCTCTACAAAAGTTTATCGTAGGATATGAAATGAATCTTATTGAAATACTAATTAAATATATATTAAAAATAAATATATGTTTGACTATTAAATTGGTTAAAATATACTAAACGTGCAGCTTTAAATCCGTTAAATTTCGAATTATCCTAATAGCATTATCTATTATTTGTTAGGTTTATCTACGATTGTTTTTACTTAAGACAAGAAAAGGTATAACAATCACTTATAGTTAAACACATTCAGATTAAGAAATACAAAAATATTATTTTGAGCTAACAGCAAATAAAAATTTAGTAGGTAAACTCAATTTGTGATTATTCGAGAGTATTGCCAAAGGAAAATGTACGGGTATTATGTGGGTACCACTGGAGCGTGGCTTTGACAGTTATGCCCAAGGAACACAGTAACATCTTAAGACCTTAACTTTGCCTTTTATTCGCACACTAGCGTCCATTTGCCTAGTATGAAACATCGTGAACTTAATGTAAGTATTTAGTTTTTTTAATTCAGAAGCAGGCTATCAACATTGAACCAGCCAACTAACTCTTAGAGAGCGTTATTTACTCCTCGGGTAGGTAGCATGGTTGTTGAAGTTTAATTATAAACAAATCATTTTGGGAATATTTTCATAGTACGTGCGATTGGAATTCCCTGCCGGAGTCTGTGTTTCCTGATAGTTATAATCTTTCAATCAAGAATGACGAAGACATCTCACCTGATGGTAAGTGATGATGTGGTCGAAGATGAAGCACGCTTACTTAAAAGTAACCTATTCACTCTTAAAGACCCCCAGGTTATAACTATCAGGAAGTCTGTGACTCCAGCAGGGAATAATTCCACTCCTTAGGTGTACACACAATGAAAGTATTCCGAAAACGCTTTGTGCGTATCTTTACATATCTTTATAATTGCTCTAAAATTGTCTTCTCAAATAGTTTACTAAAGGTGTGTAGTACTGAAAAGTCTACAATTAGTAGGGTCAGCCGTAATGCTTTCTTTAAACAAGACAAGGTATGACTATACGGCTATGACGATGGCAATAACTACATATGGTAGCGGAGAGAGAGGGAGAGAGACGAACTTCTCAGACAAAAAGGTATAGCATGACATAGCACAGCCCTCTTCGACAACAGTGGTCAAAAACATATCTATTTGTGAAAAACTGTTAGGTATGTAACTAACAATTGACCGAAATTCGCATTTTAACGAACATTAACCATTCTTTTAAACTAATGGTCAAGTTAAGTATATATAAAAACTCGCCATTAGACTGCTGATACTTTCGAAAGGAATTCAGTGACTGACTTTAATATTACCCAGCTGTATGCGGATTGGCCACCCAGAAAATTGAGTTGATGTGTGAGAACGGGCGGCTCTCAGTGAAGCTATATTATTAACATTTAAAGTGTGCACTTAAGGCTCGAATTAATCAGATTTAAGCAATCACACTTTTTGCTCAATCGTTGTAGAATCATTAGCAATGTCGGAATATTAATGAAGGAGGCTGGTGCGACGGCGGCGAGGCTACCTACCGCGGTCCGGCGAGGTACTCCGCTAAATGGTAAATACCAGTAACTTCCCGGTATTAGCCATCAATGGACTCTGCTCGCTGCTGCTCGTGCTCCATTGACGCATTGTTCAGTTTTTGTCTGCAGCTCGTTCCCGGAGACGCTGGAGCCACCCACCTGAACGCGACGTTTTTATGGGATTTCAATGAATATTAGGGAAACGCCATAGAGCTCGAATTTTAGATGTGCCAAGTACTCTGTTGGATTCTCAATCCATAGAATAACCTATATAAATAAAATTGAATCGCAAAACTCGAGAACGGCTCAACCATTCTGGCTTCTTTTTTTATTTGTTTCATTTTTCGTTAATGAATGTGGCAGATTCTTGTGGAAAATAAAAACAGAAAAAATACGAGGATAATAGAAAAACCAAACTTTTCTATTCCCATACAAACAACTGCAGAGTAAATTATTACACCTGTGGACTGCGACAGGACAATAACTTTTGACAGAACGAGGTCTGTCGGGGCAGCTAGTAAGAAATATGTAACAGCCAAAGTAAAGCTGTATGCCTTTATATTTTCACGGCTAAGATAACGAACCAAGTCCAATACGTTTTTTTTCTATAACTAAAAGATTAGGCCTGGAGGCTTCTCCAAGACTGTCCAAACTAAAACTATTACATCTGCTTAGATGTAATACGTTTAGTTTCAAGTCTACGTGCGCTTTGGATAATTTACGAGACTCCTGCGGGCCAGACCGCTGGCTGAGGCTAGGACGAGCTAGTACTTCATATGAATACTAATGCAATATTGAGCTTATGTAAAGCTCCGTTTAAATATACACCGACTGACTTTGAATAAATCATCCAACTCAAAAATACAAATTAAATCGAGTGCTTCTCAATACATTCCAATTGATTTAAATACAAACAATCATTTAAGTAATAAGTGACAGCTCCCCCGGGCCGGCCATTATCGATCATTGATCACAGTAGGACGCGCTATTAGCTGCGTACGAGCAGAGCGCGTCCCCACGCGGCGAGCGCACGCGCACCAAACTGTTATCAATTAACTTATACTTTTATTGGCTCAAAGCAATTAACCGCCGCCAGGAATGGGTACAGCGCATTATATTTATTCTTGGCCATTGTCTCAACGATGATAATGAGTTTTTTCGGCACAGCTATGTGTGCCAATCTGCTAATTAATTGTTAGGCCGCCATCCTTGTATGGACGCAATTATACGTTCATGAAATTCATAACAATATTTTGTAATGAATTCATTCAATACATCCATTGATCATGAGTTTGTGAATGCCTCATTACTTGGAGCAGGTGTGGCTATTTGCGGCACATATTCGGGGCTGTGCCGGCTCTGTGCCGCGCGGTGTCTACTGCGCATGCGTCGGTGCGAGTGGCGCGGGCGCAGCGCCCACCCAAGCACACGGTGACACGGCACATCGCAGATCAGTCACCAGCAACACAATGTTAGCTGTTAGCTATTATTATTATTATATACCATAGATAAACCCTCGGTGATTGAGGTGGTATGTTTAAGTTTGTAACAAATGTATTCGCATGTTTTAAATAATAAACGATAAAAAAAACCTACTGTTGAAACACTGAACGTACCCTCAAAGATTCAGAAAATAAGCGGTAAAAGGAATTATTGTTTAGCATACAAGTTTCCAGATTACAAAAGAATTGAGAGCAAATTAAGAAAACTTACATACTTATAAGAGGAGTGTATATCAAACTACTCAGCAACAACCTTTAAAACATTAACCGCCACGTGAGACTGCACGGGCGTTAGAATGGAGAGCTTTGTACAGGACGGATTGATAATGATCCTTTTAATTAATTAATTGTAGCAATAAACTAATTTGGCTGTACTGAGGCTGCGGGGTGGGCCGGTACCGGGAAGCCCGCGGCTCCGTGATGCCGTGCCGCGTGTGCGGAATTCTCGCCGTGTTCCCGGCGTATCCCGTGTTTTTACGCAGCCCTACGCTACTATTAATTGATTGGAATTACTTAAGTATGTGTGTTTTTTGTTTGAGAGCGCCATGACGCCATCGCGCCGGCTCGGCGGAGTATTCCTGTCCGCTAGCTTCAAATGAACTATCCCTGACATGATTTGCTTTACCAAGTAGTTCATCATTGACATCCGGGGTAGATTACCCAGGATGTCAATGATGAACTACTTGAGGATTGAGGAAGGGAGATCCCTTCCTCATTCTTAGTACGTATACGTATCTATATTAATGGGCATTTTTGAGAACCTGATGTAACGACACTTTTGTCGACGCCGATGTATTTCCGAAACAAGGAAACCATACTAAATATACGAGCTGAGCTGTCTTAGTGTCCACTCTTGCAAGTACCTCAGCAGTGGTTCTTGTAAATGTGTCGAGAAAGAACAAGTTAGCATTTTGATAGTCAATTATTCTAGATTAAACAAATAGTTGCTGTCACTGCCAGGGTCCAGAAACTAATGTTTATATTTAAACAACTTAAGAATATAGCAGATTACAACAACACCCTTTTTTTTTTTTTTGGCGTGTTAAAATTATCAAATAAGTCCTCCCACCCCGGGCAGGGTGGGAGGGACTGTCAGACTTTTACTGACTAAAATCCACGGTGTTCCTTCAATAACCCTTTACGTACCGGGGTCACGGTAACGGGATGGGTCCCACGACCCCGGCAGGCTTCGGCCCTCTACGGGGGGGGCTCGTCATATTGCTGACGCTCTTTGAGGCGCGCGTGGAACACGACGCGCCGTCGACCCGGGCATGGTCCATGGTCGGACAGCGAGTTGCCCTTTACTCGCTGTCCGCATGCCCGCGCCTACGGTGGCCGGAGATCGTCGGCCGACGTCCGACGCCGTGGGCGTCTACCACTGCGGCTGGGCTGGAGGGAGGACGCCATCCTCTCCCTCACGCGGCCCGCCTCCTCCTTCGGAAGCATGACTGCTTCGCAGAAGGAGGCGACCGCTTCCCACTCCCTCTCGCCCCGTAGCATGGCCTCGACCAATGCCGGGCGCGAGAGGTCTCCGCCTATTGCCGCCGTGAGGACACGTCGGTGCTCTGCCCAAGCGGGGCAGTCCTGCACCGTGTGCTCGACTGTGTCCTTAGGGCGACCCTCGCAGTGGTGACACCCAGGCGTTTCCTCCTTTCCCATCAGACACAGGTACCTCCCGAAACTTCCGTGTCCGGTGAGGACCTGCGTCATGCGGTAGGTCAGGATGCCGTGACGCCGATCTAGCCACTCCTCAAAGAGGGGTCTTACCGCCGCATTTGCGGCGTGCCCGACAACAACACCCTTAGATGTACATATGCATACTCTAGTCTCGTCTAGTTTAAAATTACCAAACGGATTGACGTGTAAAGGTGTTATTTTTAACCAATTACCTAGTAAAATCAATAAATATCATTTACCAAGATATACCATCTCGTGAACTGTCATACAACAACATAGGCTGCAGCAGCACAGAAGTCATTTAATATTTATTTATTTATTATATACTTTATTGCACACCTTACAATATTTCTATGCATACGAAAAAAATTAATATTGTGTACAATGGGCGGTCTTATCGCACAGGGCGATCTCTTACAGACAACCTTTGGATGGCCAAACTTAAAGGAGACAGATTAAGGGCTGTCAGTGTACAAACATCATAATATTAATTGAACATAATAATATGAAATACAAACAATACCAAAATCATATACTAATAAATATTACATGTATAATTGAGAAAGAAGGGGAAAAGTTATAGGGAGAGGTAATGCTCCTTCACCATTCTTTTGAAAGCTGGTAGCGTTTGAGTACGCCTCATTTCTATGGGTAATGCATTCCACAAACGAGCTGCCTGTATATAAAAGATTTGTCAAAGAAAGAAGTGGAATGCATACGAATACTCAACTCTAGATTTTCCGATGATCTCAAGGATCTAGAATGTGTGTCACAGAGGAACTGAAAACGTTCCTTAAGATAATTGCAGTGAAACGATTAAATAGCACATTATAAAGTAAAGAAAGTAAGTGAAGATTCCGGCGAAACCTAATAGCCATTTGAGCTGAGCACGGAAATCAGAAACGTGGTCATATTTGCGCAAGCCAAATATGAACCTGATACAGAGATTTTGAAGTCGCTCTAGCTTGTCCAATTGGTTTTGGGTCAAGTCGAGATAGCTGGCATCAGCATAGTCCAGAATAGGGAGAAGGAGAGTTTGTGCAATTGCAATTTTAGTGGAGATGGGAAGAAAATTACGAAGGCGTCTCAAGGAGCCTGCAGACGCAAATACTTTACGACTACCTTCCTGTAATTGTTTAGTCCAAGAAAGGGTATCGTCAATGTGTATTCCCAGGTTCTTCACAGTGTGACTGAAAGGTATGACGGTGTTTGCTTGCGCAAGTTTTATTTGATTTATAGTTTTCTACTATCATATATCCGAACGTATCACATATTAGAATTCCTATTTGACCGCGGTTTTTGAGCTGACCAATAATTCCTTCCCTAGTATCCAATTCCCACAAATGAGAGAACAAATGTTCGCCGCACGCGCCACTGATTGGCGCATTCAACGCCGGCCAATCACCGTACAGATGCTGTGATTCGGAAGGGTATAATTACCTCCGCCATGTTGTGTCTATTCGTCTTCATCAAAAACCAGCCGTGAAGTTACCACGCAAAGACAAGTCCCTGCGTCGCGCCGAGATAATTAGACCGCTAATATATCTATAAATCTAAAAACTATCAACTATCCGTGTGGGCCACACAAGTGTGACAAATAAAGACTAAAGTGAAGTGCTTAAACAACTGAGAAGAAAGAGATTCAACCCACGAACTACATCCAGAATATCCAAGTAAGTCCCTCACAACCTTTCTTCCTACCCCTGGTCGGCTCATTATTGTGTGGTCAATATTTCACTGCCAAAATTACACCCCGCTAAGGTCCTTCGAGAAATTTCTAGTAACCCCCCCGCTTCCGCACCAGTGTTATTGAAAGAAACCTGGGGAAGTGCCGTCCAATCAATCCTGGAGATAGTACGGGAACTACCAACAACATAATCTGAGATAACATAACCTGAGTCTTAGCAGGGTTGATTTTCAGCCCAAACTCAGCGCTCCAGTCACCAATTCGAGCAAGGTCCATATTAATAGTTTTAATGGCATCAGCTAACTCTACGAGTGGAGCTTGGGTGTAAATTTGAAGATCATCAGCATACAAGTGGTAGAAAGAAGATAGTCGTTGAGTGATAGCATTTATAAAAAGTACGAAAAGTAAAGGAGATAAAACGCCACCCTGTGGCACACCGGCAGAGGTATCACACCAAGAAGAAAAGGAGTCCTCAAGGGAAATACGCTGCCGACGACCAAACAGGTAACTACGAAACCAGTCAATTACCGATGGAGATATTTTAAACGAGCAGAGAATGCCAAGCAAAATGTCGAAGTCAACTGTATTAAACGCATTACTAAAATCTAGTAGTATAATAATACTTGAAGAAGCACAAAGGGGCATCCTAATGGACTAGCAGGTACAACTTGGACTATCCTGTCTCCTGTGGGTATCCCACAGATAGGCTTTACTGAGAATGTAAAATTCTTATGATAAGGTAACTTTCTATTCTGTCTATACTATTATCTACGTTTTCACAAAAAGCACACATTACTTAAAACAAATCTATCAGGTCAAGTCGACAGAAAATGGTAAATACCCACTACACTTAGCTAATTCATTCAAAGATCTTCCTGATACATTGGACCATAAATTTTTTTCATTCATTCAAACTTACTGAAATTCTGAACATAGTGGGCTCTTCTTAGCAAATTTATAAAATAAAAGATATATTCTGGCTAGCAGCTCTAGACTATGCACTAAACTGACACTTTTACAAACCTCTCACAATGACAACTCTCCCAGGAGCATCTTATCGGGGTGCGGAATGTTTTAACGAAATACGGTAGGTTTATATTTGATGATTATTCAGCCGATAAAAAATACAACGCATCTCATCCCTTTACCTCATACTCACATATCTACTACACCAGTTAAACTTCAAAAAAATATTTTACTTATTATTCGGTGTGTTTCCCTTAGGTAAGTAAGTTAGGTGTCACTCAATATTTGTTTAGTTTAGTAGTAGTTACGTTGAGGAAGCTAGATCCCAGGACACAGGATATCCCAGTGTGGTTACCTACTTTATTGCTTGACAAACATTTTGTATTGTAATGTCTTTAAAAGCTGTAATTTTCTTGTTATTGTACTTAAAATGTCTCCGGAAATGTGTCTTAATAAACACACATTATAATCCTAATAAATAAACATGATCTCGTCGCGGTTCCGTCACTAAAGTCACTGTAACTAAAAGTGTCAAGGAGCCCAATAACCAACCAATAATATTTGGGTTGCTTTGTGTTTGTTTTGTTACCATAATATAATAAAGACGCATTGTTAATACGCAAAAAACACTAAAAAGACAAAAATAATTTTAATTTCGGTAGTCGGTGTTATTGGTTTTGTATTTTCTTTTTTTTCACACCGCCTTCCGAAATTAAAATTATTTTTGGCTTTGTAGTGTTTTGATATGGAAGTCGGTTTTATTTTTTGTAAAAAAGTTTTTATTTTCGCGCTTTTTAGTGGATCAGTTTTAATTAATCTAGTTACAAAAGCCAAAATGTCGACTACTTATCACCTTCACCAGCAGAGTAAACGAAAAGATCGTCTATGTAAATATTTTTTTCAGACTTTTGTCTATTTTTCAGAAACGGCTTGTCCGATTTAGATAAAATTTTCATGGGATCATTTGAAAAGTATACCCGTTCCAACAAAAAAAGAATTTTTCAAATCGGTTGGCAAGCGACGGAGATATGCCCGAACAAACATTAAAAAAAAAAAACAAAAAAAAAAACAAACAAACATCCGAATTGAGAACCTCCTCCTTTTTTAGAAGTCGGTTAAAAAGAGCGCGTCTTTTCTGGCCAAATTTAGGGACAGTTGCAATTAGCCTTTTAAGTGTTATAAGTGACAAGCATGATGAAAGCCCCATAGTGGGTCATCTCATCGTTTATTAGTAGATTTATTTTATTATTTGTTTTTTATACAGAGAACTAGCAATGTGAGTGGAATCCACATTGCTAGCAAGCCTGTTAAACCCTTCAACTAAACTAAAATGCTTGTGTCTGGAATGGGTTCACGGCAATAGTACAATGGGTGGGGTTCGTAACCGCGACGTCTCGGTCACAAGGCTGACACCTTATCCATTAGACTATTCACTCTTGAATTCTTTACTAACATTTATAATTGTAAGTATTTCATGTAGTAGATACTTGTACCTACTACTCGTAACATCGTTTGTATGTAAAAATTTTTCTAACATTAAGAATTGTAAGTATTTATTGTAATCACATTATTATATTTTGAATCTCGTTATCATAATTATTGTTATACATTGTTTATCCATAGTTTACACACTATCATTCATTCATTCTCTCGTTTTCATCTACTCGAAACCTAAATCGAAAAATCTTTGAAATGCTCCAATCTAAAAGGAAAGTATACTGTACAATTTCGAAAATTAGGTTCGAATTGGCCAACATGCAAAAGCGGCGCCTTGGAAAACTTGCGACATATAAATGGTTTTATTTCAATGAAAAATATTAACACCACTATAGAAACGATAATATCTTCAAAATAATATGAAAATTCTCTTTTTTTTTTTTTTTTTTGTGTGTGGCATCTCGCAGGTCAACCTCTGAGGTTGTCGGCTGCTTAACCGGGCTTGCCTGTGGTTGCCTTAATTAATAAATTAATTAAAGCCTCCAGCCAGGGCTTATTAGAAAACTTACAAACTAGGCGACTACACGCTAAGGGCACCCCCTGTGGGGTACGGACCTCGGCTTAGGGCGTCGCAGTGGGAGGGCAGCTAGGGACAGGCTGGATCATATCATTTTTATTATTAATAAAGGAATTTAAAGCTACTGGCTCAGCGTCGCGGGCTGGCTCTGGCAAGGGTCGGGGCGGACTATTACGGGGACGTCGCGGCGGGCCTCGGCGGCGAGGACGGAAGGACGGTCGGTTTTTGTTTTTGTGTGCCACTGTACTTGTTTCCCTACGGCTCTCTTGGAGCAGGGTGATTGCGTCATCGGGAGTGACAAGGGTATGCCTTGGTCGGCGAATCTTAGAGATACGCGAGGGTTCGTATTGGGCGGCCGATACGATAAGGGGATTCCTATGTTGGATTGCAGTATCAAAGAAACGCTTGGAGACACGTTTCATGAACTGCTGGATGGTGGGCATCTTGAGGTCTACGTGAAGAAGCTCATTTCGAACATAAAAGGGGGCTCCCGTGACTCTACGGAGGAATCGGTTTTGAAGGGTCTGCATCTTGTGGAGGAGGTAGGGCTTTGCGTGTGCGAAAACAACGCAGGCGTAGGTCATGATGGGACGGATGACCGCGGTGAAAATACGCAGCTTGCACCTGAGTGATAACTTGCTGCGGGAGCTAAGAATGAAGTGGAGCCTACCTAGAGCGAAAGCGGCGCGCGAACGTGCCTGCTTTATGTGCTCAGCGAAGGAAAGGTGTTTATCGAGGACCACGCCTAAGTATTTGGCTTGCTTTTCCCAGGGGATCGGCTTGCCGTACATGGTAATCGGACGGGGGGAGGGTGGGTTTATCCGCGGCTTAGAAAAGAGGACTGCCTGGCTTTTGTCTGGATTGACTTCGATTCTCCATTTCCGGAACCACTTGGCCAGAGTGTTTGCGGAAGTTTGGAGAGTGCGAGCGATGGCATCGGGTTTAAGACCGGTATAGTAGATAGCCGTATCGTCGGCAAATAGGGCTAGCTGAGTATTTTTATGCTTGGGGATATCGCTAGTGAATAGCGTGAAAACGAGGGGGGATAGTACGGAGCTTTGAGGAACTCCTGCGCGAATGGGATGGGGGGAGGAAAGCTCCCCCTCAATTCGGTAACGAAAGGTGCGATTCGATAAAAAGTCCCGTAGGATGAGCACGAGACGGTCAGGCACGCCGAGTTGGTATAGCTTATAGATTAAGCCATTGTGCCAGACTTTGTCGAACGCTTTCGCTATGTCGAAGAATAAGGCTCCCGTTATTGCGCCCCGTTGGAAGCCGGCGCTGACGTGTTCTATGATGCGGTGGACTTGTTGGATACATGAGTGTTCGGTTCTAAATCCAAACTGCTCATTGGGTATAAGACTCTTTGCTTCGGCAAAATCTTTGAGCCGCTTATATATAAGCCTTTCATAGATTTTACCAAGGACGTTGAGTAAGCTAATGGGACGGTAGCTAGACGGGTCAGACTTGGGCTTGCCTGGTTTGGGAATACCTATGACGGTGGCCTGTTTCCAGGTTGCGGGGAACATATTATTGCTCAATGCACCATTGAAGATGGCAGTCATTAGCACTATAAGCTGGGCGGGGAAAAGTTTGAAAACCCTATTGGTGATGCCGTCGGAGCCAGGGGCTTTTCGTGGTTGGAGACTTTTAATGATATCCTGGACCTCATCAGGAGTGATGGGGGCCAGTGGATTATCGGGATCTTCGACGGGCGGAAGGGAAGTTCTACGTTCGACTTCGGCGTTCACCATATCGAGGTGGGCTTGGTCTACTGGTTGAGAGCTGGGAGAACACTGGGACTCTAGGCTGTCGGCTAGGCATTCTGCTTTTTCAGAGTTATCGAAGGCGACACTCTTATCGGGACGAATGAGAGGAGGCATTGTGGCCTCTTCAGTGGATCGTAACTTCCTCTGAAGCTGCCAGAAGGCAAGATGGGTGGGCTCAAGTTCGCTCAGCATCTTGTCCCAGCTCGCATTACGCTGCTCGGTAATGCGTTTCCTTACAGCACGCTGTAAGTTGCGCATGTGAGCTTTGTTTGCGGCGCAGGGAAAAGCGCTGTACGCACGGATGGCTGCGTTCTTCTCGGTTATCAGATTCCGTACATCGTCCGGGAGTTTCCAGCGGTGGTCTTCCACTACAGGAACTTCCCTTGAACAATCGTTCAGGACGGATTGTACGTGATTTGTAAGCGAGTCGATCGCCGCCGTCGTGTCAGCGACTGAGACTATGTGGTCAGGAATGGTGTCCAATTGAGGCGACGTGGTGGATTTCAGTTTTTCACTTACTTTCCTCCAGTCAGTGATCAATTGGGTCGGAGGAGATGAAAATTCTCTCCACAAAGCTACGGTAATGTGGCGTGAGTGCGTCGACTAGCGTAGGAATACGTGGAGGTATCGTAGATAGACCTATGGCAAGTAATATGAAATATTTTGATGTATTTCAATTGGTTGCTAATATTGGACACTAATATACTCCATTTCATAAGAAAACAACATGAAAAGAAATCTTAGAATAACGAAGTACAATAAGATAACTTTAAGAGAGGCGATTTAAGAATAACCCGATTGGCAATGTTGTCTGTACCATTTCAAGTTTGTCCATGTCTAAGTACAAACATCTCGCCGGCCGTTGTGCGCGGGCGCTGCCGGCTCCGTATCGGTGGTTTGCGTGCCCCGCGATTAAACAATCAAATAATCATATTAATCACAGCGCAGCCCGCCGCGCAGCCGCACACATACACACACACACGACGATGTCCGAACGCAGATCGGAAGAATATAATGGTTAATTTATTTATAGATACATAGATTTTAAGCAAAATACTGAAGGTTTTAAAATTAAAACGCAATGGGTTACGTATATTTTTTATTATTTTTGGCTCAGCGGTTGCAATAAGGTCAGTCCAGCAGGCATTTAAAGAAAACGGTTTGTAATAATGTTTAAAGTTCTGATAAAATCCTTTTTAGGGTTCCATACGAAAAAAATAGAACCCTCATAGGATCACTTGTGTGTTTGTCTGCCCGTTTCGAAATTTGCTTCGAAACCATTGAACAACAATTGTAATTTGGTCTTCACATGCTTTTTTGTCAAAGATGAATATATAACGAAAACGACTTAATTTCGAATTGGGAGCGACATTTGAGGGGCGAAATAAAATTGTATCGTGTGGCATTTCAAATGAGCTAGCTTGCTGTAGGGATGTTAACTATATTTTGTACAGAGGGAGAACATTTTTATCATTTACAGTGTTATACCTATTTGTAAATTTAAAACATTCATTTATAATATGGGGGTCCCTTTTAAATGGTGAATTAGAATACAAATTAAACTTTAACAAACTGTACCGTATGACATACACCTACAAATTGCTCCTTACGCTTTTGTACTTAGGTACTCTACGTAGCTTTTGTAGTATCCTCAAACAGGGTTAGATTTAAAACAACTTACGGTACTTAGATATAATCAACGTACGGAACTCTCTACACGTCAGGTATATCACAGTGCACACAAATACTTTTATTATATTTATGTCGCCAAAAAATTGCTGCATATTCGCAAAGCACAAACACAATATGCTGGTACAGTATGCACCCATCGTGGGGTCGTAGTAGTTCATGTGTGCCATCTCAACTGAATCGGTTAAGGAAAGGTCCTTGACAAAACTATAAGGATTCCCGCAAAAATAAGCGGGCATTGAATTTGTCCGTTGATTACATCTGTTTCAAATTGTAGGATCTCGATAGTATGTGCAAAAAGCGATTTTTATATACTTTTTGAAAAATTACTAATAGTGATCACGTATGTCTATATGTTGTTAAAATATTGAATATCTATGAGTTATGATATACTTAGAAGAGCAGCTAATACTTTAGCAAAGCTGTCTATATATAATCCACGGAACTTGCAACAAAGGTCTCTCATTACGTCATCAATGCGCGGGCTTTGTTGCTCTACCATCATAGGCATGTTATACTCCAGAAGATATTGTCTGTATGATGAAACTTGGTCGGGTAGGTCTGCTGGAACTTGGACAATGACATTGTAGCTAGGAGCTAGTGAGACAATGTGGTACGAATAAGTTGAGTAGGCTTAACAGGCCAGGTAGCAAAGAACATGAATAAATAATGACCCATAAAAACCCCTTGTTTTATTAATTTACGCGCTAAAGTGAGTAAAGCCTGAGAGCTGTCATTTCATTGACGGCTTCGTGCTGATTCAGCAATATTTCAGCTTTTATTTCTCACGCTTAATTACGAGAGAAGTAGATGAGCTCTCCACAAGAAGCTGCAGTAAAGTGCGGTATCTTTGTGAATTTAATAAAATAGACCTTCTGTTCTGTACGTCAGATACCTGCGGCCTATTACATGTCCCGCGGCCTGTGGTTAGCTGCGCGCGCACCGCGTGTGCTTTATGCTTATTAAACTGAATCCAATCTGCCGACGCGTCGGATCATACTAATTAGAGATATTGTGGCATTACCTACGCCAGGACCTTCCTGCTGGACCAGCGCACTGCCGCATGCCGCCGCTGTGCCAGGCTGTAATGATAAGGCATTATCTTGTAACACTTGATGCGCGCCGACAGCGCACTGGGATAATATTTCCCTATTTCAGTAGAAATAACAATGACAATATAATTATGCCTTGATTTCACGTTAAGGCTGAGCTACTTCGAGTAGAGGAGGCGATCCATTCCTGGAGTCCCATTCGGTCCCTTGTGATGGAGGGCCATGGAGTCGAATTCTGTAACTATGGATCCCAACGAAACTGTTCTTTCTGCTTTTGTAAATGCGATACAATTGCATTAGAAGATTGAGCTGTGTTTACTTAGTGCTAAGAGAAAGTCCAAGCTGAGCTCTACGAAGTGGGCGCCACAAAACTCTTTTATGTTTGTGTTTTTTATATTTTCAAATAAAAACTTGTCCGAGTGCTCGTAAAGTCTATCTTGTGTCGTACTGGAGCCTCGTTCCTTTCGCCACTTTAAACCAAGCTAACGACGAAAACAATAATCTTGTATCTAAACATTTAGGTAGGTAATGCGTAAGTCGCGTCGTCTAATTCATTCTACCATTTTAGGCGAGCTAAGAATAGCCACATTTAGGTTGTATAGGATAATTGAGACGCCACTTTATCGGAGAGCGATGCGCAGACGCAGCCCATTTTTATAGAGCTTTGCTATAATATGCTATAATATGTTTGGTTGTATACGTTTGTTCTTTTCTTTTTTCTGTAGGTAATTATGTGTAAAATAATATGTTAATGTGCCTATGAGTGTTGTGTCTCCTATTGGCCAATAAAAGTTTTATCTATCTGTCTATAACTAACAGGTGATAGCAGAATTTTCACTATACTGACCGATACTGACCGTTAGCAAAGATGGTCAATAGCCGAAAATGAAAAAGATACCAAGATTGTTTTCTTTTTTATTTCGGTGATATTTCTAACATTATTCAGCCGAATGAAGGTTTGTTCTAGACGAACCGCACATGTGGCTATCATTGTGACATTTTTTTGTTATTGATAATAGGCTCGCGCTAGACCAACATCTCACCTGATGGTAAGTGATGATGTGGTCGAAGATGGAGCACGCTTGCCTAGAAGTAACCTATTCACTCTTGACTTAAAGACTCCCAGGTTATAGCGATCAGGAAACATAGACTCCGGCAGGGAATTCCACTCCTTAGCCGTCCACCCCATTGTAGTGACTTAGTCTAGTCTTGTTTTCATATTGAGTGTGGGCCCCTTTTCTTCTATTCTAAATCCCTCACATTTTTAAGTATCTCCTGCGTAGTGTGCGGCTGTGCTCTGTACATTGTGTAATGACCAGTATCGTGGCTTTACATGTGAACCTATTACGTTACATGTGTACAGATAATGTTACCTATTGTTTTGCTTCGTAATCAAATTGGACGCTTCCTGAATGCGCTGGGAACGGCTCTTTCGTTGCTTTCGACTGTTCTAACGTCGGAGACTTTCGAAGAGAACGGCGGTTTGGTAACTTAGACTGATGGCTCGACGGACATACGTAGCTCTATAGATAGCTTGACTTTCTGATCTGGACTTACTTTCCCGTAACAAGTAGATACCGAACATTGAAAACTTAACTTTAAAATTACAGGTGGTTGTTGATACAAGATAATAGTGAAAGCATCTTCAAAACCCAAAGGAAACCTTAATGTGCGTGAGTGTGACTGACTGTGAGTTCTGTGATGATGTTACTGGCCACACCGGACGACAGGTGACACCCGGTACTTATAGAGACATTAATCCAACGTCATCACATTTGTTCGAGCGATAACTTGCACAACAATGTTGCGTTACAACAATAGTGTAATTTAAAGGACAGGGGCCCGAGCGGCGCGGGCGCATCGCTCGTGAACGTGTTATTAGGGGCCAGCTCATAACGCGCGTACGCAAATCACGGCGCTCCCGCCCCGGACCGCACCGGACCGGACGCCGGATCAAAATAATTGCACCCGCGACCGCCGCACCGCCATTATCTCAAACTATACACAATTACTGACCGCTGCCGCTACCACGCGATAGTTTACCAAAGCACACTAACATTGTGGCGCCGATAAACGCTTCATCCAACGATATGTTTGTATGAGATTTTCGAATTCTTTCTGCGCATGGCCAGCCGTGTATAGCGATAAAGATTAGACATCGTTCAGTGGTACCGAAGAAGTTATTCGTCGTGCTCATTACAATATTAATCAATGCTTTCACATCCAGGGCTCGGGATAAATATAACCGATGCAGAATATTCTTTAATATTAGTTGCGCAATAGTAATGCGCAGGTGAGCGCTACAAATGATAGGCTGCGCTTGCGACCGCGAGTGCGACGCGACCGTGCGATACGGCGAGCGACACGCACAGATTTCGGGTGTCTCGCAACCTATCATTGAACCGCATTATGTATGCGTAATCAAATATGATTAGTTGCTTTTGTGGAATTATTGAGAGTTGTCGTGCTAGTGGCTCAACTAGGTCATACTCACGATACACTGACATTTCCGTGTCCGCTGTGTTGTGCAAGCCGTCTGAGATTTAATATTCACTGCGGACCGGTCGCGTGACGCCAGTAACTCCCTTCTCGCTGAGCTAATTTATTTCTGTTATGGCTATCTTGATGTTTCGACATAATATTATGCAGTTTATTTGGAATATCGAGGGTTACGATACGTTATTAACTGTAAGCAGATCTGAATCATGCAAATCTTTCTGGTTTACTCCCCATAATATAGATCAGGTGGGGTTTATACGTGACAGTTCAGCTAATATCGATGCAGGTACTAGGAAAATTCAGTTGGTCGGGACTACAGGCATGAGGAAGCAGGATGCCTTAGTGCTGGCTGGAGCGTGGCCTGAGGGTTCAGGGAGGAGAAGTAGGGCCCTGGAGGAAGCCCTGTTCTGCCTGATGATGGTGGCCAATATGGTTTCTGGATATTTAACGCGTTTGTGACGAAACAGTTGCTTGTTAAACATCGAACAGACGTGCTCTCTTGCATATTTCTTTATCTTCAGTTAATTTCCTTCGGCGGGCACTCCCTATTCAGCGAAGTGAGTTGTTGATAATCCCCATGTTTGCACTGATAACCTTGTTATCGCTACACTGATATAATGACACACGTAATATTTACTTTTACAACAAGCGACTTACATTAACCACATTAAAAATAACCAAATAATGTAATGCGTGCAGCTCTGAGATAAGTCACGAACGCCATCATTAACACTTACGTAATTAAATAATACCACACAGTCGCTTTACTTTGGAGTATTTCGCAAGTTAATACTTAAGAAAATGTATTTAGTGTTAATTCTGCTAGGAACTAGATGTTCATTCAGCATGTAAATCTCTACGTTTAGGTAGCGATACAAACTGTGACAATAAACAACAAGAGTGCATCAGTTCAGAACATAGCACAGTCGCGTCACAAATCGAGGAAGCTTGAGCTCGATCCCGGGTCTCGCAAATTCTTTTTGCAAAGTTGTTCGAATGTTCTAACGAGGTACCGCAGACACAGAACGTAAGGGCAGTGAAGGGACTCTCCCTTCCGTTCCACCCACAGCGGGATAGGCCTTAAATGATTTTCCCACCAAAAAAATTACAACAAGAGTGCGCTTCACCCGAGGTGTGTAGTGTTAGGTGTGACAAGGAGTCCTTTCTAACTGAACCATTAGCTGAATTCCTGATGTACAATGGTGATGAATGATGGTTACAATGAGTGAGTCGAGGAAACTTGTTTTAAGTGTGTGGCAAGCGTCACTAGATGGCGGTCGTTAATGCAAAGTTTAAGGAAATCGGACGAGATACGAACTGACAGCATCTAATATTATTTCCGAACTTTAAAGTTACAGACGTTTAGGTGACTATTGACGTTTTTACCCGCACTGAAAAATGCAGGTGCTCTGGTTAGGTTAGTTGCGTGACATTAAGCAGTTCCCACACCTACCTACTTAAAATATCAACACAAATGATGACAGCACATAACGTAATAATGTAACACAGTAAAAACTTACAATAAGACTGGTGTAAATGGGCGGTATTATCACATAAAGCAATCTCCTACCAGCAGCCTTCAGATGACAGACACCATACAATTAGAGTTGTAAGTAGGTACTAACTTTAATTTTCGGATGATACCCACAATGAATGGTTTAGAAGGGTTTAAAGCAAGAGCTTTCAGATAAAAGGGAGCAGAAGATTTTTTTCGGAAAGTAATATTGTATTACCCGGCGTTAGATAGCCGTGCCGTGTCGGAGCTGTGCGGCGCGGCGCGGTAAATCACGTGGCGTGTTATGAGGCGAGCGGCGTGCGCGCGCGCATCGCGATAGCTGACCTACAGCCCGCGGCGAGGACGCACTCATACTCACAGCGCGCGGCTGTAGGGCTGTTGGCTCGGCTACATAAATCTGGGCTAGAAATAATTCGTTCAACGTTATTTGACTTCACATAAAAAGTTTAAACTTTCATTACTACAGAATGATTTAGTGTAGTAGCGAGAAGCTTTGGAATACAACAGCGAGCTTTTTTTTTTGGTATGAATAAAAGAGAATTCAGCTATTTTTTATTTAATCAATATTGTCATTTTGTTACATATTTTAACATATGGATTTGTGTAGTCGCCACAGATCGCGTATCTCAGGATCTGATACTCGATACACATCACGCGACATGCGTGCTTATCTCACGATACGGTGGCGCCGACGGTTCACCTGAACCCGATGAAGGACGCTATCGACGCCTATCGTACGATCTGATTGATAACGAACTAATTGCTTATGTAAATTCTGTTAATGAAATCAGTGATTAATGATAAAAGAGATGTCTGCCCACTCTGCTGGCGCTTGTTCTGTATCATGCGCTGTACACAAGCCCCGCTGAGTTTTATTTCTCGCAGCACTTTCTTATGTTTTGTTGCACTTTTTGAAGTGCTGGTAATGAACGGCGTAGGGCCGCGAGGATGGCCGCGGGCCTCAATAAATAAATTTAACTAGATTATCAGCCGCCGCCGGCGAACTGCGCGGGCGCAACACTGTAACTTACTGCCTGCTGCTCCAGCGAGCAATGGAATATACTCTAAACAAATTAGTTCGAGCATTATGTTAACTTCTATATTTTAAAAATGTAAACAATTGAAACTGTGCGCATTATCACGTTGCTTACTTTTAGCGTCGAAGTTGATTTATCTATAAAGATCACAATCACAACAAATAGTTAAATCTAATAAAATTGATTTACCGAAAAGATACCTAAATAAATCTATTGTTCCAACATTATAGTACCGTGTCGGTACTACTTACGATACGCGTCCGCTCCGCAATAGCAATATTCAAGTTCAGAACACATGCTTTATGATCAGAGGTACAACAGACAATTACAATAGTGCGCGCCTCCGCTGCGCCCGCGCAGCGCGTGAGAAGATCCACTCCTTTACTGCGCGAGCGCAGGTTTTACAACACTGCACCTGAAACCATGTAAATCAAACCTTTCCTCCTTTTTAATACGGTACATAACAGTGGCCGACATAACTTGGTATGTAACAATGCTAAATTGATCAAAGTTTACACAAATATTATTTATAAAAGCATATTCAGAATCTAGCGGTTTAATGTGCGCTGAAGCAGTTTACTAATATTTGTATTATGTCTTTTAACTATCAAACCATCAAGTAGTGAGCTTTGCTATCGGATTCTACTTCCGATCGCCCTCGGGAACTGTGTTACCGTTTACCGATGCATCAGGCACATGCTTATGATGCTGCAGTATCTGTATATGCAACAGCCACCGACGGGACAAGCATTCCACCACAAAGTCTGCTTCTAACGAAAAAGTGAAAAACGTGACGTATTGTTACTAATGTCGTTTTACTGACATAGTTATAAGTAAAGCTTGATAATTATCAGCGCGTCACAATCGATACACATTTCTTACACGAAATACTTGATCAGATATAATCGGTGGCACTTTATCGTCGACGAAATCTCACGTTTGAATGAATGTGAATGGTTAATTTATTCAACACAGAAACGTTTCCGACGAAGCCATTGATGTTACGGCAGAGCAGCACTGTATCAACGGCGGCAAAAACTCGTCGCCGGCTTCAATCACTCGGAGGCAAATGACAAGCCGGTGATTACAGCAATTAAAACGCCGTCGATTGGACGATACGGGGGAGGACGGAGGGGGAGGGAACAAAAACTGGCTCGCTCGCTGACGAGCCCTCATGAATACGCAGATAATTGATCTAAAATTTGCGGGTTATTGAAAAAGTGAGGGTAATGATGCATAGAACAGCGGAGTTAGGAATGTTGCTGATGATACCAGCGTTGATGGCAGCTTACAACAATTTTTATATGTTCGCTGAACACAAAGAAATATAATACCACGTCGGTATGTCAGTACTGGTAATTTAAGCACGCAAGAAATGCTCTACTGGCAACTGCAGGAATTTAATCGATTTCTAAAAACGTAATACTTGTTTTGATTCCATACGTCCGTTCACCCAAGACGCACAGAGGCAGAATTCTTGATCCGATAAGATTTCACCACTATTGGCAACATTTCTAGCGAAGTCTTCTATTATCATTTCATTTCTAGCAGTTTGAGTACTTTATACGGCCTACCCAAATTACTTACTAAATTACAACAATTATTTGAGCCATATGATATCTGAAAAATGCTTGCAATCTCTGGACTGGGCCATTTAATTCTGTGTGCGTCTTTCCTCTAAAGGTCACCTCACATTAAGCTACTCGTACATAGTTCTCATATGATTTGACTAACATACTACCATTAACATATTACCATTTGACCAACAGTACAGACTGTATGGACTTCAAACGAGACTTTGACCTTTGAGTTTATTTCGGTGTTTCTTCTCAGGGTAGTCAGTCAGTTATGAAACACTTCAATTACTCATTAGTTAGTTCATTAAGTTGTTCTATAGGTACATCTTAACAGCATCCAGGGCTCTTAATAACTCTAAGAAAATCTTAAACCATTGTCCATCTCTAACTAGACTAGAATACTCAACAAAACCTAATTAAAAATAAAGACGTCGCAGGCCGCACCTTTCCCATAGACGCGCCCCAATTATAATAATCCGCGGAGACATAACACAGCATTGCATAAGTCCGCTTTCCCACCGGTCCGGCCACAATCAGAGTCCGGCAGCGCGCCGCCGGCGTCCGGTTCAGGTGGCATTTCCTCGATTATCATGCGTTTAGTTTTTGCGCGCGACAATTACGTCGCATCTGTATGCACGGGGCACAGACCCCCACCCCGCGCGCCGCGCCCCGGACGTTCAGCACAGCAGGACATGTCGGCTGCGTCTTTAGAAATGACACACTAATGATTTCACACCATTTTTGTTTAGAAGTAAGATCTCTGCTGCGCCCAAAAATCAGGACGAGGCAGTGAAATTACCGGTAATTGGTGTGTTAAAGAACATGCGAAAATGACACGTTTTTTTTTAAACTTACCCGTAAGTGGCCACCCGAAACAAGTTCTCTTATAGAACCTGGTGAAATCTATACACGCGTGATGACAGAATTTTGACAATATGGTATCTGAAAACTCGCAAACCCACCAAGAACAGAGGGTCTCCTTACAGCAAAGTAGTGTAGTACCAGTCCGTGGGTTCCGATGATCCTCCGCAATTGTACTACTGTGTGAAGAGCGCTACCGTATGCGCGGGCGCATGTTTTTGCACATGCGCAGCGCGGCGTGCCCGCGGCGTGGGAGCCGCGGCCGGCGCGCGCGCACTCCACTCCCCCCCTCTCCCTCCCCCACCTCACCTCACAGTATTAAAATTTCATCGCAGACGCTCTTCAAGAATGTCATGACGAGCATTCAAATATGCTTCGTTATAGCAGGGGATGGACAGCCAAGTATTATAATTGGCTTCCATTTTGTTCAGTCTTTCAAACGATGGGAATGACTTGTAGGTGTTGTTTAAAATCTCTTTTTAAACACATATTTTCACCAATATGGCCTCGTCTAAAAAGCATATCCGCTAATAAATCACACAGCAAACTTGCTAAGATCTTTTAAAAGAGTAGATACGACAGCCACAATGCAACGTCAATGTTACAATACTGATGCGCAATTTACACTAGTGTGTCCAATCTAATAGAGAAGAATATTTAAACCGTCGGGTTCAGTTTAAATCAACGAGTTTAAACAAGTACTCTTCCCTATTAGAGCGAGTTTTCGTTTAATTATTCATTCACCTGAACCTGGCTTTTTATCATAAGATTTATCTTTGTCTTACAAACCTGACCACAAAATATAAATAATTTACTTTATGCTAAAAACTTCATACCTCCCATACATTAATATGAATTTATGCACTCAGATTACTTGCATACAATGAATATCTTATGTATTCAAACTGATCAAAAACTGGCTCGGAACATTTGGCTCGCATGTCGCGCTGGCGGCAAAAAGTGGCGCATTCAAACGATGTGCCCTTGTAGGAGCGGGTTCGACTCCATTCAGCCAGCCGCGGCCAAATGGCTTCATGCGCGCTAACGTCTGCGACATTACAGCTGGAGTGCGCACGCGCATACCCCGCTAAGGCGTAAATAACTTACTAGCCGCGAGTTGCTTCCTTTCGCGCCAGCCCACTCCTTGTGCAGAGCAACGCGTAACGGAGAGTCGCGAGTGTCCTGCACTAATCGGAACATCCAACTACATATAACTAGAGTCCTCGCTCAATGAATCTCTCATTTTTTAAACGTATTGAAAACTTCTTGTTTGTTTCTCTATAATTTGTATCAGAGTTGCAAATAATAACAAACTCAAAGCAAATTAGCATCTACTTAGCCGCGCAATCATCAGCGCTGAATCGTTTACGCCTATAAGGTGTAATTGGTTTGGCTCCGCAAGAATCTACATACATTTTGTCCATAACAGTAGATAAGGACAAACGTGTCAGTCAATTAAGTGAGTACCGAGCATAGCAGCGAGCAGTTAGAGGCGGCCTGGCGGGGGATGAAAGAGAAGTAGTTTCAACAATTAACATACAATCATGCTAATAAGTAGTCATTTGGTGCATAATGACGTATCTAACGAGTAGAAGATGACAGCATGATCGGAAAGAACGAGCAAAAACAAACTCGTATACATATAGCAAGTCGTATCGAATAATTAGCATTCCCCGTGATTCCTTCAGGAGCAATGGATAGGCGACAAATTCAAATTAGATGGAATTCCTGTCAGCAAAACACGAACTCTTCTGCGATAGACAGGTCGGCCACGCAAAACAAGAGTCGTAGCGGTCGGCGCGGGCGCAGCGCTGGCGGCGGCGGAATGCGGCGGCAAGCGATGCGCGCCCGCCGCCGCCGAACATTTAAATATCATCGCTACTCATATGTGGGATGCCTCCGCTCGCCGCTCGCCGCTCGCCGGGATTAAGCGACAAAAATTGCTCCATTTTTTGTTCGGGCACATTAACTTTGACCTTGTTCGCAAGAGCTGCCACATTGTGTTTGTCATTTGGACCGTTTTGTTAAAAGATATTTCGTTGTGGTGGCGATGCTGATTGAGATTGGTAACATCCAGCAGCTGGCATGTGCTTTGACTGGGATGTTGATGATGAACGCAATGATGCTCGTTGAAAGACTAGAGGCTAGACAGTAGGCAGGTCATACGGACGATTGTTGGTGGCTGGACAGAACAAGAAGCCCATCAAGTCGTTTTGATTGTGTTCCCGGGTCATCAAAGCCTTATTGGGTTTTTCAGTTAACAATTTCCCAGTAGCACCAAGCTCAGAGTGCACGGCTCCTTTTTTTTTTTTTCATTTATTTATTTCATAAACAATTTTAACATTGTGTTGAAATTATCGCTCTAAATACACACAAACATAAAAAAAAAATTGACAGGTAGGCATTATTACAATACAGCAAAAACTAATCAAACTAAAATAAATTACAATATACCATTTCAAATAATATTCCTAGAATAACATTGTTACACAAATCATATAGTTATGTCAACTATAAACAAAGTAAAAATTAAAAATAAATACAAATTCAACCATTACAAGTCATAAGTAAATAATAATAATCAAAATTTAAATAATAATATCAATTAAATTAGCAAGTCCACTATATTACGATGTCCAAATTATGTCAAATAGATATTGTAAAACGAACACCAAAAGGTTTACCTACAGATCAACCATTGAAAAAGTCAAAATAAAAATAAAAAATACGTCAATTAAATAGGGACAATAAGTTAATACAGTCTAGTTGTATGTGTCACAGAGAAACTCTTCAAGTGTGTAATAGCATTTTTCTACAAGAAACGATTTCAGTTGTTGTTTAAATTGAGTAATATTAGCTACGAGCTAAAACGATATAAACAATATGGCAAGGGTTTTTTAATCCTATGTCTACATGTGTGGAGCTTATTAGAAATTTCAATACATTGGTACCAGAGACCGAATTTTTCAAATTAAAAGAACGAAGAGAATTATCGTTTTATTGGCAAGTGACGTGGAAAGTGATGACCCTCATAGTGCTGTGACACGTTTGTTATTTACTGATGTTCAAGAAACATTATGAAACCAATAATTTGTGGTTAATTCTGTGAGTCACTTATTTTGAGCTGAAACTTTGCATAGAGACTCCATACCAGATGTTGTCTTCAGTCCTTTTGGATAGATATGGGGTTTCCGTTACACGT
This sequence comes from Tholera decimalis, assembly GCA_943138885.2. NCBI lineage: Eukaryota > Metazoa > Arthropoda > Insecta > Lepidoptera > Noctuidae > Tholera > Tholera decimalis. The sequence continues at coordinate 430,593 of OW964557.2, read as the reverse complement.
TGTATATTGTCGCATTTTTGCAATATGGAACAATGGATATAATAAATACGATGTTAAAGGCCCAGCATCCCCCTAGCCCCTGAGCTAGGGGTGGGGCACAGGGGTGACATCTCGATGTTTATCGTAACCCGAGCGCAACACTTTTGCCATCAATCATGGCTGCTGTCAGCGCGTCATCGCGCTAAATGTACCTGCGTCCCCTGCGATGACGTGTTGTGGCGATACTTCCTTTTTAAGGCAGCCCTTAGGGACAGAGTCAAGATCTGATCTGACATGGTATGCGTATGTAGCAATTTTACAAAGCATTTGGACCTGTTATACATATACACAAAGAGGGTACCATGGAATGCTAAGGTTTACTGTGAGAATGCCTTAGAGACCAGTAAAAACTTCAAAAACGGAGATCATCTATCATAATTTATACAAAATATGTCTGGAAAATGAACAGTCAGCCAATAATGCTCCTAATATGTAGTGTAATTCTGTTTTAATTGCGGCTCGTATTCAAAGCTTGCACGCACGGCACGGCACGGCACGGCGCGAGGCGGTAGCTCTTAATGTGCCGAGCCACAGGGAACCTGCGCGCGCGCATCTATTAAGCTTAATTTATAACAATTATCACGGCGGCATAAACACAATAGTTAAATTCGGTAACACCTTCATTAATAGAGTAATTCTTTCGACCTCGTTCCCTTCTCAAACAATTTTTAACCTTATATCGTAAATATTAGACTTCGTTTTGCATTGTGTTATCTTTTGGTCCGTAGAGGTGGCGTTATTAAAAAAGCATTAGGAAGATTCTAAAGCCTTGTGCGACGTCTACTAAAGATAGCAGGCTCCAGGCCGCTCACAGTGTTACACTACAACAACACGTGCATACGTAAGTTTTGTTATTTACGCCTTTAATAGCAACATATTATGAGGTGGAGATGGATTGTTCACACTAAATAGTAATCATCACTATAAACCTACTCACGTACTATCCTTAAAACTGGCTAATGAAGTGAATAATTCCTGTTACGGCGGCTTAGAAGTTTTAAATCACAATTCAGCATCAGACGGTCGGGGAATGAAACCAACAGGCAACCCTTTGCCCGAGGAATGCTAATCGACGGCTGTATAGAAAACCGTATGGTCGTCTCACATCGAGCCAAATTATAGTAATTTGAATACGCAGCTTGATTAATGAGCAGCTCCCAGTCCCAGCAACATCCTACGATAACTAACAACTTGCTCGTAATTTGGTAAATTGCTCCCAAATAACAGGCCGTCCGAATGATATGAATTATACCGACTAATGTTTAGAAATCAGCTTCACGTCCAACGTGGACCGTTACGACTGTAAGTAATAAATAGTGACATTATAACATAATAAATCGAGTAGGAAACGTTTCAATGTTTTCCCAAGAGGTACGCGTGACAAATGGTAGGTGACCGTCTCATGCATGTGCATGCGGCGCGGAGAAAAACGCGGCGTTGCGCGGCCGCGCGGGTAGCCGTGGTAATGGCCGCGCGGGTAGCCGCGGTAATGGCCGCGCTTCCCAGCAAGACTTGACACACATACTCCGGCGTCCATTGAGTGGCGCTACACTGTAGTCACTGCTGCAACATCTACTGCTTGGCAGCTTTGTTCGGATGGTCTTAGACGATCTGTCAATGTTTTTGCCGCCATTTAGGTACTTATCAACATGCTACAGATACCGACATGGCAGTGAAATTATTACTTGGAGCTCATCCATGCGACGCGCATCAGCGTCGGACTGGAGCATCTACAGTAAACTGATCAGCACGAACTAACGGAGATATGAAACGATATGAGAAGAAAACTTTTTGTGTACGAAACGGAGAACGCGTAGCAATGTTCTGCAGCCTATGTGTCTGAAAAATAGGTCCTGTGTACCCTGAGCCCCGGTGACTCTTGGGCAGAGCGCACTAAGTCACATCATTATTAGAGCGGACGCTAAGACTGTGCCTTCAATATTAATAGAGCGCTTAGATAATAATTATATTCCATGTATGTCGCGGCATGTGACGTTTTTGCTGCGGAACGAACGATCTCATTCCTAGTGCCGGCCGCGGGGCTACGGGGTGCCAGCCACATTCTCCGTGCTGCACACTTGCTAATGAATAACATTTTTTTCTAGTCTGTCAATCATATCTGTTAGCGGCTACTGGGAAACGCCGGCGCCGGCGCAGGCTCACACGCCCTGACTGGACATTCATCTATGTAGCTCGCACACTAACAGATGTAGAGCCCAAAAGTCACCGTTAGTTAACCGCCTTCATTTGAAAGATATCAAAAGAAAACCTACCTTGCGACACATTTCCATAATAATGTTATCTTAATCTGAAAGTGCAACGTAGCCGCGCCTCTGACGTTGCAGCGCAGGCTCCGCTGTGACAGTCTCACGTGACACGGTGTCGTCCGCTCTGTGTACGCGGTGGACACGACGCGACACCGTGTCTCCTGTTGGAATGCAACCCTGTCGCCGAGGTTCGGTGCCTTCATAATATAAAATTGCAACGATATTTCCCATTACACTTTTTGCTAAGATAGTGTTATCTGCTAAAGTCAATTACGAAGTTTTTACTAAACAACAGGTCTGAGTAGCAAATATGCCAAGCTGTCCAGCCTAGCAGATCTTGTTCTGAGATCTCGTGATTTATAAACTATACTTAACGATTAATTCAATACGTTCACTAGATCTATATAATCAACGTTTCTAATGTTTCCTGTAATGAGCTGAAGTGATTAATTGTTTATATAAGTTGGATTATGGATGTAGTTGCTAAACTGTCTGTTTTTATATGTAAATCGTATTAAGGTAGGTTCTCTGCATGCAAGGGTGGAATTTTATATTACAATAGCGTTATTTTTAGCTATATATCCATTTTAAAAACTTCGTGATATGCGTGCGGTGGTAATCGATCGCCAACACGCTATTTATACTCACTTATAAGCGATTAGTATTCTTATGCTAGGAACAACAGGAGCCTTAAGTGACGGAGTCATAGATTAGTATTCAATAACTAGCAAGGGTACTAATCAGATACAAAAAACGCTTGGCAAGTAAATATGAGCCATTAATCTAGGTATCGCATATGGTGTGTGTGACGCCGCACACTCGCGTGTGTCACTGTGCGAGTATCAGTATGAACGCGCCACGATACGTATCGCGCCCGCGCTACGTGAATCTTAAACATTTGCAATGACATTCTGCTAATTACTGCGCTGTGCGGACACGGGGCGCGACGGTACTCCATGACGCGGTGTACATTGCTCGTCAACCAACGTCAGACCTGCCTTATTCCGGTACAAAACAGTCAGTGTTATGAGAGATGGTGATATGACAGAAGTAGTTACGTGGCTTGTGAGTGGCGGGCGGTATGTGGCGGTATGGTCTGGCGGCGGTTCCCACGGCACAGATGCCCTTACACGTCGCGTCGCTGCGCCCGCGCATGCCGCCGCCACTGCCTCTGTGCGTACAGATCACACTAAATATTGAATGATAAACAGCTACACATATGAATTAGGGCACTGCTGAACTAATTGTTGTTTGAGAGGTGAACCTACGACTGCCTACTGAGGATGTATGAATTGTGTTTTTTTTTTTCGTTTTGCCGATGATGGTATTTGAAAATTAGAATAAATGATACCAAACTGTTTTGGATAATGCTGTAATTTAGACCTTCATTTTGATCAAAAAAAACGAAAACCGTTCATTGGAAATTTGCTATTCCATAGTTCCATAAGTAGATACATTAACATGTCACGCACGTCGACTACTTCGGAAGTTAATGGGATCGCATCGGCTCGGAATGCATCGCGCGGCACTTCCCATCAGTAGAAAGCAGAAATGTATGAAATTATGCCATTGCCTGCTTTTTAAATGTCAATTGTCTTACTTCACGAATAGATAAATGAAAAACGTATTATTACCCCACTGCCCCGAAGTGCATGTTACAAAAATTATTAAACTCACTCATATACTCACTGTTTGAACACATTTTAGATAGAACGTCATGTTTACTTAATAATCGCATTCGCAAGACGACCTATATTTAATCATTACTTTTTAGGGTTCCGTAGCCGAATGGCAAAAAACGGAACCCTTATAGTTTCGACATGTCTGTCCGTCTGTCTGTCTGTCCGTCCGTCCATATGTCACAGCCATTTTATTCCGAAACTATTAGGACTATACATGTAAAAAACTTTTTACCAAAAAAATTAAACCAACTCCCAAAAAACACTGCAAAGTGAAAAATAACTTTAATTTCGGAAGTCGGTGCCAAAAACGAAAATACAAAACTAAAGACACCGACTTTTTTTTTTTAAGTTACAAGAGCCTAAATGTCAACTACTTATAACCTTTTACAAAATATTGCTTTTCCCAATGCTGGGCCGTTAATTGTTGAGGAGTTCTCCTGGTACTTCACCATCAGCTCTACATCACCATATGCATTGTGACGAGCATAAAGTGCTTAACATCCATATTCAAGTAATCGAATCGCAATCCAGTCAATACTTATTATTGAGTAGTTTCGGTGGCCATATGTGGTCTTCATCATCAGTTCCACTTCCCCAAATGGTACTTTTTGAGAGCAACTGAACAAGTTACTATAATAAATACCCAAAACGTCATAGATGTGCCTATAATATTTGAAGAGTTCCCTCGATTTCTCCAGAATCCCATCATCAGATCCTGACGTTTATGAAAATGGGACCAATTTCGAAGTATACCCTTTCAATCAAAAAAAGAATTTTCCAAATCGGTTCAGCCGTCTTCGAGTAATCGATGATCATACATTAAAAAAAAATATACTCGTCGAATTGATAACCTCCTCTTTTTGTCGTCGGTTGAAAACTTGGTAGGTAGATGTATTCTGAGAACCGCTTTCCGATTTTAAGAGAAAATTTAATAAATATTTAAAATAAATGGGGCTCCTCATACATGGAACTGAAACTGAAAATATTTTCCTACATGAAACCTATACGTGTGTGGTATCTATAGACAGGTCTTTAAAAATGACATTAAGGTTTCTAAAATGACTTTTTCATAAAGTTAATCGTTTAAAAGATATACGCTTCCAAAGTGGTAAAATGTGTGTTCCCCCCCTCTAACTTCTATAATAATGAAGTAAAAAATCTAAAAAAAACCACATGTTGTAGATCTTAATGTAAACTTTCAACCAAAATTAGTTTGAACGAGATCGAGTCAGCAGTTTTTGAGATACAGTATATTTTATAAAACCGCAAATATAACTTTGTAATTCATACAAATACTATGAAAAACAAAGTTATTTGGCGTAGTTGTAAAAATTGTAGGGTAGGGCGGGGCTATTTGAGCATAGGGGTAAGTTGGGCAATCAAAATATCTCCGAAACTATTCACCTGACGCTAGCACGTCAAATGAGGGAAACGAGGGAGTGCGGGAGGGCAACTGATCACACGACCGCTAGTGGCGATTTGTCGATCGAGTAAGACACGCACGCGCTTTGTCTATTTTGCGACCAAAAAGTAAAAAAATCGTGTCTGTGTATATTTCTTCTGTACGAGTCAAATATTATCTATTTGAAATCGTGTAAGTTGTTGTATGTAAGGTTCATAAATTTGATGTATTTTTGATATCTAATAAGGATTTTGTTTGAACTAATACAGTTTTTTCATTTCCTCACTTTTAATTCAAATATTCGGGTTGGGGTATGTTGAGCAACTGTTACTCAACTTACCCTGCGATTTAAAATGATAGTGACATATGATTTTCTTTCGTTTTAGAATGCGGACTTATAAAAGGAAAACTTCGAGATTCCTGCTCTATTCAACAATTAAATGCTGTCAGTGAAGGAAAAATGCCGCCGCCAAGGAATTCGATATCAAGCGAATGACTGAAAAAAGAAAGAAGAGTTAACGTAAACAAATACTTCAGTCAAGTGATGAAAGTGACAAAGATGAATGTATCTGCCTGGTTTATAGCGAAGTCTGGTCTGACAGCATACCAGGAGAGAAGTGGATCCAATGCGAAGATTGTAAAGAGTAGGCACATAAAAAATGTGACCAAATTAGTGGCCTTCATTTCATTTGCGTCAATTGCAATTCCGATGACGATGATGATTAGTTTTAGTCATTATTGATGTTTTCTTAATTTAACCTTTATTGATATTTAGTAATTGTTGAAGTTTGATTTTAAGTGGAGAGACTGAATCTATTCCAAAAATTAATCTTAAAATATGTTGCGTTTTTGTTGAGCCTATTTTTATATTTATTATCTAGAAGAACTTATGTTTTGTTTCACTTTTTTCACTAAGAGATTAATAAATGAACAGTTGATTATCAAATACAATTTTTATTTCATGTCTAGAAACCTTGGTTAGACTAGAATTTCTAACTGCTCAATGTACCCCATACCCTTGCTCTACTTACCCCGCCCATGGGGCACGTTGAGCATATCTGACCTTTTGCACTTAAACTGCAGTAACTTTTAAATGCTATATCTTAATAATAAATTACTATGAAGACTTTTAGAAGGAATAAATTATTTACCCATTAGTACGAATTACCAGCAATTTGGACTTATCGTTAAGGAGCTATGACCGATCAAGTGAAAAACTGCTCAACTAGCCCCGCCCTACCTAAATAAGCTAGTTTTAAGAAATTTGTAAGGTTTTTTGTTTCTTTTTTTTTTCAAGTAAATATATTATATTTATTATAGTTACTACGGAATCCTTCATGGGCGAGTCCGACTCGCACTTGGCCAATTTTTTTATAATCCGTGGAAAATTGCGTGGGTTATACACTTACTCACCCTATATGAATTGTCTTTGTATAATTTTAATGTGTAACTGTTTATTTTCCTAAATAAATAAAATAAAATATCAATCTAAATCCAAAATATTTTATTTCACACTAGCTTATGCCCGCGGATTCGCTCGCGTAAAAAGCTTTTTTCAGCGAAATTAAAGCTGCCTATGTTACTTGCTTATAAATTACTTCTTGATAATACCTAAAGCTTTATAATTAACTAGCTTCTGCCCGCGACTTCGTTCGCGTGGGAAGGTTTTCCCGCGCAAATCCCGATCCCGTGGGAATTTCGGGATAAAAAGTAGCCTATGTGTTATTCCAGAATGTCAATTATCTACTGACCAAATTTCATTCAGATCCGTTCAGTAGTTTTTGCGTGAAAGAGTAACAAACATCCATCCATCCTCACAAACTTTCGCATTTATAATATTAGTAGGATTAGTAGGATAGGAAGTAGGATAGGATAGGATTAGTAGGATAGGATAGGATGAGTGAAAGAATTGTTTAAATCTTTCCTGTAGATTTTGACTGTATCTATTACAAACAAAAAATAACCAAAACTTTCCTCTGTATAATATTGTGGTGTATGGTGGCTCTCATAAAACGTCGGAAACCAGTGCACGGTTTGAATTTGCGGTTTCCTGTGGATCATCGGACTACGAGACAAACGGCGAAGCGCCCACTTTATATGGTGGACATCCCACCCATACGCACAAAACGTTTTGGGAATACTTTCATTGTGCGTACTGCTAAGGAGTGGAATTCCCTGCCGGAGTCTGTGTTTCCCGACAGCTGCAACCTAGGAGTCTTTAAGTCAAAAGTGAATAGGCTACTTTTAGATAAGCGTGCTCCATCTTCGACCACATCATCACTTACCATCAGGTGAGATGGTGGTGAAACGCGAACCTATTTTCAATAAAAAAAGAACAGGCAAGATTAATTTAAAGATTAATTGTTTTTTTTTTTTCCATAATACAGTATTTATAGGTATGGTCGGTCAGCATAAACTAATTAACATGAACAATGCAATGCAACTTAAAACCGATAGTAAGTATAACTAGGTAATACAAATATACAGATAAAATTGAGACCAGCTTCTGGTACTGAACGTACTGGTAATGAAAACTTCAGGCGTTTCAGTGCCAGATAATGAACCGCCAGAATTTCATTGATCCCATGCCCACACACTCATTGGCCGAGAATTAAAAAAATTGCCAAGTGCGAGTCAGACTCGCCTGTGAAGGGTTCCGTAGTAACTACGCAAAATAACTTTGTTTTTCATAGTGTTTGTATGAAATAAAAGTTATATTTGCGGTTTTAGAAAATGTGCTATATCTCAAAAACTGCTGACCCGATCTCGTTCAAATTAATTTTTGTTGAAAGTTTTCATTAAGTTCTACCAAATTTCATATTTGTAGTCTTTATAGTTTCGGAATATAATCGCTGTGACATACGGACGGACGGAAAAACAGACAGACAGACATGACGAAACTATAAGGGTTCCGTTTTTTTGCCATTCGGCTACGGAACCCTAAAAACATAGGTACATACATATTTCTATTCTCTTATAAACATAGTACACTCGTATTGTTACCAACAGGTTAAAAACGCTGCTTTACAATGTGGAGCTTGTGTTTTGTGATTTTAGTTTATATTTATAACGCAGCCGGGATTTATGTTTTTTTTTTTTAAATGTTGTTTAATGGTAAGTGTGAGCATGCGTCACTACGGACGTAAGAATCTATAAAAACATTTTACCAAAAAATTAAACCGACTCCCAAAAAACACTGCAAAGTGAAAAATAACTTTAATTTCGGTAGTCGGTGTCTTTAGTTTTGTATTTTCGTTTTTGGCACCGACTTCCGAAATTAAAGTTATTTTTCACTTTGCAGTGTTTTTTGGGAGTCGGTTTAATTTTTTGGTAAAAAGTTTTTATTTCACTCTTTTTAGTTGGTTGATTTTTAATTTACCTAGTTACAAGAGCCTAAATGTCAACTACTTATAACATTTTATAAAATATTGCTTTTCCCAATGCTAGGCCGTTAATTTTTGAGGAGTTCTCCTGGTACTTCACCATCAGCTATACATCACCATATGCATTGTGACGAGCATAAAGTGCTTAATATCCATATTGAAGTAATCGAATCGCAATCCACGAAATACTTATTATTGAATAGTTTCGGCGGCCATCTGTGGTCTTAATCATCAGTTCCACTTCCCCAAATGGTACTTTTTGACAGCAACTGTACAAGTTGCTATAAGAAATACCCAAAACGCCATAGGTGTGCCTATAATATTTGAAAGAGTTCCCTCGATTTCTCCAGGATCCCATCATCAGATCCTGACTTGGTGACAAATGGTACCAATTTCGAAGTATACCCTATCAAACAAAAAAAGAATTTTCCAAATCGGTTCAGCCGTCTTCGAGTACTCGATGATCATACATTAAAAAAAAAATATATATATATATATACGCGTCGAATTGATAACCTCCTCCTTTTTTGTCGTCGGTTGAAAATGAGAAACTCAGAAAATGAGATCTTAGACCAATCATGGTTCTTGGTGGAAACGATGCTAAAACCTTGAAGTTTCTCATCGTAGCAGCATTAAGATATTCTTATGCAGCTGCATAACAATAAGAAAAATACAATATATCTATCTGAGTTGTATTTTCAATCAATTCTTATTCTTTTTGAAATAAACAAGTATCATAAACTGAATGCACAGTGTATGTACGATCACTAGTTAGCAATAATTTCCATACGAATGCGTTTTTCTTAGCGTGACGTCACCGAGGCCCATTACTCGAGTGAACCTACTGTTTGTTATGCAAACCCGCGCCGCGTCCGAGCCGTACCGAGCGTTGCCGAGGCGCGCCGAGCGCATGCCTGCGCGTTTTGTTTCGGCGCCCACATCAGCAATTAGCTAATATAATCGCTTAGCGTTATGCATTGTATGTAATTAAACGCCGCCGAGGAGACATATAAGGGCAGAGATGTAGATGAATTGAATAACTTGCGTCTTAAAGGTAAATAATAACTGTTCACATAAGTTAATTGCTGATTAATGGATGGTGATAATGTATGTCACCCAATTCTAAATATTTCTTCAGATATATGTGAGTTCCTAACATTACAGTAGGTATCAGTTCAAGTACGTGTCAGATTGGGTTCCTAGTGGTCGCACATAACCAAGACACCTACTTATATTATTGTTGTATCCTTTTATCCTACGTAAATGAGAGTAACATGTCAGTATCGGCTTTTCGTACGCCGTAAAGGATTATTATGATAATTACGTAACTAAAAACGTTCCCTGTTTTACAAGGGAATCCTAAAAAGTTCGATAGAAGTTAATTTAATCAGTAAGTAAAAGTGAATTTAAGCTCGAAAGCCAGTAATGAATGTGGGAAATGTTTGGCATTCACAGTGAGAATACGTTACATACAGCGCATTGTGCAGTTCACGAAACTCGTTCGCCGCCGATTTTCCTTACTTACATATTTGGTTCTTAGAAGTCGCGTGATTTTATATGCAGATGTGAATATAGATGGTGTTGCTTTCTGATGCCACGTCCAGCGTTGCGATGCATGTCATACGGGAATATTGCAACAGTCCGCAACACTGGCTGGCAGAGTAACGAGCTCGGTCATCAGATCGGTGTTCATCCATTGTAAAATAACATAAACATTTCTTTCTGATGCCACGTCCAGCGTTGCGATGCATGTCATACGGGAATATTGCAACAGTCCGCAACACTGGCTGGCAGAGTAACGAGCTCGGGCATCAGATGGGTGTTCATCCATTGTAAAATAACATAAACATTTCTTTCTGATGCCACGTCCAGCGTTGCGATGCATGTCATACGGGAATATTGCAACAGTCCGCAACACTGGCTGGCAGAGTAACGAGCTCGGGCATCAGATGGGTGTTCATCCATTGTAAAATAACATAAACATTTCATTAAAATGTCATACACAATCACAATGTAGTTACAGCAGCATTAGTTCATCCGTTGTCTACCGAGACTGTTCCGTAACTCAGAACTGTTTTTCTAGATAGTGAAGTGTGGTTTTCTAGAACTGTAATAGGCATTACGGATAATGTGTATTCAAGCCTTGCCAAAGGATTTCATGCAAAGCTATTAGCGACACCTCCTCATCTAGTTTAAATCTACGAAAAAAAGATTAGTAAAAGTGTTATTTTATAACCAATTTGCAAAATAAAGATCATTTTAAGCGTACTGTCAAGGCCTGTTCACGGGACGTCTGTGGTTCAGCTGTTCACGGGGGGCGCTAAATGCCCTGCACGTGCAATACAACAATGTTTTCAGGATGATGTTGAAATTCCCTCGTTTATGTAGTGCCTCGGGGATGTTTGCCCAATTACGTACAGATGGTTGCCATGCTATCATCAGGAAAAAGGTGGCATCGCTGGTGACGAGGATGCGGGGGAGTGGAAATAGCATCCTGACAGCCTTGGCTGAGGACCCGAGAGCTCCTGTGCTGAGGCATCTCATGCGGAAACATTGTCCGCATGAAATGCCTCGTAATACATGACTCAATAACGTTTATTTGTATTTGTATGTGTTACTGACTCTAGTGTATAAGTTGTAGTATTTAAGGTGTATACTAACAAAAACGGTTCCTATGTTGTTCCAAATTAAAACAATAATAATAAGGATTTACTGGTTTGTGGAGTTTAGGTAGCAATTAGCCGGGGGCAATAGCAGTAGGTACTCATTGTCGGCTGAACATGGATAGACTGAAACTGACTGGCAGGAGAGCGGAGGGAGGCGCACGCACTGCTTTAACTAAACACAACAATTTTTATTATTTTTTATTACTGATGAGGCTGCTCTTGACTATATGATGATGGGGTCTAAGATGTGACGAGCGAGCCCAGAAGATGCCTATTTACTCCTGCTTTAAACGCTGAAAGATGAAAAGTCAAGAGTGAATAGGTTCCTTCTAGATAAGCGTGCTCCATCTTCAACTATACCATCACTTACCATCAAGTGTAATGGTGGTCAAACGCGAACCTATTCCGAATTAAAAAAAAAGTGGCAATGAACACAGAAGCCGGCAGAGAATTCCACAGCTTAGCTGTGCGCAATAAATGTGGAGGAGAATCTACATAAAGCTTAACTAAAATACTTAAACTATCTCTGTGCATTCTCAATTCTAGTAATGGTATTTCATTTTCATTTTGTTATTTAATAAAACGTGCTGAGATTTTATTTGAATATGTTTACTTCATACAAATAAGATACTGTGGTTATAACGAATGTTTTATTTTATAAGGAATCGGTCGTTGATAGCTGCGTTGCAATATTATACTTTTTAACCGACTTCAAAAAAAGGAGGAGGTTCTAAGTTCGTCTTCAACTTTTTCTTTTTAAATATATTTATGTTACCTCATAACTCGGAGACGGCTAGACCGATTTGGAAAATTCTTTTTGCGTTTGAAAGGGTATACTTTCTAGTTAGTCCCATCGTTACGAAATCAGGATCTGATGATGGGATCCTGGAGAAATCGAGGGAACTCTTCAAATATTATAGGCACACCTATAGGTGGGTATTGTATCGTTTTGGGTATTTCTTATAGTACCTTGAGCAGTTGCTTCCGAAAAGTACCATTTGGGGAAGTTGAACTGATGATGAAGACCACAGATGGCCACTGAAACTACTCAATAATAAGTATTTCGTGGATTGCGATTCGATTACTTAAGTACGGATGTTAAGCACTTGATGCTCGTCACAATGCATATAGTGATATAGAGCTGATGGTCAAGTACCAGGAGAACTCCTCAAAAATTAACGGCTATGCATCGGGAAAAGCAATATTTTGTATAAGGTGATAAGTTGTCGACATTATGGCTCTTGTAACTAGATAAATTACAAACCGACCCACTAAAAAGCGTGAAATTTTTTTTGCAAAAAATAGAACCGACTTCCATATCAAAACACTACAAAGCCAAAAATAACTTCAATTTCGGAAGGCGGTGTGAAAAAAAAAACCCACCAAAAACATCCTGTAAAAAATTAGCCAAGTCTCGCCTAAGCTGCTTGTTTCTCTATAAAAACTAATGAAATCTCTAAGCAAAGCGAAGCCAAGTCTAAGAATCTTTACTGGGATTTCTTTATTAATATAGTTAGATTTTATGTGACTTGGCCGTTGACTTCGATGTATTAACTAGTAAAAGTGCATAGAGTATGTTCAACGGCCGGTTACATAAAATCTAACTATATTAATTAAAAAAATTGCAGTAAAGATCCTTAGACTTGGCTTCGCTTTGCTTAGAGATTTCATTACTTTTTATAGAGAAACAAGCAGCTTAGGCGAGACTTGGCTATTTTTTTACAGGATGTTTTTGATGGGATTTCACTTCTTTTTGCAGAAAGATATTTTTTACCTGATTAGTTTCTTAATTATACCTTTCATTATTTTAGTTTTTCTTATTAGAATTGTTTTTTTTTTCTTTTTTGGTGTAGGTTTTTTTCTTTCTTTTCTTTTCTTTTTTTCCGGTTCCGATTCTTGTACATTGGCTATAAACTTTCGTGTTGCCCATATTCATTTATAAGAAGGGGCTCGTCACATTGAATAACTTTTGTCAAGGCGCATTTCCATATCTCTCATAGTTCAGCTGAGCTCTTAGGGTACTTCATCAGATACTTCAGACCTTCATTATTTTTAATTTCAAAAGAAAGAGCTAACCACGTTCAATAAACTTTGTGAACATAGCATGTCGATAATTTCAATAGTTTGGCTGGTCTGTTACGGTTTCTCCTCAGGGTCATAAGATACTCCAGATCTTCCATCATCCTAGTTTTGACAGTTTTCCCTTCATATAAGCACTAAACCCTACATTTATGCCAAATTTCAGCTCTCTAGGTTTATGGGAAGTACTAGTTCTATTTTGATGATCAGTGAGTCAATGAGTCTATACAACGTGTAATTTAAAGGGTATATACATACCAAGTGCACGGCTTCTTTGGATGATAACAAACGATATAGCAAGGGTTTTGTAATCCTATGTCTACATGTGTGGAACTTATTAGAAATTTCAATACATTGATACCAGAGACCGAATTTTTCAAATTAAGAAGAACGAAGAGAATTGTCGTTGTGGCAAGTGACGTGGAAAGTGATGACCCTCATAGTGCTCTAACACGTTTGTTATTACTGGTAATCAAGAAACATATGAAACTAATAATTTGGGGTCAATTCTGTGAGTCACTTATTTTGAGCTGAAACTTTGCATAGAGACTCCATACGAAATGTTGTCTTCGGTCCTTTTGGATAGATATGGGGTTTCCGTTACACGTTGTATATGTCGAAATAGTAGAACTTTGCTTTTGCATAACTTAGGAAATAAACAAGCTACAAACATGAAATTTTGTGGTTTAAGTGTTTGCTGGTAGCTTACTAGATAACGATAATTTAAGGGTTCTAAATCTATTCAGAGGTCCCCAAATAGGGGCTGAAAATACGCGGAAATGGCGGCAAAAATAAATTTGTGTTATCATCGGTCATTTTAAAATGGTGTTAAAACTTAAATTGTTCCATAAAAAAAGCCCGCGCTACACCACTGTCAATCACCGGGAGCACAACTCTTTACGTAAATAACAAGTGCCTATAGTTGCGGAAATTATAATTTTGAATAGAAGTCCAGTGCTAGAGCTAGCAGGGACGAAATAGCCATTCTTAGAAAGTCCATCGTAGAGCGAATGAATTTGATCTTAAGTCGCGTTTACCGTTTGCCAATGGGGCGATGAAAATCTGGTCAAATTCAACGCTTCGAAAACACAGGTTTGTCTTTTCACCGCTAAAAGGGCTAAAAGTGTTCAATATTATGAACAACTCGAGGCGATCTTAAACAAAACAATTAATTGGATGAATGACCACAATCTTTAGATAAATTACAAAAAAAAACAAAATTAATGACTTACTACCCTCAGCAAAAATCCCCATTACCCGTTAACTTCGCAATAAACGGTACTAAAAAAGAAGTTGTTAATGATTTTACTTTATTAGAACTTACAATAGACACACATGTTACTTGGAAGGCCCATATAACAAAAATACTATTAAAACTTTCAACGTTTAGTTATGCACTTCGAGAAATTAAAATATCCACTGATCTGCAAACATCACTCGTTACCTATTACGCCTACGCTCACTCATGGCTCAGCTACGGAGTTATTTTATGGGGTTATAGTACAGACGCGCCTAAGCTCTATATAATGCAAAAAACTTTTTAACAAAAAATTAAACCGACTCCCAAAAAACACTGCAAAGTGAAAAATAACTTTAATTTCGGTAGTCGGTGACTTTAGTTTTGTTTTTTAGTTTTTGGCACCGACTTCCGAAATTAAAGTTATTTTTCACTTTGCAGTGTTTTTTGGGAGTCGGTTTAATTTTTTGTTAAAAGTTTTTATTTCACTCTTTTTAGTTGGATGATTTTTAATTTACCGACCTCCGAAATTAAAGATAGATAGATAGATAGATAGAATATACTTCATTGTACACCAAAAATTGGAACACACTTACATAACCTTATTTCTATAACTTTGGTTACAATGGCGGTCTTATCGCTGAGAGCGATATCTTCCAGACAACCTTTGGAAGGACTTTAAAAGCTTTAATTGAAATTGGGGAGGGCTAAATTAGTGTACTACAAATACTCATAACGGAAAAAAAAAGACTAATTGAAATATATAAGTATATATATATATATATATAAATACAGTACATAATTATATAAAATATATAAATGTAATGTGTTCTTTATCATCGTGTGGAGAAAAACAAAGAAATAGTCATAAATTTGAAAGAAAATGATTGGCAACCGAGCTTTTAAAAGCAGCGAGTGACTGTGCTTGTCTTGCTGACACCGGCAATGCATTCCACAACCGAATAGCCTGCACCGTAAAAGAATGGTCGTAAAATTTAGTGGAATGTGTAGGCATCAATAGTCTCAAATTTTCCGATGATCTCAAATCTCTACCATGTGTGTCACGAAGGAACTTAAATCGTTCTTTGAGATAAAAGGGAGTCATTGGATTGAAAAGAATACTGTAGAGTAATGGTAAAATATGTGTATTCCGGCGAAGTTATTTATTTATTTTCACTTTGCAGTGTTTTTTGGGAGTCGGTTTAATTTTTTGTTAATAAGTTTTTATTTCACTCTTTTTAGTTGGATGATTTTTCTAGTTACAAGAGCCTAAATGTCAACTACTTATAACCTTTTACAAAATATTGCTTTTCCCAATGCTGGGCCGTTAATTGTTGAGGAGTTCTCCTGGTACTTCACCATCAGCTCTACATCACCATATGCATTGTGACGAGCATAAAGTGCTTAACATCCATATTCAATTAATCGAATCGCAATCCACTCAATACTTATTATTGAGTAGTTTCGGAGGCCATCTGTGGTCTTCATCATCAGTTCCACTTCCCCAAATGGTACTTTTTGAGAGCAACTGCACAAGTTACAATAAGAAATACCCAAAACGCCATAGGTGTGCCTATAATATTTGAAGAGTTCCCTCGATTTCTTCAGGATCATCAGATCCTGACTTTGGTGATAATGGGACCAATTTCGAAGTATACCCATTCGAACAAAAAAAAAGAATTTTCCAAATCGGTTCAGCCGTCTTCGGGTACTCGATGATCATACATAAAATATATATATATATATATATACGCGTCGAATTGATAACCTCCTCTTTTTGTCGTCGGTTGAAAAGAAATTGATCCGAATAATCGTAAACATAGAACAGACCGATAGCTGTAAGCCGTACTTTATTCAATTGAAAATTCTCACTCTCCCTTCTATCTATAATTATCCTAGAGATATGCAATAACATACACTTTTTTACAACCCGCGGTGATAAACATATTCACAGATCTGTTAGGTAGATATAAAAATATGCTAATGTTACCCTCTTCACGCATGAAACTACATTCAAAAAGTCCGTATGTTATGTCCATCAAAATTTATAATAAACTACCAGAACCATTAAAAAATGAAACCAACTATGACAAATTTGTAAAGAATCTCAAACAAATATTAGCTAATAAAGCATACTACACTGTAAACGAGTACTTAAATGACAAAACAATAATGATGCATACATAAATACATTACATAATAATGTATGATTTGAAATTACAAACTGATCTCACTGAATTTGATAATGTACCTAATTTAATTAATATTTCCTAAAATTGTTTATTGTTATTTTGTGTTGTTTTTTATTATTAATATATAATATCTCCTATAATTAAGGTTTGTTAATATGTTTTGTTAATTTTTTTTTCTTCTCAATTGTCTATAAAATGACTAAGTTAATAGTATAAAGTATTTTATTGAAAATTATTTAATTTATAGTAAATGAGTATTGTGATATAACTTTGGAATAAAATCAAATACGAATATAATATAATTTAATTTTAAGTAATTTGCTGTGCCCGACCGGGTCCATGATGATCATATTTTGTAAACCTACCACCTAAGTTCACATTGTGGAATGCAATAAATAATTGATTATTGAGTATTAA
Source organism: Tholera decimalis (assembly GCA_943138885.2). Classification (NCBI taxonomy): domain Eukaryota; kingdom Metazoa; phylum Arthropoda; class Insecta; order Lepidoptera; family Noctuidae; genus Tholera; species Tholera decimalis. The sequence continues at coordinate 413,229 of OW964557.2, read as the reverse complement.
ATTACAAGTAGTCGCATTAAAAGCTGTAATATAATGTGTTGAGTAGTACGTCAGTGCAGGGCGGGCGGCGAAGGGCGGGGGCCCGGGGCCCGGGCGTGGGGGGGGGATCTGCAGCGCCACCTGCCGTAATATCCTATTTATGAATAATGTTTTATTCTAAGAGCGTGCGACCCCACCCCCCGACGGATCCCTAGGGCTGTGCTCACTGCTATATTTAAATGAGAACATAATCTATATTTAATTGACGAAAAGGTACTCCGACCCGGATCCAGTTATTGTTCTATATTTCTCTTTAATATTAAAAAGGGTTGATTAGTGTGACTGCTATAATTAACGATGCGTAACCTGTACCACTTGATATTGTGTTTTAATTAGCAAGTTAATTTGTCGCCATTTTAAAACTTAGATATTATCTTGATATTCAATTACTTACTATGGGATAAGGGCACCTATCCGATTTGGCTGCTAGGGTTGGCACTGTAAATGTCATCAAAGTTCTTTAGGGATATAAATCCAAACAGCAACTATGTCGTGATTGTGTGAGAAATATCCGGATCCTACATTTAAATTTTATAATATGAGTTTGAGTATGTTTTGAAACGATCACTAAGAGTCTTCTAATATTGTACGAGCAAAGCGGCACAATATCAGTAGTTTTAAGTTTATGCTGACATCGACACGCAGCGAAATGCATATTCGACTAATAACTAATTAATTCAACGTATCGTGTTAGTAGCTTCAGAAAAGTGTCGCGATTAACACATAACGGGCAAAATACTTATCAAAAACTCTTTCGCCATGTGTCGATCTTTTTTGTCTATCAATTTTACCTTTTTGTTAAGTTGTGTAATTTTAATATAGCATTTTTTTTATTACATCAGTTTATCATTTCAAAAGTTCCTTTTCCGTATATTTATCATATAACGTTAAAGCAGTGTGCTATTCAGTTTAAAATCCGCTGACTGAGATAAATATCAACTTTAATGTTGACAACAACATTACCTCGCATTGCTAGAGATATCAAAATACTTGCAGCCATAACTTGAGTCGTTACTGAACAGTTGTGAACTTATAGAACAGCCAATAATAACTAATTGTTCGGAAAGAATGTTCTTACTTTTAAACAGTTATCATAAATCGGCATTGTTGTGAGCTAGTGTGTGGTAGCCCTGCGCGCGTTATTGCTTGCTTTGTTTTTGCGCGGCGGGCGGGGGCCCGGCGGTCGCGGGGCCCGGGCGGGGGCTCGGTGGGTCGCGGGGCCCGCCGGGTTTAATTAATGGAATAACTCCTGCGAGTTCGGACTCCCCCCCCCCAAGCTGCACCCCGACGGCAAATCTTTAAAGTATCGCCTCCAACTAATGTGTTTGTTCGATTTATATACGGAGTGGTGCTCATGACCCCATCGCGGCCGGCTAGGGCTTCCGCTCTGGTCCCGGACGAGGACATGAATTCAGGTCGAAATGTTTTCCATGACCCGAGGCTTTAGATTCAGAAATAGCAATCTATCAGCGTGACATCTGGCGTAGTGTGATAATTACGTGACATTCTCCTACATTATCACGTACTGTTAATAGATGGTTACTTGACGAGCCTCTTTCATAGCATCTATAATGACACACCAATTAAGCTAAATCAAAACTTAGAATTGTTAGAATATGGGGAGCAGTTATTAACAAAAATTGACAAAAGGCATAATCATGTCAACATCACAATGCCTTCGTATATCAACACCGCAGCACATCTCGGACTAACAAAATGAAAATTCTCGTGATCCGAGGTCTGCGGCGCGACGTTGTGGGCCGAAGCGGGAGGCACCTCCTCCTTCCTATATATCACGTAAAAATAGTCGCAACTCCTTTCACGACCCGTATTCGCTCCGCACCTTACATTATTATGATTTAGTGGAGCACAGTTGCAGCGCTGCAGACGCCCCCCGCGGGGCCTGGCCACCGCCCCCCCCCCACCCTTGGGGGGCAAGAAGTCAGCGATGCTAGTAATAAAGCCGGCCATATTTCACACTTAGCGCGTAATGAGCGCGCGCCCAAATAATTGGATCACGTACATAACTCATTATTACCTCGCGCCTCACTTCGGCGTGCGAATGTATCATTACTTGACCCTCCCCCCTCCCCCTGCATCCCGCGCACCGCGGCACTCTCGCTCACCCCCTCGACCTGGCGACTTCGAAACTCGCAAACACAATAGAAGTTAGTTAAAGGTGCAATACCTGCCCTCAGGCTACTGCCAGCGCCCGCCAGCATGCAGCAGACGAACTTATTTGTTTGTCATTGTTTGTAAGCTCCCATCTAGTAGTTGTAACATTTTATTTGCAAAATTTTATGGTAAGTACTCATCGCTTCCAACCAGAGAACCTTTTATGAGCACACAAATACTTGAGCAGTTCCCAAAGAACGCTAGTTGTGCGACTGCTCGACATGAAATGGAACCATTATTCAAACACGCAGAACTCGCTTGCTTGTAGTTTTTCATGGTTGCCGATGGAGCTACGGTGTAATTAATATGTAGATTACTTTCTATAAGTAGTGCTGAATGTTTAATCCCGACAGAGCGCACGATACCGCGTTCGTCAGCGATCACGAAGCGCTCGCGCTGCGCCCGCGCACTGCATCAGCAGTGTTATTCAACTTTAACATTTAGCACGCAGCACAGCCGTTAGCATATTCATGGCGAGCGAGTATAATTTCACCCTTTCTTTGTAATGAATATGGAAATGGAAGAAAGTTCTCGCGACTTAAAAACTAGTTGCTACTGTAATTGGCGGTAGTTTGAAGGTTTTTGTATCGCCGCCCCGCTCCCCGCTCCCCGCTCTTCGCCCCGCGCACCGTCTAGCGCGCCCGTAGTGACGTACCGGTCCGTTCAGCGGCCGATATTATCGATGCCGCCGCGTTACCAACCTCGACACTGTTCTACAATCATATTACACGTTATTGCTGTTAAGACAACTATTATTCATGGAGAAGGACATGAGTAAACTTGGAGGTCACGCCGATAAAATCATCGATATTAGTATAACATTCGTTTACTATTAGTGAAACATACGTTAATGATCGCAGATTACTTTAAACAAGGATCGTAAAGAACTAACTGTGGTTATCATCGTTTGAATCAGCAATTACTAGACCGATAGAAATTGTTTAATGCAAAACTGAAAAACACTACATTCGTTCGTTATCGACGGTGTTTATCGTGGAAGTGGCGCATATTTATCGATATGTGGCTTGTGAGGGACGTGGCAGCGCACTGGGTCGCGGCCGGGTGACCGCACGCACGTTAGCCGCTATTTTTTTTCCGTTATATTTGTTTGCGATATTGAATGTGCTGAGTCCCGGCTCTGCCTGGTCTCTCTGGCTCATCGTTGCTCATCGTGGCTCATCGTGACTCCCCGGCACAGCCCGCGAGAGCAGCGCGGCGGGACACAATTTACCTCATACTGGCGACTATTATCTAATTAAGTGTCGATCCAACGCATAATTGAGGGTGACCGCTCTCAATTAATATCAATGTTTTAATTTGTTTATTTATTGGCTCAATTTGTCTGGCCGTCTGTGAAATATCGCTGCTTTCTGTCTGATCTGTATCGCTCAATCGAAATGTATCGTTTTAAATATGGATAGATTGGTCTCGCATGAGTAATATTTGTCTCTAGGAGTATTATTGATTGCACACTACCTAGATAGATGTCATGTCATGTCGTTGTATTTGTAGACTGCAGTAAACTACGTAGGGACTGAAGCTCCATAGAGTTTTATACCCCGTCCTTTCCACGTATCTATAGGTGTGAACTGACTCAGATTTTTATCGTCTTCTTTCCAAGACAAACTGACATCAGGATAACTATTAAAAGTTAATAAAGATATTTAACTAATTTGAACTCTTGGGAAAACCTCATAGTATATAAGTGCTATATTAAGCAGTAACGATATCATTGGGCCCATTATCTTTGATTCGCTGGAGTGATAATGTCACGGCGCGCGCGCAGTTCCGATCGACTGCTCAGTCGCGGTGAAAGCGCATCGTGTGACCGTGCGTCCTAGCGTTCGTGCGTTCTAGCGTCTTTGCCTCCGTTACTCCCGCGCTCAACCAAACATCGTATTACCCTATCATCGGGAATATGGTACTTAATCGTTTCTATCTAACCCGGAGACATACATTGAAACACAAAGTTCCAGAGGTTTAAGTTCCAACTGTTATTGAGAGCATTGGATAGGATTACATGCAGAGCATGAGACTGTGGATAGTGTCGCAGCGGATCCTATCCAGATCCGCCACACTAGGCGATGACTCCGTATACTTACGAGTACTGGGTAAGTAACTGCGTTAATCACTGCGTCCAGCTGTGTTAAACAGCTGGACGCCTTGTTATATTTCAGCGACTTATATCGCGATCGGGTTGGGATTCAAAGGAACTCATTGATTTCAGTTTGTTGCTAGGCCGGTAACGTATTAGTAGATACACGGTATAAATACTCAGCCGGCAGGCGAGGGCGCTGTGGAGCGCAGACACTGCACTGATGTCTCATTTCTGAACCTAGCAATACAATAAAGCATAATCTTGCTGGCTTAGTGAGAATCTACCAAATACAAAAACACCAGCACACGATTAGTTCATCATTCATTCCTTCGTAACCACTTTACATCTTAGCAAGTCACTTTAGCGAACTCTAATTTATTCTATATTAAATATATCCAATAGATACCAATTTTACATTTACACGCATTCTTGTAAAAAATTGTTATAAGTCCTAACAAGGTTATGAAATGGGATAGGGCTGCCATTCTTTCGGGCTTCCCCGGATTTTTCCTAGTTTGGAGAGCGTCCGGGGGCGTCCGGAGGGATTTTCCCTATTAGCGTCCGGGTCAAACCCGGACACAATGGTCTTACGTTTACCAAAAAGTAAGGTACCAAATATAAAAGAAGAAACTAATTAGTCATCAAAAAATTTAAAGATCTTTAATGTTATCACAACTAAAACCATAAATAAACGTAAGATAAAAAAAATATTTTTCTACGGTGTCCGGGAAAAATTGCGATTTTACTCGAACGTCCGGGGGTTATGAAGTCGTTGTCTGGCGCCACCAATTTTGGTGATGGGAGCCCTAAAATGGGGTAGCCGAAATGACGAATGCTAACGGCGAACGACTTTTAACAACAAGAGTAGATAATATTTCGTAATTTTTTTTATTAGTTTCGAAGTGGTAGTCTAGTTGTATAGATTATAATTATTATTGGTACAAGTATGTTTCATTGCTTGCCTTCGAGCGGTGCAGCAATATCCAGTTTTGGAGTTGTTAGAAAATATGTCGAGCACCTTTTACCCGCTACGCGAAAGCTTAGTGACGTGACGTGCAGGCGCCAGTCGATCAGCCAGCCGGTCAGTGTATTACACAAGTCATGTTTCATATAACTTAGAATGTCTCAATTATGAAAGCTGAAAGTATTTACATACCCTTTTGATAGAATGCATTGTTGGTGGAGTGGTGACAAGCGCCACTGCTGAGCACGAGTTCTCGGGTTCGATTCCCGGGTCGGGCTAAAAGTACTATTTGATTTTCTGTTAGGAATTTCTTAGTATAGATGACGAATGAAAAATACGAATAATGAAATAAACGAATGAATAGATGATGAAGTGTATAGATGATTGGCGTAGTGGGGGTAAGTTCGCGCATCGTGCACTTAGTGGAAGAGAAAAGCGGTCACTTTTACTGCTTGCCATTATTCTATGGTTATTGCCATCATTTATTTTTAATCTTATCTGTTCAGAAGAATGTTAAAGAAAGAAGAGGAATTCATTCGTTAATTCGGTATTATAAATAAAATAGATATAATACATAAATACATTTAAAAGAGAAAAAAAAATGTATTTGAAAAAACATTAAAAATAATATGTGCACAATTAGTTAATAAAACTGCTACCCCTTTTATCCTTCTTTTCTCCCGGTATCCTAAATATAGTGACGAATTCGGAATTTCAACCTTCCTTAACTATAGTGTCTAACTAATCTTTCTGACGTTTTAATAGTCTGCGTAAAACGGTATTTGGTCCTGGCATTGTAATCAAGGTAACAAAAAATAAATTTACAAACAACTCGTAACAAAAACAAAGGGCACAACTTTCGTGTACGCAAGTGTATTCGGGAGCAAATTGAACGAGAACTACTGACGCACCAATCGCGCGCTCGGAGCGGCGCTACGTCATACCCCGCGTCCCGCTGACAACCGCTGACACCTAAAAATCGACTTCTGCGCATTGAACGACTCTTGCCAAGTTATTTGGCGTTACCTATAGTAACCTGGAGTTTGGAAGCTAGCGGTGTTGTCACACGGCCAACTTCCACAGCGCCTCGGAAAACACGTTAAGCCCGGCTGTCATTTGAACATCTTTGACAGTCGTAACGGGCAGTCAGAAGCCAGTCAATCTGACACTGATCTTGCCAGGGGCATCGTGTTACCCAGCTACTGGGTTTTGGAGGTCAGACAGGCAGTCGATTTATGTAAACCACTAAAACTTCTCTGCATCCGGTCAGAATGAAAGCAGACCCCAAAATAGTTGGATTTAATGAAATAAGAATAATATTCCACAACTTTCACACAACGCCATCTAGTCCCAGACTAAGCAGAGCTTGTGCTATGAGTACTAGACAACTGATAAACATACATATACTCGTATATTTCTAAATATATACATATTATAGATAAATTACACCCAGACAAAGAACAAATGATCGTGCTCATCACATAAACATTTGTCTTGGGTGAGAATCGAACCCACGACCTTGCGCATAGCAGCCAGGGCCACTGACCACTAGACTAACAGGCCTGTCTGTTATTATTTTAACCGAATGTATGAAAAATAATGAAAATTCTGTCAAAAATACAATACCCTCATAAATGTATACCATATAAAAAGCGTAATTTTTTGTAAATTAGAATATTATAAATATGTATGTTGCCAGTATAGGTACGTCTGTACTTATAAGTAGGTACACACTACACAGTGTATAAATACACTTTCGGACTCTATTATTGATGATGGTTTGGGTGGATATGATCTTATATTCCCTGGACACTTATATAAACGACATACTTAAATATTTTGCAGACTAGGTACTCGACACGAAAATTAAATTATTGTTAACTTAACTAACCATTTTCAAAATAAAACATACTTGCTGTTCCCAAGTGGTGAAACTACGTTGGTTCGGTACCAAACCTTCAAGTTGAGTCGAATCTTAATACAAACATTCTTAAAATTCATTATCCGTCTGTATGTCGATAACCATAATAAAAGAATAAATAAAAAAACACGTGTGGCACTCGGGGACTGCCGCGGTAAAGCTATTGCATAGCATATAAGTTAATTGAAAATATAAGTTTTTTTTTTAAATAGAAACCTTCCAAACAGTTGAGGTACAATACCATACTGAACTATATCTTCCTCGTACAATATTATCCTAATTCCTACACACAAAAATATTCCCAAATTATAGGGAAAAATGTTAACCAATGGCAACTCTTTGATACACACATAGATAAAAAGATGGCTTCACTTTTGATGTTCGCGACGCGCGCTCTTTGTTTTTTTCTTGGTCTGAGGTACATAATAGCAAATTTAGTTTTAAGTTTTTTTTTAATATTTACAAAAATTTAATATAAAAACTTTTTACCAAAAAATTAAACCGACTCCCAAAAAACACTGCAATGTGAAAAATAACTTTAATTTCGGTAGTCGGTGTCATTAGTTTTGTATTTTCGTTTTTGGCACCGACTTCCGAAATTAAAGTTATTTTTCACTTTGCAGTGTTTTTTGGGAGTCGGTTTAATTTTTTGGTAAAAAGTTTTTATTTCACTCTTTTTAGTTGGTCTATTTTTAATTTACCTAGTTACAAGAGCCTAAATGTCAACTAGGTACTTATAATCTTTTACAAAATATTGCTTTTCCCAATGCTGGGCCGTTAATTGTTGAGGAGTTCTTCTGGTACTTCACCATCAGCTCTACATCACCATATGCATTGTGACGAGCATAAAGTGCTTAACATCCATATTCAAGTAATCGAATCGCAATCCACTCAATACTTATTATTGAGTAGTTTCGGCAGCCATCTGTGGTCTTCATCATCAGTTCCACTTCCTCAAATGGTACTTTTTGAGAGCAACTGCACAAGTTACTATAATAAATACCCAAAACGTCATAGGTGTGCCTATAATATTTGAAGAGTTCCCTCGATTTCTCCAGGATCCCATCATCAGATCCTGAGGTTTATGAAAATGGGACCAATTTCGAAGTATACCCTTTCCTGTTTACCCTTTGATGATCATACATAAAAAAAAAGAAAATAAAAAAATATACGCGTCGAATTGATAACCTCCTCTTTTTGTCGTCGGTTGAAAAGTACTTTCAATTAAAAAGAAATCACGAAATGATATGATGAGACCCTGGGTTTGATCCAGGATACTGACGGTTATCAATCCGATTCTTTACTAAACACGCTAATAGAACATAATAATTGTTCCGTCCCAAATGTATTTTCGAACGATCTTTTTTGGTATGGCAATTATCTATGGACTTTGACACTTGACAGAACCTTACTTCTTGTTGCAAAAACGTCCGCCTGGGGACTTTGATTTTTATTGTTTGTAATTGTGAATCGAGTTGAATCCCCGTTGCTATCGACAAGTTGGTCGTAATCTAGTAACCCTTGAAATCTAGAATCCCGATTTGAGTGAAAACCTGGGATATTTTGACCAATAACGCCGAATTGAAGTCAGATTGACTGACACGTGAACATTGGTGACATGTAATTGCATGAATCTAGTGATAATTGGTGCTACCACTACGGTCTGGACCACGCTGTTGAAGGCCGGCGTCATTTGTGAGCGTCCACACCACTTGACAACATTACACAGTCAAATACACTTACACACACACACACCACGGACGTGATCTGAACAGGGCGTCGCTTGTCGTCTCCAGCTCCTTGGGTAAGTGATTATTATTATTGAAATAAGGCCTAAGAGCCTACCACAACGTAGGGCTCCGCGTAATCGCGGACAGTTCGGCCATCCAGCTTCGTTGTACTGGGATTGGGGTCGAACAATAATGTTATTTCAATTCAGGTTAATAAACCTGAATTGAAATAACTGACCGTATTCGACCGTATTAGGTTTTATTTTCGTTACGGAATTTCTTGATTCGGTCGCCGCACTCAAAGCCCGCGATAAAAGCTATGCAATAGCTTAATAAAATAAATAAACCATAATTTGTTACCTGTTTGTTTTGTGCCTCTGTGGGCATTGTAATTGTTCATGGGTTTTACCCAAGGACACACTAACTTAAATGTAGTACTGGAAACATATGTATTTTGAATAATTAAATATCTAAGCTATAGAAAAAAGCACATGAACTTACCTACTGTTATAATATAATAGCAAATTGGTCGACGGACAACCGCATGGAAATCGACTCCGTGCAAGTAACAATATCTTTTTTCGCGTAATATTAAAAAAAAAATATATAGCCGCTCCGCTAAAAACCAAATAAAAAACATCACTTCTTACGTTTTGTAAGTGTCCATGTAGGACATATTAAAATGTTTTGAGTTTGAGTTTGATTCCTGTGGAGAAGAGCTGGCAGGAAAACCCATGGTTAATTCTATCTTTACAGATCATTATTGATTTTCAAAATGTTTCCATACTACAGTTTTTATAGGTATGAGAGGAAAACATGGGTCAATTAACATAGTACAATGTAGTAATTAATCAAGAACGGATGGTAAAGTCTACAGTGTTCACGCACTCACATTAAAAAGGGTTCCGTAGTTTATAACAACTTGATCTAAGTATTGTAGAATAGGTACAGTTAGACCAACGATGCCTACAATACGATCCAGTCTACCAATTTTTTTTGACCAAATGAACGGCGTAAAGGAATGTTCTATCCGTCTTGAAAACTAGCTTTTCCTCGATGAATATTGAAAACAGGTGTTCTTGAAGTGAGAACTCACTGTTGTGTGTATTCTAGCCATCCTACGGTACCTCTGACCTGATCGCTCTGGTCTGTGCCAAGGAGCAGTGAAGCGTGGTTATTAAATTATCACTAGTAGGTATAAGACTTGTTTTATTAGTTGATCATATACTCGTAGGTACTAACCAAATAGACTCCGACCGAATTAAAGTATTTTATGTAAGTATTTATATTTTTATTACGGGTTCCAGAAGAGTAGACAGCATGTAAAGGGTATTTTATAGTAAAATCTGCTTTTTAAGAACTACGATACGTTTTACTTTTATAGGTAAATGTCACGAAAAATGGATGACCTATAAATGTTTTCAAAAACTCACTTAACGATTATTAACCGACGTTGCCATCAAGCTGCAAAACAATACAAAGAAAGTCCCTTCAAGCTCACTTGATATTTGCAATAGTGGTAATTTCGCTACTTTCTTCCAATTGCACTAAAAGTTCACGTACAAGGAGAAATGGCGGAAAAAAATGCACATTAGTGTGCGCAGGAGTGCCGTTAGCGCCGTCGAGCAGTCACAGGACGAGGAGACAGAAGGTTTGCTTTGTACTGAATCCTGTCTCCTCGTCGTAAGCTTAAGTAATAGGTAAATAAACATATACGAGGACAATAGCAATTTAGCTTAGTTTGGATAAGAGTAGCAGTACCTAATGTATACTATCTACATTTATTTTAGCATAGAATAGCCACTTCTCAGTATTTAAATTTGTATCAATAAACACTTTTTATTTTTTAATATGACATACCAAACATCTCCTAAAGCGCCCTTAGGTAATTATGCTTACGTATGAACGTGGCAGTCTGCATAAATATAATATATTAGTGACATCTCAAGGACGGTGACTTTAATTCTCGCGTGCGCTGTGGGCTTTACTTGTTAACCCGTTCGGAGTGGTCCTTCTGTAGTGTGCCGTGTCTCGTGGCGGCTGCGGTTGACATTTAGCGCAGCTGCCGCGCCGCACCGCCGCCGCACCGCACACGTCACGCACGCCGCACGCACCGCGTTTCGGCACATCACGATAACTTTATTATTTATTAATGAACTATTAAGCGCGTCCAGCTGAATATTCAGCTCTTTATCTATAAATAAACTCGCATTTCGCGGCGACACTCCGCTTCGTTAATTCATAGACGCGATACGATCGATTTCAACTTGAATTATAGTTTGATACTATGTATGTAAAATGTCTCTGCACTTATCTACATTCTTTTAAATGCTACGCCGGCCTTTATTCGAGCTCGGTTACACGGCCGCGGTCCGACCCGACAACGTGACGCGTGACGGAGCGAACAATAATAGGTACTTGCGTGTGTATGCACTTTACATTTATGTGGTGCTGCGGCTGTAACATTTGCTTAATACGAATTCTATCGGCAGCGAGCCTGCAATGCTCACACACTTACAGCTTTTAATAAACTGTTAATTTTCTTTGTTGCAATTTATTAGGGAGCTGTGCGATAGATAGGGCCCTCCCGCACACCGGGGCTCTAATTGAAGGTGGAATCAATAAGTCAGTGCGCCTGTATCGCGGCGGTGATCGCCAGCTATGCGCCGCCCGGCTCCGGCCGCCGGACCCATCGCGATACGGCCCGGTCACGAGCCGGCAACTACCGCCACGTGAAAATTATGAAAATGTACACATATTTATCAGATATGTTATACAATTTCTGCTATGAAATATAACGAGTAACTCCGACCAGGAGGGGACAGCCCGTCTCTTTAAGATGCTGGTTGAGTATTTTTCTGTCCCACAAGACAGTACATAATATCCTCATTACTGAAATAATTTGCAGTCTTTGAATAGTTCCACACTTTCACACCGAATATCTCTTCAATCGTATTTGTGGTCCTCTGTTTAGGTGTGCTACTTAATAAGCTCAGTTTTCAGCTCAGCACTCAATCTTTGTCAAGTTCAGCAGCATGAGATATCAACTACCTACCTTACAGTCAGAATACCTGGCCGGCTCCGTAACAAACGCGTCGCTCATTAGCATATGTACCATCAACACATTCTGGAGCAACATGATACGTACGGTTAACTGCACGACACTACTGCGAAAACTTCCCTTTTTGCTTCGAAATAAGTCCTCTGTATATCTGTTCACCCTGTTATCACAGACATGCGGCTGACTGTACATGTCATTAAAACGGAAATGTTCATTCCAAGGAAATACTTGAACTAAACGTGTGCAAATGAAACTAGCAATAAATTGGGACAAGCTGCACACCGCTGAATAATTATGTATTTCCATGTCCAATAACTACAAAGTTTACGCTAAGTCGTTCATTCCAATTACACTATTTATGCGCATTCCTCAGCAACTTAGGAATGATCCAAGATCTTTAAATGTGGGCTTCTATAAACGTAAATAATATCGAGTTATAGTTACGACTGCTGGCGCCTGAATCATGAAGCACTAGGCGAGCAGAGCGTGCCCTGGTCTGGTTTGTAAGGTCGTCTACGCTACAGCCTACAGGTCACTGGCAAACACTTCCCACACAGCTCACTGATAAGTCTCTTCGGGCTTCCACTTTACTCTCTTGTAGCTACTCTATCATCAGCTCCCCTGCATCATCATAACTCCCTGGTAGGCGCGCGCTGGCGATGTGTATCAGTCACGAGCGGCTGACGTAGTGCCCGCGACGTGCGCCCGCGCCGGTGACGCACCACGCACCGCTCGATAGCAATCGCAATTAATATCATACATTATATCAATTAAAATTACTTATTGTTCAGAGGAGGTGGTAGCAAGGCTGCTGGGGAATATACAAGTGCACTTTATAAGGATTAAAAACCTACTTGTAATTTCTTCGTGTTGAAAACTTTCAAGTGTTTTTTCTGGAGATGAAGACAAAATGCACTCTGAACTGGAGGAAAACGAAAAGAGCTAATCAATTGCTAAAAACTTGTTTGGGAATGTTTGTTCCAATGAAATTATGCAAAATGTACCTACTACTTTAATTTTTTTTTAAATTTTAATTATTTTATTGATAATAGGTTAAAATAGACTTAAAGACCCTCAGTTATAGCATTAATTATTACAATAAACAAACTTTAGCCTAATACATAAAATGTAAGCCGGTGTACTAATAATAGTTTCTATTTTGTATTTTATATAATACTAGCTTTTGCCCGCGACTTCGTCCGCGTGGAATAGTTACTTTGGGCTAACGTTAAATTTAACCCCGATATTGAAGCATTCTTCATTGGTGCTCCGCTCCTATTGGAGATTCGCTCCCTTGTTGGCCTTAGCGTAATGATATATAGCCTATATATAGCCTTTCTCTATAAATTGACTATTTAATTAAAAATATTTTTTCAATTCGAACCAGTAGTTCCTGAGATTATCGCGTTCAAATAAACAAACAAACTCTTCAGCCTTATATTATTAGCATAGATAGCTGTTGCCCGCGACTTCGTCCACGTTTCCGTCGTTTTTCTTAAAAAAAGTAGCCTATGTCCTTCCTCACGGTTCAGTGATTTTGATGTAACACACAGATTAACTTTCGTAATTTAGTAGGGAAATATAATATGTCAATCTATAATACTGTTGAAAAATATCGCAATACCGAACCGCACAATATTATTGTTAATAGCTGTGCCCGCGACTCCGTCAGCGTGTAACTCCTTGTGTGTTATTAAGTTAATGTATTGGTAATATTGTTTATATCACGTTCACATGAGGCTTAAGTACCTATAGAACGACAATACTTCAGCGCAAAGCTTCCGGATAAACTATGTTGAAAGTTGACCCGTCCGGCACGTGAACATAAAGATTAGAACTGCTAACCCGTGAAAGAGCGACGTACAACTGACCATGCGAGAAACAACTGACACCGAGATCTACTCCAGCAACACGAAAAGTCTGCCCTTGAGCCTTATTAATTGTCATTGCATAACACACCGATACTGGGAATCAGGTTCTTTTAAATTGGAATGGAAAATTATTTGGTATTATGGGAATTCTGGGAAAAAAGACGGCTTCTCCTGCACCACAACCTGTTAAAATTTGAGCCTCGATTATATTTTGTTGCAACTGGGTTACTTTTAGTCAAGTTCCATTGCAAAGTTGTGGTGGTTTTAAATTTCGGAGCAGAATAATAATCAGAAAGCTTCGAACTGCTAAGCTATCGGGAGTTACACGTGTTATTGTGAGTCAACCATAAAAGATAGATATATGCTGTCGTGGGATATTTTTTATATAATTTTAAGGAGAACATTTCCCTCATAAATGATTTCTATGTAGCTTTAACCATTAGGTTGCACACGCGACGGAAGCTTAAAAAATGGAGTAACTTCTCCCGTTTTCCCAACATTTCCCTTCACTGCTCTGCTCCTATTGATTGTAGCGTGATGAAAAGTATACTATAACCAGCTCAGGAGTATGAAAAATAATTGTACCAAGTTTCGTTAAAATCCGTCGAGTAGTTTTTGTTTCTATAACGGTTATACAGACAGACAGACAGACAGACAGACAGACAATAAATTTACTGATTGCATTTTTGGTATCAGTATCGATCCCTAATCACCCCCTGATAGTTATTTTGTAAATATATTTCATGTACAGAATTGACCTCTCTACAGATTTATTATAAATATAGATACTACGTGACTGACTCCAATAAGAATGAATTAAATTAAACATAGAAATGAATATGCGTATCGTTCGTAGTACCTAGTGGTTTAAATGACATTTTTTTTATTGATAAAAGGCTCGCGTTTGACCACCATCTCACCTGATGGTAAGTGATGATGTGGTCGAAGATGGAGCAGGGAGCATGCTTGCCTAGAAGAAACCTATTCACTCTTGACTTAAGACTACCAGGTTATAGCGATCAGGAAACAGACTCCGGCAGGGAATTCCACTCCTTAGCCGTACGCACAATGAAAGTATTCCCAAAACGTTTAGTGCGTATGGGTGGGATGTCCACCATGTAACCATGGCGCATCGCCGTTTGTCTTGTAGTCCGATGATGGAAAGGGCTTGATGGAATTAGATTGTGTAATTCCATCGCACACTCCCCGAAATGTAACCGATAGACTTGCAACTCGTCGTCGATGTTCAAGGCTCTGGAGCTTTGACTCGACCAGTGCATCATTGCCAATGAGTCTCTTGGCCCATTTCTCGTTAGACTTAAGCGCGTTCAGTTGGTATTTGGCAGTTCCATCCCAAAGATGAGAGCAGTACTCCATACACGACCGAACCTGGGCTTGATATAAATTAAGCAACTGTTCCGGTGTGAAGTACCGTCTCACCTTTGTAAGGATTCCTAACTTTTTGCTGCTAGTTGAGCCTTAGCCTCGATGAACAGACCAAAATTGAGGGTGGAGGTCAGTGTTACTCCAAGAAGCTCAATACGATCGGTTATCGGCACGGTTACATCGCGGAAAGTAGGAGCCGGTTGGAATTGGCTCCTTTTTGCGGAGAAGAGACACGCCTAGGTCTTAGCTGCATTAAACTTGACCAAGTTGGCATCGCCCCATTCGGAGACAGCCTTCAAGGGCAAGTTCAAGCGCCCAACCACGTCCTCATGGAGAGACTGGATCTGTGACCCACCAGCACACGCGCTGGACACACACAGCAAGTGCTTCCCCGTGCTTCTCAATAGTCTCATTCCAGAATGACTACCGGAGGTGGCCTGCCCTCTGAAGATATAAATTGAACTACTGTAATACGGACCAACAGACCCGACGAGCGTCGTTTCGCCTTTTTATTCAATTTCCTATATTTTCGCACCTCTTAAACTATACCTGAACATCCATAAATATTTTAAAGGCAAAAATAGGCAAATCGGTTCAGCCGTTCTCGAGTTTTAGCGAGACTAACGAACTGCAATTGATTTATGTCATATACTATAATTTACGCACATATTACTATAATTTATCTTAAAATGTGCGATGAACAGTTGTGGTGTAAAGGATCTTTATAGTTTCCTCGCCCTGGCAAAGCTAGTGCGAGACCGTGAGCTCCCAGGGGATTGATCGAAATATGGAATTGTTGCAGAGCCGACTGAAACTTACTGTTATTATTATTATTTTAGCTACGCCTCTAAGTACAATCCGAAAAACATTTGAAGCCTTGCGCAAATACTAATAGATAATCCCTTTATGTAAGCAAGATCTCATCTATGAAAGTGAATAATTTTCTTAGGGAAAATATCCAGTTCCTACCTAATAGACTGTAGAGTTGCTAGGTCGTCAAACCTAAAAGCCTGATAGACCAGCCAGTTTGGCCGGACATTTGGGTGAAAAGTCCGGACTATAGTTGCAAAACTTCTGAAAAATTCGGAATAATTCCGGAATACTTCTGAGAAAGTTTATTTAAATCAGAATTATTCAAAATGAATTTAAATTAGGCCCTCTGTGCGCCGGCCGCTGCCGCCGCGCTGCGCGCGCTGCGATGGCGGTGCGGGGTGCGGTAAGAGGGGAGATGCTCCCCGGAGAAGTTTTCCCCCCCGCGAGAAAGATTCGTACCCCGCAATCGAAAGTCTCCGAATATTTCACCCGAATAATTCAATGGGAATTAACGTGTTTGTTTGTTGTGTGGTGGGTGAGTTAATTATTGTTCAGTGCGAGAGTACGTACGATACGAGAGTAAAATATAAATGTTTATTTTATTATAAATGGGATTGATTAAGAATATGTTGATATTTTTATAGGTAGATATGTTAGCCTGCGATTAACAGGATTTTTATTCTTTTGTTTCTAGGTAGGTACTATCGGCCAAAGATACGCATGCTCACTAAGAAAATATTTCTGCGAAAGCGCAGCTAGTGACAAACCACATCCCTTCCTGGTTTTGCCCAATTAGAAATAATATGCATTTTGTGAGTACAGGGCGTGTAACATTATATTAATACTTACTATTACGAACACTACTAAAATATGCTTCGTGCATCCTATTGGTCAAAATACATGCATTAGGCGATCGAGTTGTAAGCCGTATATTTCGAAATTGAATGCTATTTTTATAAATGTCAGTTGTGGAATAAAAAACCAGGCCTATTTTATTTGTTTTTTGAAACAGGGTTACTTATGTTTTTGATTAGTTTGTATGTAGCTCTGTACGTATCGCGAGTATTCGGGAGTCACATAGGTAGGTATTAATCATTACCTACCTACTTAACGCGTATAATAGCCCAGTCAATAAAAACAAATAAAGGCAAACCTTGCAAGCAAACACGTTTTGATGCGGTTTTCAGAAAAGTATTTGTTATACTTAGGTAGGAGCAGGTTTTGGTATATTAACCGACTTCGAAGGTCGATTTTCCTGGTTTGTTTTGACAGTTGAAATATTCCCAAAGTTTCGGAATATTTCGGAATACTTCCGAAGTATTTGACGGGAATGATTCCGAATTTTTCCCGCCAGCATCTATAGTTCGGACACCGCGAATTCGTTCGGACGGTTTTCCCGTTAAATTCTGATCCCGTGATCCGAATTTCGGGATAAAAAGTAGCCTATGTGTTATTCCAGGATGTCAACTATCTACTTACTAAATGTCATTCAGATCCATTCATTACACTTTGTTTGAAAGTGTAACAAACATCTAGTATTTAGTAATAAATAAATAAATCCTCGCAAATTATCGCATTTATATTATTAGTAAGACAGAAGTCTCGATTCTGGGTCTGAGTATTAATATGACAAAAAAATTGTATGTAAACCTAAATTTACCGTAAATCTTCTTCAGGTAATTGCTCAAACGTAAAAAGTATAACGAAGCCGGACAAGCCGGACACCGTCTATTTTGGGCCGGACACGCATTCAAAAAGCCTAACTATGTCCGGCTTTATCCGGACGCCTGGCAACGCTACTAGAGTGCATAATTCAATAAATCCAAAATCGGTCACAGTGACACACATCCCGTTTTGGAGTCAGCCGTCCTGCGGCCACATAGCTCTACCGGGAAGCTTATGACGAGCCACACATTCAGACTTCAGCGACGTGAAACATTACTTTGTCTGTTGCGCGCTAAGCTTGTACGTATTTGCAATGTTTATATTTATTGCACTCCTCCCCCGGTGTATAAAACAGGTCCATTTACATAAATGCTATGTTCTTATGCACATACAGCAGACGCTATGCTGGTGCCGCTACACCGTGCGTGCCCGTGCATGCTGCATTATCATGCACTGTGGCACAAGGAGAGAGAGTTAATACGTCGTATAAGCGAACATTGTTTTCAGAATCCATTTAACTAATTGAATAGATCGGTACTTCGATTACTTGTAGCAAAAACTTGGAATATGTTCGTACGGGAGGCGTACGAAATGACAGTGAAATTAAAAACAATACTGCGATTATAAATTCATATCAGAAGGCTGCGGCCGAGTGGCAGCTCCACAGAGATAATCTGTTGCATTTTCCATGCGCCGGCGGCGGCGGCAAAAACCAGCGGAGACTCCGAGCTCGTTACATAATCAGAGCCGCCGCGAGGACGCTACGCTGCCACAGCACTAGCCGGGGTCAGGCAGGCTTTTGTACTGAAGCACTTAGCTAGCTTTTATGTAGACTCTGTAATGACAGTTTTACTGATGACTGATTATCTCAATAAGAGAATTAAAAATGCTTGATTACTCAGGTAATTAAAAAAGTATGTACATTGCAGTGTGCGGGATACCTTTATTACGTATCAGTAGACAATTAATTAATGATAAATACAGCTCATTACAAATAAACTAATAAAGTGAGCCTGATGACCTTTTATAACGAAGATTCCAGACCTCACAGAACTGCGCATGATTCGAGATTTACTTTGTCAAACAGGAGTGGCAAGATATTGTCAGAAAAGCATCAAAAAGCGTACCAAGTGGTTTATGTAAGCAATGCAATCCTAGGTTTCAACCGCAATGTCAAAGTTAGCCGACTTTACGGGATTTCCTAGGATCCTACACCTACCTCACAAACAAATAAGAGCACAGCTGCACTCAGATGGAACGCCAGGGATATCATCAGAAACAGGCATCCATTGCTGGACTAGGGCCTATTCAAGATTCACCAAAGTCACCAGACTATTGCTCATTCTGGATTTATCAGTTCAATCCTCAATCAGTTATCCAGAAAGTGCAGTGATTGACGTGGCGACATCTTAGCGCTGCGGCGCAGGCGCAAAAAATCCCTCCATTCATATGCACGGGGAGGAGTGCGGTCAGTTTTTGCGCGGCCGGACGTTCCCCGCGTTTTATTTGTAAATTGGGCGCTTGCGGGGAGGCTGCGGGGCGATTGCGTGGCGGGTGCGGGGCGAGCGCGGCGCGCGGCGGTAACGAGGCTGTGCGCACATCATTCAAATGCGCGACTAGTTTTTGCGCGGACGCATAATTGAATACGAATACGTACCTACTCGGAAGGATTCTAATGCGTTCAGATGAGACGGGTAATGAACGTTATTTATACAGGCAACGCCTGGACCTGCACTGGCCACCACTATCTCATGACCAGTGACCCACCACTATCTCATGACCAGTGACCCACCACTCATGAAGTACTTTTGTGGTAGTGAGCTAGATCTTGGCAGCCCTTCACACTGACAGAAGGTGCCGCATAACCTGCCACTTGGAAAGTTTCACACATCGTACATCAGTGTAATTATGTCTTAAAATTCAGCTTATTTACATGTAGCCTGTAGGTATTATATGTATCTATAAACGTAGAAGTTAGTTGGGAAGTTCACTGATAACAAGCGTTTATTAATAATTATGTTACGTACCTACAATATTTGCGTTGCTTAATAAATGAATAAAATAAAATTCATTATTTTCAGGTCCGTGATCCACTCACGTACAGAACTGTAAACAGTTGTGTACTTTTTAAAGATTTTCGACGAACTGATTTCAAATCTCACGTTAAAATGTTTTGTGTCAACTTAGGCAGTAAGTCGATTTTAGATTAGCGCAGCACTTAATATTAAAAAAAAAAATGATATGTTGTCTAAAAGTAATACAAATACAACCATTAGGTATGTAAAAAGTTGATATTTTCGAATTTAATTTTACATTATTCTCAATCATTGACGGGATATATTTTCATAGTAAACTGTCCATACAATTTATGAACAAATATTCAATACTAGTACTCACGCGGGGCTCCGCTCCCGTGGATTCTATCACGGTAAAAACATGACTCTCCTTTTTTGCAGTCGCGTAAAAAGTAGCCTATAACCTTCCTCAAGCTTCAAGCTACTTCCATACCAAATTGCATCCAAATCCACCCAGTACTTTAGAAGATTAGCGCGTTCAAGCAAACAAACAAACAAACAAAAAAACTTTTCCGCTTTATAATATTAGTATAGATTCGATTTTTTGGATGATGGAATGAGATATCGAAAAGTATCAACGTGGAATTTTATGAGTAAAGCAAATACCTACTTTAAGATTCCGTGACCAGTTTTTGGTGCTTATATTTAGATTGTGGTATTATGGTGTCTCAAACCTCGATTATCTCCATCTAGAAATCCTGACGTGTTGTACAAATTTAGACGTTAGATTTGAATTCAATGTGCTAAAAGCCTTCCGGAAACAATAACATAGTGTCTTGTATAAAACCGTGAAAAATACTGTTATATACTGTGAAATTACGAGAGCAAATTATCGTACTAAACATTAACCACTGTGCCTCATATACCTAAGGATCATCACCTCTCTGCTATCATTGCCTGACAACACTGGAGCCTGCGCATCAAGGACAAGCCTAATACAAAGTAGAAGCAATAATATAAGTTATACCTACAGTGATCTGTTAACTAAGGCAAAGAGAAATGGTCTTGCTTTGTTAGTTCAGAGTAGGTAATAAAAATCTCATCTAAGTACGTTTTAATATTCATCATACAATAAAATGTATTATTTACACAAACCTACGCAAACACAGCACAATGTATACCTACCACATACCGTTGTGTATTGCTAAAGTTAATCAAGTTTACACAGGAATATTACAGCCAGCACCGGGGAATTGATGCCAAACGATCGGGAACCAAATGAACGGTTTGTGTACACTGGCCAATGTAAATAAGCACAAAATTGTGTTACAAACGTGAAGTATAGCGGAGTTGACGGTGCCCCAGGCGCGGGCTCTCTCCGCGGTCACCGCTTGCCCGCCAGACAATTTGCTTACTGCACTAATTCAGGTATGCTCTCTGCAACGGCGTGCCGTAATGGAGGAACCACCGCCGAGTACTGCAGGGCAGGACGATAGTCCGACGGAGTGGTTCATATACCTAAGTCTGTGTTAGTGTTTATGTAGATGCACTAGCCGCAGCGCGATAACGCAACAAATGGGCTCGGTCACGTACCGCCACTGTTAATTTATTGCCGTATTTTAATTGAGCGTAGCATCCCGACAGAAGACATGGCGGCGCGCCTGCCCAGTGCCGTCGCAGCGCATTCAATGTAAATGTGATTTAAAAGTAATGGCCCTGTTGCCAATTGACTGTGCTCACATGTTCTTAGAGCTGTGCAATTTAAACGCGCCGGGTTCAGTAGGTACCCGGCCGGGACGTTTTTGCGCCGCCGGGAAAATGCGGCTGAGTGACGACAGGCTAAACGATGTTAGGATAGCTAACAGAAGTGAGAGCTGCGCGTACGCTCACTCGTTCCCCGGGGGAGTGCGGGGAGATTCGGTAGGAGGGGCGGGGGAGAGTGGTGAGAGGACTCGCGGGGACATAAATCGCAAGTAAAAAGCTCAGACCCGTCGTCCGGCCCGTTTTTGCAGTTTCTTGTTATGCGCATTCCTTAGTTTTTACCCGCGCGTGTTCCCGACAAACGAGCTCGGGCAAGTTAGCCAGTTTTTGCTTCGGAAACAATGGTGGGTCCACGATGGCAGCGGCTGTGATTGCGCGCGCGCAGGCGGCGCGGCGCATTTGCATGCGACGGCCAATCGCGCGGCGAGGCCACGCCTCACGCCCCGCCCCCCGTCCCAGCACCAGCTCTAGCCAAGCTATCTAATGCTATGCGCATGCGCATGTGTGTATGCCTCACGCTGGGACAGACAAACAAACACCTCCAGTCATTGTCGCGTTGACATATGTACCGCAGCATCAGGTTACAAGTGCGCTCTGTGTTGTCACTTACATCTTCAACTCAATGCGACAGCACGAACATACTCGTAGATTCGTGATATATTTTTCACATTCTACAAATCTCCTTATTACCAAAGATTTACATACTAAGTTCGCTTCGCATCGTCCCTGTCGGTGATACCAAGTACGTCATCGCTTCGAGTCAGCACAATCTAATCTCTCGTACCCACCGTGCGACACTCTCGTGTCATGCGTTCTGTATGCAAATGTCTCCCGCAGGCGTGCGCCGGCGCCGGTCGCACACGATTGGTGCGAGCGAGCGCGACGCCGCACTTCGCGACGAATGCTAATCAGCGGCCATTAGAGTTGCGCCACACGATACGACACGTCCGTGCATAGCATGTGTGCGCACTGTCTATGTAGATGAGGCAGTGATTGGCAATGCTCGCAATGTTTAGCAACTATTAAGCCGATTATTATTGATTACCGTTTTTCAGAGTCGTTTCGATGCTAATTATAATGCAAAGCACCTATTAATGAACGCGGTGCGGCTGACAGCTGATCGTTTTCACACGTTCTGCTTCACGGGATCGTAAAGTATTTGTGTTAACATTACAGTTCCAATTATTCGGTCAGTTTCAACAAAATCGAATAAGTATCTACCTAATAATTGGGAGTGCGTCCACCATGCTGCTATAAGTTTTTGCTCTCACTTCGCCTTGTGGAATAAAAACGCATTGTCTTGCGAGCGAGCAGCCGCCGCCTGTTTTTATAATGTTGTGATGTTTTGCTGTCATCATTCTCATATTATTGTGTTCTTGCGATGCTGGGAGAATTTCAAGAGGGTTCAATAATGAAGACTGTGACTGTGAGCTGATTAGCTAAGGCATGCTCTGGGCGCTACAGCTCGCACGCGTATTACTGAGGCGTGCACTCTGCGTAACGAGAATTAAATAAATAAATACAATTGTGTCTCAAACGGTTAAATTTTATCGTCTTCAAGAAACAATCATGCTACATGGGTCCATACCTTTATAATAAAATAAGTAAAAATATTAACATACTGATAAAACAATTATGTAGCTTACCGATTAAACAATTATAACTTACCATAGACAAGTTTGTTCTTTCCCATAATTATGAAAACACTGAAAAGGCATAAATAACAATTTAAAAAAATGTATATACTATATTTATAAAACAACGGCCAGTTCGGACACGCAATCACACCATCACACCCACTCACCATCACACACACATCTACACAACAACATACACGTCACGTATCTTACGATCGTACGTATCGTACCGATATCAATTTACTAAATTTATAAAATAATAATGATATTTGAAATAAGAGAATTATAAAACGACTTTTTTAATAACTTGGCCGGTATGAATTTGTGTACCTGAGCGAAGACTGAACTAAACTAACGACGAATATTTATTAATAATAAAATCCAGAACGAGCTCACATTTTATTTATTAGGGATGAGCCCACTCTTGACCTCGATCTCGCCTGATGGTAAGCGATAGATGAGGTCTAAGATGTGACGAGCGAGCGCAGAAGATGCCTATTTACTCCTGCTTTAAAGGCTGAAAGGTCATAAGTGGCAGGGAACACAGAAAAAGTGGGTTGTGATTAATCCATTTCAAATAATAAAATTCTAGCCGTGCAACTTAATTACTAAGTGAGCAACTACAAATACAGAGAGGGCGAATTCAATATTCAGATAGTGACGATTTTTTCAATTGAGGTTTGACGTAAAGAACTTATTAAAAATTCACTTTAAGCAACGTTTTATAAGCTGCTTTATTAATGACTATTGGTTACTGATATTCTATTTGAGGTCTTATGTTTTTTTTTACTTGACTGCAAAGGAAGGGTTATGTTTTTCGCACGTATCTTGTATGTATGTATGTATGTAATATTCTTTATTACCTCATATCTCCAGAAATGCTGAACGGATTCACATAATTGAGGTATCAATCAAATCATTTTTATTTTAAAACGTGACAAGCAGGTGGACCCATCCCATTAAAAAAAAAATATTTTCAATTGGGTCCCATCCACTTGTCCCGCTTTAAAATAAAAATGACTTGTTTCTTGCATTTCAGTTCAGCAGTCGGGTTTTCTAGACTTTTTTTTAGTAACTTTTTTAATTTGAAACGATTTATTTATGAAAATTGTGTCAAAAAATAATAAAGAAGCGTTTTGAGAGATGTAGATGCTTTGCATAACGCAGCTTCACTCGAATTGTTTAATGCCACTTCGCAAGCGTTCCTTGAGAAATGGAAAACACAAACCATCTTTGTAAAGTAAGTACATGGAAGAGGAATGGTTCGGAAGGAACCGCAATTGGTTCGTAGGTGCAGCACCTATGTCGCCATCGGCAAATACTGCCCTTGAGTCATTTAATAGAAACATAAAAGACCATAATACATTGCGAAAACTCTTCGTTACTTGAGGCACTTACTAAAGAGCTTCGACAATGGACGAAAGCTTGTGTCTGGGCGAAGAAAGGCATAAATATAAAGATAATAGCATCCGATTCTACCAAAAATATATATTTGATTTGCAACGAAAATGCGAATTATTTAAACTAAAATGATCACTGGCAAACTTTTGACGAGTATAAAAAAAGTCAGTTGCTTTCCAAATAATAAATAACTTCTTAAATAAACTTGAATAATTAAACTTCTCGGCTAATAGTGTTTCTTTAAATAGTTATTTCATAAGAAAGTTTAAAACAAAATGTGAGGTCATAGTATTCGAAACACTTCATTTAATAGTAATAGCCGCTCAGCATAAATAAATCATTTACCAAATATTGAAAAAAATGCTGGAAGTAACGTCGACACTCAAACAAATATTAGATCGCTCAAATATTATGAAGCTTTTCATTTTGTATTTAAAGTAACTCAAATTAATGTTTGTAAGTTGCTGTTCTGTTGATTTCTCGTCAATCGCAGTCAGTCACTCACTTAGTAATACTATAACGTAAATTAATTATTTTTGTCACTTCAATTTAATAAAGTTAATTTACAGTCACTCGTTTAAATACTACCCTTTGAAATATTGTAATAGGAAAACCTCAGAATACAGAAAGAACCAGAAACCGCATTCAACTGTAATTGCAAGCCGCGCCCTGTGTCCAAATACAAGACAAGCGTCCCCAACCAGCCTCACTTCCCAACCGCGTAATGTTGCTAGCTCAGACATTATTTGTCCGTTTTAGGGGTAAATTCATTAGCAGGGAAGCTATAATTTTAGATAGTTATAATGTTACATAGAAACATAATTTCATACACCCCTCCCCCTTCCTTCCTCACACACACACCACAAATGACAATGCCCGATCATGACCCAGCCATGGTTATCATTTACAGAAAAAGTAAAATAATGAAAATAATTGGGATGAATAAAGAACCTTTTCATAATAAATTGTTTTTCTTTAAAAGTTGAGGTTTACAATTTTATGAAAAAAGGAATTCAATCCCGGAAATTATTTTTTGCCATTTCCTATTTTCTGACAACCATCTGCGTTACATAAAAAGCATGTACAAAACTAAAAAAAAATAAGTATGTAACTGTAAAACAAATATCATTTTACATAAAATATTATATCAAGATTATAATTATGCGTAACGTTTATTCATTGTTTAAATCTTTAAAGATGAAATTGCAAATAATTATGAAAATCAAAAAGCCATTACAATCATAGTTCTGAATTTAGTGTAACGAAACGTTTTTAAGCACTCAAGTCAGTGTCAATAATAAAATATCCATAGACATAGAATTACGATATCTATGAAAATATCATTTATCAATCACTAACTTTGTGCTTGTGCTAGTTATGACGGATTCCGATTATTGTTTGTGATTTGGTGAACGATGTTGCGGTGTAAATTGTTACCTGAATGAATGTTAAGACACATTGTCTTCATTACAAACTCTTCTTACTTCGTGGGTTGTTGCAACAAGTATGCATAATCATATGTATAATAATTTATTTTAACAATTATGTAGCTACACCACCTAACCTATGAATCAATGTTATTATTGTTTTTATTTTTAAACGAAAACCGTAAGTTTTACAGATTTTAGGACAAATGTTTAGTTATCAGTAATAATTATACAATAAGATGCTGCATATTGCATGCTTGTTAATGACTTTTATTGAGTGGGGCAAAGTTCATTCTTTTTTTGTAAATTTGTTTCGTAATCTTAATAGGTACTATGTTAGTCACATAGTACCTATTATGAATGTTATGCAATTCTAACAATATCATATACATAATTAGGTACATATACACGGGTCACACTGATAACCATTATTTTTTCAAGTCGGTTAAAATATTTTTTGATTAAAGTAGTTATTAATATACTACAATGAATAAAGGCCCTCAGTACGTAATAAAAAGAAGGGAAAATTAAAACTCTTATATTGGCAACACTAACAAGATGGATGCATCATTCGCTTTGACAATTACAAACCAAACAATTTATTCAGTAATTAAATAAGACGATAAGCGAATGCGCTAGTTACACGTGAAATGTGATCTCATCCTAATTTTTTTAGTCCCGCTGCATTTTTGCAGATAGGAACGACACAAGACGGCATAATTTAAATAAATTGGACACCGGTGAAACACGTTATGCGAGCTACTCCATTTAGGAGTAGTTTTTGTCGCTTCAGTATTAGGCGCGCTCACGGCTAGCGGCTTCTGGTTCTTTCTGTATTCTGAGAGAAAAACTTTCCTTTGCACCGCACTACAATTGTAATGGCACCTCGATCATGGTGGGCACGGAACTTGGAAGTAACTGGTGCTTATAGCACAGAAATCCCCCAGTTTTAGCCCAGTTGTCAATAGCCTAATGGCTAAAGTCGGACTTGTGATCGAGAGGTAGTGGGTTCGAACCCCACCCACACTATTGCTGTGAATCTACTCCAGACACTGGCATATTTAACTTGGAGGGATTAACAAGACTGCTAGTAATGCGAATTCTACCCACAATGCTAGTCAGAGCTCTTTAAAAACAAAACTAAATTTACGTCTGAAACAGTAACTAGTTATTTTACTATAACGCACACCTATGTTGCTTCTTCCCTTTGACAATATCGAGGCTTTATACAAATTAAAATTAAGAACTAGTTTTAGAACACAAGAAACAAATTACACATTAAGTATTTTGCATGTTATTGTGAGTGTGTGTGACTATAGTAGGAAGGGTATGATAGGGTGAGTGGGTTAGAGTGTGTGTGGTTATGATGGTGGGCGCATGTATGCTACTGTGTGTTCATGTGTGAGTTTAAGTGTTTGCAGACAGAGTTGAATTGTTATGTGAACACGAAGTAAACATTTTTGCCATTTAAGTTTTTAAGATAACATGGTCACTATAAACAGTATCTAACTAACAGTATGATATTTTTGCCATGGTCATGTAAGTCTGGCCTGATTATTTTTTAACCCACTTGGTTATCTCAGTTTTACGTATTGTTTGGTATATGCAGGCTGATTGGTATACATACATACAGGCCTCGTAAAAACCGTATATACCCAGTGAGCCACAATATCTTTTCGCCTCCTAGCCCGGTTTCCAGAGTAACTGGAATATAGATTTATGTTTAAAAGTTATAGATTTCTTACTATTAATAAGCCCCTAAAACTATATAGGTAAATAAATACTTAGCTCGACTATGGGAAATCTACATGGCTTAAAATAGATGATTACCTTCAAAGTGACCGTTGAGCTGTCTAACTCTAGAAACTTAGTCTTAGTGATCCCCAAGCTGATGCAAGCGAAGTTATATAAATGTTTTTGAGTGTTTTGAAACCCATATAACTCGTCCAGCGCGAGAGTACTATGCGTTTCAAATACTAATAGGAATTTCAATGACCTTTATCTGTCAAATGACAGCAAAAAAGTACGGTTTGCAAAGAAAACTTTGTGGTGGAAAATAATAACAGTTTATTTTACTTTGTTTAATCGAGTCTCACATCAAATTTAAATATAATATTTAATTATTTTTTTTAAACATACCGTTCTCTTTTATTTTCATTGTTGGCACCAATACGCCTGAAAGTAAAGAGAACGCGTGGCGCAATGGCATGCCAAAATTATTAAAACTTTATTTTAGTTTCGATGATAATCTCGGGTTTGACCGCAAAAATATGGACAGGGGACTAGTTTTGTTTCGCTCAATATTTGTAAATAAATAATTGAATAAATCCTTGTTTTGTTCACTTTTGCCAAATGTTTTGACTTGACAACTAAGACGTCACAACATGGTGCTAAGTTCTTCCTAATAGCAGTTGACACGCATTGTAAGTACGTAAAACCATTCTCCATTCTTCTCTAACTAACTATTATTCAGTCAGTTATTGCCTGCAATCGACGCAGGTATTTTACCTACCCGTGTGTATCTTTTTTTACACCTTTTTAACCTTAACAAATGTTACAATTTATTGGGTCAATAGTCATTTTATAGATGATTTGAATGTATTTGCATCGTTTTAAAAACAATTGCAAGTCCCCCTCGTAGTGACAGCTAATATTATTATTTTATAGCAATTAAAATATTTCTCAGTGCCCAGGTGTTCACGACTCCTATTCAACTGAGGGCAGGCAGCCCTGTAGCTTGCCTGCATTGCCATCGATTAGTGAAACATGAGGCACTTGAGAAAAACTGTTCAATGGAAAATGGATGGCGTGCCACAGAGTATGTTTGACATATTAGCAGCCGTGTGGCAGCACGTTATTTATAGCAGACGATAGCAGGGGCTCGTATGCATCATGAGGTTTTTCTGTTATTTAAATAATTAATGATAAAGTGTAGTTTATAATTCTGTTGAAGCACATCAAAGCGGTGTTTTTGTGATTGGAATATTTGCATACGTTTTTACTATCGTGTGTGAATATAAGGGAAGGTGCTGCATTTACATCGTGGGACATCAAGTAGTTAACGTTTAATAGTGTGCCGTGTCTTTAACTTTGTTTAGTTTCAAAGAACATGAAATTCACAGAAGATTTAGGTGTCTGTTAGGTACCAATTACGAACAATAAAAGCGTTTATTGCATAATAAAACTAAAAACATTTGATCCATCTATCACTTTCATGATTTTCTTAAAACTAAAACATAGTAACTGTCGTTTTGTACCTACGTAGCTAGCCTCCGTAAGTGTTCATTAGTGTGTGCGTATAATGTGCGGTTATCATTGTTATCAGCGGAGTAACGTCGGCGGTATAGAGACGTCACGCGATAGCATCGCACGCATGCGCGGGCGCAGCGTGGGTCGCGGGGTCGTCGCCACTTCGTACGTACACCATGTATGAGCCGAATGTCCAGTCCACGGGCTTTGTAGCCGAGCATTCGCTACAGTATGTGCAAGTTAAGCGACAATAAGGCTAAGATGTCGAACTTGTGCTCGAGAGATCGTGGGTTTGAACTTGAACCCCACCTACATATAACACTATTACCGTGAACCCACTCCAGACACAAGCATGTTTAGTTAAGTTGGAGGGGTTAACAAGACTGCTAATAATGTGTATTCTACCCAAAAGAATGAAACTTTACTAAGATATGCTAGAGCAGCGACCGCAACACTCCTGTGAACGTCTGCAGCGTCCCGGTGTAGTGCTGGCCTTCTGTCCTCACTGCGCAGGAGAGATCTAACAGTGCGCGTAATTGCACCATTAAGACTCGCTTGATCATCACCTTGCTATAAATTGTTCGGAAGTATCCGTAGTTCACTTCCCGATACGAAGGAAAGCTAATAAGATCCTGAACAGCTCGACGGATACCTCCTCCTGGATGTCTATGATAATGATGTTTGATAACATCACTTAGGTAACTCACAAAAAATTTGTTACTCTGTACAGAGTAGTATTTTTTTTAATTTATTTATTTGTTTGCTGGCGCATATTATCATAAAATGTAGCGTCTTTGTAGCGTGCTGAACCATTACGCAGAGGCTACTTGCAGCACCCGAAATCGTATCACATCTTTGATTCCCAGGACGCCACAAAAAATGCCATCGATAAAACATCTGCCTTCATTGATATAATCACTTCCCGATCACAAGCGGCACTTCTTGTGCCTCCCACCAGAGACCAGCACGGGGACGATTGCTTGGCACATTGGATATAGTGTCGTCGCTGCGTGTAACAGAGACAACGCTCTACAAAGCACAACATTGCTTTAATCCCGATGCGCCACGTTCCCGTCGGCACTGGAGCTCAGCAGCTCGCACCACCCACATCGACTAATTACATATATCATTTAAAACAAGTCCTGCCAACTCTAATTGATTTCCACTGTAAGCGTTTTGAAATAATTAATCATGGATCCTTCTAATAATTGTGAGGAACCTGCATGCGGCCCACAGGCACGAGTGCAGGCTGTGCGTGGCGGGTACACACACTGCATGAGTGGAATAATGACCCTAATACAGGAATTACTTAAATATTGAATTAATGTGGATCAGAGCAAGATGTGATTTTGAGAGACATCGCCATTTCAAAGCAATCATAAATTTGACTTAAATTATGATTCTTTATTTCTTTGCCAACATGGCTAGGGGATAGATTTAATATTATGTTCTCCATGCTCTGCTGTCACATAGGCATGCAAAATATTACCCATAACAGTGTAGTAGTAAAATACAATAAAAATGTAATAATATGCAGAATATTTTTCTGAAGCAGAATTCTGTAGAATATAAGATTGGTCTCGCCTTGTCTGCCTGCAGAGTCTACGCAAACGAAGTTAGCTGTAATATTTATATTCGGATAAGCTAGCAGAGTCACCCCCGGAGACAATCAATCAGAACCCGATCCTGGCTGGTGGAGCAGACGCGCGGGCCGAGCCCCGCCATCCATCATCTCATCCATTACGACGCGCGGCATATTGTGGCCCAGATAACAATCATAAAACACTGGTCCTATGTCACGAACCCTTCTTGAGATCACCACACAGGGAAGCGGAGAAGGTTCACTTCACTAACTTCGTGAACCTACACAACAAGCATTGGTTGGACAGTTTTGTGTTTGTCATCGTTGTAACGTTATTTTTTTTTTCAGAGAAAACGTTTTGGAAATACGTTCATTGTGCATACAGCTAAGGAGTGGAATTCTCTGCCAGAGTCTGTATTTTGTGATAGCTAAACCTGGCGGTCTTTAAGTCAAGAGAGAATAGGTTACTTCTAGGCAAGCGTGCTTCATCTTTGACCACATCATCGCTTACCATCAGATGAGATAGTGACCACATAAATCACTGAGCTTTATATAATCTTTTGTTACTAAACCTTCTGTCATTTCTTTATCCCGTGTCGGGTTGTCATAAGAAAGGGGTGTCGCGTGCACCCTTCCGTCTGAACGAAGTGTTAAATGGTTATAAGTAGGTGAGGTAGCGCCGGCGGGGCGCGGGACACGTGGCCTGCTGGTGGCGCAGGGAGGCTTGTTGTATCCGCAGGTGGATTGAACGCATTGCTTTGAAAGGGGATCTCCGCTGATCTTGTAATGACAAGACATGTTTTTACATAAAATTCGCCGCGTCCACTGCTAATTTTAAACTATCACAAATCAAATCTGCAGTGGTCACCGCGGGTGAAAATGGAAATGAGTCTGAAGTTTTTGACGTTATTCAACACATAACAGATACAAGTAAACATTAAAAACAATAAATTAACGACTTAGTAATTGAAAGTAATGTGTACAGTTATTCAGTAGTAAGCAGCCAGCAAACACCATATCAAATCTAAAGTGACAGAATGGCTCCTTCAACTGGATTACATACAAACTGAGTCCCTACTTACATTCATTGCTTAACACTGCACACCTGTTTCTTCATTGCTTAATGATATTTATTGTATTTTGCTGCACACTTAGAACTACCATCACCCACATTATATACTCCTGTGCAGTTACACACAACCACTCACATACTTTTACATATACACACACACTCTCACACAGTTAGACAAACTCACACACACCGTTCTACATCCTCGAGTTACCCTTCCTTTTTTTCCATTTTTTGCCTAATATTTATCTATTTATCATAAATATTTACGGTTTAGTCCTTTAGTATAATATCTACTTCACATGGTAAACTGACACACTTCGCACCAGTAATGTACTATATTATGAAACATTTAAGCCGATCACTGCCTCTTAAGTCACAGGTAACCCTAGTTTAAGAGGCAGGGTTCACCGACTTTGAGTACAAATGTTGTATTTATAGGTAATAGCCATGTATTGATGAACTGACCATGTAACAATATGTATGTATCAACCATGTACTTTTTTGATGATAAATAAATGTTTATTAATATTATTTTTGGACAAACGTGATGTTTTCTTAGCTCTAGGCTAGTTTTAAGCTACATTAACGGGCCAAGCCAAGTCAATGTAGCGTATGTGTGTATTTATGTTAATGTATATGTGTTATATGAGTAGATTTCATTTTCGTCGGTTTGCATGAACTTCCTTACTATTCTGCAGGTGTTTAAAATTGCGGCTTTTTGGAGGGTAATATAAACTGAGTATTTTAAATCTAGTAGTTTTAGGCTATGGTGAAGGTGATTAGGTACTACCCCCGTGGTTGAAATAACAATGGGCACAACATACACTTTTTCCTGTCTCCAAATTCTGGCTACTTCTTCTTTGAGTTCAGCATATTTACTTATTTTTTCACTGATTGTTTTTTGTAAATTATGTGTATTAGGGACTGCAATATCAATAAGGTAAGTGACTTTATCAACTTTGTCTTGGAGAGTAATATCTGGTCTATTGTAGTGAATGGTTTTGTCAGTCAGTATGGCGCGGTCATAGTAGAGTTTGTGGGTTGTATTTTCTAAAACTGTTTGTGGTACATATTTGTAATAAGGAGTGTTTGTGTCTTGTAAGAGCTTATGTTTGAATGCTAGATTTTGATGTACGGCGGCGTTTGTTACTTGGTTATGTCTATGTGTATAATCTGTTTGTGTGAGTGTTATGCATGCACCTGTAATATGTTGTATGGTCTCTGGCTGACTATGGCATTTGCGGCATTTATCATTTGTTATCGTGGGGTCTTTAATAATGAACTTTCTATAATTTTTGGTGTTTATAATCTGATCCTGTATCGCAATTATAAATCCCTCAGTTTCCGGGAATAAGCTACCTATTTTAAGCCATTTATTTGATCCTATTTTGTCTATGTGAGATTGTTCTAGGTCATGAGGGTGGCGGCCGTGCAACACTTTCTTTTTCCAGTCTTCTATTTTTTGTTTCTGTGGGTCATCATTGATAGTATTTGTCTCGATTTTATCTTTAAGGTTGAGTGGGGTGTAATTAAGATCGTTAACGACTATAGCTTTATGGATGTGACTTGTGTTTGATTTAGTGTGGAAGAATGAGTTTAGTCGGGATATTTGTTTCTGCCAAAGGTGATGGACGTCAATTAGGCCTCTCCCTCCGTATTGACGTTTAATGGTCAGTCTTTCAACAGCAGATTTAGGATGTAGGTTGTTGTGTTTAGTGAGTGTAGTGCGTGTTATTCTCTCTATCTGTTGGATGTCCGTTTTTGACCATTTAATTACTCCAAAGGAGTAAGTTAATATTGGGATTGCATAGGTGTTCAATGCCTTTATTAAGTGCCTTCCAGAGAGTTGTGATTTACACACTGCAGTCATTCTTCTTTTGTATTCTGTGTTTAATGTGTGTTTAATTGCTGTATGATCTATCCCTTTGAGTTGCTTGTACCCTAAATATTTGTATAAATCTGATGGTTCCATCGTTTTAATTGTGTCGGTGTCGTTAATACTATAGTCTCCTGGTTTTATCTTTCCTCTAACTATATGAACTGTTTTGCATTTATCTATACCAAATTGCATTTTTATGTCTTTACTAAATTTGGTCGTTGCATCTATTAAATGTTTCATCTCTGTGTCAGTTTTTGCGTATAGTTTTATGTCATCCATGTATATCAAATGTGAGATAACAGTTTCTTCTGTGTTATGTTTAAGTGAATATCCAGCCTGGCAATAATTTAGTAAGTGAGATAGGGGGTTAAGAGCGAGACAAAACCATAAAGGGCTCAGAGAATCTCCCTGGTAGATTCCTTTCTTTATAGTTATTTGTCGAGTAGTGATAGTGTTGTGTCGATAGTTTAGTTGAAGTGTAGTTTTCCAGTGGAGCATGATATTCTTTAAAAAGTCTATTAATTTTGTGTTAATTTTATAGATTTCTAATATTTTGTATATTAAAAATATGTTGAGGGTTCTACCGGCATTTTTTTTAATTTTTTTATCGCTTAAATAACTTTCCAGTCAATGTCGTCTATTCTATTTTATGTACATTATTCCCATTTTTTTTTAATTCATTGATAGTGAAACCCTAAGTTATGATTTGCAGGCAACGACAGGATTTTTTCTGTTAGGAATTGGTTTGGAAAAATCTCGCAAAATTCATGTTTTGACTTGTTTTTCTTAAATTCTCTACTTCTATTGTGAGGCAGTTCGTCTCATTTCTATTGCGGTTTTATTGCTGTAAGGTGTCGCTCTGCACTTCCTTGTGATAAAATACGTGTTTTTGTTATATATAATAATGGGTTCAAGACGAAGTGAGACTACTTGTGCTATTTTGGGATCATATAAAGAACTTGACGATCGCCAGT
Organism: Tholera decimalis; assembly: GCA_943138885.2. Classification (NCBI taxonomy): domain Eukaryota; kingdom Metazoa; phylum Arthropoda; class Insecta; order Lepidoptera; family Noctuidae; genus Tholera; species Tholera decimalis. Next base: position 378,509 of record OW964557.2, on the reverse strand, counting down.
TAACAGTGATAAGTGACGTTATCAAATTCATTTTGTTTACTAAAAATGAACTAAAACTACAGAAGAATGGGAAAGATCCTTCTAACACAGAAGTTTTTTCAATCGTTTCTGGAAAACTTGATACGATTTGGACCAAAGCTTCGATTCCTATCGTTTCCAACGTACGAGTTACCCAATTGCTGAAATCATATTTCGACAAATACCTGTCATTGATATGATATCCCAAAAATAAAAGAAATGATAGTTACGAAAGCAAAGTGAAGTGCTTTTTGGAATCGTCGAACAAGCTCTTCGATATTGCTGCTTGTAAGTGCACTTCGTTTGACATTTGTTCCTGCATTAAACCTAAGAAAGTTCCTATTTCTGAAAGAGACTTTTTACTGGATCAAAGAAGTGATAGAAAAATGGCAATAAGCGGTATAGACACAAAAGAAACAGCAAGACTTTTAAAGAAACATCAGAGACAAGAAAATTTGAATCGGAAAGAGTCAGAGCACGCATGTCTTCCCAGTGCATCACTAAAAACCAATCCTGTTCCGGTGCGCGAGTTGCCGCCTCAACCGCAGTCGCCTGTAACAGAGCTTTCTGCGAATAGTGACGTGCCTGTAAATGAGACTCCATCTACTTCGTTGATTCGGAACACTCTGGCGCTGCCAACAGTAGCTAAGGTATGTGATCGGTATGGACTATCAACGCGATCTGCGGCTGCGGTCGCTTCGGCGGTCTTAGCTGACGTAGGATTGGTATCTTCCGAAGATCTAAGTCTTGTTATTGATAAGAATAAAATTCATAGAGCTGTTTCAAAAGCACGGACCAAGGCCAGCAAAGACATTGATACGATTGTAATAAAAAGTATCTACTTTGATGGACGAAAGGACAAAATACTCATAAACGAGAAAATAGGCGATCGGTACCACCGCAGAGAAGTCTTGCAAGAACACATTTCAGTTCTCACAGAGCCGGGATCTATTTATTTGGGACATATAACGCCAAGTCGTGGCACTGCCAAAGGGATCATATCTTTGTTAGAAAATCAAGGGTTGGAAGAGGTGATCTGTGTGGGGTGCGATGGTACTGCTACGAATCCAGGTTGGAAGGGAGGTGTCATTCAATACCTGGAAAACTATTTAAAGAGACCGTTGCAATGGTGTGTTTGTATGCTTCACGCGAATGAATTACCGCTTCGTCATTTGTTCATGTCTCTGGATGGTAGCACATTTAGGCCAAAAGAATATTCAGGACCTATTGGAAAACAGCTAGCTGCTTGTGAAAGTAAACCTCTAGCGTCTTTTTGTGCAGTGTCTGGCAATTTGCCAATATTACCTGATAATATTGTGAAGGAACTAAGCACGGATCAAAAGTATCTGTACGAAATGTGTCATGCTGTGATGGCTAGTTCCTGTTCCCTTGAGCTAGCGAACCGCCAACCTGGAAAAATGGCGCATTCGAGATGGCTCACTACTGCCAATCGCATACTCAGACTTTACGTAAGTACTGTTTCGCCGTCAAATAATTTGCAGCTGCTCGTGAACTACGTGGTCAAAGTTTACGCTCCTGTTTGGTTCCTAATCAAGCAAAACTCATCATTTAAAGATGGAGCCAAGCATATTTTTCAAATGGTTATATACTCTCGATTTTTGCCTGATAGTCAGAGATCTATTGTAAATTCGGTGATCGAAAGAAACGCTTTTTTTTGCGCACCCAGAAAACTTGCTTATTGCCATGTTATTCGACGATAGAGAGCATATTCGAGAGCTTGCATCTCGCAAAATATTAAAGGCCAGGGAAGCAGAAAAGCAACTCTCGCAGGGTATTTAAAGCACCAAAGCTTAACTTCTGTGCGCGAGACTACACCGATATAATATTTTGGCAAGAGTGTGAAATATCAGCTCCACCAATTTGGCGACACGTCTCCAACGATGAACTTAGAATTAAGGCTAAAGAACACATCCTCGACATTACTGACTTTCCCTGCCACACACAGTCAGTGGAAAGATGTGTAAAACTAGTGACGGAGGCTTCTCAAAGCGTCACGGGCGCTACAGCTCGGGATGGTTTTATTAGGAACAGATTAAAATCTCGCTCAGAAATGCCTAATTTTGGTCACAAAAACCAGTTCAGTTTTTAAAGTTGCCATTGATTATTTTGTCTTTCAACTATTTTAAACCTTGCTTTAACTCATTGTTGTACCCTTAAATTTAATAAAAATCATTTAAATGTTATTTTTGTATGATTTATAGTTTATATTAGGAACCCCTAAAAATAGCAAATTTGAAAAACTTCAAGGACTGGTAGAGGCCTCAAGATGCCGGATATCTAATTAAATTTTATAATAATCGTAATATATGTGTCAAAACGCAACTTTTGATACCTCTTGCGTAGCCGTAGCTCATTTTTTTTCCCCATACATGAACGGGACACCCTAATGTACAGTGTAGGTTTCTATGTTTTGTGGCTGCATGTTTGTGAATTACCGAATCTATAACTAATTGTTCCTTACAGCCCACGTGTCCCCGTCTGCACCCCTTTTGCTCTTCTGCTATAATATTGTGATGTTCTACGTGTTTATTGATCTTTGAAGTGATGGCTGACGTTAGGATCTTGTATATTGTGGGTAGGCATGTTATTGGTCTGTAATTAGAAGGTTGTGGTGAGTATTGGTTTTTAGGTAACATATATGTTATTCCTGTAGCAATAAATTCCGGTATAGTTTGTTTTCCTAAAATGATATCTGATAAATTCTTAGCTAAAATTTTGTGTAAGGAATCTAATTTTTTATACCAAAAGTTATGAACTTTATCGATACCAGGGGATTTCCAATCATGTAGTCTCGTAGTAATTCTAATTATATCGGACTCAGTTAATTCAGTGAATTCCATTTCTTCTATTGCACTCCATTTAGTTTTTTCGTCTGATAACCAGTCAGATTTATCATTGTGATGCACTTGCTCTTCCCATATACCTGACCAGAATGACTCAAGTTGCTGTGCTGTTGGCAGTTCTATGTGAGTGTCGTTTATTGGTGTATCGGTAGTAGTTTGCGGTTTGTGTAAATTTCTGTAAAAGTTCTTTTCGTTTGATGCAAATAATGTGTTATCATGTTTGCGTTCTTGTGCTTTTTTGTACCTCCTCAGCCTGTGTACTTTTAAAGCTAATTTTTGCTTTAGTGTATCTAAGAATTCTTCCGGTTTCCTATTGTCAGTTTCGTGTTTGGTGTGGATAGCCATATTTTTAAATATTTCTTCTACTCTCTTAACTACTTTGTTTGACCTATTGTTATTAATGACTTATTACTGAGTTAGTCTGCCGCAGTCTGCTCGTAGTTTATCTATATCTTTTTCAAGCCTCTGTTGCCATGCTGGTTTATTATTATTTCGTTGGCGAGTATTGGCTGTGTATTCTGAGATTTTAAAATTAAGCTCTTGGGAAATAACTAATGCTGTGCAATATATAAGGGTATGTACGTCTATAAGTTGAGTTTCTTCGCTAATATACTGACTGAGAATATTTTTATTGAATAAGTTAACTAGCTGGAAAAGTTTTGGTGTGTATCTCAGTTTGGGCAGTTTCGGTCGGGCTGCGGGGTCTATGCCGGAATATTGGGTAAGGGCAGTTTTGAACTTATCGTGTACACCTTGGGTGTAAATGTCTGTCAGATGAGTTATATTGGTATCGTTTAGGGTCTCAATTTCATTTTCTAACATTATAGTTATGCTCTCGGTTTGTGTGGATGTATGCGTGGTTTGAGAATATGCTTGTGAGTGACCGAATGTTAGAGAGTATGTGATAGATTGTGGTAGTTCTTCTTGTGAGTATAGTGCATTTTGTGTTAACGTACTGATGGTGGTGCTTTCAATGTTTTCTAATTCTACTTGTATTTTTAAACGTATTTCTTCTTTTAGCTGATCTATTTCTGTTTGGGGCAGGAGTTTATTTCTTATAATTGCCCTTCTTTGATCTGAAACTCTCTGTTCAGTAACAGAAATCTCTGGGTATTGTCTAGTAAAAAGTTCATGCAGTTTTTGTCTATATGTGGTCATATCTGTCTCTAATTTAGTAATGTAGAAGTAAGTTCGCATGATAAATATGTTTACTTCTTTACTCCATTTCATGCGAACTCTAGCCTTTCCAGTCTTGGTGGAGGCGGGCAAGAAGGATCTAGCCTCCCGCGCAACATTCAAGGTTGGTGTGGGTGGGATTGTGTTTAAACTAATTGTGGGAGGTGATGGTGGTATGGAAGGTGACGATGGTAGAGATAGTGATGATTGCCTAGAAGGCGTATATGATACAGTGCTTGGGCTATACGGTTCTACAGGGGCGTTTGTCCTGTCCGTCTGTCTGTCACCATCGTCAGTGATTTCGGCTGTAGTATCTTTGTCGGTGGGAGCCCGCCTGCTCAACTCCTCACCGCTGACGGTTCGCATGCTGTGACACCCAGCGTCAGCTCCAGGTGCGCCCCGGCGATCGCCCCCGGGCAGCGGTCCTAAACGTTTTCTCTTTGAACGTGTCTCCATGTTGAATGGGTTTCCAGAGCCACGTTAGCCACGCCAGTAACTTCTCATTCGTGTGTCCGCCCCCCACGTGATTAGGTGTTCAATCAGGACGTGCGGTTGTTTAGGGGGCTTATTATTTATTATTATTTTATTTTATCTCAGCTCTTTGGCTGGTTTTTCTACCACTTTTACGGGCTAAGCCAAGTAAAAGCGGCGTGTGTTGTGTATTTTATTGTGTTTTTGTGTTAAGTTATTTCGGCCTTTTCTAACTGCATGTATTTTCTCACAATTCTGCATGTATTCAGGATTGCGGCCTTTTGCAGTGATATATAGAGAGTTTCTTTAAGGTCTAATAATTTTAAACTCTGTAGGAGATGATTGGAAATAACGCCTGTGGTGGAAAGGACTATAGGAACAATATATACTTTTTGCTGACGCCATATTCTTGTAACTTCATCTTTCAATTCTATGTATTTGCTAATTTTTTCAGTGATTGTTTTTTGTATGTTGTGTGTATTAGGGACTGCGATGTCTACCAGGTACGTAACTTTATTGATTTTATCCTGTAGTGTTATATCTGGCCTGTTATAATGAATGGTTTTGTCTGTGAGAATGGCGCGGTCGTAGTATAGCTTATGTGTCGTATTTTCTAAAATAGTTTGTGGTGTATAATTGTAATAAGGGGTGTTAGTGTTCTGTATGAGTGAGTATTTGACAGCTAGTTTTTGATGGATGATGTTTGCTACCTGATTATGCCTATGAGTGTAGTCGGTTTGTGTTAGTGTGGGGCAGGCACCAGTGATATGCTGTATCGTTTCTGGCTGGGAGTGACATTTGCGACATTTATCATTCGTTACGGTGGGATCTTTTATTATAAATTTTCTATAATTCTTTGTGTTAATGATTTGATCTTGAATAGCCATAATAAATCCTTCAGTTTCTGGGAATAAGTTACCTACCTTTAACCATTTGTTGGATGCTAATTTATTAATATGGGATTGCTCTAGGTCATGAGGGTGGCGCCCATGAAGCACTTTTTTCTTCCAGTCCTCAATTTTTTGAGTCTGTGGATCTTCATTTGTGATACTATCTGATTTTGTCTGACCATTGAGATTACGTGGAGTGTAGTTGAGATCATTACTTACTATGGCTTTATGGATGTTACTAGTGCACGATTTTGTGTGGAAAAATGTTTTTAGTCGATTGATTTGTTTCCGCCAAAGGTGCTGGATATTTATCAGGCCTCTCCTTCCATACTGCCTTTTGACGGTTAATCTTTCTATGGCTGATTTAGGGTGTAAGTTGTTATGTTTTGTGAGTGTTGTTCGTGTAGTTCGCTCTAATTGTTCTGTATCTGTCTTAGTCCATTTTATGACTCCAAATGAGTATGTTAATACGGGGATGGCAAATGTGTTTATGGTTTTAATGAGGTGTTTACTAGACAGTTGGGTTTCACAAATTATATTAAGTCTTCTTTTGTATTCTGTAGTTAGCGTATTTTTAATTTTTACATGATCTAGACCTTTTAACTGTGTGTACCCTATATATTTATATAAGTCGGTTGATTCCATTGCTGCGATGGTTTCGGAATTATTCACTACATAATCCCCAGGGCGTACTTTACCTCTGACAATGTGAAGTGTTTTACATTTATCTAACCCAAACTGCATATTTATATCCCCACTGAACTTTGCTGTAACATCTACTAATTTCTTCATGTCTTTTTCTGATTTTGCATATAATTTAATGTCATCCATGTATATAAGATGTGATACTGTTGTTTCCTCTCTGATATTGTGCTTAAGACAATATCCGGCCCCACATTTATGAAGTAAATGCGACAAAGGGTTTAGGGCGAGACAGAACCACGTGGGACTCAGAGAGTCACCTTGATATATACCTTTTTTAATAGATATCTGTCGTGTGGTGATGATATTGTTGTGGCTGGAATTTATCTGAAGTGAAGTTTTCCACTGTTTCATAATACGGTGTAAGAAATCAATAATTTTTGGGTTTATTCTATAAATCTCTAATACTTTTATCAACCAAGAATGAGGAACACTGTCAAAAGTTTTTTTGTAATCAATATAGGTACAATGAAGGTTTTTGTTTTTGGAAGACGCGTGTTTATGTATAGTGGAATCAATAATTAATATTATTATTATTATTCCATTTATTTAATATATGTACATATAAATTACATTTTTAAATATTAATATAAAATAAAAACATTTAAAAATATAAAAAATAGTAGCCCACCGGTATCGGGAACAGGGTCCAAGCTACCGGTGGTCAGGGCTACATAGAGAGGAACCTCCTCACAATACGCGCCGTTTCCAGGAGCACTGCTTTCTGGATCAAACCCTTGATCCAGCTGCCCAACGAGAGCCTCCTTAGATGTTGGTCGAGGCTCTTGGCTATTATACCATTGGCTGTGACGACTATCGGCACAATTATTGCTGTCTCCACATCCCACATGTCGACAACCTCGCGTGCCAGGTCAAGATACTTATTTTTTTTATCTATCTCAGCTTTCACGAGGTTCTCGTCATGGGGGACTGCTATATCAACAATCATTGTGCAACGTTCTAATCGGTCTATCACCTCTATGTCAGGCTTATTGGCAACAATAGTCCTGTCTGTCAGTGATGATAGACCGATCCCAGTACAGTGTAATATTGCCATTATCGAGAACTGGGTCGGGCACATACCTATAATATGGTACTTCTGATTCCACAACATTGTATTTAAGAGCAAGTTGCTGGTGAATAATCCTGGCTACGAGGTTGTGTCTATGCAAATATTCTCCGTTAGCTAGACGAGAACAACTGGAGATAATGTGACGAATGGATTCTCCCGGTTTGTGACATGCCCGACATATGTCTACCGTACCATCCTTCACAATATATTTCCGATAGTTATTCGTCATTATAACTTCGTCCATAATCGCACAGACAAAACCTTCGGTTTCCCCGAAGAGGTCACCAAAACGTAGCCAAGCTACGGACGCTAATAAATCTACTTCAGACCCATGAAAGGCTCGGTAATAGCGTCCGTGAAGCTCCTTGCTCTGCCATACTTCTCTGCGGTCATTGGTATCTAATACTACAGGTTTGCGCCAATTCTCGTTACCTAAGGAGAGCGGGGTGAGGCCTTTGTCCACCGCTGCCACATCCCGATGCATACCCACGTCAGCTTTTAGGAAATATTCTCTAAGGCTGCATACCTCGCGGTTGTGCAGGGTCTTTGCATTTAAAAAGCCACGACCCCCGCACTTCCGCGGGATATACAGCCTCATCACCGATGAACGTGGGTGATGCATCCGATTTGCAGTCAGCGTTGTGCGGACCCGCCTGTCCAAGGCGTCAAGTTCAGTCTGAGTCCATTTGAGTATGCCAAAAGAATACATCAATACTGGCATAACCCAACCATTGAAGGCACGCACCTTGTTTCCGCCTGATAGAAGACTATTCAGTACTTTATTCAGGCGGCCAAAGAAGCGTTCCTTCAATGACTGTTTAACATAAGCAGCATTGATGCCTAGCGCCTCTGACATACCCAAATACTTGTAGGTTTCAGTTGAGCCGAGGGATCTTAGGTGTATGGAATCCGAGAGTTGAGTTCCCACGGATTCCATAATCTCCCCTCGCTTTACATGCATGACCGCACATTTGTCCACCCCAAATTCCATCCCGTTGGCGCTACTGAAAGTTTCTGTTACCTTCAGTAGCTCCATCAGTTGCAATTTGCTGGGAGCAAAGATTTTCAAATCATCCATGTAAAGCAAGTGTGATATGACCTGACCACCTCTTCTCAACTGGTGGCCTAGCCCCGAACCCTCCAGCAATGTACTGAGAGGGTTGAGAGCCAGACAAAACCACAGTGGGCTCAGACTGTCGCCTTGAAATATGCCACGCTCAATCCTAATCGGTTCGCTGTTTTCCTGGATCTGTCGACATCCCGGATAGCAAAGGACCGTCTTCCATTGCCCCATACATGACTCAAGAAAATTACGTAGTATTGGGTCTATTTTATACAACTTTATTATTATTATTATTAGCACTCGGCCATAACTAACATGTAATTACAGGTAACACTGGTGGCCACAATACGACATATGAGGTAATTAGAAGCCCTTCTAATTAGTGTAGTGAGTGAGTTTGCCGGCACTGTCTATGTGCACCCGTTCTGTCGGAGGGCGCTGTAGCTGTAGTACCAGGGGATCGATTAGAGGCTGGACTGTCACATCAATTGTACGTTTTTTTGTAACGTAGCTAATGTGTGAGTGAGCTAAGAATGTAATCGCTTAATTTATGATAACACGATGGGTTATTTTATCTGATTCTAGCTTTTCTATCTACATATCAACCCCTTTCATATAAAACCTCACTTGAACTACTAGCTTTAATTTTAAATTTCGACCCGCTATCGTCTATATAACTTATAGTTTAATAAAAAAAATCGTTTTCGTATTTTTCCTTGATTTTGCACTATACAACGTGTAACGGAAAGGGTATATACATACCAAGGGCACGGCTTCTTTGGATGATATCAAACGATATTGGAAGGGTTTCAACTCAAAATAAAATACTCTAAAAATTGATACCAAATTTTCGGTTTCGTATGTTTCTTAAATTGAAATCATAACAAACGTGTCACCGCACTACGTACGTCAATAACTTTCCACGTTAATTGCAAATATCACGATAAATCTCTTCTGTAATTCTGTGCGCCTAGTACTGCAGTAGCCTAACGTAAAGGCGGTGTTCTTTTGTCGGCGCGAGAAAGGAGATAGGATTAAAAAACCTTTCCAATATCGTTTGATATCACCCAAAGAAGTAGTGTTGCCCAAACGAGAGTCTCGCAAGAGTCTTGCAATTAGCGATTATCCTATTGCCTGTTACATTCTGTTACATTGTTCTGAGATCTCAACTACCGTTTAATAAATAGCAATAGGATAATCGCTAATTGCAAGACTCTTGCGAGACTCTCGTTTGGGCAACACTACAAAGAAGCCGTGCCCTTAGTATGTATATACCCTTTCCGTTACACGTTGTATAACAATGTTATAAAAAATGGTCGTCTTCCAGTCTGACCGGATAAAGCTGAGTACTGTGTTGTACATGCGACTGCCTATCTGACCTGCACAACCCAGTAACTGGGTAACAGGCAATCACTTGGTCAGACCAGCGTTACATTGTCTGACTACCCGTGACGACTGTCAAAGAAGTTCAAATTATAATTTTTATATAACATGTAATACATGAATTTCTGTCTAAAAACTTATTTTACCCATTTTATTTGTTTTATATTCTCCATTAAAGTATTATTATGTCTTTTGAACGGTCCTTGAGTTTTCTGCGGTCACACTACAAACTGACGATTTGCTTTTAAACATGTTTTTATGAGATAAGTGATGTTCGTGACTGCTGCCACACGTCGATCTGTAAACTTGCCTGTCATAGCTCAACCATGGGAAAACCGAAACCCATCGATGTACTTACTCTAATGATGTACTGGTACTAGTAATTTTAAGTGTTTTGAGGAATTATTAGATAGTTACCTGTAGGACTATTTGTTTCTCGGCGTTGATTCGTTTTCGTCATTACGGGTCCCACGGTCGCCGCTCAGAGCACGTTCAAATTAAATAAAAGTCGCGCGCGCCGTAATAAAGTGTAAATGCGGTATAATGCGCGCGCGCAGATCGCTGCATTAGTTCCGCGCGCCGCATTCGTCAGGCGCGCTGTGCGTCCGCACCGCACAGCTCCACGTCGCGCCGCGCCGCAGCTCACGGTACTTGCATATTAACCGCTTTACGAGAGTCTCGGACATGTTTATCGAAAGAGACCCAATCTTCGATTCCTAGATGCCATTCAAGAGGAATGTATCTTTAATGTGATAAGTTTTCTCTTATTATGATCCACCTCATTCCAGCTGGAGTTATTTTACAGACAACGCTATTCACGTGACCCTTTATTATTATACGTTACTGATGCGCGAATTCATAGTTTCATGAATGTTTGAATCTTAAAAATAAATATGTTGTTTTGCTTAACGTACAAATGTTGACAACTCAATATTAAAAACAAATTTAATTCATCTTCAGCATTCACATTTATATTAATTTCCAATTCGTTTCAATTTGCCGACATGTGTGTGGTGCGCGTGCGCAGCACGGGTGTCGCTCGGGGATGCTCGTGTGAAATCGGAAATGATCGCGCGCCACGCGCCCGCAGACCTGCGCCGGCGCATTATAAACACATTAGCGACAAGCGACTATTGTTTACGGCTCATCTTCGCATTTAAATAATTTAGATGAATTGCTGGCGTGCCCGAGTGAGGCCATCGCTGTACGTCGCCGGATATGAATCCAGAGGACAGTATTACCTACTAGCATGCACCTAGTAGATTCCATTATTGCCTAAAATAAAAACCAAAGAAAAGTGCAATATTTAAATATGTATAAATAAATTACTTGTCTATTAAAGTTATTAAACAGCTTTAGAATTATGCAGTTAATTGATCTTTTAGTAGTAGTAAAGCAGCGTCTAACTTCAAGCTCATACCAAACATCAAAATCAACACAGTAATTTTGAAGATTAGCGCGTTTAAATAAACAAACAAACTTTTCCGCGTTATAAAATTAGTAATAGTAATTTAAATTAGTTATAAATTAGTAAAATAGGCTCGCGTTTGACCACCATCTCACCTGATGGTAAGGTTTAAAGTGCATTGACATATTATGACTCGAAAAATATTTTTTTGAAGTGAAAACTTCTTTAGCGGCGTTGGCACTTTTTTTGTAATGGGTGAAAAATGTTAAACTCGCGTCAGAACACGTGACCTGATCGAAAATTCGTAAGACGGACGGAGAGTAGACAGCCGGCGCGGCGTAGGAGAAGAAGTATCCCCCTCACTTTCTACGGCGCGGCGGAAATATATGCCTGCGCAAACTTTTTAATGTAATATAAATTGTCATGTTTGTGTACGATAGCGCAATAAATAAATATTGTATTCTACCACATAAATGATAGTATTTTTATACTGATAATTAAAGCAATTCGTGTAAAATTATTCCCTAACCATTCCAAAATATCAAAAATGCACAACGTTAATATTCAAGTTTTCACTTCTGCCGGCAATCCCGGAGTGCAACCCGTCGTTTTTTTTTTATTTAAAAATAGTATAAAGTATAAACATAATATAGAAATATTGCTGTGACAACAAGGCGGTCTTTGAGACTCCAGTTTACTACCTTTAGAGACTTCCAACGAATCATAGTGCGTGTTAACTTTGAGTATAGATTACCTATATCAGAGATTTTTTACCCTGCAGATCCAGTTCAGTGGTTAGTTTACCCCAATATGTGTTTTGTCATGATTTAACGTGAAATATATAGTATTGTGCAATTCACTCAACCAACTTATTGTTGTCTAACTTGTTACTGACCAATTTATGGAGGAACGTCAGACTCTGCGCCAGTCGACGATCTGTTAACTTTGAGTATAGATTACCTATATCAGAGATTTTTTACCCTGCAGATCCAGTTCAGTGGTTAGTTTACCCCAATATGTGTTTTGTCATGATTTAACGTGAAATATATAGTATTGTGCAATTCACTCAACCAACTTATTGTTGTCTAACTTGTTACTGACCAATTTATGGAGGAACGTCAGACTCTGCGCCAGTCGACGATCTTGCGGAGATATTGTGACTATTGAACACATCAAACATTTCAAACATTTTATTTTCGGTTGGAAAATCATCAAACCACTCCTCCCGCTGGTTTGTTCCCACTTTTTCTAATAAAAAATTCTTTGATAGAACTGATGGGATTTTATTTACAATAGTCCTATGATATTAGACCAATATTACACTTTTCATTAAATAAAAACAATGACAACAACAATTAAACATTTTTTTGTGTCCCGTCGTAATCAATTAATAATAATAAATAGATTGTTTATTGTTCCAAAATCTTTACATTATTGTATTATGAGGCTGCCCCATTAAGTAATTAACAGTACTTGTGCTGGGGCCTACTCGCTACTTCCCTTTCCATTTACAAAATGTAGATTATTAATCCAAAAATAAAATTTAAAAAGAAATGCAAACAGGATACAAATAAAAAAAAAACAATTAAAAATTATGATATTTACATATAAGTTAACACTATTAAGATAAGCAGCTCAATTGTGTGCGTGTGTTGGTCGTGGGTTTGTATGTGTTTGCGTGGATGTGTATATTTGTGCATTCATAATTATTTGGGTGAGTAATCATACTCATATAACTTTAAATCTAATTAGGGGCAAACCTAAAAAAAAAATGGTTAAATATTTCTTAGAAGAAGAACTACTTGAAAGTATTTTCACTATTCGGGAATAAATCGAAAAGTAGTACCTACTAGTGAGATCCAAAACTCCCCGTAGTTCTACCGTATTAGAACTGTGGAATGGAACAAGTGAGAATAAAGATTCCCATTGGTTTTACCTGCTCTATTTAACTAATATTGTAGAAAGAAAAGAAAATCCCATTAGTTCTATTCTATACCATAAAACTTTTTAATAGAACAAGTGGGAATAAAGATTCCCATTAGTTCTACTAACACTTATTCGACTAAGCTTCTCGCTGGTGGGGGAGCGGAAGGATGTGTCAGACTTGTAGTGAATAAGAACCCAGTTGCCCTTACGTTGCGGTATCTCGTTAGGCCCTAGGTATAGGTATAGGTTATCCGTACGAGCCAGGATTGCAGGTAAATACCTGCAATCCTGGCTCGTACGGACATCTGGGAGATTTTTTTCGGAAGTATATATACCAGATGTTTCATGAAAGCCCTCTGGATATATTTACTCTTTGGGACTGTATTTCACACCGTACTGGCAAATATTAGCTCCATCTAATGTATTGTATATTTACTTTTTTCGTATTCCTTATATACTTAAACCCTCTAGTGTTTCTCTTGAGAACTCAAAGTAACCGTACTGTCTTAGCAACGATGCTATTAATACAACTACTGAAGTTAGTTTAATTGTCAATGAAGATGCCAAAATCTGAACCCTCACTAACCTGCCTTTACCGAATTTCATAATATTTTGGCGTCTTCAGTTATCTTATTCCACCTGTCACCCTAAGTGCAACATTGACCTCTGCCAGGCACGTGAGAGGAGTCTCGTCCTCAGTGAAGCCTCGCGCCCCTCACCAACCTGTCGCGTCCTGTCTCTTGTTAAAACAATAGTTGGTGCGATCAATATTAATTACGAGACGCGAACGATGGGCCACGAAGGGGGGAGTGGGGTGCAAATGATAAAGTTAAGTTCGTAGTTTGTAACACGGTTACTGCGGCCGGAAGTTGCTCCTAATCGCGGCACTGACGTCCACATAACCAGCACTGATTTACTGGCTAACTATTGAAGTATTGTTCATGGCACAGTGAGGCCGCAGAAGTATAACTTACCGAGTAAAATTTTACGCTCTGAGCGATGTAACTTGCTACGTAGCCCGTAGAGCTTCATTGCACAGAGCGTAGCGTTGCATCTCACGGGGCACGGTATAGCGTCTTCATGGTATCAGCTGAGCCGCTATACATGCTATACATTGCTGCCGGGGTCGTGGGACTTATCCCATTACCGTGGCCCCGGAACGTAAAGGGCTATTGAAGGAACACCGTGGATTTTAGTCAGTACAAGTCTGACAGTCCCTCCGGCCCTGCCCGGGGTGGGAGGACTTATTTGATGATTTTACCACGTAAAAAAAAAAAAGCTTACTTCAGAAGAATAAAAAGTGCGTTAATATTTAGGAGGACGTTCACGCATGTAAAAATCTATCAAAATTTAACATATTCACATATACATACACACCCATACCTATGTATATATACATATTGTAGGTTGTAGGTATGTTAATGTGGTAACCATTAACCTAACTAAATTGTCCATTCCCATTTCGTAAAAGACAAGGTTATTCCTTTGTTATTCTTGGTATAATTTTATTTTGTTTATAAGTAAGATTTTAGTGTGTTTTTTTTAATTAATCTAATTAAAAGTGATACTCCAAAAATAATGTATTTTTCACCCAATCCGTGTGTACGATGCCTTATGACATCGGTTTCGTAACGGAGATTCTCAGTATCGTCACCTATCAGTTTAGTTACAAATCCAAAATGTACACTTTTTCTGAGTATGACCCAAATGTCCATAACTCACTGCAGGAATTGATGGACGCTTCTGACGGTGAAAACTTGTTGCCCATTTCTGGGCCGAGTCCATATAGATTGCCATCGACACGCTAATAAGGAGAATACTACATATTACAAATACTCATTAGAATTGGCTCCCTTGCGTAGTGAGCCCACTGCTAGCTCGCTGCACGCGGTACGACATGATGCTAACGTGTTGCGACTGCCGTCCATTAGCGCTCACGAGTGTGTTCTTGTGCGATACGAGTGCTGCAACACTTACTGAACCCTAATATTTATTGTTTACGAGATTATTACCTTTTAGAACATAGAATCTGCATTATTTTACTGATGTAGAGTGTGCTGATTTTTAGGGTTCTGTAGCCGAATGGCAAAAAACGGAAACTTATAGTTTCGTCATGTCTGTCCGTCTGTCTGTCTATCTGTCCGTCCGTATGTTACAGCCATTTTATTCTGAAACTATTAGGACTATACATGTAAAACTTGTTAAGTAGATGTATTCTGTGAACACCTTTCCGATTTTAAGAAAAAAAAAAAATAATAAAAGGGCTCCCCGTACATGGAACTGAAACTGAAAATATTTTTTTTTCATGAAACCTATGCGTGTGTGGTATCTATAGACAGGTCTTTAAAAATGACATTGGGGTTTCTTTAATGACTTTTTCATAAAGTTAATCGTTTAAAAGATATACGCGTCCAAAGTGGTAAAATGTGTCCCCCCCATCTAACTTCTATAATAATGGAGTGAAAAAAATCTAAAAAAGACATATGCTGTAGATGTTAATGTAAACTTTCAACCAAAATTAGTTTGAATGAGATCGGGTCATCAGTTTTTGAGATACAGCATATTTTCTAAAACCACAAATATAACTTTGTAATTCATACAAACACTATGAACAACAAAGTTATTTGGCGTAGTTGTAAAAATTGTAAATAAGCTAGTTTTAAGAAATTTGTAAGGTTTTTTTTGTCATATAAATATATTATATTATATTTATAATAGTTACTACGGAACCCTTCATGGGCGAGTCTGACTCGCACTTGGCCATTATTTTTTAAATAACTTTCTAACAAGACTGCCCAGATTGTGTTATCGTTTTTATTTCTCTGAATTCAATTTTGAGCTTTGGATACAGACTGGCACAGTACCCAGGTGCCACTCTATGTGTCTGTCACATACCTACTCACGAGATTGATGATGCTAATCTAGTACATAAATATTCCAGCAGTGTGTCTTCTGTGTACTTTTCATTTAAAGGGAAGTATGAGTACCTACATAAGTTGTAAAGTCGCGTTTAGCATTCATTCCACACCAGTGCTCAGTGATTCAGAAAATCAACCGTTTACTGTTTGCAGTGAGATACACAGAGGCTATGATACCTATGTATTCGTCTTATATAGTAAGTGCCATACACTACCGAACACGACATAAACTAAGTATGCGCAAATGATTTTTTGAGCTGCTGACAAACAAGCAAGCAAACTGGTAAAGAGGATAGATACTTACATAGCGGAGACAGATCCCCGCGTGGTAACCAGAGACTGTGGAGAGCCGGCTGCTGCCAGATGTAACAACTGTACCGAGGCAGTTTGTCGCCGTAATATAACATACTATATTAAGATGTGTATTTGATTTAAGTATTGTTTTTCGTTGACAAAATGTAGATATGTATGGGTTCACTTTAAGTTGTTTCGGTCTCTAAACGCTAGAACTTTTAATTGGCTCACTGTTTATTACTCTCTCATTATTCTGTTTTAATTTGGCTATTAGTCCTCCATATAATTTAAATACATAACTTCAGGAGGCTAGCCTGAGGGTCGAAGCCAGTGCGACATGGACCCACACTAGTTGCTCTTGCTAATCAGAATATTGAACATATAAACCAGTTTGAAGTGCAATCCTAACAGTGCCTGACTAGAATTAACTTCCTATCAGCTTCGCGAAGCATCGCGCGACTTCAGATCAGAATCCACTTCAGTGAATATCTGTCTAGATAATGAATTAGATTTATTTCTCGTTAGAACCTGCAGTCGAATAAGAGCATCACAGCAAACAGTTAGCATTTTGTTACGAGTAGCGTGCGAGGATATCAACACACAGACAGACGGGCCCACGCTGTGCGGGGAACGTTGGTAGCTGACTCGTCCCGCCGGCATTGTTGTTGCCTGTTCGTTTTATCACTTAGTTAGACTTTCCCGACTATAAAGATTTGGTGTATTCCCGATGTCTTGTATTTTATGGACAGGTTTCTGAAATAGGAACAAGTAACTTCTGTCAGGTGTGGCTGTCACCTGTGTTCCTCGACTTACAATTATTTTATTTGTCAGACACGTGCCGTATATTGTAATAACCAATAGCCTCGTGTCGTGCCAGCCTGGCGGTGGGCTGCGCAGGCGCAGTTACTCGCCGCCGCGTCGCCGGACGAGCACAAAGTGCATAGTTGCCGTCCCGTGCCTGTACTTATGAGCTTTCCAATTAAGTAAATGGTAACCGCCGCTTATTGGAATAACAATTTTCAACGGAATATCTGTTTCGATCGCGATTAGAGCCCATCGCAGGAGATGCGCCTGTAATTCCAACTAAATTTATTAGAAAGCCGATCTCGCCCTTCTCCGCTCGCCAATTTACTAATCGTAACTCATCTGCGATAAGCACGGGATTACCGCGTGGCGTGCCGGACCGGGCCGCCGGACCGGGGCGGCCGCATTATCGGCGCATCGTCCGGTAATAAGAAGCGAGATTGGAGCGCTTTAAATAATATCGGCTGCGATCGGTTCGACGCTGACGGTCGTTCACCGCGCCGCCTGCTGCGCGCGCGCACCCCCAGCACTGTCGCACATCACTCGAACACTACAATTAACTTTGACGACGTTAAAGCTTAAGACAGGTACACTACTACTCAAACCAACGTAATCGAGAACTTGAGTTATACGTAACTAACACGGTTTCTTTTATTTAAAGTTATGAACAACATTGTTGACGCAATTATATCTGAGTAAGCTGCAGTCATTCTACTTGCTCGTGTTACAACAATTAACTAAACTGACAACAAGTCAATTCTGTCGCTGTTACGTGCGCCTGCGCACATCACAAATGCCAACACCAAAATGGAAAATTACTTATCAAATAACAGTGAGTTTTAAATGTGAACGATTTAAGTCAGAATTCATTCATATAGACGTCAAACTTTTTAACTGTAATTGGAATAACGAACTTCCAATAAGAACGTACATATAAAAAAAAAGTTAAAAAAAGTTAAAGTGAAAAAGTTATGTTGTATGACACAATAAGTCAATAAGTGAAAATTTGTCAAATTCCTTTCGGTCAAACAAGGGAAACCCGTATTCCCTTGTTTGACCGAAAGGAATGTGACAAATTTTCACTTCCCAAAAAAATTTTCACATAATTTCATTTGCCAAATTATTACTTAGCAAAAAATCTATTCACAAAAAATTGTAACGCAAACCTAATGTTTGGGAAATGAACGTTTAAACTATAACTTGTTTACCAACTAGTACTTTTTATTTAGTCAAATATTTCAGTTGGAATAACAGTTTTTATGCAAAATCTTGTAAGTTCTATAGTAGTTATAGGTAATAGTAACCTAAGTAGATATTAAACATAACTAGTAACTGATTACCACATGTGCTAAGATAGGTCGAAGGAGCCCCGCTTCGCGGGGCTCCTATTTCTGGGTGGTTTAAAAAAATAACCTCGAAGGCGCTCCGCTTCGCTCCCGCTTTAGCCTTCTAACCTAACCTATCCGAGTCGGGGTACTCTGAGTCGATTTCACCAAACGTTTATTGGCTGAAGATTGTTGGCTGTAATAAATCATTTGATTAAAGACCAAATGCCATAATGACATTATACTTGGTAATATTTTGCCAAGTAAAATTTTGACCAAATAAAAATATGTTTACTAAAATCATTCGAAATATTGCAATGGTATAAAAAAAGGTTGCTAAAATTGGTTTGGGTAATGACATTTTGTCAAAATCTTTTCGGCAAAACGGCAGGATCCCAATAAATACACATGGTAAATATCCCGTTTTAAGTTCTAATGATATGACGAACAGATTCATTACTGATGCACAAAATCTACTCTATACCTTTAACGACCAAAGGCAGACTATGAAGGTTTAAAAAGATGGTGGAGTATCCAAGTTAGTGTTTCATATAGGTCTGGTAACACTAGAGATACCTAAAATACAAATAATTCAGAAACGTCGGTCGACGTAAATCAATAAGTAATTACTATCACAGCCGTTGTTACCTAAACCTCACAATTGACATGGCACACAGTAATTGTTAGATATTACGCTACCTCAACACTAACCAATTAAAAAGGGAGACATGAGAAAGATCGCATGGACAATAAAAAGAAGAGATCTGTGGTCATGACGAGGAAGTGGAGCTGGTGGTGTGTGATGTGGTGTGGAGTGGGGTGTGGTGTGTTGTTGGGTGTGGTGTGCGGCACCGTGTCGGCACCAGCAGCACCAGCAATTGATCGCGCAATTATACAATCAGCTCCCCGCACAACCCCACGCCCGCGGGAACTTCGCGCTAATTGCTGTGGGTTTTTGTCAATCGACTGTTCCCACTTGTCTTCACAAAACCACTTATAAATGTACGCCATTCTCCCACAACACGTATTATCTTAATCGCTGATCAAAGCGACAGTTTAACAGTTTCTTGCCGCACTGAATCTGTAGTGAATGTCATCGGAGATGATGGTGAGTGCTTTCTAAAACAAAGCGCCACAAATTATACTGATCGCTGTAACCGCTAAAATGATTCACTAGCAGTATGTAGAACTTAGCTCCCAACTCTAGTCTTCAAACTTGCTTTATCTTTGATTCGACTTTCACCGATAGTACCACCGGTAAACTCTGTGAGGTACGCTACTCAAATGTATTCAAGACGCGCATGCGTTACACCTCACAACCATTTCAACGGACTTATTCGTATTAAATTTCGTTATTCCTCTGTATTTTATTGCAACATAATATTTTTTGCTTAATTTCTTCTAATCCCACCCATAAATTATGTCAATAGAAGCCGCCGCCAAAACCTAACAGCCGCGAGATTGTGGGGTACACACGTTACGTTGTAGTTCTTATGACCATGTGATTAATAAACGACGGCTTAAAACACACAAATCACAATAAGAGGCGCCTGCGCGCGCGCATGTGTGCGCCTGTCTACACGCGCGCCTCTGTGTGTGTGTGCAGCGCATACGCAAATTATTTAATTGTCGGCGGCGCGCTGCTCTATGGTTATACGCCATAAATCTAGCGGAATCATCTGCGAATTATTCAAAGATGCCGCCTCGTGGCGCAGGCTCCGGCAGCGCCTGATCGCCGACCACTGACCAGCTGACCTCCGCTAACTGTCACTGATTATGCGTAGCCGTCCGCCTATGCCATGCTAGGAGGACGCACGCTCTATACAAACATTTAGAGTTGACTTCCAGTCTTGTTAATATTATGTCCAGAGCCGGCTGCAGCTACCTACGCTACCGGACTAGTGTTGCCCAAACGAGAGTCTCGCAAGAGTCTTGCAATTAGCGATTATCCTATTGCTATTTATTAAACGGTAGTTGAGATCTCAGAACATAGATAATCGCTAATTGCAAGACTCTTTATTTATTTATTTATTTACTTTATGGAGGACTTACAGCTAATAAAACCATAAAAAAAGGAATACATAGTCGCCAGAGAGCCAATAACAAGTCCTCACGTTTAGACTTATACTAAAATAAAGTTATAAGCAATAAACAAGCAATAATAAAGCTAATTATAAATTAAAGATACAATTTACACAGTAAGAATACATAATATATAAAGATTTGCTTGCAATGAGTCAACAGCATAACATAACCACTAACGCTTGAAAAAGTTTAAGCTTAAGCACCTTCTGGCTGAGTTCACACTAGTTGTGAAAGGATCCAAATCATACTGCTTGCATATCTCATTAAAAGTTCTGCTTGCGCGCACAATATAGCTATTTTGCCTATAATTAGATGATGAATGAGGTATACATATAGGAGGATTAAAGCGCAATATTTTGTTAGGTACGTTAAAATAAAATTTAGAAAGTAGTTCTGGATTATCAATATTATTGTGGAGGATTTTCAATAAATACAAACAGTCTGCAATATTACGCCGATCTACCAGTGGCAACAGGTGGTACTTCTTACAGAGTTGATGATAACCTGCTGAATGATATGGAATCTTTTGATGGAAACAAAGATATTTGATGAACCGTTTCTGTATATTTTCAATCCGGTCGATGTATTTATGATACCTTGGATTCCATATCTGAGATGCATACTCGAGCTGACTTCTTACAAAAGTGCAATACAATATTTTGAGCGTTTTATAGTTTTTGGGCAACACTATACCGGACGCTATGGACGTGTCAGCCGGTCAGTACTCACAGCCCGCGTCCCGTAAGGCGCTGCCAGCCCTCAGGCTCGGGCGCGGGGTATCGCACCCATTGTTACGTAATCCAGAACAAAGCTCTAGTTACGAGTGCGCGGACGCAGCGTGGCGGCTGTCGGTGCCGCTGATTAATAGCGTTCGTTTGTCCTTCCTGCTGTGTCAGTGATAGCGCTATCGCTGCACCCGCGCACAATCGCGCTCTATCGTGCCATCTGCGTGAAATATTCTACCGTTGCCACAATGCTTTGCCCTACCCACCAGCTTTGCTTCTAAAGTTAGCAACGCCCTTATGACTAGGAGCATACAGTTGAGTTTGGTCGGCAACAGTGACAAAGTCGACTTGGTTTCCCAATAACGACCTGTGGCCGCGTAATTCACGCCACCGCGTTCATCATGCAAAGTGACCGCACTCAAGATGGCGAGCAATTTCCCGCTTTAGTGCTCAAAACATACGGTCTATATTAGGTTTCTGTTCGAGAGATTTATGTCGCGGAGGAGTTTAGCGTTTGGTATCGGAATTTGAATTTTGTGCGGTGTGGTCGTTGCGTCGGTGCGCGGCGCGCGCGCAGGCGACAGATACGCATCGTCTTGTTAGCGCTATCTGATGCCCGATGCTGTAATTGGCACGGAACTGCGCGTGCGCAACCAACCTCACATTCATACAAAATGAATTTTAAAACGCGTTTTATCAATATTTATTCTGGCGTCATAATGGGCGCTGTGGGCGAAAATGATAAGTTGCCAGTAGAAGACAATGTGGCTTCTATCAGAGTTCATAAGCTAGACACTTCTGAGTAGCGTCAATCGAACATGTTTAATCATTTATTTCGGTGGGCATTTACATCCATGGAACAGCTGAGACGTTGATTTCGCCACGATCGATGGTAGCAAGCGAGGCAATTTGTCTGGTGGTAGCGATGAAATATTGTCAGTAATAGATATGCGGCGAGGTGTCGGACATTTGCATACAATGCGATCCGCGATGTTGTTGCGCGCGCGTAATTGCGTCGCAGCGACAATGCGCTGATGATGGCACTCAGCTATTGTGTGCATCACTGCTGCGGGTACAGCTTCTTAGTTTCTATTTAGGTACTACGTTGGAACAATAGGGTTGGAAACGTAGGCAAAGCTGAAACGCGCACTTGTTTTGTGGTACCTATCATACTATTGCAATGTTAACCGTCACGTCGTTTGATATTTGTTATTAATATAAAATATATTGCTTTATGTAGTAACAGCTATTAAGTGGACTTCAAAAGTGGGGCTACTTTACGGGTTTGGTGGACGGTGCAACAGTTAAAATTCATATTAGATACACTGTACAGTAGGTTGTTTTAACGATATAAAAGCAGTATGTGTTTCGAAGAGGTCGTACTCAATTATTAGATAGGGAACCCCTTTTACGAGTTCACTTCGATTCAGGTATCATAAAATAACACACACACGTAAGTAAAATTCCAACTGTGTTAGATACTTACTCAGCTTGGTAAAGAGGAAGTGTGGGTGTAATCAAATCTTTTCGCTGCTTCTGAAATGAACTAGTTAGTGAGCGCGGCGCGATGCGACGAGACGACGGTGACTTGTCAAAATATTGA
Organism: Tholera decimalis; assembly: GCA_943138885.2. NCBI lineage: Eukaryota > Metazoa > Arthropoda > Insecta > Lepidoptera > Noctuidae > Tholera > Tholera decimalis. The sequence goes on along the minus strand of OW964557.2, from coordinate 355,782 downwards.
GACGGCCTTCATTACAGCGTGAGTGATGTGGACAACAGTGATGACGTCACCGTTTGCAAGCTGGGTTACAGGTTACAGCGCTGTAGCTCGTGATAGCTTAACAGTATGAAGACGAACTGAAATGGTAACCGGATTATTACTTGTGATAGACTTCGTATACCAATAATAACCTTGCATTTCAGATAAAGAAATTGTAAACTCAATGTAATATTTTAAATATTTTTAGTTTGTTAAGTTCTTATGGATTTTATTACGAATTATAACGATTTTGACGTTACCTAAGCTGAAGCATAACATATCTTATCCTAATTATGTTAGTACCTACATAAAATGGGTTGATGAGTTGAGTGTTTGTGTAATCCATAATTATTAATATGTTGTCAGAATATTCCCACCACCTACGGTGACTCATCTCCAACATCCCTGTGGTAGCAATGTTCACTAAGCTGAATTAATTCCGTCAAATAAAAAAGCAGTCCATGTGATGCGCCGGCGCACGGCAATTGCGAAAGACGCCGACAATTGCCGAAGGCGCCGCGCCGCCACGAATATGGATGAGTTTTATATTTGAGCAGTAATTAGAGCAGGCGACACTAGGCTTTGTAGTCGGCGAGCTCCCCAGCAGGAAGTGGCCTGGCTGTTGGAAGACAAGCTCTGTAGAAGTCCGCGATAGAGAGAGCTGTTGTTTCAATTAATACCGTCTTTCGTTTATGTACCGTGACATTTTGGTAATAGATAAGTAGGTACTAGTACATAGATCCAGTTTTAGTAACCGACTGTGACGTGGATATGAAGCTGTTCTCTGAATAAGACTACTAGACCTCGTCCTACTACACACACGTCTTCAAGCTAGTTTAACGCACGATTACAATCGAAATGCATTTTGCATATAATATGTCTTCAATATTTTATTGTTGCTCTTTGACATTTGCTTATGTGACTCCCAGAGGCTAGTGCACCTACCCATCACCACTTGTTGAGTAATTAAACAAGGTGTTCTATCTGTCTTGTCTTGCGGTTTATTGAACTAATTAGTCCAGCAAACCGCGCTCATAGCCTTGTTTACGACATTAGTAGCACTCGGTAACAATCGTTTGATTCGCGTCATGACAGCGGCTTCATAATCTGAGGATCATGCAGTGTCGTGTTGGCGTTAATTGGCGCCGCCATCTTGCGAGCGGAGCAGCGGAGCGCGACTGTGTGACACTGCGACCAGCGCACCGGATCTCACTGCGCACCAACTCGCAGAAGGGATTATGCTAATAGTTCGGAACACGGAACAATCAGCACGAGAGGTCACGGCCTCATTGCTTTCTGCGGCTTCAGCTGACTACACGCTTTATTCTTGGAGCGCAAGCAGTTCCTTATCTAAAAAATAGTCATCTCTGAATGGTATCCCTTTGTGTTACTTACCTTCAGCTTTTATAAATATTTTATAGCAGTAACGAGGTGCATTCAAATGGCCTTACGAGCAGGTTTATGAAGCTGTGTTGGCTTCAATGCGGTTTATTGTTAATGCGGATGACAATACAAACGGATACCTCACTGGTATTTCGCACAGACTTGTAGCTGTTTGCACTTCTGAAAGCCGCTGCCTGGTGGCTCGCCGATGTAAGATACGGCACCGGAGCTCAACGATTGTGAGATTGTCGCGATAGAGCTCCCTCCGACAACCGCTGACTGACTGACTAATGACTCATTGACGCATGTATGTAAATGTTACTTAATTTTTTCGCCATGATATGTGAAACACGATATGTTGCGAAAATGAATAATAGCAGCTAATAATCCAATTAGGTGGCGCATTTGTAGCGGTAATGTAAGCGGAGCAGCCGGCAGGTAACATCGACGTGGTGATCGATGGTCGCCGGTAATGTGCCTGCCCGCGCACTGTAATGAGCCGTGAGATTATGTGAGTCAATATTGGTAGTAATCGTAGTAGATACCGCATATAGCATCATCAAGCCACACAGACCAAGAGAGGGTAAGCAGAGTCCATAGTCCACGCAGTGGCCGATGTGATCAGACGGTGCGTTGCATGCTAAAGCATCTTGCTAGCTCATTCGTTTCATGATTTACTAGAAAATTGTTACTGTTAACACATCCCTAGTTCGTATTTAAATCTCTAAGCAGAATTAAGTAGCGTACCTAGAGGCCGCTACATATCTGAGTCGTGAAACATTGCGTTTAGTCGCGACTCGCGACAGATGGCCGTGAAATCGCCGGTAATAGTGGCAGTCTGTCCCCCCCGCCACACACACCCCGCTACACCCTCACTGCACCCCCGCACCACATGTGCCCCGTCGTTAAACGCGTCTAATCTATTGATTATTGACTCTTTTTTGTATGAATCAATTAGTTTTATGTGAAGCGATACCAGTTTTTGTGAGAAACATGTAAATGAGCGTCGGCTTGGGGTAATTAAGTCATCAATTTATACTCGGACAAGCAGCGCGTTCATATTTCAACTTCAATTCGGTTCATAATTGAGTTTGAGTGTAATATTTATGTGACGACTTGTTCATTACACAACATTTTTAATTTAAAACACTCTTCTTGGCGGTACATTTTACAACAATACGTATTAGTAGTGAACTGGGCTTAGAAAGTGACTTTTAAATAGCCTTTTTAGAGTTCCGTAGCCGAATGGCAAAAACCCGAACCCTAGATTCGACATGTATGTCTGTCTGTGTCCGTAATTCCGTATATCACAGCCATATTATTTTGGGGGTTCCCCATACATGGAACTGAAAATAAAATAAATACCTAAAACGTCAAACCTATGCGTGCAGTATCTATAGACAGGTCTTTAAAATTGCCATTGAGGTTACTGAAACCATTTTTCTTAAAGTCAGTCGTTTGAAAAATAATCACTTCCAAAGTGATAAAATGTGTGAAAGTTATTTACACTGTACAAGTAAATGACAACAATTACAATTTACAAGTTGTAAATTCTATTAAACAGGCCTCCATCGGACGACAAGCGGCCGCTACCAGAGCCCTATTTAATAAAGCTGACAATTCGACATATATTCTTTATTAAATAGGGTCCAGGGTCTACGCCGACGTCACGCCTCTACTGACCCGCGTATTTAAATAAATAATGATGTTATTTATTTATTAAAACTTTATGCAACACAAAATATACAAAGGCGGACTTAAAGCCATAGGCATTCTCTACCAGTCAACCATGGGTGGTGAAGAGATAACATTCCAACTGCATAAAAAAAAAAAAACTAAGTAGATAATATTTTCAACGTAAAAGTTTTATTACAAGTGTATATATACATATACTACTAACTAGAATAAACTTACATACATTATTTATCATAATACAGACCAAAAATATATTATATATATTTATATATATATACATATATATATATATATATATATATATTAATAAAAAGTTATAGAAAGTGGGTTCTGAAAACTCTGCTTCCACTATTTGTTAAGAAAATAATGATTTTGATTTTTGTGAGTGGCATCTTGCAGGTCAACCTCTGCTTAACCGGGCTTGCCTGTAGTTGCCTTAATTAATAAATTAATTAAACCCTCCAGCCAGGGCTTATTAAAAAACTTACAAACTAGGCGACTACACGCTAAGGGCACCCCCTGTGGGGTACGGACCTCGGCTTAGGGCGTCGCAGGGGGAGGGCAGCTAGGGACAGGCTGGATCATATCATTATTATTATTAATAAGGGAATTTAAAGCTACTGGCTCAGCGTCGCGGGCTGGCTCTGGCAAGGGTCGGGGTGGACTATTACGGAGACGTCGCGGCGGGCCTCGGCGGCGGGCCTCGGCGGCGAGGACGGAAGGACGATCGGTTTTTGTGTTTGTGTGTCACTGTACTTGTTTCCCTACGGCTCTCTTGGAGCAGGGTGATTGCGTCATGCGGTATGCCTTGGTCAGCGAATTTTAGAGATACGCGAGGGTTCGTATTGGGCGGCCAATACGATAAGGGGATTCCTATGTTGGATTGCAGTATCAATGAAATGCTTGGAGACACGTTTCATGAACTGCTGGATGGTGGGCATCTTCAGGTCTACGTGAAGAAGCTCATTTCGAACATAAAAGGGGGCTCCCGTGACTCTCCGGAGGAATCGGTTTTGAAAGAAAATAATCCCGCAACTTTCTCTTAAATGCGTATTGATTGGTGGTACACTCGAAATGTCGTTTAAATGTATGGATTATTTTCACTATTGCAACAACACCGACGGGACTGTATTTTTTTATAAAGAGAACTACCAAAGTGGGTTGAATTCACATTACTGGCAATTATGTTAACTCTTCCAACTAAGCTAAGTATGCTTGTGTCTGGAGTGGGTTCTCGGCAATAGTACCTATTGTACGGGACAACTATAAATGATAAATTGTGATAGAGTTTATAATGATTTATTGATATAATGCTACAGCTAATTGATACACTGATCACTTATGATATAATGATTTTAGGGTATCGAACTGCTACGATATAGATAGTGAGTACACGCGGCGAAGACCGAACGCGAACTAAAGTAAATTGCGCACGCTGTACAAAAACTGCTTACTTAAGGTAAAATATATGAATTGTACGGGTGGACCATACAAGTATAATAGGTGGAGTTCAAACCTGCGACCTATCCATAATAATTCCGAAACCTTAGCCAGTAGTTACACTCGGAGAACACGTTAATTGTCTTCTATGATGGCGGATTCTTATAAAAAAGGTTCCGTTGGTAAACCTCTTTTTTTTAACGTGGTAAAATTATCAAATAAGTCCTCCCACTCCGGGCAGGGTGGGAGGGACTGTCAGACTTTTACTGACTAAAATCCACGGTGTTCCTTCAATAACCCTTTACATACCGGGGCCACGGTAACGGGATGAGTCCCACGACCCCGGCTGGCTCGGCCCTCTGCAGAGGGGGCCTCGTCATGTTGCTGACGCTCTTTGAGGCGCGCGTGGAACACGACGCGCCGTCGACCCGGGCATGGTCCATGGTCGGGCAGCGAGTTGCCCTTTACTCGCTGTCCGCATGCCCGCGCCTACGGTGGCCGGAGATCGTCGGCCGACGTCCGACGCCGTGGGCGTCTACCACTGCGGCTGGGCTGGAGGGAGGACGCCATCCTCTCCCTCACGCGGCCCGCCTCCTCCTTCGGAAGCATGACTGCTTCGCAGAAGGAGGCGACCGCTTCCCACTCCCTCTCGCCCCGCAGCATGGCCTCGACCAAGGCCGGCCGCGAGAGGTCTCCGCCTATTGTCGCCGTGAGGACACGTCGGTGCTCTGCCCAGGCGGGGCAGTCTTGCACCGTGTGCTCTACGGTGTCCTCAGGGCGACCCTCGCAGTGGTGACACCCAGGCATTTCCTCCTTTCCCATCAGACACAGGTACCTCCCGAAACTTCCCTGTCCGGTGAGGACCTGCGTCATGCGGTAGGTCAGGACGCCGTGACGCCGATCTAGCCACTCCTCAAAGAGGGGTCTTACCGCCGCAATTGCGGCGTGCCCGGCCGTCGGTTGCGACAGTCGTTCCCTCCATACTGCCCTGAGATCGCGCTGGAGCTCTTCCCGCCGCGCCTCGACTTCTCGAGGCAGCGGGGATACGCCCCGGCGCTGCGCCTCCACGCGCCATTCATAGACGCGCTGGAGGGCAGTCGCCTCCAGATCCCAGGGCAGCAATCCGGCAAGGAGGTTGGCCGATTCACCGGCGATCGTGCGGTATCCCCGGATCATTCAGATAGCCATGACCCTCTGGCATGCGACCAACTTTAGTGGTCGCGTCCGGATGCACAGGGCCCACACTGGGGACCCGTAGAGGGCCATGGACCGCACGACGCCGGCGTATAGCCTTCGGCAGGAGGCGTTTGGCCCGCTGAGATTAGGCAGGAGTCGCCTGAAGGCGGCTGCTGCCCGGTTCAGCTTTGGGGCCAAACTCAGGAAGTGCTCCCTGAAGTTCCACCGGCTGTCGAGGACGAGTCCCAGGTACTTCATCGTCCTCCCGACGCCGATGCGAACCCCCTCCACCGGTATGTGGGACTCAGACCGTGGCGCGTTCCGACCGCCATGAAAGCACATGGCCTCGGTCTTGTGCTGCGCCACATCGAGTCCCAACTGCCGGATCCTATGAACGACTGTCGCAACCGCTTGCGTCGCCAGGTCGGCCGCCGCTTGGTGCGACTCTCCCTGCGCCAGGACGAGCGTGTCGTCAGCGTAACATACTACGCTGACGCCGTCAGGGAGGTCGCCGCGCAGCACCCAGTCGTATCCGATGTTCCACAGGGGCGGCCCCAAGACCGATCCCTGTGGGACACCGCACGACATCTCTCGCCGGTTCCACTCTCCTCGGTGACCGGGGTAGATGACGGCTCTGTCCGTCAGGTAGTCCTCGACTATGCGACAGAGGTAGGTCGGCACCCGGTGATACCGGAGTGCCTCCCTGATGCAACTCCAGGGCAGGGTGTTAAAGGCGTTGGTGATGTCCAAAGACACCGCCAAGACGACCCTGCCCCGGGATACCGCGTCCCCCGTCGTGAGGGCTCTCACGCGCATGATGGCATCCACCGTCGAGCGCCCCCTGCGGAAGCCAAACTGGCACTCCGCAAGATCCGGGCCCACCCGATTCAGGTGCCCGAAGAGGCGGTCTGCAATTACTCTTTCCAAGAGCTTGCCCGCCTCGTCGAGCAGCACGATGGGCCGGAATGCGGACGGAGAGTCCGCAGGGCGCCCGGCTTTCTGGATCAGGACCAGCTTTCCCGTCTTCCAGCGAAGCGGAAACTGGCCCCTCTCCAGGCATGCGCTAAAGAGCCCCCCTAGTCGAGGCCCGAGAGTCTCCGAGGCCAGGACCCACGCTTTCCCTGGCAAGCCGTCGGGTCCTGGGGCGGTATTTTTGGCCTTGAGCCGTTGTACCGCCACTCTCAAGTCTACCTCGGTCACCTCTGGAGCGTCGTAGACGTCGTCGTCGCTGTGGTCCGCGTTTGCGCCAGCTTCAGGTTCCGTCGAAGACGGAGCCACGGGCGGGGGAGCGTGCTCCCCTCGCGATGGGAACAGGGCGCTCACCACGTCCTCCAAGAACTGAGGCTGGAGACTCTGCGTCAACGGGGGAGCCCAGGGGCGGAGCTTCTCTCGCACCCACTTGTAGGGGCGGCCCCATGGGTCCCCGTCCAGAGTCGCCAGCATCTCCTCCCGGGCCAGTTCCTTCGCCCACCAGATCTCGTCTCGGAGGACGGCCTTCGCTGCCCTGTAGCCCTCGTACAGCTCCGCCTCTACAGTCGCCGCATCTGGAGGTCGGGTGCGGCGCCTGCGGAACCTGGTGTACCGGCGTCGCGCCGCAACGCACGCTTCGCGCAGCGCTGCTAGCTCGCTCGACCACAAGTACAGCTGACGCCGGGCGCGTCCTTGCCGGACCCGGGGCATGGCCACGTCGCAGATCTCCGACATGGCCTCCCGGAACCACTCCGCCTCGTCGTTTATGTCGGCAGGCCTGTCCGGGGGTGACCCCCAGGCCTGCACGATCGAGGCTTCCAGGAATAGCTCCCGGTCAATCTGCTTCAGCGCCCATCGCGGACCACTCAGGTCCCGTCGGACCGGCGCGTCTGGGGTCTGGGCGGAGACGTCGAACCGGATATACCGGTGGTCGGAATAGGTCTCCACCTCCTCCACAACGCGCCAGTCGGTGACGCGCGGTGACAGGCTGGGGGTGGCGAACGTAACGTCCACCACCAACTCGCCCGTAAACCGCACGCACGTGGGGACAGAACCCCGGTTCTCGATCACCAGGCCCTGCGCACGGGCCCAGTGCTCGAGCATCCTGCCCCGCCTATAGTCCGTGGACCGGAAACCCCAAGCCGGACTCTTGGCGTTGAAGTCCCCGAGGACGAGGGCGGGGAGGGAACCGAGGGCGACGACGACGTCTCCCAGCTCCGTTAGGGAGTTCTGGAACTCGGCGAGAGTTCGGTTCGGGGAGAAATAAACGCCTACCACAGCGATCTCTCCGAACCGTGCTGCGATGATCCCACGCCCTCTCTTGACGCGATCGAGGGGTGGGGTACCGGCGGTGGCCGATGAAACGAGGGTCACCGAGCCGTCCAAGTCCGCCACCCAGTCGTTCCTGGGCAGGACAAAATACGGCTCGGCGACCACGGCGACGTTGATCAACCACTGCGCCATGCTCTGGAGCAAAAGTTCCTGAGCAGCGGCGCAGTGGTTGATGTTCGCCTGGAGGAAGCGCAATGGGGCCATTAATTAGGATCCATTGCAGCCTCCTCCAGGGCCCCTCGCGGGGGTTCAGCCACGACGGCGACGGCGGTGGCAGTAGCGACGGCGGCGGCGGCGGCGGCTGTGGCGGTGACGACGGCGGCAGAGGGCCTACCTCTGCGCCTGGCTTTGGTGGGTGGGGCGCAGGACTTGCCCCTACCCCGGTGATCGGCCGGCTTGCCAACCGCCTCACGTGCGAAGCAGTGAGGCAGGGCGGAGCACGAGCCGGCCTTGTGACCGGGCTGACCGCAGCGGAAGCACCTATCACTGCGGTCTACCTCCGAGGTGCACACGCATGCCGCATGGTTGCCCACTTGGCAGCGGAAGCACCTCAGGGGTCTGGGGTCCAGGACTTTCACCTGCGCAGACACCCAACCAACCAGGAGCCTTTGGCCCTCCTGGATCTTTTTGGCTGCTGGGACGGGGCAGCTAACCGTAATGGTTTGCCCCCCCGTGAAGCCAGGACGCAGGGCGCCCGCCCTCACCTGATCGGGAGGGCACCCCCCAGTCCTGGCTACGGCGGCCACCACTTCCTCGGCCGTCACGGAGTCATCCAGACCCAATATGCGCATGTCTGCGCGCTTGGTGGGTCTGGAGACTCGGGCCTCCTCCGCATTTAAGGACGCTCTGAGCCGTTCGGCCAGAGCGTCAGCGGCAGGGCCACTGGCCGCGCCGGGGATCTCCAGCATCCGAGCCCCCGTCGCAGTGACCCGGTGACGGAGGCCGCCGACGATGCCGAGCTCCGTGATGTCGATCGCCATCCGCGCCTTCGCCAGCACGTCGCGGTACGACACGCCCCTCTTCACCGCGTCCGGCTGCAGTGTGATCACTACAGCCGCGGTCTTGGGGGCGCGCAATCGCGCCGCGGCGTCTCGCCGCCACCGTCGCTCCCTTCTTCGCGAGGACCTGGCTGCGCCAGCAGCCTTCCTCTTCTCCCCGACCACTTGCCAGTCGGCGCCGGCCGGAGGAGTCTTTGGAGGAGGCTGCTGGGACGGCTGGTTCCCGGCCTGGGCCTTCTTCCCTTTGGCCGCCTGTTTCGGCCCCGCAGGTGTCGGGGTCGGAGGCGGCTTTGGTGGGCCCGGTTTGGGCTTGGCCGGGGCCGTCTTCGCCCTCGCAGGAGCCGCTGTCGCTGGGGCCGTCTGCTCAGTGGCCGTCTTTGCCTGAGGCGGCCTCGTCGCCGTCCGGGGAGGCTTGGACGCGGCCGCAGCCGCGTACGAAGGCGCCGCCAGCGGGGGTCGCAGCACGCGGCTCTCCAATACGGAGAACCGCTGCTGGAAGGCGGCCAGCTCCTGTCGCACCAGGTCAAGAACCGAGTTCTCCGCTGGTGTGGGCTGGCCTTTCTCCTTTTGGCCCCGCGGCGGCGCATTCCGCTGGCCGTCTCCCTGGATTGCGGCCAGGTCCGCCTTAAGGGCGGCGTTCTCCCTCTGGAGAGCCTCTATGGCAGCAGTCAGGCGGGTGACCTCCGGCCGCAGATCGGACATATCGTCCCTTGCAGCCGGAGCCACGCCGTAAGTCCGCGCGGCCGCCAGGATGGAGGCCGTGGCTTCGCCGATCGCGTCCTCCTTGCTCTTGCGGTTGCGCTTCCGCGAGATGGTACGGATGGCAGCCGCCACGGCCTCTTCTAGTTTGGCCTCGCTCGGGGCCAGACCAGTGTTGGGCTCTCCAGAGGGAGGCCCCCTCCCCGAGGTCTTGCCTCGGCCTTTACCCCGCACGCTAGTGGGGATCTTGCGGGCCGAGACAAGCCCCTCCTCCGACGACGACTCGTCGTTGCGGGGGCGCTTAAGGAACTCCTTCCTCCTGTCGGCGCCCCCCTCGTCACTCCTGACTGCGCTCCCAGAGACTAAGCTCTGGAAGCTCTCGGCGTCAGATGCCGAGTCGGTCTCCGACCCGAGCACCAACGCCCCCTTCCTTCGTGGAGCGGCACTCTGTGCTCGCTCAGAATTTGGTGCCGGTGAAGTGGACGTGCTGGACAAGTCCAGCGACTCCACCTCACGGGCACGTGAGCCTCCCTGGCTCGATGCGGCGACTGCCGGAAATTTGGGAAAAAAGTTATTGCTGTCCCCCCCAGAGTACGGTGGGACTGACCGGACGTGTCCGGTGCGGGACTCCCCAGCTGAAGAGCAGCTGGGACCCGCCTGGGTAGCGTTTACAAGAACCTTATCTGCCATTTTGTTTACTTTTTTAGTGAGGTGAGTTCCTCCGACCCTATCTCCCATTTCCCCTCCCCTGGTTCACTTCACGGTTACGTCTAAAGATTAGACGCATACCGGAAGTGAACCTTTCCTCCCCCTTGACCCGATCTCTGAGACCGGGCCCCGCGCCGTCTAGAAGCTCGAGCTAGCTGCTCGATCCTCCAGGCGGCGCGCCTTTCCCCCGGTGTGTCCCTCTTGGTCTGGTTTCTACCTCTGGGCCCGTCCGGCATGAGTGCCTCTACCGGCATGGCCCCAGAGATCATCGAAACACGCAAGGCCCACCACGACGACAACGTGGGGACACAGTTGCTTGGTACAGAACTTTGGAAAATAATATTGAGACTGACACACAGTAACAAACCGAGTGTCATGTTTCAACCGGTATTTCGCAACTATTGATTCTTATCGATTAATCAGATGAACACAAATTAGAACGAGACTGCCTTCTCAGTCACAGGTACACGCTGCTAAAATACTCACGGTGTAGTTTGTAAAGTAACAATGTCGAGCCGGCCACAGGTAGCGGTCAGAGCCGCTCGTCAGCCGGACACGCACCGGACAGCCGGCTTCAGCCCTCGGACACAGGGCCTGACCTTTCCCTAAAACGCCCATTAACATCAATATTGTGAAAGGGCAACCTGCGCCCGCGAAGCTAATTAGACAACTCGTTACAATTCACTGACCAACGCTGAGCTTAATGCTATCGCAGAAAAAAAAAAAATATGCCCGCATTTAATGACAAGCTTGTGATTAGATATTACAGTGAGGTGTAGGTGCAGGCGTCAGTAGTACGGCTCATTCGTCTAGCAGCAACCGCGGACGGGCAGACTCAGTCCACTGTCCGACGATACGACGCGAAGATAAAACACGGCGTGTGTTACTGCTCTACTTCTACTCATATCCGCACAGGCTGAGCTCTTATGCAGGGTGGGCAAGGCCGTGCGTGACCGCTGATTGTCAACAGCTTCGATTTGGATACAACATCGGGTGCATGGTTGTTACCTGAGTAGGTGAGCCCGCGACGGCGCATCGATCATTCGTTTGTACAAAAAAAAATAAGCACATTAAAAGTCAAAAACACTTAAACACAGTGAAATTCGTGAAATGGCAGTCATTGTTAACATAAGCCGCGTGCGGCCACCACATATGTTAACGACGAGATAAAAAGCGATGAACAGCGAAACACTTTTAATAACGCGCCGCGGCTCCGCTCGCCGCTCGCCAGCGCTCGCCGTCGCTCGCTGGCGACAAAAAAGCGAAACGTTCACGGAAATTAACCCTGTTAATGCAAACACTCCCGTTTCGTGTCGGCCCAGTACTGACACCCGCCATCTTTGCTCCACACTTTAATGGCCGGGACGTGTGCTGCACGTTTTTCTCTCGGCCGTATCGGCAGCATCCTAACATGGACCGATTCGGAGGTGATGGTTGTCATTATCACCTCATGACATTAGGCATATTCATGTTCATTACGTTTGTGAATTCCTTTCAAGCTTTTTCTTGAGAAGTCGAGGCTGCTGCGGACGGATTCTTGTGTGAAGTTTTTCTTTTGTGCTCACTTGATTCGATTCTCACACCTCACCAGTGACAACAATATACTAAATACAAACGAAGAATGTTATACTGGGTTTAATTATAAAAGTTAGGCGAGGAGCTCGTGGCTTAATAATAACAGCCACACGGGTCGATCTTAATTTTAATTTGATAATTTTACGTGATTTTTATTATTATTACTTTAATTGACTTTTAATATATTTTTGAATCTTTTTGTATGTAAAGAACAATGGGCTGCCATTGTTCTTTACATACACCCATACATTAATTTAGCTGAGATTAAATTTTTGCGTCTTTAAATGAAAAATGTCTTGTTTAACTCGGCGTCAACTTCTGAATTAGTTTGTGCAAGAATTTTTGTTCGAGAAATCCAAGAATAATAGAAATTCAGTCATGAACTTTTGTAGGTTATGTCCAGGTCAAGTGAAAATTAAAGAAAACGGAAAACAATCGAGAGCAACACAAAGCACAATGTGCAAGCGTCTGTGACATGAACATTTTTTTTAAGTAGATTAGTTCCTGACGGAACCGGCTAAGGTCTTAGACCATGCTGCCTAGTAATCAGTTAATAAATATTTTTCTTGAGTGTAATGTGACATGAACAATCAACAGTTGTCAAACCAAGTTATATTTTTTTTTTACTTGGGATAATAGTCTTTTTGCTAGTCATTAATTGAAAGTAATTCATTTATTTTTACACCACAATATTTTTACCTCCCTACAAAGAACACTTCCACTTATAAATAAACATTATTGTTAATAAATGAATTACAATAACAAACTAAAATTGATTTTATTACAATAATATTGCACTTACTGTCACTTGGCAGAATAAATACAAGGTGGCATCACTAATTGTCAATGAAAAAATCAAATAACTTTTCATTTAAAATATTTTTTTTTTATCCGGACTTAATTAGGTAATGTGATATTTTGAAAAAACGTAAAAATTAATAGAACTGCCTTCGTATATAAGTCACTTTTAGACGCTCAAATTAAAGTCAGCTAAGCTTTCGCCATTGTTCTTTCTCCATTTGTATTTTAAATTAGGAAGCCGTGCAATTGTTTGAATTTGTGTATTTTTATTTTATTTTATATGGGTCTTGGACCTGAAATAAATGAATTTTATTTATTTAAATGTTAAGCAACGCTTGCCGAAGTCGGTCTGTAGATGGGTACCATCTTAACATATTGAGGTTTCTCCGTCCCTCGGAAGGTACGTTAAGCCATTGCTCCCGGCTGTCATTTGGACATCTTTGTCAGACTTTACGTAGGTAGTCTGACACTAGTATAATATCTGACACTGGTCTTGCCAAGGGGTATCGCGTTACCCAGCCACTGGGTTGAGAAGGTAAAATACGAATACTTAGCTGTATCCAGTTAGACTGGCAATCGACCAAACCAAAAATACTGAGCAGATGATGAATTTTTATTTTCATATTTATTGGTTGTTATGAAGTAACCAAGTGACACGATTCTCACGGCTGCTGTGTCGCGAGCTAATGTTATTTTCAGTATGTGGTGTGTCGCCGCGTACTGCATACTATCGCCGCTGTCGACGCACGCCGTGTCTGTATCTCGCTGATCTGTCACTGTTCGCCGGCGCACTCCAGGACACCGGTTGTGCGCTCACGTCACAATACTACTACCTAACTTACCTACTACTAATATGATATCTACTGATATCATTTAATATCAGTAGACCGAGGGAATCCAAATCTCGCTTTACTACTTAAACTGATAAAATTCAGTCTAGGTTTTTCATTTCTTTAAAAGCCGGTTGAACATTTGTCTAACAAATTATGGACATCCATCGTGTAAAAAGTTTTCAGAAGTTGCAAACGCGAGTTCTACAACGTCATGAAAATTCAGAAAGTACATTAAAGCATTAAATCTTACTTTTCATATAAAAAGTTATTTTAACATCTAATGCTTGGCTTGCCGCTCACAGCGAGTGCTTGGAGCTGTGGTCCCGGCTTCCAGCGCACTATCATCGCACGCGCGTGTCGTGCCGGCACTCCGCTCCACTTTCCCCGGCTCGTGACATCAGTCCGGCACGTGACGGCCGTGGCCGCGGGACGTGGGAACTGCTCGCTATCTCAGCATCAGCGTCACGGCAGCAGCCGGCGGGACGCGCTGCCTCCAGCACACGTCGCCTGCCAGCACTGGGCCATCTAGATTGCGATGTGTGAATGTTCACACGTTGCTCGGATTCTTGTATTGTAACCTTTCTAACATGACTACATTATTGCTCCTTTCGAAAATCGTTATGAAAGTATATTGCTTAAAGCATAATTTAATTTCAATTAAAAATATTTTACAACATGAGACAACAGAATATCTCGCCAAGGATTATATAGGTATAGCAGATACGTGTACTTAGGTTGGTGTATGTTCTTTTGTCCGCGGTAGGCGTGTCCCAGGTAATGTGGCTTATTAAACAAAAGGCCGTGTTCCGTATGATAAAGTAGTCCGCAGCCCGCATCCCGCGCGCTGTGATAAGGTTATCTAGTGCTGGAGTCAGTTTTGGGAAGTGCATTAAATTATGAAGCCGCGCGCGTGATTTATCTGAGCGGCCGACGATACCGGCGCGGACACCGGCAGGCGAGGCAGAAGTACCACTGCGGTCAGTCTTGCAGCTCGGACTAACTTATCTTCCGAGAAAAAGAAGAATAAAATAGAATTAGCATATATGTACATAACACGCTCTGCTATAAGGTCCTGTTCATATATCATACTCTATGAACAGGACCTTATACACACGACTGCATCAGCTGTCTGATAAGTGTAAGTCTGAAACAAGCTCTATTGACCAGTCTACTCTACAGTAATGGTTATATCAAAAATGTACTAAGTAATTATAGTTCGCGTTTAGCTCACACGTATTTAAACAATTTTAGCATCGATATGTGAATAGCAAGAGCTCTTAGTGGAATAGATCAGACGAAATACAATCAAATTGGTTTACAGAGATGCGCGGAATGTAGGTAACTACGGTGAGGTTATTATTGATGAGAATGGTTCTTCTGCTTGCCTGTACTGCGCTCGCGCACCACAGATCCTGTGCGCTCGATATGATATAATTAAAACGCTCGGCGGCGCACGAGCGCGCGAAATATTACCATACACCGGCGGCCGCCAGCCGCAGTATCGAAAATCAGCGCGGGCGCAGCGAGCGCAGCCTCTTCCCAGACAAATATTAACAATAAAGCAGGTCACAACGCTCAGGTCACTTCAACTCATTGGATTCAAGACTAATGGACTATGCCTCAAACCAGTACCTACGTGGAAAGGTTCATAGATTCGATAAAGATAAATGGATATTATATATAAATTTGTTAAAAATAAATAGAGCACAGTTCAAACATATTACGCCTGGACGAATGCAAATCTCAGCAATTAAAACAATAATTCTTATACAATCAAATCATATGGGTACCATGTAGGTAAATGTCGTAGAGGTGTTCTTTTGAGGAAATTGCACACAAATTTGATTCCTGTCCAAACAGTGCAAGCATATGTCAGATAACGTATGGCTCAACTAAGAACTTTAAAGAGCTCAACGATTTGATGAACAATACCAAAGTAAAGACGTTTGGGTAGGCCGTAAAAAGTATACAAGTTGCCAGATTATCATATTTATTCCGAATGTAACAACCTACATAGTTTACACAGTCACAAAAGGTTATGAAGATAAGGGTCTGAAATGGTCTTTTGAGGAAAGAACTACACAGATTTGAGTAGGTTAGGTCCACTCAAATCTGTGTGGTCCCGTCAGTGGCAGCCTGAACCTGTAAGTCTTTAAGCATAACTTAGGATTACCTACTAATAAGCTCAACACCTTCACCAAAAATTGGAAAATGAATTGACATTTGGGTAGATCGCAATGAGGAATCAAATTGCCAGACACCGTAATGATTGACCGCACTGATGGTCAGTGGACTACAGTTACGTATAGAAGACCGAATAATAGAAAACGGGTTAGAGGTAAATTCGGTATAGCCTGTGATTCTTCAGGCAATTTCAAAGCGGCGGAACGTAAAGTTCCGATATTTATCTCAAACGTTCACGTGAATACGACTGAAAAAGACATTGCACAATACATTACTACTAAAACAGACTTGTCTGTTAAGTTGGAACGAGTTACGTCGAAGAAGCAAAACCTTCATAAGTCTTTTAAGTTCTATGTGCCTGAGTCTATGGATAAAGTGTTCCTAGAAGATAATTTCTGGCCTCACGGGATTATCTTTAGACGTTTTCTGCATTATAAGAATCCACATTCGGCCAATAATATTATTGGCGACGGACCCAAGCTAATTAGTTAATGGATAAAGTCGTTTATAAGATAGTGAGTTTTAACTGTAAGAATGTGAAACGTTCCATTGATAACATACGGGATCTTTGTACTCATTATGATATTATTGCACTTCAAGAGACGTGGCTATTACCTGAGGAGCTTGATTACTTGCATACTATCAGTGGGGATTTCGGCTGTACGGGTACCTCGGCGGTGGACACTACGGCGGGAATGTTGCGAGGCCGTCCTTACGGAGGGCTCGCCCTACTCTGGAGGAAAAGTGTATTTAGTGATGTGTCGGTGGTTCCGTGCAATAATTCGCGAGTGTGCGCTGTCAAAATAGTGCTTAATGCAAGGTCAGTGCTAATATTCAATTTGTACATGCCCACGGATTCGGCGTGTAATCTGCCCGAATTCACGGATTGCCTGAGCTTGGTGAGTGCTGTGATTAATAATTATAGTATAGAAAACTGTTACATGCTAGGGGACTATAATGCGCACCCAACAGAGAAATTCTATAGCGAACTAGTAAATTTTTGTACCGAATTAGATTGGAATTGTGTTGATACTGAGTTATTAGGTATGAACTCAGACACGTACACCTTTGTGAGTGACGCTCACGGTTCTCGTAGGTGGCTGGACCACTGTGTGGTTACGAAGGCGGCCCGCAATTCTGTAGTTCGAGCGAGTGTTATTTATGATGTGTTTTGGTCTGATCACTACCCATTAGTGTTAGAATGTTTATTTGATAATGTTTGTGTTAAGCAATGTAACTCATTTTGTGTACAAAATAATGTATTGTGGGGAGAGAGAAGTCCGGAACAAATACAGTCTTTTACCATGGCATGTCATGAGAGACTGCGACTTATAGACTTCCCTGATGAGCTAAGATTTTGTTGTGATAAAGCCTGTCAGCAGGACTGTCATCGCCACACGTTAGATCGTATGTATGACGATATTGTGCGAGCCTTATCTGAATCAGCTGCTGTGGGTCGAGCTAGCAACCGTCGTAGGAAAAAGAAGGTCGTGTTAGGATGGAACAGGCACGTTGGTGACGCTTACAGGGATGCCAGACTAAAGTTTCATATGTGGAGTGAGGGTGGTAAGCCATCAGGAGGTTCCCTTTTTGCTGATATGTGCGAAGCTAAGAAGATATTCAAGTCTCGATTAAGATGGTGTCAATCTCACCAAGAACAAATACGAATGGATATTTTGGCTTCGCATCATTCAAATAAGGATTTTCGTTCCTTTTGGAAGCACACAAACAAGTTAAGCAGTAAGCCTGGCCTCCCTGTGTGCGTCAACGGTGTGAGTGATTCCGTAGGCATTGCGAACCTCTTTAAGGAACATTTCACTGTAAAATCACCACTGGGCCCCTGCGAGTCTGTGCCTGTTACTACTGATTGCTGTTATGATCTAGGAACTAGATTCACTGCCAAGGAGGTCAAATGTGCTATAAACGCCATGACGGGCGGTAAGTCTCCGGGTCATGATGGTCTTAGTGTTGAGCATCTTAGGTTTGCTGGTGCCCATTTACCAAGAGTGTTGGCAATGTTCCTAAATTTCTGTATTAGTCATGCGTATTTACCTAGTCAGCTAACTAGAACTATTGTGGTTCCTATAGTTAAAAGTAAAACTATTGACCACGCTGACCTTACAAACTATAGGCCAATTTCCCTAGCTACAGTAATAGCGAAAGTGCTTGACAGTCTGCTTAACAGACAACTAGCCAATCATATCCAGCTGCATGATAATCAGTTCGGTTTTCGTGCAGGCTTGTCTACGGAGAGTGCTATTTTGGGGCTGAAGTGGGCTGTCAAGTACTATACTGATAGGAAGACACCTACTTATGCTTGCTTTCTTGACCTATCCAAGGCGTTTGACCTGGTCTCTTACAGTATTCTTTGGAATAAGCTTAGGAAAGCTGGAGTCCCTTCAGGGTTGGTGAGCACTCTTAGGTACTGGTATGGAGACCAGGTCAATCAGGTTCGATGGGCTGGAGAATTGTCGGAGCCGTATAGGTTGGAGTGTGGGGTGAGGCAGGGTGGGTTGGCCTCACCTTTGCTCTTCAATCTATACGTCAATGAGCTAATCGAGGTGCTCAGCAGAGAGCGAGTGGGCTGCTATATTGATGGGGTGTGCTTTAATAATATAAGTTACGCTGATGATATGGCGCTGCTGAGCGCCTCGGTCTGCGGTCTTCGGAAGTTGGTTGCCATCTGTGAAGCTTATGCTAAGCGTCATGGATTGGTATACAACATAGGAAAAAGTGAGATCATGGTGTTTGAGGCCGGTGGTCGGAGCCCTGAAACTGTACCACCAGTCAGGTTGTATGGAGTAGCTCTCAGGAGAGTGTTAAAGTTTAAATACCTGGGACATCTCTTGACCGCTGACCTCAAAGACAATGACGACATTGAGAGGGAGCGAAGGGCATTGTCGGTTAGAGCTAATATGATAGCTCGCAGGTTTGTACGTTGCTCACTTGGTGTAAAAATAACCATATTCCGTGCATTCTGCTGTTCTTTCTACACGTGCAGCCTGTGGGCTGCATATACTCGTAAATCGTACAGTGCCCTTCGCGTTCAGTATAATAATGCGTTCCGGGTGTTGCTGGGGCTGCCCCGCTTCTGTAGCGCATCAGGGATGTTTGCTGAAGCTCGCGTTGACTGTTTCTATGCGACGATGCGAAAACGATGCGCTTCCCTGGTGCGCCGGGTGCGGGCCAGCCCCAACATAATCCTTCG
This sequence comes from Tholera decimalis, assembly GCA_943138885.2. Classification (NCBI taxonomy): domain Eukaryota; kingdom Metazoa; phylum Arthropoda; class Insecta; order Lepidoptera; family Noctuidae; genus Tholera; species Tholera decimalis. The sequence continues at coordinate 336,763 of OW964557.2, read as the reverse complement.
TTGTGTGGCGAGCAGGCTCGACTGTGTGTTCGTGAATCGCTGCTGCAAGCTCTCCACGTCAGTGTTGAGCTTGTAGCTTCGATTCGCGAACCAACCTTGTAATTTAAGTTAAGTACTAACATAGGATTAAGGAATTTTGTTACTAACCAATTGAGTTTTGTTACTTGGAAATAAATGAAAATGAAATGAAATGAAATGAAATGTAAAAAACAAAAAGAAAATTAAATTAAATACAATACAAAAATCCAAATTATTCTCACATTTCCAATAATCAATAAACAACAACTTTATTACGCAGTTCAATTTATTTGATGTTACTTCCTAGCTACTACATGATCTACTTATACTTTAATTATCTGTAAGTGTGAAGCCATAATCTGCAATCGATATTTTTGTACAGAACGGTTCAGTCTAACACTCACGCTACTCATAGATCTCTCAACTTATCATCCGTGTCGAGCCCCGACTGAGCTGTGACGTTGTGTAGCCTCTCATAAAAATACATGTTTATCGTCATATCACACGCTCGCGGATACGGTAGAGTCTCTGTAGGTGCTAGCAAGCCGCGCTTTGAAAAGAGTAATCGTGCAGGTTCCTGCCGGTTCTTCTCCATATGAAACGACCAATTTCGAATCGCTCACTAGCTTCTGACATTTCATAAGTGCCCATGTGAAATTGAGTTTGAGTTTGCTCGGTGGCAGTGTGACACCCACTGGTTCCACTGGATCCACTGCCCAGTTCTCACTGGCTGCGAGCCAAGCGTGGCGTCGCAAGGCATCGTCCGCCGATTGTTGCGCCATTACGAGTAGCGTTAATATTCGACACCCTACGATTTAAGTGGCGTTTCTTAGTAAACATGATGCAAACATTGGATTCTAATAGAGCAGGGCTGGCCTGCTACAACAATTTATTTATTTATTTACACTATGCACACAGGTACAAAGGCAGACTTAATGCCGTAAGCATTCTCTACCAGTCAACCATGAGTGGTGAAGAGATAGAGTGGAAGGTGCAATATGAACGTGAAAAATTATATTGGAAAAAAATAATGATAATAATAGTGATAACGTGAAGAAAGTGGATCCGCAATTTCTTTTTAAATACGTAGCGATTGTCAGCCGTCCTGATCTCAAGAGGGAGCGCATTCCAGAGGAGAATCGACTGGATATGAAAAGAAGAATGAACAAAGTCAGAAGTATGAGAAGGACAGAGTAAGAGAAGATTATTGGATGAACGTAGATTCTTATTGTGTGAAGAACATAGAAATTGAAAGTGAGACATTAGATAAGAAGGTGGGCTGGGAGAGTTGAGTAGGGAGAAAAGTGTGGTCAAAGCGCGCAAACTTCTCCTCTGACGAATGGTCATCCATAAGATAAGATATATTTTATTTGCATAAAACATGGAATACAAGTTGTTATTATAAATATGAGATCAACATGTCTTGCTTATAACTAAAGCATGCAAACTTACTTACTAAAGGTACATTATTACATTCAAATTAATATATTACATTAAAATTCATATTAAATAATAATTAATTGAATAGAAATTATTGTTATTGAGCCATTTATATAATTGGATTTTAAATAATTTGCAATTTAATATTTTAAACATATTGGGTAATTTATTATATACACGAACACACATAGCCAAACAGTTTTTATTATATTTTGCTAATGCCATTTAAGCTCAGACCTGAAACTTGAGACATGGTCATATTTCCTTAAATTAAATATGAACCGAATGCAGTTATTAAGGATACGATCAAGCTTATCCAGCAAGACCACATTTAGGTCATAGTAGCACACGTCACCATAGTCAATCAAAGGGCAAATTAAAGTCTGCACAAGCATAGTCTTTGTCTTAACAGGCAAAAAGTTCCTCAGACGATACAAAGAACGCAAAGTGCCATTGGCCCTTTGGCTGACACTAGATACTTGACTTTGCCAGCCAAGTGTCGAGTCAAGATGCAAACCGAGATTTTTTACGCTGGGGCTAATGGGAATGACGACACCATTAAAAATAATAGGAGGTAGAGACATAGCCGCCACTCTACCCATCATACGTGAACTACCAATAACGATGGCCTGACATTTTGAGGGGTTTACTGACACTCCAAATCTATCAGACCAGTCATTGATAGCCTCCAAATCCCGGTTTACATCCCCTATAGCGTCCGACAAACCTTCTACCCGCACAGCTGTATATAATTGAAGATCATCGGCATAAAGATGATACGAATACCGAAGACAGTGAGTAATAAAGTTAATGAAGACAGAGAATAACAATGGAGAAAGAATACCGCCTAGTGGAACACCAGCATCCAGGCCACGCCAACTCGAAGATCACTCATCAACGCGTACCGACTACTGAAGTCCCCGAAGATAAGAAGAGAACCATTCCAGCGCCTTGGAAGAAACCATAAGATGGGAGAGGATAGCAAGGAGTAAATCGTGACTGACCGCGTTAAAGGCATTGGAAAAATCAATTAGTACTAATATTGTAACTTTAGTATCCTCCATAGCTTCTCTAATGTCACCAGTCACTTTAAGAAGAGCAGAGGATGTACTGTGCCCGGGTCTGAATCCAGACTGAAATGAGCTTACAAGGTTATTACGGTAAACAAACGCAGAAAACTGTTTGTAAACACAGGCCTCGAGCACTTTTGACAGGAAAGGGAGAATGGATATAGGACGAAAATGATAAGACAGGGAAGGATTTGATATTTTAGGAAGTGGACGGACGAAAAGTTGATGATGTGGGTAATTGGCGGGAGAAGACAGTCAAGGATCAAGGTAACCATACCTCGACTGATGTTATCATGGCCTACAGCTTTGAATTAATAGACAGGATAACCATTTAAATTTCTTCCAAGGTGGCTGGTGAAAACTTAAATGGCCACTATTTTAGCATACTTAGATTGGACCAGGCAAACTAGTGATGAAATTAACCGTCTGAGATAAAATAAGGGGGTCCAAATTACAGGTGGTAGTGAAATGACGGTTGATATCATCCAAAATGATTGCTTTAGGAAAATCAACATGACTTGGCCTGCCAATACCGAGAGTTCTAAGGAATTTCCAGATATCAGCAGGCGAAGAAGATTAAATTTTTTCATCTGATTACACCAATTCCTTGCAATTTTGTAGGAGTTTTTATTCTCTTCACTGCGATCCTTTTTAAACTTCCGAAAGGCCCGATCCCTGCACCTCCTCGCTAAACGAACCCCTGGTGACATCCAAGGGGCTGGTGCTCGCCTGAGTTTAACCCTATGAACAGGAGCATGTTCATCGAAGAGAGCAAGGACGGCCTGATTGAAGATACGCAGTTTGTCATCAATTGTCGTTGCCGCTGTAAGCTGGTCCCAATCAATTTCTGACGCATCTTGATGCAGCTTTCCAATATCCATGCGCGCATAAAAACGCATGTGCAGAACTTTAGGGAGAGATTTAGAGAATTCAAGTTTAATCAACTTTGTAAGTAGGTCAGAGTATATTCTGAGTTTAACACATTACCTACGTGAGATATAAAGGTACACCAACAACTGGTTACAGTATTCGTGTGTATTCAGAAGTGCGCTGTAATATTTAAGGGTGCAGTTTTGCAGATATACGATTGCATTTTTAATACCTTTTTCTTACACACTAATTCCGTCCTAGACTAGTTGTTAGAGATTGATTGCAGTATGCTGCTAATGTATGCATAGCGACGAATGTTTTAATTCCACGTGCAGCCAAAACATATGTAACTCTTACTTTCGAATTTAATTTTTCGAAGAATGTTAATCGATTAAAATTTAATTTAATTTAACGACTAACATTCTTAGATGATTGAACCTTTACCTATTGATTTGAAAAAATATGATTGATGAAAAATAAATGCACCATCTGATTGCTTGAGTCTAAGTCATTTGTTTGGATATTTTTGTAAACAAAGTTTATAATTTTTTTTTAGATAAAGAGCTTTAGCTATGAGTTCAAACTGTACCAAACCGAAGTGAACACATTCATATAGTTTTCTGAACCAACCACATAGACGAAAGGCTTGAGGCAGCCCTACTTTATAACGAGCCCATTATAAAATTGTAAATGTATTTCAAACGAAATCGTTTGTAAAAACAATATTGGCGAGATCTACTTCATATTCATGCCTCGTCTGCGATTAATCTGCGGAGACTTATCGAGAACAAACTAAATACACATCAGTACAATGTAGGTACGTCTTAGAATAACAACGCATAGAAGAGTCGTCTAGTACAAAACACGAGCGATTTCGTGTGTCCACTTTATTTTCTTTGTGTGCGTGAGCCGAATGTGTCTACGTTCTTCAAACGCACACAAATATAGCTTTCAGTAATACCATTACCAGTACCATTACCACAAAAATGGGAAAACGCACTATTATGTTGCTGGTTCAAATCAATTATTTTATGTTATGAAACTATGAAACTAAATAAGATGATGTTTTTTCATGTAATATGACTTATATGACATATATTTACGGAAGGTAAACGAAATGAGATATCGTTTATTGCGTTTAGAATGTTTGATGTGTAATGTGTTATAATGATATTATAGAAATGTATTAATTGCTTGAAAAATCTCGTTTGATATCAATTAAAAGTATGTGTTGTATTTATGAAATAGAAAAATATTATTGAGAACATTACTTAAATGAAAAAAATCTTAATCAATAAAATTGTCATCTTTATGATGCCACTCTTCGAACTAACAGTAACTTTTAGTTATAAAACACTGTAGGTAGTAGCTGTAAATAAATATAGTTTAGTTTGACGCATACATAATTGCCGCCAAAACTATATTTTTTTAAACATAAATAAGCACAAAAGAAATCAATATGGGTATTTTTTTCCTCACGGATAGCAACATTGAATTGTGATAAGTTAGGTTATTAGAATTTTTGTTTGATGGTCGATTTACTTAAATATAATGTATAAAATGTAAGTATTTACTTGTGAAATGTAATTTGATTACACGTTTTTTGTTTTCCTGAAGGACTATGACATCCCTTTACGCTACAAACGGTCGTTTTAAATTATTTACTCGCGAGCTCTGTTCGGCAGAATGTGACCTTGGATACTGACGGCTCGTCGAGTAAAGTTAGCCAAAAATGGCTAAGTTTTAGTTGCCTCACTTTTTGCACTCGTACTATCCTTCTATGCGTTGTTATTCTAAGAGGTACGTAAACATTGATATCAGGTCCACAACACGCTGGACTTTTTTGCAGTTTCAGTTCTTATTTTGAAGAGTGTAGAGTTGTTATTAGCATGTGTGGTGGCCGTGTGCCTGTGTTTGTATGCTGCGCACACGCGGCACAGCTGCGCGCACCGTGAGGCGCATGCGCACTGGCAGCGCGCAGTGATTCACTCCCACACCTGAATTAATATGCCCGTTACGATAATATTCCGATTATCTGCCAGGAAGTAGACCAAAACATTTATAGCGCCCATAGTGTACGGGACAATGAGCTTAATTAATTAGTAACACCTGTTGGGCGGCCAGCTAGAGGCAGCACAAGTGATCAGTAATGTAACGTGCACTGTAGCGCAGTTATTTTGTAATGATCTCCCTGAGTCAACTTACGTGAGCTGCAGTGTTATTCTGTAAGACCACATTCTAAACTTCGAATGTGAATCCGCTGTGAGTTTATTGATTGGCATTCTAAAAACTCGGTTGTTAATTCGAATTTACACTAGCGCTACCCTTGCGAGCGCGTCAGCGAGTTGAACTAAAGATTTTGACAGATAAAGTATGATATGACGTGAGAAGTGGCATTCGGTAAGGTAATTCCTCCGTTACTTCGACGCTGTTTACAGAATGCAAAATCAAGGTCACTTTGAACCAGAAGCGAAGTGACAGTGAATAGCTATGTGAGATGCGAGTTGTTGTTCGAATTTTACAGAATCGACGTACTGAGCTGGCAACCCACAGCATCAATTGGAGTGACAGTTCACTTCACCAGTCAGTCCCTGAGGGTTTTTTTCTAGACACGACCGGCGGATCGAGCATACTGCGGCTGATGTATCTAATAATAATATGTTTAACAGTATCTGTATTGCATAGCTACATGCACTCCTTATTGTGCAGCTCTGGTGAACCGAACACCCAAAACCTGATCGAAAATGCTTCGTTATAGATTAAAAGTAATTAATTGGCTGCTTAAAAATCAAATATCAAATACTAACTTCGGGCTGCGGGTTCGCTCGCATGAAAAGATTTTTTTAAAATTATACACCAAAAAACACATCGAACCGATGCTCTGTTTTGACGTGTATTCAAATTCAAATTCATTTATTGTGAAATGTGAAAGATGGACAAACTAGCAAACATTTATTTTTTCACATTATTTCGCATGTACAATATTAGTTTTTATTTACTTATGCGTAAAGCATTTTAACGGTCTCCTTAAAGTTACCTACATAACATTATTATGCATTATTGTCATGTTTTGGCATACTCTTGCAAAAAGAAGAAGACAGACAGTGTTTCAGCAAATAACAATACACATTATTTAGTGATTTACTGTATATATGGAAGGAAGTGAGGAGCTCGTGGCTGTTGTTACTGCCGTGTGGTTGATCTTGTTGGCGAGGCTGGTGTAGGGCTGGGTGAACATCGTATCAATCAATTTTACTTGCTGAAATATGGCCTATGTGACTTACAGATAATATGGCTTTATGCCAATAAAAAACACTTTTTTATACAAATAAGAGGGTTGTTATAAGTTCGACGTGTCTGTGTGTCTGTCTGTGGCATCGTAGTTCCTAAACGTTTGGACCGATTATGATGCGTTTTTTTTTTTCATTCGCACGCAAGTTTTCTTCCGTTGTTTCGTAGTTATAATTGTTAAAAATCGGTCCGGCAGCAGTTTGAAGAGTATCAATTCTTTTTCAAAATGATGTAAAGCATTTTGTCATATTTGCATTACTTTTTTATTTATGTATGATTACTTGATTGAACGCTTCTCGTGTGCTAGTATAATCGTTAAATGACAATTAAATGGTAACTTCGATCTGATGCTGCAGCCAGGGGGGTCTCCAGAGAACCCGACTCTTCGATAAGTTACAGCAGACATGTTGTGTTTGGGTTCAATAGACTACTTTTTCTACATTAAAACTCTGATTCTTTGCAATTCTGCCAAAGCTAGTTTTAATGTTTATTATGATTTCTATATTTAATATATTGGTCTATAGGTTAGTTTAGTTTAAAAAGCTTAAAATAATAATAATATTTTAAAAAACGCCTCTGCAAAAAATTACTTATATACTAAACATTTGTTTCTTTGGTTTCTAACGACTATGCATACTTTTTATGAATTATCAATAGATTTCTCAGCGCATGCCAAATAATGAATTTAAAAATGATTAAAATCGGTTCGGTGTTTTCGAAGCCTATTTGATATACACAATCAAAGGAATTAAAAAATCTTTCCTCTTAATAATATAAGCTGTGATATAAGTCTAAGGTAAGATAACTGGCGTCTGATCATGTGAACAGATGAACCGGCTGCACAATATTTGTTACGGCTGTATTTAATGGTGAATTATTTGCAATGTTAAAGTGTAGTTGGATATGAAACATATTATTTGACTGAGTTATGCATGTTACATACACATATCAAAAGTGTCTAGGGATCAAGCATTTTTATGCGGATTTCTTGAGATTGAGATGTGGCTTTGTAATAAATTTATGATTTTATAAATTTATATGGATCCTTTTTGGTGCATTTCATAATTTGAAACAGGAACTGTTAATCAAATTCGAGTAAAAGATGAAAATCAGCTGTCAATATTTTCCCTATAAAAACATACAACGCATTGAAGACATTATTAGTGCTACTGTTTCCCTACTACTGATTAAAACCAACGTTATTATGGAGCGGCGACGTCATTTAAGCAGGGAAGAAATGCTCAGAGCCGTGGGAATGATAGAAGCTGGTTCCCGGCAACGTACTGTGGCTTTAGCTCTGAATACAAGTCAGAGTGTTATCAGTCGACTTTGGACACGTTACCGAAGCACTGGTACCGTGGCTGAGCGCCATGGAGGACGGTATCGCTGCACCACACGGAGACAAGACCGATACATTCAAATCTTAACTCGAAGAGCTCCAACAATAACCGCCATGATGTTAGCCGTGAGGCTTCATCACTCTTCAGGGAACTTAATTAGCGACCAAACAGTCAGAAACCGCTTGCATGAAGTGAACCTTCATTCCCGAAGACCGCTACGGGTACCACCTATAGCAATGCACAATCGTAGAATTCGATATCAATGGGCTCTTGAACACAGAAATTGGGCAGAAGAACAATGGCGTTTCGTGTGCTTTTCTGATGAGTCTCGTTTCGGTATGAGACCGGATACAAGACGTATACGACACTGGAGAACCCCTGGACGCCAACAGTGATTAAAATCCTGCCAGGAAGTCCATCCTTATAGTGGTGGAACCATCATGGTATGGGCGGGTATTTGGATCGGCGGAAGAACTGAGTTGATTTGGATCAGAGGCAACCTCAACGCTCAAATTTATGCTGAGACGATTGTATCTGACGTCATCGTTCCTCTACAAGTGCAAATCGGTCCCTTATTTCAGTTAATGCATGATAATGCACGACCGCACACCGCAAGAGTTGTAAGACAGACTCTCGCCGCAGCTAACATCAATGTCCTGCTCTGGCCTGCTCAGTCGCCAGACTTGAACCCGATTGAGCATGCATGGGATATGCTACAGAGAAGAGCTCTGCCGAATATGGAGGGTATCCAGTCGCAAGAAGACCTTTTTTTGTTGTTGCACCGAACATGGGCGGCCATTCCACAGCGTGATTTGGATGAACTCATTTTGAGTATGCCAAACCGATGTTCTTGTGTTGTTAGTGTTCACGGTAGAAACACGGATTATTAATTGTTTAAAGAAAACTGTTATTTCAGTCTTTTTTTCGAACTTTAATGTTAGTGGTTCAAATGTCAAAAATCCCTTTATTAGGAAAATGGCAAATTTCTTTATTAATGCAAAGGTGACTTGGCTTATCGTTACTGTGACAAACGAAAACACTTTATTTGATGAATCCTTAAAGAAAATTTTAATTAATATCAATCAGGAGAAAAGTTATTGCAAAAATATATGTTGATCCCTAGACACTTTTGATGTGTGTATTTTGTAATTCACGCCACATTAGTATAGGCCTTGGGTTCGATGCCCGGGTCGGGAAAAAAGTGCGATTGGATTTCTTTACTAGAAATTTCTTAGTAGCAGCCCAGAGTTTGGAAATAGTCGGTGAGTTGGCAGACCCCCGTGTCTTAGTAGCAGCCCAGAGTTTGGAAATAGTCGGTGAGTTGGCAGACCCCCGTGTCTTAGTAGCAGCACAGAGTTTGGAAATAGTCGGTGAGTTGGCAGACCCCCGTGTCTTAGTAGCAGCCCAGAGTTTGGAATTAGTCGGTGAGTTGGCAGACCCCCGTGTCTTAGTAGCAGCCCAGAGTTTGGAAATAGTCGGTGAGTTGGCAGACCCCCGTGTCTTAGTAGCAGCACAGAGTTTGGAAATAGTCGGTGAGTTGGCAGACCCCCGTGTCTTAGTAGCAGCACAGAGTTTGGAAATAGTCGGTGAGTTGGCAGACCCCCGTGTCTTAGTAGCAGCACAGAGTTTGGAAATAGTCGGTGAGTTGGCAGACCCCCGTGTCTTAGTAGCAGCACAGAGTTTGGAAATAGTCGGTGAGTTGGCAGACCCCCGTGTCTTAGTAGCAGCCCAGAGTTTGGAAATAGTCGGTGAGTTGGCAGACCCCCGTATCTTAGTAGCAGCCCAGAGTTTGGAAATAGTCGGTGAGTTGGCAGACCCCCGTGTCTTAGTAGCAGCCCGGAGTTTGGAAATAGTCGGTGAGTTGGCAGACCCCCGTGTCTTAGTAGCAGCCCAGAGTTTGGAAATAGTCGGTGAGTTGGCAGACCCCCGTGTCTTAGTAGCAGCACAGAGTTTGGAAATAGTCGGTGAGTTGGCAGACCCCCGTGTCTTAGTAGCAGCACAGAGTTTGGAAATAGTCGGTGAGTTGGCAGACCCCCGTGTCTTAGTAGCAGCACAGAGTTTGGAAATAGTCGGTGAGTTGGCAGACCCCCGTGTCTTAGTAGCAGCACAGAGTTTGGAAATAGTCGGTGAGTTGGCAGACCCCCGTGTCTTAGTAGCAGCACAGAGTTTGGAAATAGTCGGTGAGTTGGCAGACCCCCGTGTCTTGGAAAGCACGTTCGGTCGTTCGTCCTGCGCTTGATCATCTCCGGTCGTGTCGGATGGCCGTCCCACCGGACAGGGCCGGATTAACCATTAGGCGGAGTAGGCAACTGCCTAGGGGCCCCGCATCAACTAGGGGCCCAGCCCCAGCTTACCAAGAAGACATGTTTCTTCGAACGAGAATTTGATGTGCGTGTGAACTTAGGGACTGTTATCTCACAAAATATAAATTGTTAGATTTAGTAGTAGAATTAAAACAATTTTAGAACAAATCTGGGAATAAATAAACAAATATAAATCTTGTAAGAGAACTTTCGTACAAGTTTATGTAACTCTCATTGACTGTTCTACTGGATAGCAATCGGTATATTAAAAACATCAGCCCTTAAATGTGCGTTTCCTCAGTTCACACACGATTTAGTCAGTCAAAGTAAGAAAAGGGGCCCCGAGAATGCTATTGCCTTAGGGCCTCAGACAGGGTTAATCCGGCTCTGCCACCGGACTATGAGAGTGAAGAAACAGAGAGTTGACCTGTACCTGCACATACTTGTGCACTGTAATGTCCCCTGCGCAGCTGGCTAAGTAGGTACCACTGAGGTTGACCGCCGAGTCTGAAATCGTTCGACGATTACTACTAATTAACGCTCAACTTAATAAGCTAAGAAACTTTCACTTCAATATCGTGCAACATGATCAAGTGACAATTTTACGTGTAATTTAGGTAAGTGACAACAAATCAGTATGAAGAGTGCTATCGAAACTTGCTGTAACATGAGCACGCTCGTGTTACAAGCATGTGCTGGAAATTAGAACACATTGTCATGTATGTGGAAGACTGTGGGTTCGTGGTTTACTTGATTCATATTATTTAAGTTACTTAGGTACGCCTATATATTTGACTACCACATCGTCCGCGATTTTGTCTGTGTTGATTCCGAAATAATTTATATCCTATAGCACTCACCAACAATGCTCCTTACTACCAATAAATCTTTTTCATTAGAATGTAGAATTAAATCATTAAACTAATTGAAAAAGAAACCGGAGCTTATTTATTTATTATATACTTTACTAGTACTCACGCCGGGCTTCGCTCCCGTGGATTCTATCACGGTAAAAACATAACTCTCCTTTTTTGCAGACGCGTAAAAAGTAGCCTATAACCTTCCTCAAGCTTCAAGCTACTTCCATACCAAATTGCATCCAAATCCACCCTACAACTTACTTTCGAAGATTAGCGCGTTCAAGCAAACAAACAAACAAACTTTTCCGCTTTATAATATTAGTATAGAAAAGTATAGATTGTACACCTCACAATATTTCTATGGATACAAAAATTTAAACTAGTGTACAATGGGCGGTCTTATCGCACAGGGCGATCTCTTACAGGCAACCTTTGGATGACCAAAAATTAAAGGAGACAAATTAAGGGCTGTCAGTGTACAAACATCATAAAAAGAACATAATAATATAAAATGCAAAAATCATATACTAATAAATATTACATGTATCTATAATTGAGAAGAAGAATATGCTGGTAGCGTTTGAGCACGCCTCACTTCTATGGGTAACGCATTTCACAAACGAGCTGCTTGTATAGTAAAAGATTTGTCAAAGAAAGAAGTGGAATGCATACGAATACTTAATTCTAAATTTTCCGATGATCTCAGGGGTTTAGAATGTGTGTCACAGAGGAACTGAAAGCGTTCCTTAAGATAAAAAGGAGTAAAAGGATTAAAGAGCACATTATAAAGTAGAGAAATTAAGTGAAGATTCCGGCGAAACCTAATAGGAAGCCATTTGAGCTGAGCACGGAAAACAGAAACGTGGTCATACTTGCGCAAGTCAAATATAAACCTGATACAGAGATTTTGAAGTCGCTCTAGCTTGTCTAATTGGTCTTGGGTCAAGTCGAGATAGCTGGCATCAGCATAGTCCAGAATAGGGAGAAGCAGAGTTTGTGCGATTGCAATTTTAGTAGAGATGGGAAGAAAATTACGAAGGCGTCTCAAGGAGCCTGCAGAACTTACTCCCTACTTAAAAAATTACACACATACAAACCTACACACAAATTTTACCTCTTTATAATATAAGTGTCTTCGTGTTTGTGAGCTAGGAACGTGTTATTCATCTTCTGTTTTAATGCAGTTATGGTACTAGTATCTAAAATGGCATGATATCGCATAAAGCATAGGTATTATTATGTACGAATTTAGTTACGTATGTCGTACGTTGTGCCATACCTACCTACATCATAAACGGCCAGCACTGAGGCAACAGACGCATTAGTATTCATATTGGTGCCTAGGACATCCTAACAATGGAACACTGTCTGAGGATGCTCCTGGGCTCTACCTACAATCAGCAGTGTTCTACCAATAGTCAGCCGCGCCGAGATTATGTAGATGTGTGTAATTGCACTGCCGGCCAATGGTGGGGTTCGAGTTCCAGGCAAGGTTCACGCCGGCGGGCAGCACGAGCTCGCTCCGGGAGCACCACATTACGTATGTACGCAGCGAGCTACTTATCGTAATGTGCGCGCTGACTTACATTCTAAACTGAAACACAATACTCACTTATATGTAATAGATAAACCGGGGATTGATGTATTTTTGGTTTCTGATTAATTTGCATAAAGATGGATAGTCAAGAACGTGTTCAGACAACAACTTCGATGAACATGTTCCGGACTATTCATCTTTATATTTATGTTAGAAGCATATCCTAAGAACATATAATGATAAACTTTAACATCGTTCCTGGTGAGTTGTTGTCGTTGTAACTCCACAGATCCCGAAGTAATTCAAAGGTATACATGCTCTGGCATTGCTCAACCTCGAAGAACCCGCGCTTTCCAGAGTTCATGTGAATCAGATAAGCCTTAATGTAACTTACACTACGTGTAATTGAAACAATGTAAACATTATTAACATAGAACAATAAATTCACAGTATCGTCGGCGACAAGAAAGTAATATTTCATGGGAACTTAGATAGTAGTGAGTGTAATGAGTGTTGGAAGGGCTGGTCGTCAGCGATGCGGCGGCGGGCGGCGCGGGACCTGCATGCTAATCACAGTTATTAGAAATATTGTGATTTATCGATTAGCATCGCAGAGCTTGGTATGAGCGGCGCGCGCCGGCGCAGGTGGCCGGCAGTGCCGCGCTTCCTTCCCCGAAGCGTCGCGACGACCATTGTCCCGCGCACGCGCCGCACATACATATCGACCGCTACACGCGGCCTAAGGCCCTCACTGGCCGAAGCAGGCGTAGCAGCATAGCCGTGGGGATGTCGTCAAGGAAAAACTGGACGGAACAACAAAAACAGCTCCTGTTTGTCCCGATGCAGTTAGTGGTTCAGTGTTCCTATTGGAAAACCTAGTGAGGTTTAAAAAAAAAAAATGCATCTGTCGACAACGGGATACAACTTAAATGGTGTCCTGCTGGGGGCTGGGTGCGCTGATAGTATCACAGAGTACGTGGTCCGTGTGTAGTCACTGAAAGTGAAACTTGTACCGTCGCCCGTCGGCGGGAGACGCGACATGTGCTGTGTGCTGCCACTGTAAGCTGCAGCAGTTGGCAGCTACCTGACCGATATTAATCTATAAGCTGTAGATGCAGTAGATGAGACTTAATTACTACCTTTTTTATAAAATATATTTCTACTAAAAAGTATACTAGTTAATTAGTTATCTTAAAATTTATATACGAGAAGGTCCTGTTTTAATCAACCCAACCAAAAATAATTTTAAGTGGACATATTAAGTGGATTATTACTTACGCTGCCTTCTGTAAAAATTTACGTCCCGAAAATGCAAAATGAATGAAAGCTAATTCCGAGGTACATACTACATACTACATGCTGGGTTAATGGCTATGCCCGGCGCATCGTAAAGCGGAGGACGCTCTGGCCTCGCAGTGCAGAATGGCCAGAGCGAGCAATTAAATGCGATTAGCGAATGCGCAACCGACTGATTAGCAACACCGCGGCACGCACCCACGTCACGCAGAAAGTCCACTCCTGGCTGCTGCCTGGCTCATCTACCCATCGGACATACTCCACGAGAAGGTGGGTAGGTTTGTGTTTGTGTGGAGAACGAATACTAAAGCCATGTCATGATCACATCGTCGTAAGTTTGGTTCCCGTTTTCAGTTCGGGGCAGTTCGGGGTAGTGCGGGAACTGTAAGGGGTTTTGTTGTAGTGTCACCCGGAATGTGTAGGTCACCGCACGATAAATGTAGCTCATTACACTGTAGTGCAAATTACGGTCGTCAGCATATTTCTGTTTCATAATTACAGTATTATTGTCAACATGTTAAGTATGTTTTGTTGGTTGTCCTTAAATAAATAATTAAACATTAAGATTTTTTTTTTATTACTGATGAGCCTACTCTTGACCTCGATCTCGCCTGATGGTAAGCGATAGATGAGGTCGAGCGAGCCCAGAAGATACCTATTTACTCGTGCTTTAAAGGCTGAAAGTGGTTATAACATAAAAGCTTATCTATGCTCCTGTGAGCAAAGGCGTGAGACAGTTGCGTTTGGTGTGGACCTTCTGACACGCTCGTCTGCTCGGGAGCATCTTCGCACCGGCGGCGGCGCGGGCAGAACAAAAACTGTGCGCTATACAACCCGAAACGTTGTGTTAACAGACACAATTGGACATACTCCGCAACGATACATCCAGATCGGTTTAGTACTTGCGTTCCCACGGCTCGTGCGACGGCTCAAGTCCGACTAACTACTAAAAACTGGAGTTCTGTTCTGTCTTCATTCTCCACCTTATAATATCTTTTAGGTATTATTGTATTTTGGACTCTTCATAAGCCGGAATGTAATGCGGTGCATAGGAATCATATGATACCAGAAAATATATGTAGTTACACTACTTTAAATGTAGCGTAGTGCGAATCAGCCATATTTTATGTTTTGTTGATAATGGAGATTTGTCAAAAGATCCTCACAAGCATGAGTCCAGTTTGTGGATAAGAATGACCCGAGCCGGCAACATTTAGGTATCGTACCGCAGCGTGTAGCATGACTCTATAGAGCAGGTTGTTCCGCCAATTGCTCCATTTAACTGTCTCAAAACACTAACATGTCGTGTGAATGAGCGGGCGACGGCGCGGGCAGGCGGCGGGAGGGGGGGAGGTGCGCAGGCGCAGCGGGTCCCGTTACTCGACAACTGACCTTTGCAGGCAGTTAATCGCTCCACTTGGGCTGTCCTTGACCTCGGCACATGCACATGTCGCATTTGTTATTAATTATCCTCAGTGTAGAGTAGTTTCACGGGCTCAGCACAGCGGTAAGCGGTATTACAACACAATTTATCGATGTTTAAGCAAGCTGCGCGCACGCCAGCCTGCAAGTCGCTCCTAACATTTGCGTAGTATCTCGCTATCTTAAATGACAAGTGCATAATGAATTAAATGATAGAGAAAGGTGGTTGTATAGTGAGTCTCAAAGTAGGTACGTACACTGCAAATTATATGGTATACACGCTGTATGATCAGGTCAGCTGGCGATGTTGGTGTGTAACTTTGACATAAATGAGACATTACTGAGCAGATTTATCATCGTCAGCTTATGGCCAATTGAGAAACTCTCCACTGGTCAGTACAGCGCAGCTGTAATACCACAAAGTATCACACATTTTAAACTAAAATTTAATATTTATCGAGCACGCTCGGTAGCGTGTTTACTAAGCTTGACTGAAAGTTTTACTCAGTACTGATCTCGCAGAGTGGATGCTTACTTACGGGCTACGTATGGGCCACGCTGGGCCATGCTGGGCCAGCTGAAGCATGGCCAGTCGTGTTTCACACTCCATTAAGTATTTCTCACCTGCGAGCGACGCCGAGGGAACCTACTTAGCTACATATTTATGTTTTGCTACTTACTTACCTCTGAATCACTGATTCTTTAGATGAGACTGATATGATCACCAACACAGTAACGTTTGTTAGTGTGTTGTTGAATTCGTTCTTGTTCACAACCAACAGTAGAGAGGCCTACTCTAGACACTATTATACCTATAAACATTATGTTTTAAGGATCTGCAACTCTCCATTTCTTAGATAGATAAATGCTTATTTGCGTTGAAAGAAAGTACAAATATAAGTTCAATTGTGAAGAATATACCTACATTCTTCCATTATGCATGCATTTAGTTCCTAGGTTATTTAAAAATTACTTAGTTATGAAATACTAAGAAATGCAATGAGTTATAAAAAAATCTATTAATATTAATGTGAGTTGTTTTATAACGGCATCCTCAAGACCTTAGCTCCATTTGGTATATTATTAAAGTTTTTACAAAACTAAAGTTGCCATACAAATAAAATTATTCTTCAGCAAAGAAGTTTCATATCCTCTCGTTCACAACAAGTTCTGATAACATAAACTTGTGCTTTGATTTCTAGTTACATTCAAGGCGGCAAATAATAAATGTTTTGTTTTTAACACGTTCGCTGACAGTACGTCGTTAGGCGGGAAATTAAAATAGTGCGTTATGACAGTACGTCGAGGGACGGGCCACTTATTTTTAAGAGTACGTCATCTCACGATAATTTTTCTTTTCATGTAAGTATTATAAAGAGCAGTATCGACTGTCATATTATGAGCAATTTCATATTTCTTGCTGCCATAATACGAGTATTTTGTGGGTAGTTTCATATTGCTTGCTTGTGCACGAGTACTACGTTGATTTGTCATTTAGTATGGAAAATTCTACTGTCGTAATGTGGTGTCAGGGTAAGTGCTCACTGTCAGCGAACGTGTTAATATAAATATGGTTTATTCAAGGGATACTCTTTCCATTTGTATGGGAGGTCTCGGCGTCCGCAAAATTTCTAGTATCAGTCTACCGGCTTTTATATCCTCGGTTCACGGCACTTAGAAATTAATCAGGAATATCCTAGTTCCGTCACCGGTTGATATACCATGCTTCATCGAGGCTATGGACACCTGGAGAAACGCTTGATCGAATCTAAATCCACTCGAGAATCCATCATCTCAGAGGCGGTGGGATGAGCCGCTCTATAGAGTGACCTTATTACCACATCTGCTTCGGCTGCAGAGCGTGCGCGCCTGCTGGCTGTGGGTGAATGGGAATCGGGTCTTTGGCTTCATGCACTACCGTCGTCGAACATAGGCACCTTGTTCGATGACACTACTTTTCGCCTCGCTGCTTCCCTTCGTTTAGGTGTTCCCTGTTGTTCTGCTCATCACTGCCACTGTGGCGAAGTTGTCAACAGCCTCGGTCACCACGGCCTTTCATGCGGCCGCAGCGCGGGTCGCATAGCACGGCACGCGAATATTAACGACATCATTCGACGAGCTCTTGTCACCATCGGCGTTCCGGCTGTATTAGAACCAAATGGCTTGATACGCGACGACGACAAAAGACCGGATGGCATGTCTTTATTTCCATGGAAGATGGGTAGGCCCTTAGTGTGGGACGCAACCTCCGTCGACACTCTTGCGCCATCCCATCTTCCTAGCTCGTCTCACTGTGCTAGTGCTTCTGCTGCGGCTGCAGAGAACCTCAAGCGACGGAAATGTAATAACCTCGTTGGCAGATATAGTATTTTTAAGCCTTTTGGGATGGAGACCTTAGGATCGTGGGGTCCGAGTACTCACAAATTATTTAAAGACCTTTCCAGACGCCTAGACACTTCGCGTGACCCAAGGGCTGGCTTTTACCTTGGACAGAGGTTAAGCATTGCCATACAACGTGGCAATGCCGCTAGTCTTTTGGGCACATTCCAGTGGACAGCAATGCTCACGAATTTTCGGACGCTATATTTTAGATTATTTTTAGATATATATAGTTTAGGGTTTTTATTTAAGTGTATATTTTAAGGAAAGGTTAATAATTTTTTATTCTTATGTATAGGTTTGTAGCTATCAGTTACTGACTAATCATAGGTCTTAGGCATATCTTTTAGGCCTTGAATTTCAAACACTTTCTTGTTCACTACGTTAGATAAACAAGCAATAAATAAATATAAGTGGCAGAGCTTGTCGTCGGTGTATCTTATCAAATAGGCTGACATCACTATGTTCATAATTGGGTATTTAAATCACTCAATTTTGGTCTTGTAGGTATGTATTTCAAGCTTATCAACGAAAGTTATTTAAACACGTGTCTTTAAGATTCCTATCACAATAAGGTAATAAGCTCTTATCATACTTTATAATTATTAACGTTTAAGGTGACAGTTTAATTTTCCGTCAGTTGGAGAACTGCGTACGAGGCAGAGACAGCCGCCGGCGGGTTTCATTCACAGAACAACGACTTATTTACAATTTAATACCATAGTTCACGTCATTCACAGAGTTTAATTAATTAATAATAATATTCCACAACTTTTCACACAACGCCATCTAGTCCCAAACTAAGCATAGCTTGTGGTATGGATACTAGACAACTGATAAACATACATATATATTTCTAAATACTTACATATTATAGATAAATTACACCCAGACAAAGAACAAATGATCGTGCTCATCACACAAACATTTGTCCTAGGTGGGAATCGAACCCACGACCTTGCGCATAGCAGTCAGGGCCACTGACCACTATACCAACGGGCCTGTCGTAATTATTACGTACCTACACTAAATATATTTTTAAGAGCAGTAGCAATGTGGGTAGAATTCACATTAAAAGCAATATTGTGGGCCGCTCAAACTAACTAAGCTAAATATAAATATGCTTGTGTCTGGAGTGGGTTCACAGCAATAGTGTTATGGGTGGGGTTCAAACCTGCGACCTCTCGATCACAACGCCGACACCTTAGCCGTTAGGCTATAGACGCTTCATTCAAAGTAAATACTGAAAGATTTTTTTTTATTATTGATAATAGGCTCTTATTTGACCACCATTTCACCTGATGGTAAGTGATGATGTGGTCGAAAATGGAGCACGCTTGCCTGGAAGTAACCTATTCACTCTTGACTTAAAGACTCCCAGGTTATAGCGATCAGGAAACACAGACTCCGGCAGGGAATTCCACTCCTTAGCCGTACGCACAATGAAAGTATTCCCAAAACGTTTAGTGCGTATGGGTGGGATGTCCACCATGTAACGATGAAAGACGAAATAATTTAAAATTAATGATGAACTTAAATCATTCGTTGATTTACACTAAAGGTTTATTTATTCACTAGCTTTTGCCCGCGACTTCGTCCGCGTGGAATAGTTACTTTGGGCTAACGTTAAATTTAACCCCGATTTTGAAGCATTCTTCATTGGCGCTCCGCTCCTATTGGCCTTAGCGTAATGATACAATATAGCTGTGCCCGCGACTCCGTCAGCGTAAGTTAATGTATTGGTAATATTGTTTAGATCACGTTCACATGAGGCTTAAGTACCTAGAGAACGCTTCGACCGCGAGACGCGTCGAGCGCGGCGACCGATTCTCAAAAATAATCCTTATAGCATGATTCAGTATTCACGCGCGATGGCTTATTATTGTAAGCGTATTTCATGTATAACTTTGGTGTTTCTATACCGATTTATATGATTCTTTTTACGGTTTCGTAGCCGAATGGCAAAAAACGGAATCTTTATAGTTTCGACTGTCCGTCTGTCTGTCTGTCTGTCTGTCCGTCCGTCCGACTGTCACAGCAATTTTATTCCGAAACTATTAGGACTATACATGTGAAACTTGAACTTGTGAACCGCTTTCCGATTTTGAAAAAAAAATTAAAAAATATTTAAAATAAAGGGGGGCTCCCCATACATGGAACTAAACCTGAAAATTTTTTTTTTTTGAAATCGATGCATGTGTGGTATCTATAGACAGTTCTTTAAAAACGACATCGGGGTTTCTAAAACCACTTTTCCATAAAGTCAATCGTTTAAAAGATATAAGCTTCCAAAGTGGTAAAATGTGTGTGTGGTGGACACAACCTCTAACTTCTATAATAATAGAGTGAAAAATCTAAAAAAAATATATGTCTGTAGATCTTAATATAAACTTTCAACCAAAATTAGTTTGAACGAAATCAGTTCAGCAGTTTTTGAGATACAGCATATTTTCTAAAACCGCAAATATAACTTTGTAATTCATACAAACACTATGAAAAACAAATTTATTCGGCGCAGTTGTAAAAAATGTAAAAAAGCCAGTTTTAAGAAATTTGTAAGGTTTTTTTTTTTTCAAAACAAATTTATTTGGCGCAGTTGTAAAAAATGTAAATAAGCTAGTTTTAGGAAATTTGTAAGGCTTTTTTTTCGTCAAATAAATTTGCATATTATATTATAGTTACTACGGAACCCTTCATGGGCGAGTCTGACTCGCACTTGGCCAATTTTTTTATGGAATAGTTAATAATGTTAACTTTTTCAATTAGGGGTGACTGAGAGTGTTATAAACGTGAGAGTAGACAAATATTATAATCAGAAAGCTTCGAACTGCTAAGCTATCGGGAGTTACACGTGTTATTGTGAGTCAACCATAAAAGTTAGACATATGCTGTCGTGGGATATTTTTTATATAATTTTAAGGAGAACATTTCCGTCATGAAATGATTTGTGTAGCTTTAAACATTAAGGTTGCACACGCGACGGAAGCTTAAAAAATGGAGTAACTTCTCCCGTTTTCCCAACATTTCCCTTCACTGCTCTGCTCCTATTGATTGTAGCGTGATGAAAAGTATACTATAACCCGCTCAGGAGTATGAAAAATAATTGTACCAAGTTTCGTTAAAATCCGTCGAGTAGTTTTTGTTTCTATAACGGTTATACAGACAGACAGACAGACAGACAGACAGACAGACAGACATACAGACAGACAGACAGAAATTTAACTGATTGCATTTTTGGCATGAGTATCGATCCTTAATCACCCCCTGATAGTTATTTTGGAAATATATTTCATGTACAGAATTGACCTCTCTACAGATTTATTATAAGTATAGATATACACTTCATGCACATAAGTAATAGCCCACTAGTAACAGGCTCCCAGCTACCGTGATCAGAGATCCTGAGGGAGGAAACCTGACCACTGGTACCCATTAAATGTAATCAACATATCATTGAATTACATAAGAACTGGGTCCTGAAATTATAATTAATTAATTATTATTAACTAACTGTTGCCCGCGACTTTATTCCCGTGTATTATAAAAAGCTTATGTATTATTCCAAGGATTCAACTATCTACATACAAAATTTCATTCAGATCCGGGAGCTATTTTTGCGATAAAGAGTAACAAATATCCAGACACAAACTTTACAATTATTCATAATTATTTGCATGATTGCAAATATTTATTTTATATTATTTGCATGATTGCAAATTCACGACGTTTTGAATATTTTGGTATAAAGGGTATACTTGTCATATGTGCCTTGTTAGTTAGTTGTGCTAGATTTATAAAAAAAAAATGAGAAACTTATTTTTTTTTCTGGTGGAAAAATCATCAAATTTGAATGAGTCCTCCCGCTCAGCGGAGATTACTTACTTATTATTTGCTTTTACTTATTATTTGGTTTTTTTTTTATTAAAATATTTGTTTCATAATTATAATCATAATCATTTATTGACAGTTTTATGTAGTACATTCAAGAAGTCCCTAGCTCCTGCGCTAGTATTTACTGTATTGCAGGAGCCAGGTTGTTCCCCATGACAATAGGTTACAGTTTTAAGCCAATAACATGAGATAAATAGAAAAATGAATTAAAATAGATGACGCTGGAAGAGCTTAAACAATAATAAAAATAAAATTAAAAGAAAAACAATGTTTGTTTCATTATTAGTTGGCAGTATAAACTGGCTAGAGAGGAATTGACTCGCGAGTAGGGTTACCATATGTAAATGGAGGGATGCCTGTCTATGGTACCTAAAATGCCTGAATTTTCAGAAAAATGCCTGTCTAAAGCAAAACGCTGTAGGTAATAAGTAAAAGCCAACAGATAATAATGAAGAAGAATATTTATTACTGATATTTGTCAGAGGACATTATTTTTTTTAATAGTTCTTTCTGTTCTAATACATAAACGTAAAAATCTTCACAAGATACGCTCACCGCCGCCGCCCACCGGTGTCATTCTAATGCAAGCTCGAATCGCGCGCGGGCGCGAAATTTAAAAATGCCTGTCTCAGACCAATGCCGGCCGCACGCCTGTCTAAACCTTAAAATGCCTGTCAAATGCGGCAAACGCCTGTCATATGGTAACCCTACTCGCGAGCAAATCTGCTTGTTGTCTATGAGAGGAACTTCATTCAAATTCAGGCCCTATTTTTGTCAACTTTTCAAATATCTTAAGTGCTCGCTTAAGAAAACGGTTCATCCGCGTTTTTAATGGAAAAATTATCTAATTACTTCTCCCGCTCTGGGTGGAGCGGAACGGAGAAGTCTGACAGACTTCTTCTTCTTCTTCTGACTAAAAACCCATGAAGTTCCTGAATCCTCATCCTTATGTTCCGGGGCCGCAGTAGGTCGTTAAAGCATTGCCGCAATACCCTGGTAGGCAATGTCACTTGAAGAACCTAAGTACAAAGTCTCAAGTGAACCCATTGAAGAAATAAAAAGGTTCACATAATATCTATATCGTACCCCCTTTTTACCCGTTTAAGGGGGGGGGGGGGGGACGTCCAAAAATCCTTTCTTAGTGCTCATTTACAACACTTGAGGAACCTATGTGCAAAATTTGAAATGAATTTGTTGAACAGATGAAAAGTTTCGTACAAACTCGGGCATCCTTTTTTCCAATTTCCAAAAGTCCTTTATTAGTGCTCACTTACATCACTTGAAAAACCTGAATACGACGCTTTAAGTGAATCCATAAAAGAAATAAAAAGTTTTATGTAAATTTTGACTCCCTTTTTAACCCACTTAGAGGAGGAAATTCCAGAAATCCTCTTAGTGCTACTCTACACTCCCCAAGGAACATACATACAAGCCAAATATCAGCTTCTTGCGCGCCGTAGTTTTGCCTGTGCGTTGTCTGTCATTCAGTCAGTAACGGAATCGTTTCATTGATGACTAGCCGACCCGTGCCCACTTCGCTCGCCGTTAATTATATTTTTGTGATACAATTATGTTGTGTAGTTCTTAGTAGGTACTAAGTTTTATCAGGTTCATTGTTTAGAATTAGCTGGTATTGGATGTGGTACTTATATTTATTGCTGAAGACTTTTAAACTACCTATCTCTTAAATTACACAACCAAATAACATACTTTAAACAACTAATTTTATCTTCATAAAATTATCTTGATGATAAAATCATTTATTTTGATATTGATTCATGTTTTCTTCATGAAAAACATACCTTAACTTCACATAAAATTTCTTTCTTTCATTTTATAATAAAGGCTTTGTAGTGATTTAAATATAAAAGCTAGCTATACAGTACCGCGGACTTTTTTGTAGAACTAATAGAGACCAATATGTTTGATGAACATTATGTTATGTATACCGAACCGTTTAGTCAGCGTGTAAAGCATCACATCTTGCCCAATTTCCGCTGACTTGATATACATATGTCATTATTAATTTTTCTCTGAACTTTTTGTTCAATCATAATAAAATATAGCCTACAGCACTCCTGAATAGTGTAGCTTTCTGATTGTGGAAAGAATTTTCATGATCGGTTTAGTATTTCCGAAGATTAGTCCTTACAAACAAACAAACAATCAAAGTTACAAACTTTACCTCTTTATAATATTAGTATAGATTGATTGATAAATTATAAGCCCATTCCATCATCGGACTACAAGACAAACGGCGATGCGCCATCGTTACATGGTGGACATCCTACGCATACGCACAAAACGTTTTGGGAATAGTTTAGTGGAATTCTCTGCCTGAGTCTGTGTTTCCTGATAGTATTTAAGTCTAGAGTGAATAGGTTGCCTCTAGGCAAGCATGTTTCATCTTCGACCACATCATCGCTTAACATCAGGTGAGATGGTGGTCAAACCTATCAACAAACAAAAATAAACAGTAAACTAGGAAAAAAAAATACAAACACCTAGCAATACAAGGAGAAGTAGAATTGAAGCAGACGGCTGATTCATGTTCGATTGTCAGTGGATTAGGAGCTACATAATTATTCATAATTCATGTCTTTATTATACACCAAACATGATTATACATTTATTAATTAGCTTGTACACACATGAGCTTGATAGTGCCTCACCGCGTGGTTGTATGCATTCATATCTCCACCATTAGTACGGATTAGTGCGTACTAAATTACTAATCCGTGCTGCATTCGACAAAATAACATAATGATTTATTGGCCTTTGTCTTTAGATACAGAAATCAATCTCAGAATCATAGCTACATATTCGCCTTCTTCTCAAAGGTTTAGTGACGCTTGTCAAGGTTGGTGGGTTGGTGAGCGTCTAAAGCCGTCTCTTCACGTTGGCCAACACAGTGGCGAATGTAGTGGCCAATGCGTATTGGCCAACGTGTAGACGGGGTGTTTGTTCATCTTGGTTCACTTGAAGCCTATGAGACCACCAAAGCCCAGTAGCTGAGTACCTCGATATCGTCATATCACGGCCAATGTCTACTTTAATCAACGAGTACAGATACATCACGATAATAATAAACACAGATTAATGAATGGGCCACTGAGCAGGAAAGTATGCGGTGAAGTTGGCGGCTCCGATATATTCGGCAATGAGGAAAACATCGCGTTTGAATGTCAATGTTATCGCTGGCTTCTGTTCCCAGTCCCCCAGACCTTGAGGAGAACTTGTACACATTAGGCACCTGTTGGAACTTTATCTGAATCTGGTACTAAACCTGCAATCGTGTAAAATGAACGCAATAAAACAGCTGGTGACTCTAAACAGCTACTATGGTTACGTTACGGCGAGCAGATCTCACAGGAGATAATCCTTCCTGAAATATATTTATATTGATGGTCGCGCGCCTAACAAACAAAATGTCCCGTTAAATAACATTTCAAAAGATAAGGAGGATGGAGGCTCGCGGGGATGGGGGGCGCAGTGGGGGATGGAGTGTGGGGGAGGCTGGCGCGGGGGGGAGGTACGGTTCAAGTTGGACAGCGCGCGGCTTTGTTTAATGTCATACAACTTTCAAATGACGAATTGTCTGTTTTGCGTTATTTCATTACTTTTATGTGAAATGTTGGTGCGTAAAATAGTAGCCAACGTTTAAGGCACGATGTCAACATTAAATAGAGCGGCCTTTTAATTTGACCCGAAAGTGCTTTAGACTGGCGCGGGGACGCTTCCAGAATATTTTCTTTAAAGGTAGGTACATAATTGGATAGTTTCCTCACTGAACACTGAAGAGTGCAGAGTAGAGGTGCTCTGTGTGGAAGGTTGGTTAAGATTCAGGACATGTGTGGCGGGAGCCGGCAGATGGCGCGCCTCGCCCAGGGCTGCCAGCCCACTCTACATACGCCAGCGACGTGTATAGCCACTATAATAGCCACAAGTTCGAAGGCAGAGCTTTGTATTTCATTTTTTCAATGTCAACGCGTTAAAATGTAACAATAGGTAGTTTTTACTTTATTGCTTCGTCGTTTTGAGACGTGATCGGAATATCAATGCATTTCATTGATAAAACGACTTCTTTTAAAAACAAAGTCCTATAAGTAGGTAGCCGTCATGTCGAGCTGAGCAGAGCAGGCTTCGAGATGGTTGAACCTGGGTGCTATCGCCAGCCAGCGGATGAGTTTCTCTAGAGTGTGATGTGTTCGCACGCCGCAGTCATAGCTACTTATTAGAGCTCGTATTAATAATCAACCAAGTTAAAACTATACAATGATATTATGGTAACAAACCTTTTTGTTTGCTAGCAGATTGTCCCGCTTACTCTATTTATTAAAAATCATATTGCCATGAGTATGCGTATTTAGATAAGTGAAGTTTCCGGGGCTCACGCAAGCGGTCAAGCGAGAGAGTGTCCGCTGTCGATTGTGTATCGTGGTGGGCCAGGCATGGCCGAGCATGCCCCAGCGCACTCCACTGGAGGGGCCACTGTGTGCATCTGTAGCAACATGATTCATGCACTGTTTGACAGTAATTTATGTACAGCAAGAACAACAAACTCTTAAAACTTTATATAGTGCTTAAGAGTCAATCAACTTAAGTTACTTAATTCCTCGGTGGCTTTGTGTGATACTTACTTTATCACCCACTCAATATACGTCACAATACGTACCTGGCGCGCTATGCTGATTCAACGAATGCTGTCGGATTAGTAAGCCATCGTCATAACTTGAACCAAACGATTACACGATGCAATATTGCCTTAAAACGCCTGAAATGCCTGAAAACGTTCACAGGGCCTCAGGCTTTAAAATAGCCAATTAGCATACGTTAGCGTGGTGCTGGCTGAGCGTCGCCGGAGCCTGTGCTTGGGGCGCTGAGGACGCGGAGGACGCTCCTTATCGAGCCGACCACGCGGCCCTCCCCTCCCCCCCCCCCCCCCCCCGGCCGGGACCCGCGCCCCCACCGCCCGCATTTCCCCGCGCGAATTTACAATGTAGCGAGCCTCCCTCCCCCTCCCCGCGGACCTGCGGCCACCCCCGCACACACACAGGCCTGTCTGTTGGAGTTTGCACCGTGTCCCCCGGAGACAAGGTCGCGAGTGGAGTGTCCCGCGGCCGGCCGCCGTGTGCGTGAGATTTTCTCGCCTGGAAATTCTAATGCGCCGCGTGACTGCGATAAAAAATGAGCGGCTCGGGAAACGTGAATACATTACCGAGCGAGACGGAGCACCGCCCTCCGCCGCGCCTCCTCCGCCGCCGTATGTACTCCACACTGCTTATGTTTAGATTCCTCTGAAGGGAAGGCTCGCGCTATGTACCGCTTTAAGCCTGTTCAATTATGTATCTGGCCGGGACTCCCGACCGATCTCTAAATCCTCTCCAGGAAGGGTTGGCGCCACAGTTATAGAATTAGACGATGGCAGCTTACAATAAAACACCGTGGGAACCTAACAGCTAATTAGTTCCGGTAGAGGGTCGGCGTTAGATAGCCACTTAATTACCGTATAATAAAAATGTGCAATAGACGCCGGGGACAAAGGGTTGTTCGTTTTTTATGTCGGCACGCGCGTCCTTGAGTTTTTCTAAGGGTTTTTTTCTGTCTTGTATCTAACGCCACCTGTGCGCATGCGCCGGCGGAAGGGCTGCGCGCGCGCACACATATGAAACTTGTTTTTTGTCACGTGACCTTAATCTGTGACACGTTTCGGCTGAGGAGCGACTGTGATTTATGACGAAATAACAATACACACTTTTTGTTAGAACCTCTGCAAAAAGGATTAGAGTTTAATTGTTAACTGTCGGAGAAGGCCGGGTGAACAAACATTGTATCGAACTTAGAATAAGAAATAATAAACCAGTGAAAATAATAAATAGTTTAACCCATTTAGGGTATGACTCCCCAAAAGTATTCCTTAATATTATGCGTAGATAGTACATTTAATGTTTTTAGTCCCAGCAGATTATTCCGTGCACTGTATCGGTATGTGTGTTAATAAATTAATTCATAATATTACAATACGTTTCCAACACCTGGGGACGAAGTGATGCCACTCCCACCAGTGAATAATACAATAGAATAGAATTTTATATATTTCAGGCAACTTGGCCTATACTAATAAAATGTTATCCTATACAAATATATGTATACATATATCGCTAAATCAAAACTGGTATTTATGTTACACGAGTTATCGGCGACGTGTGACGCGTATTTTTTTACAGTTGCGAACTACTTGGTTTTAATACTTCTTTACTTCTTATTCCTTAGCTAAATAGGGATCGAACTATGTCATAATAAGGGTCAGGATTGAATGCTGCAGGGAAAAACTTTTTACCAAAAAATTAAACCGACTCCCAAAAAAACATTTTTGCAAAAAAATAAAACCGACTTCCATATCAAAACACTACAAAGCCAAAAATAATTTTAATTTCGGTAGTCGGTGTTATTGGTTTTGTATTTTCTTTTTTTTCACACCGCCTTCCGAAATTAAAATTATTTTTGGCTTTGTAGTGTTTTGATATGGAAGTCGGTTTTATTTTTTTGCAAAAATGTTTTTATTTTCGCGCTTTTTAGTGGATCAATTTGTAATTAATCTAGTTATAAAAGCCAAAATGTCAACTACAAAAAACTAAAAACGCGCGAACAAAAAACACAATATAGAGTAACCGAAAAGATCATCAATGTAAATATTTTTTTTAGACTTTTGTTGATTATTCAGAAACGGCTTGTTCGATGTCGATAAAATTTTCATGGGACCATTTGGGAAGTATACCCTTTCCAACAAAAAAAGAATTTTTCAAATCGGTTGGCGAGCGACGGAGCTATGCCCGAACAAACATAAAAAAAAAAAAAAAAAAAAAAAAAAACAAACAAACATCCGAATTGAGAACCTCCTCCTTTTTCAGAAGTCGGTTAAAAAACACTGCAAAGTGAAAAATTACTTTAATTTCGGTAGTCGATGTCTTTAGTTTCGTATTTTTGTTTTTGGCACCGACTTCCGAAATGAAAATTTTTAGTAGGTACTTAAAAAGTTTTATTTCACTTTTTTTAGTTGGTCGATTTTTAATTTACCTAGTTACAAGAGCTTAAATGTCAAATACTTTTAATCATTTACAAAATATTGCTTTTCCCAATGTTGGGCCGTTAATTATTGAGGAGTTCTCCTGGTATTTCACCATCAGCTTCACTTCACCATATGCATTGTGACGAGCATATTGTGCTTAAAACCACATTCAAGTAATAAGTAAGTAATAAGTAAGCCGAACACATGAAATACGTATTATTCCTACTTATATATTGAGTAGTTCCAGTGTCCATCTATGGTCTACATAATCAGGTCCACTTCAAAAATGGTGCTTTTCTAATGCAACTACACAAGTTACTATAAAAAATAATCAAATCACTATAGGTGTGCCTATAATATTTGAAGAGTTCCCTCGATTTCTCCAGGATCCCATCATCAGATCCTGACTTGGTGACAATGGGCTTCCAAACAAAAGAAGCATTTTCCAAATCGGTTCAGCCGTCTTCGAGTAATCGGTGATTACGCGTCGACTTGATAACCTCCTCCTTTTTTGTCGTCGGTTGAAAAATCATCTGAAACTGAATTTAAATCCTACATGAAATTTGGTGGTAAATTAATGATTCCTCAGACTCACAAGACGAGAACGCTTTCTTTGTTAACAAGATATCGGAACTCGTGGCAAGTTGCTACACGGTCTAGCTCTACAACCCTCAGCGGCGAACGCGATCTGAGCCTGTGAGTCTTGTCAGATACGTTACATGGTATATTTTTGTGAGTTAGGACATTTCTCCACTAATTTTCAAGGATTAGTTGTAAGATTTTTCGGTTTATGATGGTAATCGTGAACTGCTTTCGCGTCTTTGCGTCGGTCTAGTTGTCGCAGACTGCTGAACATGAGGTACCAGGTTGGTTTCCCGGGTCGGGAAATAAATGCTATTGGGTTTTCAACCGACGACAAAAAGAGGAGGTTATCAATTCGACGCATATATTTTTTTTTTTTTTTTTTAATATATGATCATCGATTACTCGAAGACGGCTGAACCGATTTGGAAAATTCTTTTTTTGATTGAAAGGGTATACTTCGATATTGGTCCCATTTTCATAAACGTCAGGATCTGATGATGGGATCCTGGAGAAATCGAGGGAACTCTTCAAATATTATAGGCACACCTATGTCGTTTTGGGTATTTATTATAGTAACTTGTGCAGTTGCTCTCAAAAAGTACCATTTGAGGAAGTGGAACTGATGATGAAGACCACAGATGGCCGCCGAAACTACTCAATAATAAGTATTGAGTGGATTGCGATTCGATTACTTGAATATGGATGTTACGCACTTTATGCTCGTCACAATGCATATGGTGATGTAGAGCTGATGGTGAAGTACCAGGAGAACTCCTCAACAATTAACGGCCCAGCATTGGGAAAAGCAATATTTTGTAAAAGGTTATAAGTAGTTGATAATTAGGCTCTTGTAACTAGGTAAATTAAAAATAGACCAACTAAAAAGAGTGAAATAAAAACTTTTTACCAAAAAATTAAACCGACTCCCAAAAAACACTGCAAAGTGAAAAATAACTTTAATTTCGGAAGTCGGTGCCAAAAACGAAAATACAAAACTAAAGACACCGACTACCGAAATTAAAGTTATTTTTCACTTTGCAGTGTTTTTTGGGAGTCGGTTTAATTTTTTGGTAAAAAGTTTTTTTCTATAAGTAATTAGTCAGTAGTAGCCCGGAGTGTGGAGGTCGGTGGTGTGATAGCTCTGTGCCTCGGGAAGCACGTTGAGTCGTTGGTCCGGCTGGCATTAGGACATCTGTGACAGTCGTTACGGGTAGTCAGAAGACAGTAAGTCTGACACTGTTCTGACCAAGGAGTATCGAGTTACCCAGCTACTGGGTTGTAGAGGTCAGATAAACAGTCGCTCCATGTAAAACACCAATCCCATAAAAAACAATACTTGTCAAAAAAACCAAGTCTCGCAATGCAGTTCTTCTAACGTAAAAAGTTGCGAGATACATGTAATACTCAATACTCAATTATTTAATGCATTCCATATGTGTTACATGGGTGGTTTCATACAAATTAGATCAATATGGACCCTGTCGAGCACAGCAATAATTTGAAGAGAGGAAGAGCGCTAATTACCTATATTATAAACGATTTTTTAAGTTTTCAACTTTAAGATAAATTATATTACAATATTTATGAATTGCAATTATTATTAACTATTTATGTATAAGTATATATTATTTTATTGGTCTTTATCGTTAGCTATATATTAACAATTATACATAAACAAAAATAAAATTAATTTCATCCAGGTCTGAAACCAATAAAAAAAAGAAAAGTTACACTTGAGCCATTGGTACCAATACCAAGTCGGTTCTTAATTTATTCAGTCCCTACTTAAAGGACCTTCTGTCTTAAGTTGTTACGTAATTATATAACCTAACAACATCTTATAGTGACCATAGCAATATTAAAAATCTTTAACGTTTTAAATAAATAGATTGACTCGGCCATCGCATGAAAACACAATATATCTCACAAGTAATACATATATATAAACTAGCTTTTACCCGCGACTTCGTACGCGTAGGAAGGTTTTCCCGCGCAAATCCCGATCCCGTGGGAATTTCGGGATAAAAAGTAGCCTATGTGTTATTCCAGAATGTCATCTATCTACTTACCAAATTTCATTCAGATCCGTTCAGTAGTTTTTACGTGAAAGAGTAACAAACATCCATCCATCCTCACAAACTTTCGCATTTATAATATTAGTATATAGTATATATAAGTATATGTATAAGTATAAGTATATTAGTATATTAGTATAAGTATAAGTATATTAGTAAGTAAAGTAATAGTAAGAGTAAGATTAGATTGTTTTTGCGATCGCCAAGTCAATCTATTTATTTAAAACGTTAAAGAAAATACTACTGGTTCAAATTGAATTAAATTTGAAATATACCGTGTTTATACAATGCCTGCTTGGTTACTGAAAATTCAGGCTTCTAGTTTTATCCATAACGAAGTTATACGGAAAAATGGCCTGAACTGCTTCGTGAAAAGGATGGTACGGCGGCCGTGCCGCTTTTTTGCTCGACTTGACGGGGGCACTACCGTGCCCCCAGATACTCAGCTGCATCAGATTAGACTGTAAGCTGTCCTAAAGATAGTTAGGAGAAGGACATAATGATGATGATGGTAGGTAACCGTGAAGTAAATATTGTGGCTACTGAACTAACGTGAATATTGTTGTTGCGCAGAGACGGCGCGAGCCGACGTCGTGGCTGGTGTACCCGGCGTCGCGGCTGCAGCGCCTGCTGCAGTCGGCCGCCGGCCCGCCGCCCCGGCCCTCCGTCATCACAGGTACCACACATTACTTACCAGGACTTACTTCATACCAGATCGAAGTTGAATTGACAAGCTGATTGTTAAAAGTAGTTAAACTTATCTACATCCATCACCAACTACCTATGTTCCTCCATAACCTAGACACCACCACCCACAGACATTAACCTACATGGCTCTCATATGATTTGATCACTACAGATTGTCTGGACTTTAAAAGAGACGTTGATCTCTGAGTTTGTTTCAGTGTTTCTTCTCAGAGTAGTCAGTTAGGAAGGCCAGTGTTGCCTTATCTAGTTTACATTTACGAAAAAAAGACGTGTGAAAGTGTTATTTATAACCTATTTGCAAAATAAACATAATTATTTCATAAACCTTTTAGGTTTTTGGATAAATACACTGTATTCTTATGGTACCTATCCTAAGAGACCAATACAGTGTTTCAGTCAGTTTCGCTCCGCAGCTCTGTAAGACTTTTGTACAACTGCGTTATTCTGTTAAACGCCAATGAGTAATGACTGTCCATGTTCACTCTGTTCATCTGCAATTTAGATAAGTTTCACAAACAGTTATTTATTCATTTTATTGGAACTTTATTAATTGCAACTTGCATCATAAAAGCGTCATGTTTCATACACGCCATGATCTATAAATCAATATTATTCTGAATTGTCAATTTATAACAACATTTGTAGTCTTTGACTGAATTAATTCGATTTTAATATTAAGTTTTACGTTTAGCGGTTCTTGTACTTGTGTGATCACTACGGCGCAATCGGCGACACATTATACATTGAATCAGAAACGTGAAGCAAGCCTGTAACACAACAAATATTAATATATCAACTAAATGAGCTGGCAACACTGGCTAATATCAGTCACAAAAACTCCAGCAGCCAGTTATAACGTTGCTAAATGGAATATATTTCAGTAAAGTGCTTCGGTTGCTAAACGTTGTCTATTCATTAAGCCTACTTATTAAATTGTCAGCATTTTATACAAACATGTCGAAAGTAAATACCTATCCAGTCATATTACAAAGTTCTGGCGCACAAACATACGTGAAACGAGTCTGTCCGCAGCATACTGACTTCCTCGACATACTGGTAACACTCTCGATAACGTTATATTGTAAAGGCAGACAGAGACTATTCAAAGGCAGACGATTCTCCTCTAATTTCATATACTAAACACTTTTTACGAGGATGTGACTGAAGATGAACGGGAAATAGAGAGATGTTTGGATTTGTTTTAGTGATCAGTGTGTTTGTTAAAGTATGTAGTATTTTATGGTCTTTATGAACCTATATTTACGTTTGACATTATTAAAACTGTTTATCTCTTGTTTATATCAAATACTAGCAGTTGCTCGCGACTTCGTTCGCGTGGGAAGTTTTTCCCGTGTAAATCCCGATCTCGTGGGAATTTCACAAAATCCCGTCTTAGCGAGCATCTACGTACTAAAAGAAACCGCCATGCAAAATTTGAGAGCTCTACTACTTGTAGTTTCTGAGATTTCGTGATTAATCAGTGAGTGGTATTTCACTTTTATATATATAGATTTAATTAAGTAGCACTGATCACAACTCAATCGAAAACCAAATTATGAGCCGTAGCTCATAATTTGGTTTTCGATTGAGTTGATAAGGGATTGCCTCGTAAGGCAATCCCTTATAATCAGCATAAAAGATTGGAATATCAAATGTTATACCATCTGCAAGTGCATGTGCCATGTGTGTGTGTATAGGTACCTAATGCTCTGTCAAAGTGACAACTATTCATACTTGATTGTTTTTTATTATGATATTTAATTTTCTACCTTTGTGTTTTAATCTTATAATAAATAGAATAGAATAGAATAGAACTTAATAAAAAATGCATCTATATCGATCTGTAGGTGTTTTTTTGTCGATGATATGATCAAGTTTGAAGTCAAAATTACCCGAGAAAATAATAGTTGCGAACTGTTATTTTCTCGGGTTATTTTGCTTATAAACTAACCACCTCAATTCACCTCCTTAGTGATTATTATTTTTGTAGAAATGAACTCTATATAAAGGAAACCTCTGTGCAAAATTCTAGGTTGTATCAGGTGATCAGGTTTCTTCGCATACCAATACTATACTAACACTTAAGGTAACTTGTTTTATTTACTAAAAGCATTATTTATTTTGTTATTTTTAGAGGACTTACAGCTAGTAAAAACTCGGAAATGAGAACATAGTCGCTAGAGAGCGAATTACAAGACGTCATCAGGTAATCTTTATTCGTAGCATGTTTCAATTTTAAGGAGATTGTCATGCAAAAAACAGGCCATATTCAAAGGAATACAAGCCAAACAAATTTTGCCGCCCCGTTATACCCGAAAGAATATTCATAAATCCTATCTTAAGCTTAACGAATACAAAAAAATGAAATCGACGCCCCCAACCAAGAACTCGGTAATGTGCTATTATGGGCTTTATGCTGGTATGTCAAATTTGGCATCTATAGACCGGAGTACACCTTAGCAATTTTTTTAGTTTTTTCCTAATGATATTCACAAAGTTATCATGACACATATGATATTTTATGTATGTATCGAATTTAAGGTATATATTTTTTCTTAAATAACTAGTGTAATACATCAATGACTTCAATAATCCCACTATTTAAAACATATTTGATAAAAAAAAAAATCTTTTCTCCTGTAAAACTTTGATTTTTCGATTACCGAGTGATTGCTTTGGGGGGGTCGAAATACGTTCTCTGAACTTCACGTGCCTACGACCAGCGATGTAGCATATCATAATTATATTTTAGAACGAGCTGCCTGAAGTGCCGTTTTGATTGTGATCTTAACAAAATTATTAACCGTTTGGAGTTCGGTAGTTGACCAGTATGGCCATGCTTATTGCAATGTCATTGACCCCGACCTGGTGCTTGTTAGGGCAGGTGTGTGGGTCAGTAACGCTCCAAATTTTCTGGTTTCGGGAAACTGCTGAATAAATGTTATTACAAACATAAGCAAATCCAACCAATTGAAACAACAACGCGTCGTTAGATGAGGAGTATTAGTCGTAACGAGAGTCAGCGGTACGCCTCCGTAGAGTGTAGTGTTCCACGACTGCATCCGCAGCGAGATGACGGAACCCTCGAGGAGTCGTCACTAATTAAATAAATAACAACATTGATTATGTTGGCGAAGCCCGAGGGCGGGAGGGTCGGGGTTCATGCAAATATTAGCAAGTCGATACTTCCGGCAGGAGAGAGGCGGGAGGGAGGCAGTCTGCGGGACAACAATAATGCAGCACTCCACATATCGCACCGAGACGCCGACTTGTGTGCAAGGCCACGCATTTTTTGTTTGACCGCGAGGATGTGGTCGAAGATGAAGCACGCTTCCCTAGAAGTAACCTATTCACTCTTGACTTAAAGCCCCCCCAGGTTATAGCTATCAGGAAACACAGACTCCGGCAGAGAATTCCACTCCTTAGCCGTACGCACAAGGAAACTATTCCCCACTCCACTTATAATGTACCCCTGACTCTCCCTTTCAATATTGACAATCTCAATTAATTCAATGCCAATTAACTAACCTATGTATTTGCTCTTTTACTAAGATTCAGTAGGTTATACCAGCATTGACCAAAAAGTGTTAAGTTTGTAAATTGTAATTGCATGGTAGTGTTATTGCCTCCGCAGGACCAGTAGCCTGTAGCCTGCAGCCTGTAGCCTGTAGTTGTTATTCACCGGTCAGCCGGGCAACCGGGCAGCCTGGCCCCGCGCCAAGCTAGCGCACTTCATCCTTATTTTATACTACACAGATAACGTTCAACTTGAACTCTGAACACCTCGGCTCGATCTCAACTCGCCGGGAACCAAACCCAGTTACCTGTCACCCACAAATAGGAGCAGCACGGGACTGCAATCAGTTAGTACCATTGCGCGCATACGGGGCATCAAATTAAGAGCTCGTAGAAAACCAATATTTAAATAAATATAGAAAGGTAAAAGTAGACTAGCTTTGTAGGTGCCTCGTTATGTCGTTATTAGTTAGGAATCAGGTAAAAAAGTTGTTCAAATGAATAAGATTTGAAACAAAATACAGAAGTAAGTTCCTTGCTCTCTTAATCACTAAATTATGTTCTATGAAGTACCTGTAACTTGAATCATTCAGAATGCGATCTCGAGCCGGTCACCACTTGACACTCGGTACGATGTGACGGAGAGTGTCAACACTCTGCCCCACACATCTGAATGCGACATTGTAAGGTTTCAATTCAATCGAGGATGTCAACATCTCAAACATAGAAAGGGTAATGTGAAGATAAGTGTCCCTAATTTTGTGTTGTGACATGACGCCACGTCTGTAAGGGTCTTAATATTGTGCGTTGACAAGTCTGAAGGGGTCTGAGTCAAAGGGTAGCAAGTTGAGAGGGAAGCGCGGCGTTTTATGCTCATGTTGAATTGTTAACAAATTAACTTCGAAAACGTGAAGAAAATATTATGATTTTCTGTCGGGGGACGGATTAATGAATTGTTGGCACGCAAACATTTCAAGATTCTGTCGTAATAGTATCTAACTATTTATATCTCGTTTTATAAATCAGTCACCTTACTGGAAATGTTACTCAAAAAACCCGTTATAATAGACATAATTAGTTCAAATAGCTTGTTTGGACAAAATACCGCATGTACATCACAGAGCTTTCGCTCGGCATTTTGTAATTGTTTAAATCTCTCGTATTTCTGTATAGTCCCGTTCTACGAGAGTCAATAAATTTTTATGTTCCTGACCAGTATATGCGTGGCATTGTAAGACGACAACATAGACTCCTCTGCTACCCACCTACATGGCGTGCTCCCCGAACCAACAACACTCCCACTGCCATAGCAATTAAGTTAATAAATGACTTTTTAAAATATATTCCTGAGGCAGATTTATTTTTTGACTCTCAATGGACAATCGCTAAACATATGTATATTTATTAAAATATTAAGAAGTAATTGTTATAAAGTTTCGAATTTTATGTTTAAGGTTGTTTTTTGTTTACAAATTTTATGTTACTTCGTTTTTTTGTATTTATTTTTAGTCTTAGAAGTTTTAATTTAATTTTTTATGAAATTTTGTAGAAATAGCATAGATATAAGCGATTTGGTGTAAACTGTTAGCTTATATTTGATAAATAAATGAATATGAATGTCAATAAAGTGTGATAAGAGTGCCCCATAACTCCACACACGCGACAGTAAGGCGAATCAACGCATCAAGAACTTAGGGTATTAAGAGGAACATGTGTGGATCAAAATCCTCCAAGACATCACAAGTGCGTGTGTAGGAATCCCGATCACTCTCAGCTAACAGCAGCTGAGGAGAGATGAGTATCAATAATGAAGTATCGTCGAAACGACACAACGTTTTTTTCTTTTGTTTTTAATGGGACCTGCTCCTTCAGTTGCCCTTGAGTTCCGGGGCCGCGGTATCTCGTTAGAACATTCCCGCAACCCCGTAAGGCTGGCTCTATCGGGCCCCGTCAATACTGCTGACTGCTGTTAGAGGCGCGCGCGGAACACGACGCGCTGTAACGACACAACCTGCGATTCAAATAATGACGAAACCAATAGCCAGCTCCCCTCGGCCACTCTGTCGGACGCCTGCTGTTAAGATAATGCAGATGCTGCGAAGATAAGCAGTCAGATAATGGAGGACACCTTGACAGATGCCTGATGATGTGGCCAGCGGCGCCGCCGGGGGTGGTAGAGGCTGCGGGCGAAGGGCCAGCCCCAGGTGTGGCAGCCCGTGGTGATTTACCGTTGATGTAAATCAGATAAATGTGACGTGAAGCGAAAGGTTTCTACAGCTAGGCTAAGACGATTGTTACTTTTATCCTTATTGGGTAGCTTCCTGTTTTTAACAATGATTATTATTATATTTGCACTGTCAGTTAAATTTAAAAAAAATATTGAACACAATATATTTTAAAACAATGTGATTAAAAACTCAAGATCTACTACAAAGGTCAAAGCTTCAAAGTTCAGGAGTGGGGGCTGCTGACGTCACATACTGCTAAAAATCATCTCGTGGAATTTGAACACACTGTATCTTCACTTTTTGAATGCGTGAAAAATGAAAAAATACGTGTCCAATGTTTTATGGTAAACTAAGTAACGGAGTAAACAAAATATTTTTATATGAATAGGTAGATAATACAAATCAGTGTATAGGTACATATTTGTTCGGATAAGAAAGCACATCAGATTTAACTAATATAAGCTGGACGTGTTGTACTCACTTATACGTAAACACAAAACTAATGTCTTCATTAATTAATAATGGTGCCAATATAAATGATGATCACAATCGCTAGCCTCGGTTCCGGTGCACGTATCTAGATTAGATCGCTAATCTAAACTTGCGCAAAAAGAAACGTTTCAAAACCAATTATAGTAAAATACAGTAATAGTTTAATTCTAGATACAAAAGAAATGAGCATTTCGATAAACACAATAAACATTAAAAAGCTTTTTTACTAACAAAAACAAAACAAAACACTACAGTTGCGTCGTATATTTTAACAAAAACTGTTTATAACCAGCAATTACATTTGACTTTTTGTAAACTGTTTCCAGAATTTGTACTTGTACCGTAACTTGGGCCTTTCATGTCTCTCTTGTAAAAAATCGGACAAGTCCGAGTTGGGCACCAAATAGTACGTTGGGTTCCGCAGTTGCATCATAATCGGGTCTCCCTTGTTTGACCGAAAGGAATTTGACAAATTTTCACTTCCCAAAAAATTTTACGCATAATTTTATTTGCCAAATTATTACTTAGCAAAAAATCTATTCACAAAAAATTGTAACACAAACCTAATGTTTGGGAAATAAACGTTTAAACTATAACTGGTTTACCAACTAGTACTTTTAACATTTTTATTTAGTCAAATATTTCATTTGGAATAACAGTTTTTACGCAAAATCTTGTAAGTTCTATCGTGGTTATAGGTAATAGTAACCTAAGTAGATATTAAACGTCATAACTAGTAACTGATTACCACCTGTGCTAAGATAGGTCGACGGAGCCCCGCTTAGCGGGGCTCCTATCTCTGGGTGGTTTAAAAAGTCGGGGTACTCTGAGTCGATTTCACCAAATGTTTATTGTCTGAAGATTGTTTGCTGTAATAAATCATTTGATTAAAGACCAAATGCCATAATGACAATATACTTGGTAATATTTTGCCAAGTAAAAATTTGACCAAATAAAAATATGCGTACTAAAATCATTCGAAATATTGCAGTAGTATAAAAAAGGTTGCTAAAATTTGTTTGGGTAATGAAATTTTGTCAAAATCTTTTCGGCAAAACGGCGGGATCCCATCATAATCATATCAAGTACCTACACTCAAATCTGGTAATGTATAACTCTGCGAAACTTGAAATTATATTTCTAGCTCATTTTCATTATTGCATTATAAACATAAGAATTTGTAATTAACTCGAAACCATAATTATAACTATAACCATCATTTTATCTATCGTGCATACCTACTCTTCATATTTAAAATTTTATGGCGATTAATAACTACAACCATGTCAAACTATAACTTAACTCAATAATATCATATTCAAAACCATGGGGGTGCCATATTTTATTACGGGACCCTAAACTGAAACGGAAGTTTTGAAATTTAACATTAGATTTGTATTTGGTAACTAAATTTAATCAGATTTTAGCTGTTAGTAGAAATGTGGTACTTCCTCTAATTCTTATGAAGATGCTTGTGTTGCCAGTAGACACTCTCTTCAGCCCCTTTGCATCACTTCATCTGTTAAAACAGTTGAACGTATCGTAACGTAACGTATTTATTGTTTATTTTGTGTGTATGTTTGTTGCCTAAATGATAGGGCATTTAAACTTACATTATGATGTAATGTTGTGTATGTACCTAATAGTGTTTTCATTGTTGAAGAGCCAAATAAAATAAATAATTTTATTATCTATCACGTATCTGTTTCTGAACATTAATTTCGGGATTAAAATCTGCATGCGTTGTGTGTGACCGGTGAGTAGGGTGCGTAGAGCGGGATGCGGGGAGGGGAGAGATGAACGCAAGCCAGGTGCGGGGGCGGCAGATGTCAACGAGATGACGTCACGTGACCCACATCCCACTGTGCCAGGCGACACTGCCGCTTTGGACACAGAAGCACCACGCTGCGTGCTAAACTAAATGTCCCACTTCTCCCTCGATTTTAGCAAGTTATATGTGTGTGCTTGTTGTGAGGAGTTGTTCTACTGCAACCCTTGTTGCCGAGTGGCGGAGCACGGGCTGCGCACGAGCCGGGGGTCAGGCACTCGAGCACAATAGTCACAGTAGACGTGATTTAGAGTATTGTGGAGCGTGCGGGCGATAGGTGACGAGGTGTGAGGTGTGGGAGCCAGGTGCGCCGCGGATCCATGCACTGTCGATCGATATATCAATCTGCCTGAATATAGCCGGCTTTATTCACGAGCTGCTTTATTTCCGGCCACTATTTGTAAAATAAATGCTACCAATGTCAAATCGTCCATTCGTCCAAATGATATTTTTTTGAAATAGGTAGAGGTGCTTAACAAACAAGCCATTTGATCTGAGTTTAGGATTCAGATTATTGTTGAGAGGTATTTTTGTGTCACTTATCAGTACCGGCCAGAGAAAACTTTACTCGAGTCAATCGCCATGACCTTGTGAAAGCTCCATCAGATGAGTTGGAGTGCAAAGTTGTACCTGCCTGTATCGTGCTCGGGAAGGTCTGTTCCACCTGTTTAACTACAATTGTTTCTTCCGCAAAACATACATACTATTATTTCGCTTTTTTTTTCTGAAAGCTCTCACTTAAACACAGATGTAGAAGTTAATTGATAAATCTATCCACTGATAAAGTCCACGCGAGCGAAGCCTCGCGCCACTGCTGTGTAATAATAGTAGAGCAGTGGTGGCCTAGCAGTAACGGGCCGACTTGCGAGTTGCAGATCGTGAGTTCGAACACAGTCAGGGTCATACACTTTGTTATTTATAACATCACCGCTCTCTCAAATCAGTGACGGAAAGCATCGTGAGGAAAGCGGTATGTCCTCGGCCCAAACATGCGAGGACATGCGACATCCACCAGCCAGCACTAGGCCTGCATAGGATCACGGCACTCTCCCTCTCACAGAGAGGAGGCTGTGTTCCAGCTGTGGGAATGTCATAGACTGAATTACTATATGTTATTAATAATATGTGTCTAACTATGAAGTGTTATAACAAAGAGTTTGTTGAAAAAATTAAGACCCACTAATTGTGCGTCCTTTTTTTTTTTTTTTTTTTTTTTGTGTTTGGCATCTCGCAGGTCAACCTCTGAGGTTGTCGGCTGCTTAACCGGGCTTGCCTGTGGTTGCCTTAATTAATAAATTAATTAAAGCCTCCAGCCAGGGCTTATTAGAAAACTTACAAACTAGGCGACTTCACGCTAAGGGCACCCCCTGTGGGGTACGGACCTCGGCTTAGGGCGTCGCAGTGGGAGGGCAGCTAGGGACAGGCTGGATCATATCATTTTTATTATTAATAAGGGAATTTAAAGCTACTGGCTCAGCATCGCGGGCTGGCTCTGGCAAGGGTCGGGGCGGACTATTACGGGGACGTCGCGGCGGGCCTCGGCGGCGAGGACGGAAGGACGGTCGGTTTTTGTTTTTATGTGCCACTGTACTTGTTTCCCTACGGCTCTCTTGGAGCAGGGTGATTGCGTCATCGGGAGTAACAAGGGTATGCCTTGGTCGGCGAATCTTAGAGATACGCGAGGGTTCGTATTGGGCGGCCGATACGATAAGGGGATTCCTATGTTGGATTGCAGTATCAAAGAAACGCTTGGAGACACGTTTCATGAACTGCTGGATGGTGGGCATCTTGAGGTCTACGTGAAGAAGCTCATTTCGAACATAAAAGGGGGCTCCCGTGACTCTACGGAGGAATCGGTTTTGAAGGGTCTGCATCTTGTGGAGGAGGTAGGGCTTTGCGTGTGCGAAAACAACGCAGGCGTAGGTCATGATGGGACGGATGACCGCGGTGAAAATACGCAGCTTGCACCTAAGTGATAACTTGCTGCGGGAGCTAAGAATAAAGTGGAGCCTACCTAGAGCGAAAGCGGCGCGCGAACGTGCCTGCTTTATGTGCTCAGCGAAGGAAAGGTGTTTATCGAGGACCACGCCATTGTGCGTCCCCTGTAGTACCTACTTAAGTAGATGCAGTATAATATAACAATGAGAGTAATTCATTGAACGTTATAATGTAACGAAATTATCATTGAGCTGGATAAGTAGCTTGCCAGCCGCTCGTGGAGCCTGGCATCCAGCAGACTTCTCAGCTGGAGGGACTCTGTGAGTGAGGCCACTCGTCAGGACAATATGACGGTATATACATGTATATAATAACGGTAAATGAAAATTAAAAATCCACAAAATTACTGAGAGATCCGTAATTGTTTGATTAGACAAGATACGGATGATATTCAATCAATAATTAATTGTTATTATAAAATATAGATATTATACATAACACATGTACAAAAAACGCGTAAGTAGGGTTGTAACTTGTACGCACAAAAATAAATATAACACGGTGTTAGTAAACAAAACAAGTTACACAATAAAACGAACAAGCGAACTTCCTATTACTGAATTTTGTTTCTTTTATAATAAGTAGGTATTGACTTCCTGAATATTTAATTTATTGATTGCAAAATTTTAACATTAATTAGGATTTTCATTAACCATGAATAAATGCTGAAATATTGTAATATAGGCATGTCAACTTAGGTCCCTCATTAGATCAGGTAACCTGCCAGATTTAGTGCACGAGATTTCTACAATGATATTATTACAATATAGCAGTACCTAAGCTTTGCTTGCATAATGACCATTTTTTTGGAAGTGCTTAAAGCACGTGTAGATTTATCAAATATTGGAGAAAAGATAATTGGTGCCCAGGTAATTTTAGATAGTGCAGTAATTCTGAGCATGAGATAGAGAGATGGAAATTCAGAGATGGTATTGAAAGCGGCATGTAGAGCAGACGGTGTACCCTCTCGAGTGGCTCGCAGGAGAGAGGAGTGACATGTTAATTAGCGAGCGAGAGGTTCAAGTTCAGGCTTCGTCTGAGCCGCGGTCAGTGACCCGGCGTGTGACGTCACCAAAGCCACTCATTACCCACTCGCCGGCTCCTAGACGACAGCGGCGCCGCCGGGGCTCCGCCACGCTGCACTCGCTGGCTGGCTCGCAGCCGCCCTTCTAATTTAATTCAGTGAACCTGAGAATCCAAAACTCAACAGTGACAAAAACTGGAGCCGCCGATGAAATGAATGGACGACTGAAGCAAGTTTTTGTGAAGACGAACTTGTGAGCCGGAGGCGGCACATTCCGGCGGAGCGCGGCCCGCTTTACATACGACGCTGAGGAAAATCCATAACGGACGCGGAAAACCCTTTTAATATACGGCACGTAAATAAGAGTAGCGGCGGGGGCGCGCGTGGGGGGGCAGGGGGGGGCGCGCCGCCATTGGCCGGCCGCCTCGCCCCGCCCCCGCGAAAAAAACCCACGGAAAAAAGCGGCGCTCGCACGGCAGTGTCTCACGGACGCGCTCGGTGGGCGGACGCTCGCATCGAAGAGACGGCGCGACCCAGCTCCGGCGGCCGCGGCCGCGCCATGCCCGCGCTGGCCCTGCGCGACCAGCCGCTCGACTGCTCCATGCGCCTGCGCGACCTGCCCGCCTGGCCGCCCCCGCCGCCGCCGCAGCGACACGGTCAGTGCAGTGCGACCTCCTGCCAGCCATGCGCCAGCCCCTACCGGGACTCGTACTCGCTACACTCGGATCCGAAACCGTTCCCCAGTCATCTCGTTGTTGTCGCTAGTTCACTTTACGCCTAGCGCGAGATAGGCGCATTTGTAATGCGCGTACGCAACTGTTAGTGCGATACTCATCATCCGACTCGACGTCAAGTTCGTTCAATTCGTTCGCTCGCATGACCGGAACACCCCTTTAACAAATCAATCGTTGCAATTTAATCGATACCTTTGTGATTAGTGATGTTTATAAAATCGCATACGTTAAATCTGTACGCCCTGGATAATCA
Source organism: Tholera decimalis (assembly GCA_943138885.2). Lineage (NCBI taxonomy): Eukaryota > Metazoa > Arthropoda > Insecta > Lepidoptera > Noctuidae > Tholera > Tholera decimalis. Next base: position 292,536 of record OW964557.2, on the reverse strand, counting down.
CACCGACATGTATGGTAAGCTTTATGATTATATACGTCAGGGATGTGCACTTGTCACGTGCACCGGCAGTATCACACCACACGTTCACAATCTGAACTATTGTGTATCTGAACTTCAGATATACAATAGTGCAGCTTTAAGGACAGTGCTCAGCTCAGGGAAAGTGCCCACAACATTCATTAAATTTGTGTGCAGCTAACTCTTTAAAGATTTCATTTTATTGGCCTAAATTAACTCTTGAATATCCATGTTGAAACTAGTAAAAATGTAGAGTGCTTTTGGCAAAATAGATTAAATAATAATCGTTACCTTGAAATATGTAAACAACCCCATTTATTTTAAAAGAGTTTTGTGTGTTTTATAAAATTCTTTCTTAATGTAGAAACTATAAAAAATAATTGTAAACATTACCTACATATTAAGCAACAATTAAAAACCTTTTTAAGTACCTATTAAATTAAGCAGGAATAGATAGTGTTTACAACATAAATCATTATCTCTAATTACTGCATCTATAATGTTAAGTATATGAAATCATACAGGTGATTTCATTCTCATAATTGCCCAGGAGAATTTAAATACGCGTATTTAAGTAAAAATCTGAAACAGTAACTCATAATTTTAAGAGGGTGGCACAACAATAATACCGTTTTGGAAATTTTATTCCTAATTTTGTGCCTAATTAGAAATGACAGAAACTTAGTTTTGTTCAATTAAGCGCCATACCACTGACTGAATTTTTTTTTATTGATAATAGGCTCGCGTTGGCCACCATCTCCCAAGTTATTGGGATCAGGAAACAGACTCCGGCAGGGAATTCCACTCCTTAGCCGTACGCACAATGAAAGTATTTGACATAATGTGATTGTACTAACTAGTACTGCCAGAAAATAGTTATGTAAAACACTAATTACCTTTCAAACAAAAAAGTATGTTTTGTTCATATATTTTTGTTGTCACCTGTCGTATTAGGAATTCAAGAGTTAAAATTGTATATAAAATTGGACATTTGTTGTTTTATGACTCGAGGTGGGATTTTTAGGATCCATCAGAACAAATGAATGGTCAGCTAATTTGTTCAGTGTGTATTTAATGTGTTCATGTTGCTTCCGAGGTTAGAGCTAGTTTTACTAAAAATCTTTTTATCTATACATTTATTTTAATGTGTACCCTATGTAAGTAGTAGGTACCACCCGTGACCCGACTACCAATAAATATGTGCCCAGTATCTGTGTTCTATAGCAATAGTAAATATGTGGTAATATTTAAAACTTACTACAGAAAATTAATGATAATGTCTATCTAATTAGTATCTATCTAATCACAATAGAAATAATTTAAATAGCTTAAATAATGTAAGTTTATTGTGATTAGTGGCTCAGCGTTCTTCTTACCAAATTCTTAATTAGTTCTTATAAAAGTTCAGTATAACAAGGAATAGAAAATATGTATTGTATAAAATACAAAGAGAGCCAAACAAACAAACAAATGAGCGGGGTGCGCTGCCGCGCGCTGGGGTTACACACGGAGCTGAGGTGCACATTCCGTATAAATAACTGCTCGCAAGTAATACGACAATAATCCCTTATCGGAACTTATGTAGGGTCAGGTGGCGTATTGTGATTTAGCGGGGTCAGGCAAGGGTTGTCCCGCGGGGTGCCTCCCTCCGCTAACAATATCAACTCTCTGTGAGCGAGGCTTTGTCACCTCGCCGAGCGCACCGCTCCGCTCCGCTCGCGATGTGCGCGGTCTCCTGTGACCACTGATTAACGTTCTATAATAGGTAATGCCTGCCCATCGCGCTGATAACTAGCTTTATTATATTAACATTATTGTAATAACAAATCATTCGCTGATAGTGTTTATAATTACCTCGACGAGACCTCAGCTGCATCTCGCTGGCTCACCACGCGCCAGCAGTTCTCAGAACCCACCACAAACAGTACATCATCGTTGACACAATCATCACTAATTTCTTCATCTTTCCCCGAACGCTAGACAATACAATAATAGCGTTTTTATCGCACTCTCCACGAATTATATTTAAATAACGATCGAAGCGGCATCAAATCACCGTAATGTGGTCGATGTGAAGTGCACGCGGACTCGGCCGAGGTGTAATTCGGTTGTAATAATGTCATCTACGTAAGTGAATTAGCGGGTGATGGAGTCACGCGTTGTTTACGAGTGTAATAATACGTGTCGGTTGTCGCGCGGCGAGCGGGGCGAGCGGAGCGGAGCGGAGCGAGGTGCGCGCGCGCATGGGAGCGCGCTGAACTTTGTGCCGGCGCACGCACACATGCGCACCTGTCCCGCACATTGCCCGCCACCACAAACTCTGTGTTTTCGACATAACGATCGCACTGATTGGATTTTTTCGTTTCGTGTGCGCTACTGACCCCTCGCTTATTGATTACTACTCCGGTTTATTTTTGGATGCATTGAGTTTAGTCGCTTATAAGGTTTTGTTAAATATAAAAAGTTATGTTAATTTAAACCCAAATAGTAAATACAAAAACTTAGTAACACAGGCCACACAGGTGTGCGCATGCTGTCCACTGCTCGATTGTTGTCAGTTCCCCATCTTCAAAATAACTTCAAACTAAACGTTACGTATACGCTGACTGCCAGGTCACAGTCAGTCCCATAGCAATCGTATCCATGATTTACACCAGTCCTCAACTCTGGTCGCTGCCGACACCACCAAAGATGTAAGGTCTATAAATGCAGTAAATAAATATGTTGGTCTGTTACAGTGTAGTATAGTATAGTTAAGCACGATATGAGTTAAGGACCTATTCTTTGCTTCTTGGTAATTAAAATTAATTAATTAACAGAAATAATAAAGGTACTTATAATATCTTAACATTTCAAAATCACGAATGAAACAGCAAATCCGTGATGTCTGATAGCAATCAAAATTGAATGTTTAATCAATCAATCATTACATTTATTTGAGTACGGTCTTAATGTCTAAATATTTTTATAAATGTATCTCTGTGTCCTGCCACAGTCAGTATTCTTCAAAAATTCAAAACATTCGAATTATATTCCATTCATCAAAATAAATACACTCAGAATAGTCAAACTAGAATAATAAGTATTCACAAATTATTATAATACAAAACAGTCAATAATAATCAAGAAAAAAATCAAATTCATAATAATAAAATAAAATATACTTATCTTATTCTTACTTATATTATTATGATTACATAGGTAAGTACATCATTTTAAAATTTAAGCAATAATTGTTCTTAAAGACTCAATAATCAAATAAATGATAACATTGTTGCGAACAGTTTTGAAAAGCAGTAGCTAGCTAGAACTTGATTAGGTATAACTGATAAGCAAATGGGAGTCGGAAGTATTACATTACCAGAACAGCGGGCAGCGTGCGCCTGCGCATACATTATCATTGCGATGCGTACTATATTAGACACCAGTACAAAAGACATTCAATTAAAGTACCTGTTTGGGTTCCTAGGTAGTTTAACAATTATCTCGTATATACTGACCATACAGACATTAATTTTGAAATAGTAGACTTCTCACCTCTTTTAAAGCGACACACCTAAAACCTTCTAGTCCATTTATAACACAAGCACTTACTTTATTGTACTATAAAAGTTACTGCTAACATAAGTAATTAATAAAGTTTCATATCAAGATGAAGGCTTCGCAAGTCATTTGTGTAAATTAGCTTGAGTAAATTATAAAAAAGCAATGGATACTCGCTATTTTAAATATAAATCTCTATGTTAAACTTACAGCTGTAATGTCCAAATGTACACAACATTAGCTCCGTCCCCCGTCGCCGTGAGAACCGCGACGCGACGCAGACTTTCACTGGCGCGTCATCATTATAATTTAATTCATTTCTTTATTACCATTTTCTACATTAAGATCTTGTTGCCTCCAAAATAACAATGTTCGCTGAACACTTGAGTTTGTATAGTATTGCATTACTGATTATTTTAATATGAAAACAAAACAAATCCAAACTAAATAGAATTTGATTTTGATTTAAAATGGACTATGGCATAAACAATTTACCTAGCCCAAAAACATGCAAACTCTTGATTTTATGAACAAAATCATCTTTCTTGAAGAAGGTCAATTAACCTATATTAGTATTTCTCAAAAGAAAATACTAATTCGACCATTGTACTGTGTCGGGATCCCGCTGTTCCTACTTATACATCGCTCTATGAACTCCTTTTCATCATCTAAGTATCAGTTTTCTGTCACTAAACTGATGTTTAATTGTATACACAATACCTTACGAATACAACAGTTCAGCTTATGAACAATGGCGTTTTGAACCCAGAATTGGGTTCTCTAACAGTTAACCTCGGTGCGCTACAGATCTTAAGTAATTGATGCGGATGTTAAGTCCACAACCACAACGCAATTGTAAAAATATTAGTACAGATTATTTTTTCATATTTCATTAGTACAGATACAAATAAAATTCTATTATAATATTTCTGAACATAGTTACTTTATGGTGTTGATTCTCCTCACAAACAGAAGTTTAGCGTTTAACTGTACCTATATTATGTGATGCGAGGTATCCGGGGTATCAGTGTGCTTCGTCAGGTTTACTCAGATCCGCGTCGTTCCATCGCACGCCGCAGATCCCTGCTTTTATGTATTATGTGTGGATGTCCGAATCTCATCCATTTTACTATGCTTATTGTGTTATTTGATATAGAAAACTAATACGAGTATGCTGTCTGCTAAGGTAGATCATTGGCTAATTCAATTCAAAGCGTCGAAATCTTTCTTAATTTTTTAGTGGATCAAGATTATAATATCCACTCAACGACTAAATGGAAATTAATATCTTGCTTAATAAAAACGTGACGAATTCAAGGACTTGGAAAATATTAAATCGTACCTACTTATAAATGTTAGCTGAATTTTAAACGTACAGAAGGCAAATAATTAGAATTGGTAGGCCATTCGGGTCCACGCAGCATCCATAGCAAGGGAGCATAAACTATGAGAGCATGCATCGTAACACCAAAAGACGACTCAGATTGCGGCACAAGTCCTTGTCCGTGCTGGAGGCTAGATACACCTAACCGATTTAATAAATACGAGTGGATATTTTGACAATTGTGATCAGACTTTGTGCCTCAGATACTCCCTCAGATATCAATTTAAAGATATAATGACTATGACTATGAGCTTGATTTCTCGGTAGGTAGATTCTATGACAATATTTTATATGCACATTAAATTATATATTTTTAAAAGTGATATCTATAATGTTAATAATAGTAACAAGGAAAAATAGGAATGTTTCTGTTTCTTACATTAAAATATCAATATAGACATGCTAGTAAACATTCCATATCCAGACACATTCAAAAACAAAGCCTCTTTTTATTCTATTTAGAATAACCCACACTTGGATTTCTCATCTAGCCAATATTCAGATCAGAGCAAAATGACCACTTAGCCAGAAGGCTTTACATAGTATAAAAAAATTGGCCAAGTGCGAGTCGGACTCGCCCACGAAAGGTTCCGTGGTAACTATAATAAATATAATATACTTAATATATTTAATTGAAAAAAAAAAAACACACAAAACCTTAAAAATTTCTTAAAACTAGCTTATTTACAATTTTTACAACTACGCCAAATAACTTTGTTTTTCATAGTATTTGTATGAATTACAAAGTTATATTTGCGGTTTTAGAAAATATACTGTATCTCAAAAACTGCCGACTCGAATTCGTTCAAACTAATTTTGGTTGAAAGTTTACATTAAGATCTACAACGTATGGCCTTTTTAGATTTTTCACTACATTATTATAGAAGTTAGAGGGTGGGACACACATTTTACCACTTTGGAAGCGTATATCTTTTAAACGATTAACTTTATGAAAAAGTCATTTTAGAAACCTTAATGTCATTTTAAAAGACCTGTCTATAGATACCACACACGTATAGGTTTCATGAAAAAAAAATATTTTCAGTTTCAGTTCCATGTGTGGGGAGCCCCCTTTATTTTAAATGTTTTTTAAATTCTCTCTTAAAGTCGGAAAACGGTTTACAGAATACATCTATCTACTAAGTTTTACATGTATAGTCCTAATAGTTTCGGAATAAAATGGCTGTGACATACGGACGGACGGACAGACAGACAGACGGACAGACATGTTGAAACTATAAGGGTTCCGTTTTTTGCCATTCGGCTACGGAACCCTAAAAAGTAAAAAAACTAAAACCCGACTACGACAAAAAAATCGATGCTAAAAAGGATGAAACAAGATTTTCAGGATGCTGAAATAAACAAGGTTACTGGAAAAACAAGAACAGAACAAAAATAAAAGCCGTAGTCACACGTCACGTTATTAATTGTTTTGTTACGGTTGATATCCTATATATATAACGTGTGACTACGGCTTTTATTTTTGTTCTGTTCATGTTTTTCCAGTAACCTTGTTTATTTCAGCATCCTGAAAATCTTGTTTCATCCTTTTTAGCATCGATTTTTTTGTCGTAGTCGGGTTTTATTTTTTTTACTTTTTATTATTTAAACTATTTTGGTGTTAAATCACTGTGCTTCTATACTATTTACTTTATTTTTTATAAGTTCAAGTGAAGCCCTTTCAAATGATACCAAACACGGTATATCTATCTTACTTTTATTTTTTACACATGATTTTTTGTCCACTAGAGGGCGCCACTTTAAATTTAAGCAATGTTTTGGAAATGTGCATGTGACGCCCTTTCAAATGATATCAAACACGATGTGTTTATCTTATTTGTATTTTTTAATACAACACTTTTTGGGCCCTAGAGGGCGCCACATTGGGTTTTGTGACACGTCACGTAGCCTATGTTCAGCGGACGGTCAAGACGGTTCTAACGATACCTCATTTGTCGAGTTCCGATAAGCAGCTTTGGAGCTATGAGGGAACAGATGAACATACACACATACATACATACATAGCCTGTCAAAATCATAACCCTCCTTTGGCTTTGCCGTAGTCGGGTAAAAAGAGTATCTACGCGAAGGCTCTGGAACCCGGATTTTCGTATTTTTACACTTTTTAATTATTTTTGTTATTTATACTTTGACTTGACTTTGACAAGAATTTACTTTGAGTAGTTTATTTTTAGTCTCTTTTTATATTAATTCGAAAGGAAAAATAGAGATTAACGGGTTAAGACTGATTAAGAGATTAAGAGTTATTTGTAAAGGATTTGTAATAATCGAACAATAAAGGTCAGTTTCTTGAAGAGCCAGTGCCTGCGCCGTCGGTCGCTGTCGCCTGTGCTCGGTGGCGGATATTCCTAGCTATATCCCGCGAACCAGAGGATTTCCCCGTGTAAATCTCGATCCTGTAGATATTCCGTAATCAAAAAGTAACCTATATGTAACCCTATAACTTTATATACAACCTAATATGCTCCTAATTGGAATACGCAGCCCCAATATGGTGTCCTCTATATAATAAATATAAGAAAAAGATTGAAATGGGCCAAAAAAAAATTTTTACGTTTCATTCACTATAAATGTTACCGTTCAAAACTACCGTACCCACAATTACTAAAACAATACAAACTCCTATGCTTGGAGTCCAGGCGTACCCTACTCATGGCTGTGATGCTGCATGGCCTATGTAATAACAACTTTGACTGCTCTGAAATCACCAATAAACTTTGTTATGTTGTACTCAGAACTGTATTACGGCGGGAGGCGCGCGTGCGCCGGCTGTTTCACACTGTAAAGTGCAGAACCAATGCTGGCGCAAGGGCGCCCCTCCGTCGTCTCTTAGAAACATATAACACACACTTTTTCGATCTTGATATTTTTTCATTATCTCAATCAAAATTTAAAAAGATGGCTATTCAATTGCTTGCACAATAATTACTACTTATTTTACTAACCCAAATCGCCTCCAGATGCGTGATTTTGTTCTAAGTCTACTTAATAGTTTATTCCGCGGACATTGGTGTGGGTTACATGTTTACCTCTATTACACTAGTTTGATATTTACCAAAATTATAACATGTAACTGTTTTATGTCCCAATAAAATAAAATAATATCTTCCTCTATCTGGCAATAAAATCGGCTAAGCCGTTTCAGAACTTTCAGAGATTAGCTGGGACCATTAGAAATACAGACGGATAAACAAACGGATAAAAAAAAATATGTTTGTTTGTGTTTTAGTATCGTACTGATAACACCGCGTGATTATAATTTAGTTACTTAACTATAAGCACTTTTGAGAAAACACAATTATTTTAAAATCACAGACAGACACTGCATTTTATTAATATGTAGGTATAGAAGATGTACAAATAAGCACACAATACAATACTTTGCACATTGATATACTAAATAATACATATATGGATGTTTAAAAGCACAATTATAGTGTTCAAATAAACAAGTGTAGTATAAATATGCGCGGGCAGGGGGAGATATGCACCAGTTAACAACCCGCTAATAATGAGGATGATGCGACCAACTTATTATAATAATATATTCTTTAAAATAATCATGCAATTATTTTAAAAACACGAAATACATTTATCTTTATTATAAATCTGAGTGTAACATGCGATGATTATGTAAACTTGGTCGGCTTGCTCCAGTCGCCGCCGCGCGCCGGTTGTATCACGGTGCCGGAGTGCTGCGAGACAATTATTGTACTTTTATCGAGGCATAATATTAGTGCGACCATTTGCACACAGCTGCTAAATCAAACGCCTCTAATCGACTGTTATCTTCATATTAAGTTTATTGTGACACCTGTGTTTCGTGTTAATCCACATTGACACATCGGCTTCCCAAATAATTGTTAACAATTAAAAAACTTTTTAACAAAAAATTAGTCGGAAAGTAGTCGGTGTCTTTAGTTTTGTTTTTTCGTTTTTGGCACCGACTTCCGAAATTAAAGTTATTTTTCACTTTGCAGTGTTTTTTGGGAGTCGGTTTAATTTTTTGTTAAAAAGTTTTTTTTCACTCTTTTTAGTTGGATGATTTTTAATTTACCTAGTTACAAGAGCCTAAATGTCAACTACTTATAATCTTTTACAAAATATTGCTTTTCCCAATGCTGGGCCGTTAATTGTTGAGGAGTTCTCCTGGTACTTCACCATCAGCTCTACATCACCATATGCATTGTGACGAGCATAAAGTGCTTAACATCCATATTCAAGTAATCGAATCGCAATCCACTTAATACTTATCATTGAGTAGTTTCGGCGGCCATCTGTGGTCTTCATCATCAGTTCCACTTCCCCAAATGGTACTTTTTGAGAGCAATTGCACAAGTTACTATAAGAAATACCCAAAACGCCATAGGTGTGCCTATAATATTTGAAGAGTTCCCTCGATTTCTCCAGGATCCCATCATCAGATCCTGACTTTGGTGATAGTGGTACCAATTTCGAAGTATACCCATTCGAACAAAAAAAGAATTTTCCAAATCGGTTCAGCCGTCTTCGAGTACCTACTCGATGATCATACATAAAAAAAATATATATATATACGCGTCGAATTGATAACCTCCTCTTTTTGTCGTCGGTTGAAAATAAAACACCCTCTTTATAATTTACCGTCAATCGCAGTTACTTTATTATACACTTATACTCGATGCATCACGATGCATCATTATAATAACGTTTAGTGTATTGTGTGCACGATAACTTCGGAACGCACACCCCTCGCCGTGAAATTAATTTAATTTACAATGTTAGCATCTCGTTGATGTCTTTCATTGAGGCGTGCACCAACAGGCAGGTACCTACTCACTATACGTTACAACTTTATGCATTCGTGGCGGAAGTTGGTGATGACTTAGGACACTGATTAGATTGTTAGATGGATTAGTGTCATCGCTGGTTTTGGCAGCAGTGTCCAAAGGAAAACATGCAGAGGCACAGTCGCGATCTCATCGAGTGCGTTGTAATTACGAGATACGCATTACGAGATAAGCTGAAGATGTAATGAGGGTACTTATCTGTTAGGCCTGAGCGCTCGCGACGCACTGGGTGCAGCGCTTGGCGCCTAATTGTTGGTTTATGACGATATAAAGTGAGCGCGAGTGCGCCGTCATAATAACTCAGCTTAAAGTTAAAAGCGCACGCCTCGTGCTCACACTTCCGAACGTCGTAACTTGTTGTCCACCCTGCAGGCAACAGCAGAAAGTCTGCCACCGTGACGGGTATCTGAAGCAACTGTTATGAAGGCACAGCTAAACGTTGCTCAATGGTTTCCTCACTGGACAGATACTCTCTGCTACCGGTGTTGCAAAAAATATGAAATATAAAATCTGGGTCTTAAAATGTTTCACACATAATTATGGTAAACAGTTTCATGTTTTTACCTACAATAGGAGAGTCGAAATTCAATTTCGATTCGTTTGTCAGTCTTTTAACGAGTCCGGGGCTTGCTATCGATGCGAAAAGTAATCCTTGGCAATGTTGTATGTGGGAGTGCGAGTGTTGGATGCATCACAAACAGATAGGATCTGGTCAGTGCGGCATACAATCATGTGTGAGGGAAGTGAACCTATTGCCCGCGGCTGCTGCGTGGCGTCACTCGCCACCACCCCGACTTGTTGAAGTTACCGATACAATTAGTAAGCAGTACGAGTTATGTTCAGTTTCCGCCGAAACAAAGCTCACTTTGCATATTCATTAGTGATGCGCCCCGACAGCCGCCCAGGCCACGGCGAGCTCATCATCTCTTTATTGTGTTGTTTCACGCTCGCGCTGCTAACGACGGACACATCACACGTTACTTAATGAGACAGCGACACATTGGCGAGCTACTACTAAGTGTACGCTCAGTAAGGACAACGGTGATTATGTTGTGTCGACACTATACCGTGAGCACTAGGGCATGCTGGCACAACGAGACAGTGTAACATACTCGTAAAGCGATACAAGTGAGGCATGTCGTGGGCCGATCTGTCGGCTAGTACAGCTGTAGCGACGTGCGGCGTGTTATCAGTGACGTGACGCGGTGAACTTGTGACGCGGATCGATGCCGAAGTGGGCCAGCGATGTGGGCCAAATGTTGTTCTTAGCACGAAGGTCTCATCTGTGTCCGCCGGACGCCGGCGGGGGAGCGCGGGCGGGGGCCGGCGGGCGGAGGGGGGGCGCAATTAACCGGCCGCGGTCATCGACCCGCGCGTTATCCTCCGATACATGCGACTTATTGTGACGACATCGATCCGTGACGTCACGCACCATTCATGAGCCGGTGATTGCGAACACTCATCTGCTCCACTGTCACTCAGCGGCTCATCACTTGCACGCCTGCAGGCTCCGATCTGGCAGACAGCGGACTCTTCTGTCATGTTCTTCTCTAGTTGTTCTAAACACACTCATGTAAAGTGCAGTGCGGATTGGTGGAACTCTTTGAGACAAACTTTCTCGTTGTAATGAAGACATTGTACTTATGTGCGATGCGTAATTAGGCATGTACGATTAAAATAATTGTTTTCGCGCGAACCACCGAATCAGGCGCACCGTCGCGTGATCATTATATTCGCGCATATTGATGCGCTCCAAACTGCGGCTTCTTAGAAACCGTACGACACGCGTACGCGTATTTGTGTCGTAATAAAATAATCTACAGTCTTATTAATAATTAATCAACTAACAAATTAGACTTCTTTTCTGATTGAGTAAAATAGGCTTTAAAAAAATTAGAGCGTTAACAGTTTCGTCTGATAATCTGTTTCTGATTTTTGTAATAATGCCGTCGGCAAGGACACACTCTCTCGTTTTCAACAGATGTCGTCTCAAGTCTCGGCCCGAGACAACACGATTTACAAAAAGTCCCCACAGACTAACCTAACCCCTACTCACCTCACGAGTGCCGCTATCCCGGTCCACTGGCTTGTGTGTAGCGGTATCCTTAGGGTACCTATTTCAATTCGGCGGCAGTACGTCATCCCCCGCAGTGTTTCCGAGGCTGTTGCGCTCGTGATTGCCGCTAAGTGAAACCCGCCGCTTGTCCATTAACTAATCATTGCATTTTAATATCGCTTGCATTACTGGCTGCAATCGCCGCTTCTCATTAGCGCCATTTGCATCACTAATCGCTAGCTGCCGTTCGTTTTGACAACTAATCATGTTGTCACTGGACGGTGTCGCGCTGAGGCTCTCCTTCATTGTACACCTTCCCCACGACACATATTGTCCCCACGAGACGGCGGAACATGCTGGAGCCGAACTCATGATAAATTATAGCTAAATAATACTTATTTCGTAAATTAATTATTGAGTAACACTTTTACACGTAATTTTTGTTTCGTAAATTGAAACTAGATGAGGCCAAGAATAGTTGAGGTGGTAAATATAATGCGGACTTATACATTTTTATGAATGGGCGCATTGAAAGTACACAAGTTTAATCTTAGCTTGAGTGCCAGAGGTTCCAGCCTAGTGACGTGTTATTTTTTTATTGTATTGTGATTATGTATTAGGTGCATAGTGGTGCATTGTGAAATATAGAAAAATATTATTATTGAAGGTATTCTTATACCTAGACATATTCCAGTCAGGACATTTTCGTGTCTGTAAAATAAAAACATAACGTGAAAAATTTAATACAATAAATTTAGTAAATACTAGCTTATGCCCGCAACTTCACTCGCGTGAAAAGGTTAAGTCAGCTAAAATAAAAGTACATTGGTCCATCTCTCCCTTCAACTATCTTTACCCCAAAAATAATTTCGATCGATTGCTCTGTTTCATTGTGAAGGAAGACAAACAAACAAACGCCCTTGCGTATTCATACATTAGTAGGGCTTAGCTTTTAGTAATACGTATTTTGGTGCACCGTCAAACTCTAATGAGTTTATGTTGGCACCAACATAAATGTATAATTATGAAGGATGGAACGCATAAATAAATAAAATATTATGAGCAGATCATAACATTATAATGCATTGTTGTAATTTACTGTTTAATGTGTTAAGTTGTGCATATACTTATCAACAATACACGACTACCTACTTACTACTTAGTATCTCACTGTACAGTTTGTTATGAGCTGAGGAGGTCGAGGCTAGGTTATAATAACCGGAGGTTTCAATCTTCAAAGTTAAGCAATGCGTCTCAATTACGGCCCTTGGGTGGGTGTTGTTGTTGGGTGGGTGTTGTTGTTGGGTGGGTGTTGTTGTAGGGTGGGTGTTGTTGTTGGGTGGGTGTTGTTGTTGGGTGGGTGGGCCTTGGGTGGGATCTTTACATATCGGGATTCCTAGGTGCGTCAAAAACGTTAAGATATTCGATATTCGTCGGCAGTTATTGGTACATCATACGTTGTTCCGTACAGTGGTTAGCAATATACGGGAAATTATTATTTTGTTATATACAGGAACTTATGTAAATTAGTGTTAAGAGAGATAAAATCATTGATAGAATATACTTTATTGTACAACAATTTAAACATATGTAATTAACAATTTATTGTTTAAAATATGGTTATAATGGCAGTCTTATCGCTGAGAGTGATATCTTTCAGACAACCTTTGGAAGGACTTTATAAGCTTTAATTTTATTTAAGCTGTTTCATTTCCAAATAAATAAATTCATCATAAATTTAAACTTATTTGAATATTTTCTTTACAAATACGTAAGCAGACTAAATTATTTAATAAATTTGATTTAGATAAGGATTATCATGATACGGATACAATCACTTTTTGTTCGAATCCGTGTTTAGTTGTCTAAAAACGTTAATTGTGACATAATTATTGTAATAACATATAATATTGTCTCTTGGACTTTTTTTTCATATTAGTAAGAATATTCAATATATTGTATCTTATTTTTATGTCATACTTACTAATAGTTTTTGCAGCGTAAACAAAGTAAGCATAGTTTTAGGCAATTTGTTATATCTTGTGTCGAACTATCGACACTTTTATAACGAGCAGATAAAATTAAAACAATACTGTAGAATTCTTTGTCCAATTAAATACGTTAAATAAATCGTGAATTTAATGTAGATCAAAATTACCCTTATAAAAATAAATGATTATAATGAATATCTTAGAAGTAAATAAATAAAGTACTGAGGCCGTCGGACCGTACGACTACATTGCACCGGTGCTAAGTCGTGGCGCGTCTCTAGTTCGTAATAATAAGTACCATCCATTCCTGAGGTCTAGTCTATATCTGTACCAAATTTCATCAGCACCGGTTCGGTGGGTTAGGCGTGAAAGCAAGTAACAATCAAAATTTATATTGATTTATTAAATTGTTGACAGCAAAGAGATCATAATTCAACCGGTCAACCGTAATAATTTAGTAGCCAGATTTAGTCATAGACTTCATTAATTAAATTTGAATTTGGACTTTAACCTTTACGAAATGGTAACAGTTTGTTAGTGTCAAATTGTATGAAATAGCAGTAGTTACGTAATGAATCAGGTATCTTCATTAGTTCTTACTCAACTCAATACAGCTGCCGAATGTATGAGATCTCTCACCGCGCTCGTACTAATGCATTTAATTACCCCTGTCTGCTCTGAGGGACCGCCCCCTGGCCCCGCATAGGTTTTTCAAATAAGCTTTTTATTATGCAGCGTTATGAGCCGAGTTCAACCCTAACACTTGGGTTAAGTTATTTCTTTGATATCGTCTGCCGCTCGGCGGTATATTAATAGCTTGTTACATTACAATAATAGTGAAAGGCGCGCCGCCCTCGCTCCTTTCAAATTGGATTTAAACATTGTGAATTACCTTTCTTTGATTCGCGGGTTAGCCAAATGGGGACGATTTATGGAGTAGCGCAGTAGAACAGTCCCGGGGGAGAGTCCCGCGGTAGTCCGGGACGCGGGACGCGGACCGCGCGGCGCGGCGCTGTAATTCACGCGCGCGATTTACTGCGCGTCCCGTGAGCGATGGCGGACGCACTGACCCCACTTTAAATAGATCCGACCCTCGCCCGGCCCGGCCCGGCAGCTCCTTTATACTTTCCAGTTAATGTGATCTTATCTTTTAAATTTCCCGGAAAGGAAAATACTCTAACTGTGAATGTTAAGCGCTATCCCTGAGCTGCAATAGATTGGGTGGTAAATGTCGCTCGTTACTTTTCAATCGCGAGATAAATTCAAGTTACCTGCAATGGTGGCGTAGTACTTGGTCAGACAAGCGGTGCATTAGATCGTCGGGTGTGCAGTCAGTGGTGGTGTCCGCACGAGTGCCGCCCCCCGGCTTCCCTCGCCATGCTCCGGCCGGGATGCATTCTGTCGGCTAATATTTTAAACAAATAGTACGAGCGGCCTGTAGGGAGTCCTATCAAGCGAGCCATGTTGTGAGAAGCGACTTGTATTTACTATATCCCCGCCTTTGTTGACATATTTTATTCTATTGCTGATTGTTCTCAATGCATTATACTGAAACATTGGTAAATTGTTACATTTAGATATACTAGAAACTAAGAGTATGAAAGCAGTTGCCAAACAGTCCGAATGAAAACGGCACCGTCTTACGAGTAGCTGCCCACCCAGCATCCGAGGCTGGTCACATCACTACCGTCCGCTACCTGGTTACGTCACCGCTCCTACATCACACAGTGATTTGTCTCCGCAGTGATAGCTTTATGTGTGCTGGAGTAGTCAGGAAGAATTCACTCGTAACTTAGATCGGGTTGAGTTCCAGTATAACTCAATCCGCAGACGGACGCGGCGTATGAGCGCGCGCCGGTGGCTATCACCGCCCCTCTCCCCGGCGACGACACAATTACCGCATCATTATATGAAGTGTCCCCGCCACACACACACACATCTCTAATATAGTAACCGGTGGAGAACCTGTTAACATTTGGCGACCACTTGTTTTTTATAACAATACACGATTATACTGTCAAAACTCCCCCTTTTTATGTAAACTTTTTAATGAATGAGCCGTCCAGAAACATCTTTCAAGCGAGCGGACTCCATCAGCAACTGGAGCGAACATGAACATGACACATTTCTACTAATGATTTCATTCTAATCTAAATTTATAACTTGGAAATTATCCGCCGACATTATGTTACTTACTGATTGAGATCTCCAAAATAACCTAGCTATGGATAGGCTATTATTGTCTTACCAAAAAACAAGGCAAGCAATTTAATATTCAATTATTGGTAATTGGTGGTGGCCGGTAGTCAGCACAGTTGAGAATGTATATTACTGCAATAATGTGGCGGAGGTGGGTCGACTGCCGGCTACGGTACCCTGGACGTGCCGCCGCCCACTCGTTGCACACAATCATCATGTAATGCCGATGATTTCGATACGGTCGATGCACAATGTGCGCTTTGTTAGCGACAATGGCGCGGCAGCTGCGCGCGCACCGGTAGCGCACCACGCTCGCTGGCGGACACTCGCACCGCGACTTCGCTTACATACATATCCAGAGCCGTCGTATTCACACAATGGCACCTTCATGCCTACAGGTACCCTGCAGGGCGCGGTTCAGAACAATTGGTTCGGTGACACCCGAGCTCTGCAGAGCACGTGCTTATGGCTCGATCACATGAGCCTCGTAGACCAGGGAGCTGTTCCTTTGATATTGTTGTTAGTAACGTACTCGAATATATCTTCAGTATGTGTACAAAACTTCTGGATTTTTTTTTTTTTATCTTCTATACATTATTTTTTATAGTCGTGTTTAAACATTTTGCTAGGTCTCGGATACAGGGGGGCTAGCTACATATGGCGGGCAAACCGTGGCTTCTGGAGCTGAGTTTATAAATATTGTTGTTGTTATGAGTGTCATGTGCTACGATAGAGTATGGATCACAAGTAACATTGGTCTTGTGTTGCAGTGTCGGGCCGCAGTGACGTCAGCCACTACTTCAACACACAGATGGTGCTCGACCTGAACGGTACGTACCAGCTCATTTTAATATTAGTGCGCGAGTGGAATACGTGCATCATAGCAGTGACGTGTGCCGACAGTCGCATGTGGTGTGTGGCGGCGGGAGGGACACGTGGGGAGTGATGGCTTCCTCCGGCAGTATGCTACCGCTATCCTACCGCTCTGTCACCGCGTGCGCAGGCGTCAAGCCGGAGGTATTCGTGGCCACCGCCGTCACACGGCGAGACAAAACGACGATATAATTAAATTAATATAAATTCACAGCTGAATCGGTTTTTGTGCGGTGGCGCGGCGACACCGAAACATTTCTAATTTTCGTCTAGGTTCGTTTTTTATTCGCGTTAATTACGGGATGAATGGGCCGCTGGGTAAGAAGCGTGTGCGGCGGACGCGGGGCCGGGTTGGGGGGAGGGGGGACGTTTTTGTGATGCGCGTGCGTCACGGAGCTCGCCACACCGCCGCACGCACCGCACTGCTCACCACAAAAGCTCCAATTCTTACAACAACCAAATTAATAGACAAATAGCACTATCAGAATATTGAAAATATGGTGTTGTCAAGCGGTACTGTGCTACCCAGTTACTGAGTCGTGAAAGTCAGATAGGCAGTTTGGAAAATAAATAAGGAAAGGAAAGGCATATTGATTGGGAGCATAAGTAGTGTTGCCCAAACGAGAGTCTCGCAAGAGTCTTGCAATTAGCGATTATCCTATTGCTATTTATTAAAAGGTAGTTGAGATCTCAGAACAATGTAACAGATCGTCAGTAGGGGTAATATTGCCTAAATCCCGCAGTAGTTAATTGGTTACTTATATAATTGTTAACGAGACGAGCATTTCCTCCACCTCGAGTTGTGAATAGTGAGCCTTCTGCCCCGGCCACTGCGCCATGATACTATTATTCAAATCTGGATCAACAAAAAACTCCGGCGATGACATCGAGATTTTCCATCTGTCACACTCCATGCTCGTAATTCTACAGTTTTTGTGTGACAGTACCCTCTTTATCGGCGCTTTATTCAGAGATTCGCTTTATTACCTCCGCTGACGGCGCTGAGTGCCGCTGAGTTGTTGACAAACGACTGCTGTTACCGATTGCCGTACAAGGCCATGCAATCGATTTCGTTGCGTTAATCACCTGAAAAATTGATTGGAATTCCTCACGTATAACTTTCATTCAGTAACAGATCATCTCAGACTCTAAACCAATGCCTAAGTTAGTAGTGTGTCCCGGCGCGGCGGGTCCGACGCGGGCGACATCTCCCCGGCGGCTCCCACGTCGCGTGACGCAGCAGCTCCTGAGCCGCGCCGCCGCTCTGTGTTCACGAATTATACCAAATTATAGCCCACTTTGTTATTCCACTGTACACGACTACTCGTCTTACGTACTCTTGGGAACCGTATGCACTGCTCCACTATCTACATATCTATACCTACCAATGTTTTAATATAAGACGCATCTAGAGTTGCCAGGTCGTCAAACCGGCCGGACAGACCAGCCAGTTTGGCCGGACATTTGGGTGAAAAGTCCGGACACCGCGAATTCGTTCGCGTGGGACGGTTTTCCCAATAAATTCTGAGCCTATGTGTTATTCCAGGATGTCAACTATCTACTTACTAAATTTCATTTCATTTCATTACATTTTGCTTGAAAGAGTAACAATCATCGCAAACTATCGCATTTATAATATTAGTAAGAAAGAAGTCTAGATTCTGGCTCTTAGTATTACTATGACAAAAATTATGTACGTAAACCTAAATTTACCGTAAATCTTCTTCAGGTGATTGGTCAAACGTAAAAAGTCTAACGAAGCCGGACAAGCCGGACACCGTCTATTTTGGCCGGAAACGCATTCAAAAAGCCTAATTACGTCCAGTTTTATCCGGACGCCTGGCAACGCTAGACGCATGTGTAAGATAGACTCACGATTTTGGTAAAATTCTAATTGAACATCTAAATACTATCTGGTTTTTGTAGCTGGCTCTTATTTTTTTGCAACCTCTGTGTGTGGCGATGAAATTTTAAGAAGCTCAACTTTTTATGAAGTAGAGCCCTGTTGGGTGTTACTGTAGCATGATGCACCACCGTGACGTCACAGTCGGAGCCCCAAACTGTTCACTATTGAACGCTGTCGCGTCACTGTCACGCCACAAGCACTGCCAACAGCGACCAGCAATGGGTTTTGAAAACGGTCTTCTACACAAAATAACTTTCTATTAGCGATAACGATTGTCGAAATATTAAGAATTGACTGACTTGACCTTACGCTTGCGTGCATGCACACGCATCAAAACATAATCTATGCAGTTCTTTGCATACTACAAGACACACATACACTAAACCTCAGTGCTTGTGTCTACTGTGTGTTGCTTGTGATGTAAATGCATGTCAGATGATAGGTACTTAATGCGGTGCAATGACATAGGTTGGGCGTCATTGAATGGCACGCGGTTACTCTCAATCCTCTGGCTAACCAGTCAGAAACAGGTTCAAGCAGGAGTTCACTTATTTTCTAAAATATCCACATTTAAATGGCAGATTATCGTTTGTAAATGCTGAATGAAATACAAGTCCAGCGCGGATTCCTCAGCTCGGTGTCCGCTCAACATAGCTGGCAGTAATTTCCTATGTAAATGTAATCACTGGAAAGCGCTCGCATCTCGTCGCCGAGTGTCGCGTACAACGACAACACAGAGGGCTGTAGTTACGTCACTTTATTTTTTTTTTTTTCACATTTTCACATTAACTTGTTCATTTCATTATTTGCTCCGAAGCAACTAAACCGGTTCATTTGAAATTTGGTTGGTTTATACTTTATCGTCCCCTTGCCGACGCGCGGTGCGCTTTGTGCGGGTTGGGAGAGCACTAGGTCTCTCCCATACCCTTGCCACACACGCATAGGTTTCATGAAAAAAAAATAATTTCAGTTTCAATTCTGTATGAAAAGCGGTTTACTGAATACATCTATCTACCCACATGTATAGTCCTAATAGTTTAGGAATAAAATGGCTATGACATACGGACGGACGGACAGACAGACAGACATGACGAAACTATAAGGGTTCCGTGTTTTGCGATTCGGCTACGGAACCCTAAAAATACAGTTTCGCCATCAGTAGGTCGCGTGTCGCCACTAGATGTCAGGGTGCGCTCTGCCTTGCTCTCGACTACCCACCTCGACATGTATATCTTCATACATGAGAATTCTTCAAAACACCACATTTCAGCAGCGGCCGCGTCGTGAATACCTTCAGTGTGCTCTGTGCTCTCTGCCGAGGCCCCGCAACACTTGAGCCGGTGACCATTATAGCAGCTCAATAAACATACATGCGTTTTTGCTGCGCACCTTATTTAGCTAACTGTAGCCGCACTAGTTAAGACACTGGACTCGATTCAATCGGTTGACAGCAAATACAGGTTTCAAATAAATATTATTGTGATATTATTTATTTTAGCGACATTTTAATCCTTGAAAGTCATTACACCACTATTTAGTGCCCGCGCAGTGCTATCCCATCGCGGCGATACTGAGGACTTGCATTATCTGATGCTGTGCCTGTGCATGCCCAGCGCTGTGCACTTTCATGTCTAACAGGTAATTGCGAATGTTGCGTTCAAACTATTAATACTATGCAGGGGAAGTAGTGCGTTACTTATGTAGTTTATAAATAACGCTCATTGAGCGGCGAGCATCTATGCACTGCACACCATAATGGACTCACAGGGGTCTAGATAGATTCATCGGTGAAATTTTTATTAATTTCTTGTACCGTTTATACAATTTCTTATTAATCTTTGCAACTGTGTGCCGATGAATAGAATACAATTTGCTTTTATGGCTTAAAAGCAAATTGTACTGGTTGTGTTCCCGCCTAGAGTCATAATTTGATAACAGAAAATCACTAAATACAAATTTCTTCGTTGTAATTAAATATTACTTGCTATTACTTGCTGCTGCAACGGGATGGCAATACCATTCAACTGGCATAGTAATGTGATAGAGATACATTTTAATACCAATGTTATTTAGGAAGGCGCAATTAAAACGTTTATTTAAACTTGAAAAAAGTTGCGTCCCGCTGTCGTGGCTGAATTTCAGTACTCATAGACGTCTCGTCATAACAAGTTTACGCGCGTGTAATAATGTTACGCAGTTCCTCCGCGAGTGTGATAAGGCAGCGCACAACGTTATCTGACTCATGTTCATATCATGAACGTGCTTGTAAACTTTTATAATTATGATAATAATGCTCACATATATTATAATTATGACTGAACCACGCGGTTTCGGCATTCGCTTCGGGGTATTCCGACAAGGTTACCAAAACAAAGCCTCAAAATATGCTAATGAGTCTGGCAAGAACTATTTAATTACTCGTCTATCTACACAAATAACCAGTAATAAAAGTATATTAATATTATGGATTCAAAATTCTATACACATGATAGAACAATTAATTACGCTCTCTCATTGACTTAAATTAAATAACTATATTTAAATCTCTGCATTCCAATAATGATGACTAGACGGAAGCCTTCTTTCATGCACAGTCGTAAACCACGGACATCGGACTCATACGCACGTAAGTCCACTCTATACACACCGGTTCACACCACACAATACAAGGTGGTACATACCCAAAAGCATCGTATAGTCGAACCGAAACGGTGTAGGTAATGCTTTGGAAGAGTCTGGATCCCAGGGCACAGGGAATCCCAGAGAGTTACTTTTTTTTTCGCTAAAATACAAACTATATTAGAAGAAAGAACTGCTTATTTCCAAAACGACTACTTCCAGCTGATCTGTGAACTAATAGTGTTTATCAAATAAAGCATAAATTCTAAATATCTTGATATAGGTTTAATGGACCATACATTTTCAGTTTGAAGTTAGGTTTGTCACTGAATGTGTCAAGCTGAGCCCGGCCGCCTGCAGGTGAATTGCACTACTACTCAGTGAGCATTCGGCGAAGGTTAACGCGCTTCTTAATTGCTTTTGTAAGTTTAAGTACGCGATTACCATAACATTGCTTGTGTTACATTAATAATTATAATTAGCATAATGTGCCGCGGTTAGACGCGCTGCCGCACCTCATTGTAATAATATCTGTGACGTCACACTCGCCACCGACTGCTTCATGGCGTTCTATTCTCCAGGCTCTCACTAACAATAGATTTCATGTGAAACCTGTAGGAGTGTTCTGCATAGTGCCATCAATTCCGTCTTATCCATATCTATACAGTACCAACCATTTTGAAATAAGTGATGAAACTTCACGAAAATGACGGGAATACCCTTACAATTGAAGACTTAACAAGAAAAATAAATGTGCATTATAAGCAAATAGTTATGACTCATCACAATATGAGAGATGATAATCTGCTACAGTAGGTTTCGTTAAACATTTATGCTAACATAAATATACATGTGAATGAAAAAGGCCAAGGTCGTCATGAAAAACCTTAAAGGAGAAATAAATACTATAAAAAGTGAGATGTAGCAGGACATCAAATTATAGCAACTACAATAGCCCCGTCGTGCCTCGTCAGCACACTAGTAGCGTAAGCCGTGATGACCTGTCATTGAGTATGCATCACTTGATATCGTATTGTCCAACATTTTGTTAGGGTTCCGTACCCAAAGGGTAAAACAGGACCCTATTACTAAGACCCCGCTGTCCGTCCGTCTGTTTTGTCTGTCAACTGGCTGTATCTCATGAACCGAGATAGTTAGACAGTTGAAAATTTCACAGATGATGTATTTCTGTTGCCGCTATAATAACAAATACTAACAAACAGAATAAAATAAATATTTAAGGGGGCTCCCATACAACAAACGTGATTTTTTTTGCTCGTTTTTGCTTGATATTGATAACGTCTGTGGACGCTTAAAATATTCACAGAATATTTAGTTATATATTCACTGTAAAAATAAATAATTAAATTAAAATTAAACAAATATTTAAGAGGGGCTCCCATACAACAGACATACGGAACGCACTCCGCATTCCGGACGTACGGAACCCTTCGTGCGCGAGTCCGACTTGCATTAAATATGATCTTTATAAACAGCCACATGTTTAACTTTGTCTTTTACAGTTATTGTTAATCAGATCACTGTTTTTTTCACAATTCATTCAAGGACCTAGCTAGTTCCACCAGATCTGTGCGCCCTTGCACTGACTTAGCTGACAAACTGCCGTTTCTAGATTCGGATGTTAGTTAATGCCGTCATTTATGAATAAGTACAAGTTATCAAGTAACCGTTACAATAAAAGCAAACGCGTGTATTCTTGCTTCTCATTCAAATCACGACTAATTACATCTCTAGTTATTAATTAGCATTGTTCCTCCGTTACTCATTTAAATTGTTAAAATGTTCTCAGAATACTCTTCTTTAATTAGCTTCGGGCAGGTTTTCAATAGCGGAAGGATTGTGTCGACGTCCGTTTGTGCGGGCACATCATCAATATTTCGTCTGTACTGAGCGTTCAATATTCTCTTCGGTAAATGAAGAAAAAAACATGGCGTGAGGCTCACGCTCTCCTCGTTAGCAGTTCGTCTTGAGGTGTCGCCTCCCACGACTCGTGCCCATATTGGCAGCACAGCTCCTAAGACCATCACGTCTCTCCTTACTGGACATAAGCTTCACACTACAGTTTTTGCTTTGTAGCTTAGCTCTCCGTGCGCTAAGTATTCAAACTAAAAATTGATATTTTTTTCAAATACTCCAGACATTACAATATTTAAAGGTGCCCACTCAGTATGCTCGCCACAGCACTCGCATTAGTCGAGGGAAACGTGTGAAAAGCGAATACCAATGTATTTGAATGTAGCATTTAGATCAATCACCTCCGCGACGCGACGTGGCCGCCGCGGTACCAGCGATACGCACACATTACACACACACCACACGTAGCCATGCCGTACACTCATTTATTGTTTTAATTTATTGTTTTAAAATTATTTTGTATTGAGTTTGTTCGGAAATTTTGTATTGGGTTACAAATCAATCGAACTTGTGAAACAGACGGGTAATAATACTACAATGATTGACCCTTTCTCTCGTGCTCAAGTGCGCCTGGTTGCCAGCTCAAGGAGCCTGCTCAGTGCGTGTGCGCAGTACTAGACCCACCTGGTGTGGGTGGCTGCTCTGCAGGTAGATAACATAATTTTTTTTATTGTATCTACTCCAAAATTACTTACACAACTCATATTCATAAATCTTAAAACATTTTTGTGAACTACGAATGATCCGAATGAACTAGAAATAAACGAACAGTACACTGCACCACATTCATTAATAGGCATATCTCTTGCGATCATCGTGTCGCTTGCGTACGCGCATTATACTTGCAACTTGCTTTCTAATAAGTTTTAATACAATGTAAGTTGGTACCGCATCATATTGAATTTTTGTATCACTCAGTGTCAATATTCATTAGAACACTGTACATTATTTGATTATAATGAATATCACTGATTGAATAGCAGTCGGTGAGATACTCCCGGTTGTACGGGGTATAGGTACCTTCTTACATAGATAAGACGTCCTAATAATTAGGAATGCAGTAGCTTATGGAGGTACAATGACGCGGGCACTCCGGCGCACACGACTACAACAGTTAGGCTTCACATGTGTCGTATAAGGCGCGTCACCGTTGCCTGGAGACGCGCCACTAGTTTTTCGCGGCACATTCCTCGTGACCGTAATGGTAATATGTAAATACAGCCAATGATAACCGGCACAGGGCGCGGCCACACGCTCTCCGAGCTCAACGCTTCACGTCCATCCCATACGATACGTGTGTCAAGTTAGGTAACAGCCGAAGTACATTCTAAATGTCCCCCGTTGTTACCCGGCCCACGTTATCATCAGTCGTATAAAATGGCTAAAATGATACTGGTACTCATAATATTCAACTTAGCTAAGCTGCTCATCGTGCGGACGCAGCTACGACACAAGCGCAGTGTGCACGGAGCCTTCTCGCTGATTACTAATTAATCGTTTATTTGTATCAGCCGCATGCCGTGTACGGATATTCACAGCTGGACGAAGGAAAAACTCCTCCAGCTCGTGGATATGGAGCCGGCGAGGCCCGGGAGCCGCACTCGGCCTCTCCTGCAGCTTGCAATCAATAATCTCTAATATAACTCACAAAGCTCCACTCGCCACGTATTTGCATGCGTCGCGTCTACCTGCGCACACATCTGCCTGTATTTTTTCCGTCGGCTCCGTCTGTCGAACAATCGCTTGCATATTTCTTTCTATTCCCATTAGTTTTTGTCGCCGCCCGCGCCAGCGCCCGCGCCGGTGAGACGTGAATACGATTTTTTCTAGTCGAGATTTATTGCAAAACGTGCATTAGGACGTACCGGCCACAATGCGCGGATGCTAATAGCGAGCGAGAGGCATGTGCTCCCGCCCGATAGGTACGTCCCTGCTCTCTACATATTATTATACTTAATCGTTATAACTAGTAGCTTGAGGAGCACAGCATCCCGAGAGAGAGCAGTGTTGTGCTATGTAAATGTCCCGTCAGCTGCCCTTGCACATGTACGTAGGTACTCGCCAATGTACGCCAGTTATTACATCAGTAGGCGTGTGCAGGGCTGCGGGTCGGTTCCGCCATGCTAATGAGACGCACGCTACCGTGTGCGCGTATGAGATGCTCTCCACCATTGTTCTCAATTTGCTGACGTGTCACCGCCGTCTGATACTTTTTATCGTATATATGATGAGTGCAGACTGGGGAAACAGCAGCTTGGAAAGTGACTGTTCTGTTACTGTACGTTCTTGTGCTCAATGAATAACCTGGAACTTGCAGTCATTTTACCGCGAGGCTTTTACGAAAATCTTTTCAAACATAACATGTACTTACATATATATTTTGTCCTAAATAAGAAAGCAGGGGCTTTTGTAGTCACAACAGGAGGCAATAATTTTTATTTGTCGGGATGTGTCTGTATTGTGGTTCTATTAGTCATGTTCTAGGAACTGACTAATCATGTGTTTTTTATTGTTGATAGGCTTACGTTTCACCACAATCTCACCTGATGTTAAGCGATGTTGTGGTCGAAGATTAAGCATGCTTGCCTAGAAGTAACCTATTCAAAATCAGCAGCTGTTGTGTGCCTGACTGCATCGCAGTGAGTAGACCGAGTGGCAGCCTGGCTTATTGAACAGTTGCAGGGTGCCTATAGATGGCACATTTCGAACTAGCTATGTTAGTTTCATCAGTCAAGATCGAGGGATATCTAATCCTTCGACCTTGACTTGTTTCATTGTTACATGAGTTGCAGACACGTGTCCACAAGTTCAACTGTTTAGTTTTATTAAAGAGATGAT
Organism: Tholera decimalis; assembly: GCA_943138885.2. NCBI lineage: Eukaryota > Metazoa > Arthropoda > Insecta > Lepidoptera > Noctuidae > Tholera > Tholera decimalis. The sequence goes on along the minus strand of OW964557.2, from coordinate 266,324 downwards.
CCGCGGATATAAGTTTCATGTCTTATGGACTGAAAACACAATTTTACGAATACCTCGTCTATTCGCATTTTTCAACAACTTATTCCAATATGTTGATTATCGATAATATTATGTTTGTTTCAAAACATTGTTGAATTTCGTCGTTTTCTTATAATATCGCGCTATAAACACTCGTAACGGCGCGTGAGCAGGTGCGGCGCTGACCTTACAGTAAACTGTACTCCACGGTGTAATGTCAAGTGCGGAGCCCCGGGCCTCTGGCGGTCACCCGCGGGCTCGGGGCTGTGAGTAGGTACGGTAGCTCTCAGGTATGCGGGACCCGGCCGGAGACGTCCGTTAAAGTCATGTATGTCGCCTCACTGACCATTTACCGATGTCCCACAGTTTTAAATATGATCATTTATTGAAAAGTAACACATCAGTATGCGATTATGTATCTGCAAGGGTCCGGGCATGCTGTGCCGCAGGTAGTCAGCGTATTGTGTGCCGAGATTGATAGCTCGGGAGATCGTTACACAAAAAGCTTCCTGGCAAAAAATTCACGCAAAATTAACGTATGCAAATCCTTTGTGAGTTCTATGCACGCGTGGAAGACTCGACCTTCTGTGTAGGCGTATTGAGCTCATCCCAGCTTGCATGTCCGGGTTGGCATTTGGTCACCGTGCCCCGTGCAGAGCGAGCCGCTCTACACACGCATCGCTACCTACGATCTGCGTGCGCTCGTCATACACAGTATTCCCGCATTTTAAACTTCTGAGAAACTAACAAGATGGTCCGCCGGACTTGATAGATGGATCCCAATAACCTGGCGGTGAAAGTGACGGTCACACCGCACGAATGTCTGTACGGATCACGTACCTACATTGTACACATTCTATTAGTTATTCAATAAAAAAGGCTCGCTCTAACGTAATAGATTTACTTTGTAAATACGAGCAGGTTACTTGTCCATACTGTTGCAGTACGAAGCCACACGGGGCAGGTCGCGCTCGTGGAACAGCCGGCCGCGACCTTGAGCCGTCGCAGAGGACGCTGCGAGCGCGGCCGCCGACGCCGGCTAATTACATGATTTGCATATCGTTAGTAATCCGACAGCCATTCAGACATTATTTGCTAGAAATGCACAAAAACTATGCGTTTCGTGAACTTGAATGTCGAGAGAGCGGCGATGACGTCACGCGATGGCGCGATAACGTCAGCTTGACGCCGAACAAAAAGTTATCAGCCGGCGATCTGCGCCCCCAGTGGCCGGCTCGGCTGCCACCAGCGCGGATTATACAATATTCAACACACAATGCTCACTTACCTATAACTTACAACTTACATTAAATACGTGACGATCTATTGTAAACGCGACAAGTTGCTATTCAATAACATTTTGAAGACTGGCCTCAGACTGACCCAAGCACAAAAGACTTCCTGGTGCACTTAATCATTGATATGCATGCATATAAATCATTGATATATTTAGACGAACGATAGCCGTCTACTGGAACAATGTAGACCTGCTAAGGTCCGCGCAGTGCGTACCAACACACGGTTGTTAGCCGCTTGTCGTCAACACTACAACAACATGCGACGAGGGCTGCGCATGCGCAGGTCTGGATCTCACAGCGCACGTTACAGGCGCACACATGCGCCCGCGCACCGCGGTGTAAAGGTCGAGCACAGGTACCGTTACACACCCCCTGTATCCTGCGGGGAAATCACCTGACATTTAGAGTTTTTGTGCAAGTCGCGGGGTGAATAATGTATGTGCCCTAGACTGGTCTAGCTCAGGGGTGAGGTGCGCGGGTGGGGGTGACGCCCACTGTGCGGCCTCGCGCACCATTCATCGCTGCACCCGACTACATGGACGGTGGTGAGTGGCATTTCTCATTAGTTGATCGTAGTTTTAGTGGCTGGCGGTTAGCCAGTGACGCAACCGTGCGTCCTGCCCACGTGGCCACGGCACCAGCTCGTGCCGCCTGCCTGCCCGCGGCACCAGCTCGTGCTGGCTGCCTGCCCACGGCACCAGCTCGCGCCGGCTGCCTGCCCGCGGCCGCCGCATGCTCAGCCAGACAACGTCGCGTGGCATTATTTTGTGAACAACGAGCTTCACATTCATTGATGTATTAAAAGGAGGAAGATATGTTACTCTCTAACATCGCAATCAGTAAACCTGGGCTCGGCGCACGAATACATGCACAATAACTCACACATCTGTGTTCAGTGTCGTCATCAGTCCCAAACCTACAGTTACCGATAGACAAGGATAGAGATAGGAGACGGCGCTGTAGTGCGAGCGAAATCGCCTCAGTTGTCGAATGTTTGCGCTTATGAATGAAATAAGATTGCATGTATTAGGTAAGTACGTAGTAAGTGATTCCCATGACCCACGTCTCTTATTTTTCTTCCTGGTGTAATTAAAACACTGTCTAGCTATACAAGAAGTCATTTTGATGCGTATTTATTCCAAAAAAATCCTTAAAAACACGAAGAGACGAGAATTTCTTGAGCTGTGTGATCAACAACGTTCCGTACGCGACTGAGAGTGAGCGCCCGCCAACTACGGGCAATCACTTAGTTTTGTAGGACCAAACTCAGTGTCTAGTACCGTATCTTCCTCCTTTTAATATATCAATGTTCACATTACTATAATAAGTTTTTAACAATTCATAGATTCGGTTACGGTACCGACTGAGCTGCCTGAAAGCGACACCAGCTTTGAAAAGAAACATTTTACAGTTATTTGAATTTTTTACTGCCTGTAAGCAAACGTTATTATATTTTTTACAAATTAGGGAAATTTTAAAGCAATTACGTTCGTCGTGTCGGAGAAAGCAATCGTTGTAAAAAATCATTCGGTTTGTGACAAAAAGACGCCGCGACTTTCTAATTTATTGCTCGAGCGCCGAAGGAAGCGTTAAAAAATACAATAAAACAATACAAAAGTAAAAATTGCACAAACGTTAGTGTGCGCCGTTATACGCCGCGCGAGGCCGGCCGAGCCACACAATGAGGCGTCGTAAAAGAAAGTCCTGTTCACCGGTCAGCCCGCGCATGTTTCAATGATCCCCTCATTATGCAATGGGCGATAAAAACTAGGGAGCACTTTTTTAAAACTCAATAAACGGGGAAAACTTTCACGAGAATCCCGTTAAAAATTCATCCATAGCAAGTTGGAGAGTGGTCCCCGACGCCGTGCGGGAGTCCCTGCTCGCAGAGAAACGTACCTAATGTGTTTTAAGTGCGTGTCGGGGCAGGCGGAAACTTGTCAAACTTGGAGCACCTGTAGGCGTAGCGCTGGCGGGGCGCGGGACACTGTGCTGCTCCACATAACATTATGCAGGGGGGGGGGGGGGGGGGGGTGTGACCTTTCGTGCGTCCCGTTAGCGGCACCTGCAGGACGTTAGGGTCCCGCTAGCCGTCCCGCGCGCTCGTCGCATAGCGGCCCGCCGACTAGCAGATCACTAGACATTAAACTACTATTACTTTGCTATTATTTTTTTGGACAATAACGTTTTCCAATGTACTCGTGCTCTTCCAATTACTTACCGACGACAACAAATATTAAACTGTTCTTTATCATTCATCACGCGGTCGCGGTCACAATGAACGTTTTGTCATCGCCTACTTTTTATGGAATGTATAATAATAATAAATAGAGCCAGCTGGACTATCGCTTGCAGTTCCGCTGCAATGTTATCTAAATTGAATGAATGCGCGGTACGTGAGATCGATCCGGATCAGTCGACAGATCATATCTGCCGTTACTCTTATAAATGAACGAGCCCCGATGGTGCGACAAAAAATATAATGGCGGTGGCGCGGTTACCTCTGTGAGTGAGGCAGCCTGGTCGTGGCTGGTGTACAGGGCGCGCCCTGCGTCCGGTACCGTAGTGTCCCACGCGCTGGGTGCCGCAGGCTGCCGGCGATAGGTTTCGTGTGCGGGAATCAATCAGCAGCGCGTAATGCCCACTATTACAATACTCATTCGGACGACGCGCGCCGCTCGCAAGCCTGCGCGTGCGCACTCTGCCTAATCCACTATCGCATGAGTCGATACATTCCAGAGAATCTTTAAGTATATATATATCTGCGCTTACGTTGAGTAGTAATATTATAGTTAGTTTCAATTTTCATAGTTTCAATCACATCCAATGCCGTTGGTAGTGATTGTGTCAGTCGGAAGATGATACTCCCTATCCTCGATGAAATCTTTCCTATCCTTAACTATATCCTTAACTATTCTATTTCCAATGGTGTCTTTCCATCGGTATGGAAAGAAGCCAAAATTATTCCTCTACCCAAAAAATCGAATCCTACATCTTTTTCAGAATATCGACCTATTTACATCCTGCCTTTTTTATCTAAAGTCCTTGAACGCCTTGTCCACAATCAGCTTACCTCTTTTCTTTGCAAGAATAGTCTGCTGAATCCTTTCCAATTCGGCTTTCGTCCTGGTCATAGTACCACTTCCGCCTTAGTAAGCGTTACGGATGAGATAAGGTTGGGCACGGATAAAGGAAATATGACGATTCGTTGCTTGCTAGATTTTAGCAATGCTTTTAATACCGTTGATTTCGAAATCATGCTCAGGATACTTCGCTCTATTAACATATCTCCAACAGCGATTGACTGGTTTCGTAGTTACTTGTTTGGCCGCCGGCAACGTATTTGCATAGATGAGTCCTGCTCTTCTTGGTGTAGTACTTCAGCCGGTGTTCCTCAGGGTGGCGTTTTATCTCCTTTACTTTTCGCAATATCTATATTCTATTTCTAAAAAAACTTCAGTCCTCCTACCATCTTCACGCTGATGATTTGCAGATTTACAGACAAGTTCCCTATACAGATTTGCATACTGCTATTGATATCCTGAACCAGGATTTGACTTCTATTTGCGAATGAAGTGAAGCACATGGTTTGCAGGTTAACCCGTCAAAGACCCAGGTCATTGTGGTTGGTAGTTCCAGGTTGGCACCTAAGGTAAAATGGATGCAGCTTCCTCAGGTTATTTTCAACGGCACTGCTATTCCATTAAGCGAGAAAGTTAAAAACCTTGGGGTTTGGGTTGATAAACATCTTTCTTGGGGTCCCCAATTACAAGCAGTCAGTCGCAAATTATTTGCTTCTGCCCATTCCCTAAGACGATTGCGTAACATTCTGCCAACTGCTACTAAAATTGCGCTAGCACAGTCTCTTTTAATCCCCATCCTAGACTACGCTGATGTCAGTTATTTTGATCTTACTGAGGCACAATTTGATAAACTTGAGCGACTCCAAAATGTTTGCATTAGATTTATATTTGGCTTGCGCAAATATGATCACGTATCCGAATTTCGTAAGAAACTCAAATGGCTTCCAATACGTCTTCGCCGGAACTTACACATTTTGTCTCTGCTTTACAGTGTGCTGTTTATTCCTAAAACCCCCACTTATCTTAAAGAACGATTTAAGTTCCTTCATGACACACATGCAAAATCTCTGAGGTCATCAGAAAACTTAAGGCTTGCGGTACCGAGTCACGCCACCAATTTCTATGGTAAGTCGTTCGCAGCTCAAGCAGTACGGCTGTGGAATGCTCTACCCGTGTCAGTAAGACAAGCACAAACCCTATCTTCTTTCAAAAACTTAGCAAAAGATCTTTATCTCTCTCCTTAAATTGTTGTTATTATGTATGTCTTTGTTTCTTTCTTTTTTAGGGTTCCGTAGCCGAATGGCAAAAAATGGAACCCTTATAGTTTCGACATGTCTGTCCGTCTGTCTGTCTGTCCGTCCGTCCGTATGTCACAGCCATTTTATTCCGAAACTATTAAGACTATACATGTAAAACTTGGTAGATAGATGTATTCTGTGAACCGCTTTCCGATTTTAAGAGAAAATTTAAAAAATATTTAAAATAAAGGGGGCTCCCCATACATGGAACTGAAACTGAAAATATTTTTTTACATGAAACCTATACGTGTGTGGTATTTATCGTTGGGTATAGACAGGTCTTTAAAAATGAAATTAAGGTTTCTAAAATGACTTTTTCGTAAAGTTAATCGTTTAAAAGATATACGCTTCCAAAGTGGTAAAATGTGTCGTCCCCCCCCCTTCTAACTTCTATAATAATGAAGTGAAAAATCTAAAAAAAAACCACATGTAGATCTTAATGTAAACTTTCAACCAAAATTGGTTTGAACGAGATCGAGTCGGCAGTTTTTGAGATACAGTATATTTTCTAAAACCGCAAATATAATTTTGTAATTCATACAAATACTATGAAAGACAAAGTTATTTGGCTTAGTTGTAAAAATTGTAAATAAGCTAGTTTTAAGAAATTTTTAAGGTTTTTTTGTTTTTTGTTTTCAATTAAATATATTAAGTATATTATATTTATTATAGTTACCACGGAACCCTTCATGGGCGAGTCCGACTCGCACTTGGCCAATTTTTAATTTTTAAGTCCATAATTTTGTTTTACTGTTATGGTGTACAATAAAGAATATATTTATTTATTGATTTTATTATTTATGTACACACAGTAAAATACATTAAGATAAGCATAATTATAATATTTGAGTACAAAGGTACTTCTTATTTCTTAAGAAATTTCTTCCAGTAGATCTGCGAAAGGAGAAGTGAAAAAGAAATGGAGACAATAGTGTGTGAGAACAAGAAGAGAAATAAATAATATGAATATGTGAAGTCTAAAACTAAAACTAAAATATTAAATATATTTACACATACTTATAATGCAATAAAAATAACATATACTTAAATAAATACATAATGTTAGAATATATAAACATATAATATAATATAAATATATACATAAATAATTAACACAGTTAAGAGGAAATGTTCGATCCTACAATAAGCCAGCCAACGGTAACTGGTATGGTCGAACAGTCCACGGTACGTGGAGCCTTACCGTTGCTTGCAAACAAACAATAGGCTCTCCGGCCTTACTAATAAATAGTTAAACTTTACACAATTACATATTTCAACATGCACACTTACCTGCGGCTGGTTGACGACAGCGTGCGACCTTGGTAGATCACTTCCGTGTGGAATGTATGTAAGTATGTATGATTGTGTAATATTGTGAAGTGGTGTCACGGCGGTCACAAAGGACGCAAGCTTCAGTGTGTGGTCCAGGCCGGGATGTAGCACAAACTTCGCACCAGATTGGAGCAGCTATTTATCACCAATTCACAATTACTTTCAGCAAATTTCGCGTGCCATACGGTCTGGCGTCATCAGGCGTTATGGTTCAAAATATCCCAGGTTTCCACTCAATTTGGGATTCTAGAGTTCAAATAATCACTAATTATATCCGATTTGTCCTTTAACCGCGTAGATTCAACAGGATTTTAATTACAATCAATAAATCGATCTCAACAAACGGCGGACATTATTTCAACCAAACCAAGGTTATCGGTCAAGTGAAAAAAAGTCAAAGACAATAGATAATAATGTTGCCAATCAAAAAGGTGCGTTCTGTTTAACGTTGGACGAAACATCTACCAGGACGGGCCTACCCGTCCGCTAATCAATTGGAAGCCTTGACAAAGTTGTGACCGCTCTCTTTATGATGGATCCGTCCACCAAAACCTCAGCAAAACGAGGGACCCCGTCGGTGCCAGCCACCAAATTGAGAATGCGCCCCCTGCGCCAATACAAAGGCTTAAGGTTGGCATCCTTAATCAGGACGAGGTCTCCGATCTTGGGCGGATGAGTTTTATCCGTCCACTTGACGCGTTGCTGGAGGATGTGCAGATACTCTAAGCTCCAACGCTTCCAAAAGTTCTGAGCGAGCTGTTGCACCAACTGAACCGCGAAAGGGGTACTCCGGCAAGGCGACAAGTGGCTGTCCAATCAAGAAATGGCCCGATGTTAGAGCCTCCAAGTCATTCGGGTCCGAAGAGAGCGAGCACAATGGGCGCGAATTTAACACAGCTTCAATGCGGCAAAATACCGTAGCTAGTTCCTCAAAGGTGAGAACGATGTCTCCCAACAATCTCCGCCAGTGTCCCTTTGCCGCTTTCACCGCGGCCTCAAAAATACCCCCCCAATGGGGGCAGGCTGGTGGGTCAAACAACCAAGTGACCCCTCGGCGGGCCAAACTATTACCAATGTCAACCTGGCTCTCATTAAGGAAGGCGTATACCTCCTTCAAATAGTTACTTGTACCCTTGTAATTCGTACCGCAATCAGACCTAATCAAAGAAGGTAACCCACGGTGAGACACAAATCTTTCCAAAGTCGCCACAAAGGCCTCAGTCGAGAGGGAGGTTACCAGCTCCAAGTGTACTGCCTTGGTTGACAGGCAGACAAAAACACACAAATAAGCCTTAACAATCTTACTATTTCGAAGTGTGGACGTCTTCAACGAAAAGTGACCAGCAAAGTCCGTTCCGACGCCAGCAAAGGGCCTCGCCTCATTGACACGATCAGCCGGCAAATCTCCCATTAGGGGCTGCATAGTGGAGGCCTTAGTCCGATAACAAGGCATACAACGGAAGACAATGCTACGAATAGTACGACGAGCCGACAAAATCCAAAATTCTCGCTGCAGAATGGCCAACAGCGCATTGCAACCGGCATGCGAGTTTTTAATGTGACGATCAGTCACCAACAATTGAACCAAGTGGCCCTCCTTGGGCAACGAAAGGAGGTGACGGGCCCCATAAGGAAGGCTAGAGAGCCTCAACCGTCCTCCAACACGCAAAAGACCCGTCTTATCCAAGAAGGGATTCAGCTTACTAATGGCTCCCGACAACTTAACCCTACCAGACTTCAAGACCTCGATCTCCTTCTCAAAGTGTGCAGCCTGCACAGAGCGGACCCAAAGGAGGAGTGACTCCTGTCGCTCTTGAGGAGAGAGAACTGGTGACAGGCGCTTGTCCCCTGGATTCCTAGAATTATGGCCAAAACGCCTGATCCACGAGGTGACGTTCAACAATTTGTCGAGGTAGCTATATCGATTCATCAAAAAATCAGGATCAAACGGAGGATCCTTCGTCCCAACAGCGAACACCTTAAGTCCGGGCAAAGGATCCGACATCAAGACTGGCGTTCGAGGCCAATCGTTCTCGGGGCGAGTCAGCCAGTGCGGTCCCCACCAGAGGGGGTGAGCAATCAAGTGGGGGGCCATGCACCCGCGTGAGGCCACGTCGCCCGGGTTCAGGTCACCAGGCACGTGCCTCCAAATCAAAGGCGTCTCAGAACCTTGAATCTGAGACACTCGGTTCGCAACAAAGACCTCCAAAGAGTGGACGGACGTCTTCAACTAACACAAAACAATTTGACTCTCCGTCCAGGCGTAAGAAGCCCGAATGTCAATAGTTCCACCCAAAGTGTGCGCAACGTGGTTTAGGAGACGCACAAGAAGCACCGCAGGGAGTGCGGATACAAATTGGAGCCAGTCTTCCAACAGGGTTTCCCGAAGTAGCTCGTCCCAACCAAGTTCAGTTATAACAAGGGCAGGAGCACCAATTTTAGGGTAAAGACAACTCACAATGGTGAGTTCAAACCAGGTCCTTCCCTCAACAGTGGTGACAGCCGTTTCGCCAATTCCCCAAATCTTGCCTGAAAAGTCGTTCACCTTCAGGCCAACCTGTCCCGCTAACCAAGACGACAAAAGGCAACCCTGGGCTCCCGTGTCCAAAATGGCACGGACCACAATCGAGTCACCCAAGGGTCCCCAGACCTTGACCGAGGCCGTTGGCAACAAAACCGTCTTGATCGGGGGGGGGGGGGGGGGTCCTTTAGCGGGGCAGGCGTCAATTTCTTAGCAATGCCTGGGCGGCGACCGATCGCCGCATCCAGGCTGTCTTCGTTCACGACGAGGGTAATATTCAAATTGTTTGTCCGCGCGGTGTCCCGAGCCGCTCGCCATCGCTGGAGGGGCATATCCCACCGGATGCCTGAATGGCGGAGGGTGCGACTTCAACCGGGGACGTTCCGCCAACGGAGGGGAAAGGCAGCGGTGCCGATCCGGCCACTGCTGCCTAGCAGCCAACGCGCGTTCTCCCTGACGAGGGGAGACCAAATGGCGCTCGCGGGGCTCCCATTCAACTTGCGTGGGGGGTGCAGTGCGGCGAACAGAATTGCGGGCCTCAGCCCGGTGCTCGTCCCCAGGGTACCCCCCCCCTGCGCGAACCCTCCTCAGAAGATGGTCTGCTGGAGCGGTTCGCGTTGGCGCACAAAATCTCCAAGTGGGACCCTTTACAAATTCTACACGGGCGGGGGTTGGGGCAGTCCCGATGGAAGTGGGCCCCCAAACACGAGAAGCACAAACGGCGTGCATTGACAATGCGGCGGCAGGCACTTACGTGCAAATTCAAAAAGGCCGGGCAACGCGCCATGACATGCCCCGTTGCCTTACAAAAGTCACAATGATGAGGACTCCGGGCGCCAGCAAAACGGGGGGTAGGGCGAACAACAACAGGCCCCCTAGCCCTAGTCCGTCCTTGGTCTCTAGGCCGAGAAGGTGGCGGGCGTGACCCCGTGGCGCCACGAGTGTTATCCAAGAACCGACACTCGTCTTCCAAAAATTTGAGGAGGTCGTCAAAGGGGGGAAAATGGGTGGCACTATCCCCACCATACTTCTGCTCAAAACGTGACCTCAACTCCGCGGGGAGCAACTGCAGCACTATGTGCACCAACAAGTAGGACCAATGTTCTACCGGTAACTCCAAGCGTCTCAAGGCGTTGGTCGCTGAGACCAACGGGTTCAGCAAGTCAGTGCGCAACGTCGCACGGTGGGCTGAAAAACGGCTTTCATAGACTTAGGCATTTTATTTTGCAAGTGCCAGTTTTTGTGCCGGATATCACTTCTATTTGTTATAACAATATACAAAAATGACACCAGAATTGATTCTGCACAAAAACGAAGGAATTATAATTTTTTTACGAAAATTTTGTATGGAGCTAGTATGAAAAATCGAAATATCTCTGAAACGGCAGCGATAACCGTAATATCCTTATAGGAGGTTTTAGTACTAATTATTTATGATTTTTTGACATACGTTACATAATGGTTGTAGATGCCTTTTTTTTTTTTTAAATCGTCAAAATATTTTTATTTATTTTTACATATTAAACGTTCCTTTTAGTGTTTAAGTTGAAGAATTCAGAGCTTTAACAACTCTTAACATAAAATAGCATCACCCCTATAGACCTGAAGGACTAGACAGAGGTGTGTAGTATCTTGTTGATCTTGTAAGATTTCCAACAATACCAAATAGTTGAATATCAGTGTCAAAGTGCCCATGCTGTCGCTTCTTTTAGAAAGATAGGGGAATGAAATTGTTAATTGATCATACCCTAAAAGTATGATTACAACATAACCGGACACATAATAATATCGACACAAAAGGAATTTTAAAACCTTGCATACGTTCAAAATACAAAATAACATATTGTGTAGTCATCTAATGAGTCTGATGACAAGTAATTAAGTAATTAGAATGATGGTTGTAGTCTTCTGATTCTAATGAGCCTATTAAGTGATTAAATGATTTGAAATATCTCGCAACAATACCAACTAAGAACTGCATTCACCTTTTTATAATTAGTGAGCTAATGTGATTTGCTAATGTTGATTAGTTCTACTATGAGTTCTACGAAATGTTTTTGACGATTATAAATTTTTATTATCATATCTTTTATAACTTTAATGAGGGTAGTTAACTAATTATTGACTTTATACAATAAAAGGGCTATAATTTTGTTCCATAATTTAGATTGTTCACAACCGTGTAACTGCTAACACTAAAACTATTTGCTTTGCGACTACAAAATCTTAGAATGGAAAGTTTAATCACCAACTTAGATTTGTTTGTTCTTTTAAAAAGTGAGTGTCCTTCATTTAATCATGAAGTATTGTTTAGTGCAATTGTGTCCCGCATAGGCGATTGCCTTTTTGCCGAAGATCAAGTAACTCTCAAAGAATTTTGCCGGAGATTCACGCGAGCTGCTTTAAACAGGTGGCAGAAATCTAAACGATTCTTTGATAAGTTTAGAAATACGTACGGAGAGTGGTTGCAAGCAAATATTGATTGGCCGAGTTGCGTGCAAACTTTAATAAATCAAGAACCAACTGTTGATGAGATACCAAGAGCACGCTCAGTCTCTCCAGAACCTTCGACATCATCGACTGTTGGAACAATGACAAAAAGGTCCCGAAAACCGTTCAAAGATCTGGGAAGCAAACAGAAAAAGAGAAGATCTAGTGAGCACATAGGCGAGGATTCCTGTGAATTGGCATATGCAGCTGCAGCACGTTTAAAAGAAGAAGGTTATGAAGATATCGCATCTGTAATCAATTATATGATCAAAAATCCAGAAGCTGCCGTTAAAATCAAGGAAAGCATTAAGAAAACAGTAATATTTACACCAGAGAAAGCACTTGGATTGCTTCTTTCACTTAAGCTTTCAAAGTGGCAATATATTACGTTGCGAGAGACTGCCATTCGGGAAGGTGCTAAGGATATTTACCCATCCTACTATAAACTGCAACAAACTAAGCTTGCATGCTACCCTCCTAATCAATCAGTATCAGTTACGGATTCTTCAGCTAGAATTACACTTCAAGCTTTACTTGACATCACGGTGAAGCGGATTCTTCAAAGTCTTTCTGATAATGTGGAAAATAAGCAGTTAAAGCTGATATCGAAGTGGGGATTTGATGGTGCTTCCAATCAAAGCCGATACAAGCAGAAAATGGACGGCGAGCATGATGATTCAAGCATTTTCATGACTTCCTTGGTGCCACTGAAACTGACAGATGGAGATAATACTATATGGACAAACCCGAAACCATGCTCAACTTTTTATTGTCGTCCGGTTCAGTTCACTTTTGTAAAAGAAAGCCATGCAGTTGTCATTGATAACAAAAGAAAAATGGATGAGGAAATTGAGGCCCTTAACCCCACAGAGTGCATTAATAGTAACAGGGTGACTCATAAACTAATGATGACAATGATCGACGCAAAAGTCTGCACGTACCTTTCTGAAGCTAGATCAAATGCATCATGCTACCTGTGCTTAGCAAAACCAACAGAAATGAACCACTTAGATGCTGTAACATCAAAAACTGTGTGTTCTGACATATATGAATTTGGCCTATCATCCCTACATGCCCGTATAAATTGCATGGAATGTCTGTTACACATTGCGTACAGACTTGACTTCAAACAGTGGGCAGCAAGAAGTAATGAGCATAAAGATATGTTACAAAACAGAAAAAAAAACATTCAAAATAAATTTAAAGAGGAGCTCAATCTGTTAATTGATATAGTAAAACAAGGCTCGGGAACTACCAATGACGGGAATACCGCAAGGAAGTTTTTCGAGTTTCCCAATAAAACTGCAGCTATTACTGGGTTGGATCAAAACCTGATAAAAAGATTTGCTGTTATTTTGCAAGCAATAACATCTGGTGAGAAGATCGATGTCATCAAATTTAAAGATTTTGCTCGCAAAACAGCAGAAAAGTACGTGGAATTATACGACTGGTACTACATGTCATCAACCGTACATAAACTATTAATACACGGAGCTGACATAATCGAAAAAAATGATATTGTCCCGATTGGGACTCTCTCGGAAGAAGCCTCAGAGTCTCGAAACAAAGATTTTAGGAGGTTCCGGGAACATCATTCGCGGAAAAGAAGCAGGCAAGATTCTAATCAAGATATCCTAAATATGCTTGTTGTTTCTTCGGATCCTTTTCTAAGTGCACAAAGGCCGAAGTTAGATGCCAAAAGGAAGACAACCTTTTTTGCTGAAACTCTCGACCTAATACAGTTTCCGGAAACTGAGTTCGAGTTTGTAGGTATATCCGATCTGGATTCTGACTCGGAATTGGAGTCCGACAACGAAAGTTGTAAAGAAAATTTGTAAAATTTAATTATTTTTCTTTATGTTCTTTTGTTATTTATGTTAGTTTATTGTACCAATATGTTTAGTTAATAATTTCATAAATTATAGTTTCAAATATGTATTTTGTATAATTGAATTTATTAGATATTATTTTTGTTACTTCTGTTTTATTTAAATTACCTATCAATAAAAAGTTTATATACAGTCTTTTTTTTTTCACATATTCTTAATATTTGGGGAAAAAGCATGCTTCCTAACGATGTTCTTAACTTTGACACAGTTCATGGATCGTTTTGAACAGTTTCATATGTTAAAATAAATAATGTTAGTACTATAATCCCCTATAAGGATATTATTATTATTATGTGTCCGGTTATGTTGTAATCATACTTTTAGGGTATGATCAATTAACAATTTCATTCCCCTATCTTTCAAAAAGAAGCGACAGCATGGGCACTTTGACACTGATATTCAACTATTTGGTATTGTTGGAAATCTTACAAGATCAACAAGACACTACACACCTCTGTCTAGTCCTTCAGGTCTATAGGGGTGATGCTATTTTATGATAAGAGTTGTTAAAGCTCTGAATTCTTCAACTTAAACACTAAAAGGAACGTTTAAATATGTAAAAATAAATAAAAATATTTTGACGATTTAAAAAAAAAAAAAGGCATCTACAACCATTATGTAACGTATGTCAAAAAATCATAAATAATTAGTACTATAACCCCCTATAAGGATATTACGGTTATCGCTGCCGTTTTAGAGATATTTCGATTTTTCATACTAGCTCCATACAAAATTTTCGTAAAAAAATTATAATTCCTTCGTTTCTGTGCAGAATCAATTCTGGTGTCATTTTTGTATATTGTTATAACTAATAGAAGTGATATCCGGCAAAAAAACTCGCACTTGCAAAATAAAATGCCTAAGTCTATGAAAGCCGATTTTCAGCCCACCGTGCGTCGACGTGCTGGCAATGGCCGGTAGTCCCAAAATCTGGCCGATGTGCACATCAGCCAGGCAGCGCTTATTCTGATACCGTCGGGAGAGAAGCTCCAGAGCGGTCGGGTAGGAGGAATCCGTCACCGGTAAGTGCTGCACCAAGGCTCTGGCTTCGCTCTCCAGGACAGACAATAAATAGGCCAGCTTCTGGGCAGGTCCGAGGTCCGAGCGTGCATCGACAAGACTCTCAAAGAGATTTAGGAAGCCCAGCCAGTGGTCCAAGCAGCCGTCAAAATGTGGCAGCTCCAGGGTGGGCAGCCTACCCAATAGTCCAGGGCCTGCAACAACGGGGGTCTGCGGCTTGGCCGCATCAGGCACCCGGCTCTTCAAAATTTCCCGGGCTCGTTGACTTATGACATCCCCCAGGTGGACAATCTGGTCATAGTCACCCAAAACCTTATCGCGGGCTGCCTGGTCCATCACCCCCAAATCCACGTCCATGATGTACTCGTTGAAGCGTGTGAGCGCAGCATCAGCTGACTTGATCCTCTCATTCAAGTACCCGTACCGAGCAAGGGTGAGCTCTTCCAAGTCCAAACGCTCTACCGTTGCTGCTGCCGATGCGAAACATCTCAACTGTGAGGCCAATCCGGCAGCAGACTGCCTGACTGCCTTTAATGAGGCCATTGCAACAATCAAATATCAATACCAATAGGCTAAATTAACTAAACAAACAACAATGACTTGTTAGCCAACCGAACAATTTCACCAAAATAAAAACTTAAATTCAATTATTTCAAGTCCAAATCCGACTCTGTACTTATTCCAAGTATGAATCTAGCTTGCTAAAGATGGCTAGTTACAGAAAAAATAACAATTTAATGTATATACTGTGCTGGACCAACACCAACTAAACACAACAATTGAATGTACAATACTGTGCCGGACAATCTCTAACAACACAATCCAATAAATACTATAAGCAATAAATCAATATACACAATTCAAGTCTTGTTATGTTAACAAATGTGTGATTATTATTTAGATAAACTTTTAACTTCAGATTAGTGACATTCAATTATTAATCACAACAAATATACCAAATTATGAACCAAAATACAAACTATTAATTCCTTATTTCACAAATAAATCTTACTTGTCAATACAACAGGGACTACAGTACAAACTACAAGTACGTTTCAATTTGATAGCCCGGATGACATGGTAATATATTCAACTTATTAAGTTATTTTCAACAATGTTCAAAACTTCCAATTTACTTAGTGGATCTTATATTATAATACCACGCTTCTGCTACCAGTTTGTTCGATCCTACAATAAGCCAGCCCACGGTAACTGGTATGGTCGAACAGTCCACGGTACGTGGAGCCTTACCGTTGCTTGCAAACAAACAATAGGCTCTCCGGCCTTACTAATAAATAGTTAAACTTTACACAATTACATATTTCAACATGCACACTTACCTGCGGCTGGTTGACGACAGCGTGCGACCTTGGTAGATCACTTCCGTGTGGAATGTGTGTAAGTATGTATGATTGTGTAATGTTGTGAAGTGGTGTCACGGCGGTCACAAAGGACGCAAGCTTCAATGTGTGGTCCAGGACGGGATGTAGCACAAATTTCGCACCAGATTGGAGCAGCTATTTATCACCAATTCACAATTACTTTCAGCAAATTTCGCGTGCCATAGGTACGGTCTGGCATCATCAGGCGTTATGGTTCAAAATATCCCAGGTTTCCACTCAATTCGGGATTCTAGAGTTCAACTAATCACTAATCACATCCGATTTGTCCTTTAACCGCGTAGATTCAACAGGATTTTAATTACAATCAATAAATCGATCTCAACAAACGGCGGACATTATTTCAACCAAACCAAGGTTATCTGTCAAGTGAAAAAAAGTCAAAGACAATAGATGATAATGTTGCCAACCAAAAAGGTGCGTTCTGTTTCACGTTGGATGAAACAGGAAAGGTAATGCTCTTTTAATCGATATTTGAATAGAGATATAGTTTTTAAATCACGAATGCTAGGCGGAAGTGAGTTCCACAATCTCACAGCATGGACAGAGAAGGAATAAGAGTAGTAGCTAGTTTTATGAGGTTGAGATTTTAGGAGGGATCTAAGGTGTGCTCTACACGGTACGTCGCTAGAACGAGCGTAAGAAAAACGCTCACGCAGGTAGGAAGGGTAAGACGGGTTGTGTAAAATGTTGAAGAGGAGACACAAAATCCTAGTGTTCCTGCGAAGACGGATTGGGAGCCACTTGAGGTGCTTGCGAAGGTGAGAAACATGGTCATACTTTCGAAGACCGAAAACAAAGCGAATGCACAGATTTTGCAAGCGCTCAAGCTTGTTTAATAGATCCTCGGTAGCATCCAAATAGCATCTATCTATTATTTTAAGTGGAATACTGAATGAGTGGGAGAATGTCACTGTTTTTTTGTTTAAAAAACAACATGTTGTTGCGCATCGGCAAAGGTCAATGAGAGCAGTTACGCGCATGTATATGTACCGACCCGGGTAGTGCCGGAGGAGTGAAGGGGTTCGATCGACATTATGAGTCGTGTAAGTAGGTTGCAAAATGATGACTCAGCACTCAATGAGACTGATCTCATGATGATGATGAGTGTCTCAGTGATTGACCTCCATATTTCTTACTGTCGTATAGGATGGAGTAGTCTACTAGTGCGCTGAATGTAGACTGTCTGCCTTGGACCGTTGGTAATAAAGTACTATCAGTCTGCCGGAGACAAGTTGCCGCCGACGGTAATAACTCGCGACATGAAGTTTATCTCGCGTTCAAATAAACGAGTTGCGTAATAGTTAGCGAAGTGTGTGTAATTAAGTGGTCGGTGTAACGGGACGCGGCGGCGTGCACTCGGGGGTGAGTGACATGCGCTGATATTTGCGGCGCGTGCGCACCTGCCCCGAGGGTCAAGGTCGCGCCCACCAGCACCGCGTGGGGCGGGGGGGAGGCACCTACAGGAGCAAAGCAAATGTTAGAGGAGTCCACAGTTTAGAGAAATGACCTCATAGTGCCGCATTACATGGAGTGGAACTTTTAAGAAATAAATAACATGTATGTGTGTGGGGCTCAGTTGATACGGTAGGTAGTTGGAAGCTGTTATAGCATGAACTACTCCTGTAAGATTAGTGTATTTACGACGTCGTGGTAGCTCATTACCGATTACTTGTCTTACAAGATCTCCTCAAGAATCTCCACATGTCTATATTGTTGCTTCAGTCCTCCCTCCCTTCCCCGCGTGCTTACCGCGTGCACGTGATCTGATCACGGCGCGCTACATTTTTATAGCGAGGTGTATCGCAGCGCGGGCACGTAACAAACCAATGTCGTTATCATACACGCATGGAAATACGCCATCAGATACAGCTGCATTCATATTGTTTCGTACAAATTACTTTTGAATTATGGTAATACGCACCGACTGCTTCCAATCGTGTTATAACAATACGGTCGTGTCCATAAATGTAACTTGGAATGAAAATATAAAACACGTCATGAGCAGTGTGTCGGAGCGGTGTGCGCTGTCCAGGGCAGCGGGCTTCCTGCCACAGTCGAGGGCGGAGGAAGGATATCCTTGATTGAAATTGGTACATACCGGTGCAGTGGGCAGTGTGGGGAGCTCAATTCGCAGCTTCCAGCGCGTGGGCGTCGTCGCGTGACGCTCGCGATGAGCAACAGTGAGCCGCCGCCCACGCCGCACGAACACATCGCCAGACCCTGTGTAAGAAAGATCTAGGGAAGAGGTCCCAATAAGTGTCACGGGAGGTGCCTCGGCAGTATGTACCTCCTTGCAACTCTAAATGCTGATTCTGTAACCATTAGTTTGAAGACTTCTTTAGATACGTTTACCTCCCGTGTCTGTGGCGAGCTGCATGCTCGTCCCGGCTCGACATGTCATAAACAAGCTCGTAGTCAGCCGCGCGTCGGTGCCCGGGGGACGCCCCGGTCCGGCCCGGTCCGGCGACACACCTCTCGTATATCACTGAATTCGACAGCTCTGTGTATCCCTGAGCCGGTGGGACATCTCCGGGAGCGACACCGAACAGATGCAACACTAAATATATTACCTACGACGTTAGTGTTTTATAAACCGGGAGTAGGGATAGTTTATTAGAACTTAAAATTACAATCAAAGCGCTCGGCAGCCAATATTATACACCACGTTACGCGAGAATGTTGTAGTTATTTCTATATAAACTTTTACATTAGTTGGCAATTTCTCCCAATGCGTTGTACCCCCGTAGAGTGCGAGCGTCAAGCGGTTTGCGCTTTTGCTGAAGTATACACCTTTATATTTTACTCTATTCTTTGCGGAAATGTTAATTTTACACTTCCTGCAGCAAGAATATAGGTAACTGCGATGGGCATGTTAACGCCTTGTACGTACTAGTACCGTGGGCTGCTGTGGTACCCACTGACTAATTATTGTAATATTAAATGAACACTGATACAGTGTGTGTAGATGCACCGATAGCGGTCGTCCAGCGCTGCGTGCGATAACACGTAAATTACGGCGGGCGTCAGTCAGCGCGGCAGCGGCTGAGCGGGCAGCGAGCTCGTTATGCTTACGACGGGGATTTACTTGCACCAGAAACACGAAGTAATTAAAAAAATGTAGGTTATGAGTCTCACCACACGGGGAAATAGCTTTTTACAAAGATAGAGACTACTTGTGATTAAATCCGAATGTTTGTCCTCATTTAAAAGCTCATGCTAGTGCAGTACTATATATTTACGTAATTATCTGCATCGAGCGCTTGTGTTTATCTCTCATCACATCTGACATTTTTGGTTCTGACGTCGAACTTACAAAGAGACGATGCGCACTTTTACAATATAAGCGACCGAACACGAAATTATTGTAACTTCCTATATTGCATTGTACGTTGTATTCCTATTTTGATATAAACTTATCTTAAACACTACCTACTTATAATCCCCGAGGTAATAGTAATTTAAATTTAAATTTATTTATTTAAATTTAAATGTAGGCAACACGGGTGTTTTAAACACTACCTTGCTTAACCAGAAAAACAGCAATTTTTGAGGTGGGTCACTTTCATTCTAAACGTGTGATAATCTGCATATAGTAGACTGAACAAGGGCTACATTTGAGTTTAAGTTGTTGCATAAATGTAAAACTTGGCTCTCATGGACTGTGTGCACAATGGCCGGCGATGAGTCACGCTCGCAGCGTCACCGGTGGCCACCGCGGGATTACTGCTGAAGCCACATCGCTCGTATTTGCATAATATCATGCTAAACACTTCACCTAGCAGGGGGCGTGACGTCATCGATACTTGATCGAAACTATTTACTGTTCAGGGCTACTTATTCTCGACAGGGCTCTGCCTTCACCAGATCTGTCTAACATGATCAAACTCCGCCACGTTCAGATTGTTCCAGAGCTGTACCCTGCGTTTCGAGCTGCGCGCGCGCATCCCAACTGAGAGAATTCATTATAATTGACCCGCCGCGGTAATTAGCCGACGTGTAAGCAGCGCACTGGGAATAAATTACGTCTATGAATAATTGTCTAAATATTATAATGAGCTCGCCATTTTCAATTATCCGGCGCGCGGTAATGAGCTCACATAGTGCCGCGGTTCCGCTCCGCATGCGCCGGCGCACGCTCGCCTCGCCCGCGCCTGAGGACGCATGCTAACCCACAGCGTGTACTGCACACTGCTAATACAATAAGGGGACTTATTTCTTGTCACCAAAATTTTTATTTGTCATCAAGTTGTATCACCTAATAAATAGATCTATCGCCACGAAATATTTTTGTTCTCAGATAAACAAAAAGTGTTTCCAGGTATGAATTATCAAATTAATGTTAATATATGCGTAAAATAAGAGATGAATTACCAATAAAATTGTAGTGCATTAGATGAATATAAACTTCGTTCTTATAATAATAATTTTATTACTTAAATAATAGCTTTGTGCTCAGAATGGTAGATCTGTCACCAAATAAATTGATAATAATATCGGTGTAGAGTCGCGCATGCGACGCGTGACGCCATATACTAATTGCGGGAAAGCGCGATGTCCAGCCATCAGCGAGCATTCATACTTTATTAAATCCAATAATACACTTCACTGTTACACACGGTAAGTAATCACATCACTAGCGCCCGCGCAGGCTGTGCTTGTCTCTGTCACCGGCCGCGGTTCACTTCAGCTCGTCTATGTTCGGGTCCTATATCCCAGCTTATGTCAAAGGTCCAAAATTTGCTCAAAACCGATTAAGTAGGTCAAAGTGTAACAGAGAGACAATTACTTTCACATTTAATAACATTAGTAGGGTTACACATACATATATCTGCCTTGTTTTATTCATTTGTGTTCTTCTTTGTAAAAACCTCTTTAATCAATCAGCTAGAAAACACCGGCCTCATCTTAGTTATAATGACCAAAAAAATTGACGAAATAACGAAAAACATATTTTATTTTAATAGTGCCGTTACACTCATATCCTCCCCCGCGTTAACCATCTCGGTTTGCATCTTGACTCGACTGTTGGCAGTTCTTAGTGTTAATCAAAGAAGAAGAAGAAGATTTTTGCTTGTTAAGACGAAGGCTATGCTTTAGAACACTTTAATTTTCCTTATGATGAAATCAGGTGACGTGTGCTGCGGTTCTTAGATAAGCGTGATACGCTCTTTCATAACTGCATTCGGTTCATATTTAATTTAATATAAATTGACAATGCATTAAGCTTCAGACCTAAGTTTAAATTGATTCGCCATTCGTCCATTCCGAGCTTTCACCACATTTTTCTCTTTACTAAACTTTTCCATACTTCTTTCGTATCTAATGTTTCCTTTCAATATCTTTAATATTTTATTCTTCACACGATAGAATAATCTCTCTAATTCTTCCACTAATCCTCTCTTCCTCTGCCCTTCTCATACTTCAGACTTTGTTTTTTTAAAAAGAGAACTACCAATATCGGTAGAAATTATATTCTTAGCAATCTGGTTAACCCTTCCAACTATAAGCTAAATATGCTTGTGTAGGTTCACGGTAATAGTGTAATGGGTGAGGTTCGAACCCACTACCTCTCGATCACAAGTCCGACCTTAGCCATTACGCTATTATCACTTTACTTTGTTTATGCTTCACTTCAAATTCAGTCGATCTACTTCTGGAATGCGCTTCGGATCCCCGCTTGGAATGTACTTCACTACCCGTGGTGGACAGGAGAGTGCCCAAGACATTAAGTCCGCCTTTTTACCTTTTTATGCTGCATGAAGTTTTAATAAATGAATGTATGGAGCGAGCTCGGCCCAAGTAACACAATCGCGTCTAAAAACGGACCATTAGATATCTAATAGAATTTAATTTTATCATCTATCTTAAGAGTAAAATATCCCCCAAGTAATATTCAAGAACGCTTATAGACACAGTTTAGTAAAAGTGGGCACAACCTTATCCGTTCTCATAAGAATGAGTTAAGAAAACATGAATAGATAGAAATAAGAGTTGTAAATTTTCTAATTGTCTGTAGAGATTTTTCACTAAACTTTTATAGACCACAAATTTTACTAGTAGATAGTTTATAGATAAAGTTGAGACCTTTAAAGAAGTCTTTACTCGTCAAGTTTTTAAGCCAAAATTAACTCAAGACTAACAACTTTAAGTTACATTTGATTTGTAATAGACAACGACACATAATGGCGAAGAACTTACAAGAGTTATTTAAACTTATTATTGTATTGCATCATGGCGTAACAAATTTCTTATTTCATATATATGTTTTAGCTAGTTATTAATGGGTAGACAAGCAAATCTATATGCGATTGAAATTCTATCGTCGATTATTATGTAAAATTCTCTTAAAATAAGAGCGCCCGCTGTAAATGTAAGATTTAATATTTTTTACCAAAGTAGTTTTATAAGCCAATTTTTTAAATTGCATTTTAATGTTTAAAATACTCATTTTATTTAAAATATAGTAATTTAAAACATATTTAGTGTTTAATTAGACATAATTTAATTGTAAAAACATAAAAATAAGCATTAAAATATGTAACAAAAATCATTTCAAGCGAAATTAAGCAATATAAAATTGGCCAAGTGCGAGTCAGACTCGCCCATGAAGGGTTCCGTAGTTACTATGATAATATAATAACATATGTATATTTATTTGACGAATAAAAAACAACTTAAAAATTTCTTAAAACTAGCTTATTTACATTTTTACAACTACGCTAAATAACTTTGTTTTTCATAGTATTTGTATGAATTACAAAGTTATATTTGCGGTTTTAGAAAATATGCTGTACATATCTCAAAAACTGCTGACCAGATTTCGTTCAAACCAATTTTGGTTGAAATTTTACATTAAGATCTACAGATATATATATTTTTTTGATTTTTCACTCCATTATTATAGAAGTTAGAGGGGGACACACATTTTACCACTTTGGAAGCTTATATCTTTTAAATGATTGACTTTATGAAAAAGTGGTTTTTGAAACCCTTATATTATTTTTAAAGAACTGTCTATAAACACCACACACGCATAGGTTTCATGAAAAAAAATATTTTCAGTTCTAGTTCCATGTATGTATCCCCCTTTATTATAATTTTTTTTTAATTTTTTTCTTAAAATCCGAAAGCGGTTCACAGAATACATCTACCTACTAAGTTTCACATGTATAATCTTAACAGTTTCGGAATAAAATGGCTGTGACATACGGACGGATGGACAGACAGACAGACAGACAGACAGACAGACAGACGGACAGACATATCGAAACTATAAGGGTTCCGTTTTTTGCCATTCGGCTACGGAACCCTAAAAATGGCGTCAAGATAAAATTGACTAGAAAAACGTCAGAACAAAACAAAACAGATTTATGAGTTGTTTAAGATTGTCTAGTAACTTATATCTTCTGTCGTAGAACAATTGCCCGCATTTTGGAGGAAGTTACTAGAATGTTTCGATTCTGAAGCTGAATCATTTCGCAACTCTTCTTCATTTTTCTTCCTTTTTAAATATTTGCCGATTTTTCAACGACAGCCACCAGACCTTTTAATTTTTTTTACTGTCTCTATTGCATAAAATCATCCAATTAAAATATTTTATGTAAAATACACTTAATTAAGCCATTTTTAGGAAAAAAAACCACTAAAAACACGTTTTCACTATAATTTTTTGAGACAAACTGAAAAATATCTATTGAAGTATTTTATCTAGATTTAAGTCTGTTTATAAGCAAAGATAATAATATAATAATAATAATAATATTCCACAACTTTTCACACAACGCCATCTAGTCCCAAACTAAGCAGAGCTTGTGGTATGGGTACTAGACAACTGATAAACATACATATATATTTCTAAATACATACATATTATAGATAAATTACACCCAGACAAAGAACAAATGACCGTGCTCATCACACAAACATTTGTCCTAGGTGGGAATCGAACCCACGACCTTGCGCACAGTAGTCAGGGCCACTGACCCCTATACCAACGGGCCTGTCGAATAAAAGTACCAATAGATAAAATAGAATGTTTTATCTTAAAATATATCATATTATCTATAAAGTTATTTCAAGTTAGGTACCTTTAGGCCTTATTAACTATTTGTAGAGCGTTTTATCTTAAAACTTTCAATAGACCTATAAACGTACTTAAAATTATGTGCTATAGAACAAATGCTCTAAAAATAATCGAGCTTGAGAAAAAAAACTCTATAAGAATACATTTTCTTTATTAAAACCATCTTTAGAAAGTCCCTATCTAAAGATTAACCATGAATAGACTTTCAATAGACAGATTTGTTTTAAACCTCCAAGACTGTGTTACTTGGGGGTCCGCGTTGCTTCACCTCGAAGATGCTCCCATCCGGCTGTTGCTATTTAGCCACAAGCCCTTCACCTCATTATTAATGTAACGCCAGTAAATAACTAAATATATATAAGTTTTTAAGCTAACATGGTCACAAACAGTTTCATTAGAACTTAAAACTGGTAATTTACCATGTGTTCTTATTGTTTCGAGTTTCCGATATTTCGGCACTATACCATTTATGTGGCACGGCCCTCGACTCCAGTGCCTGAAAACCAGTGGTTCAATTGTGTAAACCCCGTAAAAGTGTTCAAAAAAATTCGCGAGTGGACACGGTGAGTTTTGTGTGTCGGGAACAGAATCGAGTTTCGAGTGACACATGTGACAGTGGTAGCGGTGGGGATCAGAAAAAACGAACGAGAAAGAGGGTAGACCAATTCGTCTGCTCATAAACGTCCACCCGCAATTACTTCAGTTCATCCGTGATCATGGCGCTTGCAACAGTGAAATATCGGAAACTCGAAACAATAAGTACACATGGTCAATATCCCGTTTTAAGTTGTAATGATAACTAAATGTATATTTGCTTAAACACTGTCTGTCTGCCTTTCTCATTTTTGTATGCCAAAACATTAAGAGTAAATGATAATAATGCATAATAAAAATAACAATAATACACACAACAACTGAGATTTGTTTATACATTTTTAGGAGATAACGTTATACCGCTTTGTGTATAAGAGAAAATACTATACATACGAAATATTGTTTGTTAGTTTGTCCTTCTTTCACTTCAGAACGGAGACACAACTCTATGTGTTTTTTATTTATTTATTTACTTTATGTAGGACTTACAGCTAATAAAAACATAAAAAGAGAAATACATAGTCACTAGAGAGCCAATAACAAGTCCTCACACTTATACTAAAATAAAGTTATAAGCATACAAACAAAAAATTTATAATCAGCTTAATTATTGCTAATAATTAAGCTGATTATAAATTAAAGTTACAATTTATACAGTAAGAAATACATAAAGATTTTTGGTGTGAAGACTACTCTAATTTCGCTGAAAAAACCTTTTAACGCGAGCAATTAATTCAGAAAATGCGGATAACATCCTAAGTAACTTTAATATGTACATTGTTTCTTTTCATAAGATGAAAAATCGAGTCCAATGCTCGTTCGTTACGGCAGCGGTTTCCTCGTCGACATGTGTAACTGCAACTTCGACCGTCACTCGTGTTCTTGTCGGAGCGTGTGACGTACGCGCAACAGGTTCTGCTCTCAAGCTGCTCGTGCTAGATATAAGTCCTGTTGTTGCTGGGATCGCCCCGCTCCGGGCTCGCAGCATCCCGCGCC
The DNA here is from genome assembly GCA_943138885.2 of Tholera decimalis. Taxonomy (NCBI): domain Eukaryota; kingdom Metazoa; phylum Arthropoda; class Insecta; order Lepidoptera; family Noctuidae; genus Tholera; species Tholera decimalis. The sequence goes on along the minus strand of OW964557.2, from coordinate 240,299 downwards.
GCTAGTGAACCGCCGGCGACCGCGCCAGCGATGCGTGCTGCTCGCTGAGGCTGCGGCCGCACATTCCGGGGGCGAGCGTTTATTCCGCTTATCTAAATTTTAAATTGTGCCGAAGTCCCCCTGTGGCCCCCGCCCCGCTCGCCCCTGCATCCCGGCGGCGTCGGATTCCTAGCGGTCTCGCCAATCCACCCGTAAAAACCCAATCAAGTGGCCATTTTTGTGATGCGCCCCGCTTTGTCACACGATTTCACTTTCGACCCACGCCGCCGTTCCGCGCGACGCATACAAAAACTTTAACAAACCGTTTCATTTTAGTTTGAGCTCGTGTGTGACCGCCGCCAGCCTGGGCCAGCGTGGACCAGCTTACACCAGCGCCGCATTGCATTTATTTGTGAGGCTAATTTTGGATGTTGCAATCTCACAGATTTGCCGCGACGCAGAAATGTATATTCTCTTATTACCACATCTCAAATCAGGAGTTCCTAAACCATAGCAGTATAGTAGCGACTAGCGTCACATCGTGTGATGTATCGACGGTGTCGGGGTGTGCGCGGGCGCCGCTTCCCAGAACTTCTAATTTGTTGGTCATTTGATTTAATGCTGGCGTGGGAACCGGCGGCGCTTGCACTGCCCGGGATCCGAACCGGCGACCGCCGCTCATTACGATCACTTACCGTCTGTGTGCGCAGGCGCCACTTCTCTCACGTCCCATATCACATTCCAAGTTGTATTACTTCACGTCTCACAAGATGTCACTGTGACTGTCTTACTAGAACTTACGCCAAGGTTTCTCCTTAATTTCATATGAGTATGACGTAGGTCATATGAGATGACAATGGGGTATTTCCCGTTGAGTAAGATAACCATTCTCATAAGACTTTATTAAATCAGATATTGATTATTTTTCCTGATTAGAATAGAAACTCACTAGAGTCTTATTAAATTGGAAACATAAAAGTCAGTTAACAGAATGTAGAGTGAAGTCTCATAACAATCTTGTTAGATTTTTGGAGAATTTAACTAAAATTTATCCTATTTCGGATAAATACTTTATTTGGTACTCACTCTAAATGGATTCCAGATCACAAGGCCAATAGAGAAATCAGTGAATTTTTTATCATGAACTAATCTAGACACTAATATTATAACGAGGAAAGATTTTTGTTTTTATTCAGTTTTGTTATTAAAATACAGAGGTGGTACTTAAATATAAACTGGCCGTTTGTTTGTAGGGGAGACCGGGGATAGTTGACCAATTTTCAGCTTAAATATTTTTATTATTTTTGCTGTAGTCTTTATTCTTCTAAAAAGCAAATTCATTGATAGTCACACTATTAAGCTTTCGATAAAAACAACAATTAGCTCGCTAGCAATTACGATATAGCGTACAAGCTTGATTTTATACGACGCGGAAAATTATTCAACCTACCCCGTGCCTGGGGTAAGTCGACTTGTCACTAGGGGTAAGTTGACCTAAGAAGTAATGAGACCAAATCTACGAAAAAATAGGATAAAAACGTACTAAAATATGTGCAATCATCATTTTAATCATGAAAAAAAAATTCTCAACCTTCTTGACATCCTAATTTAACATATAAAACATAAAATAAACAATTGAAAACAAACACTAGGCAAACTAAGTGTCTATAAATCAAATTAGATACATATACATATTTCCTATTTAAATGTATCTAACTTGATAAATGATTCTAATTCCATGTTTTACAATCAAGTACATCGTTGGACAAATGCGAGTCATGGTTGTCCAGCAGTAACAAAACAGGCTTTTCCTTACTAGGTCTGACGTATTTTGCAAAAGTTGTTTGAAGTGTTTTGCAAATTTTCGGAAATTATTTTTCTTAACCCTACCAGAGAATTATCGCATCGCCAGCAGAACATATTGGTCCACATAAAATGGTCTTATTCGATCAAACGTAGGTAAACGTACAGTACGTTGGTTTTGTTGATATATGTTGCTCGGAATAAACTCATAGCTTGAGGAGATCATATAAGGAGGAAATTAATGCTTCGTCTTCGACCACATCATCGCTTACCATCAGATAGTGGTCAAACGCGAGCCTCTCATGAATAAAAAAATCCCAACCAATCTTTACCAACAATCTCTATAATCATGATGAGGGATAGATTTATTATTTTTAATCGCAAATTCATAAAACAATTTTCGTAATTCATAATCCATTGTAAATATCAGCAGTTCTCTTTAGGTAATTTTTCAATGCAAGCTCTTCTTCTTCACTGAATATTTGTCTAATTTTTATGTAGTAAGCGCTCTCCAAAGTAAGTCGAGATCTCGACAGTCCGGGACTGCTCTCTAATTTTTTGCACATGTTTACTATGTGGCGTTCGAGTTTATAGAAAATTCTTTGGTCGTGGAATTAATACTCTTTTCATCAAAATAACTTATTGACTTGCTCTCTTAATCTTCTCGTCTCAACTTATCTTTAGATAATATGCTTCCATGATTTGATTTTCGTTTATACAGACGTATAAATGAAAAACAAATCGTGGAAGCATCGTCATAAGACAAAACGTTTGGGTTAAAAACATTATACTTATTCCTTTTCATATCTAGCAAATTTTAAATGTCATGGGGCAGCTTAATCAGATAGTCAGCCAGCCCCTTAAAAAAAATTTTTAAGCATGTTCCATAACACAGAAATCAAAAATACATTTATCTATGTTCCATAACCTTAAAATGGCGTCTGAATCAAAAAGAATAAGGCAGCACACAAAGTTCAAGAATCAAACATTCGTATTAAACTCTTTGATAAGCAAAGGCAACAAATTAAATTGGCATTATAACATAATACATTACGACAAAAATAGTTACTTACGTATCTTGTTTTTAAACAAAACGCTATCACTGACAAGCGACATGCGTTGGCGATGCGGTGTTCTCGGTGATAGAGCGGAGGGGTAAAACGGATACTCTCGCCTAGTCAGCCGTCGCTACAAGTTTTCGTAGCTCGCATTTTGGACAATTAGTCTACCTACCCCTATAGCCAACCATCCCCGGTCTCCCCTACTAAATACGCTCCGAACAACTGAATAGTTTTTTGCCACAATTAGAAATTAGCTACATTATCAGAAAGTAACCCGAAAATCGAGACCCTTAAGAAATTTGCAATGAAGAAAAAATTTTGTTATAAGAAATAATTATTTGGCTATTGATGAAAGTACTCATTTTTACCTGGAAACCTGGTACAAAAATGCAATAAACGAACCTTGTGATGTTCCCTACTCTATAAAAAACTTTAACTTTTACCTAATAGTCGTTTATTATTATTTGCTTAAACATTGTCTTGCTAATTTTTACAAGTGTATGACAAAACATTAAGGGTAAATTACAACAATGCATAGTAATGTTATGATGGTAAGAATTTGGGGGGTTAAAAAATAAAATTGGTTGTTTTTTTTTAAATAAAGATAACGGCAATTTCGGTAGAATTCACATTATTAGTCATCATGTTAACCCCTCCAACTAAGCTAAATATGCTCGTGTCTGGAGTGGGTTCACGGCAATAGGGTGGCGTTCGAGCTCGCAACCTATCGATCTCAAGGCCGACACCTAAGCCTATTGACGCTTATACATTAATTTAATAATAATAATAATAAACAATATAATAATAAAGCTTTATTTAAATTAATTCCATGCATAGTACATATCAAACTATAACAATTGGTAACTTATTAACCTACAAAATTCATTTACATTTATTCCACTTATTGTTAGATGAATTTGATTTCTAATTATAAATTCTATTTTGTTATTAGTTTCATTATTATTTAATGTAATAATAGAGATTCAAAATAATAATACGCAAAGCATTAAGATGAACCGTCCCAGCTGACTATTCATAAAATTATTATTCCTTTGCGTATTATTATCATACGAAAGTTGTTTGTTTGTCCTTTTTAGGGTTCCGTAGCCGAATGGCAAAAAACGGAACCCTTATAGTTTCGTCATGTCTATCTGTCTGTCCGTCCGTCCGTCCGTATATCACAGCCATTTTATTCCGAAATTTTAAGGCCTACATTCATGAAACTTGGTAGGTATATGTATTCTGTGAACCGCTTTCCGATTTTTAGAAAAATATAAAATAAAATTTAAAATTAAAGGGGCCCCTCATACATGGAACTGAAACTGAAAATATTTTATTTCATGGAACCTATACTTGTGTGGTATCTATACATACAAAGGTGACGAAACTAAAAGGGTTCCGTTTTTTTGACATTCGGCTATAGAATGGCAAAAAACGGAACCCTAAAAATGACATTGAGGTTTCTAACTTGGCCAATTTTTTCACATCAAAAGGAAGCAACAGTGTGTTTTAGATGTGAATATAGTAGAACGGCAGGATGATGAAATAGTCTACTTCAATTTCGCTGAAAAATAAACATTTTTACGCGAGTGAAACCGTGTGTAGAAACTAGTTCAATTTAAGCAGGTAAGGTAAGCAACTTATATTGGATACATCGACATGACTTGGCATATCGAGGACGAGCTCAGCCATCAGAATTAGGATCAACTAGCTACCGGAGAGCTGCTACAAGTGGACCTACTGCGCTCCCTGTGTGCTGTGTGCGGTGGGAGAGGGGGAGGGGGTCGGGGGGTGTGCACGCTGCACGCAACACTGATCAACACATTCAGATATATGTGCGCATTACGTAGTGTATGTTGCGCACCGCGACAGGCTCGACAGCCGGCGACAGCAGCGGTCAGCTGCGCACGCGCCGCTGTGTTTATCATGTAATAGTTGTACTCGATCGATGTCTATACTGTCCTCTCATACCAAAAAATAAATAAAATATTGTATCTATTATGCAAAGATTGTGAAAATCAAGAATTTTTTTTTAAAAGAGTAACCGTGGAGTTTCTTGCCGGTTCTTCTCCATAGGAAACGACCAATTTCGAATCGTGCACGTTCTGACGTTTTATGAGTGCCCATTTAGGCCTAGGTAAAATAAAAAAAAATGATTTTTGATTTTGATGTACGTCCACAAATAGTGTCCGCAGATGTCCTGCAGTGGCAGCGGCGACAGGAACTATGCTGGGGTGCGACAGGATCACGGCATCAGCTGTGGAGTGTCTGTTGTGTACATAGCCTCGTGTACGACACCTCGCACTACACAACATACGGGCTGCGGTGATAAGCAGCATCATTTAACAAAGACCAAGACAATAATTACGTGCGTGATTAGCAGCCAGTGCACAGGCGCAGCCCCCGCGGTGCCGACGATGCCGCTAGTGGCGCCGCGACCACCGCCGGCCACACTACACCTCTATACTTGAGCAAGCTATACTCTTACATCGTCGTCGTAATAACATGATTTTAGACTAATACTTATAATCTAAAAACTACTTGCTTCACTTAAAAAAATTGATTTGTAAGACAAATAGTTCATTACAATTCAGGATGCACGAAACGACACGTTTTGGAAATGGTTTCATTGTGCGTACAGCTAAGGAGTGGAATTCGCTGCTGGAGTTTGCGTTCCTGATAGCTATAACCCGGGAGTCTTTAAGTCAAGAGTGAATAGGTTACTTCTAGGCAAGCGTGCTTCATCTTCGACCACATCATCGTTTAACATGGTGAGATTGTGGTGAAACGTAAACCTATCAACAATAAAAATTGGCCAAGTGCGAGTCAGACTCGCCTATGAAGAGTTCCGTAGTAACTATAATAATATAATATGTATATTTATTTGACAAAAAAAAACCTTACAAATTTCTTAAAACTATCTTATTTACATTTTTTACACCTACGCCAAATAACTTTGTTTTTCATAGTGTTTGTATGAATTACAAAATTATATTTGCGGTTTTAGAAAATATGCTCTATCTCAAAAACTGCTGACCCGATCTCGTTCAAACCAATTTTGGTTGAAAGTTTACATTAAGATCTACAGACACTTATTTTTTTTAGATTTTTCACTCCATTATTATAGAAGTTAGAGGGGGGGGACACATTTTACCACTTTGGAAGCGTATATCTTTTAAATGATTAATTATGAAAAAGTAGTTTTAGAAACCTTAATGTCATTTTTAAAGACCTATCTATAGATACCACACATGCATAGGTTTCATGAAAAAAATATTTTCAGTTTTAGTTCCATGTATGGGGTTCCATATATATAAAATAATTAAAATAAAGGGGGGCTCCCTTTATTTTAAACATTTTTTTTTAAATCGGTAAGCGGTTCACAAAGTACATCTACTTACCAAGTTTCACATGTATAGTCTTAATAGTTTCGGAATAAAATGGCTGTGACATACGGACGGACGGACAGACAGACAGAGAGACAGACGGGCAGACATGTCGAAACTATAAGGGTTCCGTTTTTTGCCATTCGGCTACGGAACCCTAAAAAAGGACATTAAAAAAAAATATCAACGTTGTTTAAAATAATTGCAAGTCAGCTAAGTAAGACAAATAGAATGTTGGAGCGCACTGTAGATGTCGGACCGATGTTTTCAACTTGAGGAGGATTGCAGGCGTCAGCTAGAACCATGTTAAATGCAGCATTCCTTCTGCGGTAGCATGAGTCCCGCCAGCACTGCTGCCTGTCTCTCACCGCACCTGGCCACACACCGTCACGCTTGTCGCTAATGTCTGTTTGTTTATTGATCGCTGACATTTGGACGCGGCCGTCATTAGCTATCAATTAATGTTCACTCAGTTATGATATTTCGGACGCAAAGGTCACGGTACCGGTAATTAAGCCAGCTGGCTAGCACACCGGCGGCGCGGCGGTGAAGCGATAGCGCGGTCGCTGCGTGGTCACTGCGGGGCGGCTGCGTGGCAGCTGCGTGTCATTTGAAACGTGTCAATTAGATCGATGTTGGCTGCTAATTATTCTCGCATTTTGCATTCAAATGATCGTTCTGAGAGCTGTGATCCGTGCCATTGTTTCTGCTAAACAATCGCTTCCCAACGTCCCGCTAGGCGATTGTATACCTTGTGCTGGGCGCGTAGGGCTCAGAGTGCAGGCGCGCTCTCAGTGCTGTGAGCGCGCCGGCTCGCTGCTGGGTACGCGATGATTGCAGTCGACACGCCGACCGCTAATTAAACGTAATGACGGAGTGGTAAATAAACAAACACACGCCTCTCAGCCGGAGAGCCTGCGGGAGTATAGCGGGGGGGAGAGTTCGTGGTCAGTCAGATCTGAACGAGCGCGGCACCACACTCGTGTTTATAATATACATCTAATTAAGGGGCTCTCACGGCGCTCGGGTCCCGGGACTGTGTATGCGTGTGTTGTGTCGTCATCACTAATCCACCCAATACTGTAGGCGTACTGAACATACACGCAGTGCTCGTGTAACGAACAGTGACCATAATAAAGCAATGCAAACGAATCCTGTGTGGTTGTGGTTGTGTGTGGTTTCGTGTCGCGGACTGCTGCGCGCGGTAGTCACTGCACACGACATTGCACGCTGCACGCATTCGCACCAACAGTCTCATCGTGCTCCCACACTACTAGAGCGGGTTTCACAGCAGTGTGTGGTGCACACTGTAGAACTCAGTAGTCTTACGTAAACATACAAATAACTATTCAACGAAAGACAGATAATAATGAGACATATTGGTTGCTTGTTAGAAAACAGAAAATGTGTCTAACAAAAAGTTTTTCAATTGGATATGGATTAGAATTTTAAAACTAAGGTGATAGCTCAAACGAAATAGTTGGTAACAGACCTGGCCGTGAGTGTCCGTGTGACCGCTGAATAGAAGAATAGAGGTGTGTGCTCTATTCTGCAATTCATTTTTAACCGACTTCTAAAAAAGGAGGAGGTTCTCAATTCGGATGTTTATATATTTTTTTTATATTTGTCCGGGCATAACTCCGTCGCTTGCCAACCGATTTAAACATTTTTTTTGTTGGAAAGGGTATACTTTCCAAATGGTCCCATGAAAATTTTATCGAAATCGGACAAGCCGTTTCTGAAAAATCAACAAAAGTCTAAAAAAATCTACATTGACGATCTTTTCGTTTACTCTGCATTGCGTTTTTGTTCGCGCATCCATTTGGAAAATTTCTTTTTGACGTGACAACGTCTTATAATTCGATGAAGCTGGGCTGCACGCACGAAAATACATGACTCATGCGGCGTTACCTTGCTCTGAGGCCTTCCATCGTTCTGAGGCGTTCCCTCGTTCTGAGGCGTTCCAAAGCAAATCAAATTGGATCTACAAGTTGACATTTATGTATGACTCAACGAGTCAAGTACTAGGCTATCATAAAACGGTAAGAGATGACGTCACTGTGTAGGGAATCTTTGACATTTATGTATGACTCAATGAGTCAAGTACTAGGCTATCATAAAACGCTAAGAGATGACGTCACTGTGTAGGGATTCTTCCATTGTCATGGGAAGTGCAGTAATAGTGATGTAAAATTAAAATTTTCTTTTGAAAAATGCAACCATTCCATCAGTATTTTCTTATGACGTTGTCACGTTCAACTATCGTCAGTAAACCGACTTTACAGACAACCGATTTTTTGCTTTCCAATTGGTCCCATAGTCGCCAAGTCGGGATCTGATGATGGAATCTTGGCGAAATCGAGGGAACTCTTCAAATTTTATAGGAAAACGAAAAGCGATTTTGGTATTTTCTACAACAAGTGAAGCATTTGTGTTCTATAAGAACCATTCTACTATCAGATCTGATGATGAATCCAAGAGACAGGCACTGGAACTCCATAATAAGACAATGTATCTTAGCTGTGTTTGGGCTTGTTGGAATTGTAACGGTTTGCACTTTCTATTTCTTTCTCAGTTTCTGTTCGTCGCCGTTTTCTCATACGAGAAGCATATACTAGCATGAAGCATGCGCTACCCATATTTTATAAGATTAAAAATATGTCACTAAAAATTAACAAATAATAAACTTGTTTGCAAAAAAAGAAACCGACTTCAAAGAACCATAAAAGCTCTAAAAAGTTAAAAATAATACTATAACCTATCTATATTAATAAACCTAACCTAACCTACGATTAACCTATAATAAAATTTATCAAATTTTTGGAGTCGGTGCCAACCAATGTACGATACCTAAATGACTACAATATAACTACAGACCAAGGCCAGAAAAACAAAACATAAATCTTACAGCTTCTAAATATAAAAAATCGGAAAACAAAAAAGAAAATAAAAAAATACTTAAAGATAGATTACCTAATACCTAATTTTTAGCAAAAAATAGAACCGACTTCAAATATTGCTTTTCTCGGTGCAGAGCCGTTAATTTTTGAGGAGTTCTCCTGGTACATCACCATCAGCTCTACTTCACGATATGCATTGTGACGAGCAGAAAGTGCTTAACATCCATATTCAAGTAATCTAATCGCAATCAACGAAATAATTATTAATGAGTAGTTTCGGTGGCCATCTGGGGTCTTCATCATCAGTTCCACTTCCTCAAATGGTGCTTTTCGAGAGCAATCCACATTTCCCTCGATTTCTCCATGATCCCATCATCAGATCCAAACGTGACGACAATGGGACTAACTAGAAAGTATACCCTTTCAAACAAAAAAAAGAATTTTCCAAATCGGTCCAGCCATCTCCGAGTTATGAGGTAACACACATAAAAAAAAAAAGTTCAAGACGAATTGTAAACCTCCTTTTTTTTGAAGTCGGTTAAAAATCAGAGCAAACAGTTAACACAATGCAACAACGCAAGAAAAGCAAGGAGTTCGAGGGTTAAAATGGAAAAATACTCTGGAATTACCAGTCATTTCATTACATAGCTTGGCACCTACTCCAAAAAATTGATAAATTATATCATAGGTTAATCGTAGGTAAGGTTAGGTTTATTAATATAGGCAGGTTATAGTATTATTTTTAACTTTTTAGTGCTTTTATGGTTTTTTGTCTGTTTCATTTTTTTTTCTCGTGTCGTTAGGATCTCCAACAAGGATATTGAGACACATACAGGTCATATTAGATATTTTGTATGTGTACTCCTTCACTTATAAGAATCCACAATAAGCACAATTAAGTTAACAATAAAGCAAACAAAATTAATGCAACGTTGAATATAGTATATTTTTTTTTAAATGGCCATCCCTTTAAAAAAAATATTATGTTCAATTGGGTCCCGCCTGCTTGTCACCTTTTAAAATAAAAATGTGCTTGTTTCTTGTATTTCAGTTGAGCAGTCGGGTTTTTTTAGACTTTTGAAATAACTTTTTTTCATTTTTTTCGGCTTTTTAGTTTAAATATGAATTAAGAATTATTTAGTTTTCCCGGTCGTGTCACATTGGCACCCCACCGGACTCAGACAGTGAAAGAGCTAAGTCCATTTTTTTTAATTTTCTCATTGTATTATTTTTGCTAGTATTACACTAATGATAAACATGATATACCTTTTTGATATCCTTGTATTGAGCCCTTTAATTTGATACAAAAATTGTAGTACCTACTCGAAAAAAAATATTTTTTTCACTATGTATAATGGCTTCGCAGATCCGCCATGTTTGTTTTTTCCAAATGTCACCTATCTAATTACACTTGGGCTGCTAAGACAAATCTAATGATACCTCAATAGTGTAAATCTGTTCAGCGGTTCTGGAGATATGAGGTAATAAAAATATTACATACATACATACAAGATACGCGCCAAAATCATAACCGGGTAAAAAATAGAAACGATATCAAAATAGTACAAAAAGCATGAACATTACTTAAATAATAATTATCTTTTATACTAAACATTTCTTATATTTGGCAAGAGGTTGATCTTTAAAGTACTTATTTAGGATTACTTATTTAATTTAGGACTAAAACACAACTTCAATACTGATTTGGGACAAATCAAGTTTTTTTTTGGAATATGGGGAAAAAAACTACGGGATGAAGAAATCTGACTGACATCAAAATTGTGTGTAGTTTTAGAAAAAACATTGCATTGCTGACAAAGTCTTGGCACAGCGGGCGGCGTGTTGACCGAGGTTAGTTCTTGAGCTAGTTATATTTTATTTCTTAAGAGTAATCAACAGCTTCGGTATGCAACATTCTGAAATAAGTGATTAACAAGAATAGAATAAAATTAGATGAATAAAAGTAGATATAATTAAAATGTAACAGTTTAAGTAACCCCCGAACACCTTAAAAGACATGAACAGATTTTGAGAAATTGTAGCGAACCATCTCGATCACGTCAGCTTTCTATCAAAAAACTGCATCATAATCGGTCCATTTATTTAGGAGCTACGATGCCACATACAGACACAGAGACACGTCAAACTTATAATACCCCTCTTCTTGCGTCGGAGGTTAATAATTAAAATCTATTTCTTATCAATAAATTTTGCTTACAACAAGATCTGTGAAAATTTTTGACACAAAAAATGTAACCTTTGTTATTCAGGAACAATGTAGCTTTCTATTAGGGAAATATAAACAAAATATTTTCAGTAGATCCAGAGATTATTAGCATCAACTCAAAAACTTTAGCTCTTAATAATATTAGTATCCAATAACATTAGTTATAGTATTAATGACTGCTCAAATATCAACTTGGAATGATATTTGTGTATAAGTGAGTAAAAGTGCGCGCGCGCAGCTCCTTACTGACGACATCAACGCGCAGCGCACAAATAAAAATTTACATTTCAAGTTAAATAATTCGTAATTTTACTATTTAAACGTATTTCAGAAAACCAATGGTCACAGTTTTCGAAAACGCTGGTTGACATCGGCGTGTCTCAAGGGTTGGTTTCTACTTTGTTCTAGAATCTAAGTATTGCCTTACAACGTGTTAATGCCGCCGATCTCTTGAGCACATAATCCGATGAAGGGCCGAGACTGATTTCTAACGAGATATTCACATCGGCCACACAAAACTCTATTACAGCTGCAGATAATTGAGATAAAATATTGGTTCGTTGTGAAACGCAGACTCACGACGGTAATAAGCGCGCGCGCAGCCCGCTTTGTTTGTGAGACAACAGTCGGCGGCGCGGAGTGCACACTGACACGCGTGCTCGTCGTTAGTTCCACGCGCGTCACGGTGGTGTCTGATCTGTGACGCGGTTACTTTCAATACCTTGAAGCCGGTGCTGCTTGTTCTTTGCTAGCATCACACCAACAGACTCGGTCATGCAGCCGGTAGCGTGCTGTCTCCTCGCCGCGCCAGCAGACTGCTCGTAGGCACGGGGCAGCTCTCATAAATACAAAACAAGTATTGAGTAAGCGGTGCGTACGCACAGGTTTTTGTGCGCTGCGTGACGTCAGCACTACTGAGTACCCATGGGCGGGAGGGGCGACGACCGACTGCCGATTAATAAATTAAGATAACAAATTAAAGTAAGTCGCGGACAAAGCGCCTTGTCTAGCGCCGCGACCTGCGCGCACGCATCGATTTCGATACCTGTGATCTCATAGAGACCATTACATTTGCTTACATCTCTCAACTCACTCGTGGTAAAACATTGATGTACAGATCTGACTGTCAGCGATCTCGGAGACAAGGTATTCTGCCCATACTTGTCAAGTTGTCATTGCAGCAGGAATCAGGTCTACCTCTATAAAATTAATCCCTACGAAGTTATTTTGCATGTAGCTGCCTACTTCTTGAAACAGTGAATAAAATAACTATAAGTTAAACAGGCGCTAATGATTCCGTAATTCGTCACAAAATCCACTCGTATAGCCATCCATTAAGCGGGTGGCGATACGATCAGGGTGCGCACGCGCTGCTGCGGCGCGTTGTCGCCATTAGCGGGGAGCGATGCCATCTCCCGCGAGACGCCGGCGCGGCGTCACACACTGTGGCGCGACAGTGGTGCGACAGAGCGACTGTGTGACATGTGACACCGCACTCCCACGCACTCCCGCGCAGCACTCGCTGCTCGCTGGCGAGTGCGGGGACTCCTCCTGACAGTCATTGATTGACGCGGCAGCCATGCGGCGCGGGCTCGCTGCCGGCAACCACAAAGAGGATAATATCTTCATAAATCGATATTTCCACCGCTAATAAAGCGATATTAATTATCTAGTATTCAAATCTCGGATGTTGGGCATTCGTGGCGCGCTCGTGACCGCGCTCCCCCCCGCGCTCCCCGCTGCGCCCGCGCATCGTCTGTCGATTAATAATCGCGGTCGACGGCCGCAGCCCGATTATTCGAGCTCGTGCGATTAACGATTATGATTCGATTACTGTTCACCGGCGCATTGTCAGCAGCGCCCGCGCAGCTCCTCTGTCTCCCTAACAACAATTAGTTTCTTAGTTTCGCCGTCGCGTCGGGATGATCTACATTCATTACAACAGTTCATCCACTCATTGGAAGTCCCTCTCTTGTTAGGTATCCGTGCGTCGCATCATCTAGATCTGTTATCCGGTTGCTCTATGATAATCGTATTTATAAATAGCTAGCAGCCCGCCCCGGCTTCGCGCGTATACAAATTACATTCATATATGCTCAACACTTCGCTTTTCTATTATTGAAAACCAATTAAGAACCCGTTGAGTAAATCGACAAACAAACACGCACATTGCGGTTCTATTTATCGTTATATTGTTTTTCTAAATATTACCTTTGAAGGCATCTCTAAGACGTTGGGCCGTGGGGTACGACCGTGCGAGTAGATCCAAGTTTGATAACAAAGGTCCTTCAAACGTGAACTATGTAACATCACATAATCTTTATTTATTTTCTCTCAAAAAGGTTAATATTGGTTTGGTCTTAGCAAGATATAGAGCTCAGTGAGAGCTGTCTGTACTGGGTTCGGGACCTGTAGGTCAGATCTCTAGGTTCTTAAAGACTTCAAGTAAGATTTACACAGGACTGTAGGAATGTATAAGCACTACCTTTATAATTTAGTATTCTGGTATTAAGTTAATAGACATTAATTATTCGTTAATATTTTGACTTGAACTTATAATTATTTTTATGCGATATGTGAGTAACTAAGGATAAGAAGGAGCTCGTGGATTGGTAGAAAACAAAAAGTAGAAACACATAATAAAATAAAATAAATCCGCCGGAAGCACGTCAAGCCATTGGTCGCGGCTATCGTTTGTAATAATACATCAAACGTTTATTTTCCACCACAATTGTAAGATTTAACAATTTGTTACAATTAATTAGGTACTAATTATAAAGTTACAATATTCGCTTATATTACAGTATTCAAAGGGTGGACTGGAGCCTAAACTACGGAAACCCTGTATTTCAGGACTCCAGGTCACTAATAATAATAGGCTCGCGTTTGACCACCATCACACCTAATTATGTTTATTTTGTAATTAGGTTATAAATAACACTTTCACGCGTCATTTTCTCGTAAATGTAAACTAGATGAGGCTGGAAGAAACACCGAAACAAACTCAGGGGTCCGTCTCTTTTAAAGTCCATACAATATATACTGGTTTAATTATATGGGAACCGTGTAGGTTTTAGTCTGAGGCGATCTTTTGAAGAAAGATGCTCACAGATTTGAGTGGGCCTGTCCATACAGTGCAAGCATTTGTCAAATGACGTATAGCTGAACACCGGCCTCATCTAGTTAATATTTACGAAAAAAATGACGTGTAAAAGTGTTATTTAATAACCAATTTTCAAAGTAAAGATCATTTATCATTTAGGCCGTATAAAGTGCTCAAACAGTGCGGTAATCTACTCATAATATTCATTATTTTCCCACATTGCTCTCACATCCACAAATATAAACTTGAAAAAGTAGAATAATATCGTCATGTCAAATGTATATAAAATAATCAATAAAAAATTGACCAAGTGCGAGTCAGACTCGCCCATGAAGAGTTCCGTAGTAACTACGCCAAATAACTTTGTTTTTCATAGAAATTAAAAATTATTTGTTCATTTGTTAACATAGGTAAACAAATATTATATATCAATATAATCATAGTGCTTTTATGAATTACAAAGTTATATTTTCGGTTTTAGAAAAAATGCTATATCTCAAAAACTGCTGACCCGATCTCGTTCAAACCAATTTTCATTGAAAGTTTACATTAAGATCTACAGCATATATATATATATATTAGTTTTTCACTCCATTATTATAGAAGTTAGAGGAGACACACATTTTACCACTTTGGAAGCGTATATCTTTTAAACGATTGACTTTATGAAAAAGTTGTTTTAAAAACCTCAATGTCATTTTTAAAGACCTGTCTATAGATACCACACACACATAGTTCACATGAAAAAAATATTTTCAGTTTCAGTTCCATGTATGGAGAGCCCCCATTAATTTTAATTTTTTTTTTATGTTATTCTTAAATTCGAAAAGCAGCTTACAGAATAAAAAAAATACTATAAGGGTTCCGTTTTTTGCCATTTGGCTACGGAACACTAAAAATGGAAATGAGATTGTAAAAAATAAATCAAGTAAAACAAAATTACAACAAATGTGATTGAAGTTTTGACGGGTTACTCCCTCTATGATCTAGTCTCTCTATGCTCTAGTCCCGCTATGCTCGACTAGTAAAATACCAACGAAAAAGTTTCGCTGTGCACGAAATCACAATCGCGTACAATTCTGAGGAAAACTCTTACTGTGTGTTTTTGAACATCTGTCACAAATATATTTGTGTGTCTTATATGTGATGTTGTTGATGATGAGTGTTGATTAACGTTAAAAATTAAATAAAAAAAAAAACATAATTTGAATACATTGTCCTGTTCCTAATCATCATTAAATATACTAAAACAGGTCAAGCTTTGAGCTTATTAGAAGAACCATGTGTCGAACCAGTTTTTTCAGGGGAGCTATAACAACGAGCCCGTCTACGAATTACTAACTTGTCCTTCACTTTCGCTATTATGTAAATAGGTAAAGATAATAAATTACGATTGCATTATTATCTTGTAGCTGCAACTTACTGATAAGAGTAATTTTGATAGGGTTCGGCTAGTTCTTCTTTAACAATGTCGGATGCGAGTTTTTCGAGTGGTTCGGTTTTAAAATAATTGACTGTAGACGTGGTGGAAAAACATTATTACGTGCCGGGCACAAATATCTTAAGCTTCGCGAAAACAAAAGTACAATTATTTGGCATTGTTTAAATAAATAATTCTTGACAGCGTAAGTTATGCAATAGTTCAAGAATATAAACACGCACCAAATATTGCAGACGATGAAGTTCAAATAGCCATTAGTGAGTGCAAGAAAGCAGTTAGTACAAATCAGTAAAAAGTACATTAATTATACCGGTACAGAAATAAATCACTGAAAATTCAGAAAACACAATTTACAATCCAGATGTCATCATATTAGATTCTTTTTGTAAATATGTTGGTTGATTATTGTTGTGAAGGCGACAATCGCATAATTATTCTTATTTCAACTGAAATTAGGCATTTCTTAACTTAGAATTACTATGAAAGTCGTTTGTCCGTATCTATCATTTTAACCTTTTTTTTTCAAAACCGGATAAAATAAATCTTAACAGAATAGAGCTACAAAAATAACTTGAATAATTCAAACACTTTTCTTTCGAACTGTAGTTTCCATTGATAACGCCGCGCAGGACTGTGAAAATTTCGCGCATAGCGAAACTTTTTCGTAGGTATTTTACGACTCGAGCATAGCGGGACTAGAACATAGAGGGACTAACCCGTTTTGACAGTCGTTACGGGTAGTCAGAACCCAGAAAATCAGGCACTGGTAATGCGAGGGGTATCGTGTTACCCAGTTACTGGGTTGTTGAGGTCAGATAGGTCCATGTACAACACTAGTACTCAGCTGCAACCCCTTAGACTGGAACACAATTCCAACATGGTTTGGAAAAGGCTGAGCATATGGTGATGTGATCGACTATGGATAAATTACGATTTGTTGTGAGTTGTGTGTGTGTATGGTAAATGAATATGAATTGCTTGAAATAGATTTTCGATATCATCATAGGTACTTTACGTCTTGCCTTTTAACCAAAAAATATTATATTTTTATAGTGTCTATAGGTCAAGAGAAATATATTTTGATCCTTATTTATTTTATTGTAAAGAGCAGCAGATTGCCGCGTTTGCGTATGATGTCCTGACGGGAACTAATGGCGAAACACAGAATACAGTAATATTTTTTTTTAAATTACCGATAGGGTTGCACCTAAGTATTATATGTATTTTTAAAATAACATGTAGAACATGATTTACAAATTACTCTCAAGGTAGACCTTTATGCTCTCCAGATCCTGAAATGTAATCATTGTTATGACGTTGGTAATTTCCTAATGAATACTTATGTCGATCAATTCCATTAATATTCGTATCACGGCAGGAAACGAGTTTCTATTCCATATCTTAAACATTTGAATTAGTCGAGCTATACAACGTGTAACAGAAACCCCATATCATCCAATCGGGCTGAAGACAACATCTGGTATGGAGTCTCTATGCACAGTTTCAGCACAAAATAACTGACTCAAAGAATTGATACCAAATTATTGGTTTCATATATTTCTTGAATACCAATGATAACAAACGTGTCACAGCACTACGAGTGTCAATAACTTTCCACGTCACTTGCCAATAACACGATAATTCTTTTCGTTCTTCTTAATTTGAAAAATTCGGTCTCTGGTATCAGTGTATTGGAATTTGTAATAAGTTCTACACACGTAGACTTAGGATTACAAAACCCCTGCCATATCGTTTGTTATCATCAAAAGAAGCCGTGCACTTGGTATGTATATATGTATGTACCCTTTAAATTACACGTTGTATATATATATATTTTTTTTAAAGAGAACTTGGAATTTGGATAGAATTCACATTACTAGCAATCTTGTTAGCCCCTCCAATTTAGTTAAATATGCTAATAGCAAATAGAATCTGGAGTGGGTTCACGGCAATAGTGTTATAGGTAGGGTTCGAACCCACGACCTCTCGATCACAAGTCCGACACCTTAGCCTTTGGGCTATTAACGCTTTATATCTTAAACATTTGAATTAGTCGAGTTACTCAATTATGTTATATCACCATCTTCTTAAATAGAGCCGATACTTCGATAGTCGCCAGACCGACTGATGCACTAGTCAGTCAATAACCGCGTCCAGAGACTAGCGGACCAGACGTGGGTGCTGACTGTGCTGGTGTGTGCTATGTATGCTCTCTGAGCTATCCTCGCTAGCAAGCAAGGCAGCAAGTCACGGCATTTCGTCGCCATCCTCGTAGTTATAATTATTAAGTTAGTATGCTTTGCTACTTTATACAGTTACCAGTAAACTGTTGTAATATAAGGTTGTAATGGTCGCTATTGCGTACTTTAGTCCCGTGTTCATCCCGGCAGGCCCTACAGCGCTTCTGATGACTGTTGTGCTGTTCCTCATTATTATATTTGGTTATAACAACACAACCGCCCTGAACGTTAAATTACATCGGTGCGGTGTGTGCAGGGGGGTAGGGGGGTGTCGACTCATCCGGTATGTATGGGCTTTCAATTATTTGTTTGACGCCGCGTCATAAAGCATAATGAACTCGGAATTATTGATGGCGCAGGTGTGGCAGCAGGAAGCGGTGCGGAGCTGGAGGTGTAGGAACACGCGTGGAGCGCGGGACTGATGTACCCTGTAAGTAATGTTATGTACAATGTGATCCAGTAGGACGTGCGGCAGGTGGCCGCGCCGGACAATACGGTGCCGGACCGCACGGGACGAGGGGACAAACCTCGTTAGCTGAATATGCACTCCAATCTACGGCGGAATCGAATTTGCGCCCTCTTCAGAGCGAGTGGCCTTTTAAAGGGTCACGACGAGATGTTGATGGATTATTTGTGAAGTGGCCGGCCGCCTTTGAAATCTTTCGCGCGTTAAAACGGAGGTAATCTCGGCGCGACCCTCGCGGCCCGCTCCCTCCCCCGCTGGCCTCACCCCACTCCCCCCGGCTCGCTCCCCCGCCCCCCGCTCGCCCGCGCCTGCACTGTAAACAGCCCGCAGCCTTCGTTTTGTTTACCTAATCATTTTATTGCCGTCCGCTCGGAGCACTCCCCGCCCGCCGCACTCCCCGCTCGTCCTCTCGCGCTACCCTCCAGCGTCGTTGAAATTTATTTGAAATGTTGTAATCGGCGTCGCGACAGATGTCCCGCCGCAACCCTTCAGGCCCAGCCTCCTGTTCTACAAGCCGCTACTAGATTTATCGGCGAATAAAAAACCGTTCGCTACATACTCCTGAGAAAACTCGATCGCAAGCTGCGTCGTAATTTTTACATTTTTTACCCTAAAAATGTGTGTCAGAGGGGAGCGGGCGCGCGGCGGGAGGCGACAGGTCCCGCCAAATCTCTTTTTTAGCGCAAAAACGGAGAGCGGAACAATGCCTGACCCATTTCCCGGCCGTGGGAAGGAATAACGTCTCCGTCGCTGCGACGTTTTATAATAAAAAATGCATTACCCCACATTTTTAAAAAAATCTACGATTATAAAAAAAACGCGATGTTAACGCATCTATTGTTCGACGGGATATTGAAATTTCAAACTTGGAAGGGTGAGATTTATGTGCAAAATAACGGTTTTTACCAAAAAACGTGAATCAGCTGCATTCGGCGAGTGAACACAATCGCTCGTTAGCGCCCCTCTGACCCACTCGCCTGCACAGCACCAGGCGCTCCTCCGCACTCCTCGTGTGTCCTCAAATAACCCGACTCGCTGACTGCCAGCTGACGCAATGGCTTCGACAGATCTTCTATGAGTAACGGTTTTTAACGTCAATGATCTCGATGCTACCGGCTGCCTCGTACCTCCCCTGTTGCACACTGTATCATTTATCCGAAGTGATTAACTTCTTGCATTTTAGAACTAAGTTAAATAAGTTAAAAGTGTTTATAAATGTTTGTAAATATTTTACGCTATTGCAGCAGTGTTTGTACTGTTAAGAACCGGCCAAGCAGAATCCGCAGCGGATTTCATAGTGTTGTAGTAGGCTTCCTGCAGTTCATAGCTAAGGAACTTTCAAAATAAGCTATAATATAAATAAGCTAATATTTGACTGTTTGACAAATGTGATCCCTATGCAAAATTTACTTAAAACGTCATAGTTATAAAAAAGCGGAGAGAACGCGGGAATAGAATTACGGAGAAAGCCAAAATGGCTGAAAAGCCTTTTAAAAATAAGTAGGCAAAGTATTCCACAGTTAATGATGGTGCTCTGCTTTGCGAGTGGTTGTCGCCTGCACCATAGGACAACCACTCGCTTAGTTGTTGATGCCCAATAAACTCCTGTGGGAACAAAACATGAGCTACCTAATCTGAATTAATTACTGCTTTTCTATATCCGTACAAATAGAAGCTGCCAGAACTGTAAGGAGAGATCTACAAACCAGGCTTACAAACGAACAAACGTTACGTACTTATAAGTATTACAAAAACTGCTGTTGGCGCGCCACCGACAGCCGCGACTCGCGTGATATGTCACAGTTTTTTATCATGATTCTACGAAAATTAAATTACGTTTTTTTTGACATAGCTGTATATTTCTACGTATCTGTGTAAAGTTTTTGGATAATCATTCACGAACGCCAACGAAGTCTTTAATTCAGAATGTCAGAATTCTACAAGAAGCTCCGTCACTCTCCGCACAACGCGTTATTAATTAACTTGGCTTATATGTTTGTTGGTGGTGTACATTTTTTTTATTCGGTCAGCTATTAGGTGACATATTGTCAAGTAAGTCAGTACTGTAGCACAGAGCAGAATACCAGTTTAGTGTTGTGTTTGTTTATCGCAGAATGATATACATATGAATGTATATCATTCTTGAATGTATATATTCATTCATGAGAATACACAGCTATAGTACGTTGTAGATGCAACGCTAGGAGTGTCGCGACTCGCGAGTCGTGGGCAGCGTCGGGAGCGGAGTGCGGCGGGCGGCGAGAGGAGGACGTATGCAAACGAGCGGCGGCGAGGCGCGGGCCGGGGGCGGGGCGGACAGTACGAACGCCCCGCGGCCGGGGCGCGCCCCGCGCCGCGTTCCTCGCCCGCCTAACGGAAGTGCAATAAAAAACTGCCGCAATCTGTTCTGCGCCACGTGAAAAGTGAAACGGTGAAGGGTGAGCCGCGACACAATGCAACCCTTGCATGCGCGCGCGCAGCCCCCCCCCCATCCCCCCGCGCACCCGCCGCAACCCTTGCACACGTGCGCGTATGTAGCGCCGTGTACATATTATTTTAAAAGCATATCATTTCGCTTTCTGCGAGCCACTCTCTGTACAACAGCACTGGGTAGCTAGTGGCGTCGAATGTCGTCTTCCTTGACAAAATTACATAATAAATAATAATTTACGTGTATAGATTTCAGTAAGTAGTTAATAAATAAATGTATGAGTAGACAAACACTGACTAGATAAGTTTAATGACCGCTACTGAGGAGACATCCTGGTGTGTTGATGACTGTTCCAGTCCTGCAGCTGCATGTAGGTATAGTAGTTGCGTCTTTGTGACTTCCTAAATAGGTCTTCCGAATGGGTATTCAATACGCAATGCACTAAACAACCACATCATTGTTATTAAATCCATTTCATAATTAACATATAATTTGCAGAAAACATTGCCTCAGTGTTTGACCTGAAATGGTTGCACCTACTAATATTATAAATATAAAAGTTTACGAGGACGCATGGATGGATGTATGTTACTGTTTTACGTAAAAACTACAGAATGGATCTAAACGAAATAATAATGAACACAGTATCGTCAGTGTCGATGATTTAAAATTACATGCTCACCTTTTTTACTCCAATTAATAAACAATGGTTTATTCAAAACTTAAATTTAGTGTACAACTACTGTACAGTTTATTTAATAAAATGCTGGTTGGAGGAACATAATCTTGAAATGTATTATAGAAAACCAAGCTTATGACATTTTGTCCGCGACTAAAATCCCTACTAGCAGCCATTTCACGATTAACGGTAAACTATCAATCACCACAGATACACAAACTTCCTGGAAACAGCCTACAGCAAAAGTACAAAAGTAACATCTAAATTATCCAGTTACATAATTTATTAGAGATGCGCCGAAAGTTCGGCCGAATATTCGTATTCAGTACATTCGGCATATTTTTTCATGTTCGTATTCGGCAGAATATTCGGTTGATTTACCGAATAATTACTGAATATTTAAATTATTGTTAATATTTAAAAAAAGAACATTTTATTAAACTGTAAAGTTAACTAATTATCTACTAAATACTTGTGGTTTATTCCGAAAGCTGTAAGTACGTAGTTTTTTGTAAATGAAAGAAACACTAGTGTTTAACCGACTTTTAAAAAAGGAGAAGGTTCTCAATTCGACGCGTATATTTTTTTTGTATGGTCACTGATTACTCGAAGACGGCTCAACTGATTTGGAAAATTTTATTTTTGTTGGAAAGGGTATACTTGAAAGGTGGCCCCATTGTCATCTAATCAGGATCTGTTGATGGAATTCTGGAGAAATCGAGAGAACTCTTCAGATATTATAGGCACACACACATATAGTGATTTGAATATTTTTATAGTAACTTGTGCAGTTGCATTTGAAAAGCACAATTTGGTGAAATGGAACTGATAATGACGACCACAGGTGGCCACTGGAACTACTCAATAATAATTATTTTATGGGTTCCGATTCGATTACGTTAATATGGTTATATTGGTTATTAGGCATAATATGCTCTCGTATATAATTAAATTAAGGTTTTTTTTAACTTAAATGTATATTAACTTAAATATACGTTAAATAAAATTTATGAAACCTGTTTTCCGCGCAGAATTGAATCGAATGATTCGGCCGAATATTCGGTTCGGTACATTGTTAACCGACTTCTAAAAAAGGAGGAGGTTCTCAACTCGGATGTTTATATTTTTTTTTTATGTTTGTCCAGGCATAACTCCGTCGCTTACCAACCGATTTGAAAAATTAATTTAATTTTTGTTGTTTATTATACCTACTTCCCAAATGGTCCCATGAAAATTTTATCCAAAACGGTTAAGCCGTTTCTGAAAAATCAAGAAAAGTCAAAAAAAAAAATATTTACGTTGATGATCTTTTCGTTTACTCTGCATTGCGTTTTTTGTTCGCGCATAACTCCGTCATTTACGAACCGATTTGCAAAATTCTTTTTTAATTTGAAAGGGTATACTTTCTAGTTGGTCCCATTGTTAGGACAGATCCTAACGTGATGACAATGATGATGGAATCATGGAGAAATCGAGGGAACTCTTTAAATATTATAGGCACACCTATAGCGTTTCTTATAGTAACTTGTGCAGTTGCTCTCGAAAAGCACCATTTGAGGAAGTGGAACAGATGATGTAGACCACAGATAGCCACCGAAACTACTTAATAATAAGTATTTTGTGGATTGCGATTCGATTACTTGAATATGGATGCTAAGCACTTTATGCTCGTCACAATGCATATGGTGAAGTAGAGCTGATGGTGAAATACCAGAACTCCTCAAAAATGAACGGCTCTGCATTGGGAAAAGCAATATTTTGTAAGAGGTGATAAGTAGTTGACATTTTGTATTTTGTACCTAACTAGATTAATTACAAACTGACCCACTAAAAAGCGCGAAAATAAAAACTTTTTTGCAAAAATAAAACCGACTTCCATATCAAAACACTACAAAGCCAAAAATAATTTTAATTTCGGAAGGCGGTGTTATTGGTTTTGTATTTTCTTTTTTTTTTCACACCGCCTTCCGAAATTAAAATTATTTTCGGCATTGTAGTGTTTTGATATGGAAGTCGGTTTTATTTTTTGTAAAAATGTTTTTTGGACTGAATATTCAGCCGAACATTCATATTCGGTTGAACCTACATTCGGCGCATCTCTATAATTTATGCACAAGTGCTACCGACCTTGAAACTGCACTCACGTCCACGACCCACGATGCCTGTGCTCAGCTCAAGGCTCAGTGACGTGGCCCGTGGTTATAGGGAAATAACAGATGCGCCAAAGCTTTTCATTCTCCCAGATAAAATGAATTCGATTTAGGTATTATTTATATTGATCAAACTAAAACTTGAATATTTTTCTTCATAAACAATTGAATGCTCACCTTACCATCTATTTATTTATATTGTAGGAATAATATATGTTAATGTGTTATGAAATACGTCTTTCTTTAAAACTCGTAGTGATAAACATCCTGACCGATCAGACAGTCCTTATGTTATGTCGATAAAAATATATTATAAACCTATGTGTTTTGTAATAGAAAATAGTGTAAACAATTGTTGGTAGACCAAATAAAATAAAATATATTGATTAGCCAACTCAAACAGATATTAGGTACCAAAAAAGCTTATTATACATTAAACGAACATTTGAATGACAATAATATAAAATGATAAATTGTTTAGTAGGTAGTATGGACATTGGTCTCATTATATATGATTTATTTTACTTTAACATGTTAGTTATTAATCATTGGGCTAGTTTTATTGTGAAATAATTTTATGACATAACATTCTTTATTTATTTGTTTTTATTTATCGATTAGATTTTTCTTAAATTGAATTAATTTTATAATGTGCTGTGCCCTACCAGGTCCACAATTGTATCCCAGCTTCAAGCAATTAAAAATTAATAATTTAAGCAAATAAAATGAGTACAAATAATAATAATAAAATAATCCATGACTTCGCTCGCGTGAAAAAGTTTTTTGGTGATGTATATTTTGTATGGCTATCTCACGTAGCATACTGTTGGCGAAAGAATTTAAAAAATCGGATGAGTAGTTTGGACGTTGCGCGCCGCACCGACATAGTAAGCGCTCAATAATTCTAATTCAAGTCAATCTTATCGTGATATATTTTAAGCTATTCGTCCAAATTACTAAATGTAACAGACAAAGTTCATCTACATTACATACTGACCCGAGAAACGTACAATTTTGATAAGAATTTGATAAATACTCTAAAATGTCGATTGTAAAAAAGTGTTCAATTTAATTGTATTTAGGGCTTACTATTTTGGACATTGCTTACACATAGTAGGTAGATAAGTATATGCTTGGCCCGCGACGTCTTCCGTGTGGTTTTCAAAATAATATACACATATATCGTATAGCACTCACAAATAATGCATCTTATTACACATGATTTTTTGTTAGAATTAGACCATTATTTCTGGAGATTACACAAACAAATTATGCCTCTTTATATCAGTCAACTCAACTTCGGCTCAACCATTGATTCTAAAGCTCAGACTGCAGCCAAAAAGCTGGGCATCCTACAGAAAGTGAGGCGATACTTCACATCTGGACAGCTTTTGAATTTATATAAAGCACAGGTCCGTTCCTGTATAGAGTATTGCAGTCACTTGTGGGATGGCTCAGCCAAATACCAGCTAGCTGCACAGCTGCACTTAACTCGATCGAACGCAGAGCTAAAAGGCTCATTTTGCACGGAAAGTTTTAATTTTTTTTAGAGATTTGTATAAAACTTGTCATAGCCGGTGTTTTGAATTTAAATACGGACACAGAGCTACACTACTCTATCGTCACAAGAAACTAGCACGATACAACTGGCACTTAGCGCCATCTATCGACATTTCTATGGAGTTGTTCGAAATTTTCGAGTCAAATACAATTGGTCCACTATTACTCGTAAACTTGTAAAGCCCACTTATGTGTGATAGTTTTCCTTTAAATTTCGTTATATATAGGTGCTACTGCCGTGACATTTGAATTTCTAACTACAACCGTTTAGTTGATAGAGGGGGAGGACACTTGACTCTAACGAAAATTGGTACTTTAAAGCTTGATAAGTCACGAACGGTTTACTTAATCAAAAAGGGAATGGGAAGAACGAAAAAAAAAAATTATTATCCCAATTTACATGTATGGGAGGTACCCTAAATAATTGTTTTTTTCAAAAATTTATTTTGCCTTTTTTTCGGCGTCATTAACTTGTATACTCATGCCAAAGTACAACTTTCTAGTACCAATAGTTTTTGATCTAAACCGCGGACAGACGGACAGACAGATGGACATGGCGAAACTATAAGGGTTCCTTGTTGACTACGGAACCCTAAAAATTAGCCAAATCGGTTCATCCCTTCTCGAGTTTTAGCGACACCAACAAATAGTAGTTGTTAGTATAGGACATGAACATACCACCGATTACAATCTCATAATATAAAAACGCCTTTCGTTTCCATTTGGTTCGGAAAAATACTTTTGTTTAAATAGATACCTCTTTAATTTCATAATTTAACACCGACACACTTGTATAATTTGTTCAACACAAAAGCAAAGAAATGCCAATAGCAATGAATAAAAATAACACTCTTGCAATATCATGTTGACTGGCATATATAAAGAATCTAAAAAAAAACATTATTATAAAAACAGAACCATAATGACACGGTATATGGTAAATAGTGTTGAAACTAATTAATGCTCATTATTTTTAAATAGTCCAAATAATTTGAGTGGGTAAAACATCATAATTGTAGTTATGAGACGTCGGGCGATGCGTTCGTTTGTAGTGTTCGTTCGATTCTGGAAATTTCGAACTGAAAAATAAGCCCTATAGATGTCCGAAATATTTGGTCGACAATGACGAATTATAGGTGATTGTAAAAGCTGACGATACTTAATCTATGGCCGAATTAGCAGCAGCTTTCGACGTTAGCATCAAAACAATATTGTTCCATTGGCGTCAAATTGGCAAGGTAAAAAAGCTTGACAAATGGGTGTCCCACGAACTCATTGATGCGCGAGGTACGCGTCGAGACGCCTTGCACTACTCAACAGGCATACAAACGAATCAATTTTAAACCGCATTGTTGCTTGCTATGCAAAATGGATATTTTCGTCAATCGCAAGTGCTCAGCAAGTTGGTAATATCCTGGTTCAACAATTCCCTAAACGAAAACTGACCAGTGATGGTCAGTGTTTGGTGGTCTAACGCCGGTGTAATTCATATTCATAGCTTCTTACCAAACGGGATAATCATTACTGCTGATGTGTACTGTGAAGAACTGAACACAATGATGGAGAAGCTCGCACGTCTCCTGCACTGCAGACGGTCTCCAAGTTACAAGAGCTGGGGTTGGAAGTGCTCCGCCATCCGTTCTACCCACCAGACCTTGCGCCTACAGACTTCATATATTATTACTACTACATCAATAAGCTACCACTGCGTTGCCAAAGATGCATCGATTGCATGGGTAATTACTTTAATTAAGAGAAAAAAACACGTTAACTTATTTCAGAAAAAATGTTATTTAAAAAATCTAAGAAACCCGACACCTCAACTGAGAGCAGGCGGGACCGATCCCATTTTTTTATTACGAGTAATTAAATGATATTATTTTCAATTAGGCCCTTGCATTTTTGTCTAATTGTTTCTTGAATTTCAGTTGAGCAGTCGGGTTTTTAGATTTTGAAATAACTGTTTATTTTCAGCTTCAAAAGTTTAAATATTATATTATCATTTAATTCCCTTTTAAAACGTCATATTTCTCTTTAAACGGTTGCTTAAAATGAAAAATGGTGAAAGAAACCTCAAAAGAATTTTTTAAAGATCTATTTAATTATACTACTCACTTGACATAGTTTGTAGTTGTGGTGATTTGTTTTTATTTTAATGTATCCCGTAACACTCGCGTCATCAAGACAAATCCAATGACGTATCATTTATTATAATCCGTTCACTGATTTAATAGTTACGAGAGAACAAAGGAACGGACATACATACGCGCTAAAAACATAACCCTTTATGTACAGGAGCGGGAGCCACACTCGAAAAGGGTTATATTTGCATATTCGTTTGTTTTGTTACTCGAGCCATTCACCTAGAACTTGTCAGTACGTTAGCTGCTCAAGAATATATATTAGCGCACAAAACGCAAGAATATATATTAGCGCACAAAACGTTTATGTCACGGCGGGGTGAATGTATTCAGACAACGGTAGAACTTTCATTAGAACCATGAAAGAAACTAAAAAAGAAGATCTATTACCTGCTACACACTACTTATATATAGACGAATTAAAATATCACCAAAAATCAACTCAATAAATCTATCATTGAAAAGCACCTGCCTCCCATGCCTGTATGTAATAAATTGGTCCTTCGAGCTTTTCATATTCTTCCATAAAATCTACTTATTTTGCCCTAAATTTTGGCAAACGCGCGAACTTCCGTTCTACAGACAACAAGCGTTTTTCAGCCGCTGTGACCTCCTTTTTGTTTCGCCGCAGTCGGGTAAAAAACGGCAATTTCGTAGGTAAAGACCTAATACATATTAGTATAGATGTGTGCTCGATTCAAGCTAAACTTCTCAGCTTTAACGGAGGTATTTGATGTATTTGTTGACGAAACAATAGTGTTGCTCATTCCAACAGCCGGACATACACAGGAGCGCCACACGAGTGCTCGGTCGGTGTACGCGTAGTGACGTAGCTCGGAGGAATGCAGGCGAGGGTGGCTGCTGAACACAAACATCGCTCCACAATAGCCGCTCATATGAAATTAGCGAGGAGTGCCGCTCCCTCCGGCCGTTGCTTTGATCTCCCCCGCGCTGTCAGCCGCACACTCGCTGTCCTCTCAGCCGAGCGCACACCGCTCTCCGGTTGTCACTGTTCCTCCCGTGCCACCTCTGGCATGTCATCATAGAGCTCAATCATTGCAAAAACGGCCATCAAGGAAATACCTGACCAATCTGCACGCCTCGTTTTTGGTAAATCATCGGTCAAGAGCGAGTTGCAACCGCACACCGAGGGTTTCGTACCAACATGTTTTATCTATTGTACATAAGTGAAATAGTTCGCCCATCAAAGATATTTCCATTTTTCTGGATATCTATATTTCAATATTTACTTAAAAACTGGTAACATACCTACAATTTTACCACTTTTCAAGAGTAAACTCATCATTTATTTTATTTTCAGTTTTAGCTGTTTCGGCTGTGGGATATCCTTACGGATAAACCCTATTCCAATACATATATATAGTTTTTCCTACACATAGTGTTGTAAGACCTTAGTACTTGCTAAAATTATTCTAGGTTAAGATAAGTACCTTTAGGTTTTGATTACCTCGTACAATCACAATAAATGCGGAAATACGCGACGTAAACGGTCATATCTTTTGATCGCGTTGATTTACACGTTAGTTTTATGCAGCTTAAAGCGACTGTGACCCCGAGTACCTGGGCACGAGGTACCTGACAGACAGACAGAATACGAAGTGATCCTATATGGATTCTGGTTTTCCTTCTCAGGCACAGAACCTTAGATAACTATATTTTTGATTTCTGTGCACAGAACCCTAAAAATACTTACTTATATTATACCTTATTATACAATATTGGCATTTATTGGTCCATGTAATAATCGCGTCGTACAGGTATAATTACCATATTTCCCTTTTGTCCAGATGTTACATTTGCCAACTTTTTCAAAATATGTCTTTTTGGCACGAGTTGCAAAATTAATAAGACAGATAGTGAACACCTCATGAAGTGCTGCACTAGCGAAGCGGTGCTCCAGACTTGTCTGGGGAGCGCCCAGCATCTCAGTGGGTGCGGCGAGCTGCGCGCCCGCGCCGAGCCTCAGAGCGAGCGCAGGAGCCAGCTCGTGAGGCTTCGGCCTCCGGAGATGAGCTCTCCCCATTACTAGTGATAAACGACTAGAGCGACCATTAAATGTGATTAAAGCAATTTATAATGTTTATTTGGCTGCGATATAATGATAAAAGCGTAAGTAATGAGACGGCGCCCGCATGCGCACGCGACCCCCGCGACCCCGCCCCTCGCCCCCGGGACCCCCGCTTCATCTGATTGTTAAATTAAATAGAGTTAACTGCCGCTAAAGGGTTGCACACGTGTCACCCCCTCCCCCACCCCTCCTCGCCCGCGCTGCGCCCGCGCACCCTCGCCGACACGCGCCACGGCTGCAGATTTCGTTTTCACTTTTTGTATTATTTGCAGCACAACTCTTTCTGTCGGCGCACTATTCGCATTCACCAGATGAAAGAGATTACGGAAAGCTATTATTGAATGGCACATGTATTGATTACTTACATAATAGGTTAGCGAAGCAATCGTTAAACTCTTATATGCATTTATCCAAATCATTATAATATCATCTATCTGTCATATCAAAAAACCTATTCCATAAATAATCAAGTTTGTTTTTCATATCTGTGTGCGTTTCTGTTTATGCAATGCTCCTAAAGTAATGAAACTTGTGTATTTTCGCGCCGTGTGCCGTGAATAGATTGATAGAATGTGTAGATTTAATTAGTGTTGCCACGGAGCAATACCTACTCATCTTAATATGTAAATAGAGCGAGAGCGTCGTGTCGTGGTGCACATAGCGTGGGCACGCGGGCACGCGGGGTGCGCGTCATATATCATGCCGGTTTAAATTAAACCCGTCACCGATATTGTCGCGCGACGGAATAATTTACAAATGACAGCCGCGCGCGTCGCTCGTAAATCACGCGCCGCGTGCAGTGTGCGCGCACCCTTACCCCGTTCCCCCGACAACCCCGCGCCCCGCTCCCCGCTCCCCTCGGGCGCCGCGTAAACAAATCAGTTGGTTTTTTAGGTATGGAGTGTGACAGGCAAAGGGTGGCGCCGCCGGCGACCAATCCCTCGCCGGCACATCTACATAGTGATTTACATATACCGCGTATGTAAATCTGTGCCGCGGCTGCGCCTAGGTAGCACCCGCCGCTAATGTCGCAGTCTGCCCCCAAGTGAACTATGTGAATTCTGTTGGAACAAGCTTCTCTGACGATTGGTTCTATCTTATATTAACTTTCATCCCTTCAACAAATTATATAGATTTCATGATTGCAGACTTCTAAAGCCAGGGCCGATGTGGCCGGCCTGTTTATTTTGCAAATAGATTATAAATGTCACTTTTACACGTTATTCTCATTTCTGACTACCTTGAGGAGAAACATCAAAATAAACTCAGAGGTCAACGTCTCTTTTGAATTCCATACAATCGGCAGTGATGAAATCATATGTATTGGTTTATGTCTGTGGTGCTTTTTAGAGGACAGATTTGAGCAGGCCCGTCCAAACAGTGCAAGCGCTTGTGAGTTATCGCGTAGCTCAACTAAGAACTTTAATGATACTACATACAAGTGACATTCCGTCAGCGGTGGCGAAAGGAGAGCAATACCACAAAAATATAGATGATTGAAAAGACTTTGAAAAGGTCACGTGATCGATAGCTTATAATGCTATAAGCTATGGAAGCAGGTTGTCCCTTGCAGCTTCAGATGGCAGTGAGCAGTCGTGGAGAGGTGGCCAGCTCCGGTGAGATAGACTCATTAGAGCATCCCCCTGCGATGCTTGTTGTGACGGCGGGTCCTGCCGCGAGCATACAGGTGGACATCACGGGCTCAACGCGTAGCAACGCACAGCAATATGAATATGCAATTTGTTATTAAATCTAAATCACAACAGTCTCTTCAAACGTCATATAAACTTAACCAAAGCTGTAAGTCCGGTGAGGCAAGCTGTTCACTGCCACAGCACGCTGCCCGTGGACACAGACGCGGCGCCTGCTACGTACTAAATACTAGTCTCCTGTGAAACGGCTATTTCATATAAAAAACATCTTCACTACGTGTTGTTGGTTGTGAGTTAAACTAGTCTCTCTCTTACATATATTTGGCTATACAACGTGTAATTTAAAGTGTATATACATACCAAGTGCACGGCTTCTTTGGATGATAACAAACGATATAGCAAGGGTTTTGTAATCCTATGTCTACATGTGTGGAACTTATTCGAAATTTCAATACATTGATACCAGAGACCGAATTTTTCAAATTAAGAAGAACGAAGTGATTGATGATTATTATTATTATTATTATTTTCGTTTTATTGGCAAGTGACCTGGAAAGTGATGACCCTCATAGTGCTGTGACACGTTTTTTATTATTGGTATTCAAGACACATATGAAACCGATAATTTGGTGCCAATTCTGTGAGTCACTTATTTTAAACTGAAACTTTGCATAGAGACTCCATACCAGATGTTGTCTTCAGTCCTTTTGGATAGATATGGGGTTTCCGTTACACGTTGTATATATTAAAAGTTATGTGCCCCATAGCTCATAGTCAGTAATTGGAACACAACATAACATCACCTCACTGTAATATCTGACTACCTTACAACTGTTCATTCATGTCCCTGTGAGAGCAAAGCAAATGAAAGTTCTATTGCAGCCACTGGGCAAAAAGACTAACATCATAAATAATGACCCCTTTGACCTCCTCGCTATAACATTATGTGACCCTCGTCGGAATCCAGTTTAGTCATAGTTGGCAACACAAACATGCAGCGAACTCTCCTCAGCGAGTTCTCCCGAGCGCTGTGCGCCCCTCGCGACCTAACAAGCGTGAAACAGCGCAATTGTTAATGCTAATAGTACGCTAATCCTGCATGGCGGGAGCTCCCCGCTCCTTGCTGCCCGAGCCGAGCGAGCGCTGGACGAGCTACGGGGAGCTGGCCTCGCACGCACCATCATGATGAGCCGCGCTGCCAGTGTACCGCGCCCCGAGTGTCCGCCAGCCGCGGGAGCACATTTTGTACCGAATGGGATTAATAAAATAAAGATGTGATCCGATAACTACAACAAGTGCTACCCGACACCCTCTCGACCCTCTCCCACCCCCGCGCCGCGCCCTGCCATCGCCACCCTCACAACCCTTGCGCTACCAATCTTTAATTAAATATCTAAAGGTATGAGGGTTGACACGTCATAAAACTGCACAAATATAGAAATCAGTGTTCATAAAAAACCCATAAGAATGGTAAAACACGAAGGGTCTCGTCGGCCGCTACGCCCCCGCTACGCGCTGCTACGAGCGGTCAGCGCTACGGGCCGCGTAGCACCTCTACGAAGCCCGCGTAGCACGCACCGGCTCGCGCTAACTACGACGTAACCAGTTTATTTTGACTTAGTATTTATATCATACATCATATCAAATTGTATTATCACTGATGTCATTTATACCGCGGAAACGAACGAAGATATTATGTAGGTAATAAAAGAATATTGTATCGTAAGACAATTGTTTTGCCCTTGCTTGTTGATTTTGTAATGTTTTCACATTACAAAATCCACATTGTGGCATTTAAAGTTGCGATTCAGAAACTGTTCAAACAAATACTCCCGAAATAACACTCCAGGAGCGGTTACCGTTAAAGTAAACACTCTTTATTCAGTTTTAAAATACGAAGAGTTCTACAAAGAAGCGAATTTCTTATTCAAAGTAGCAATATGTTGGCGCCTAAACAAACAGAGGCCACATTACGTAAATGCATTCGTAGGATAGAGATGCATGAGCGGCGAGTAAGTGGGTACGCGGGGGCTGTAGGGTCAGCACGGTGAGTTAAAGTTTCATCGCAGTCGGCCGCTGTTTGCGCACATTAGCATCACAAAGCTGTACTCCAGTACACCAGCGAGCCGCAAACACGCCAATGCTCGTACTTCGGCTCGCTCGCCGTCCGAGTTTCGCACCCAGGGTGTAAATGTGAGCCCTGACTGGGTCTGGCACTTATTGAAACTGGGAAATAGACATACAGCTTTTGAACACGGATTGACTTTGACCATTAAATAATGAAAATGTTGTACGCATCTATTCACTGATGATTGCTTTATGAACATCTTGCTACAGACACCTCCTGCTGACAGTGGACGTCACACTCACAGAATGATGCCCCGGGCCGCGTGTGCGCGTGCACAGCTCTGTGGCGCGTGGGTGTGTGGCGCGGGGGGGAGGGGGTCAGTCGCCGCACTTGCGATTCCATCAGATTCACATCAAACAGGAACTAGCCCTTTCATCTCACACAATCACTTTCCCGATGCTGACCAAACGCTGTGTACACAACACACCATTATTACAAATACTTCCGAACCTTCCTCTATTGATGTCAAAACTTTTAAACGTATCTGTTCATCTTGTTCGTTGTTTCATTCGTTTTCTTAAAACCAATCGTTCAATCGAGCATTAGATCTACAAGTAAAGTAATTGAGACAAACAATGAGCAGCATGATTAACAAAATCGCTTGGAGATTGTTGTGTTTCGACGGTCGGAGTAGCGGAGCGGTGCGGCCTGAGCGTCCAACTTTTGAATTTTTGATAATTATCGCTGTATAGCTCAGCCGCGAGTCTGAGGCTCGTGGCTGTGATGACTCTGATGGCACACGCGGCTTCAGTTTTTTTTTATTCCAACCGAACCCGATATCGGAATTCGCGCATCGGTTAGCCGAACCCGTCGCTCCCCTTTCCTAAAAAAATTAAACAGCTTTTAAACGCGCATCGCGCTCGATCCGTTCGGCGAAAGCAAAAAAAAATCATCTCAGGTAATCGAAATAATGGCGAGATCGCGCGAAAAAAATTCACTAAAGGGCGGAAAAAGAAACGGATTCGTATAAAAAGTTTAAAATGTTTAATTCGACGGTGGAGGGTGTGCGGGGTGAGGGGTGCGGCGCGCGGGACGGTGGCTCGCGCGGCGCGCCGCACTACAGCGCCGACCCGCGAGCCGCGCGCACTGCATACAGTCGCACACCGCTCGCCGTGCACTCCGCACACAGCTCGTGCACACACAGCTCGCCGCATACCAGCTCGTCGCACACACACACACACACACTCGCGCAGCATGGTGCTCTCCGCGTGCGTCCGCGCCGACACGCGCGCCTACTGCTCGGCGCGCTACCGTGAGTACACAGTTTCAGGATTCGGCTGCTGTGAGCCTTCTCCTGAAGCCTTTCTTGGCAAACTTGCCCATTTCATGTTTATATTTGACGATTTCGCATTCTTGGATATATACGATTGTTTTTGTTTGTTTTTTAATGACTGTTGTTTATGTTGACTAGGTGTTTATTTTTAAACCGTGACAGACATATTTTGGCTATTTGATTCAAAAGTTGAAGTACGTTAGGGATTAGCGACGGCTATTTATTGCGCTTATGATGTTGTTTAACATGTTCTGAGTTTTAGCAATTGTGGCGTCTTGATCGATTTTGAAAACTGTTTTTAAAAAAGGCTGTAATTTTGCCAGGCCTTTTAAAATTTACGATGGCAAAAAACTACATAATGATTAAACAAGTTGAAAATTATGATCTTTTAGATACTTAGAAATTAAACGTTGTACACCGGTTTCTGTAGTGACTTTTGATTGCAATGAAAAATATATCGAATAATCTCGTTACGTTTGTAATAGCAAGATATCACTACTGTATAGACTAATCGGTAATGATGATTTTAAATGTTGATGTTGATCCTGGCACTCACCCTCCCTGCGGAGGTGAGTGCCTCGTACCGCGGAGCTCAGGTCCCACCAGATGAGGCAGTACGAGGCACTCACCCTCCCTGCGGAGGTGAGTGCCTCGTACCGCGGAGCTCAGGTCCCACCAGATGAGGCACAGGCTCCGCTCGCTGTTGACACTTGTCAATGCTGTTGTGCGGCGGGATCTGAACCAATATGTTCTTACTGCCACTATGCCTTCGGCTGTCTTCAATGATACTGGAATATGTATACAGTACCGACAATTGTTTTTTTTTATTTGCATATTAAATACTTTTCTAAGTAGTTGAATCTTGCACTTCTTAGTATTATATAAAAAAAAACCCTTATCTTTTTTATCTGTTATTAAATCATATTTTGTGTGTTTGTTTATTGGATTAAAATCAAATATGTATTTACCTACAAATTTAAAGGGCCAAAATGATGAATTTTGTGATTTTTACCAGGGTGGAAAGCACTGTCGACTTTAAGACAGTTAATACTAGTACAGGGGTCAACGTGACCTCTATGTAACACAGTTAATACTAGTACAGTCATCAAATTAGTTAAAAAAAATCAAGAATTACAAAAAGATTTAAATAATATTCCCGTATAATAAGTAATTTATCATTTTAAAACCAAAACCAGATTATTGAATACACGCATCAATAAGTACTAGTGGGCGCCTATTATATAAAAATATCAGCTTTCGGCACTCCTTCTCCATATAAACTTTCAACTTTGCTAAATTTCACAGTAACTCGTAATTCAGTCAGCGTAATTTTCCTAATAAGAGGTTCAAAGTATTAATATAAATGTATGAAACCAGAAAGTAGCCACGTCTAAAAGTAGATATATTTAATAAACAACTGGCGACCAAGGTTCGAGCTACAGTCAGGGCAATCACCAAACAATACGCGTCGTGCCTGGAGTAGGGAACCTACTGCTTGTTGAAACCAGCAGCTGCTCCGAGTGTCCACATGAGCCTCCTCACACGTCGGCGTTAACAGACCTCGGCACAGTGGCTGTACCCCCGTCCCACACGGACACTAGCTCGCGACCTACTCAACATACCGAGTATGCTTTTCTCCGTTGCCTTTCACGAGGTCCTCAGCTACTGAGATCTGTGCTGTGACGTAATTGCGACTTATTTATGACTAGCTGACCTGGTGAACGTTGTTTTGCCATTTAAATTATTTATAGTGAATATTTTTATAGTTAAATTAGGTGAACATTTTGGGTTACAAGTCCTTACTTTTTGATGCAAAATCAGGAAAATATAAAAAACCTGGAGACGGCTACCCTTATCACTTAGGGGTATAAAAAAATTGTCTGCGACTTATTCTGAGACCTACCAAATATACACACAAAATCGGTCAAACCTGAAACGGTTTTTTGTTCAGTTCGCTATCAAACATGAGAGAGACAAAGTGAGACAAGATTTTTGTATTTTAGATTTCCCTACCAACTTGAATTCAATATTCAGATTCTAGAGGGGCGCTACATCAATAGTTATCAAATAAGATGTTCTCAACCAGTACCAAATGATCTTTGGTGGCTGTATCGATTAACTTATGCATGATACAAGAAAATCTTTAGAACTAATGAGAAATTAATAGTAAGTAGTTGCGAAGTGGTCCCTGCAGTGCGTTTCTCTGCCCAGCATCACTCGCGACCGAGGTGACGCCTAAAAAACTTATCCGCTCGGGTAAAAAACACACACAACTGCCGCTTTTTACGTATTTAGTGAATAATTCCATCCGATGCTCCGTGCGTTTCTGTGATTGCACCCTTTTGTGACACCCCCACAAAAAACTGACGAAGACGTCTCAATGCAAGCGCACTTTTTGCAGCATGTGAAGCTTTTTATCAAAGGATATACCATTGTGAATTCGCGTATATTTGAATAAACGAACATTTTTGTATCGACGCAAATCCTTTTTGATCGCATCATCGAGTTGGCGAGGATTACGGCAGGTACCTCCCCGTGTTCCCACGCACTGCACGCCGCGTGACTGTTGCATATGAATGACAATTACAAAACTAACATCTTTGCTCGAGATGTCATGGTCCTGCAGGACGTCGCTACTGGAAGCTGCAGTCCGTGGGCTGTGCCTCTCCCTCAATGTGTCAGGCATAGTTCATGTAGTGCGGCAGGGCGTCGCGCGGCGAGGCATGTCGCGCCAGCTAATCGGCTCACTCATCAGCATTACTTGTAATTCGATGATCGGGACGTCTGTGGCTTCGTATCGACGCGCTGCTTCGCGCTGATCCTATTAATTGTATTAATTCGGCGCTAATGAGCTGATCCTCGCACGGTGCGTGCTCTGGAGCCGGTGGAGCGCTTGTAGCGACAGCGTGTTATCGTGTGCTTACCGCGGCTTCACTCCTCACGTCCTCACGCCCTCACGCTTCAATTACAATACATACTTACTGTATTCTGATGTTATGTTAGAAATTGTTATTAAAGCATGCTTATATTGCTTATACATTATGAAAGCTGTGTATTGTTATAAACTTAGATATATATGAAACGATAGTTTCAAAACTGTCTGTATGACGTAATATCATAAAAAAATGTACAGATATAAAAAAAAACCTGGACAAGCGCTAGTTAAACTCGCGTGAACAGGGTTTCGTACGTTATAAATAAATACATTTTTATTCAATTACAAAAATGTACAGATAGTCCTAAAGTAAATAATAGTTCTAAGAAGGATATCTAAGTGGCTGCTCATACATTGGTAAAATGATAATTTATCCTAATTTCAGTCGAGGTAAATTATTTTTTCTGTAATTATATACTTACCTGCCTTATCAAGGATTTTACAAACCTGTGTTTCAGGCCATCACTTTATAGCAATAACTTGAATAGAAAACAAAAACAATTGAAAAAGAAGATACAATAATTAGAATGACTAAAAAAATAACCTTAAATATTGTGTTATTGGATGTCTAATTCTGTTCAAAATAAGGGCTAGGTATCTACTCACATGGCTGAAGTCGGTGCCAAGCCAATGAATAGTTTTGAAGGCACCGACTTCAGCCATACTTCTTTTTTGAAGTCGGTTAAAAATAGTCTAAAACTAAAGAGTTCTGACCCAAAATTTATTTGAAGTAACAAAACGTACGAATATAAGACATAAATTATAGTTACATTATATTTCGTGCAATACAGATTTTAAAACTTTCTTAATTTAAAGTATCCTTATATTATAAATGAGTGTTTTAAATCTACTTTAACACTGTCAATGAAAAACTTGTTCTTCCATACATAATGTATTGGAAACAAGGGCGGAACCAGGACCTAGGTGGGCCACTAATTAAAATTGTTAAACAATGTTTTTGTATATTTTTTGTCACAATATAGATTTTATTTAAGTACTTTCACTTTTCAGTGCTAACATTTATTAATAAAATACCTACTATTTACATCTATCTATTATTATCAAAATTAAATTATAACTTCTTGTGACTTGACTACGACTATGTGACCCCCCCCCCCTGGCGCCAAAGCTGGATCCACCCTTGATTGGAAAATATACTATGCCAAAGAACACGATGCAGTTTGTAAAACTTTCGTTTTTAATTTTTATTTTCGTCCCCAAAAGTCATCCTTCAATTTAGTTATACTGCTTTGGGTCACGGAATAGCATATAAGTAGCTACCAAATTTGAACTCGTTTGGTCCACCATTTTCGGAGTAAATTGTCTGTGACAAACGGATGGACGTCTGATATATTTCATTAACAATAGGAACTCTTAAAATATCGTCGAGTTCTGTTCCAGAACTACTATCATGTCATTATGAAGGAGTTAATAAATGAAGTTCACGAGGCTGGCGGTGCGGTGCTCACATTGGAGCTCGGTGAGGCTACTGGGGTGCTGAACTGATTCGCGGCAGCCGGGTCTGCGGGACGCACGAGTCGTGGCATAGCAACTGATAAATATACACTTTATCAGTTGTTATATTTTTCTTTTTAACCGACTTCAAGAAAAGGAGGAGGTTACCTCATAACTCGAAGACGGTTGGACCGATTTGGAAAATT
Organism: Tholera decimalis; assembly: GCA_943138885.2. Classification (NCBI taxonomy): domain Eukaryota; kingdom Metazoa; phylum Arthropoda; class Insecta; order Lepidoptera; family Noctuidae; genus Tholera; species Tholera decimalis. Next base: position 200,994 of record OW964557.2, on the reverse strand, counting down.
CTTTTTAGTTTAAGAGGGTATACTTTCTAGTTGGTCCCATTGTCATGAAGTCAGGATTTGATAATGGGAACCTTGAGAAATCGAGGGAATTCTTCAAATATTATAGGCACACCTATAGCGATTTAGGTGTTTTTCATAGTAACTTGTGTAGTTGCTCTCGAAAAGCACCATTTGGTGAAGTGGAATGATGATGAAGACCACAGATGGCTACTAGAATTACTCAATAATAAGTATTTCATTGGTTGCGATTCGATTACTTGGATATGGTTGTAAAACACTTTACGCTCATCACAATGCATATGGTTATGAGGAGCTGATGGTGGACGGCATAGGGAAAAGAAACATTTTGCGAAAGGTGATAAGAAGGTGACATTTATGCTTTTGTAACTAGGTAAGTTACAAACCGACCCACTATAAAGCGAGAATTTTTTTTTTAACAAAAATTAAAACCGACTACCCAAAAAAACACTGCGAAGTGAAAAATAACTTAATTTCGGAAGGAGGTGGCAAAAATGAAAATATTTACAAAACTAAAGACACCAACTACCGATATTAAAGCAATTTTTCACTTTGCAGTTTTTTTTTGGAAGTTAATTTTATTTTTGTTAAAAAGTTTTTTTTTTGTTAAAATTTTATAACTGCAAATGTTTTAGTTGGAATATTTAAGCTACGATTTCCTCTACTTTCTAGTTTTATATAATGCATGCTGTGAAACTCTATGAATGTTGTAAAAAAAGCTGTTGAGTTTCCTATCAATGAATTAGCGTGAAAACGGTTGAGGTAGCGGCGTTCACCTACAATCAAAGGATTTTTATTTATTGTATAATGAACATTAATTGGTGTAAGCGTGTGCTGACAACATAGTGAAGGCGTGTGTTTGTTCTGTTACAGAGGAGTCTGGCGAGCTCATCAAGTCGCCGTCGCCGCCGCCCAGCCACGGTCAGTACCACACATTCATTACGTCACACATTACATTCAACACGGCCGACAGCCGGCGAACTGGTGAACAAATGAGACATACACACAGATGCCGCCTCCCGGGTCCCTGGTCCGGCTGTTTGTGCCCTCGTCCCGGTTGCGAGCTTAAGTCCTCACTAGTAGCCGGCACTTTTCCATTTTCTATCATTACTCATTGTCTATAAAGTGCAGTGCAGTTATTGGAATCTCTACTATCTTACATTATAAAATTTTGTCATTAGTAGGTACGCTGGTCATGCAATTCAGTTACTCTTAGGCAGTTGTCGCACCGCCAGCGAGGAAACGATGAACTGTCGGCTTATTTCTCGCTCAAAAAACGTACAATAGATATACTTTCTGTGTAAACAAAAGACATGCATATATTTATAGCCGATCGCTGACTGTTCACACTGCTGCGGCGAGTACTCGCTCCACCAGTTGGTCGCTGAGTGACACGAGCTATCAAAGATGATACTCGCTCAGTGATGCTCGCTTGGCGGTCAGAACTCACGCCCAGAGACCAACTAGCGGTTATTTCTCTGTAGTGCGACTTTGAAAGTAAACGTATTGTGCATGACCGCGAGCGAGTGGTGCGAGTAATCGCCCGTCGTACTCACACACTCGCTAATAGCCCAGTGACAGAACTATCGGAACTACACGCTCGCTACTCGCTGCTCGCCACTCGTTTCGGTGTTCGTGGGCGGTGAGACAACTGCCATTTAAAAAAGAAATTAATATTACAGCAAAATAAACTAATAGAGCATGTTATATTAGCACAGAAGCTGAACTGTCTCGTACAATAAGCTACGAGACTTGTTTAATGAGCTTGTGACTATGTTCGAATGCTTTATTGTAGGGAAGTAGATGCTTATCGCCGAATCGTTGAACGTAGGCCGGTGTTAGACCAGCACGAGTCTTTGCGAGGAGTTCTGGGGATTACATATATGGAGACTACAACAGGACATTATTCACAGTATAAAGCGACAATTTTTATACGAATAACGTTGTTTAAATTAATTACTTCTCAGTGATTACGTCTAGAACCGAGCTTCAGGACTTTTGTTATAACTGAGTAAATATGAAATGCGTTAAGCAATATGTCTCTCTCATTAGTGTAATTATTAATATATTCTAATTAATATACATATATTTACTCAGCGAAGCACCTGCGTAGATCATATCTCGACGTGTACCTGATTAGATTATCGCCCGCGCACGCAGCGCCTGCACACACCACCTTCGCTTCAGCTTCGACTCAATATAGTTGAGCTTCCTTTGTGAACGATCCGGCAATATGTTTTCACTCTCCTCTATTGACATCTCGTCGTAATCGTTAGAAAGTGTCCCCGCGGCACGCGCACCTGTTCCGAGCCTCGTCTGCAGGAGCGTGTGTTGCACAAACCTCGCAAAAAATGCAGCGCGCACCTTCTTCACCCCTTTCAAAGAAAGCGCACGCGCCAGTAATGCGCGCTCACCCCTTTACGAGGATCCGAGGATTGAACACGAGACGCGCGGCGACAATGTGCGCGTGCGCGTATGCTTTCTTTGTGAGTATCAGCAACAATAGCGCGGATACATCACAGATGCGATTTATGTTCCGAGTGAGTGTGTGACGTGGCGCACAAAGGGAGCTGCAGCTCTCTCTCTCTCTTGCATGACTGAAACACACTCCGGCAGGTCGAGACTAATATCTAGGCAGCTTAACATTATGGTGTGCTAACCTTTGGCCTAGGTAACTAGCATTATAGGGTCACAGTGCAAACTCTTTGTCATTTTTATATTTGCTATTTAATAACACGTACTTTGTCAAACGACCTTCCACAATGTAAATAACCTGTGCGTCCTTCTGTTATGTCCCCTGCAGACGATTTACAGCTATGTTTGAGAGTTGGTATGCCTTAGCTATCTCTTTCTTGAAGGTCTAAATTATCTCTATAAGAAAATTCATACAAATCGGGTATGTGGTTCGACGTGAAAGTGTTAGTAGGAATTAATTCATGGTTTAAGAGATGAGCCTTCTCCTCCGCGAGAGTCTTTGTAGGGGACGAAATTTGTTGAGAGAGAAATTATGCCTAGTTAGATCTTTCAGGCGAGTTCAGCATTTCTTGTACGACAGTTTGCCTAATAAGCACCAATGTCTACGTCGATAGTAAGTTTTTCAAAACAATAATTAATCTTTTTAGTGGTCCGTAAAATGGAAAAATCGGATCCCTCATAGGATTTACTTGGTAGCCCATAATAGCTAGCTGCACGTCTGACAAGATGCAACCCATGCCGCTATGAAGTTGAAATTTATAGATACATACATGACATATCAAATACCAACGAGCTTTAATAAAATACGGATATTTATGCAGCATAATTATTCTTGAAACCCTTTAGGGTTCCATCCCTATCTTACAATACGAGCATACGAAAAAGACGTGTGTCACAAACAAAAGTATATTCTTATGATAAAAGTCGTTAATTTTTAGGTTTATCCCTTACTGTTTTACGATTTCAAAGTTATATTTTCAGTTGGATTTGAATTACAAATTGTTTTTCTGCAAATTATGTTTACGTCAGTATAATTTCACATGCTTTGATTCTTCACTAACTGAATTACGGAACCTAGCACTTGCTTATATCTCTATCTCGATCTCTCCCCTCTCTACAGTGTTATTTATTTAATACTTACTGTTGCCTGCGACTTCGTTCGCTTAAATTTAATAATTAATTATTGATATTATACTTCAAAGCTAAGTGATTCAACTAAGTTTGTGACATTCTTACTGTCATCTTATAGTGGACATTACAAATTTCATTCAAATCGATGTAACAGATAGACAGACAGATTTTCGTATTTGTCTTACACCCTATCTGTTGATTGTCTTATAAGTAGGAACTTACACACTTATTGCTATTATCTTTTCTTTAAAGAGAATAAGCTAAGGAGTGGAATTCCCTGCCGGAGTCTGCTTCCTGATCGCTATAACTTGGAAGTCTTTAATCAAGAGTGAATAGGTTACTTCTAGGCAAGCGTGCTCCATCTTCACCACGTCATCACTTACCAGCAGGTGAGATGGTGGTCAAACGCGAGCCTATTATCAATAAAAAAAGCGATGTGGGTAGAATACGCATTACTAGCAATATTGTTCACCCTTTCAATTAAGCCAAATATGCTTGTGTCTGGAGTGGGTTCAATAGTGTAAAGGAACCGAACCCACGATCTCTCGATTACTAGTACAACACCTTAGCCATTAGGCTATTGCCGCTTCAAGCTTATTTCTAAATGCACAAAGTTACACATTATACTCGCTGTTCAAAGAATATAAATTATTTGTATGTTTGAGACTGATGTCCTAAAAGAAGCCAGCAGAAGTTGTAGTCCTTTGTCACATATTGTAATACACGTGTCCGTGTGTGCCGCAGACGGGTCGGCGAGCGGCGAGGGCGACATCAGCGGCGACGAGCGGCCGCCGTCCCCGCCGCGCGCGCCCTCCGCGCCCCTGCCGCACGCTGCGCATCCTGCGCACGCGCCGCACGCGGCCAGCGCCGCCGCCACCGCCGCCGTGTTCGTGAGTATCGCACCTCCACGCCCCGCGTGCCCCACTACCCGACAGAGCGCAGCACTAACCGGCTTGTTGTACAGAACGCGGCGGGCGCGGGCAGCGCGCTGGCGCAGCTGCAGCACCTGCTGCTGACGCAGCACGGCGCGCACTCCCTGCTGCTGCACACGCAGGTCAGTGCTCCTTCTGCTGCCCCCACTGCTGCTGCTTCACAACTCAACTAATCTCTGTACAGAGTGCTTCACACTGCCTGCTTATACTTGGAGATCCTGTTCTGTATCGCGTACAAAATAAAAAACCGATTTGATGCAATTGATATCAGAAGTATGAACTGTTAGGAACTTTTTAGTAGTTATTTTTTCGGTTTTTTTCACTGTCCACTATCACCACATATGACCACTATCTTCTGAAGCATCCTGGATAGGTACAATCATAGATATAATAAACATATTTCTATGGATACAATATATAATTATTTGAATGTAATAAATGATGACTAGCTTACAGTTTGGAGATGTCATATGAATAAGAGTCTTAACAGACAGATGTACATATTATCCTCAACAGCAATTAATGTTGAATTGTATGCAAACATTTCTACGTGCCAGAATCCATTTGCATAAATGCTCTTCGAAACTCAGTTATCTGTTCGACTGGAGTGTAAACGGTGCAGCAGTAGTAGCTAACGTTGTGGTGTGTCGTAGGTGCAGCAGGCGGTGGCGCAGGCGGCGGCGCAGCAGCTGCAGCAGCTGCAGGCGCGCGCCCACGCGCCCCCCTCCACCGGCACCTCGCCCCCCTACAAGTACATACAAGGTAACACTTCCCGCTCGCTCCGCTCACTGAACTGCCGATACTGCGGTATCGATGAGGCTGGCTTGTCGCTAATGAATTTATAATGATTAACTGTGTAACCCGACTCCGGTCCCGCAGACGCGCGCTCGCCGTCCCCGCGGCGCACGCCCCCGGGCGCTGGCGCCTTCCTCACGCCGCTGACGCCGGGCTCGGGGCGCGCGCGCTCGCCGCCGCACGCGCACGCGCACACGCCGCTGCACGCGCACGCGCACAAGCCGCGCGCGCTCGAGCCCACCGCCGACGACACCGCCGACCTCGAGGAGTTGGAGCACTTCGCCAAAACCTTCAAGCAGAGGCGCATCAAACTGGGTGAGTCGTACCGGCGGACACGGCGCCTTCCCCAACTTGAACGTGGGCTAAGTCATTAGTTTCCAATGATATGAATGTAGAGCATGATCCCTTGCTTCCGCAGGCTTCACGCAGGGTGACGTCGGGCTCGCGATGGGCAAGCTCTACGGCAATGACTTCTCGCAGACCACGATATCACGCTTCGAAGCGCTGAACCTGAGCTTCAAGAACATGTGCAAGCTAAAGCCGCTGCTGCAGAAGTGGCTAGAGGACGCCGACTCGTCGCTGGCGGGCGGCGGCGCCCCGGGCGGCGGGGGCGCGGCCCTGGGCGCCGGCCTGGCCGAGGCCGTGGGCCGGCGCCGCAAGAAGCGCACATCCATCGAGTCGGGCGTGCGAGTGGCGCTGGAGAAGGCCTTCTTGCACAACCCCAAGCCCACCAGCGAGGAGATCGCCGCGCTGGCCGACGCGCTGTGCATGGAGAAGGAGGTGGTGCGCGTGTGGTTCTGCAACCGGCGCCAGAAGGAGAAGCGCATCAACCCGCCCGCGGGCGAGCCGGGCCTGCCGCCGCACGCGCACGCGTTGCACGCTCACGCTCTGCAGCCGCTGGCGCTGCTGGCGCGCCCGGGGCCGCGGGACATGGTGGGGCCGCGGGACCTACCGGGGCCGCGGGACCTGCCGGGGCCACGGGAGCGCGACTGACGCGCGCGGCGCGTGCCGTTCCTGACACATATCCTCTCGTTGTAAATAGTGCGCGGGCGCGGCCGCGGTGTACAGACTAGAGTTAGCGTGTATATAGATGTACGAGCGGGCCGCTGCGGCCGCCTAGGCTAAGTTTATATATTATTACGTGAATTTTATTTATGTGGGAGCGAGGCGCGTGCGCCGCCGCTGTACAGAGCTCATATCAGTTAGCGCTCCACGCGACAGCTATGTAAGGTGGATGTGTAGAAAACTATCTATATGTTACAATAAAACATCATAGACATTACTGGTGCTTTCATTTACGTCCTGCTTCAGTTATGTGTTAGTTGAGTGTCCTATCCCCACGTCCCCAGGCCGCCATCACGCTCCGTGGCAACATCATTGATCCATTAAATTAAACAAACCTTGAGTGATAAAATGTCGTAGGTACATAAAAAGAAAAGATATCAAATCAAACAAATTCAAAAGGTCTTTTGTACTAAAATGAAAACAATAATTTTATGAAAGGGTTGTAATGATAATTATTATCTTATTATTTATACAGGGTGTTCTGAACATCGTAATGCTAATTTCGCAAATAGTTTTACATAATTCCATTAAAATATTTACGATATTCATTAATCTCGTAAAAGACTAGATACCTATGTTGTCATTTTTGTTCGCGCAATGTTTTAAAAACATCGCAATCTAAACGCTTCGCAATAAAGTAGGCGCTCGCGTAGCGTGTAGTTCTTTTCAGTTTAACATTGCTCAGTTTTGTGAAAGTATCGAATTAATTTCTTTTTATTAAAAATATCATTTGATTATAACCTCAATTATGAAGAGTCTGCAGTAAAAAACTGCGTAAAAAATTAAAATAGATTAGGAAAAACTGACGAATATTTCCAACATTCCTGTAGTTCAGAATCATGTACTGAATTAATGATATCCGTTTGTGGTTCGACACCCTGTGTAGATAAATATAATAAACCAGATCGATCTCAATTCTTCATAACAATATCTAATTATTAGGTATAATGGTATTATAAATTACGGAAAATAAATATCCATAATTATACATATTATTTTATTACATCATCTTCACAAAAGCTTTTATCACGCCAGTCCTTTATTTAGTTTAAATAATCTTTTCTATTTTTATAAGACTATAAGCTCTTACTGCCTGCTTTGTTGTGGCGGCCATTTTGGATTACCAGCAATACCGAATTTATATAATTACATTCAAATTCAAACTCAAAATGTTTTATTCACATGGCCTACATGGGCATTTACAAAACGTCAGCAATTAGGGCACAGTTCGAAATTGGTCATTTTCTATGGAGAAGAACCGACCAGAAACTCCACAATTACTCTTTTAATTTTTGTCATCATTGTCATCAGAACTAAAAGTGTATTCTAAACCGCTCCACCGGATATCAGGGAAAAGGACCAAATGAGCTAGCACGATTTGCCCCACACTAACCACCACGGTAGTTCAAATAAAAGCTTGTTAAAATAACACTGAAGTGTCTGTCTGTGTCTTCTTAATAATTGTGTTTTCTCAAGTGCTTATACCTACAATTATAGATAAAATAAAGACTTCAATTTTATTATAACAAGCTTTAAACTGCCGTGTACTAAAAGTAGTCGGTTTGTTCTAACTAATCTCTGGAACTACTGAAACAAATTTTAATTGATGGGAATCAATGGGGTGATATTATATTTTACAGGCTATTTTTTATCTTGGAAATTCCATCCCCAGCAGGTTAACCTACTGAAGTCTAATAAATTTTATTCTGTATCCTTTTAATATATATAAAACACATGTTACTATAAAAGCTCGAAGTACGATACGATCGATAAATCCAGGATTTTCCGGTAATTCCCAAGATTTACCATGTTTTATTTAGTTCTAAAGTTAATTTGCTGCGCCCTAACAGGGTAATGTATACATTAGTCATAAGCCATACCTGTAACTGCGTGGACATTGTACAATAAACAAATAAATATCAGAATTGCGTTAGAAATTGCACATTTTATTTATAAATTGAACAAATTCGGTATCAGGTTGGCCTGCGTAAAATAAAAAACATTTTTAAATCGTACCTATTCTTTAATTTGGTTCAAAAATTGGTCCTAAATCACTTTCTCATTATTATCCTATACTTATTACTAATTAAACTATCAAACTCAGAATCTACAAAACTTCTTATAATTCAAAATTTGCAAACAAAATCAACAATTAGGAATAACAATTATTGGAAATATTTGGTTATCATATTTCTCATTATTATCGTAATACTTATTTAAAATAATTTAAAGTATAAGTAAAATAAGTATAAAATAAAATAAGTAATTTAAAGAACTATCCAGGCGCCTAGTTGACACTTCGCGTGACCCAAAGGCTGGGTTTTACCTTGGACAGTGGTTAAGCATTGCCATACAGCGTGGCAATGCCGCCAGTCTTTTGGGCACATTACCAGTGGACAGCGATGCGCACGAATTTCTGGACGCCATATTTTAGTTTATTTTTAGATGTATGTATATATGATTATGTAGTTTAGGGTTTTTATTTATGTGTATATTCCATTATTGATTAAATAAATCCTTTCGTAAGTACTTTAAAATGTGCAAGCAATATCAACAGAAAAAATTGGCCAAGGGCGAGACAGTCTCGCCCATGAAGGGTTCCGCAGTAACTACGGCAAATAACTTTGTGTTTCATAGTATTTGTATGAATTACAAAGTTATATTTGCGGTTTTATAAAATATGCTATATCTCAAAATTGACTTTATGAAAAAGCAGTTTTAGAAACCTCAATGTCATCAACCGACGACCAAAAGAGGAGGTTATCAATTCGACGCGTATATTTTTTTTTTTTATGTGTGATCATCGAGTACTCGAAGACGGCTGAACCGATTTGGAAAATTCTTTTTTTGTTCCAATGGGTATACTTCGAAATTGGTACCATTATCACCAAAGTCAGGATCTGATGATGGGATCTTGGAGAAATCGAGGGAACTCTTCAAATATTATAGGCACACCTATGGCGTTTTGGGTATTTCTTATAGTAACTTGTGCAGTTGCTCTCAAAAAGTACCATTTGGGGAAGTGGAACTGATGATGAAGACCACAGATGGCCGCCGAAACTACTCAATAATAAGTATTGAGTGGATTGCGATTCGATTACTTGAATATGGATGTTAAGCACTTTATGCTCGTCACAATACATATGGTGATGTAGAGCTGATGGTGAAGTACCAGGAGAACTCCTCAACAATTAACGGCCCAGCATTGGGAAAAGCAATATTTTGTAAAAGGTTATAAGTAGTTGACATTTAGGCTCTTGTAACTAGGTAAATTAAAAATCATCCAACTAAAAAGAGTGAAATAAAAACTTTTTACCAAAAAATTAAACCGACTCCCAAAAAACCCTGCAAAGTGAAAAATAACTTTAATTTCGGAAGTCGGTGCCAAAAACGAAAAAACAAAATTAAAGACACCGACTACCGAAATTAAAGTTATTTTTCACTTTGCAGTGTTTTTTGGGAGTCGGTTTAATTTTTTGGTAAAAAGTTTTTTTTTAAAGACCTTTCTATAGATATAGATACCATTTCTATAGATTTTAGTTTTAGTTTTAGACTTCACATATTCATATTTATTTCTTTTCTTGTTCTCACACACTATTGTCTACATTTCTTTTTCACTTCTCCTTTCGCAGGTCTGCTGGTAGAAATTTCTTAAGAAATAAGCAGTACATTTGTACTCAAATATTATAATTATGTTTATCCTAATGTATTTTACTGTGTGTACATAAATAATAAAATAAATACTACACACACATAGGTTTCATGAAAAAGAATATTTTCAGTATCAGTTCCATGTATAAGGAATTCCCTTAGTTTTAAATATTTTTTTATTTTTTTCTTAAAATCGGAATGTGGTTCACAGAATACATCTACCTACCAAGTTTCATGTGTATTGTCCTAATAGTTTCGGAATAAAATGGCTGTGACATACGGACGGACGGACAGATAGACAGACATGACGAAACTATAACGGTTCCGTTTTTTATCATTCGGCTACGGAACTCTAATAAAGGAATAGGTATGTTTATATTTCAAAATCTCACTTTTCTTGGTAATATGTTCTCAGGAACAACAAAGCGTCAGGCATTTTGTCGGATAGTGAGCGGAAAGACTGTACTATTATAGCTTTTGTATCGCATCACACATACTTATCGAGTTGCCAACAGGAAGCTTAAATATAGATTTAGTAAAAATATAAAAAAAAATCCGATTTCGATATTGGGTCACCCAGTATCGAAATTGTAATATGGGAACTTTCGTTCCGAGATTCCGATATTGCGGTATTCCGAGATTCATGCCCTAATCAAGACACTTTTAATGATACCCCAACTGTTAATGTGATGAGTAGACTAGGAGATAAATGAAACTGAACCAATTTTTACGGAACTTTCACTGGAAGTCAGAAGTTACGAGACAACATATAGGCTTTTAATAAGAAATTCTCACAGGACTGGGATTAACGCAGGGAAACTTGTCACGTGATCAAATTGTAGACGCAGTTGGTAGAATATAAAAGTAGTTTTGACAAATATTATAGGCCACTTTGATCTCAAATATATAATTATGGCGTTTGATTAGGAATTTCTACTATTTAAAATTTATTTCTTTAGGCTTGTGTATTTGTGTTTAGAATAAATTCAAATGTTTTTATAATTATGTTATTTACTGTAAATAGTATATACTTTAATATATATATTTTTGTTAACGCGCAATTAAATTTTTATTTCACGTCGCTGTGTTCACAATATGGAATAGCTGAAATGTCACGTTATTTGAAAATAAGAGTTCCACCGTGGTACTAGCGCTGCAGACAACCTGCAGTCTGTTTGTTCGTATAAAATTAAAAGCTCACTCAAACCATGGAAGCTCTCAATTCATTTATAAATATCAGTTCGTGGGCCGACACTTGTAGACATTTCTGATCAACGCAACGAACCACCAGCTCTTCATCTGCTCAGTCAGCTTCCAGTCTAACGGTATGCAGCTGTGTATTCAGACCAGTGTCAGACTTACTGACTTCTGACTGCCCGTACCTAACGACTGTCACAGATGTTCACATGACAGCCGGACCAACAGCTGAATGTGTTTCCGAGGTGCGGGGTCCCACACCACCAACTTCCGAACTCGGGGCTTCTACTGACAAATTTCTAACGGAAAAACCCAATAGCACTTTTTGCCCGAGCAAAAATCACAAAGTCTTATTAGTAAATATCTCATTGGTATAGGTATACAACGTGTAATTTAAAAAGTATATACATACCAATTGCACGGTTTCTTTGGATGATAATAAACGATATGGCAAGGGTTTTTCTGTCTACATGTGTAAAGTATAATAGAAATTTCAATACATTGATACCAGAGGCAAATTTTCAAATTAAGAAGAACGAAGTGAATCACCGTGTTATTGGCAAGTGACGTGGAAAGTTATCGACCCTCGTAGTGCTGTGACACGTTTGTTATGATTGGTATTCAAGAAACATATTTGTTCGGTCCGACGTGAAATGGAACGCACCTTTTTGGTTGGCAACATTAATTAGCCTGCCCCCATTTGGGGGGGTATTTTTGAGGCCGCGGTGAAAGCGGCAAAGGGACTGGCGGAGATTGTTGGGAGACACCGTTCTCACCTTTGAGGAACTAGCTACGGTATTTTGCCGCATTGAAGCTGTGTTAAATTCGCAACCTTGCCAAGACTTCCAATTGATTAGCGGACGGGTAGGCCCGTCCGGGGGGGGGGGGGGGTAGATGTTCGGTCCGACGTGAAATGGAACGCACTTTTTTGGTTGGCAACATTAATTATCTGTGGGCTTGACATAACTTTGACTTGACAGATAACTTGGTTCCGGTTGGAAAAAATCTCGGTCGTGGGACCCTCTTGTGATTTAATTGTAATTGGAAAAATATCGTGTTGAATCGCCTGTTGTAACCGATAATTGGGTCGCGAGTAACGATTGTTTGAAATTGTAATCCCGAATTGACGAAAACCCTGGGATATTTTGGCACATATCGCCGTATTGTCGTCAGCCGGTCTGACACGCGGATTTGCTGAAAATAAGTGATAAATAGCTGCTTCAATCTGGTGCGAAGTTTGTGCTGTGATTGCTATCTGGACCGCGCCATCTGGAGACCGGCACCTTGTGAACGTCCATGAACACTTGACTTTCACTACACTTTTCAATTACTCATTTCATACTTACATACATACCACACTTTGGACGTGGCCTCGGGAAGGTCGAAGCTTGGCGTCTACAACTCAGGTAAGTGGTAACAGTTATATTGACAGGGCCGGAGAGCCTGTAGTTTTGTTTATTGTAAGCAACGTACCGTGGACCGTTCGGCCATCCAGTATCGTTGCGCTGGCTGATTGTAGGACTGAACAATATTAAACCGATAATTTGGTATCAATTCTTTGAGTCACTTATTTTGAGCTGAAACTGTGCATAGAGACTCCATACCAGATATTGTCTTCAGTTCTTTTGGATAGATATGAGGTTTCCGTTACACGTTGTATACAATATTAGTAAATATCTGGTGACACTCTCGATGTGTGGTATGGTGTCACCACTATAGGTTTCTCAAAAAACGTAGGTGCAGTTGTAGGCGTAGGGGAACTTACGACAGAATGATAGCGCAGCACAAGTAATCAGAAGGGTTTGCTACTAGTTTTGGTCTCTGCGAAGTCTCCAAAACGTCCGCTTTTTTCGACTATATTCTTAAGTCTCTTCTAGACTATGCTGTGGTCGGCTTTCTTGATACCACTAAGGGCACTAAGGAACTACTTGACAGGCTATTACGGCTTTTTTTTTTGTTTTTCGATGGGAAAGTCATGTAGTGACTCCTCCCGCTGTGAGTGGAGCGGAAGGGGTCTGACCCTCCCTTCTACTGACTAACTGCTCCTTCAACTACCTTAACGTTTCTGGGCCGTGGTATCTCTAGAACATTCCTGCCCCAGCAGAAGCTATAACGTCTGCGGAATTTTCGTATCTGCAAAATATTGGCCTCTGAATGTGGTGGAAATTAGGAAATAATTAAATTGGCAGTCAGTCAGTGGCGAGACACCTGCACTCTTTCATTACTTCTTTTTTGTTATTAAAATACAAATATAAATACAAAATTAAAAATACTACTGAAATACTTCACAGTAGGTATCTTGTTCTTAGAGAAAAACCAATCCATATCTTGTATCAAACAATTTAATTAACACTCTGCACTCCTCAATTCGTTCATATGGATCCATTACTATTCATGCTGTATTTTTTTACGCACATTGAGGTGTAACCCTTTTTCGTAGAAAGAACGATAGTAATCAAAGAAATTTAACCTACTTCAAAACCTAAAAATTGGCCAAGGCCAAATAACTTTGTTTTTCATAGTATTTGTAAGAATTACAAAGTTATATTTGCGGTTTTAGAAAATATGCTATATCTCAAAAACTGCTGACCTGATCTCGTTAAAACAAATTTTAGTTGAAAGTTTTTAATAAGATCTACAGCATATATTTTTTTAATTTTTCCTTCCATTATTATAGAAGTTAGAAGGGGGGACACATATTTTAACACTTTGGAAGCATATATCTTTAAAACGATTAATTTTATGGAAAAGTGGTTTTAGAAACCTCAATGACATTTTTAAAGACCTGTTTATAGATACTACACACGCATAGGTTTCATGAAAAAAAAAAAAATATTTTCAGTTCCAGTTCCATGTATGAGGAGCCTCCATTAATTTTAAATATGTTTTTCTTAAAATCGGAAAGCGGTTCACAGAATACATCTACCTACCAAGTTTCATGTGTATAGTCCTAATAGTTTCGAAATAAAATGGCTGTGACATACGGACGGACGGACGGACGGACGGACAGACAGACAGACAGACAGTCGTCCTTTGCCCCACCTATAGTAGGGGACTATGACATTAAGTCAGTCAGTCACTTGAGAAAACACAGAAATTCTTCAATTTTCAACCGATTTCAAAAATAGGAGGAGGTTCTCAATTCAACTGTAATTTTTTTTTTGTTTGTTACCTCATATCTTTCGACTGGGTGAACCAATTTTGATGATTCTTTTTTTATTTGATAGCTGGCACTTCCCGTGTGGTCCCATTGTCCGATCCACCTAGTCAGGATCTGATGATGGGATCCTGGAGAAATCGAGAAAACTCTTCAAATATTATAGGCACACCTATAGTGATTTGAGTATTTAATATAGTTACTTATGCAGTTGCATTCGAAAAGCACCATTTGGTGATGATGAAGACCACAGATGGCCACCGGAACTACTCAATAATAAGTATTTCATGGGTTCTGCTGCGATTATTTGAATATAGTTACTAAGCATAATATGTTCGTCACAATGCATATGGTGAAGTGAAACTGATGGTGAAATACCAGGAGAACTCCTCAACAATTAAAAGCTCAGTATCGGGAAAAGCAGTACCTATTTTGTAAAATGTTATAAGGAATTGACATTTAGGCTTTTGTTACTAGGTAAATTACAAAACGACCAACTAAAAAAAACGTTATATAAAAAATCTAAAAAACCCGACTGCTCAACTGAAATGCAAGAAACAAGCAGATTTTTATATATTTTAAAAAGTGACAAGCAGGCGGGACCCAACATTTTTTTTTTAAATTGGATGGGTCCGCCTGCTTATCACTTTCATAAATATATAAAAATCTGCTTGTTTCTTGCATTTCAGTTGAGCAGTCGGGTTTTTAGATTTTTTATATAACGTTCTTTTTTTCAAGTTTTTAGTTAAAATATTAATTAACATTTTTTTTTAGTTTTCCCGGTCGTATCACATTGTCACTCCACCGGATTCAGAAAGTGAAGTCCATATATTTAAACTTTCCCATTGTATTATTTTGCTAGTATTATACTAAAGATAAACATGATATACCTTTTTGAAATCCTTGTGTTAAGCTAAGTTGATACCCATCTTGTAGTATTTGAAAAAAAAAAATTTTTTTTTCGCCATGTAGTTATATCGGCTTCGCACAGCCGCCATGTTTAATTTTTTCAAATGTCACCTATTTAAGAATACTTGGGCTGCTAAGACAAATCTAACGATACCTCACTCAATTGTGTGAATCCGTTCAGTGATTCTGGAGATATGAGGTAATAAAGAATATTACATACATACATACATATACAAGATACGCGCAAAAAACATAACCCTTCCTTTGCAGTCGGGTAAAAAGAGAGAAATAAAAACTTTTAACAAAAATTTAACCGACTTCCAAAATTAAAGTTTTTCACTTTGCGGTCTTTGCAATTTCGGAAGTCGTGCCAAAAACGAAAATACAAAACCAAAGACACCGACTAACGAAATTAAAGTTATTTTACACTTTGCAGTGTTTTTTGGAAGTCGGTTAATTTTTTTGTTAAAAAGTTTTTTACTTTCAATAATATATTTATGTTAACGGAAATGTATGTCGACTACATAGGTACATTTCCACGTAGTGTTGCCCAAACGAGAGTCTCGCAAGAGTCTTGCAATTAGCGATTATCCTATTGCTATTTATTAAACGGTACTTAGTTGAGATCTCAGAACAATGTAACAGACTCTGTTACATTGTTCTGAGATCTCAATTACCGTTTAATAAATAGCAATAGGGTAATCGCTAATTGCAAGACTCTTGCGAGACTCTCGTTTGGGCAACACTATTTCCACTAGGAAATGTATACATTTCCCAGGATATGTGTGTATTAAATAATGATTGAAACAATATTTTATATATTTCCTAAATAGCTTTGGAATTGTATAGGTACATGTGGAAATGTATAAAACCTAAGAAATCTTAGGTTTTATATTTTTCCTGCCGGGGTTGCGGGAATGTTCTTAAGAGATACCGCGGCCCCGGACCGCAAGGGCAACCGAAGGAGCAGGGTCGGTTTTTAGTCAGTAGAAGTCTGACACTCTCTTTCGCAGATAAATATATGTATTACTAGCGACCCGGCCCGCCTAACAATTGTTGGAGTTTCGACAGTAATATTAGTACGTCGTTACAAAAAGTGCCTTTATCATTTAATACAAAAAACTTTTTACCATAAAATTAAACCGACTACCACCAAAAACGAAAATACAAAACTAAAGACACCGACTTCCGAAATTAAAGTTATTTTTCACTTTGCAGTGTTTTTGGCAGTCGGTTTAATTTTTTGGTAAAAAGTTTTTATTTCACACTTTTTAGTTGGTCGATTTTTGATTTACCTAGTTAAAAGAGCCTAAATGTCAATTACTTATAACCTTTTACAAAATATTGCTTTTCCCAATGCTGGGCCGTTAATTGTTGAGGAGTTCTCCTGGTACTTCACCATCAGCTCTACATCACCATATGCATTGTGACGAACATAAAGTGCTTAACATCCATATTCAAGTAATTGAATCGCAATCCACGAAATAGGTACTTATTATTGAGTAGGTTCGGCGGCTATCTGTGGTCTTCATCTTCAGTTCCACTTCCTCAAATGGTATTTTTTGAGAGCAACTGCACAAGTTACTATAAGAAATACCCAAAACGCCATAGGTGTGCCTATAATATTTGAAGAGTTCCCTCGATTTCTCCAGGATCCCATCATCAGATCCTGACCTGGTGACAATCGGACCAATTTCTAAGTATACCCTTTCAAACAAAAAAGAATTTTCCAAATCGGTTCAGCCATTTTCGCGTAATCGGTGATCATACATAATAAAAAAAAATATACGCGTCGAATTGATAACCTCCTCTTTTTGTCGTCGGTTGAAAAATATATAATTAAACAAAATGTTCATCTTGAATCAGACTAAACTGCCAGTAACTATAAAATGTCTTTATAAAGAACTAGCTTTTGCCCGCGACTTCGTTCGCGTGGGAGGTTTTTCCTGCGAAATTCCCGATCCCGTGGGAATCCCGGGATGAAAACTCCTATGTCCTTCCCAGGGTCCTAAACTATTCCCATGCCTAATTTCATCTAAATCGGTTTAGCGGTTTAGGCGTGAAAGGTAACAGACAGACAGACAGATAGAGTTACTTTCGCATTTATGATATTAGTATTGAAGTTTGGATGTTTGCAGCTGATTTTTCATTAGACAGCCGAAATAGATTATACTTTGAAATTAAGTAAGTGAAAGGGATAGTTTGCCATGTGAAAAACACTGAACGCTTAAATCTAAACCTGTAATATTTAATGTTTGGCCCTGTAACTTATTGATGGTCATTGATAAAGACAGTTTCACTGGAAATCAGTAAATCAATAGGTATTACCGTATTCGAGGAATCCGGGAAATTAAAACAACTTCTCCGTTCCACATCCGGTCACTCAGTTCAGTGTTGTGCACTCTATTATGTAGGGATTAAAAGCGTTTCACTGTAGCAAGGAATGTTTTGGTTGCGTGTAATTTTAAATCTGTGTAATCTGGGTAATTACTAAAGTACTGATTTCAATGAAAAAGAGAAAAGGACAATTTTGATCTACATTAAATGGCCAGGGTAAGTAACTAATATACTTATTTGGATAAGGACTAATCTTGATAAGGAGAAATTAGCTTTTGCAAGTAAAGTTGTATTTTTTAATTAATTATTTAGAGATAAAAATGGTTACTGTGAGTCCACCTTATCTCAAAATATTGTATTTTTTCTATATACATATTTAAGTACAATGTTTTGTATGTACCTATAAACCTTCGGGAATAAATTGTCTAAATAACAGTGAAAACTGCATCAAAATCCGTTGCGTGTTTTAAAAGAAGAAAGCTTACAAACAGAAGCAGAGTGCGACTTTGTTTTATACTGTGTAGTGATGTAGTTCAATTCGTATTGTAAGTTCGCTAGTTCGCTAAAAAATGTACTCTGTGGTTCGCTACATACTGGCTTGTTGTAAATTACAAAGTGGTGGCCGAGTGGCGACGCCCTCTGTGCGTGGCTTGTGGCGGCAGTAAGCCGGTGAGGCGGTGTGAGCGGTGTGTCATCGTAGTTAGTGCACACGTTCGAGCACAGATGGCACTGCTTCCATCGTCACCACATTTGGATTCGATGCGTTGTGTGGCAGCACTGCTGCATCATATTTGTAACTACATAGTGTGCAGGTAAGATATTCGCTGGTTGAGAGATCTTGTGTACAACCTGCTCAATTTTGTGCCATTTTGAGTAATTTCGTTACTGGTGCTCCCATCTAGTGGGAATTAGTGTAATCTACTTCGGTCAATCGTTGGTTCGGTTGATTATTCGTTTGATGACTCGAGCTGATTCATCTACTAGGTGATAGATGGCGCTATTATCAGTAATTGGACAGGATGATAAGCAGCTTTTGGTTTATTTTAATAGTTATGTTAATTTTATAATCATTATCGTACCTTTATTAGTGTTTTGTTTGATTCGCTGTTTCAGGTGGCCACGAGGATATTTAAGCTCCACTTAATGAGCAGCCGAAAAGAATTCGTTTTGAATTTTTTTCGTTAAAACTTTTGGCACTATGTATTATTTGAAGAAATCTTCATAGATTTTGTCCAAAACTTGTGAACTTCAACTTTGATCACTGTAGCCTCCGAATTGTTACAACTTTAATCACTTTTTTAAACTGTGTTGTCACTCAAACTATTTTTAAACTTTAAGGCCGTGCGCGCACTGCAATGCGTTTTGAAAACGCAAAATCTGTGGAGTATGGATAACGTGACCAGACGTCCCGTTTTGAACGGGACTAGCCCTTTTTATAATTACGAGTCCCGGTGTCCCCGCAATGATCTCTGGGACGCAAAATTGTCCCGTTTTCTGAGACCGCGTCATCGGACTCATCGGTCGATGCCAAGATAGCCGAGAATGGCCAAGACGTCGTCGCTCGTGCTTTGTTGACTAGGTATTTATTTGACAGATTATTCGTTCGCCCACTGCTCGATATTTGTTTTGTTGTTGTTTAATGCTCGAGTACCTAGTAAATAACTTAAACTTTTTGTTTTGGAATATTCTTCTGACTTTTAATTATTGTTTTTTTTTTTACGTACTTATATTTGACATTAAAATTCATATCTGGAACGAGGCCATTTAGACGCACGGGGAAGTACTTGCTGTATCCCTTGACATCTCCAAGGCCTTTGACAGGGTCTAGCACGATAGCCTTATTGCTAAGCTCCCTTCCTTCGGTTTACCCACTCAACTTTGCGTTTGGATTGAAGACTTCCTGAGAGATCGGTCCATTTGAGTGGTCATTGATGGCTGCTCATCTGGTCAATTGGCAATTAATGCCGGGGTCCCTCAGGGGTCTGTTCTCTCAGCAACTTTATTCTTGTTGCACATTAACGATCTGCTAATGCCCGGTACCTTTGGGTATACAGACGACAGCACAGTTTCTGAGAGATATGTGTCCAGCGCGCGAGCGGGTGGATCACAGATCCAGTCTCTCCGTGAGGACATGGTTGGACGCTTAAACTTGTCCTTGAAGGCTATCTTGCTTGAAGGCGATGCCAACTTGGTCAAGTTAAATGCAGCTAAGACCCAGGCGTGACTCTTTTGCGCAAAAAGGAGCCAATTTGAACCGGCTCCTACTTTTCGTGGTGTAACCGTGCCGATAACTGATCATATTGAGCTTCTTGGGGTGACTTTAACTTCCACACTCAATTTTGGCCCATTTACCGAGGCTAAGGCTCAGTTAGCATCAAAAAAGTTGGGAATCCTAGCCAAGGTGAGACGGTACTCCACATTGGAACAGCTGCTCAATTTGTATCAAGCCCAGGTTTGGTCATGTATGGAGTACTTACTGCTCTCATCTTTGGGATGGATCTGTGAAATACAAACTGGACGCGCTTGAGACTATCGAGATGCGGGCCAAGAGACTCATTGGCAACGATGCACTGGTCGAGTCAAAGCTCCAGAGCCTTGAACATCGACGACGAGTTGCAAGTCTATCGGTTTTCTATCGGTTACATTTCGGGGAGTGTGCGATGGAATTACACAATCTAATTCCGCCAAGCCCGTTCCATCATCGGACTACCAGACAAACGGCGATGCACCATCGTTACATTGTGGACATCCCTTGTTAAAATAGTGTGGTTAAAATTGTTTATAAAATAAATTAAATGAACTATTAAGTTAAAATGCCGAAACGCAAGTGCTCGTTCAGGATTTGGATATGGCCGCGGCAGAAGACGTCTGGGATTATCACACGATACAAGAAAACCACAGCTTTCGGTCTAATGATTGTGCATCGAAATTAATTCAATCATGTTTTGATCGCGCATACGAAAGACTTATTGTGAAGACATATATTTTTTTTATATTTACACGATTCGAGTTGAAGCTCTAAAGGAGTTTTGAGCCGAAACTGAAACGGAATATCAACAAATACTCGGCTATAGCAAAGCCTCTTATGCCTGCCTTGGAAAGGGTTTTAAAAATGTATCAGCCATTAAAAAACTACTTTTTGAGTATTGAAAAATATTACTAATGTTACTAAAAAACTTTTTTGAAGATTCGACATCCAAACTGTGGCTTTATTTTTTACATGCTCAGGCAGCAAGTTTTCATCAAGCTGTATCGAAACTTGAAGATCAGACTACTACTACTCTTACCATAGAAATGGAGATATTTTATTGGGCTGATTTAAAAAAGGTTTCCGCATGGGAAGTTGTTCAAAAATTGTAGACATCTGAGAAAACCCAGTTACAAATTTCAGTTCTAACCGCGATTTTGATAATTAAGGTGAATATAAATAAAACGAGCTAAGAATTTCATTCTTACTTAAAATCATCACTAGCTACCTATATTAAAGCCAATTTTTTAATCTGATAAATATAAATTTTATATAACTTAACTTTTCGGGTAAGTATATATATATGTTTAATTCGTAACTTTTAAGCTAACTGACTGTTCCTAAATAAAAAACTTAAATGAAGTGTTTTTTTTTTTCATTGACAACCTGTTAATTGACCTTAATAAACCAGTGTCCCGTTTTGCGACAAAAAATAAATGGTCACGTTAAGTCCATACTTATGTCCATACGTGTCATAGAAGTGCGCGCACTGCGGTGGAATAAACGCGTGCGGTAGAGTCACCGGTGGCCCCTCGCTGCAAAGTTGCGGTGAGTCTACCGCAAATATTTTGTATCGCATAGGAATGTATGTAGTACCGCGCACTGTGGTGAAAAAAACGCACGTTTTGTCTTATAATGTTGCCATACATACAGATTTCTTTGTATTTATACATATTTTTGATGTGTGATACAGATTAGCACTCGATACAGATTTTTATACAAATTTCACACTGTACTGATCAAAGTGACTGTTAAAACTTAGCAAAATAAATTACCTAGATACCGCGTTTATTACGTTACACACACCATTGTATGATTCTATTCTTTATGGTTATTTTTATTTTTTTCATATACAACGTTAATTTAAACATTCTAATTAAGTTTTTTTTATTGATAATAGTATTTGTATCATGGGGAAAATTCCATATTTTGTGATGATGCCGCCAAAAAAAAAACGATTTTCAAGCGCTGACACTGCAAGTATTACGTCAATAGATACCTACGTTAAAATAATGTACTACGGAAATGTATATATCATAAAAAGGCCTACATAAAAGTCTGCGATAGCATCTATCTATCTCATATGGTTGACTCACAGTAACCATTTTTATCTGTAAATAATTAATTTAAAATATTACTCTATTTGCAAAAGATAATTTCTCCTAATAAATACTAATCTTTATCCAAATAAGTATATTATTTACCTTGGTCATTTAATGTACTATCAAAAATTGCCCTTTACTTTTTTCATTTAAATATTTAAAATTACGCAGCCAAGAAATTCATTGCAGCGAAACGGCTGGCACAGGTCGGACTTAAGATGAAACTTTTTTGTATATATATTTTAAATTAAATTAAGTATAGCTAAACGTACTTTTTGTAATGACGTCGTTTGTCGAAGAAAACAATTGTCAAGGACCCCGTGCAAAGCCAGGCCAGGCCGCTAGTACATACATAGGTATTTTTCGTAAATGTAAACTAGATAAAGCCGGTTTTTCCCTGAAAAAGTCTTTTTTGGATAAGAACGTATATATCTTACGAAAACTTAGTAAGTTGATTTGTAATTTATCTAGCTCCAATAGCCAGAATGACAATTTTTGCATCACTCTAGGTTTTTAGATTAATATAAAATTAAATAAAAGGTTGTACCTATGATATTAATTATTTACGTATTTTACGTATGTGCGACACTACGAATGCGAGAGCCTTGGATAGCACACAACAATCTTTGACGGATTTCCTGTGCACAGCAAATTAATGCTGCTGCCAGCTACCTAAATAATAAAAATTAAAAATAAATATAAAGAATAGAATCATACAATGGTGTGTGTAACGTAATAAATGCGGTATCTAGGTAATTTATTTTACCAAGTTCTGTCTTTAGTTGTAACAGTTAATTTTATCAATACAGTGTGAAATTTGTATAAAAATCTGCATCGAATGCTAATCTGAATCACACACCGAAAATATGTATAAATACGAAGAAATCTGTATGTATGGCAACATTGTCAGACAAAAGGTGCGTTTTTCTCGCCGCAGTGCGTGCACCTGAGATTGCGGTTATTCTACCGGTGCGGTAGAACTACCGCAAGGCAGTGCGCGCACGGCCTAAAATACACTGAACAGATGTTTGTTTGCGCACAGTAGCGCCATCACCTTCTCAAATCTATCCTGTCTGAGCGACAGCTTGGGTTTAGGCCTAAATTATCAACTACCGATGCCGTACATCATCTCACCGACTATCTAGCACAAGAATTTGACAAGGGTAACTACACAGTAGGAATTTCCCTGGACCTCGCAAAGGCGTTTGACACAGTTTCAATTCCCATTCTGTTGCGCAAGCTTGAAACCTTAGATGTAGGAGGCACCCAGCTGAAACTCTTCAAAAGTTATTAAGAAGAGCGTACCCAGTGCGTAAAGATTGACAATATACTCAGCACTGAAGAAAAAAACACGTCTTTTGGTGGGACACCAGGAAGTATTTTAGAGACTACTATTTTCTAACTTAATACACATACATGATCATTGTAATCTACAACTACAGTCAACATCATGGCACTATCATATCTTACCCTGACGACACTGCTCTACTTTTTTTGGCTGACTCAGAAATTGAAGTGTACAAACTTGCGCAACATGGGTTCAATATCGTAAATTATTCGCTTCAACAAAATTCACTAACCCCTAATGCGCAAAAGACAAATTTCATTAAATTTTTGATGCGGAAACAAACACCTATCATTGCCTCAAAAGTCAAAGTTGTATGCTCATCATTGTACAGTCCCTCTCAATGGTCAGTGCATATGTCCCATATTAAAATGACTAACAAAATAAAATACCTGGGTATCATTATAGATGACACCCTTTCTTTCAACCAAATATAGAAGCTTTAAATAGTCGAATTCGTAAGATTATATTCCTATTTAAAAGCTGCGATATATAGCAGACCCAAAACTAATAAGGCAAGTTTACTTTGCTCTACTCGTACCTATGTCAGTCAATTGACGTAATTGACGTACTGCATTACCTCATGGGGCGGAGCAGGTAAAACTTGTTACTACCCATCGAGAGAGCGCAAAGAGCTATCCTCAAGGTGTCTATCTGTCGCCCTTTCCTTTTTGCCACTAATCTTCTCTATAAATCTTGTGAAGTACTAAGAGTTCGCCAGTTATTTATAATGAGCTGCCGCACTAAAACAACACACAGCGCTTCCCTATCGCACTGAATTTACTAAAAAACGACGGAAAGATTTGGTTTTCCTTAAAAGAAGTACAAAACATGCTTTCATAACCAAATTTTATATGTTCCTTGGATCACTACTTTGTAACAGACTACACGCAAAATTAAACATTTATTCCCTAAATTATTGTAATTGCAAGAAGACTCTCAAGGAAGCTCTTCAAAGTATGTCCTAAAAAGACACAGAGAAGTTATTACTGGCACTAAAATAGAGATAGTTCGTATTTTATTTAAAATGTAATTAAGATTAAGAATAAGACACTAACATTATTTTCATATTATTTACACCTTTATACATTACCTAAGATTTATTATTTATTTATGTATGGTTCACCAACAAGTGTTAGATACAGCTAAACATGATTGATATTTGTTAAGATTACAATATTAATAATTATTATGCACACCTAATTACAGGTAAACACCGCAAGCTTCGTGTTTGACAAGTAACAAAAAGAGAATTTTATTTTATTTTATATAAATGTGATTATTTAAAAAAATAAAAATACCTATTCTCGCCTGAAACACTGGATTACCTAGTTCAGGCACATGACATGTGTGAACTTAATGTAGATTTAAGCAAAATTGTATTTAAAATTTACCTTATGATTTTGAATAAACATTTTATTATTATTATATTATTACTTATAGTTATATATTCACTTTAAAATAATAATTGGCCAAGTGCGAGTCAGTCTCGCCCATGAAGGGTTCAGTAGTAACTACGCCAAATAACTTTGTTTTTCATAGTGTTTGTATGAATTACAAAGTTATATTTGCGGTTCTAGAAAATATTCTGGTTCTCTCAGCAACTTTATTCTTGCTGCACATTAATGATCCGCTTATGCCCGGTACCTTTGGGTATGCAGACAACAGCACAGTTGCTGAGAGATATGTATCCAGCGCCCGTGCTGGTGGGTCACAGATCCGGACTCTCCGTGAGGATATGGTTGGGCGCTTGAACTTATCCTTGAAGGCTGTTTCCGAATAAGGTGATGCCAACTTGGTCAAGTTTAATGCAACTAAGACCCAGGCGTGTCTCTTCTCCGCAAAAAGGAGTCAATTCAAACCAGCTCCTAATTTCCGAGGTGTAACCGTGCCGATAACCGATCGTATCGAGCTTCTGGGGGTAACTTTGAAGATCTTGTGCCGAAGATTCACGAGAGCTTGATGAGAGGGAAAAAATCCCAAAGGAACTTCGTATATTTCAAAAAATATTGCGGCGCTTGGCTTGAAGCAAACATCGACTGGCCTAGTTGTATACAACCAACTGTTGAAAGTTCTGAAACAAGCTGTCCTGAACCTGAACCTTCGACATCAACCTCATTAACATCATCGATTGAAACGATGACTAAGAGAACCCGAAAACTTTTTGAAGAGCTGAGTACTCAGCAGAAAAAGAGAAGAACAATGGACCGGAAAGGTCGCGATAGCACTGAATTAGCATATTCAACTGCAGTTCAATTGAGAGAAGATGTTCAGGGAAGTATTGCAACTGTAATTGAGTACATGCTGAAGAACCCCGATTCGTCGATGGTTGATGGAAAAATTTGCATCTACTTATCAGATGCAAAATCCAGTTCCTGCTACCTTTGCTTAGCAAAACCTTCGAACATGAATGAATTGGATTCCGTGAAGAAAAGACCAGTGTCCGTAGATCTTCATAAATTTGGATTGTCAACATTAGACGCTCGAATCAATACTATGGAATGCCTTTTGCAGATAGCATATAGCATAAAGCTGAGCTAAACC
Source organism: Tholera decimalis (assembly GCA_943138885.2). Lineage (NCBI taxonomy): Eukaryota > Metazoa > Arthropoda > Insecta > Lepidoptera > Noctuidae > Tholera > Tholera decimalis. The sequence continues at coordinate 175,088 of OW964557.2, read as the reverse complement.
TATTGATAGACAAGGTGTTAAACAAGGTTCTGGAACAACGAATGATGGTAATACAGCCAGAAGATTTTTTGAGTTTCCTGAAAAAACTGCAGCAATCACTGGGCTAGACGAACAGTTAGTTCGAAGACTAGCAGTAATTTTACAGGCAGCACCTCTGGACAGGATATTGACGCTGTAAAATTTAAAACATATGCGTACCAAACCACTGCTAGGTATGTGGAACTATACAATTGGTGCTATATGCCTGCCACAGTGCATAAATTACTAATACACAGAGCCGATATAATTGCCAGTAACGCAATTATACCAATCGGGAGCCTATCTGAGGAAGCGTCTGAGTCACGCAACAAAGACTTTCATAGATTTAGGGAACAGAATTCGCGAAAGAAAAGCAAAGTTCGAATACGGATATCATCATGCTACTTCTTTCATCGGATCCAGTTATATCTGCAACAAGACCCAAGATGAACTCAAAAATAAAGATAGAGCTTTTCAGCGAGGCTCTGGACTTGTTGAAACTTCAGGAGACCGATTTTAATTTTTTGATGTTTCTCATTTAGTTTCTGACTCTGAGATTCTAATTTAGAATCTGATAACGATTTTGAAAACTAATTTAAATGTATATGTATTTATTTATATCATATTGTATAAATGTATTGCTATAGTTGTTTTAATTAGTGACCGAACTTGTAATATAATAAAATATAAAAGAATTAATTCGTTTTAATATTTCTCTTTGTATATTTAGCTTTACCACGCTAAATAATATTATAATCCTAAGAATCAGGTACTAACTACGGTAACTACATACTAAGAACATTAAGGTCATTATATAATTTGGGTGATTAGGTAATTCCCAATAGATAAACGATCATACAACACAATGAAAAAATTGTTCGAAGAAAGTGTAATTAAATTATAGCTTATAGGGGAAAGAGCAATTAAACTTCGGAAATAGCTAGTTATGTATATTATAAATTGAGTAAATCCAGGTAAAACAAACATTAGGTACTTATTTAAACGTTATGCGATTCTAATACGGAATTATTACGACAACCGGGCCGGCGCGCGCCTTAGCCCTGTGTATATCGTGCCCTGTGTAGCCGTGTGTATCGGAAGCTAGCTCGCGGCGCACTACTGAGAATGGACGATGTGCGAGGATCGTGCAGCATCAACTCGGGCGCGGAGGCGGACGGAGCGCCGGCTCGGACATGGGGGCTATGGGGTGCAGGCTTGTGGCGAATGACTACTTTGTAAAATACTACGCGCTACAAGCTTAATATTTTTTTTCTAAGTGTTATTGAAAATATTTCTTAATTTTGTTAATATGGTAGTGTTTCACTAAAATACAGACACCTTTCTGCAAAATTTCTAGTTTATAAACCCATTGGTTCGAGTATAACTTCAATTTTTATTAAACAATTTAAAAAAAAGCTTTTGTATTAAACAAAAAAACCGCAGTAGTTACCGTTATATGAAGTACACTAAAAATTACAAATAAATTGTAAAACAACTGTCTGTAAGGATATAACGGTTAAGGAAGCGGTTTTGAATATAATTCAATTTATTACTTTGGCTCCATACAAAATTTTCTTCATTTATTTTTATAATTTTTTTAACACATGAAATGATATTTCTTGTAAATATTCATGACTGCTGAAGTCATTAGAAGCCTTTCATAATAAAAAAATAAATGAAAATGAGAAATAGTTTTAAATGACTATGAAGATCGATTTTCAGCCCACAGTGCGGCGCTGCGCTCCGGTGTGAATTGCGACGTTGCGAGACTTGTGAATAAAATGTTCGGCGAGGCGCACGGAACGGCAATAATGCTTTTACTTGCGTTGTTTACGTTTGCGCGAAATTTGTGGCAAATTACGAATGCTATTTTATCTAGCATTTAGTATCGCGTTCGAATCAACTTTTCCATTCAATTTGTGTTGACTTACGTGAACATCAATGTATTATGGAACAGCCAAGTTTTTTCGCGATTTCAGGTTTGGTCTTATAGGTGTTTCAGAATGATGAGTTTAGTGTCCTGTTTTCAGGTTATGAGTTATTTCCACTATACTTTGAACTAAATTCTAGGATAAATAGGTAAATATCACAATTTCAAATAAATTAATAACATTTATTGCATCAATAAAACTAACTAAACTAAACAGTTGGAAGTAAATTTTTCAGACCAAAACAATAAAAAAAAATTAGAAAAAACATAATGAAATACAATACAAAAATATAAATATAATACAAATACAACTTATACAACGTGTAATTTAAAGGGTATATACATACCAAGTGCACGGCTTCTTTGGATGATAGTAAACGATATGGCAAGGGTTTTCTAATCCTATGTGTACATGTGTGGAGCATGTTAGAAATTTCAATACATTGATACCAGAGACTGAATTTTTGAAATTAAGAAGAACGAAGAGAATTATCGTTTTATTGGCAAGTGACGTAAAAAGTGATGACCCTCATAGTGCTGTGACACGTTTGTTATCTGGGGTCACGGCAGTGCCCCCGCCAAGTCGAGCAAAAAAGCGGCACGGCCGTACCATTCTTTTCTCGAAGCAACTCAGGCCATTTTCGACCCCCTATAACTTAGTTGTGGATAAAACTAGAAGCCTGAATTTTCAATAACCAAACAGGCATTGTATAAACACGGTATATTTCAAATTTCATTCAATTTGAACCAGTAGTTTAAAAATTATAACGAGTCAAAGTTCCTTAATTTTGTTAATTTTGTCACTCACTGACTGACCGATCATCAAAAGTCTAAGGCACTTCTAGCAGACATAGATGCTTCAAATTTAGAATACAATTAGTGTTTAGTATATGAATCAAGGAAAAACTATAATATTTTTCAATTTCGTTCCAGTTTTCTAGATACATCAACTGCATAAATAACTTTGTAATCCCATATAAATATATAGGATTACAAAGTTACATTTGCAGTTAATTAATCAGTGTACCTGTATAATATAATGAAATAATAGATGTAGATGGGTACTTTTTTTTTTCTTGGTGAAAAATATCTTCGAATGACTTCTTCCGCTCGGGTGTATTAGAATTCTACTGACTAAAAACCCACCCTGTTCCTTCGGAAGATGGAACTTTCCCGCAAACCCCGACAGGCAATGGCCCTATGAGGCCCCGTCACTGGTATTAACAGCTTTTTGAGGCGCGCGTGGAACACAACGCGCTGCTGACCCGGGCCTGGTCCTTACCGGACGGTGAGCGACCCCTGCTCGCCATCCGCAGGCCCGCGCCTACGGTGGCCCGAAATCGACTCGCGATCCACGACGCCCGGGGCGTCTCCCCCGGTGGCTGGGGCGCGAGGAAGAGAGTTGCCTCTCCCTCGCACGTTAGGCCTCCTCCTTCGCTAGCATGACTGCTTCGCAGCAGGAGGTGACTGCATCCCATTCCCTCTCGCTTCGCACCATGGTCTAAACCAGAGCAGGGCTCGAGAAGTCGCCGCCGCCGATCGCCTCTATGAGGATACGACGGTGCTCCACCCATGCAGGTCACACCTCGACCATATACTCCACCGTGTCTTCCAGTATAGATAGGTACCTAGATATAATAATTATGCTCAAAGGTAACTTGTTAAATGGTCAACGGAATAAAAAAGCAAGAAGTATTAAGAGTATTGGGGAGTATTAAGTAGAGTAAATTGTCCGAAATTGCATAATTACTTACTTATGGATTAACTTTAACCGAGACGTTTGACGAGTGCGGCATTAATTATTACTAACTCATGCAAAAGATGTACGTGCGTATTCATATGTGCGTATCAAAGCCTCCGAAAAAAACCCGTAGAGACAGAGAGTGGGCTTTGAAAAAAACTTTAGCTGAAGTTCAAGAAGTAGTACCGGAAAATAAAAAAAGGAAGGCTACCTACAAAAATAAGAAAAGCTCATAAGACAGAGAGAGGGCTTTAAGAAAGTTCGTTGTTGGTATACAAGAAGTAGAAGGTACCGGAAAGGAAAAAATAGGACTTTTATACAAAAAGCAATGAGATCCCATAAAAAACAATACTTGTAAAAAAACCAAGTCTCGCAACTTAGTTGTTCTACCGTAAAAAGTTGTGAGATCCATGTAATACCAAGTCGGTTATTAATTTATTCAGTCCCTACTTAAGGGACCTTCTGTCTTAAGTTGTTACGTAATTATCTAACCTAACGACATCTTATAGTGACCATATCAATATTAAAAATCTTTATCGTTTTAAATAAATAGATTGACTTGGCAATCGCAATAAACAATTTAATTTATATATGTATTACTTGTGAGATATATTGTGTTTTCATGCGATGGCCGAGTCAATCTATTTATTTAAAACGGTAAAGATTTTTAATATTGATATGGTCACTATAAGATGTCGTTAGGTTAGATAATTGCGTAACAACTTAAGAAAGAAGGTCCCTTAAGTAGGGACTGAATAAATTAATAACCGACTTGGTATTACATGGATCTCACAACTTTTTACGGTAGAACAACTAAGTTGCGAGACTTGGTTTTTTTACAAGTATTGTTTTTTATGGGATTACTGGTATTCAAGAAACATATGAAACCAATAATTTGGGATCAATTCTGTGAGTCACTAATTTTGAGCTGAAACTTTGCATAGAGACTCCATACCAGATGTTGTCTTCAGTCCTTTTGGATAGATATGGGGTTTCTGTTACACGTTGTATAATAAAACCTGCGCAAAATCTATCTTTTGTTTTGATAGGTTTCCTTAGGTATCAGGATTAGGTATCCTTTGATGTCGGTCGAGATTTGATTTGATTTGATAGTGTTTTCATGTAGGTACTTATTTTGAATGTTCGAAACTTTTATAGAAATATTTTTTTGGTTAATATTTTGTTGAAAATTACCAGTAGTACTAAAAGATAACTCAGTACTGCCAATGAAAATTAATAAATGTCAAATATGATAATAATTGTAGGTATATTTAACATCTATAAATAAATATTCTAACGAGATACCACAGCCCCGGATCGAGGTGGAGTGGAAGGGTGTGGCAAACTCCTCGTCTGACTAAAAACCCCCTCTTTTTTCGGTTGTATTGTATTTGCATTCCGAGGCTCGTTAGACCGTTTCCGCAACCCCGGCGAATACCTATCGTTATAGTTAATCTATAATGCGTTCTCACATCGTTCTCTAGATTGAATTATAATTACTAAATAGCTGTTGTTGGTACTTAGGTGAAATGTTAGGCCATTTTATAAATGAACTAGCTTTTACCCGCAGCTACGCACGTGTTGTCTAAGTTTCTTTCGTTTACCTCGAGACTTGCTATTTGGTTCTTAGAGTCTTAAATTTTTCAATCTCTACATATCAACCACCAGTAAACTTAGGAACTGCGAAACTGTGCCGCACGCGCCGTCCGATAATGTTGTGCAAAGGATGCTGGCTCGCGGACCTGATTACTTTTTGGTGGCGTATAATTTGAAATCTATAATACATATCTTCTTAAATATTTATTTGATTTATGTAGTGTAAAGGACAATTTTGATCTATATTACATGGAAAAGCTAACAAACGCATTTATTTAGATAAGGATTATAAAAAAACTTTTTACCAAAAAATTAAATCGACTCCCAAAAACACTGCAAAGGGAAAAATAACTTTAATTTCGGTAGTCGGTGTCTAGTTTTGTATTTTCGTTTTTGGCACCGACTTCCGATATTAAAGTTATTTTTCACTTTGCAGTGTTTTTGGGAGTCGGTTTAATTTTTTTGGTAAAAAGTTTTTATTTCACTCTTTTTAGTTGGTCGATTTTTAATTTACCTAGTTAAAAGTGCCTAAATGTCAACTACTTATAACCTTTTACAAAATATTGCTTATTCCAATGCTGGGCCGTTAATTGTTGAGGAGTTCTTCTGGTACTTCACCATCAGCTCTACATCACCATATGCATTGTGATGAACATAAAGTGCTTAACATCCATATTCAAGTAATCGAATCGCAGTCCACGAAATACTTATTATTGAGTAGGTCCGGCGGCCATCTGTGGTCTTCATCATCAGTTCCACTTCCCCAAGTGGTATTTTTTGAGAGCAACTGCACAAGTTACTATAAGAAATACCCAAAACGCCATAGGTGTGCCTATAAAATTTGAAGAGTTCCGTCGATTTCGCCAGGATCCCATCATCAGATCCTGACCTGCTGACAATGGGACCAATTTCGAATTATACCCTTTCAAACCAAAATAGAATTTTTCAAATCGGTTCAGCCGTCTTCGAGTAATCGGTGATCATACATAAAAAAATATATATACGCGTAGAATTGATAACCTCCTCTTTTGGTCGTCGGTTGAAAATCACACGCATAGGTTTCATATATCTATAGAAAGGTCTTTAAAAATGTCAAATTATAATGTTATATTGGAGTGAAAAATCTAAAAAAATATATATAAGTACTGTAGATCTTAATAAAAACTTTAAACAAAAATTGGTTTGAACGAGATCGCGTTAGTAGTTTTTAAGATATAGTACATTTTCTAAAACCGCAAATATAACTTTGTATTTCATACAAACACTATGAAAAACAAAGTTATTAGGCGTAGTTACTACGGAACCCTTCATGGGCAAGTCTGACTCGCACTTGGCCAAATTTTCACTTTAAAAATGTCTATCTTTCAAACGATTGGCTTTAAGTAAAAATGGTTTTAGGAACCCCAATATCATTTGCCGCACGCATAGGTTTGATGAAAATTAAAATAAAATTGTTCCATTTATCTGGGGGCACGGTAGTGCCCCCGCCAAGTCGAGCAAAAAAGTGGCATGGCTGTACCATCCTTTTCTCGAAGCAGTTCAGGCCATTTTCGACCCCCCTATAATTTCGTTGTGGATAAAACTAGAAGCCTAAATTTTCAGTAACCAAGCAGGCATTGTATAAACACGGTATATTTCAAATTTCATTCAATTTGAACCAGTATTTTAAAAATTATAACGAGTCAAATTTCTTAATTTTGTCACTCACTGACTGACTGACCGATCATCAAAAGTCTAAGGCATTTCTAGCAGATATAGAAACTTCAAATTTAGAATATAATAATATAATAATATTCTTCAACTTTTTTTTTTTTCACACAACGCCATCTAGTCCCAAACTAAGCAGAGCTTGTGGTATGGGTACTAGACAACTGATAAACGTACATATATATTTCTAAATACATACATATTATAGATAAATTACACCCAGACAAAGAACAAATGAGCTTCTGAAAAAAAAAAAAAAAAGGGGGGGTGATGGGGGGAGATGGGGGGGTTTAGTATTTGCGTGATGCGCGAGTTGCAAGCACCTCACGTGCTTGTGAAAAAAAAAAACAAAATGGGGGGTTTGATGGGGGGAGATGGGGGGTTTAGTATTTGCGTGTTGCGCGAGGTGCAAGCACCTCGCGTGCTTCTGAAAATAAAAATAAAAAATGGGGGGGGTTGCAGAAGTATTTTGACTAAAGCATTGCCCCTCTAAATGAATCTGAAAAAAAAAATGTTCCAAGTCTCTTAATTTCCGAGATCCGCCTAAAGGGGGTGAGAAGGGGGGTGGGGGGGGCAACTTTGATAAATGGTTTTTACTTTACCGAGCCTCCTCTATACGAATCCGTAAAAAAAAAATACTGGTCTCGTAGTTTCCGAGATATGATAGGGAGGGGGGAGAAGGGGGGTGAAAAGGGGAGGTTTGGCACTTTTCCCGTAGGTTTCAGAGTTACTTCTTTACGAATCTGTCAAAATATACCCACCTCCCCATCCACCATCTGGGAGAACAATTATGTCAATGAGTCAGTGAGTGAGTGGTAATTTAGCTTTATATAGTATAATAACTAGTATTTGCGTGTGGCGCGAGGTGCAAGCACCTCGCGTGCTTGTGAAAATAAAAAAAAAGTGGGGTTGGGGTGATGGGGGGGGGGGAGGGGGTAGCACAATTATTTCGACTATAGCATTGCCCCTCTAAATGAATCTGAAAAAAAAATGTTCCAAGTCTCTTAATTTCCGAGATTCGCCTAAAGGGGGGGAGAAGGGGGGCGGGGGGGGACTTTGAAAAATGATTTTTACTTTACCGAGCCTCCTCTATACGAATCCGTAAAAAGAAAAAAATACGGCTCTCGTAGTTTCCGAGATACGATAGGGGGGGGGGGGGGGAGAAGGGGGGGGAAAAGGGTAGGTTTGGCACTTTTCCCGTAGGTTTGAGAGTTACTTGTTTACGAATCTGTCAAATATACCCACCTCCCCATCCACCATCTGGGAGAACAATTATGTCAATGAGTGAGTGTGTCAGTCAGTGGTAATTTAGCTTTATATAGTATAACTAGTATTTGCATGTTGCGCGAGGTGCAAGCACCTCGCGTGCTTGTGAAAAAAAAAAGGTGGGGGGGTGATGGGGGGAGATGCGGGGGGGGGTTTAGTATTTGCGTGTTGCGCGAGGTGCAAGCACCTCGCGTGCTTGTGAAAAAAAAAAAAAAAAGAGGGGGGGGTGATGGGGGGGGGGGTTGCACAAGTATTTCGACTAAAGCATTGCCCCTCTATATGAATCTGAAAAAAAAAATGTTCCAAGTCTCTTAGTTTCCGAGATCCGCCTAAGGGGGGTGAGAAGGGGGGCAAGGGGGGCGACTTTGAAAAATGGGTTTTACTTTACCGAGCCTCCTCTATAAGAATCCGTAAAACGAAAAAAATACGGGTCTCGTAGTTTCCGAGATACGATAGGGAGGGGGGAGAAGGGGGGGGAAAAGGGGAGGTTTGGCACTTTTCCCGTAGGTTTGAGAGTTACTTGTTTACGAATCTGTCAAAATATACCCACCTCCCCATCCACCATCTGGGAGAACAATTATGTCAATGAGTGAGAAAATGTTCCAAGTCTCTTAGATTCCGAGATCCGCCTAAAGGGGGGGAGAAGAGGGGCGGGGGGGGGACTTTGAAAAATGGTTTTTACTTTACCGAGCCTCCTCTATACGAATCCGTAAAAAACAAAAAATACGGGTCTCGTAGTTTCCGAGATACGATAGGGAGGGGGGAGAAGGGGGGGGAAAAGGGGAGGTTTGGCACTTTTCCCGTAGGTTTGAGAGTTACTTGTTTACGAATCTGTCAAAATATACCCACCTCCCCATCCACCATCTGGGAGAACAATTATGTCAGTGAGTCAGTGAGTGAGTGGTAATCTAGCTTTATATAATATAACTAGTATTTGCGTGTTGCGCGAGGTGCAAGCACCTCGCGTGCTTGTGAAAAAAAAATAAAAAAGGGGGGGGTGATGGGGGGAGTTTAGTATTTGCGTTTTGCGCGAGGTGCAAGCACCTCGCGTGCTTGTGAAAAAAAAAAAAGGGGGGGGATGGTGATGGGGGGGTTTGCAGAAGTATTTTTACTAAAGCATTGCCCCTCTAAATGAATCTGAAAAAAAAAATGTTCCAAGTCTCTTAATTTCCGAGATCCGCCTAAAGGGGGTGAGAAGGGGGGCAAGGGGGGTGACTTTGAAAAATGGTTTTTACTTTACCGAGCCTCCTCTATACGAATCCGTAAAAAAGAAAAAATATGGGTCTCGTAGTTTCCGAGATACGATAGGGAGGGAGGAGAAGGAGGGTGAAAAGGGGAGGTTTGGCACTTTTCCCGTAGGTTTGAGAGTAAGTTATTTACGAATCTGTCAAAATATACCCACCTCCCCACCCACCATCTGGGAGAACAATTATGTCAGTGAGTCAGTGAGTGGTAATTTAGCTTTATATAGTATAACTAGTATTTGCGTGTTGCGCGAGGTGCAAGCACCTCGCGTGCTTGTGAAAAAAAAAAAAAAGGGGGGCGAGATGGGGGGGTTCAGTATTTGCGTGTGGCGCGAGGTGCAAGCACCTCGCGTGCTTGTGAAAAAACAAAAAGAAAAAAAAGGGGGGGGGGGTTGATGGGGGGGCGATGGGGGGGGGGTTGCACAAGTATTTCGAATAAAGCATTGCCCCTCTAAATGAATCTGAAAAAAAAAATGTTCCAAGTCTCTTAATTTCCGAGATCCGCCTAAAGGGGGTGAAAAGGGGGTTGGGGGGGCGACTTTGATAAATGGTTTTTACTTTACCGAGCCTCCTCTATACGAATCCGTAAAAAAAAAAAATACGGGTCTCGTAGTTTCCGAGATACGATAGGGAGGGGGAGAAAGGGGGGGAAAAGGGGAGGTTTGGCACTTTTCCCGTGGGTTTGAGAGTTACTTGTTTACGAATCTGTCAAAATATACCCACCTCCCCATCCACCATCTGGGAGAACAACTATGTCAATGAGTGAGTCAGTGAGTGGTAATCTAGCTTTATATAGTATAACTAGTATTTGCGTGTTGCGCGAGGTGCAAGCACCTCGCGTGCTTGTGAAAAAAAAAAAAAAAAAGGCGGGGGTTGATGGAGGGGTTTAGTATTTGCGTGTTGCGCGAGGTGCAAGCACCTCGCGAGCTTGTGAAAAAAAAATAAAAAAAAAAAGAGGGGGGGGGGTGATGGGGGGGGGTGCACAAGTATTTCGACTTAAGCATTGCCCCTCTAAATGAATCTGAAAAAAAAAATGTTCCAAGTCTCTTAGATTCCGAGATCCGCCTAAAGGGGGGGAGAAGGGGGGCGGGGAGGGGGGACTTTGAAAAATGGTTTTTACTTTACCGAGCCTCCTCTATACGAATCCGTAAAAAGAAAAAATACGGGTCTCGTAGTTTCCGAGATACGATAGGGGGGGGGGAGAAGGGGGGGGAAAAGGGGGGTTTTGGCACTTTTCCCGTAGGTTTGAGAGTTACTTGTTTACGAATCTGTCAAAATATACCCACCTCCCCATCCACCATCTGGGAGAACAATTCTGTCAGTGAGTCAGTGAGTGGTAATTTAGCTTTATATAGTATAACTAGTATTTGCGTGTTGCGCGAGGTGCAAGCACCTCGCGTGCTTGTGAAAAAAAAAAATGGGGGGGATTGATGGGGGGGTTTAGTATTTGCGTGTTGCGCGAGGTGCAAGCACCTCGCGTGCTTGTGAAAAAAAAAAAAAGAGGGGGGGGGGTGATGGGGGGGGGGGTTGCACAAGTATTTCGACTAAAGCATTGCCCCTCTAAATGAATCTGAAAAAAAAAATGTTCCAAGTCTCTTAGATTCCGAGATCCGCCTAAAGGGGGGGAGAAGGGGGGCGGGGGGGGGGACTTTGAAAAATGGTTTTTACTTTACCGAGCCTCCTCTATACGAATCCGTAAAAAACAAAAAATACGGGTCTCGTAGTTTCCGAGATACGATAGGGAGGGGGGAGAAGGGGGGTGAAAAGGGGGGGTTTGGCACTTTTCCCGTAGGTTTGAGAGTTACTTGTTTACGAATCTGTCAAAATATACCCACCTCCCCATCCACCATCTGGGAGAACAATTATGTCAGTGAGTGAGTCAGTGAGTGGTAATCTAGCTTTATATAATATAATAATATAATATAATAACTAGTATTTGCGTGTTGCGCGAGGTGCAAGCAACTCTCATGCCTGTGAAAAAATAAAATTGGGGTGGTTGATGGGGGGAGATGGGGGGGTTAAGTATTTGCGTATTGCGCGAGGTGCAAGAACCTCGCGTGCTTGTGCAAAAAAAAAAAAATGGGGTGGTGATGGGGGGAGATGGGGGGGTTTAGTATTTGCGTGTTGCGCGAGGTGCAAGCACCTCGCGTGCTTGTGAACAGAAAAAAATAAAAAAGGGGAGGGGGTGATGGGGGGGTTTAGTATTTGCGTGTTGCGCGAGGTGCAAGAACCTCGCGTGCTTGTGCAAAAAAAAAAAAAAACGGGGTGGTGATGGGGGGAGATGGGGGGTTTAGTATTTGCGTGTTGCGCGAGGTGCAAGCACCTCGCGTGCTTGTGAAAAAAAAAAATGGGGGCTGGTGATGGGGGGGGGGTTGCATAATTATTTCGACTAAAGCATTGCCCCTCTAAATGAATCTGAAAAAAAAAATTTCCCAAGTGTCTTAATATCCGAGGTCCGCCTAAAGGGGGTGAGAAGGGGGCGGGGGGGGGAGCGACTTTAGAAATGGTTTTTACTTAACCGAGCCTCCTCTACACGAATCCGTAAAAAAAAATACGGGTCTCGTACTTTCCGAGACACGATAGGGAGGGGGGAGAAGGGGGGGAAAAGGGGAGGTTTGGCACTTTTCCCGTAGGTTTGAGAGTTACTTGTTTACGAATCTGTCAAAATATACCCACCTGCCCATCCACCATCTGGGAGAACAATTATGTCAATGAGTGAGTCAGTGAGTCAGTGGTAATTTAGCTTTATATAGTATAACTAGTATTTGCGTGTTGCGCGAGGTGCAAGCACCTCGCGTGCTTGTGAAAAAAACTAAAGCATTGCCCCTCTAAATCAAGTATTTGCGTGTTGCGCGAGGTGCAAGCACCTCGCGTGCTTGTGAAAAAAAAAAAAAAAAGGGGGGGGGGAAATGGGGGGGGGTTTGCACAATTATTTCGACTAACGCATTGCCCCTCTAAATGAATCTGAAAAAAAAAATGTTCCAAGTCTCTTAGATTCCGAGATCCGCCTAAAGGGGGGGAGAAGGGGGGCGGGGGGGGACTTTGAAAAATGATTTTTACTTTACCGAGCCTCCTCTATAGGAATGTCTGTTACACATTGCGTACAGACTTGACTTCAAACAGTGGGCAGCAAGAAGTAATGAGCATAAAGATATGTTACAAAACAGAAAAAAAAACATTCAAAATAAATTTAAAGAGGAGCTCAATCTGTTAATTGATATAGTAAAACAAGGCTCGGGAACTAACAATGACGGGAATACCGCAAGGAAGTTTTTCGAGTTTCCCAATAAAACTGCAGCTATTACTGGGTTGGATCAAAACCTGATAAAAAGATTTGCTGTTATTTTGCAAGCAATAACATCTGGTGAGAAGATCGATGTCATCAAATTTAAAGATTTTGCTCGCAAAACAGCAGAAAAGTACGTGGAATTATACGACTGGTACTACATGTCATCAACCGTACATAAACTATTAATACACGGAGCTGACATAATCGAAAAAAATGATATTGTCCCGATTGGGACTCTCTCGGAAGAAGCCTCAGAGTCTCGAAACAAAGATTTTAGGAGGTTCCGGGAACATCATTCGCGGAAAAGAAGCAGGCAAGATTCTAATCAAGATATCTTAAATATGCTTGTTGTTTCTTCGGATCCTTTTCTAAGTGCACAAAGGCCGAAGTTAGATGCCAAAAGGAAGACAACCTTTTTTGCTGAAACTCTCGACCTAATACAGTTTCCGGAAACTGAGTTCGAGTTTGTAGGTATATCCGATCTGGATTCTGACTCGGAATTGGAGTCCGACAACGAAAGTTGTAAAGAAAATTTGTAAAATTTAATTATTTTTCTTTATGTTCTTTTGTTATTTATGTTAGTTTATTGTACCAATATGTTTAGTTAATAATTTCATAAATTATAGTTTCAAATATGTATTTTGTATAATTGAATTTATTAGATATTATTTTTGTTACTTCTGTTTTATTTAAATTACCTATCAATAAAAAGTTTATATACAGTCTTTTTTTTTCACATATTCTTAATATTTGGGGAAAAAGCATGCTTCCTAACGATGTTCTTAACTTTGACACAGTTCATGGATCGTTTTGAACAGTTTCATATGTTAAAATAAATAATGTTAGTACTATAATCCCCTATAAGGATATTATTATTATTATGTGTCCGGTTATGTTGTAATCATACTTTTAGGGTATGATCAATTAACAATTTCATTCCCCTATCTTTCAAAAAGAAGCGACAGCATGGGCACTTTGACACTGATATTCAACTATTTGGTATTGTTGGAAATCTTACAAGATCAACAAGACACTACACACCTCTGTCTAGTCCTTCAGGTCTATAGGGGTGATGCTATTTTATGATAAGAGTTGTTAAAGCTCTGAATTCTTCAACTTAAACACTAAAAGGAACGTTTAAATATGTAAAAATAAATAAAAATATTTTGACGATTTTTTAAAAAAAAAGGCATCTACAACCATTATGTAACGTATGTCAAAAAATCATAAATAATTAGTACTATAACCCTATAAGGATATTACGGTTATCGCTGCCGTTTTAGAGATATTTCGATTTTTCATACTAGCTCCATACAAAATTTTCGTAAAAAAATTGTAATTCCTTCGTTTCTGTGCAGAATCAATTCTGGTGTCATTTTTGTATATTGTTATAACTAATAGAAGTGATATCCGGCAAAAAAACTCGCACTTGCAAAATAAAATGCCTAAGTCTATGAAAGCCGATTTTCAGCCCACCGTGCGTCGTTTAGTTATGGGAATAAAAGGGGTTTCTTGATGTTGCTTGACTAAAGTTTTCATTATAAATAGTTGTCTTACATTTAGTTCGTTACAATCTCGATATATTTGAGTTAAAATGTTGGTAAAAATGTTTAACGTTTTAAATAAATAGATTGACTTGGCAATCGCACTAAACAATCTAATTTATATATGTATTACTTGTGAGATATATTATGTTTTCATGCTGGGGTTCAGAGTTTATATGAACCTTTTTATTTCTTAATTGGATTCACTTGAAAATTTGTATACTCGTATAGGTTTCTCGAGGTATGTAAGTGAGCACTAAGAAATGGATTTATACGGGTAAAACCACCTACGCGAACAAAGTCGCGGGCAACACCTAGTTTTTGTATAAAAATCGTAAATCGATTCCCATGACACACATCCTACCAAGTATCAACTATTTTGTCTTAATAGTTTCGGAATAAAATGGCTGTGACATATGGACGGACAGACAGATACAGACATGAAGAATCTATAATGCTAACGCTTATTGCCAGTTCGGAACCTTAAAAATGGCATTAATTAATATAGCTTTGATTCCATGTACACACCTATTATGAAGGTGTGTGAGTGCCGTGTGCTGATGTGTGCAGTACGTGCTGCCGGCGTGCTCGCTAATGTGCCGCGCAAACACTTTGCGCCGCCCGAGCACCGACACGACACCCAGTGCGCCGCCGGCCGCCGACTGCCCGCGACGGCGCGACCTAACATCACTCGGACACAGCACACCGCTCCCGGCACACCGACGGCGTCAGACGCGATGCCTACATAAGTACACACTTACATAGTTCACTGAACGAGTGCAACCTGTAAGCATGTTCTTCTTCTTCTTCTTCTTCTCGGTTTGGTTTCCGCACTTAGTCTCTGCACGAGACCATTGTGCGTGAGCCGTGTCGGCCGTCACTCCATCCAGCCAACCTCCTTCCAGAAGCAGATCAGGTCTCTCGGTCTGTTCAGGATGTCTGTAAGGGAATTCAAAGACCCGAGGGTTTGCTTTCGTATGTCAGTGATTTCCGTGCACTCTAGGAGCACGTGTGCCACCGTTTCCTCCGTCCCCATGCAGGCCCTGCATAAGGGACTGTCCGTTACACCTATTGTGTGGTAGTGTTTGTTCAGTGAGCAATGCCCGGTGATGGTCCCCGCCACCATTCGCAGGCTTTTCCTGTCCATGTGTAGGAGGCGCCTGCTTAGTTTTTTGTTTAGGTTTGGCATCGCCTCCTTGGACTGCCTGCAGCCTGGTGCCGAGGACCAACATTTCTGGGCTTGAACGTGTGTGTGTTCTTTTAACCATGTGCGCAGCTGGGTGGGGGGGAGCGGCACGATGGGCTCTGGTCCGAAAACCGTCGTGTTGGACCCCCTCCTGGCCAGTTCATCCGCCGCATCATTGCCGAGTGATCCGCTGTGCCCCTTTATCCATTGTAGTGTCACAGTGTTGCGGTTCTCGACCGCCGAGCGTTGCAGCGCGTTGTGACATTCTAGTATGAGTTTAGATGTGATATAGTTTTTCCCTAGGGATTGTAGTACTGAGGCACTGTCGGAAAGTATACGGATGTGGCTATCCGTAACTCTCCTGGCTTCCAAGGCATGGATCGCTTGGATAATACCCACACATTCCGCCTGGTATACGGTGTTGAGCTTGCCTAGCGGTCTGGATATCTTTATGTTGAGATCGTTGGAGAAGACTCCAACTCCAGTTCCAGTGTCTGTCTTTGAGCCGTCAGTGTAGATTCTAAGCTCCTTGGGTCCTGAGTTGTCCTCTGGCTCCGGCATGAGCTGTATTTGGTAATTTTTTTGGAATTGGTGTGTCTTTGTAATCTTATCATAGGGTGCAGTCATCAGAGGTTGTCGTTTGACAGAGTCCTCCATGATGCGTGTGTGCTTGATCCTGGAGTCCCTCAAGAGTGCTCCGGATATGGCGAGTCTGAAGGCTGCCAGGGCAGCCTCTTCTCGTACTATGAGATGCAATGGTGGTAGTCCCAGCATGGCCTGTAGAGCGGCAGTGGGTGCAGTTCTCATGCTGCTGGTGATCGCCACGCATGCGAGTCGTTGCAGCTTCTCGAGGTCTTTTTGTGCTGTACCTAAGTCTGTTCTGGGCCACCAGACAAGGGAGCCGTACGTGATGATTGGTCTTATAACTGTTGTGTATAGCCAGTGGGTTGTTCTGGGGCTGATGCCCCAGTTCCTGTTCAGCATACGTTTGCACTGCCACATGCAGATGCTAGCTTTCTTGGTGGTGTGTTCAATGTGTTTTGCCCAATTCAGTTGCTTATCCAAGAAGATGCCCAAATATTTGGTGTCAGCTGAGAGGCTTAAGGTGGTGCCAAAGAAACTTGGCAGCTCCAGCTCCGCTAGCTTCCTCTTTTTGGTAAAGAGTATTAGTTCGGTTTTTGTGGGGTTCACTGAGAGTTGATGCTCTCGGCACCAGTCCTCTACTATCCTTAGGGCCTGGCGCATGAGGTTGCATATGGTGTTCTCATGGCTTCCTTCCCATGGCCTGTAAGCATGTTTCTTACGGTAGTTGTAAAGTCATCGACACTGAAGCGAACATTTAGTCAGGTGTAACTTGTGGAACTAAATAACAGTGTAGTGATCTGTCGGGTCGGTTAGTTTCAGTGGTTGCGCAGGCGCGCGGCGGACCCCGCATGAGTAAGAGCGCGCGGGTGTAGTGACCTCCGCGAAGAGTGCGACGCGCGTGATATCAGCGCGTTATCAGTTCGCGATTAGATACCGCCGCGAGCGCACCTCCGCTCGCCCGCGACGCCTAGCAGCAGCCAGCGCCGGCCTCATGAGGAGCAAGGATCGCCTCGCCGAGCTGCGCCATGTAAGTCCGGGTGAGGGCGCCCCTGTGACGTCGGCACTGTGAACACACCACGGATGCGCTAGGTGTGGCTGTGCACTATGTGAGTGAGAGTGAGCCAAGTGAGTGTTGTGTTGCAGCTGGCGCGCGGCGCCGGCGGCGTGTACTGCGACACGGTAGAGGCCGGCCAGCCCTCGCCGCCGCACGCGCCGCACATACAGGACATCTTGCTGGAGGTATGTGCACTGCGCCTCACACGCAAACTGCTTCATTATGAGCGATGTGCGACGTTAACGAGCCACTCGTTGTGTTCATTAGCGGTCCTGCTAATTAGTGCGGCCGGGACAGATCATGACACAGTTTGTCAACGCAAAGTGCGTCCACGCGCACCATTACATAGGCACACGGTAACAAGGCTGACGTAATGTATTTATTATTATTACTTGTTAGCGCTCATGAACACATCGCGCCTGATTGCACCGCTCTGCTGTAATGTATTCCTACACCTAAAACATTCATATTCTTATGTATGCAAATGATTGATTTCTGAGAGACGCGTGTACTGCGCGCGAATGTATCAAGGTAGTAGTGTGCGAGGCATAGGTGTCGTATTGTTTATTTACATAGACCTCGCGACATTATCGTAGATTACAACCTTGACCCGTGCGGCCGCCTGCTGCAACGAGACGATATCGCTACAGACAATCACTGTTCTTGAGTAATGCAGTTATTGCTAGACTAGTACACACTTATAGCGAGGCGCGTGCCGCAGGTGGAGCGCATGCACGGCTGGTTGCGGGAGCTGGACAGCAACACGCAGCTGGTGCGCCGCCTGCACGCCGACCCCACCTTCCACACCAACAAGAGTAAGTGTCCACTTCCTACTTTATGGATAGAAGCTCGCCGACTTCCACGGCTGCCTGCACCGGTCCCTCAGAGATACGGGCAAGCGCGCTCCCGGCGAAACAGTAAGCACGTAGCCGGGAGCGGCGTGCCCGCATCCCTTAAATGGTCTAGTGGTCAGTGGCCCTGACTGCTATGCTCAAGGTCGTGGGTTCGATTCCCACCCAGGACAAATGTTTGTGTGATGAGCACGATCATTTGTTCTTTGTCCGGGTGTAATTTATCTATAATATGCATGTATTTAGAAATATATATGTATGTTTATCAGTTGTCTAGTACTCATAGCACAAGCTCTGCTTAGTTTGGGACTAGATGGCGTTGTGTGAAAGTTGTAAAAAAAAAAAAAACAAAAAAAACTTATTATTGAGTAGTTCCAGTAGCCTTCTGAGGTCTTCATCATCAGTTCCACTTCACCAGATTGTGCATTTTAAGAGCAACTGCACAAGTTACTATAAAAATACCCAAATCCTATTATATTGCGCCTATTATATTTGAAGAGTTCCCTCGATTTCTCCAGGGTCCCATCATCAGATCCCGACGTGATGACAATGGGACCAACTAAAAAGTTTTAAACTAACTAATTTAATTTAACTAGTTTGTTAACTATAGTGGTACGATAAGGCGGAGGCATAGTGAGTTGCCGCAAACCGTCAGTGTAAATTATAATAATACCCGTTAATGGTTAATACAAATTGCAAACGCGATATTAATGTATGTGGTAATTTTGTGAGTTATAATTGTAAGTCATTAAAAAGGTCGACTATATGTATTCACTGAATACATATAGTCGACCTTCGGCAATTATATCTGCAGTTTCACACAACTTCTGAATACTATTCAGAAGTTGTGTGAAACTGCAGATATAATTGCGTTACAAGAGACATGGTTGTTGCCAAATGAGATTTCTGTACTTGGGAATATTGATGTAAACTTTGGTTTCTTTGGTAAATCGGCTGTGGATACGTCGGCAGGAGTATTGAGAGGCAGGCCTTACGGTGGCGTTGCACTTTTGTGGAGAAAGTCTTTATTTACTTCTGTCTCGGTTATACCCTGTATGAGTGACCGCATAGCGGCTGTTAAAATGACTTGCGCTGATCGCTTTTTGTTATTGTTTAGTGTGTACATGCCGACGGATTCTCTGCATAACTTAATTGATTTCTGTGAATGTTTAGGTGAAATAGCGGCTATTGTTGAAAGCGTAAATGCTGAATACGTTTATATTTTAGGGGATTTTAATGCTCACCCTGGCGAATTATTTAATAGGGAATTACTGAGTTATTGTGAGGAACAAAATTGGATTTGTGCTGACTATGAAAAGCTAGGTATTCACTCTGACACGTACACCTTTATCAGTGATGTGTGTGGAAGCAGACGTTGGTTGGATCATCTCTTGGTCTCTGAAATGGCGTGGAAGTCACTTAAAAAGGTTGAAGTTTATCATGATATTTATTGGTCAGACCACTATCCACTTGCATTTCAAGTTGATCTGGGGATGGTGGGGCCAGGGGATGCTTCGTTACAAGTGACTAACAAAAATAAAAACATTGATAAGGCTATATGGGGGGAAAGAAATGCATCACAAATTAATTGTTTCTATAATTTATGTATGGAGAAATTAAAATGTATAGATTTTCCTTCAGAACTGAGAGAGTGTTGTGATAATTTTTGTCAAGATAAGAGTCACAGATCTATAATTGACAATTTGTACAAGGATCTAGTGTCATCCCTCCGGGAAGCGGCTGAGGGCAGTTCTGGTTTGGTGAACGATGGTAAGAGACGGCGTGCAGTGATTGGATGGAATAGGTATGTCAGGGGTGCGCATGGAGATGCAAGGAAGGCTTTTCTGAACTGGGTGTGGCATGGAAAACCTCGTAATGGTAAGTTATTTGTGGAGATGAATGAGACGCGCAAGGTATTTAAGCAGAAGTTGAAATTTTGTCAGGATAATGAGGACCAAATCAAAATGAACAAGCTAGCTACTGAACATGGGCGCAAGCAGTTTCAGAAATTTTGGAAATCCACACAGAGGTTAAATCCTAGACCTACGGTTCCGGTGAGTGTGGATGGAGTTGAGAAACCTGAGGAGATTGCGAATATGTTTAGGAGGCATTTTGCGGTGGATCCACGTCAGGCTGAAGAGCAGGTGCGTGTCGCTGAGGGCATCATGTCTGGAAAGCCAATAAACATTTCGGCAAAGGAGATTAAGGATGTTATTAAATCTATGACTAAAGGCAAATCTCCCGGACATGATGGCTTAAGCATTGAACACTTTCAGTGTGCAGGTCCCCATCTTCCTAGGGTCCTATCGATGCTGTACAACTTCTGCGTGAGGCATTCCTACCTGCCTACAGATCTGATGAGGACGATAGTTGTGCCTATAGTGAAGAGTAAGACTAAGGATGCGTCAGATAAGGATAACTACAGACCGATCTCTTTGGCCACTGTAACAGCTAAGGTGCTTGATTGTGTGTTTGAGCGTAGGATAAGTGGACAGCTTAAGCCAAATGATGCCCAGTTCGGTTTTAGAGCTGGGTTGTCCACCGAGACTGCTATTCTGGCGCTCAAGCACACAGTTAGGTACTATACTGACAGAAGTACTCCTGTATATGCTGCTTTTCTGGATCTGTCCAAGGCTTTTGACCTGGTTAATTATAATATCTTGTGGTCAAAACTGAGGGACAATGCCATACCCCATGAGCTGATAAATCTCCTCGAGTACTGGTACAACCATCAAATTAACCAGGTCAGATGGTCGGGTGCATTATCTGGTAAGTATGGGCTGGAGTGTGGCGTGAGGCAAGGTGGCTTGACCTCGCCAGGGCTCTTCAGTCTGTACATCAATCAGCTGGTCGAGGAGCTCGGCAGCACTGGTGTCGGATGCTCTGTTGATGGGAAGGTGATTAATAGTATCAGTTATGCTGATGACATGGTGCTGCTGAGTCCCTCGATTGATGCACTCAGACGGATGCTTGGAGTGTGTGAGCGATACGCCGCGGCTCATGGACTCCTGTACAATGTCAGGAAGAGTGAGGTCATGGTGTTTCGTGCTGGTTCCAGAAAACCCAAGTCTGTTCCTCCAGTTTACCTATATGGGGTAGCGCTTAAGAGGGTGTCTCAATTTAAATACCTTGGGCACGTTTTGAATGAGGATCTGAATGATGACGATGATTTGGAGAGAGAGAGAAGAGCGTTGTCAGTCCGATGTAATATGTTGGCCCGCAGGTTTGCTAGGTGTACTAAAAAAGTGAAAATTACTCTGTTTAAGGCCTACTGCCAGACTTTTTACACCTGCAGCCTGTGGGTCACGTATACGCAGAGGGCCTACAACGCTCTTCGAGTCCAGTACAATAATGCTTTCCGGGTGTTATTGGGGCTTCCGCGGTTTTGTAGCGCATCAGGCATGTTTGTTGGGGCAGGCACAGATAGTTTTGAGGCTATCATGCGCAAGAGAACGGCATCCTTGATGCGTAGGATACGTGGAAGCTCTAATAGCATCCTGAAGGTAATAGTTGAGAAACCGGACTGTCCTTTCCTGATGCACTGGTCCCGCAGGCATGCCTGCGGGCCTGGGGCTGAGGGAAAATATTTAAATTAAGAGGGGACAATATTTTAAAGTTAATTTATTTTGTTTAATTCATTTTTTTACTAATATAGTTGTATAAGTATTTCTGTTACTAACACATTATGGATTTTCTGTATCTGAAATAAAGTATATTATATTATATTATAATAAAATAATTTATCAAATCGGTCCAGCCGTCTCGAGTTATGAGGTAACATACAAAAAAAATATTCTGACGAACCTCCTCCTTTTTTAACAGGTGAAAAAAAAAACAAAGGAGGTTCTCAAGTCGACGCGTATATTTTTGAAGTTAAAAAAGCAAGAAAAGACTTTTTAACAAAAAATAAAACCGACTTCCCAAAAAATAACTTTAATTTCGGAAGACGGTATAAAAAATTGGCCAGGTGCGAGTCAAACCCACCCATGACAGACAGGCACGAAGAAACTATAAGGGTTCCGTTTTTAGGGTTCCGTAGCCCGTCCGTATGTCACAGCCATTTTATTCCGTAACTATTAGGACTATACAGTGAAACTTGGTAGGTAGATGTATTCTGTGAACCACTTTCCGATTTTAAGAAAAAAAAATATATTTAAAATAAAGGAGCTTTCCGATTTTAACAAAAAAGTAAAATAAAAAATAAATTAAATTAAAATTTATAAAAAACTGATAATATTTTGTTTCATGAAACTTATGCGTGTGTGGTATCTATAGACAGGTCTTTAAAAATGACATTGTGGTTTCTAACCACCTTTCATAAAGTTAAAGTGTTTAAAAGATATACGCTTCCAAAGTGGTAAAATGTGGCCCACCCCCGCCTAACTTCTATAATAATAGAGTGAAAATTCTAAAACAATACATGTCTGTAGACCTTAGTGTAAACTTTCAACCAAAATTAGTTTGAACGAGATCGGGTTAGTAGTTTTTGAGATACAGCATATTTTATAAAACCGCAAATATAACTTTGTAATTCATACAAACACTATGAAAAACAAAGTTATTTGGCGTAGTTGTAAAAACATGTAAATAAGCTAGTTTTAAGAAATTGTTAAGGTTTTTTTTGGCAAATAAATATACATATTGTTATATTATTATAGTTACTACGGTACCCTTCATGGGCGAGTCTGACTCGCACTTAACCAATTTTTTGCCATTACGGCTACGGAACCCTAAAAACGAAAATACATATAACCAAAGAATTAAAGATAATTTTCTTTTTGCAGTGTTTTTTTTTTCGGAAGTCGATTTTATTTTTTGTTTTATTTATTTATGTTTAAAGTTTTTCTTAATAAAAATTATTTTGACAAGTTTTCGTGCGAAAAACTTTTTAACAAAAAATTGAACTCACTTTAAAACAAACAAAACACTGTGCACTACAAAGCGAAAGATAAACTTAAAGGTTTCTTCATTGAATGTGTATTATTAACCGACTTGAAAAAAAGGAGGAGGTTCTCAGTTTGTCGGAATCTTTTTTTATGTATGTTCCCCGATTACTCAAAGACGGCTGGACCGATTTGGAAAATTATTTTTTGTTTAAAAGAGTATACTTTCTAGTTGGTCCTATTGTCATCACGGCAGGATGAGAATGTAATCATGAAAAAATCGAGGAAACTATTCAAATATTATGGGCACACCTATAGCAATTTGGGTATTTTTTTATAGTAACTTGTGCAGTTGCTCTTGAAAAGCACTATTTGGTGAAGTGGATCTGTTAATGAAGACCACAGGTGGCCACCGGAACTACTCAATAATAAGTATTTCGTGGGTTGTGATTCGATTATTTGAATATTAAGCACTTTATGCTCGTCACAATGCATATGGTGAAATGGAGCTGATGGTGAAGTACCAGGAGAACACCACAAAAATTTAACGGCTCTGTATCGGGAAAAGCAATATTTTGTAAAAGGTGATAAGTTGTTGACCTTTAGACTTATAGAATAACTAGATAATTTACAAACCGACCCACTAAAACAAAGTCGATGTCAAAATACGAAAATACAAAACCAATAGCATTTTTCTTTTAATAATTTTTCATGATTTTTTTGAATAGAAGAGTTCCATCATTAATTTCTGGAGATCTTCATCACAACCTGATGAGTTATACAGGGTGGCGGGACATCGACGCGCAACCGCTTGCCATGGATTCAGTACATGATTCTGGAACCCCCTACGTTGAAATTTCTCGTCGGCTTTTTCTTAATTTAATAAAATTAAGAAAAAGACGACGCAAAAAAAAACTAAAATCTTCTTTGTAAAATATGCTTTCATACAACGAAAACGCGATAAAATATGATCAGTAGTTTTTGATAAAATCGCGGACATACATGATACTGGTTGAATATAGAACCTCCCTTTTTTAAGTAGGTTAAAAAAGTAGAAATCTGTTGGGGCAAGTTCCGGTAAGTACCTAGAGTGGGTGACGGAGAGCTTCCAGCTATAACTCTTGTAGCTTTGCGATGGTCTGTCCTGAAATGTGTGCTCGCGCGTTATCGTGAAGAAGCAGTGAGGAAGAGCGATTGATCAGTCCTGGTTGTTGAATTTAGAGATTCTCCATCATTGTTTGCAATTCTTGGTAGGTAATAAACATCTGCCGTCACTGTTGTGCCATTCGTTAAGAAGCTGTGATGACAAGGTCAATGGTCCACCAGACAGTCAGCATTATCTTCCAGTGAGTAATATTTTTTTAGCGCACTGATTAGGCGCTGTACCTGGCTCCACCCACTGAGACGAACGCAGTTGTCGTACAGGATCTACTTTTCATCGCAGATAACAATTCGATGAAGAATTCCCTTCTTTCTATGCCGATTCAGTAGTGCTATAAATGTGTTAGATAATAGTAACTGATTATTATATTATATAATTAATATTATATTTTGCTAAAGATATTCACATTAATCTAATAACTTTATTGTATAAAACACTAATTTGTTACTTAGAAATAACCCTTCTTTGTGTGTTGAATCATCTGTCATCGTAAGACTAATATGTAATTGAACTAATTAATTTCAACATATCTACTGTATTTTTATATCATTTAATCATAGCTTAATGTTAAAATACAAAGGTTAACAAATCTGTTTTAAAATCGTATGATGTGACGTCACTTGTTTACACTGTCGTATAAAAGCCGCCGCTCAGTCGTTCTAGACACAGTTTCTGGCAGCTTCAGAGGAAGTTACGATCCACTGAAGAGGCCACAATGCCTCCTCTCATTCGTCCCGATAAGAGTGTCGCCTTCGATAACTCTGAAAAAGCAGAATGCCTAGCCGACAGCCTAGAGTCCCAGTGTTCTCCCAGCTCTCAACCAGTAGACCAAGCCCACCTCGATATGGTGAACGCCGAAGTCGAACGTAGAACTTCCCTTCCGCCCGTCGAAGATCCCAATAATCCACTGGCCCCCATCACTCCTGATGAGGTCCAGGATATCATTAAAAGTCTCCAACCGCGAAAAGCCCCTGGCTCCGACGGCATCACCAATAGGGTTTTCAAACTTTTCCCCGCCCAGCTTATAGTGCTAATGACTGCCATCTTCAATGGTGCATTGAGCAATAATATGTTCCCCGCAACCTGGAAACAGGCCACCGTCATAGGTATTCCCAAACCAGGCAAGCCCAAGTCTGACCCGTCTAGCTACCGTCCCATTAGCTTACTCAACGTCCTTGGTAAAATCTATGAAAGGCTTATATATAAGCGGCTCAAAGATTTTGCCGAAGCAAAGAGTCTTATACCCAATGAGCAGTTTGGATTTAGAACCGAACACTCATGTATCCAACAAGTCCACCGCATCATAGAACACGTCAGCGCCGGCTTCCAACGGGGCGCAATAACGGGAGCCTTATTCTTCGACATAGCGAAAGCGTTCGACAAAGTCTGGCACAATGGCTTAATCTATAAGCTATACCAACTCGGCGTGCCTGACCGTCTCGTGCTCATCCTACGGGACTTTTTATCGAATCGCACCTTTCGTTACCGAATTGAGGGGGAGCTTTCCTCCCCCCATCCCATTCGCGCAGGAGTTCCTCAAGGCTCCGTACTATCCCCCCTCGTTTTCACGCTATTCACTAGCGATATCCCCAAGCATAAAAATACTCAGCTAGCCCTATTTGCCGACGATACGGCTATCTATTATACCGGTCTTAAACCCGATGCCATCGCTCGCACTCTCCAAACTTCCGCAAACACTCTGGCCAAGTGGTTCCGGAAATGGAGAATCGAAGTCAATCCAGACAAAAGCCAGGCAGTTCTCTTTTCTAAGCCGCGGATAAACCCACCCTCCCCCCGTCCGATTACCATGTACGGCAAGCCGATCCCCTGGGAAAAGCAAGCCAAATACTTAGGCGTGGTCCTCGATAAACACCTTTCCTTCGCTGAGCACATAAAGCAGGCACGTTCGCGCGCCGCTTTCGCTCTAGGTAGGCTCCACTTCATTCTTAGCTCCCGCAGCAAGTTATCACTCAGGTGCAAGCTGCGTATTTTCACCGCGGTCATCCGTCCCATCATGACCTACGCCTGCGTTGTTTTCGCACACGCAAAGCCCTACCTCCTCCACAAGATGCAGACCCTTCAAAACCGATTCCTCCGTAGAGTCACGGGAGCCCCCTTTTATGTTCGAAATGAGCTTCTTCACGTAGACCTCAAGATGCCCACCATCCAGCAGTTCATGAAACGTGTCTCCAAGCGTTTCTTTGATACTGCAATCCAACATAGGAATCCCCTTATCGTATCGGCCGCCCAATACGAACCCTCGCGTATCTCTAAGATTCGCCGACCAAGGCATACCCTTGTCACTCCCGATGACGCAATCACCCTGCTCCAAGAGAGCCGTAGGGAAACAAGTACAGTGGCACACAAAAACAAAAACCGACCGTCCTTCCGTCCTCGCCGCCGAGGCCCGCCGCGACGTCCCCGTAATAGTCCGCCCCGACCCTTGCCAGAGCCAGCCCGCGACGCTGAGCCAGTAGCTTTAAATTCCCTTATTAATAATAAAAATGATATGATCCAGCCTGTCCCTAGCTGCCCTCCCACTGCGACGCCCTAAGCCGAGGTCCGTACCCCACAGGGGGTGCCCTTAGCGTGTAGTCGCCTAGTTTGTAAGTTTTCTAATAAGCCCTGGCTGGAGGCTTTAATTAATTTATTAATTAAGGCAACCACAGGCAAGCCCGGTTAAGCAGCCGACAACCTCAGAGGTTGACCTGCGAGAAGCCACACAAAAAAAAAAAAAAAAAAAAAAAAAAAAAAAAAAAAAAAAAAAAAAAAAAAAAAAAAAGTTCTAGACACAGTCTCTCTCGGACAGCCACAGTGTAAACATCTTAAGGTACGATTTATTTTTATATATAGAATTATGTTGTTGTATCGGTGTCCTAATAATATTGTGTTAATTTTTACTTGAAATTATGTGAAAGTGACGATGTTTTGAAAAGAGTAACTGTGGAGTTTCTTGCCGGTTCTTCTCCATAGATAGCTACCTTCCGAACCGTGTGGTAAATTAATAAACTGATATTGCTATACAGACTGCTAATTATTTCGATAAAACACCTAGTAATCATGGTAATATATGTTTATATCTATCACTTCTAACACATGCTTCGACGCGCAAGTCTCACTGTTGGTCTTGGCTTAGTTCGTGTGGCACCCACTTCTCGAGCTTTTCTATCTTTCCTATTTGACGCAAGTGCTTAAATATTGTTTTGACACTAACTCCAAGGACCGCAGCAAGCTCAGCAGTAGATAGAATTGGATTCGCTTTCACTATCACCTCCAATTCATCTCTGACAACAATGGTTACCGGCCGACTACGAGGCTCATTCTTCAACTCAAAATTTCCAGATTTAAAGCGATTGAACCAATAATGAACCGTGTTTATGCAAATAGTGTTAGGTCCGTACATGTCGTTAATGTTTCGTGTTGTTTGCGCAGCGATATGTCCCCATAGGAACTCATATTCGAAATTGTACGAATTTATAGTTTATCCAGGGCTAGACTAGCACAATTTCACAAAAATTCTGTTTAAAATAAAATCTGAAAACAAATGAATGAATTTAAAATAAAATTAAACACGACTATTGAATAAAATTTATTTGAATTTCAAACTGCGTGGCAATCCACTGCTAATTAAATCTGAAAATGCTTCTTTTAGAATTTTCTTCTACATAGGTAAACCTATTATTCAATTGGAGCGTGGCTCACTACAGGCCCATTGCGCAGACTTGCAGGACCAGCTGGACGCGGCGGTGACGGCGTCCAACGCGACCGGCCTGAAGCTGTGCGGCGCGCTGCGGCAGTTCGAGGGTCGCCTGAGCGCGCGCAACGACGCGGGCACGCGCATCGCGCGCCTGCAGTACGCCAGCGCGCGCCGCCGCGCCGCCGCCGCGCTGCAGCAGCACCACGCCGCGCTCGACACCGTGCGCGCCGCGCAGCTCGCGCTGCTGCAGCACCAGCTGCAACTCAGTGAGTGCCGCACGCCACACTCTTACAGTACTGCAGTACGCCAGCGCGCGCCGCCGCGCCGCCGCCGCGCTGCAGCAGCACCACGCCGCGCTCGACACCGTGCGCGCCGCGCAGCTCGCGCTGCTGCAGCACCAGCTGCAACTCAGTGAGTGCCGCACGCCACACTCTTACAGTACTGCAGTACGCCAGCGCGCGCCGCCGCGCCGCCGCCGCGCTGCAGCAGCACCACGCCGCGCTCGACACCGTGCGCGCCGCGCAGCTCGCGCTGCTGCAGCACCAGCTGCAACTCAGTGAGTGCCGCACGCCACACTCTTACAGTACTGCAGTACGCCAGCGCGCGCCGCCGCGCCGCCGCCGCGCTGCAGCAGCACCACGCCGCGCTCGACACCGTGCGCGCCGCGCGGCTCGCGCTGCTGCAGCACCAGCTGCAACTCAGTGAGTGCCGCACGCCACACTCTTACAGTACTGCAGTACGCCAGCGCGCGCCGCCGCGCCGCCGCCGCGCTGCAGCAGCACCACGCCGCGCTCGACACCGTGCGCGCCGCGCAGCTCGCGCTGCTGCAGCACCAGCTGCAACTCAGTGAGTGCCGAACGCCACACTCTTACAACACTCCACTCAGTCTCCACCGTTCAAAGTGGTCGACGAGCCTCTCTACACTCTCTGTTCTCGGCATTCACCCGCCTACATCAGGTCATAGCCGAAAGTTGCATTCAAGTGCCACTGAGCACCATGGAACCCTAAAAGCTAAACAAAAAAGACCGTTGTAAGTAGCACATTTACAGCAGTTTTCTTCTTCTTCCGATTACGGTTTGGTTTCCGCACAGTAGTTTTATACAAACTACTCGTTCTCGTTCTATCGACATGCATCATGCATGAGACTTGTTTCGGTAACACAGAGGGTTTTCAATGACCAGATCACGGTTCCCCGGCTTTTAAGCTTGATTCAACATTTCCTTATAATAATGTGAGTGAGGCGGACATTAGTGTCATGCCGTGTCGCTACGCGCATCAACTAATTGAGTACAACCGGACGCCGCGGACGACGCGGATGCCGCTTGAGCTGAGCCGCTCAGCGAACTACTAGTTACTTGTACTTCACTGATATTCCATTTCGCAATCTGTCACAGAGCAGACGTAAAATATTAATGTAATGTTTTACAAAGACTATAATATAATACATAACGATAATGCGAACCAAAAAGTTACATATAAATAGGTACCTATACATCATAATATTTATATCCTACTAACCGAATTTAGGTCACAACGTCTAATCTCTAATAATCTCATGATGTATGTACAAGATATTATTATCGAGCACAAGTGTATTCCCGCACTTGCTAAATCCGACGAGACCATAATTTGACACTGGTAAGCAGGGAAATATCAGGTGTTAGACTGGCGATATACCTATGTGCTTTCGAAGAATGCGAGGGGGTCAGACCACACCTCGAGACCCAAATTAAAGCATGTTTTTCCTTGTGCTGATCCTCTGTATTATATCTATCATTTGCGAATGAACAATTTTACAGCAGGGTTCCTACCTACAATCAAAATAATGTCCTTTACACTTATGTTAGGAATGTGGAATAACTTCCAAATTTTTAATTGCTTTTGAGAAATTCCTGTGGAAAAAAAAAAACACTTATCATTAAAACTAACAATGAATAAATCGAGTCAGGTAATCTAGAATCAACAAAGAAAATGTGGTTACATTAGCAAGGTAGTTATGAAGCGGTTCCTAATTGCAGTTGTTTCGAAACAGTGATTAGTGTACAAGTTGAACGTCCGGGGTAGTGACCCGGTGAGTGAGCCAGTGAATGAGCCGGTGAGTGAGTGCGTGTGCTTGCAGCCCAGCTGTCGGTGTCGGAGGAGGAGTGCCAGGCGCTGCTGGAGTCGCGTAACCTGTCGCTGTTCGTGGACAACGTGCGCGCCGAGACGGCTGACGCGCGGCGCGCGCTGCGCGACGTGGAGGCGCGCCGCGACGAGCTCGCGCGCCTGGAGGCCGCGCTCACCGACGTGCGCGACCTGTTCGCACAGCTGGCACACCTGGTCGCCGCGCAGGTGCGTCCACACACACACATACACACGCCACAGCGCCACTTGCTCTCAACACACAATCTGGCTGCAATCAACCACTTTCTAATATATTGAACCAAGAAACGTCAGATAGAATTTACCATGAATTTAGTTTTTTATTTTAAAAAAAAAAGGATTCCGTAGTAGCTGCGCAAAATAACTTTGTTTTTCATAGTGTTTGTATGCATGATAAAGTTATATTTGCGGTTTTAGAAAACGTGCTATATCTCAAAAACTATTGACTGTTTCTAGTCAAATCCCTTTTTAGGGTTCCGTAGCCGAATGGCAAAAAACGGAACCCTTATAGTTTCGACATGTCTGTCCGTCTGTCTGTCTGTCCGTCCGTCCGTATGTCACAGCCATTTTATTCCGAAACTATTAGGACTATACATGTAAAACTTGGTAGGTAGATGTATTCTGTGAACCGCTTTTTGATTTTAAGAGAAAAATTAAAAAATATTTAAAATGAAGGGGGCTCTCCATACATGGAACTGAAACTGAAAATATTTTCTTTCATGAAACCTATACGTGTGTGGTATCTATAGACAGGTCTTTAAAAATGACATTAAGGTTTCTAAAATGACTATTTCATACAGTTAATCGTTTAAAAGATATACGCTTCCAAAGTGCAACTCAGTGCACCTCTAACTTCTATAATAATGAAGTGAAAAACCTAAAAAAAACCATATGTTGTAGATCTTAATGTAAACTTTCAACCAAAATTGGTTTGAACGAGATCGAGACAGCAGTTTTTGAGATACAGTATATTTTCTAAAACCGCAAATATAACTTTGTAATTCATACAAATACTATGAAAAACAAAGTTATTTGGCGTAGTTGTAAAAATTGTAAATAATCTAGTTTTAAGAAATTTGTAAGGTTTTTTGTTTTTTTTTTTCAAATAAATATATTATATTTATTATAGTTACTACGGATTACGGAACCCTTCATGGGCGAGTCCGACTCGCACTTGGCCAATTTTTTTTAAGATGGCTTGTTGGATTTGAAAAATTCTTTTTTCGTTTAAAACTTGTTGTACTTTCTTGTTGATCCCATTATCATGAAGTCAGGACCTGATAATGGAATCCTGGAGAAACCTAGGCAACCCTTCAAATATTATAGGCACACCAATAATATTTGAAGAGTTGCCTAGATTTGGGTATTTTTTATAGTACTTGTGAAGTTGTTATCGAAAAGCACCACTTGGTGAAGTGGAACTGATGATAAAGACCACAGATAGCTACCGGAACTACTCAATAATATGTATTTCAGTGGTTTCGATTCGATTACTTATTGACAGCTATGTCTGTGTGTCTGTCTGTGGCACAGTAGCTTGGTAGGGTGAACCGATTTCGATTCTTTTTTTTTTTTTTTTTGTTAAAAAGCATGTTTTCCGGCGAGGGTTCTTAGATAGGTTTTGTCAACATCAGTTCCGCCATTAACTAGGTATGAAAGGGTTGAAAGTGACGATAAAAATTATAATGTTGTCAAATACCTATACCCAATCGGGGTATCAAACGAAAGGGCATGACGTTATATATTACAATCAAAAATGTTTTATTAAAATCGGTTCAGCTATTTACTGGATATGGGGGGTGAAAGTGGGGATGAATAATTGAATATTGTCAAACATACCCAAGTGGGGTATCAAATGAAAAGAAATGACTAGCATATTACAATCAGATATATTTTATCAAAATTGGTTTAGCCATTTACAAGGTATGAGGGTGAAAGTGGGGAAGAATAATCGAATATGTTTTCAAATATACCCAAGTGGGGTATCATTGTTAAAGACCTGTCTATAGATACCACAAACGCATAGCTTTCATAAAAAAAACCATCATTTTATTTTAAATATTTTTTAATTTTTTTCTTAAAATCGGAAAGCGTTTCACAGAATACATCTACCTACGAAGTTTCACATGTATAGTCCTAATAGTTTCAGAGTGTGCGTTACGCCAGCGGAATATTGTCGCTTTTCAGGATTTCGGTTTGAAAGATAATTAGTACCCCATCTCGTGTAAATGTGCCCGAAATTTAGAATTTGTGCGTCCAGCCAATCCAAAGATATTCACAAAAAACAGATTCCGCTGGAGTACCATTACCCCAGCGGCATGTTTTTTAACCGGTGGTCGTAGCTGAGTACAAACTAGCTACTTAGATAGATCACATTTGTGCCTAAATGTGCACAAGAAATTAAATTTGTGCGTCTTGAGGTTTCAGAGTTATTCAAGATGCCGCTGGGGTAACGTTTAGCAAATTGCTGTACCTCTCAAACAGCATGACATACAACTACGATTTTTTTACTATGGTGGGTCCCAATTTGTGCTTATGTTGTGCAATTCTATTTTTTCTATAAATCACACCGTTGGAAAATAAGAAATTGATTTTCAAAAACCCTAAAATCGATCTTTGCGCTTCAATGACAAACCCTAGAAACTTACCAATTATGGTGGTTTGTACCTTTTATGAACACAAAGCATTATGCAAAATTAGATGTATCTATTCCAACTCCCCAGAGAGCTATTCCATTTTAATTAAAATCTGACTACGCTTAAATGTAACACTCCAGTACATGAGTTATTATTAAGTGATGGTAATTATGATTCGACAAATAATAAGTACCTTTATTCAATTGCTTATCCCTAAAGTTTCAACTGAAAAATCTTTGTAACTACACAGATATAAGATGAAAACCATAGGAAAAGAAATTTCACGATTAACCGAACAAATTCGAATGACTGTATAAAAGCAGCCACGCAGTACATTGTGCCAACCTTCTTAAATTTGTAGTACATGTTATCGTTTTTTGAAACAGTCTCAAACAAAAGTGTTACATAAAATTATTTATTGGTTTGTAAAAGTATGTAAGCCATATTATATTGAGGATTTGCAAATCTTTAACTTTCAGTCAAATGTTAGAACATAACTACGTACCTACAGCAATTCAATAAAGACTACACTATGTATATTGAATTGACTTATGTGTTGCGTTTATGTGACTGCCTTCAGTTGCCGCTAATTACTCGTGTGTGAAGGGTGTGTGCGCACTGTTTTTCCCAGTAATTCAAGGCATTGTGTGTATAATCACGACGCGTGTACTTTCTGATTTTAAGGTAAGTTTATAATTATTTAACTGTTTGTTTTTCGATTATTTTTATTGAAAATTGGTTCGCGTTTGACCACTATCTCACCTGCTGGTAAGTGATGATGTGATCGAAGATGGAGTACGCTTACCTAAAAGTAACCTATTCACTCTGGACTTAAAGACTCCTCCACAGCTTCTGCACTTTAATTGCGTCACACGTAACAGAATTAGCTAGCGCCTATACTTTTAACATTGCGCAATAATACACGTCGTAAATCCGGACTTGTATACACTGCCGGTCAAAAGTTTGAGACCACTATAAAAAAAATGAGAAAAAAATAAAACTAAATATTTTTAAAACTTTTTGAAAAACGGTTTTTATTTTCATGTTGTACACAAAATATTAACATAAAATTTACATGAAGTCTTGAAGAATACAATGTTTAAAAAAATACACAAGGGATTTCATACACATTTTTCATCAAAATAGCCTCCTTTATATTTTATGACCTGTTTAAACAACCTTGGCATGCGAGCAATTAATTTATTTATGGTCTCTTGCGAGATATTACTCCGGTTTTCTTCTAATGCATTCTACATGGCCTGCTGTGAAGAAGGTCATTGTTCCTGAACGTTTCGGTCAAGCATTTCCCAGAAAAGCTTTATAGGCATAAGATCCGGGCTATTTGGGGTGGCCATGTCATGTTTTTCAACACTTTTTCTGACTGTTTCTTGTCTAAATAGTCCCTACATAATTTTGAACTATGCTTTGTATCATTATCTTGTTGGAAAATAAATCCTTTGTCGATTAACTTCAGCCCGGAGGGAATAGCATTTTTCTCCTAAATTTCTTATGCTGCTCCTTTTTCATAATTCCTTTAATTTAGACCAGATTATCAGTTCCATAGCATAAAAAACAACCCCAGACCATAACAGATCCGGCACCATGCTTGACAGTCGGAACTACATACTGTGGCATCATCTTTTCTTCGGCGGAACGTCGATACAGATGCCAGCACATCGAGCTACCCGAAACTGTCAAATTTTCCCAATCAACTTTGAACCGTTTAGCAATAAAGTTGAAAATCTATTAAAGACATTTGGCAGATTGTAGAAGTTTGATGTGCTGACGTCTGTACATATACTTAACCCCTTATGGAGCCATGTTGTACTTCTGCAACACACCATTCCAATAGACGTAAAATTATATCAAATCCCGATAGATCGACTTAACTCGGTGTTGTACACCGGCAACAAAGCATTCTATCGATTTAGTAACAAATTGGCTAACTAAATGGCGACACTTTTATTAAATTCGCATTTAAATTATGAACGTGTGTTATCCGGTGTCTCTCTCTTTGAATTGGTTTACGAAAAGTGATTTATTGGTGAAATACTGATATTTGGCTATTGAAATTGATGTGAGTAAAAGGTAAGTAGATGTATTTCAATAATCAACAATATTTTTTTTGTAGATTCAAGTATTTCTTGGATTTTTTTTAGTTTTGTTTTGTTGGATGAATGCAACATTGAAGCACGAGTTATACCGTTATCCCCAACCGCTAGCCCAAGCTCACATACATCGCGGGTTGGACAGGAGACCAAGGACATTATCGCTGTACCAGATATGACTACACATGTTCTACCTGAGTCGAGTACGATACGGATTAACAATCAGGAAAACAATAATCCGTGGCAAACCGTAAAAAAACAGAAAAGAAGAACCAAGTATAGGTATATAGGTGAAAGTGGCAAAGCAGAGGCAACAACATCATCTTTCAAGGCCGCTGCTAGAAAAATACCCATTTTTATTACGAACGTACATAACGAAACACCAGAGTCTGACATTGTCGATTATATAAAAATAAAAACGCAAGAGTGGGTATTTCTGGAAAAAATCAACACCAAAAAAGTACTTGATCACAAAGCCTACAAATTCTTTCTTTCTGAGTCTAAAGTGTCAATGTTCTTGAATGAAAAGCTATGGCCCGAAGGCATTATCTTTAGACGCTTTGTGCACTATAAAAATCGACGAGCGGGTGGAGAGGCCGCTGCTATTGGTCCATTAAATTCTAATAATACGACTTACAAGTTTGCTAGTTATAACTGTATGAACGTGAAGAGCGCCGTGAGTGATATTAGGCGCCTTTGTGACGAGTGTGTTGTAATAGCACTACAGGAAACTTGGCTGCTTCCAGAAGAGTTGGCGTATCTGAGTACTATAGACAACAGATTTAGCTGCAAGGGAACATCAGCTGTCGACACGGCGGCCGGCCTATTGCGCGGTAGGCCGTACGGCGGTACTGCTTTGCTGTGGAATAGAAGTGTGTTTCCTAGTGTAACAGTGATAAACTGCGATAATCCGCGAGTGAGTGCTATTCGTATTATTACGCCCGCGAGTCCGTTAATAGTGGTGTGCGTTTATATGCCTACAAACAAATCGGATAATCTGTCATTGTTTACGGACTGCATGGGAACTGTACCTAAGTGCTATCAGTAATGATTATGTAAACGAACCTATATTTGTTTTAGGGGATTTTAATGCTCATCCCGGAGAATTATTTTTTAATGAATTAAGTATTTTATGTAATGAGTTCAAATGGTTACCCATTGATGTAAGTAAGTTAGGTATGACTTCTGAAACCTTTACTTACGTAGATCAAGTCTGTGGGTCAAAACGATGGTTAGATCATTGTGTTGTGTCGCTGTCAGCTGCTGTGTCTGTGTGCAATGTGTATGTTGATTATGATGTGTTGTGGTCAGATCATTTTCCCGTTATATGCGAATGTAAATTGGAATGTTTGACTCCGGTAAGAGTTATGTCAAATGTAGAAAATAATAAAATTACTTGGGGAAATAGATCTGCCGACCTTATTGCAAAATATCGTACTGAATGTCATAAACGTCTTAGACTTGTTGATTTTCCTAGTGAGTTTCAAAAGTGCAGTGATCGGTATTGTAATGACCCCACTCATAGCTTACATATTGATATGTTGTACTCTGACATTGTATGTGCGTTATCACAGGCGTCTGTGGAGGGTGGGGGAGGTGAGCGTGAGCAGGGTAAATATCGAGCTAAAACCGTTGTCGGCTGGAATAAACACGTCAGTGATTGTCATAGGGCGGCTAGGGCTAGTTTTCAGTACTGGTTGTTGTGCGGTAGTCCTACCACAGGTAAAACATACACAAAAATGTGAGAGGACAGAAAAATATTTAAGTCACGTTTAAAATGGTGTCAAAACCACCAAGACCAATTAAAAATGGACATCCTTGCTGTTAAGCATAGCAAAAAAGATTTCAGTGGTTTTTGGAAAAGCACAAAACGTTTGGGGAGCCGGCCTGGTCTTCCTGTGAGTGTGAACGGTACGAATGATTTAAAAAGTATAGCGGATACATTCAAAAACCACTTTATTGTTAGATCACCGTTGGGAGCGTCATCATCACAGAAAGTAGGTTGTCTGAGTGGGGAATATGTTGATACCAGAATCACCGCCAAGGATGTTTCGAGGGCAATAAATCTATTTCGCATGGCAAATCACCTGGTCATGACGGATTAAGTGTGGAGCATATAGAACACGCGGGGCCACATATATGCAGAGTGTTGGCTATGTTGTACAACACTCGTACCTGCCTACCGATATGATGAGGACTATCGTTGTGCCTGTGGTAAAAAATAAGGCTGGAGATTTGTCTGATCAGACGAACTATAGACCTATTTCTTTGGCAACTACAGTTGCAAAGGTGTTTGACAGCATTTTGAATACACAATTAAATAAATACTTAAAATTGCATGACAATCAGTTCGGGTTTAGGCCGGGATTGTCAACAGAAACCGCAATATTGTGTTTAAAGAGTGCTGTCAAATACTATACTGACAGAAAAACTTCTGTGTACGCTAGCTTCCTCGACCTTTCCAAGGCCTTTGACCTTGTGTCATATGACATCTTGTGGCATAAAATGAGATCGTCTAACATTCCTAATGAACTAATTAATGTCTTTAGGTACTGGTACCATAATCAAGTCAACAATGTGAAATGGGCAGGGATATTTTCGGACCCGTATAGGATGGAATGTGGGGTGAGGCAGGGGGGGTTAAGTTCGCCCTCCATTTTTAATTTATACATAAATGGACTGATCGAGGTGCTGAGTGGACACCATATTGGTTGTTACATAGATGGCGTCTGTTTTAATAACATTAGCTACGCGGACGATATGGTGCTGCTGAGCGCCTCGGTCTGTGGACTCAGAAAGCTGATAAGTATCTGTGAGAGCTATGCTAATGATTGCGGGCTGCTATATAATGTTAAAAGAGTCAGTATATGGTTTTTCAGGGTGGGCGAAGAAAAGTTCTAGATACACCACCAGTAACTCTATATGGCTTACCTTTAGAAAGGGTAAAGGTTTTTAAGTACCTAGGCCATCTAGTTACCCCCACTCTTAAAGACGATACTGACATGGAACTGGAGCGAAGGGCGCTGTCGGTCAGAGTGAACATGGTGATCCGCAGGTTTGCTCGCTGCTCAAGAGATGTTAAGTTAACTCTGTTTAGAGCCTATTGCTCGACGCTGTACACGTGCAGTCTGTGGACAGATTACACTCATACATCGTACAGCGCCCTTCGAGTCCAATTCAATAACGCGTTTAGGATGTTGTTGGGGCTCCCGCGCTTTTGCAGTGCATCGGCGATGTTCGCGGAGGCGCGCGTAGATTGCTTCTACACTATAATGCGCAAGAGAGGCACTTCGCTTGTGCGGCGAGTGCGAGAGAGCGCCAACAGCATGCTGGCCGCGCTCGCGGGTAGGCTGGATTGTGCGTACATCACTCACTGTTGTAGGTTGCACATTACACGCAGGGATGGAACATATTTATAGAGTATTTTTAGTAATGTTAAAAATTGTAATATTTTAATTTGAATTTTAATAATAATTGTTTAATTTAATTTAATTGTATTTTAATTGTGACTGACATGTATTTGATCATTTGTATGAGTCTTATGTTACTTGAGAATAAAATGATATTGATTGATTGCGCGTTTGTTGTCGATTTTTTGCTGTTTATTTAAATTTTGCATATTTCGTTTTTAGGATCAAAATGAGTCGTAAATTACGTACTTTGACTACTCAAGAACTGGAAAATATACTACGAGAACGGAATGACAGTGAAGATGGCCTAGATTTTTCTGACTACGATGATGTCACCGATTCAGTATATCACTTCCAGCCGAATGACCACGAAAGTTCTGATGAGGACCCAGAGGAGCCCCTTGACTTAGAAAATGAAGTTCAGGCTGCCAGCACTCTAGAAACTACATCCATAAGTACTCAGTTCAATACTAATGCAACGGATCAAATTCCAGACATTATTTCTCTTAGTACTAGTTCTGCAGTGGCTCCTAGTACTAGTTCTGCTCTCTAATTATTACAACTCGATACTGCTTATCGAATACTTATCCAGTCGCGGCATTTTAGCTTTAGGAACAATAAGAAACAACCGAATTCCCAATTACAAGCTGGCAGACGAGTTTTTAAAAAGGAACCACGTGGTACGTCAATAGAACAGGTCGGTAACTGCAATGGCGTTGATGTGGCTGTAGTGGCATGGAGAGATAACAAAATCGTCACTCTAGCATCCAATTTCGTAGGAAAACATCCAACATCGGTAGTAAGAAGGTGGGATAAGTCTGAAAAGAAATACATTTCTGTTGAACGTCCTTTTGTCATATGGGTGGTGTCGATCTATTAGATTGTGTGATGGGCCACTATAAGATCAAACTCCGTAGTAAACGTTGGTATTTACGAATTTTTATCACTTCTTAGACATGGTTATGTGTACTTCATGGCTTTTATACCGAAGAATAAATGCTGCAAAGGGTAAAATACCAGTACCAGTAAAATTCTCAACTGCCGAATTTAGAGTAACCATACAAAACGCGCAAAAAGCGCAAAAGTGTTATTGAATGTCTCATTCAAGATAAAGAGAAGAAAGATCCAACTCAATATGTTCCTCCGAAAGATGTGAGGTTGGACCAATACGGGCACTGGCTAGTTTGAGTAGATAAAAGAATGAGATGCAAATTTCCAGGCTGCACAGGGTATATGCAAACAGTTTGCAAAAAATAACCCCACATTTTTTGCTACAATAAACAAAACAACTGTTTTAAAAATTTTCATCCCTCATAACTTTCTTTTACATTTTTAAGCATAATGAAGCAATGTTGCATTCCTGAAACACGTAGTTTTCTTTGAATAATAAATATATTTTTGTAATGAGATTTTTTAAATTATTTTTCCCGTTAGTAAATCCCCATTTGCTACCTAGTTTCTGTACAATTAATAAAAAAATTACCTTGCGCCATAAAGGGTTAAGTGAAACATCTGTGATTTTGATGCTTATTATAAATATCAAGTATTTTAGTAACTCGTTGTCTAAACATTAAAAACTTACTTATATAGATAGACTTAAGAAAACGATCTGTAAATCTGTTATTTTGACGCCCACTTTAATCATAACAACACTAAAACATACAAAAATACTTTGTACAATAACGTATGAGTAAAATCTGTTATTTTGCTTCCTATTTTAATCATAACACAGAAAACTAATTTTATTTTATTTTATTTTATTTTATTTTATTATGTTTGGAAAACTTACAGCTAGACAGAGAAAATAACAAGGATTATAAATA
This sequence comes from Tholera decimalis, assembly GCA_943138885.2. NCBI lineage: Eukaryota > Metazoa > Arthropoda > Insecta > Lepidoptera > Noctuidae > Tholera > Tholera decimalis. Next base: position 135,216 of record OW964557.2, on the reverse strand, counting down.
CAATATGGCCAATTACAAGTTTTCACTAATAACTAGATATACAATATAATAATACAGACAGGTTAGCTGAGATACAGAGAGGAAAAAAAAAATATAAATAAGTACAAATTGTTAAAAAAAAAAACTTAAATATTTTCAAAGAAATGCCTACATAGAGTCTTCTTCAACTTAGACACGCTAGTATTAAAGATGTCGATATCAACCTCCTGGCAAGTCGCATTGTACACACGGCTTGACCTAACCATGTACGAGTTTTGCCTATAGTTAGTTCTTGTCGTTGGTGTGTGCAATAAACGGGATGTACGTAAGAACGAACCAGGTACACGCAGCCCAATTTTGCTCAACAACTCAGGGACATCACTGGATCCGTTCGCAATATTAGTTAGTAAGACCAAGTCGGATATTTTTCTACGTTCGTATAACGGGAGAATATGAAATCTTTTGCATCGTTTAAGATAGTTTGGTAGATATGTTCTGGAACGAAATTGAATGTACCTTAAAAACCTCTTTTGTATGCCCTCTAATCGACTGATATACAAATTATACTTAGGGTTCCAGATTTGAGAGGCATACTCGAGGTGACTACGAACAAAGGAGCAATACAATATTTTAATAGTTTTGATGCTCCTGAACTCTGATGAGACCCTACAAATGAAACCTAGCGCCTTCGACGCTTTGTTGACAATGTTATCAATATGTGTGTCAAAAATAAGTTTTGAGTCGAAAGTAACCCCAAGGTCCTTTATTACATTGACCCTTTGAATTGGGGTATCTAAGAGATTGTAGGAGAAACATATAGGGTGCGGTTTGCGGGTGAAAGTACACACATAGCATTTGGAGACGTTTAAGTCCAGCTTATTTAATTTGCAGTATGCTTGAAAAGCCTCTAGATCTGCCTGCAGTAGAAGAGCATCTGTCTGGCTTGTAATCTGTTTCATGATTTTCATGTCGTCTGCATACATCAATATTTTAGAGTGCTGGAAACAGAATATTACGTCGTTAATGAAAATATTGAACAAGAGCGGCCCTAATAACGATCCCTGGGGAACTCCCGAGGGAATACGCATAGCTCTAGACGAGTAACCATTCAGCACCACAGTCTGGCATCTACCCTCAACATACGACATGAACCACCTATAGAGGTTACCCCTGATACCCATCGATAAAAGTTTACGCATTAAGATAACGTGATCTATTCTATCAAAACATTTACTGTAATCGGTATAAATAACATCGACCTGGGACCGATGCGACATGGACTCTAATGATTTAGGTAATGGTTGCATGGTTTGAGTCGGCGAAGAGCTCTCTACCAGCCTCTTAAATAAAACTGTGCATAGCTTTAAGTGAAAGATCTGTGATTTTGATACCCACTTTTATCAATAATAAGTTAAATAACACTTAAAACATATGAAAATACTTTTTCAATTAAAATCGTTAAAGGTAAATACTTCACACTTTCTTGTTTTTAATTTCCCATAAATAAAGCTACTTACGGTAAGTATACATACCTCTTAAGACGCATTATAATCCCGTTGACCTTGCTCAATCGGGCGCACTCACAGACACATCACAGAGAATGCCCCGCGCACCCCCTCATTTGAGGGGGTGAAGCAGATGAAGTGGGACACGAGTAGTCCCGCCTACTGCGGGGTGCACCGCGCGAATTTCGTCGATGCGTGTTTTTCATTACATTTAACATCGTAATTTCGCGGCCGGTTTACAGAGCTCGAGCGGTCCAGTGTGTCACCGTTCGGGTTTCGCAGCGCGTTTCCGCGGCGATCACCAAGATCGAATCTCATTCGCGGTATAGCTTTTTGTTGTCTTATTTATTAAATATTATGTATTTATAGATATTTACATATTTTCGTGTTGTTATTATTTTAAAATATGTGCATAGTTTTGTTCTCTTATTTTTTATTTAATTCATTAGGTTATCAAAAAAATTTTTAGCAAAAAAATAGAACCGACTTCAATATAAAACACTACAAAGGCAAAAATAACTTTAATTTCGGTAGTCGGTGTCATTTGTTTTGTAGTTTCTTTTATATTTTTGACACCGCCTTCCGAAATTAAAGTTATTTTTGCCTTTGTAGTGTTTTTATATGGAAGTCGGTTCTACTTTTTTGCTAAAATTTTTTTTTCACGCTTTTTGTAATTTATCTAGTTACAAAAGCCAAAATGTAAACTACTTATCACCTTTTACAAAATATTGCTTTTCCTGGTGCAGAGCTGTTAATTTTTGAGGAGTTCACCTGGTACATCACCATCAGCTCTACATCACCATATTCATTGTGATGAGTATAAAGTGCTTAACATCCGTACTCAAGTAATCGAATCGCAATCCACGAAATACTTATTATTGAGTAGTTTCAGTGGCCATCTGTGGTCTTCATCATCAGTTCAACTTCCCCAAATGGTAATTTTCAAAAGCAACTGCTCAAGGTACTATAAGAAATACCCAAAACGCTATAGGTGTGCCTATAATATTTGAAGAGTTCCCTCGATTTCTCCAGGATCCCAACATCAGATCATGATTTCGTAACAATGGGACCAAGTAGAACGTATACCCTTTCAAACGCAAAAAGAATTTTTCAAACCGGTCCAGCCGTCTCCGAGTTATGAGGTAACATACATAAAAAAAAAAGTTCAAGACGAATTGAGAACCTCCTCCTTTTTTTTTTTGAAGTCGGTTAATATCAATAATTTTTATTCCTATAGATATTTTATTTCAGAATCAAGAATAATATAATGAAAAAAAAAAACATCCAAAAAGTTTGATGGTGGATTCTGAAGAAAAATAATATACAGGGTGTTACAAAAGAGTTTAAGTAATACCAAAGGAGGTTATTGTACTCATAATTATGAACAAGTTTTACTATGGCACCAGCTCTGAAATCGCAATAAAAACAGCTGTTTCAATTATTTTTTTCCAAGTGAATAAACTTTTTGTATAAAATAGCAGTTTATTTTCGTCATTTTTATTTTCGCAATATACGGTTTATAAGAATACAGCGTGTGAAGTGAACATACCTACGGATGCGAGGAGAGACGAATAAAAGGGTGGGATACGGACTGGGTGGATGGATGGACAGGTGAACGAACAGGAAGGATACATAAAAATTAAACAAGCTAATTATTATAATTTTATTTTGTGATTTTTTGACGTATTTACGCATACGGAGCGCAATGTTAATACACAAATTTTGGAAAAAAATTACTCAAGTCACAAATCTTCAAAATTTAGTTTTCTACTACAACAAGTTTTGTTTTTAGGCATCCAAAACAAATACTGCCTTGTATGTGCTCGTGCAGAGAAAAAACAAACTGCTGCACCGGAACAGTTTGCTTTCATTCCATTTCGCTTTTGTCTTTTTTGTCACTTTTATCTCTATCTGTATTTTCATTTCTATTTTTTACGTATGGTTCACGAATTTTCATATTTCTTGAAATTCGGGGATCAAGTATCTCAGGTAAAATACAGTCTAAATAGAACTTTTTCAATTTTTCTTTCATTTCTCTTTCCCAAAATGTATCATCTCTTTGAATGATTTCCGTCTTCAGCTTTTCTTTTTCATTCTCCCATACGGCAAACAAACAATTTTTTTTTTGGGTTACGTGTAGCTGTCCTTGAACTTGGTAATACCAAGCATGTTTTTTGTTGATGGCTAGTTCACTAGTTTTTGTTTTTTGCCAGAAGTTTACTTTTTTATTTTCAATTGCTGCTGCTAGGCCCATTTTGTGGGCTGTCAAAGGACACTTTACTTCTACAACAGTATTTTCTCCAATTAATCCATCAGGCGTTGCACCCAAGAAACATAGTTCTTGGTCTATAAATAAACCACAGGGTCTAATCGTTTTGCACTCTTGTACAGCCAATTGTGCAAGTGCGATTTTTTCATTCAATTGGCCATGTCTAATAGATTCCACGTGGTCAATTTTGTTCCGATAAAGAATATCTTTGACTAAATTAGCACATGGTGTATTAATACGCCTTTTTATAACTCTGCCGAAATTGGATGCAGTCAATAACGATCTTCACATCTCTAGCCATTCTCCACTATCACTTTGTAAAACAGTTTTTCTTTCAATTGTTGCTCGTTCCAAATCAGACTTTTTATTTTTTTTCATAAACTCGTTTTTCAGTTTATCCAGTATTTCTACCGGCATATCGGGCTTTTCACAGGACTGGCCATAATCCTTATCGTCTTGTTTTTTACTGAAAACAAGCCTTCTTTTTCTTTTTATATATCTTTTACTAAGGAGTTTTTGTTTCTTCTTTCTTTCTTCCCACAGTTTCAGTTTGCCTCTTGGGCTCTTATTGGTAATTTTTTTATAAAGCTTCGAAAGTGCATTTTCTTCATTGAACGACACTGCTGACGCAATGCATCGCGTCTGATATGAGTTTTTGAGGGAAAAATTAACTCTTTTTCCTCCTACATATTTTGCTATGATGCTATGATAGCGTTCTACAACGTTACTGTCCACGTCATGAAGTAAACTTCGAGCATGGCCAGCAATAATTTGTATCATTATACTAATTCTCTGCCACAGAGAACTTAGCTGAAAGTCACTTGGAACATCATTTTGCTCCAAATCTCCCGTTTTTTTGCAGAAATGTGTTTTGCATTCAAGGTGGTTTCCAAAAGCGTGATGATGTGCTTGTAAAATGTCCTCAAATAATTTTTGCTCTTCTGGGCAGGGATCATTTTTATTTTTTTGTATTGCTTTGGTTATGCAGGATCTCATGCTCAAAACTCGCGATATGGTCAATAATTTTCTGTGACTTTTTAAATATTTGGTTTCAGTTTGCAATGTCATCATTTTGTTACAAAAATTCCTCAGTAAATGATTTCTGCATTCTACTTTTTCGACGGTAATATCAAGGTAAGGTCTTGCCTGCAAAATTTTGAAATAAGTACTTGAGTCACCATCAGATATTAGTCGTCCGTAAATCAAACCGTGGGTAGCTAATGACTGCTTAAAACCTTCCACTATAATTTCGCTCTCCATTCCTGTGGACGGACCGGAATAGATTTTCAAACATAAATGTTCAGGCACTGTTGTTTTTTTCTTTTCGGCACGATCACAATGGTAGCAATATTTATTTCGGACTCCCAAATATAAAAGTTTGCCTGTTTTTCTACATAAGATTGCAGCAGCGCCGGATAAAGCTGAATAATTTTTTTTGTACGACCTTTTACCGTACACACCATCTGCTATCACATCTATGATAGGCGTACCATTCTTTGTGACCCTGCCTTCTGCTATAGCCATAATTTTCTCTTCCTCAGCTGCTTGATCCATGGACTGTTGTGCCAGTTGCTGCCAGTTTTCCGACAGTAATTTGTGGTTCTTTTGGTATGTTTTTTGGGAAATCATTGGCAAATTCATGGCTGATGAAAATTCTTGTAGCTGAGAATGACCACAACCAATAGAAATTGCACCAGCTACAGCACATGTATTTATTGATAAACAATTATCATTGTCGTTAATGATAACAAATTGTTGTTTACACATTTTACATAAAAAAGTAAATTTGGAAGATAAGCCGTGAAGCTTTTCACCAACTAACTCAAGAGAAGATAGCCCGCAGTCTAATGGTCCGTGATTTGAGATCTCACACAGCTTTAAAAAAAAATAGGAAACATTAATAATCCTGCGTCCAATTTGTATGTTCTTTTTAGGAGTATAGTTTTCCGTCTGTAAAAATAAATTAATAATTTTTTTTTATATCATAAAACATTGTTTTAACTTAAAATAATTTTAAATAAGTATGTTTTCACGGAATAACTTACTTCTGCACTATAATTTAACCCATCAGTTTCTTGGTTTTCAGGTTGGACATCACAATGACTTTCTTGAGTAGCACTAGCCACCTAAAATTGAATTATACCATTTTTATTTATAAAACTAATTCTACACAACTCGCAAAATTATGTTACTGTAACGTGCGGTTGAAGTTTTGAATATTACCTGTGTATTAAAGGTTTCTTCTAATACTTGCTCAGATGAATATGTACTTTTATCAATAACTTCACGACCGTGATTATTCTGTGATGCCACAGTTTCCAATCTAAAAATACAAAAAGTTTGTGGTAATGAAATTCATTACAAATTAAAGCGGGACATTATTTACCATGTTTGTTATTTGTTTCGAGTTTCGATTGTGAAACAACTGAAAAAAATTGGCCAAGTGCAAGTCAGACTCACCCATGAAGGGTTCCGTAGTAACTATAATAATATAATATAACATGTATATTAATTTGACAAAAAAAGACCTTACAAATTTCTTAAAACTAGCTTATTTACACTTTTACAACTGTGTTTGTATGAATCACAAAGTTATGTTTGCGGTTTTAGAAAATATGCTGTAATACAAAAACTGCTAACCCGATCTCGTTCAAACCGATTTTGGTTGAAAGTGTATATCTACAGACATATATTTTTTTAGATTTTTCACTCCATTATTATAGAAGTTAGAGGGGCGGGAGGGAGAGACACATTTTACCACTTTGGAAACGATTTACTTTATGAAAAAGTGGTTTTAGAAACTTCAATCTCATTTTTTAAAGACCTGTCTATAGATATCACACACGCATAGGTTTCATGTAAAGAAATATTTTCAGTTTTTAGTTCCATATATGGGGAGCCTTCCATGTATGGGGAGGTTCCATGTATTTTAATTATTTTTAATTTTTTTTTCTCAAAGTCGGAAAGCGGTTTATCGGAAGACGGACGGACGGACGGACGGACGGACGGACGGACAGACAGAAACAGACAGACAGACAGACAGACAGACAGACAGACAGACAGACATGACGAAACTATAAACAACAAATACAGGGTGGCAGGGACATCTACGCGCAACCGCTTACCATGGATTCAGTACATGATTCTGGACCCCCCTGCGTTGATAGTTTTCGTCGGCTTTTTCTTAATTTCATAAAATTACGAAAAATCCGACGCAATAACAAAACAGTAAATTCACTTATTTCAAACAGTAATGTAAACAAAACTCGAAAAAGCTACCTGATTAGTTGTGTTGATCTCGCAAATTAACCCTAGCAAAGCAGCTGATCATGTAGCTCTTTCGAATTTTATTTACATTGCTGTTTCAAGTGAAACAAGTGAATTTTATATTTTAATTAACAATGATTTTATACAGTTTTCAGTAAAAAAATACTGAAAAATCCTGAAAAGTTAAAAAAAAAACGACGAAACATTCCAACGCAGGGGGTCCAGAATCATGTACCGAATCCCTGGTAAGCGTTTGTGCGTCGATGTCCCTGCCACCCTGTATATTACTTGTGCCAAAATATAGTAGTAAATATCCCGTTTTAAGACAGATTTAGTGACCATGTCAATTTTAAAACTGCGTGAAAATGTCAATTCTAAATTTTCTAGTTCTGTGGTTCAGAAGTTGGTACATTTTAGATTTCATTTTTTAGGGTTCCGTAGCTGAATGGCAAAAAACGGAACCCTTATAGTTTCGATATGTCTGTCCGTCTGTCTGTCTGTCTGTCTGTCTGTCCGTCTGTCCGTCCGTCCGTATGTCACAGCCATTTTATTCCGAAACTATTAAGACTATACATGTGAAACTTAGTAGGTAGATGTATTCTGTAAACCGCTTTCCGATTTTAAGTAAAAAAAATAAAAAATATTTAAAATAAAGGGGGGTCCCCCATACATGGAACTAGAAATGAAAATATTTTTTTTCATGAAACCTATGTGTGTGTGGTATCTATGGACAGGTCTTTAAAAATGATATGAGGGTTTCTAAGACCGCTTTTTCATAAAGTCAATCGTCAATAATGGAGAGAAAAATTAAAAAAAAAAAAATGTCTGTAGATCTTAATGTAAACTTTCAACCAGAATTGGTTTGAAAGAAATCGGTTCAGCAGTTTTTGAGAGACAGCATATTTTCTAAAACCGCAAATATAACTTTGTAATTCATACAAACACTATGAAAAACAAAGTTATTTAGCGTATTTGTAAAAATGTAAATAAGCTAGTTTTAAGAAATTTTTAAGTTTTTTTTATTCGTCAAATAAATATACATATTATATTATATTATTATAGTTACTACGGAACCCTTCATGGGCGAGTCTGACTCGCACTTGGCCAATTTTTTGTATTCATTTCGTAAAATTGTTGAGCTACAAATAAAAGATTAGGCAACTAACATTCATAGTTAGGTACATACCTATTCTCTTACTTAGTTATGTATGACAATAAGCAACATCTGAATTTTCAGATCAATCAGATATTTTGTCATGCACATTACTGCCCATATCAATAAACCGCGGTCTTGAAACAAAATGTTTCTTACTTTGTTTTATTCTTTATTATAGCCTAGATAATGTGTCGATACTTACTCATTGAAAATAACTTCGGCGTTGACATTTTCGACTTTCTTTCTCCTATAAAAAAATGAAAACGTTTCTTTTTTTATTCAACAAAATATTTACAAAAATATCTAAATATAATATAAAATTACTTTCAATAAAATAGAAGTGACAAAAAGACAAAATAAGACCCTAGGTTTGATCCAGGACACTGGCGGTTGCCAATCCGATTCACTACTATACACGCTAATAGAACTTAGGAATTGTAATGAAATAACGTACCGTATTCGAGTAAAATAAAGTGCTCAATACTGAGACGGTTCCAATAATGTGTCATAATATTTTAGAAATAATTTAGTAATCTAAAATATTCTTACCTTTTAACATCGTTCATATGTACGGCGTTTGATTTATATGAACGTTTTTTAGTCCTTTTAACTGGCTTCACTTTATTTCCCATATTTATAAAATTACGCTATTTTAACCTAAAGTATTTTATATTTACAAAAAAAGAAGATTATTTATAGAAAATTGATATAAAAAATGAATTTATAAATAAAATAATGAATTTACAGACGAAACTTTACAATAACTACAAACAATTCCGAGTCGAAATAAATCGGCGAGAAAAGCGACACGTCCATATAGCAACAGGCGTTGGCCGGCACTGTCGGTACACAGGCGTTTACGCACACATGCGTACGTAATATATTGCGAAATAATAATACGCGATTTACAGAAAATGTATTGATTGGATTAAAAAAATAAAACACTATTTCGTTAGTATGTTTCTTGTTGAATAATTTGTCAAAAAATCAGAATGATCGTATGTATTTTAATATGGTTTTTATTCGTTAAAAGATTTTTTTAGAGGTATCTTTGTGATTTTTTTCTATGAATTAAAATTTGTTGTATTATGTTTTCAACACACTACTTAACTAGATTATATCCTGAAGAATATCATATATTTTTCTGATTGTGTTAACTGCAGTGAATCATATACTTTAACGCATTATAAAACTCGCGTTTAGCTCTTGTAGTCCCCTTAAATGGTTTGCATAATTTGATAAACTAGAGAAAGGTGCCACCGCCACGCGCTGGCGCCGAAGCGATGTCATATCGCCGTTTCAAATAATAATATTGCTTCCAAATCACCCAATGGTTCCTAATGACATGAAATTACGCCTACGTTGTAATTAAAAACAACGGTAAGTGGTAACAGTGCTGTCATACAAATCATATATAATAATATATTATGTGACCTTATAAGGCCATGAGAACATATCGGTAAGTATGGAGCTATGTTCAAAATCTACAATCAAACTTTATTAACATAATGTTTGTAATAAACTCGTCAATAAATTCACTACTCTCTGATAACTCTCTACGTTACATATTTATATAAAAGTAAGTAAATAGTTATTTAAACCATTTGTACGCACTGGTACCCATAAAAATTTAATTATAATACTACAAATTTAAGAAGGTTGGCACAATGTACTGCGTGCCTGCTTTTATAAAGTCATTCGAATTTGTTCGGTTAATCGTGAAATGTCTTTTCATATGGTTTTCTTCTTATATCTGTGTAGTTACAAAGATTTTTCAGTTGAAACTTTAAAAATAAGCAGTTGAATAAAGGTACTTATTATTTTTCGAATCATAATTACCGTCCCTTAATAATAACTCATGTATTGGAGTGTTACATTTAAGTGTAACCAGATTTTAATTAAAATGGAATAGCGCTCTGAGGAGTTGGAATAGAAACATCTAATTTCACATGATGCTTTGTGTTTATAAAAGGTACAAACCACCATAATTGGTAAGTTTCTAGGGTTTCTCATTGAAGCGCAAGGATCCATTTTAGGGTTTTTGAAAATCAATTACTTATTTTCCAACAGTGTCGATTATAGAAAAAATAAAATTGCACAGCATAAGCACAAATTACGACCCATGTTAGTAAAAAAAAACTTGAGGGGTGTCAAGGGACACCCGGATGGAACGAAGTTCCTTTCGATTAATTAGTGAAGGAATTGTAAAAAAAACATGTGTGCAATTCACACGTGGTAGAAGTCAAACCTTCAAAAATTTACGAAATTTCAAAGGTATATCGTTGCCCTCTCTCTCTCTCTCTTTACCTCAACTCCCCACGAGACGCCCCTCAACTCATGCCTCAACTCATCCCGCAACTCGACCCGCAACTCGACCCGCAACTCGACCCGCAATTCGACCCGCAACTCGACCCGCAACTCGACCCGCAACTCGACCCGCAACTCGACCCGCAAATCGACCCGCAACTCGACCCGCAACTCGACCCGCAACTAGACCCGCAACTCGACCCGCAACTCGACCCGCAACTCGACCCGCAACTCGACCCGCAACTCGACCGGCAACTCGACCCGAAACTCGACCCGCAACTCCCCCCTCAACTCCCACCTCAACTCCCACCTCAACTCCCCTAAAGAAGTTTTCACTTCAAAAGTTCAAGACGAATTGAGAACCTCCTTTCTTTTGAAGTCGGTTCCAACAATGAATATATAAATAAAATAATGAATTTACAAACGAAACTTTATAATAACTACAAACAATTCTGAGACGAAATAAATCGGCGAGAAGAGCGACACGTCCATATAGCAACAGGCGTTGGCCGGCACTGTCGGACCGACAGTGCCGGCCAACGCCTGTGTACAGTAAACGCCTGTGTACAGTACCGACAGTGTCGGTACTGTACACAGGCGTTTACGCACATATGCGTACGTATTATATTGCGAAATAAGTATACGCGATTTACTGAAAATATATTGATTGGATTAAAAAAATAAAACAGTATTACGTTAGTATATTTCTTGTTGAATAATTTGTCAAAAAATCAGAAAGATCGTATGTATTTTAATATGGTTTTTATTCGTTAAAAGAGTTTTTTAGAGGTTACTTTGTGATTTTTTTCTATCAATTAAAATTTGTTGTATTATGTTTTCAACACACTACTTAACTAGATTATATCCTGAAGAATATCATATATTTTTCTGATTGTGTTAACTGCAGTGAATCATATACTTTAAAGCATTATAAAACTCGCGTTTAGCTCTTGTAGTCCTCTTAAAAAGTGTCGTTACAACTTTTCGTCTTTATTTTTTCCGGCTAGCCCCCTTTCGCAACGCGCGATAAGGAACTTCGTTCCAAAAGATCGTAGTTGTATGTCATGCCGTTTGAGAGGTACAGCAATTTGCTAAACGTTACCTCAGCAGCATCTTGAATAACTCTGAAACTTCAAGACGCACAAATTTAATTTCTTGGGCACATTTAGGCACAAATGTGATCTATCTAATTTAAGTAGCTAGTTTGTACTCAGCTACGACCACCGGTTAAAAAATATGCCGCGGGGCTAACGGTACTCTAGCGGAATCTGTTTTTTGTGAATATCTTTGGATCGGCTGGACGCACAAATTCTAAATTTCGGGCACATTTACACGAGATGGGGTACTATTTATCTTTCAAGCCGAAATCCTGAAAAGCCACAACATTTCGCTAGCGTAACGCACACAGTTTCGGAATAAAATGGTTGTGACATACGGACGGATGGACAGACAGACAGATATGACGAAACTATAAGGGTTCCGTTTTTTGCCATTCGGCTACGGAACCCTAATAAAATGACTGTGACATACGGACGGACAGACACAGACATACGTGATAAAACTATAAGTGTTCTGTTTTTTTTTGCCATTCGGCTACGGAACCCTAATAAGGTAAATTACTCGTACTGTCAGATGCATTTGGCTAGACTGAAAACCGTCCTCAACTTGTTGGGAAAATGCAAGACTGATTATGATTTCTGGTTTATTATTATGGCAAGGGGAAAAATCTCGAGCAGGTGTCGTACACACAGGAAAATAATCTTTCTGATTAATCTGACGACTGAACAGATTTGAATGAAATTTGGTAAGCAGATAGTTGACATCCTGGAATAACTGCACGGAAGCCGCGAGCAGAAGCTAGAATGCAATAAGAAAAAAAAAACTCTTCCGTTCCCTGGTCACTTCGCCATCAGCCGCTGCGTCTGATGTTGTTGTACTAGACGAAAACCTTGTTTTTTTTTTATAGTAGGTATATAGGCTTGCGTTTGACTGACCATAATCTCATCTGATGTTAAGCGATGATGTGGTCGAAGATGAAGCACGCTTGCCTAGAAGTAACCTATTTTCTCTTGACTTAAATTCTCCCAGGTTGTAACTATCAGGAAACATAGAATCCGGCAGGGAATTCCACTCCTTAGCTGTACGCACAATGAAAGTATTCCCAAAACGTTTCATGCGTATGGGTGGGATGTCCACCATGTAACGATGGCGCATCATCATGACGTTAGAATTCATATCATTTGCATTGGTACATTGTCAGTGAAAAACTTCCTGTCGCGTAAATCTCGAAAACCTAGATCATATAACATAAATCTAGAGATTGCACAAGTAACCAGTTGTGTGTCTTGAACCCAAAGGCTGTGTTAGGAGTGTAAGTACACCTGTTCAAGACTGCAATAGGCCAGCCAACGGTAACTGGACGTGTCCGGAACTTTTCCACGATACGTGGAGTCATACGTTGCTTTCAATAAACAAGGTTACACAATGGCCTACCTCTACTAGGCTTCGGCCTACAACCATTTGATCCAAAATTACAAATAACACTCACCTGAGCTGTAGACGGCAACCCGGATCTGTTTGATCACGTCCAAAGTGTGTATGTATGTGATATGAGGTGAGTAATTGTAACGTGTGGTGTAAGTTACGGGTTCTAGGACGGTCACAAGGCGTCGATCTCCAGATGGCGCGGTCCTGACCAGCATCACACCTAACTCGTTTCCAGCAAGCGCGCGCTACGCGTGGTAGGCAATAAGGCGGTATGTTCCAAGAAATATCACTGTATTCTAGTCAATTTGGAATTACAAAGTTCAACCAAACACTGTTCACAATTAATCTGTTCATATCTTGTGAGATCCAATCCGATTTCCAACAAATTCCGCGTGCCAGCCCGACCGACGACAAGGCGGCGTATGATTCAACAATATCCCGGGGTTTTCGGCAAATGGGGAATACACTTCAACAATTAGATAATTCGCGACCCAATTATCGGTCTCAACAGGCGAATCCAACAATATTTTACCAATTATATTTAGCTCAAGAGGGCCCGATGACCGGCATTTTTTCCAACAAGCAAAGTCTATCTGTCAAGTCAAGTAATGTCAAAATCAAATTCTTTATGTCAAAAGGGTGCGTTCTGTTTCACGTCGGACCGAACATCTACCCCCCCCGGACGGGCCTACCCGTCCGCTAATCAATTGGAAGTCTTGACAAGGTTGCAAATTCAACACAGCTTCAATGCGGCCAAATACCGTAGCTAGTTCATTAAAGGTGAGAACGGTGTCTCCCAACAATCTCTGCCAGCGTCCCCTTGCCGCTTTCACCGCGGCCCCAAAAATACCCCCCCAATGGGGGGCAGGCTGGCGGGTCAAACAACCAAGTGACCCCTCGGCGGGCCAAACTATTACCAATATCAACCTGGCTCTCATTAAGGAAGGCGTATACCTCCTTCAAATAGTTACTTGTACCCTTGTAATTCGTACCGCAATCAGACCTAATCAACGAAGGTAACCCACGGCGAGACACAAATCTTTCCAAAGTCGCCTCAAAGGCCTCTGTCGAGAGGGAGGTTCCCAGCTCCAAATGTACTGCCTTGGTTGACAGGCAGACAAACACACAAATAAGCCCTAACAATCTTGCTATTACGAAGGGTGGACGTCTTCAACAAAGGGGGACCAACAAAATCCGTTACGCCAGCAAAGGGCCTCGCCTCATTGACGCGATCAGCCGACAAAATCCAAAATTCTCGCTGCAGAATGGCCAACAGCGCATTGCAACCGGCATGCGAGTTCTTAGTGTGACGATCAGTCACCAACAATTGAACCAAGTTCAGTTATAACAAGGGCAGGAGCACCAATTTTAGGGTAAGGACAACTCACAAGGGTGACCTCAAACCAGGTCCTTCCCTCAACAGTGGTGTCAGCCGGTTCGCCAATTCCCCAAATCTTGCCTGAAAGGTCGTTCACCTTCAGGCCAACCTGTCCCGCTAACCAAGAAGACAAAAGGCAACCCCGGACTCCCGTGCCGAAAATGGCACGGACCACAATTGAGTCACCCAAGGGTCCCCAGACCTTGACCGAGGCCGTTGGCAACAAAACCGTCTTGATCGGGGGGGTCCTTTAGCGGGCAGGCGTCAATCTCTTAGTGATGCCTGGGCGGCGACCGATCGCCGCTTCCAGGCTGCCTTCGTTCACGACGAGGCCAACAATCCAAATATTCGTCTGCGCGGTGTCCCGAGCCGCTCGCCATCACTGGAGGGGCATATCCCACCGGATGCCCGAATGGCGGAGGGCGCGACTCCAGCCGGGGACGTTCCGCCAACGGAGGGGAAAGGCAGCGGCGCCGACCCGGCCACTGCTGCCTAGCAGCCAATGCGCGTTCTCCCTGACGAGGGAAGACCAAATGGCGCTCGTGGGGCTCCCGTTCAACTTGCGCGGGGGGTGGAGTGCGGCGTACAGAATCGCGGGTCTCAGCCCGGTGCTCGTCTCCGGGGTACCCCCCCCTGCGCGAACCCTCCTCAGAAGATGGTCTGCTGGAGCGGTTCGCGTTGGCGCACAAAATCTCCAAGTGGGACCCCTTACAAATTCTACACGGGCGGGGGTCGGGGCAGTCCCGATGAAAGTGGGCCCCCAAGCACGAGAAGCACAAACGGCGTGCGTTGACAATGCGGCGGCGGGAACTTACGTGCAAATTCAAAAAGTCCCGGCAACGCGCCATGACATGCCCCGTTGCCTTATAAAAGTCACAATGATGAGGACTCCGGGCACCAGCAAAACGGGGGGCGGGGCGAACATCAACAGGCCCCCTAGCCCGAGGACTCCGGGCGCCAGCCAAACGGGGGGCGGGGCGATCATCAACAGGCCCCCTGGCCCGAGGACTCCGGGCGCCAGCCAAACGGGGGGCGGGGCGATCATCAACAGGCCCCCTAGCCCGAGGACTCTGGGCGCCAGCAAAACGGGGGGCGGGGGGAACATCAACAGGCCCCCGAGCCCTAGTCCGTCCCTGGTCTCTGGGCTGAGAATGTAGTGGGGGTGACCCCGTGGCGCCACGAGTGTTATCCGCAAACCGACACTCGTCTTCCAAAAATTTGAGGAGGTCGTCAAAGGGGGGAAGATGGGTGGCACTATCCCCACCATACTTCTGCTCAAAACGTGACCTCAGCTCCGCGGGGAGCAACTGCAGCACCACGTGCACCAACAAGTAGGACCAATGTTCTACCGGTAACTCCAAGCGTCTCAAAGCGTTGGTCGCTGAAACCAACGGGTTCAGCAAGTCAGTGCGCAACGTCGACGTGCTGACAATGGCCGGTAGTCCCAAAATCTGGTCGATGTGCACATCAGCCAGGCAGCGCTTGTTCTGATACCGTCGGGAGAGAAGCTCCAGAGCGGTTGGGTAAGAGGAATCCGTCACCGGCAAGTGCTGCACCAAGGCTCTGGCTTCGCCCTCCAGGACAGACAACAAATAGGCCAGCTTCTGGGCAGGTCCGAGGTCCAAGCGTGCATCGACAAGACTCTCAAAGAGATCTAGGAAGCCCAGCCAGTGGTCCAAGCGACCGTCAAAATGTGGCAGCTCCAGGGTGGGCAGCCTACTCAATAGTCCAGGGCCTGCAACAACAGGGGTCTGCGGCTTGGCCGCATCAGGCACCCGGCTCTTCAAAATTTCCCGCGCTCGTAGACATATGACATCCCCCAGGTGGATAATCTGGTCATAGTCACCCAAAATCTTATCGCGGGCTGTCTGATCCATCACCCCCAAATCCACGTCCATGATGTACTCGTTGAAGCGTGTGAGCGCAGCATCAGCTGACTTGATCCTCTCAATCACTTGCCCATACCGAGCAAGGGTGAGCTCTTCCAATTCCACACGCTCAACAGTTGCAGCTGCCGATGTGAACCATCTCAACTGTGAGGTCAATCCCGCAGCAGCCTCCCTGACTGCCCTTAATGAGGCCATTGCAACAATCAAATATTAATACAAAACAACAATCAATAACCAACAATCAAATATTAAACAAACAGCAATGACTTGTTAGCCGGCCAAGTAATCTCAACAAAATAAAAATTCAAATTCAATTATTTCAAGTCCAAATCCAACCCTGTACTTATTCCAAGTATGAATCTAGCTTGCTAAGGATGGCTAGTTACAAAATAAATAACAATTCAATGTATATATTGTGCAGGATCACACCAACAATTAAATACAACAATTGAAGTATAATATTGAGCCGGAGAATCTCTATCAACAATCCAATAATTACTATAAATGCAATAACCAATACACACAATTCAAGTCCTATTATGTTAGACTATGTGTAATTATTATTTAGATAACCTTTCAAATTCAGATCAATGACATTCAATTATTAATTGCCACAAATACCAAACAACTTTTACAACAATATACCAACTTATGTACCAAATACAACCAATAATTCCCAATTTCACAAACAAATCTTACCTGTCAATACAATAAAGGGCTACAGTACAAATTACAAATACAACTTCAATTGATTCAACCTCAATTAGATAGCCCGGATGACATGGTAATATATTCAAACTTATTAAGTTATAAGTTGTGTTAAGTAATCAAACCAAAGTTACTTTCAAAACTTCCAATTAAACCAGTGGATCTTATAAGACCACGCTTCTGCTACCAGTTTTGTTCAAGACTGCAATAGGCCAGCCAACGGTAACTGGACGTGTCCGGAACTTTTCCACGATACGTGGAGTCATACGTTGCTTTCAATAAACAAGGTTACACAATGGCCTACCTCTACTAGGCTTCGGCCTACAACCATTTGATCCAAAATTACAAATAACACTCACCTGAGCTGTAGACGGCAACCCGGATCTGTTTGATCACGTCCAAAGTGTGTATGTATGTGATATGAGGTGAGTAATTGTAACGTGTGGTGTAAGTTACGGGTTCTAGGACGGTCACAAGGCGTCGATCTCCAGATGGCGCGGTCCTGACCAGCATCACACCTAACTCGTTTCCAGCAAGCGCGCGCTACGCGTGGTAGGCAATAAGGCGGTATGTTCCAAGAAATATCACTGTATTCTAGTCAATTTGGAATTACAAAGTTCAACCAAACACTGTTCACAATTAATCTGTTCATATCTCGTGAGATCCAATCCGATTTCCAACAAATTCCGCGTGCCAGCCCGACCGACGACAAGGCGGCGTATGATTCAACAATATCCCGGGGTTTTCGGCAAATGGGGAATACACTTCAACAATTAGATAATTCGCGACCCAATTATCGGTCTCAACAGGCGAATCCAACAATATTTTACCAATTATATTTAGCTCAAGAGGGCCCGATGACCGGCATTTTTTCCAACAAGCAAAGTCTATCTGTCAAGTCAAGTAATGTCAAAATCAAATTCTTTATGTCAAAAGGGTGCGTTCTGTTTCACGTCGGACCGAACAACACCAATAATGTAGTTATTGTTGTTAAGGAGTAATATTTGTGTGTTGCAGCAAGAGCAGGTGGACAGCGTGGAGTACTACGCGTTGCAGGCCACGGAGCACGTGGGGTCGGGTGGCACCGAGCTGCTCAAGGGCACCGTCAGCCGCACCAGGGCCAGGAAGGTATGTCACGCGCCGCACGCGCCCCTAGTGCCGCGGCCGCTGCTTACCCGCGCTTTTTGCTTGCAGAAAAGGCTGAGCTTGCTGGTGTGCGTGGCGGCTGGCTTCGCGGTGGTGCTGCTGGTGCTGGTGCTCACGTGACCGCCGCTGCCCGCCCCGACCGCCGCAACCTACTAGTCATCGTACATTACTAAGTTCCACTTCTCTTATGTTGTACAGACCGATCATTAATTTATTTAATAAACTATTATTTTAATTCATAAACCTTCAATTTTGATACTGTTTGGTAAATTAGGTTATGACAGTCCATAACCTAATTTACTTTACCTAATCTAATCTACCAATACTCATTATTGGTAGCCTCCTGGGATCCAGAACCATGGGCGTAGGAAGAGGGGGGGCCGCTGGGGTGGGCACGTGCAGTGTGCCCAGAATGGTCTGGTGCCCACCCCAGAATTTTTACCAACAAATAATGATGGTTGAAAAATTCAAAAATCTGGCCAAATGCAAGTCGGACTCACCCATGAAAGGTTCCGAATCCAAGCATAGATTAGCGACAAATAACTTTGTTGTAATAATACGTATTACGAAGTTCTTTCGTCAACCGTTTGTATAAATGACCAAGTTGTATTTGCGATTTTTGAAAATGTTCTATATCACATAAACTTAGCTTAGCCTAAGCCTAATAATAGATAGTTATCTCGTTTAAAATAATTTTCGTTGTAAGTTTCCATTAAGCATATGCTTTTTAGGGTTCCGTAGCCGAATGGCAAAAAACGGAACCCTTATAGTTTCGATATGTCTGTCCGTCTGTCTGTCTGTCCGTCCGTCCGTATGTCACAGCCATTTTATTCCGAAACTATTAAGACTATACATGTGAAACTTAGTAGGTAGATGTATTATGTGAACCGCTTTCCGATTTTAAGAAAAAAATAAAAAAAATATTTAAAATAACGGGGGGTCCCCATACATGGAACTGAAACTGAAAATATTTTTTTTTATGAAACCTATGCGTGTGTGGTATTTATAGACAGGTCTTTAAAAATGATATCAGGGTTTCTAAACCACTTTTTCATAAAGTCAATCGTTTAAAAGATATAAGCTTCCAAAGTGGTAAAATGTGTGTCCCCCTCTAACTTCTATAATAATGGAGTGTAAAATCTAAAAAAAAATATATGTCTGTAGACCTTAATGTAAACTTTCAACCAAAATTGGTTTGAACGTAATCGTTCAAATCATTTTTCTTAAACCGCAAATATAACTTTGTAATTCATACAAACTCTATGAAAAACAAAATTATTTGGCGTAGTTGTAAAAATGTAAATAAGCTAGTTTTAAGAAATTTTTAAGGTTTTTTTTTGTCAAATAAATATACATATTATATTATATTATTATAGTTACTGCGGAACCCTTCATGGGCGAGTCTGACTCGCACTTGGCCAATTTATTAGATTTTGCACTCTCTTCTTTTAAAATTTAGAACACACATTTTACCAGTTTGGAAGCCTATATCTTTCAAACGATTGACTTTGGGAAGGAATGGTTTAGGAAACCTCATTCCATAGCTTTTAATTTCATTTATTTTTGTATAAGAATCGTAAACCTGTTCACAGAATACATCTATCTCACAAGTTTCAACCTTGTGGTCCTAATAGGTCTTTACCACGTTTTTACCTATGTTATTGGAAATACTATAATCAGTATTATCAGATTTAATTTTCTGTGGATTGCCGCGCAATTCAAAATTTAAATAAATTTGATTCTAAAGCCGTGTTAATTTAATTTCAAATTCAGTCAACTGTGGTAGATTTTGGCGCCAAGGCTAAACTGAAAAATTATCGTATATGAGTTTCTACGTGGAAATACAGATGCGCAAACAACACGAAATGTTAACTGTTGAATATAATTATGAACATGGCAACACACACCACTCACCACACGAACGACTGTCTGTGGTTCGTGGTCTATGTTCCCAGAACTATGAGCGTGCACATCAAGCTTGTACAAAATCTTCAATAAACAAAAGACTTCCAACAACCTGAGTATTAATTCTAATTCTCCAAACACTTGACATGGTGTCAGAAGTGGGATTTCACACATCCATATGCAATAGCTAGAAGCTCTTTCTCTATTTGAGAATATTTTTGCTGACAACTAGTTAAAGTAGCAGAAGCATATGCAATAGGTTGCTTGTCATGTAGGATTACAGCACCCATGGCATCTTGAGATGAATCTACTGATAGAATTAATTCTTTTTTGGATAAAGACTTTCGTTGGTATCGGTGAAGGTTGTTAGCGTGCTTTTGTTTTGTGATTGGAATTTTTTCGATTTAAGTTACTTTTATTAGTGTAAACTTCAATCGGGATTATTCTTTGTGCTTGTGATTTAGTAGTGAGTGTTGTTTTAACCTAAACTTGTCATATTCCTTATAATTTTATCTGTTTTCCGCCATGGATAACAAAAAACCACCCGACCCCCCAGATTCCTTTGACCTCTCTCCTATTTTAACGGTTACCCTCCCCGACGACGATGCTATACCAAACCAAATGAATTCCGAACCTGCCCACAGAAAAAGACCCGCTGCTTCTCCCCCGCCTACTCCGATAAATCCTGCTAAACAAGTAAAACACACGATTGGCAGAAGTTCATACACAGCGAGAGACAACGCTCCGTATGTGGTACATGTGTCACTTAAAGACGGCCAGACTACTGGAACTGTATTACATCCCATCAAATTTGGTATGTTTTTACAACAGAATAACTTTTTTAATGTCGTACTTGGAAGCCTCAAGCGTCTTGGAAGGAATAAATTATCAGTAGATTTTAAGTCTTACCAGGATGCAAACAGTTTTTTGGTTAGTCCGATATTATTAAAACATAATTTTATTGCATCTATCCCTCAATTTAATATTACACGGTTAGGACTAGTCAGAAATGTTCCCATTGAATGGACAGAAGATGAAATAATAGAACACATCAAGGTTCCCGCTGGATGTGGCTTGGTTATTAAGGCTAGAAGAATGAATAGAAAGATAACCTCCCTAGATGTTTCTGAATGGAAACCTACTCAAACTGTCATTTTAACTTTTGATGGACAAACATTACCCAAAAGAGTTTATTGTTTTTACTCTGCGCTTCCCGTAGAACAATACATGTACCCAACTGTACAGTGTTTTAATTGTTGTCGGTATGGTCACACCCAAACAGTCTGTCGATCAAAACCCCGATGCTTTAAGTGTGGTGAAGACCACCCAGGTAATGCATGTCAAGTTCCCTCCGATACTGCTTTTTGTGTGTCTTGTTCTGGTAACCACTATGCCACAAACAAAGCTTGCCCAGAATTTGGCCGGCAAAAGAGCATAAAAGCTCTTATGGCTGAAAAGTCTGTCTCGTATGCGGAAGCAAGTCAAGTACTCCCCCGAGTCTCAAGGTCATATGCTGAAATTTCTAGTCTTCCATTAAAACCAAAATCCAGTCCATACCAGTCCTCCAGACCAATTCCACAAACTCCAAAATCCTACCGTAAAACGGTATTCCTTAAACCTAAATCCCATGCCCCTCTCTCTCCTAGTTTTGATAAACAGGTCCATCAAGACTTCACCCAGAATTACTCTTTCTCTCCTTCCCAAAACGGTTGCGCTTACCCTCGGGAAAGTGCAAGCGGCCCTGTCCCTTCAGCAAGCATTTTAAATATAATTTCTAGTATGTTAATGACAGTATTAGCAAACCCTGGACAAACACTAACTGACCACGTTGCCAACAAACTGACATCAATTGTTAATTATATCAATAATGTTCCATCCCCTAACATTTCTTCAGTGGAATGTGAGGAGTATTGCTCCCAGGAAGCCTGAACTTCTCTTTCTTATTAATAAATATAAACCATCAGTCTGCAGCATCGCTGAGACATGGCTCTACCCTAATAGTAACTTCAGGATCCCATGCTTCAGTGATGTTAGGCAGGAAAGACCAGATGGATATGGGGGATGTGCTTTGTTCATCAATAACAAAGTATCATTTTCCCCAATTCCTTTACCCTTTTTAGGTGACAACATTAATGTTGTTGCTGTCAAGGCTGAGGATATAAATATTTTTAGTTTTTACATTGCTCACCCACAATCTGCAGATCTACATACAATTAAAAATTTACTCAGTAATGTCCAGGGTCCATTACTTGTTATGGGTGATTTCAATGGTCATCACTATAGATGGGGTTCAGAAACCTGCGACAGCTTTGGCTTGGGCTTGGTGGATATATTTGATGAACTGGACCTTTGTGTTATTAATGATGGCTCTTCCACACGTAGGGCTTTGCCAGGGCAGAGGAACAGCTGTGTTGATTTAACAATCTGTTCATCAAATATAGCCAGTCTTTTTAATTGGAGTTGTTTAGATATGTCATACGGGAGTGACCACTACCCCATCATGGTGGAAATCCCTACCAGATCCATCCCTGACAACTCTCCCCCTCCCCTATTAAAATATCAACTGAACTCGGTTGATTGGGATTTATATTCCAAAATTTTAGATCTCCGGGTCTCCTCTCTTCCTCCTATTAATGACGCAAATGCTCAACAGTGCTTTCTGTCGTTCTCCAATATCATATCCACAACAGCTGATGATTGCTTCCCCTCCAAAAAACCTTCAACTGGCAAAATCCCATCCCCGCCATGGTGGGATAGGGAGTGCTCCTCTGCGATCAGAGCCAGGAATGAGGCTGAACGGAACTTCAATGCAAATATGAACCAGGATAACATCATTGCATTTCAACATGCGTTGGCTAAGTCCAGAAAATTACTCAAGAAAAAGAAAAGAGAAGGTTGGTGGAAATATTGTGATTCACTAAGTCCATCCACTCCAGCTTCAGTAGTCTGGAGCAAACTAAAAGGATTTAGGAATAACTTGAGGCCTCCTTCCAGGAACATAATAGGCAAAGACCTAACCCACCAGTTTTTTTCTAAAATAGCCCCGGCTTATGTTCCTAGCCAAGATGAATGCGTCTCTACTGACCCACATACTCCATCAAATGACCCATTGGATAGACCATTTACTTGGAGGGAGCTTAAATCGGTACTCGCCTGTGTAAAAGATTCTGCTCCTGGAGTGGATGGATTCCCATACTCCTTCATATCCAAAGCTGGGGATAAAGCCCACCAGTACTATCTGGACTTAGTCAATTATTGTTTTTCCTCTGGATATATTCCCCCTGACTGGAAGGTTCAAATTGTGATTCCCATACTAAAACCAGGTAAAGATCCTAGTGATCATTTCTCTTACAGACCGATTGCTCTATCGTCCATACTTATCAAGTTGTTAGAACACCTAGTTAAAAACCGTCTGGTATGGTTTGTTGAGAACAGGAAGCTGCTGCCAACGACTCAATTTGGCTTCAGAAAAGGCTTGGGTACAGCTGATAGTGTGGGTACCCTCACATCAGAGATCCGGTTGGCCCTGAGTAGAGATGAGTCTGTGGTAGCAGTTTTCTTAGATATCTCGTCTGCCTATGATTCTGTCCTCCTCCCACTTCTCAGGCAGAAAATGCAAGAGCTGAGAATCCCGGTTAGGATATGTCAGATCATTTCCAATATGTTATTACAACGTAGCATTAAACTAAGGATTCCTGGGGGGGGCTCTGAGCCAAGGTTAGCTTGGAGGGGCCTTCCTCAGGGTTCCGTGCTTAGCCCCCCTTTGTACAATATTTACACGTCAGACCTCCCTTCGTGCTTAAATTTTAATTGTAAAATTCTCCAGTATGCTGACGATATTGCTTTATTGGTCTGTTGCAAGTCTATCGAGACTGCTGTCCAATCTTTGAACGTATCATTGTCCTCGTTAAACCAATGGCTTTTAGATCATGGGCTATCCTTAAGCGCTCCAAAAAGTACAGCAGTTATTTTTACCCGCAAACGTAGTATACCCCAAGTTAACATCAATATTGATGGCCAAACCATACCAATCGAAGAGAAGGCCAGGTTTCTGGGGGTTGTCCTTGATGCCAAACTGTCGGGAGTGGATCATATTAACCACACGGTAAAAAAATGCGAACGTTCGGTTTCGGTTCTAAGGGCTTTGGCAGGTGTCTGGTGGGGAGCTCACCCATACACCTTAAAACTGGTCTACAATGCGCTTATCAGGAGCGTGCTAGACTACTGTTGCTACTTAATAGAACCATGCAACAAAGCAGCTATAAGCAGACTAGATTCTATCCAGGCCAAATGTCTTAGAATCGTACTTGGAGCCATGAAATCCTCTCCCATAAACGCTCTCCAGGTTGAATGTGCAGAACCTCCTCTTACCCTTCGTAGACAATACTTAGCAGATCGCTTTTTGTCGAAAGTGTTTTCTCTATCGTCCCACCCTTTACTTCCTATTTTAGAGCAAATCTACCTCTCTCTTAATGCCTCACCCTATTGGAACAATAAAAATATTCCATTGATAAATAGATTTAGAGAGCTCAAACACCTCTCTTCACCTGTTTGCCAATACCCCTCTCTCCCGGTTTTTTCTTCCGCGTATGAGTTAGTCCATTTCGAGCCAAAGGTCGTTTTGGGTCTTGGTATTTCCAAAAACTCCCAGGACGTAAAAGCCGACTTCGACAGAGCTGTTAGGAGATTCTGGGAAGGTTGGAACTTGTTTTATACGGACGCATCTAAACTATCGACAACAGGGTGCACAGGTGTGTCAACATACTTCCAGAATTCTAAGATAGCTCTTTTATTCCAATGCCCTCCAGAAACTTCTGTATTTACAGGAGAATGCATTGGAATCCTAGAAGCTATCAACTTCATTCTCACACACAAAATTAAAAATTCGGTAATTTTTTCAGACTCTCGTAGTAGCCTCCAGGCTCTATGTGAAAACCAATTAAAGTCAAAAACGAATAGCAAAATTATAATGGACATCCGAAACCTATTATTCACCTGTCACAACAGCAATTTGAACATCGAGCTAGTTTGGATTCCCAGCCATTCGGGCATCTGCGGTAACGAGTGCGCGGACTCACTGGCAAAGTATGCGACATCCAACCCTGTGGATCAAAGACATTACATCCTTCACAGTTATGATCTACGTTCAGACACCAAACTGAAGCTTCACAACACGTGGTCTGCAGCATGGCATGTATCTTCGAAACTCAAGGGTAGGCATTATGCTAGTATCCAACCGGACATCCAGCGGAAACCTTGGTTTTTCAAATGCCCAAAACTAGCCAAAAGAACTGTCTCATCCCTGTGTAGACTGAGACTCGGCCACTGCTGTAGTCCAGTATTCCTTAATAAGATACGAGTACGTGACACTTCCTTGTGCGAATGCGGCCTTGACGATGGCACATTGGACCATATCTTTTTTTCTTGTCCTTCCAACTCCCAATCCTTCGACTTGTACCATATGCTTTCTAAAATTAAAATCCCCCTCCCTATTAACTTCAATTCCCTTTTGACACATTTTTCTCCTAAAGTTATCCAGCTCCTATCCAAATTTTTAAAAGACAATGATATCAAAATGTAGGTCTGTGTGTAGCAATATAATCATTTATATATTCATATCTATATTTCTAATTATTAAAATATATATTTATAAATATATAATATATATAAATAGTAATAAAACAAAATATTCTATGTTAACTAACAAAAATTGTGTCGTCCTTTTAGCTATTAACAGGATAGATAGGTATACCACAAAGTGCACAGTTCGACGGCTCACCTCACATAGCCGTCACACTTGACGCTGGCAGAATAGTCGACAACGGCTCAGTTGCAAAAGAAGCAGGGTTGGATTTTGTACTATAATTATAGTATTTATACTATAATTTCGCCCTTTGTACTATATACTATCCACATCTAAGGATAGTACGCTAACATACTATAATTTAAAGTTTGCTCCCGAATGCTTAGTTTTACTTCATAATTATGAATATTCCGACCTTTCTCTGTTTTCTGATCTTTCAATGTTTTCTGTGTTGATGGCAGGGGATTCCCTGATTATCTTCCGAAGTACACTTCTCTCTTTCCGAGGGTTGGATTTTGTACTATAATAATTTGTATTTAAAATCATAAAATGCCATTTTATTGTCTTGTGACGCTATCAAAAGCGGTAGCAAAAGTGGGAATTTTACTGATTTTATTCCTACTGAGGATTTGTTGATGAGATTAAATGCTAATTTTATATTTGTTGATGAGATTAATAGAACTAAATACTAATAGCAATATTCAAGAACTGATAAACTTGAAGGAAGAGTAAATTTTGCCTTAACGGGTGTTGATTTTAATGACTATTATATATTAAATTAAAAATAATTAAAGTGTACTATATTTTTTTTATAAATACTATCCTTTTCATTTGTTTGTACTATCTTTTTCAACATACATAAATCCAACCCTGAAAAGAAGAGAAAAAAAAAAAAAAAATTCTTTTTTGGGATTGAAATAAGTTAGCACTGGGGCTGAACTAATTAGAGACTTTAAATGTTGGAATTCCTGTTCATGATTAGGGGTCCAAACATAGGCATTTTTTGTTGACAATAAAGAGCGCATAAGACATGTTTTTTGAGATAAATTAGGTATAAATGAACCAATATAATTGACCATTCCCATAAATCTTTGTAAAGATTGTAGGCTTGTTGGGCTAGGCATTTGTAAAATAGCATCGACTTTTGAAGGGTCGACTTCAACTCCTTTCTCACTAAATATATGGCCTAAATATTTTACTTGTGTAGCACAAATGTTAGACTTGTCTTTGTTAAATTTTATATTGAGTTCTCGTGCTCTGTCTAAGACCTTGGCTAAGCGCTGGTCATGTTCATCACGTGTTTTTCCATAAACCAGGATGTCGTCCATCATGATTTTAACACCTACTAAGTCTTTAAAACGTTTTACCATTTCAGAGTGAAATATTTCTGGAGCGGAGGTGACACCGAAGGGTAAACGAAGAAAACGATACCGTCCCAATGGGGTAATAAAAGTACATAGTTTGGATGATTCTTCATCTAATTTGACCATATAAAAGCCTTTATTGGCGTCTAATGTACTGAAATATTTGGCTCCTTCTAAATTGGACTTTATTTCATCAAAATGAGGAATTTGAAAATGTCTCATCAAGTTTTCATTTAATTTACTAGGGTCAAGGCAAAGTCTGATCTGTCCATTCTTTTTTGTAACAATAATAATAGGGCTTACCCATTCTGTAGGTTGATCTTGTCTAGCAATAATGCCCTGTTCTTCGAGACGTTTCAGTTCTACTTTCAGTGGTACTTCTAGGCTAAACGGAACACGTCGACATGCTGCAATATGGGGTACTGCATCTGGTTTTAGAAATAATTTGCCTTCGAAGTTAGTGATGCAACCAATACCCTCGAAAAGATCTGAATTGTCTGAAATATTGGATGATGATGTATTGACTTTGACTGTATGGACACGCTTGACCAAGTGTAGTGCCTCACATGAATTTCTACCAATGACATTTTGACAAGGTAAGTTGACTATGTGAAAGAGAACATCATAATCTTGATTATTATACTGTATTTTTAGAGTACATTGACCTACTGTAGGTATAGACTGTCCTGTGAAAGTTGTAAGTTTGTCAGTATTTTGTGTAATGAGTTGTGATGGTAGACGCAATGTATTGAATGTATTCAAAGATAATAAATTAGTATCTGCTCCTGTGTCCAAAAGAAATCTAACTGCCTGTGTGTTTATATTCAAGTCTGTATGATATGAAGTATTTAAATTGACATTATTGACTGATAACAGACCTAGCTGCAAATATTTTGTATTGTCTTGACTATCATGACTCTCTGAATCAACTAAATTTATCTTAAATGACTTACAAACTGACGCGAAATGATTAGGATTCTTCTTCTTACTTATAGAACACACCAACAAGGATCCTATATTGTCACAAGTCAAGTATTATTGCAAAAATTCATGGCCAGAGCACAAACGTTCAGTCGGTCAGTCGGTCAAATGCTATTTTACACTTAAAGACAAGTTACAAGTTATCAATGATATCATATTCAAAGACTCACACATTGTAATTCCTGAGTCACTCAGACAAGATATATTACAAAAAATACATACAGGACATCAAGGCATAAATACATGCATAAGATTAGCCAAAACTGCAGTCTATTGGCCTAATATTAACTCAGATATAGAAAAATTTGTCAGTCAGTGTCACACATGTCTAACTTATCGTTCCAGTAATAGTAAAGAACCAATTA
This sequence comes from Tholera decimalis, assembly GCA_943138885.2. Taxonomy (NCBI): domain Eukaryota; kingdom Metazoa; phylum Arthropoda; class Insecta; order Lepidoptera; family Noctuidae; genus Tholera; species Tholera decimalis. Next base: position 106,926 of record OW964557.2, on the reverse strand, counting down.
TACAACATGATTATAAATACTTACCATTCAACAAAGTGGGAATTGATTTATTTGACTTTAATGGTCAAAAATATCTATTGTGTTGATTATTTCTCTAAATATGTAGAAATTGCATTACTTCAGCCTTCAAGTGCTGCTGAGACAGTGATTATGCACTTAAAATCTATCTTTGCCCGACATGGTATTCCAGAGGTCATGGTTACTGATAATGGTCCACCATTTAACAGTCATAATTTTAAATCTTTTACCTTAGAATGGCAAATAAAACACACAACTTCAAGTCCCTACCATAGCAGGTCCAATGGCATGGTTGAACGGGCTATAGAAACAATTAAAAACATACTAACTAAATGTCATGCTGATAACACTGACCCTTATCTAGCATTGTTACTTTATAGAACTTCACCTAAGACTACAGGTTATTCACCATCTCAGTTATGTATGTCCAGACTTCTTCGCACTACAATGCCCATACATGAAAACCAATTAGTTTCCTCATTGCCAGATTTACAAAAATTAAGTAAAGTCAAACATTGAAAAACAAAATAAAAAATCAACTCTTTATTACAATAATCATTCCACAGCATTGTCTCCATTAGAAAAGGATGAAAAGATATACTTCAAAAAGCAGCCTAATAGTCAATGGACTCCCGGCATAGTACTAAGTACAGGACCTGACCCGAGATCCTACATCATAACGTCACCGCAAGGTACGTTTCGTCGCAATAGACACCACATCCTGAAACCCAAATATGATAATGTACCACACAATACACAAACTTCACAAAGTTATTCAGATGTACCTACGATTCGCGAGACACAATCTTCACCATGTAATAATACGGTAGATGTTCCAGTCACTCGTTCACGTACCGGTTGTACTATAGAAAAGCCTGTGAGGTATAGAGATTAATTTTACGATCCAATTGTTACAGTACTCTTTTTATTTTTTTTTTTTTTTTTTTTTCTTCTTCTTTGGCAACTGAGCCGGTGCCGACTATTCTGCCAGCGTCAAGTGTTGACGGCTATTAGGTGAGGTGAGCCGTCGAACTGTGCACTTTGTGGTATATCTATACTGTTAGTAGCTGAAAGGACGACACAATTTTTGTTAGTTAACATAAAATATTTGATTACTATTTATATATTATACATTTATAAATATATATTTTAATGATTAGAAATATATAATTGATTATATTGCTACACACAGACCTACATGTTTATATTATTGTCATTTAAAAATTTGGAAAGGAGCTGGATGACTTTAGGAGAAAAATGTGTCAAAAGGGAATTGAAGTTAATAGGAAGAGGGATTTTAATTTTAGAAAGCATATGGTACAAGTCGAAGGATTGGGAGTTGGAAGGACAAGAAAAGAAGATATGGTCCAATGTGCCGTCGTCAAGGCCGCATTCGCACAAGGAAGTGTCACGTACGTGGATCTTGAACAGGAATACTGGACTACAGGAGTGGCCGAGTCTCAGTCTACACAGAGATGAGACAGTTCTTTTGGCTAGTTTTGGGCATTTGAAGAACCAAGGTTTCCGCTGGATGTCCGGTTGGATACTAGCATAATGTCTACCCTTAAGTTTCGAAGTTACATGCCATGCTGCAGACCACGAGTTGTGAAGCTTCAGTTTAGTGTCTGAGCGTAGGTCATAGCTATGGAGCATATAATGCCTTCGATCCACAGGGTTGGATGTCGCATATTTTGCCAGTGAGTCAGCGCACTCGTTACCGCAAATGCCCGAATGGCTGGGAACCCAAACTAATTCTATATTTAAATTGTTGCTGTGGCAGGTGAATAATAGCTTTCGGATGTCCATAATAATTTTACTATGAGTTTTTGATTCCAATTGGTTTTCACATAGAGCCTGGAGGCTACTACGAGAATCTGAGAAAATGACCGAATTTTTAATTTTATGTGAGAGAATGTAGTTGATAGCTTCTAGGATACCAATGCATTCCCCTGTAAATACAGAAGCTTCCGGAGGGCACTGGAATAAAAGAGCTATCTTAGAGTTCTGGAAATATACTGACACGCCTGTACACCCTGTTGACGATAGTTTCGATGCGTCCGTGTAGAAGAGGTTCCAACCTTCCCAAAATCTGCTAACAGCTCTGTCGAAGTCGCCTCTAACGTCTTGGGAGTTTTTGGATATACCAAGTCCCAAAACTACTTTTGGCTCGAAATAGACCATCTCATACGCGGAAGAAAATACCGGGAGAGAGGGGTATTGGCAAACAGGTGAGGAGAGATGTTTAAGCTCTCTAAACCTATTCATCAATGGAATATTTTTATTGTTCCAATAGGATGAGGCGTTAAGAGAAAGGTAGATCTGTTCCAAGATCGGGAGTAAAGGGTGGGACGATAGGGAAAAAACTTTAGACAAAAAACGATCTGCTAAGTATTGTCTACGTAGGGTAAGAGGAGGTTCTGCGCATTCAACCTGGAGAGCGTTTATGGGAGAGGATTTCATGGCTCCTAGAACAATTCTAAGGCATTTGGCCTGTATAGAATCTAGTCTACTTATAGCTGCTTTGTTGCATGGTTCTATTAGGTAGCAACAGTAGTCTAGCACACTTCTGATAAGCGCGTTGTAGACCAATTTTAAGGTGTATGGGTGAGCTCCCCACCAGACACCTGCCAAAGCCTTTAGAACCGAGACCGAACGTTCGCATTTTTTGACCGTGTGGTCAATATGATCCACTCCTGACAGTTTGGCATCGAGAACAACTCCCAGGAACCTGGCCTTCTCCTTGATTGGGATTGATTGGCCATCAATATTGATGTCCACCGGGGGTATAATGCGTCTACGGGTAAAAATAACGGCTGTGCTTTTTGGAGCGCTTAAAGACAACCCATGATCTAAGAGCCATTGGTTTAATGAGGTCAAAGATAGATTCAAAGATTTGACAGCATTCTCGATAGAGTTGCAACAGACCAATAAAGCTATATCGTCAGCATACTGGAGAATTTTACAATTGAAATTTAAGCAGGAAGGGAGATCTGAAGTGTAAATGTTGTATAAAGGGGGACTGAGCACAGATCCCTGAGGGAGGCCCCTCCAAGCTAACCTTGGTTCAGGGCTCCCCCCAGGAATCCTTAGTTTAATACTACGGTGTAAGAGCATATTGGAAATGATCTGACATATCCTAACCGGGATTCTCAGCTCTTGCATTTTCTGCCTGAGAACTGGGAGGAGGACAGAATCATAGGCGGACGAAATATCTAAAAATACTGCTGCCACAGACTCACCTCTACTGAGGGCTAGCCGGATCTCTGATGTGAGGGTACCCACACTATCAGCTGTACCCAAGCCTTTCCTGAAGCCGAATTGAGTCGTTGGCAGCAGCTTTCTGTTCTCAACAAACCATACCAGGCGATTTTTAATGAGATGTTCCATCAACTTGATCAGTATGGACGATAGAGCAATTGGCCTGTAAGAACAATGATCGCTAGGATCTTTACCTGGTTTTAAAACGGGAATCACAATTTGAACCTTCCAGTCAGGGGGAATATATCCGGAGGTAAAACAATAATTGACTAAGTCCAGATAGTACTGGCGAGCTTTATCCCCAGCTTTAGAAATGAAGGAGTATGGGAATCCATCCGCTCCTGGAGCAGAATCTTTGACGCGGGCGAGTACCGACTTAAGCTCCCTCCAAGTGAACGGTCTATCCAAAGGATCATTTGATGGTGTATGGGGGTCAGTTGAGACGCATTCATCTTGGCTAGGAACATAAGCCGGGGCTATTTTAGCAAAAAACTGGTGACTTACATCTTTACCTAGTATGTTCCCAGAAGGAGACCTTAAGTTATTTCTAAAACCTTTTAGTTTGCGCCAGACTACTGAGGATGGAGTGGATGGACTTAGGGAATCGCAGTATTTCCGCCAACCTTCTCTTTTCTTTCTCTTGAGTATTTTTCTGGACCTAGCCAACGCATGTTGAAATGCAATGATGTTATCCTGGTTCATATTTGCGTTGAAGTTCCGTTCTGCCTCATTCCTGGCTCTGATTGCAGAAGAGCACTCCCTATCCCACCATGGCGGGGATGGGATTTTGCCGGTTGGAGGTTTTTTGGAGGGGAAGCAGTCCTCTGCTGTTGTGGATATGGTATTTGCAAATAACGAGAAACACTGCTGAGCAGTTGTGTCATTGATGGGAGGAAGAGAGGTGACCCTGAGATCTAACATTTTGGAATAGAGTTCCCAATCAACTGAGTTGAGTTGATATTTTAATAGAGGAGGGGAAAAATTGTCAGGGATGGATCTGGAAGGGATTTCAACCATGATGGGGTAGTGATCACTCCCATATGTCATATCCAAGCGACTCCAGTTAAAAAGACTGGCTATATTCGATGAACAGATAGTTAAATCAACACAGCTGTTTCTCTGCCCTGGCAAAGCCCTACTATAAACATCAATGTAAATACTTAGTTGTTTAAATGTCAAACTGACGTTACTTGTCATGTTATGTCATATTTTAAGATTAGTGTTGTATCTTAACTAGACTAAAATAGTGTTGTGTAATTACATGTCTTGTCAACTAAATTGTATCCGCATGTCATTAATAGGTATCTTTTGAAAAAGGGAGATGTTGAATATAATTATGAACATGGCAACACACACCACTCACCACACGAACGACTGTCTGTGGTTCGTGGTCTATGTTCCCAGAACTATGAGCGTGCACATCAAGCTTGTACAAAATCTTCAATAAACAAAAGACTTCCAACAACCTGAGTATTAATTCTAATTCTCCAAACACTTGACATTAACGACGTGTACGGGCCTAACACTGTTTGCATAAACACGGTCCATTATTGGTTCAATCGTTTTAAATCTGGAAATTTTAAGTTGAAGAACGAGCCTCGCGATCGGCCCGTAACCAATGTCGACAACGACGAATCGAAGACGATAGTGGAAGCAGATCCGACTCAATCTAAGGCTGAGCTTGCTGTAGGCCTTGGAGTTAGTGTCAGAACAATATTGAAGCACTTGCGTTAAATTAGAAAGATAAAAAAGCTAGATAAGTTGGCGACACATGAAGTAAGTGACCAACAGCGAGACTTACGCGTGTGTGAGATTATACATATAAAATAGATATACATACACATATGTTTATATATATATGTGGGATGGAAAAGTTCGCAGGATGGCAGAAAGAAACACCTTTTTAACAACTTTAAATTCTGTATTCTTGCAACCACTTTCAACTGTTACCTTCCTCCTCTGATCTTACTCTATACATCTGCTTTTTTTTCTTTTATCTATGCCCCTAGACTTTGCTCGGACACAAGTAGCAAAATCGACTAATCTTACTAATTAGTTATTACAGATTAACCATAAATTATGTTTTGCCCACAACTCGGCCTTCCTGCCAGAGTCTGGCCTCAGACCATGATAAGTTTTTAAGTTAAGACTATGTTAAGTTTACTTCTATATTAAAAAGAAAAAACAAAATAACACCCTACATTTTAGACAGTTTACATTGTAACGGTTTTAGAAATAAATAAATACAGACACCTTATCATCTAACATCTTGTAAATAAACGACATAGAACACCTGAGATCAAATGCCTTAATTCTTACTGTTATTTTAAATAAAATAAACTAAACTTAACATTGGAATGTTGAGGAACATCTAAAACTAAATACCCATTAAACAGCAATCTTAATAGCTTATCTCTGGCCATCTTTTCATATAGTTTGCAGCAGTTGACGTTCTGATTGGACCCTCAACAGCAACTTCAGCCTTTTCCACCTCATATCTATCTTTTCCAAGTATCTCCATCACCTTGTATGGTCCCAAATACTTTGCCCTTATCTTCAAAGTTTTTCCGAATTGCGTTCTTCTAATAGCTACTAAATCTCCCACGGCATACTTTATACTCTCTTTCCTGTTCTTTTTAAAATTAGTTCTGTTTTCTTCTTGTATTTTAAGTATTTGGATTTTAGCATGTTCTCTTAGCTTTTCTCTTTCATGTACATACTCTTCTCTTTCCTCCTTTCCTTTCCTTTCCTTTAATTATTCCCATATCTTCTTTAAGTCTCATTTTCTTACCAACCAATAACTCAAAAGGGGTTGTCCCTATACTACGCTGAAAAGTACTATTCAGTGACCTCTGCACCTGGCTCACATGACGATACCATTGCTTCTCATCTTCTAGGCACAACTTGGCAAGTATAGAAATTAAAACTCTGTGTACTCTCTCCACCTGCCCATTGCCACGAGGAACTTTTTTTTTTTTTTAGGTAGTGCCACTCGTAGTTTAGCTCGCTAAGGCTAATGTACTACTTAACCGGTCTGTACCACGAGGAACACCGGTGGTAACTGTAATGTGCTGTATGCCTTCAGCTTGGCAATATTCTGAAAAATCGTTACTAGTAAAGGCAGCTCCCTTATCTGTTATCATTCTGTTCGGGTTCCCAAATGTTTGTTGGTGAATTCTTAATTTATTAATCAGCTCTGTAGAGTTAGTAGTTTTTGTTGGAAATAACCACACAAACTTTGTGAAGGCATCTACAATAGTCAGAATATAATTGTATTGTTTCTGATAGAGGTCCAATATGGTCACAATGCAGAGTGCTAAGAGGTATGCTTTCTTTCTCTATGCTGTTCAAGAATCCTTCCTGCTTTCCTTCTTTTTTCAGTGCTAATAGACATGGTATACAACTGACAATAACTTCTTCTATTTTTCTAGTAACATGTTTAATGTAATAATCCTTTTCAATGAGCTCCATCATTTTCTTTTTACCGAAGTGACCATTTTCATGTACTTTCCTTAATATTTGCATTTCCATCCCTTTTGGTACTACTATCTTACCTTCTTCGCCTTTATATAGCAGTCCATTATGTTCATAATAATCTAGATATGGCTTCTGTTTTATAACCTCTAATGTAGCAACTGTTCCTTCATCACACTGTTGAGCCTTTCTCAATTGATCATGGACTCCTCTTGTAACAATATTCACATAAACATTGCGACTCAAAGCATCTACATGTCTCATTCTGCTCCCAGATCTATGTTCAACTGTATAATCATATTCCTGTAAAAAGAGGACCCACCTTGCCATTCTTGTTACTAAATCTTTCTTTTTCAAGGTCATTTGAAATGCTGCACAATCTGTGACAATCTTAAATGGAATTCCACATAAATATTTCCTGAATTTTTTAACTCCTTCTATCACAGCCAAAGCCTCCAACTCGTAACTGGTATATTTTTTCTCTGCGTCTGTAGTTTTCTTGCTCATGTAATACACTGGATGCAAACACTTGTCATCGGGATCTTGTTGCATGAGCACTGCTGCATACGCTTGTTGGGAGGCATCAGTGTGCAGTTCTGTCTTCAAACATGGTTTAAAAATTTTCAGCACCGGTCCCTGCGTCAACTTCTCTTTCAACTGGTTGAAAACGATCTGCTGTTCATCCCCAAAATGATAATGATTGGTCTTCTTTAACAAATCTGTCAGTGGTCTTGCAATCCATGAATAACCTTCAATAAATTTTCTGAAATATGAAGTCAAACCTATAAAGCTTTGTAGTTGCTTAATAGTTCCTGGCACTGGATACTTCAGCACTGCGTCTACCTTATCACTTGACGGCTTTACCGTTCCATTCTCAATGATATGACCGAGATACTCAACCCTCTTGGTTAGTAAGTTACATTTCTTCCAGTTGATTTGAAGTCCATGTACAGCAGCCACCTTCAATACTTCTCTAAGTCTATCAAGTGCCTCTTGATATGTCTCTGCCATTATCATAATATCGTCGATGAAAATCAACAAATAACCCTTTGAAATTATATCCCTGAAAATAATTGTTACAAAGCGAGTAAAATAGTTCGGGCATATAGAAAGACCAAAAGGTGCCCTGGTAAACTCAAACTGTCCTGTTTGTGTGACAAATGAGGTATATTTTATACTGCTTTCACACAATTTTAAATGGAAAAATGCATCTTTGAGATTTAACTTACTAAATATCTTACAACCTGAGAGCCTGTCTATATGATCATCTATGATCGGCAAGGGAAACTCATCTTTAACCATCTTTTCATTTATTTTCCGATAGTCGACACAAATACGTATTGTACCATCCTTCTTTTTAACTAATACCAACGGACTAGTATATTCTGAATAACTGTGCCTAATAATACCTTTCTGTAACCACTCCTTGATCTGCTGGTCCACTATATTCTGTTCATGTAGGGATAGGCGTCGGGGTCTTTGAGCAACCGGTATGTCATCCTTCAGAATTATTTTCATTTCAATTGGTGCCTCTTCCACCTGCATGGGCTTATAGTCTTCCACCATTTGCATAACCACAGAGTTTATGTTCTCATCCGGAATATAACTCACCAATTGTTGCTGCTGTGCATCTGAAATTAGACATTTCAACATTTCACCCTCCCCTTTTGAAATTAAACTAACACATCCATTGTTAAACAACACAGTCGTACTCATTAAAAAAGGTTGACCCAGTAAGACTTTGTAAGGCATTGTATCTACGGGTATTATATAAAAACTTTTTACCAAAAAATTAAACCGACTCCCAAAAAACACTGCAAAGTGAAAAATAACTTTAATTTCGGTAGTCGGTGTCTTTAGTTTTGTATTTTCGTTTTTGGCACCGACTTCCGAAATTAAAATTATTTTTCACTTTGCAGTGTTTTTTGGGAGTCGGTTTAATTTTTTGGTAAAAAGTTTTTATTTCACACTTTTTAGTTGGTCTATTTTTAATTTACCTAGTTACAAGAGCCTAATTATCAACTACTTATAACCTTTTACAAAATATTGCTTTTCCCAATGCTGGGCCGTTAATTGTTGAGGAGTTCTCCTGGTACTTCACCATCAGCTCTACATCACCATATGCATTGTGACGAGCATAAAGTGCGTAACATCCATATTCAAGTAATCGAATCGCAATCCACTCAATACTTATTATTGAGTAGTTTCGGCGGCCATCTGTGGTCTTCATCATCAGTTCCACTTCCTCAAATGGTACTTTTTGAGAGCAACTGCACAAGTTACTATAATAAATACCCAAAACGACATAGGTGTGCCTATAATATTTGAAGAGTTCCCTCGATTTCTCCAGGTTCCCATCATCAGATCCTGACGTTTATGAAAATAGGACCAGTATCGAAGTATACCCTTTCAATCAAAAAAAGAATTTTTCAAATCGGTTCAGCCGTCTTCGAGTAATCGATGATCATACATTAAAAAAAAAAAAAAAAAAAAAAAAATATACGCGTCGAATTGATAACCTCCTCTTTTTGTCGTCGGTTGATAAAATAGGGTAAAACTTTCCTTTATGGCCCGTCGATTTTTGGGTCGGGGTGGGAGGGGAGGGGTGGGGGGAGTAGTGCTACCTCCTGTACCACCCCCCCCCCGCGTAACCGCATGGTAAGGTTATCCATGGTAAAAGTTTTTAGGTTAGTTAGTATTGTTTGGCAGGAGGAAGGCAGTGGGAGTGGAGTGACGGGGCACGGGGTGCTCCTCTCCTTCCCGGCATTACTCCAACAAAAAGGTTTTCGAAAAACTCAAAAATTGGCTAAAAGGTGTAGTCGGAGCCCCGCTTCGCAGGGCTCAATGGTTTAAAAAAAAATAACCACGAAGGTGATGGCCGGGTCTGTTCGCTCGCTGCGCTCGCTCACTAGACTAGCTCCCCTTCTAACCTAATCTGTCCGAGTCGGGTTGCCCCAAGTCACGAGCTCGCTTCGCTCGCTATTTCATCCCAACTTCTCCCAGTAACAGTTGGAACTACCATGAATATTATTTATCATATATTGCCTACTATTTCCCAATTTGTATGGAAACTTTATATATTATATCTCGTAAGCCGTGAATTTCCGCAACTTTAAAATTTGTAATAGATTTCTATGTATTTATGAGTATAGGAACGTCCAAATCAACATTCACGTTCCGTTCCACAGTGTAAACAAAAATTCGTAATATTTTTGTGTAAAAAAGTAATAACATAATACAGCACAGCTATAATGCCCACTAATAATAACACACCAAATTTAATATGCGAATATGTGAAAATAAAATTATTTTTTCGTAAAAATATGACATAAAATTGAACAAAATACACTTCTTCTGTCAATGGAACGTGAAATGTCAACTTTGACGTCTACCATGACCATAAACAACCTAAAAATTTGCAAATGGCGTGCTATTTTTCAGTATTAAACGATACTTTAAAAACGTACCTATATCTCGTAAACAGTGAATTTGCGCAACTTGACAATTTGTAAAAGCTTTCTATTTATGAGTACTATTTACAGTAAAACTATGAACTTCCAACTCAACGGGCCATAAAGGAAAGCTTAGCCTAAAATAGTACATCTAAATTACATCCGTCCATGCTTATGATAACATTAATCTTTTCTAACGTATATACTTTGGACGATCCAAGTCCAGTCAACAACAACTTTTCACTGGTATATGAGGATACATTTAATTGGAAAAATAGATCTACGGTTATTAAGAGCGCGTATTCGATTTAGAGTAGGTACAAAATTGCAAGAACGACGTAATATTTACGCACACTACGATAGTTAGTCAGTGTGCGTAAGCTCGAACCTCGAAACCAAACGTTTTGATACTTTTATCTTAAATAATTATTTTGAGTTTATGTTCTAAATTGTTTTACTTGATCATTATTATATTAGTACGCATAAACTTCAAAGGTGTGGTCTTTATACTTGTCTTACAATATACACATATTTTCTTACTAAATTATACAGTACTTATGTTACTACCATTACATTTTACTTAAACCTGCTTTAACCTACTACTATTTTTATACAAGTGCTTGCAATTATATGCTTATATTAATATATATACAATATACAATAAAGCATATTTTATTTGCTAAGTTTTATTTCTCATGATGCATTTTTGTGCGATACTCTCACAGTAGGCTATTAATTTATGTCTATTTTTACTCGCAAAAATTTCTGATATATTATCTTCGCTTAACCTCGTGCCGATATCTTGCTCCAAGTCGTATCGCTCTCTCGCGTTTACGGGACAGTCCAGCAAAATATGCGGGACTGTTTCCGCGACGATCGGGTCACAGATGCACGATGGGCTCTCCTTACACTTGAAACGGTTCAAGTATTCGGAGAACCCACCGTGCCCCGTCAATACCTGCGTGAGCACTCCTACTGGCTTCACCTGTTGTACAATACGGAAGGCAGCTATGGCATCCGGAAGAAACATTTTCGTCACCGAGGCCGTCTCGCCAGACACATATCTCCGGTTCCATTCGTCAAGCGAATCCTGACGGATTTGACGCTTGACGTATGAAATCGGACATCGGTCATAGTCCGGCTTCCTCCGTGACGACAATGCTGCTTCCTTTGCCAGCTCGTCCGCGCGCTCATTTCCTGGCAAGCCCGCATGGGCCTTGATCCAGAATAAAGACACAGCTTTATTTTGTTCCAACGCCCGAGCCAAATTGGCTCGTGCGCGGACTGCAAGGGAATGGAGCGAGCTATGGCTTGTAAGCGACTGCAATGCTGACATTGAGTCGCTGCACAAGCCATAGCTCGTCTCATTGCGCTTAAGGATTTCATCCGTTGCCTTACAAATGGCCAAGAGTTCAGCCTGGTAGACAGTGCAGTACGCGGCAAGGCTAAGTTTGAGGTTCCGGACTTCGCCCTCATTATCCCATATGGATAATGCGGCTCCGACCTTCCCCTCAATCTTGCTGCCGTCAGTGAAAATACGCACTGCCTGCACATTGTTGCTGTCCACAAGCTGTTGGTCTTCCAGGCAGTTGAACTCCAGGCACATTTGTCTGGCTGGGTGAGGGGCTTCCGCAAACCTTACCACACTCTCGATCTCTCTATCGGCTGGCACAAACCGGGATGACCCTCTCCTCGCCTCATACATGGCGGCTGCCTCTTGTATGCGGAGGTCTAGAGGAAGTATTCCAGAGAGTAGCAGTGCCGAGTTGAGAGAGACAGTGCGGTAAGACTTGCAGAGCTTCTGGACGAATCCTCGTTGGACAGAGCCTAGCTTCTTCCGTATACCCAGCTTACTTGTAGCGGGAGCCCAGGCGCCAGCCGCGTAAGTCACGACCGGTTCAACAGCTGCTGTGTAAATTGTATGAACAATGTCTCTGTTGAGCCCCCAACTGACCTTTGCCGCTCGAGACAGCTGCTTATAAATGTCTGCGGCGCGTTTGCAAACATTTGCGACGTGGTCGTTGAACGTCAGCCTGTTGTCGATGGTCAACCCCAGCAGCTTAATCTTATTTACTAACCCAATGTCGACCCCGGCCATGCTCAGGGCTGGAGTGTCGTACTTAAGCTTGTTGGTTATAAGCATCGCACATGTCTTGTGCGGTGCAAACCTCAGCTTATTTCGGACACCCCAGCTCTGAACATGGGCGAGGGCTGCATTGGTTGTTCTCGTTACTTCACTTGCAGTGTCGCCGTCCACCACCAACACGATGTCGTCCGCCTTATTAAACTATATTTCTCATTCATTCAAGTTCTCTCATGTATTCCTCTCGCACTTTTATTCTTCATACTGGTTCTTTCTTTCATCCATCTCTTACATACTCAACCGGGTGGGACTCCCGCTATTCTGTCTATTCTATTGTCATTTCTTTATTAGGGGATATTTAAATAGACATCATTCTTTTATTTACATTTTCCTTATATCTATTTCTTACATATTGTCCTCCTTGGCTGGATAGGGCTGTCGTTGCTCAGGGCTTTACTTACATATTTTTACTTATTTATTTGTGTTTATGTATTTACACTTATTATACTCAAGTTTTTATTCCTATGTATTTTTGCTTATATGTTTATGTTTGTACATTGTGCCTTAGTATTTATGCTTATATATATATGCTTTTACATAAAAGCTTATTATATAAATTATATTAATGCTTATACATTACTATTGCTATACATTATTATATAGCTCATCTATAACAAACATCTATACGTCTTATATCTATACATACTTTTACCTATTGTCTTATTACTAACATTTTTATTTTCTATTTCTTAGTGCTATTATAATATGTACTACATTAAGTGCTTTTTGTTTATACATAATTATGCATTAAGCAGGGTTGGGTTTTGTGTCTATTTTTTTTTTTTAATCTTTTCTCTTTATTTTTTTTTACTATTTTTATTTAGCCAATAATATATATATACTAACTTATATATATTTATTGTCTATTTCTTAAGCTAAGTGTTTATTTATTGTTCGTGTAGTGTTTTAGTGCCGATATTTTAATCGTATACCAAGTATACTTTCATATATCTGTGTATTTGTTTGTGTGTGTCATGTTTGTGTTACTGTGTGTTTTGCCTTGTGGTTCCCTGCGTGTTTTATGCGTATGCTGTATTTGCCCGAGCTAGATAATCCCACTTTTTCCGCACCGGGCAGCCTGCGCTAAATGCGTTGTGGTCTGACTTCTGCAACCCAGAGTGTGAGCAGTTGCAGCACTGTGGTTCATTCCCTGCGATATTGTCTGCGCATTTCTCGCGCAGATGCGGTCCTCCACAGTGGCTACATCTGTCCACACTCTCGGTGCAGAACTTTCGACCATGCCCGAATGCGAGGCACTTTGTACATTGGATTAACGGAGACTGGTCCTCCACTCTGATCCTTTGCAGGTCCAGGTAGAGGGCTCCAGCCTCCGTCATCCTTTGCCATGTAATGGGTCTCACCTGGAGGATGATATGCGCGGTGTTGGGGTTACGTGTACGTTTCTTATATTTAACTATAATCTCCCTGTCCTCCTCGGTTAGTCCCTCAAACATCTCCTTATTCTGGGCGTGTAGCGCCTTGATGACATCCTCGTCCTCGCTGTCCGTGAAAACGTCCTTAAGGACAACGAGTGGGTTTTTGTTGGTCATAGGCGCTACTTTCAGCCCGGTCCCACTGCCCTCAATCCTTGCACGCACCCTCTCACTTTCTTGCTTTGTGTCGCAGCCTAGTATCACCGTCTGGTTTTTAGCCTTCCGGACCTTACTAACTTTCAGGCCCGTACTTCTGGCGTCGACCACCCTCCTCACTCTGGCGAGTACCTCGTCAGCGGTGTCCTGACCGCCTTCGAGGGTGACCGCCATCGAGTGAAGTGCAGGGCGGTGGACGGGCTTGGCTGCCGCGGCGACGCTGGCGTACGTCCTGGGGGGTGGAGCTAGGCCCACCTCGGAAGTCAGCCTCTTGGCGGCCTCCACGAGTTCCTCCTTGGCCGCGGCTACATCCCCGGCAACACCGCCGACAAGGTCTTTGAGGAGGGCGTAGTGCCGACCGCCGACCTCCTCGGTCGTTTGGTCTATGGCAGCCCTGACCTCGTCGATCTTGTCGAAGATGGTGTCGGTGAGGTTGGCGCCTCGGTCGTCGTTTCGCCCGTCAAGTTTGGCGAGATCCGTCTTCAGACCCTGCTCCACCTCGTTCAGCCGCTCGGTCAGCGCCGCCTCCACCTCTTCCAACCTCCTAAGTACGTCTTCTTGCCCCTCGGACGACAGAGCTTTTGCAGGCGTCTTTGTTCTGGGGGGCTCTGCTTCTAATGTTTTGATGCGCCTGCTGAGCTCGAAGATCGCTCTGATCCCCTTGTCTGACCGCACCTCCAGGAACTGCTTTATATCCCTCCTCATCTGTGGGTAATCGTGGACCTTCAAGGGTATTTCTTCGAAGGTCTTCATCAGGTCCTGGAGGAGCTGGTCGCTGGGCAGCTCAACGTAATTTTGTTTCTGTTTTTTGTACAGCTCCATGTTATCGAGCGATCTTCGGCTGGCCTGCGGTCTTTTTATAAAAGTCGCAGCAGCGTCCTGCACTGCTGCGGCCGAGGTGGTGGGGCTGGGAGTGGTGGGGGGCCTTTTGGCGGCGCCAGTGGTCAGAGGTGTGCGGTGCATTTTGTCGGGGAAAGTTGTCAGTGATGATATAAAATGTAAGACCCTGTAAAGGGGGGTCTGTGTCAGTTGTATAAGTGTGAATGTAGGACCCTGTAAAGGGGGGTCTGTGTAAATAGTAAATAAATTTATAAAACAATGTCACCTACCCTAAACTAATTTTAATTGTGTTATTGTTCAAAAGAACAAAACACTATCGCTAACTCAACTTAGGCTAAACCTATTTCTGTTGTTCCAAAGAACAAGTCGACAATTAATATTTATATAAAGCAAAAATAAAATTAAAGAAAAAATAAAATAAAATATTAATATAAAATAAAATTTTAAGCTACGACTCGAGCTTGACCGCGACTCGGTCTTGACCGCTTCTCAAGCAGGTCCGGGTCAGTTAGCTTAAGTGTCACTAAACCTAAGTGTACATATAAATGTAAATCTTACAACTAAAAGAAAAATTTAAAATAACATAATTAAAATTCAAAAATACAGCTCGGTCTTAACCAAATTAGGTGTCGGTCAAGCTTTAGGAACATAAATCTGCAGCGTAATTTTGATCTATAGTCCGTACTTACCGAGATATCAGGTTTTGGTATGTGAGGAGTGGGGGAGGGGGGGGGGGGGTCCAAACAGGGGGGAGAGGGTTTCTCCTGCGCGACTTTAGCCACAAAGGCTGATTCCGAAGTCGGATCGGCTCTAACTCCTCTCGTTCCCGAGATATGGCCCTCCAAAGGATGTGGAAAAGGAAAGTTCAGGAAAAAGGAAAATAGGGGGGGGGATCGATATCTCGGTAGCGGTTTTCACGTGTCTAACGACACTACACAGGCCAAATTTGAGGTCCAAATTGGCCTAGCTCCTCTAGTTTCGGAGATATACAATTTTTGGGTACCGGGTTCGGTTCCCGGTAGGTGAAATTTCCTAAATATTTCCAAAAAAATTTTTCCAGATTTATGTTCCCGTGCTAGTTGGCGCTTTAATGGGTTGTCAGTCCAAATTTGTTCCCATTAATATTATTGTTAAAAAAAAAAAAAAAAAAATTCCGTTTTAACTTTTAGGTACTGTGGGTAGCGGCCCGATGTCTAAGATTTTTATGTTACAATGTTATTTTTACAGTTTCTATCAGCGCTCCCTCGACTTTGGGGGTCAATATCTTCGGCTCTATCTGAGACGCGTGAACTTTCGACGTGTCGGCAGACGCGGGAGGATTTTCCCTTTCTCCCGACCCGCGTCCCGAATCCCTCGGTTCAGGGGTTCGCCTTTGAGGAGTCGTCAAAGGGGGTCGTTCACAGTTTCGCGACCGCAAATGCTGTGGTTTCCGAACTTCCCCTGCACCGAAAAATCCGAAAATCGTCCCGGGAGTGGGTCCGCCCCGCCCCTGCACCCCCTCAAAAATCCAGGCGTACACCTACCCTCCTTCAACCCCCAAAGTACGCTTGCAAAAATCTTTAAAATTCTGCTTACCCTATTATTGTAGTTTTTAAAGCTAATATGTACACTAAAATTTAAAATTAGGGTTATTCATGCAGCGGTACCCTTAGCGTTTATAATACACAACTTAAAATAAATATCGGGGTGGTATTTATCCACCCCCGATTTTTTGAAATTTAAAACGTGAATATCTTAAGAACTATTAATGCTACAACTATGAAATTTTTACACTAGGTAGAGCTAAGGTAGTCTAATTTTTGAAATCTATGAGAAAAACTATATCTATCCCGGTTTCCCGGGAATAGATTGTTCAAAAACGGAAAAAGTTTCCAACTATACTTTAAGGGTCCTCCGCACTGAATTTCCTTGTTCTTTTTCGCCGCCCGGCACCTCGTCTGCGTCGCCTGTGATTTGTGGTCCGGGATTCCGTGGGAACCCTCGGGAACTCTGTTCGCGCTCCACGCGGCGGGTTGTTTTCGTCGCTATCTCCGGCACCCCTGGTCGGATTACCCCGAGTGGGGTGTCTGGAGATAGGTCTCGTCCTCGCGCACCTTGCTGCAGTTGCCGATTTTTGACGGCCCGCACAAAATCGGGCAGGAAATCGTTTTCCGATTTTTTGCAAAAAGTTTTTTGCTTTTATTTGTCACAATTTTCCACTTTTTCACAAAATTTTGTCGCAGAAGGAGGCAGCGGAGCGCGCGCGCGAGGACGACCCTCTCGCGCCGGCGCTCCGCAGGCGGAGGAGGGGTCGGAGAAGACGTCAGTATGACGAGCACCTCCGACTCCTCCCTGGTGGTGGCCAGCAGGCAACGGGTGCGGGGGCACCCCTGCCTGCATCGCACGCGCCTTCACCAGCGCCGGACGGGAGTGGCCAGGTGTTCCCGGCCATTCCCGTCGCCCCCCAGCCCGGGGGGCACGTAGGGCCCGCCATCTAGGCGGGCACGCGCCAGAGGGCCGTGGACGCAGAATGTCTCCCACAGCCCTCCCAACAAGGCGCCGGAGGGAACACCGCTGAGTTTTAGTGGGTATACTGTCGCCGCCAAGCGACAGGGAGTCCCACACTCCCCGTCTCGCCCCCCCAGCGAGTGCGGTCCCTGTTTCCGCGCAGGGGCAACTTCACCCCGCCAGTGATGGCTCCGCCGCCGCCGCCGCCGCTGTCGCCGCACGTTGCGGAGGAGGAGGAGGCCCCGCCGGTCACGGAGTCGGAGCTCGGTGCGGTCATCGACCGTGCCCGCGCCGGGAAGAAGGCTCCGGGCCCCGACGGGGTCCCCGCAAGGGTGGTGGCGATCGCCGCCACCCAAATGGAGGCGCGGTTTCGGGACCTCTTCGACGCATGCTTCGTGTCGGGGAGGTTCCCGAAACCGTGGAAGGAGGGCCAACTGTGCCTCCTTCGTAAGGAGGGCCGCCCGGCGGACTCCCCCTCGGCATACCGGCCGATTGTGCTCCTGCCGGATGTCGGGAAAATGTTTGAGGGGATTGTCGCCACCCGCTTAAAGGAGCACCTGCGGGATGTCGGACCGGACTTGTCGGACGCTCAGTTCGGCTTTCGGGCTGAGCGTTCGACGGTGGACGCACTGGCCTGCCTCAAGGGGCAGGTGGAGGAGGCCATGCAGGCGGGGGACGGGTTGCTGGCAGTGTCGTTCGACATAGCCAACGCCTTCAACTCGATCCCCCACTGTACCATCCTGGAGGCGCTCCGCTTCCACGGAGTGCCGTCCGTCCTCAGACGGGCTTGTTCCAACGCTGATCCCACGCAACTAGGGATCAGCAATATCACCTGCCGGCGGACAATGACCGGGGCTCGAATTTTCGAGTTCGGGGGGGAGCGGCGCGAGAGCAACGCCGACCTCTTCGCAAAAAAATTGCGGGAGGTCATTGCGGACGCGGCGACGGTCGCCAGGCCCGCGAAGACCGCACCCCTGGAGGTGGCTGACGTCGACGACTCGGCCACCAGGGAGGATGTGGTGGCGGCCGTCGCGGCGGCGGGTGGCTGCGACGCCAGCGCGGTGAGGTGCGGGCCCATCAGGCCTGGCCGCCGCGGCATGGGCACCACGCGCGTGGAGTGCCCAATTGTCGCCGCCAGGGCCCTCCTCGCCGCGACCAAGGGGCGGCTGCCTCTGGGGCTCAGCACGGCCGTAGTGCGGGCGCTTGAGGACGGGCCGATGCGTTGTTTTAAATGCTTCGCACTCGGCCACACTCGGGCCACGTGTCCCTCCAAGGCCGACTGGGGGGACGCGTACTACCGCTGCGGGCTCCAGGGGCACAAGAATGCCGCCTGCGGCGCCGCCACGCCACATTGAAAGAAGAAAGAAAGAAAGAAAGAAAAAATATTTATTTGACGTCAGTACAATAAGCACACACACAATAATAATATTAAAAGAAAAAAAAAAAAGTTACAGAAAAAGAAAAATACAATCATAATACTATATGCCTACTGTGTGCCTCACGGCTGCGCCAAAAAGGTCCATTTCAGCATTCATGCCAGACAGGTTACGCTGTCTGACGCTGGTCTTCCAATGAACCTTGAGGGGGTAAGTGACAGACAGAAAACAGTTTCAAACATAATAAATAAATAAATGGTTATAATAAATAGATATCGAGTAAATTATTTAAATGTATGAGTTCGGTTTGAGAAAATTTCCAGTAACAAAAGTATTTTATTGTGTATTATGGTCTTATGGGACTGGTCACAATAAACAACATTATAAAAT
This sequence comes from Tholera decimalis, assembly GCA_943138885.2. Lineage (NCBI taxonomy): Eukaryota > Metazoa > Arthropoda > Insecta > Lepidoptera > Noctuidae > Tholera > Tholera decimalis. The sequence goes on along the minus strand of OW964557.2, from coordinate 87,899 downwards.
AAACAGTGATCAGGACCGCAATAGGCCAGTGCAACTGTAACTGGGGTGTCCCAAACTTGTCCGCGATACGCGGAGTCTAAACGTTGCTTTTCAATAAACAAGGTTACACAATGGCCTGCCTCTACTAGGCTTCGGCCTACAACAATAAAAACAAAAATGTACCACTAACCTGAGTGCTGGGGACGCCAACTTCGACCTTCCAAGGTCACGCTCCAAGTGTGGTTTGTATGTAATATGAGGTGAGTAATTGAAGGTGTGATGCAAGTCAAGTGTTGTAGAACGTTCACTAGGCGCCGATCTCCAGCTGGCGCGGTCACAACAGCAATCACAGCACAACTTGTTCCCACCAAGCGCGTGCCACACGAGGTGACGCAATACGGCGTATGATTCAACAATATCCCGGGGTTCTCGGCAAATGGGGAATACACTTCAAACAACAAATAGATAATTCGCGACCCAATTATCGGTCTCAACAGGCGAATCCAACAATATTTTACCAATTAATTAACTCAACAGGGTTCCGACGACCGGCATTTTTTCCAAGCAAGCAAAGTCTATCTGTCAAAGTGAAAAATTTTATGTCAAGCCCACAGATAATTGATGTTGCCAACGAAAAGGTGCGTTCTGTTTCACGTCGGACCGAACATCTACCTCCCCCGGACGGGCCTACCCGTCCGCTAATCAATTGGAAGTCTTGACAAGGTTGCAAATTTAACACAGCCTCAACGCGGCCTAATACCGTAGCTAGTTACTCAAAGGTGAGAACGGTGTCTCCCAACAATCTCCGCCAGCGTCCCTTTGCCGCTTTCACCGCGGCCCCAAAATACCCCCCCAATGGGGGCAGGCTGGCGGGTCAAACAACCAAGTGACCCCTCGGCGGGCCAAACTATTACCAATGTCAACCTGGCTCTCACTAAGGAAGGCGTATACCTCCTTCAAATAGTTACTTGTACCCTTGTAATTCGTACCGCAATCAGACCTAATCAAAGGTAACCCACGGCGAGACACAAATCTTTCCAAAGTCGCCTCAAAGGCCTCTGTCGCGAGGGAGGTTACCAGCTCCAAATGTACTGCCTTGGTTGACAGGCAGACAAACACACAAATAAGCCTTAACAATCTTACTATTACGAAGGGTGGACGTCTTCAACAAAAGGGGACCAACAAGTCCGTTACGACGCCAGCAAAGGGCCTCGCCTCATTGACGCGATCAGCCGACAAACTCCAAATTTCTCGCTGCAGAATGGCCAACAGCGCATTGCAACCGGCATGCGAGTTCTTAGTGTGACGATCAGTCAGTGAACCAAGTGGCCCTCCTTGGGCAACAAAAGGGGGTGACGGGCCCCATAAGGAAGGCTAGAGTGCCTCAACCGTCCTCCAACAGGTTTTCCCGAAGTGGCTCGTCCCAACCAAGTTCAGTTATAACAAGGGCAGGAGCACCAATTTTAGGGTAAGGACAACTCACAAGGGTGATCTCAAACCAGGTCCTTCCCTCAACAGTGGTGACAGCCGTTTCGCCAATTCCCAAATCTTGCCTGAAAAGTCGTTCACCTTCAGGCCAACCTGTCCCGCTAACCAAGACGACAAAAGGCAACCCCGGACTCCCGTGCCCAAAATGGCACGGACCACAATTGAGTCACCCAAGGGTCCCCAGACCTTGACCGAGGCCGTTGGCAACAAAACCGTCTTGATCGGGGGGGTCCTTTAGCGGGCAGGCGTCAATCTCTTAGTGATGCCTGGGCGGCGACCGATCGCCGCTTCCAGGCTGCCTTCGTTCACGACGAAGCCAACAATCAAAATATTCGTCTGCGCGGTGTCCCGAGCCGCTCGCCATCACTGGAGGGGCATATCCCACCGGATGCCCGAATGGCGGAGGGCGCGACTCCAGCCGGGGACGTTCCGCCAACGGAGGGGAAAGGCAGCGGCGCCGACCCGGCCACTGCTGCCTAGCAGCCAATGCGCGTTCTCCCTGACGAGGGGAGACCAAATGGCGCTCGCGGGGCTCCCGTTCAACTTGCGCGGGGGGTGGAGTGCGGCGTACAGAATCGCGGGTCTCAGCCCGGTGCTCGTCTCCGGGGTACCCCCCCCTGCGCGAACCCCCCTCAGAAGCTGGTCTGCTGGAGCGGTTCGCGTTGGCGCACAAAATCTCCAAGTGGGACCCTTCACAAATTCTACACGGGCGGGGGTCGGGGCAGTCCCGATGGAAGTGGGCCCCCAAGCACGAAAAGCACAAACGGCGTGCGTTGACAATACGGCGGCGGGCACTTACGTGCAAATTCGAAAAGTCCGGGCAACGCGCCATGACATGCCCCGTTGCCTTACAAAAGTCACAATGATGAGGACTCTGGGCACCAGCAAAACGGGGGGCGGGGCGATCATCAACAGGCCCCCTAGCCCGAGGACTCCGGGCGCCAGCAAAACGGGGGGCGGGGCGATCATCAATAGGCCCCCTAGCCCGAGGACTCCGGGCGCCAGCAAATCGGGGGGCGGGGCGATCATCAACAGGCCCCCTAGCCCGAGGACTCCGGGCGCCAGCAAAACTGAGGGCGGGGCGATCATCAACAGGCCCCCTAGCCCGAGGACTCCGGGCGACAGCAAAACGGGGGGCGGGGGGAACATCAACAGGCCCCCGAGCCCTAGTCCGTCCCTGGTCTCTGGGCTGAGAAGGTAGTGGGGGTGACCCCGTGGCGCCACGAGTGTTATCCGAAAACCAACACTCGTCTTCCAAAAATTTGAGGAGGTCGTCAAAGGGGGGAAGATGGGTGGCACTATCCCCACCATACTTCTGCTCAAAACGTGACCTCAACTCCGCGGGGAGCAACTGCAGCACTATGTGCACCAATAAGTAGGACCAATGTTCTACCGGTAACTCCAAGCGTCTCAAGGCGTTGGTCGCTGAGACCAACGGGTTCAGCAAGTCAGTGCGCAACGTCGACGTGCTAACAATGGCCGGTAGCCCCAAAATCTGGTCGATGTGCACATCAGCCAGGCAGCGCTTGTTCTGATACCGTCGGGAGAGAAGCTCCAGAGCGGTCGGGTAAGAGGAATCCGTCACCGGCAAGTGCTGCACCAAGGCTCTGGCTTCGCCCTCCAGGACAGACAATAAATAGGCCAGCTTCTGGGCAGGTCCGAGGTCCGAGCGTGCATCGACAAGACTCTCAAAGAGATTTAGGAAGCCCAGCCAGTGGTCCAAGCGACCGTCAAAATGTGGCAGCTCCAGGGTGGGCAGCCTACTCAATAGTCCAGGGCCTGCAACAATGGGGGTCTGCGGCTTGGCCGCATCAGGCACCCGACTCTTCAAAATTTCCCGCGCTCGTAGACATATGACATCCCCCAGGTGGACAATCTGGTCATAGTCACCCAAAATCTTATCGCGGGCTGTCTGATCCATCACCCCCAAATCCACGTCCATGATGTACTCGTTGAAGCGTGTGAGCGCAGCATCAGCTGACTTGATCCTCTCAATCACTTGCCCATACCGAGCAAGGGTGAGCTCTTCCAATTCTACACGCTCAACCGTTGCAGCTGCCGATGTGAACCATCTCAACTGTGAGGTCAATCCGGCAGCAGCCTCCCTGACTGCCCTTAATGAGGCCATTGCAACAAACAAATATCAATACAAATCGGTTAAAATTCACTAACTAAACAAACAATGACTTGTTAGTCAACTGAGCAATTTCACCAAAATAAACTCAAATTCAATTATTTCAAGTCCAAATCCGACCCTGTACTTATTCCAAGTATGAATATAGCTTGGTACAGATGGCTAGTTACAAAATAAATAACAATTCAATGTATATATTGTGCAGGATCAACACCCATTAAATACAACATTGACTGTATAATATTGAGCCGGACAATCTCTAACAACAATCCAATAATACAAATAAATGCAAAAGTCAATCCACACCATTCAACTCTTGTTATGTTAACAAATGTGTGATTATTATTTAGATAACCTTTTAAATTCAGATCAATGACATTCAATTATTAATTGCAACAATACCAAACAACTTTTACAACAATATACCAATTATGTACGTTCACTAGGCGCCGATCTCCAGCTGGCGCGGTCACAACAGCAATCACAGCACAACTTGTTCCCACCAAGCGCGTGCCACACGAGGTGACGCAATACGGCGTATGATTCAACAATATCCCGGGGTTCTCGGCAAATGGGGAATACACTTCAAACAACAAATAGATAATTCGCGACCCAATTATCGGTCTCAACAGGCGAATCCAACAATATTTTACCAATTAATTAACTCAACAGGGTTCCGACGACCGGCATTTTTTCCAAGCAAGCAAAGTCTATCTGTCAAAGTGAAAAAGTTATGTCAAGCCCACAGATAATTGATGTTGCCAACGAAAAGGTGCGTTCTGTTTCACGTCGGACCGAACAAACAGTATTTTAATAACAAACAACTATTTATAGAAATAATAACAATCACCACTACAAAAAATATATATTAAAGAAAGAGAGAAAAGTATAAAATTATTAAATTAGCAAATTAGCAGCAGTATTTAAAATATGATATGAATCACGAAGATTAAGAAGAACAATGAACACTGAAAAATATATACATACATATGCGTAGGCCAAACGAAAACATGTTGTATGCATAAGTAGGTACGTACACGGTGCAGTCTGTAATTACTGAGCGTTTAAATGATTGAAACATTAATTTTGACCATATCCAGTTTCTGCTGTGCAGCTATCAAATACTGCCGCAGTCGTGTTCTGAACGTGTGAATAGTGCCCAGTACCCGTAATGGTGGAGGGATATTATTCCACACTTTAGATGCAGCGTATCGGAAACTACCTCTGAAAGCTGCTGTCCTATGAGATTGTGTTGATAATTGCTGCGCACAAAGCCTAGGTGCGCACTCTCGTTTACTAGCCATCCAACTTAACTTGTCGTACAAATACTTCGGCTTCGTAGTCCTAATAACACCAAAAAGAAGACACGCTAGATGTAACTTTCGCCTCGACTTCATTTTGAGCATACAGTGTTTGTTCAGATAAGGGGTGACGTGACTTCTAGGGGGAACCGAGTAACAGAATCGAGCACACGCATTTTGGACTCTTTGTATAAGTCTATCCGTACGGGCCAGCAAGCGTGGGCCGTAAACCGTATCAGCGTAATTTAGTTTGGATAGTACAAGGGTTTCGACTAGCTGTTCGCGTAGCTTTTCAGACAGGTATGGCCTCATTTTATATAGCAGCTTCAGACGGTAAAAACAGTTTTTCACGGAGTTAGCGACGTGTTTCTCAAACCTAAGGGTGTTGTCCATACACAACCCTAGGTTCCGCGCCTCATTAACTCGATCAATAGGCTCGCCCATTAGAGTCAAATTAAGGCTTACAGGTAGCTTCTTTAACTGCTGCCTCGTACCAAACAACAAATACTTAGTTTTCAATGGGTTTAAAGCTAAACAGTTCTCATCTGACCAAGTGGCGATTCTTTCCAGGTCGGCATTTAGGTCTTTAATAGCCGAGTCAATGTCGTCAGGTTTAAAAGACAAATATAGTTGCACATCGTCAGCATAAATGTGATATTTGCATTTCTGCAGACACTTTATTATGTCTGCACAGTATAAAATAAAAATAATCGGACCTAAGATAGATCCCTGAGGAACTCCTCTTTCTATCGAAGTAAGGGCCGAAGTCAGGGTAGTACCGTCCGGCAACCGTAATTCTACGAGTTGCTTTCTGTCACTGAGGTAACTATGGAACCACTGGATTGCATTGTTGTCAAAACCGTAGTATTTTAACTTAGATAATAACAGTGGGACATTTATGCAATCAAATGCACGGGAAAAATCAAGTAGCACCATAAGTGTACACATACCCTTATCTTGGGCGGATAAAATGTTATCAGTAACGTCTAGCAACGCCGTAGAAGTACTGCGCTGTTTCCTGAATCCCGATTGTAGGTCAGGTAAAATATCGTTCTCTTCTAAAAACTTGGTTAATTGACGATAGACCACCCTCTCCATTACCTTTGAAAGACAGGGCAGAACACTGATAGGCCGCAAGTCTTTAACCTCCAAAGGGTTTGGATTTTTGGGTAGAGGTCTAACTGTTGCAATTTTCCATTGGTAGGGAAACTTAGCTGTCCATATGGAGCAATTAATCATGTCAGTGATAGTTGTTATGGTATATGGCATAGTCAGGGTAAGCATGCTCAAGGTTATGTTGTCGTAACCTTCAGCATTAGACTTTAGGTCAGACAAAATGCGTGAGACATCATTTTGGTCTGCCGGGCCAAGTGTGAAAGTAGCTTCACTATATCTGTTGGTCTCATAAAATGATATAAGCGAAGTGCTACTGGGTTTCCAGGGACAGTCAAAAAAGTGTTATTAATAAGGTCTGGGTTTCTAAAATGTGAGGGAAGGTCTAATCTTTGCTTAGAGGGTGCAAACGTGGATTTAATGTTCTTCCATAGTAGTCTTGGATTATTAATTTTATTATTTATATTGTGTCTGAAGTATGCAATTTTTTCATGATAAAGGGAACTTTCAACTAAGGATTTTAACTGTTTATAGTATTTTTTTTTAATTTCTGATTTCGTACACCTATACTTGCCTAGTGCATTGTCTCGTAACTGCATCATAAGTTTAATAGTGTCCGTAATCCAAGGATACGATAATTCCTTAATAGTGCAGGTTTTTAGTGGTGCGTGGACATCAAACAAAGATATTATGCAGTGATTAAACGTTTCAACCATGTCATCAATATCGGCTTTTTCAGAAACACGCTCAATATTTGATTGTGTCAAATCCATATGGAAACTATCCAAACATATATCCTTAATTGGCCTATATCTAGTTACGTAAGGTATAAACTTGTCCCGCTTTATATGAAATTCGCTTACTAAAATAGAATGGCCAGTAATCGAACCAAAAGATTCCACTGTCGTATATCTAGGCTTTAGGTCTGTGCACAGTAGGTCAATCAGAGTTTCACTCGTATCTGTGAAATGAGTTGGCATCGTGACTAGCTGAGCGAGACTCGTGTAATTTAAAAATTCTTGCACCTTTTTAGCTTTCGTCTCGCTTAAGTTGAGCATATTTACATTAAAATCTCCCAGCAAAATGTAATGATCGCAATTTCCCAGTGTGGCAACAGTATTCGTGATGGCATCCAAGAAGAGGTCAATGTCGAACCAAGGTGGCCGGTACGCTGTACCGATGGCAATTTTTTTCCCGCTTAGAGAGATTGTCAGCCACATCTGTTCGACGGAATCGAACCTGGGATCAACCGTGCCAGAACAGATACGCGCGCTTAGGCCCCGGCGCAGGTAAAAACCAACACCCCCACCACGCCCCGCGCGAACAGCTGCAGGCCGCGGAGTGTGACGTAGGCGGTAGCCGGGGACAATAGGCGCGCGCCCCTCCTCGCCCGCCCGAAGCCAAGTCTCGTTTATTGCCATAACATCAAAACCATGCCTATCCATTGCACAAATCAAATCGTCATGACCTGTTCCCAGAGACCCTGCGTTGAGGAAGCCAACTTTAAAATATCTACCACTTTTAGGCATCATGACAACATTGGAAAAGGCTACTACAGGTATAATTTGATTTGCTAATATTTACATACATATATAATACTAACATTGTTGGCTTAAAAGTAAAAATTGTATAGGTATTTGGATATATTATTATTGAATAGTAGATACGTGTAATTATATGTAGGAATCTGAATATGTTCAAAATTCGTGCTTGTGATGCTTGTAAGTTAGTGTAAATAATAAATAATATAATACGTGTAATATGTTGAAACCGACTAATGAGTCCACTGAGTTGCGCCGCCGCCGCCGTGTGACACACAGCTGCGACGATTAACAAAGACAATAGATCGTGATAATTGTTGTGCCATGACCAATTAGCGACATACAATATTGATGCCATGGGTACCTTACTAACTAAAAACACGCAGCAAAAATACATGGAAGAAAAAACGGTAATTAAAAAGTTAAAGAGAACAATTAGGAAAAAACATTTACCAAAAACATTGTTACATTTAGGACAGTACGTGGCCGTCGGTAACCGACAGAGGTGTGGGTTCAAATACGCGCTGTATATCTGCCTCGCAGCTGATTTGAAAAGTGGCGTCTCCGGGTTTGTTACGGGCAAGAATACGGCCTCGTTTACACCACACAAATTGCCACCCGAGCCGTTTCCCAGCCTCTCGCGCCTTCCGAAATAACTCCCTATTTAATTTGGTAAGACGCTCGTTTACGTAGAATCGTACTGGCGAACCGGGCATACCGAGATCAGCAGAAGTCATGCCACGACGTACTCGTGCGGCCTCCAACAACTCGTTGCGTAGATCGCGGCGCGCAAGGCGCACGACGAGGAAGCGCGGGCGGGATTCCACCGGCGCTGGCTGCGTTGCATTTATGCGTCTCCCTCCCAATCGCTCGGCGCTCACAATATCGCGAGTCTCCAGACTTACGCCCATCTTTGACGCCACCAACATAGCCGTATGTACAGGGTTTTCACCACTCGTCTCAGGCAGGTTTGATATCTGTATGTCTGTGGCCAGTAGCTCCTGATCGCGAACATTTATGTCGCTTCGCAATTGGGCAATTAGATGATGCACATCCGCCGACACCTGGGCGTGAACCGGTTTTTGGTTCTCCATAATGGCCACTGTTCGACCCCAAGCCCAGCCAACGGTAACTGGTATGTCGAACTGTCCGCGATTACGCGGAGCCCTACGTTGTGGTAGGCTCTTAGGCCTTATTTCAATAAACAAAATGTACCACTAACCTGAGTGCTGGGGACGCCAAGTTCGACCTTCCAAGGTCACGCTCCAAGTGTGGTTTGTATGTGATATGAGGTGAGTAATTGTAACGTGTGATGTAAGTTACGGGTTCTAAGACGGTCCCAAGGCGTCGATCTTCAGATGGCGCCGTCCTGACCAGCATCACACCCAACTCGTTTCCAGCAAGCGCGCGCTACGCGTGGTAGACAATAAGGCGATGTGTTCCGAGAAATATCACTGGATTCTTGTTAATCCGAGATTACAAAGTTCAATCAATCACTGAACACAATTAATCTGTTCATATCTCGTGAGATCCAATACGATTTACAACAAATTCCGCGTGCCGGCCGACCGACGACAAGGCGGCGTATAATTCAACAATATCCCGGGGTTTTCAACAAATGGGGAATACACTTCAACCAACAAATAATTCGCGACCCAATTATCGGTCCCAACGGGCGAATTCAACAATAGTTTACCAATTACAATCAAATCAAAGTCCCAAACGTGCGGACATTTTTCCAACAAGCAAAGTCAATCTGTCAAGTCAAGAGAGGTTATGTCAAGTGCAACGTCAAAGACAATAGAATGTTGCCACACCAAAAAGAGCGTTCAAAATTACATTTGGGACGCAACATCTACCCCCCCCGGACGGGCCTACCCGTCCGCTAATCAATTGGAAGTCTTGACAAGGTTGCAAATTCAACACAGCTTCAATGCGGCCAAATACCATAGCTAGTTCCTCTAAGGTGAGAACGGTGTCTCCCAACAATCTCCGCCAGCGTCCCTTTGCCGCTTTCACCGCGGCCCCAAAAATACCCCCCCAATGGGGGGCAGGCTGGCGGGTCAAACAACCAAGTGACCCCTCGGCGGGCCAAACTATTACCAATATCAACCTGGCTCTCATTAAGGAAGGCGTATAGCTCCTTCAAATAGTTACTTGTACCCTTGTAATTCGTACCGCAATCAGACCTAATCAACGAAGGTAACCCACGGCGAGACACAAATCTTTCCCAAGTCGCCTCAAAGGCCTCTGTCGAGAGGGAGGTTACCAGCTCCAAATGTACTGCCTTGGTTGACAGGCAGACAAACACACAAATAAGCCCCAACAATCCTGCTATTACGAAGGGTGGACGTCTTCAACAAAGGGGGACCAACAAAATCCGTTACGACGCCAGCAAAGGGCCTCGCCTCATTGACGCGATCAGCCGACAAAATCCAAAATTCTCGCTGCAGAATGGCCAACAGCGCATTGCAACCGGCATGCGAGTTCTTAGTGTGACGATCAGTCACCAACAATTGTACCAAGTTCAGTTACAACAAGGGCAGGAGCACCAATTTTAGGGTAAGGACAACTCACAAGGGTGACCTCAAACCAGGTCCTTCCCTCAACAGTGGTGTCAGCCGGTTCGCCAATTCCCCAAATCTTGCCTGAAAGGTCGTTCACCTTCAGGCCAACCTGTCCCGCTAACCAAGAAGACAAAAGGCAACCCCGGACTCCCGTCTCCAAAATGGCACAGACCACAATCGAGTCACCCAAGGGTTCCCAGACCGTGACCGAGGCCGTTGGCAACAAAACCGTCTTGATCGGGGGGTTCCTTTAGCGGGGCAGGCGTCAATCTCTTAGTGATGTCTGGGCGGCGACCGATCGCCGCTTCCAGGCTGCCTTCGTTCACGACGAGGCCAACAATCAAACCATTCGTCCGCGCGGTGTCCCAAGCCGCTCGCCATCACTGGAGGGGCATATCCCACCGAATGCCCGAATGGCGGAGGCCGCGACTCCAGCGGGGGACGTTCCGCCAACGGAGGGGAAAGGCAGCGGCGCCGACCCGGCCACTGCTGCCTGGCAGCCAATGCGCGTTCTCCCTGACGAGGGAAGACCAAATGGCGCTCGTGGGGCTCCCGTTCAACTTGCGCGGGGGGTGGAGAGCGGCGTACGGAATCGCGGGTTTCAGCCCGGTGCTCGTCTCCGGGGTACCCCCCCCTGCGCGAACCCCCCTCAGAAGCTGGTCTGCTGGAGCGGTTCGCGTTGGCGCACAAAATCTCCAAGTGGGACCCATCACAAATTCTACACGGGCGGGGGTCGGGGCAGTCCCGATGGAAGTGGGCCCCCAAGCACGAAAAGCACAAACGGCGTGCGTTGACAATACGGCGGCGGGCACTTACGTGCAAATTCAAAAAATCCGGGCAACGCGCCATGACATGCCCCGTTGCCTTACAAAAGTCACAATGATGAGGACTCCGGGCACCATCAAAACGGGGGGCGGGGCGAACATCAACAGGCCCCCTAGCCCGAGGACTCCGGGCGCCAGCCAAACGGGGGGCGGGGCGATCATCAACAGGCCCCCTAGCCCGAGGACTCCGGGCGCCAGCAAAACGGGGGGCGGGGCGATCATCAACAGGCCCCGTAGCCCGAGGACTCCGGGCGCCAGCCAAACGGGGGGCGGGGCGATCAACAACAGGCCCCCTAGCCCGAGGACTCCGGGCGCCAGCCAAACGGGGGGCGGGGCGATCATCAACAGGCCCCCTAGCCCGAGGACTCCGGGCGCCAGCAAAACGGGGGGCGGGGCGATCATCAACAGGCCCCCTAGCCCGAGGACTCCGGGCGCCAGCCAAACGGGGGGCGGGGCACTGCCCTTAATGAGGCCATTGCAACAATCAAATATTAATACAAAACAACAATCAACAACCAACAATCAAATATTAAACAAACAGCAATGACTTGTTAGCCGACCAAATAGTTTCAACAAAATAAAAATTCAAATTCAATTATTTCAAGTCCCAATCCGACCCTGTACTTATTCCAAGTATGAATCTAGCTTGCTAAGGATGGCTAGTTACAAAATAAATAACAATTGAATGTATAATACAATGCTGGATCAACCTCAAATTAAACATCAATAAGCACAACAATTGTCTGTATAATATTGAGCCGGAGAATCTCTAACAAAATCCAATAAATACAAATAAATGCAATAAGTCAATCCACACCATTCAAGTCTTATTATGTTAGACTATGTGTAATTATTATTTAGATAACCTTTCAAATTCAGATCAATGACATTCAATTATTAATTGCCACAAATACCAAACAACTTTTACAACAATATACCAACTTATGTACCAAATTATGTACCAATTATACCAAATTATACCAATAATTCCTAATTTCACAAATAAATCCTACCTGTCAATGCAATGAAAGAGGCTACAATACAAATTACAAATACAACTTCAAATAGATAGCCCGGATGACATGGTAATATATTCAAAACTTATTAAGTTACAAGTTATGTTAAGTAATTAAACTCAAGTTTTAAGTTTTCAACAATATTCAAAACTTCCAATTAAACCAGTGGATCTTATTATTATAAGAACCACGCTCTGCTACCAATTTTATATTAAGACGCCAAGTTCGACCTTCCAAGGTCACGCTCCAAGTGTGGTTTGTATGTGATATGAGGTGAGTAATTGTAACGTGTGATGTAAGTTACGGGTTCTAGGACGGTCCCAAGGCGTCGATCTTCAGATGGCGCCGTCCTGACCAGCATCACACCCAACTCGTTTCCAGCAAGCGCGCGCTACGCGTGGTAGACAATAAGGCGATGTGTTCCGAGAAATATCACTGGATTCTTGTTAATCCGAGATTACAAAGTTCAATCAATCACTGAACACAATTAATCTGTTCATATCTCGTGAGATCCAATACGATTTACAACAAATTCCGCGTGCCGGCCGACCGACGACAAGGCGGCGTATAATTCAACAATATCCCGGGGTTTTCAACAAATGGGGAATACACTTCAACCAACAAATAATTCGCGACCCAATTATCGGTCCCAACGGGCGAATTCAACAATAGTTTACCAATTACAATCAAATCAAAGTCCCAAACGTGCGGACATTTTTCCAACAAGCAAAGTCAATCTGTCAAGTCAAGAGAGGTTATGTCAAGTGCAACGTCAAAGACAATAGAATGTTGCCATACCAAAAAGAGCGTTCAAAATTACATTTGGGACGCAACAGCCACTCTTTCCTCCAAACTGCTCATACGGTCATTAGTGGACTTCAGAGAGGATCTCAAGTCAGCCAAGTCATTTCGCAGTAACTGAAACTCACTCCGTACTGTGTTAATAAAGTCTTCCTTAAACTTTCTCAGCTCGGAGGTGAAGTCTATTGCAGTCGTCGAAACCGAAGCAGGGATGTTAATTGGACTCGTATCCATGAGATTAACCGTGCTCTCGTCCAGTGGTTCTTTTGCTTGCCCTCGTACTGGCGTTTCGGATCGGTTGTCCCGCACTAGGTTCTTCTTGCACTCCGGGCAGTGCCAGGGAGATTCTATGGGACCTATTTGGTTCAATCCAACGCACTGGCGGTGATACCACAACACGCATTTGTTGCATTTAGCGGCATCTGCCGACGCGAGAAATTTACCGCATGCTCCGCACTTGACCATCGTAAAAATATTCGATCTTGTTACTTCGATTGGTCTACAAACAGTTTGCCTTGAAAACGATAGATGGCGCTGTTTTCAATATATGCGTTTAGGGCAATTTCTATGGTGTTATGGTTAGTTGTGACACCACAAGACGCAAAACAGCAACTATGCCAAGATACGTAAACACTGAAACTATGTCGCTAAGTATTTTCAGACACTGAGCAAAACGACTGTTATTATTTATGTGTATCGGGTAGAAGTTTAGCAGTACCAGAATGGTATGGAGTTTTTGGTGTTTTATTTATTGTACACAGCACTGATTCGTAGGATAATAGCGTCACTTGTAAGTTGCACTATGATAATGAATTTCACATTAAAGTTATTGTAAATAAAGTACTAGTTTTTTTTTTAAGAACTTGAGATATATGTTGATACTGTCACTCCACCAGAGATCCGATACCCTCCATTGCGTGACGTGCGCCGCCAGTGGCCGCCCTGCCGACCACAAGATGGCGGGTGGGAGCTGCAAGCCCCCCGTCAGAAAGGAAGTGGTGCAGGCGCAGGTCCGACCTGCCGCCTCCGCCGCCACCGCCTTCGTCGTCGCCGCCGCAGCTCCAGCGGCGGCAACAGAGGGGGGAGCAATGACGATCGATGGATAGGGTCGACCGTCATCGCTTCCTCCAGGCGAACACCAACCACTGCAAAGCGGCCCAGGACCTGGTGGTTCAGGTCATGGCCGAGTGGTTGGTGAACGTGGCGGCGGTCGCCGAGCCGTACTTGATCCCCGGCAGCTGGCTGGGCAACGAGGACGGCTTGGTGGCACTAGCGGCGCGGTCTTCCACGGACTCCCCTCCCCTCTCGCTATTAGAGAGGGGACCGGGATACGTGGCCGCCGCGTGGGGAGACTCGGCCCTCGTGGCCGTGTACTTCTCCCCAAACCGCTCCTTGCAGGACTTCGAGGACTTTCTCGGGGTCCTGGCCGCCGTGGTCGGCAGGGCGGCGCCGCGTCAGGTCGTAGTCTTGGGCGACCTGAACGCCAAGTCGACAGCCTGGGGCAACCCGGCCGCCTCGTGCAACGTCCGAGGTCGCGCCGTGGAGCTCTGGGCGGCCACGTCCGGCGTCTCCCTGCTCAACAGGGGGGCGGTCCACACGTGTGTGCGGTAGCGGGGAGGGTCGGTGGTGGACGTTTCGTTCGCCACCCCCGCGATAGCCGCCCGCGTCGTGGACTGGCGGGTGGAGTTGGTGGAGACCTTGTCGGACCACCGCTACGTGCGGTTCGACATCGTCTCCGCCAGGGGCTCCGCGGAGTCCGCTGGGTCGGGGCAATCGCCGTTCCCGCGGTGGGCTCTGACCCACCTGGACAGGGAGGCGGCGGCGGAGGCGGCGTTCATCCAGGACTGGCTGTCGCCGCGCGCCGCCGGTCTGGACGTGGACACCGCTGCGCGGCAGCTGGGGGATTCCCTGACCGAGGTGTGCAACTCCAGCATGCCTCGGTCTCGCCGGCCGCCAGCCAGACGGGCCGTGTACTGGTGGTCGGCGGAGCTGGCGGAGCTCCGTGCAGCGTGCGTGCGGGCCAGGAGGGCCTACACGCGGAGCCGGCGGCGGCGTCGCAGAGACTTGGCCGACGAGGACCGCCTCTACGAGGCGTACGTGGAGGCCAAGACGGTCCTCGATCGGGCCATCGCCACGGCCAAGGACTCGGCGAGAGCCGAAATGCTGGAGGGTCTCGACAACGACCCCTTCGGGAGGCCATACAAGGTGGCGCGCAGCAAGCTGCGCCCCTTCGGCCCCCCCGTTGTCGAGACCCTGGAGCCCTCCTTCCTGGACGGGGTGGTGCGGTCCCTGTTTCCGCGCAGGGGCAACTTCACCCCGCCAGTGATGGCTCCGCCGCCACCGCCGCCGCCGCCGCCGCCGCCGCACGAGGCGGAGGAGGAGGAAGCCCCGCCGGTCACGGAGTCGGAGCTCGGCGCGGCCATCGACCGTGTCCGCGCCAGAAAGAAGGCTCCGGGCCCCGACGGGGTCCCCGCAAGGGTGGTGGCGATCGCCGCCACCCAAATGGAGGCGCGGTTTCGGGACCTCTTCGACGCATGCTTCGCGTCGGGGAGGTTCCCGAAACCGTGGAAGGAGGGACTATTGTGCCTCCTTCGCAAGGAGGGCCGCCCGGCGGACTCCCCCTCGGCATACCGGCCGATCATGCTCCTGGCAGACGTCGGGAAAATGTTCGAGGGGATAGTCGCCGCCCGCCTAAAGGAGCACCTGCGGGATGTCGGACCGGACTTGTCGGACGCTCAGTTCGGCTTTCGGGCTGAGCGTTCGACGGTGGACGCACTGGCCTGCCTCAAGGGGCAGGTGGAGGAGGCGATGCAGGCGGGGGACGGGTTGCTGGCGGTGTCGTTCGACATAGCCAACGCCTTCAACTCGATCCCCCACTCTACCATCATGGAGGCGCTCCGCTTCCACGGAGTGCCTCCATACCTGCGGCGTCTGCTGGCCAGCTACCTGGAGGACAGGGAGGTCCTCCTGGTGGACAGGTCTGGCCGAGTCCGGCGATATCCCGCCGAAGCCGGCGTCCCACAGGGGTCGGTCGTGGGGCCCCTGCTCTGGAACGTCGGCTACGATGGGCTCCTGCGGGGAACTCTCCCCCGGGGCGTTAGGGTCGTCTGCTACGCGGACGACACTCTCCTCACCGCCCGAGGGGAGAGTTTCGGAGAGGCGGCCAACTTGGCCTCGGCGGGCGGCTCCCTCATCGCGGGGAGGATCCGCCGCCTCGGCCTGACGGTGGCGCTGCACAAAACCGAGGCCGTGTACTTCCACGGTCCCCGGCAGCGGCAGCGCCCCCCGCCCGACGCCCACATCCACGTGGAGGGCGTCCGCATCGCGGTCGGGGCCCAGATGAAATACCTGGGCCTCGTGCTCGACAGCAGGTGGCGCTTCGGCCCGCACTTCCGCGGGCTGTCGGCGCGCCTGCTGAAGACCGCGGGCGCCCTCTCGTGGCTGCTCCCCAACGTGGGGGGGCCCAGCGTCCGATGCCGGCGACTCTACGCCGGCATCCTGAGGAGTATGGCCACCTACGGGGCCCCCATCTGGGAGGACTCCCTCCGGAGGAGGGAGAACGCCGCGGCCTTGCGGGCCCCGCAGAGGGCCATAGCCCAGCGGGTGGCGCGGACCTACCGCACGGTGGGCTTCGCGGCGGCGTGCGCTCTGGCGGGCACCCCGCCTTGGGAGCTCGAGGCGTGGGTGCTCGCCAGAGTGTACGAGTGGACGGTGGGGCGGCGGGTGAGCGGAGAGCGCCCAGCCCCGCAAGAGAGGGAGGCCGTCCGGCGGGAGGCGAAGGAAGCCGTCGAGACGTCGAGGGACGAGGGGTCCTGGGCGGCGGTAGCCTCCTTCTGTGAACAGGTCATGTCGCAGAAGGAGGCGGCGGAGCGCGCGCGCGAGGACGACCCTCTCGCGCCGGCGCTCCGCAGGCGGAGGAGGGGTCGGAGAAGACGTCAGTATGACGAGCACCTCCGACTCCTCCCTGGTGGAGGCCAGCAGGCAACGGGTGCGGGGGCACCCCTGCCTGCACTGCACGCGCCTACACCAGCGCCGGACGGGAGTGGCCAGGTGTTCCCGGCCATTCCCGTCGCCCCCCAGCCCGGGGGGCACGTAGGGCCCGCCATCTAGGCGGGCACGCGCCAGAGGGCCGTGGACGCAGAACGTCTCTCACAGCCCTCCCAGCAAGGCGCCGGAGGGAACACCGCTGAGTTTTAGTGGGTATACTGTCGCCGTCATGCGACAGGGAGTCCCACACTCCCCGTCTCGCCCCCCCAGCGAGCGGAAGTGCGTAATTGCCATTTCTCAGCGACAAAAAAAAAAAAAAAGGTTAGGTTTGATTTCAAAATTTTACTTTTATTATAAATTCTTTATTGTATTTTCATTTTACGTTTAAGTAATTGCAATCTGTGACCTTAACTGCCGACTTGTTCTTTTGAACAATATAGATAGGTTTAGTTTAAATGAGCGAACGACAGTGTTTCGTTCTTTGAACAACAAATTTTTGAGGAACAAAAAAAAAAAAAAAAAAAAAAATTTTTTTTTTTTTTAATCGTAAGTAGTATTAAGTTTAGATTTAATATAGAATTTAAGGTGAAACAAGGTTTCGGCCGCCATCAGCAGATAAGTTTGTACACCCCTGGAGGCTCAGAGGATCGAGATATCGTAAAATAACATCAAATTCGTTCCCTTACGAGAAACGATCTTAGGGTCTACCATTTTGGTGGCACTTCCGAAAACCACCCCCGACGAGATACACCCTAGTATTTTTCCCGACATCGATATCTCGATCCTAAGGTCGAAACCAACTAAAGTAGTTGAGAAAGAACTACCCCTCACTTTGGGGGACTCAAATAAAAGATTTGTTTAGGGAACCACCCCCGGGAATTAACGGGGCAGCACGGTCCCACTAATCCTCCGGAACCCGAGACCACTCCCGGTGAAATCGGACAACAAGGGCAGTTTTAAATCACTTAAAAAAAAAAAAATACCTATCTAAGCCGCTTAACGGCAAAAATAAGTTTGTTTAGGTATCTGTTTAGGTATTTAGGTCTCTAACCTGTCTCCAGAAAATGCCCCGTATCTCGGAATCCGTGAGTCCTGGCCCAAAAACAATAAAAATTTCGTTCCCCCTTGAACCCGCCGCATAAAATCCTCCCCCGCATCCAACCCCTAGGTTTCCAACCCCCTACCCCTAAAATTAAAAATTTGGGAAAAAAATTAATACAAGAAATTTTTAAATCTTAACTACTACCATTTCGGCTTACTATTAAATATCAATCGGTTACCCATCGACAGGGATAAGATAAAGGCCCTTTAGGGGTTGCAACCCCTAAACTAGAATCATCTAAAACCAACAAACGAAGAGGGCTAGGACTGCGGGGTTTTCGATGTGCTGTAGGAGAGAGTAACCCGGAGAGGTTTCGGGAACGGTCAAGACCGAGTTGTATTTTAATTTTAATTATTTAATTTAATTTTAAAACATTTAAATATTTAGTATTTTTTACATTTTTATCCTTCTGTTTGACACCCTAACATAGTTTGACAGAGGTCAAGTCCGAGTCGTATTTTAATTTAAATTTATTTCAGTTTAATTGTAAAAATTGTTTCACTTCACTGTTTTTACACTCTTTGTGCGTTTGTTTGGAGTGCACGTGGAGCGTTCCGGCCGCTGCGGGGGCTGTGGGGGGGGGGACTGGGTTGGGTTGGGCTGGGTTGGGTTGGGCTGGGTTGCCCGGAACGGCGGCGGCCCCTGCGGCCGTCGTCTTGGGTGGCCTGGCCTGGCCTGGCCTTGCCTAGCCGAGCGGGCGGCGCGGACCTGCCGCGCGGTGGGCTTCGCGGCGGCGTGCGCTCTGGCGGGCGCCCGCCTTGTGAGTTCGAGGCGTGGGTGCTCGCCGGAGTGTACGAGTGGACGGTGAGGAGGCCGGGTGTACCCGGTCGTCCAAAAAAAAAAAAAAAAGCAACTTAGGTTGCCCAGCGGGTGCCGCGGACCTGCCGTGTGGTGGGTTTCGCGGCGGCGTGCGCTCTGGCGGGCGCCCGCCTTGCGAGTTCGAGGCGTGGGTGCTCGCCGGAGTGTACGAGTGGACGGCGGGGCGGCGGGCGAGCGGTGAGCGCCCTAGCCCCGCAAAAGTGGGAGGTCGTCGTGCCGCGGTTGTGGTGCGGCGATGGACACGGCGCAGCACACCCTGGAGGTGTGGGGGTGCCCGTCGTGGTCGGGACCGCGCCGCGACCTCGTTGCAGCGATAGGGCCGGACCTCGCGCTCTGGCGGGCGCCTTGCCTTGGGAGTTCGAGGCGTGGGTGCTCGCCGGAGTGTACGAGTGGACGGCGGGGTGGCGGGCGAGCGGAGAGCGCCCTGGCCCTGCAAGAGAGGGAGATCGTCGTGCCGCGGTTGCGGTGCGGCGATGGACGCGGCGCAGCACACCCTGGAGGTGTGGGGGTGCCCGTCGTGGTCGGGACCGCGCCGCGACCTCGTTGCGGCGTTGGGACCGGACCTCGCGCTCTGGCGGGCGCCCCGCCTTGGGAGTTCGAGGCGTGGGTGCTCGCCGGAGTGTACGAGTGGACGGCGGGGCGGTGGGCGAGCGGAGAGCGCCCTAGCCCCGCAAGAGAGGGAGATCATCGTACCGCGGTTGCGGCGCGGCGGTGGGCACGGCGTAGCACACCCTGGAGGTGTAGGGGTGCCCGTCGTGGTCTGGGCCGCGCCGCGGCCTCGTTGCGGCGATCGGTCCGGGCCTCTCGCTCCCCGGCGTGATCAACACCATGCTGGGGGACGAGGGGTCCTGGGCGGCGGCAGCCTCCTTCTGTGAATAGGTCATGGCGCAGAAGGAGGCGGCGGAGCGCGCGCGCGAGGGCGACCCTCTTGCGCCGGCGCTCCGCAGGCGGAGGGGGGGTCGGAGAAGACGTCAGTATGACGAGCACCTCCGACTCCTCCCTGGTGGAGGCCAGCAGGCAACGGGTGCGGGGGCACCCCTGCCTGCATTGCACGCGCCTTCACCATCGCCAGACGGGAGTGGCCAGGTGTTCACGGCTATTCCCGTCGCCCCCCAGCGCGGGGGGCAAGTAGGGCTCGCCATCTAGGCGGGCACGCGCCAGAGGGCCGTGGACGCAGAACGTCTCCCATAGCCCTCCCAACAAGGCGCCGGAGGGAACACCGCTGAGTTTTAGTGGGTATACTGTCGCCGTCATGCGATTATCTTTCTTTCATTCCTCTCATTCACACTTTTTCCGGTGGGACTCCGGTCTATACTATTTACTATGCTATCTACTTTATTTAGTTATTATTTTTATTGTTGGTTGGGTTGGGGTTTACACAAATAAAATCTTTTCATTTAATCGTTACTCAGTTAACACCAGTTACATTATAAACTTATATCAAAATACATTCTTAGTGTTCTACCTTAATGACTATACATATTTTACTTTGTTTTTAACAATTGGTTTTTATTCTTAATATACATAATTTATTGGTAGGATTTTTCAAATTTCCCAGTCTATTTTACATCTAGATAATATTCTAAGGCTTAAAACTATGCTTTCCTTTCTTATCTTTATTTAGCTTCTTATAATTACAATGTATGATGTACATTATATATTACACAATATATGGTCATCATACTAGTTAACTCTTATTCCTTTTTATGACCGTTTCTATTATTTTAAAGCAATAGTCCATGAAGACTTTCCTTTCTTTGCCTGCCATTATATCTTTTATGTTTTCTAGTGTAAACTTTGTATCTATTAGTTGTTTGATCTGGAATCTTTGCCATTCAAACGCTGGGCATTCCAGTATAATGTGGGGTACGGTCTCATTTATGTCTGGGTCACAGACACATGAGGGACTCTCCTTACACTTAAAAGGACTTAAGTATTCGGAGAATCCCCCATGACCGGTGAACAGTTGCGTGCTCAGACAGCTCGGTTCGAATTTGCGGATAATGCTATACGCCGCAGTCACATCCGGGAAGAAAATTTTTGTTATTCCGGCTACTGTTCCGGATTTGTATCTCTCGTCCCATTCGCGAATCGACTGCTGCCGGAGCTGTCGTTTCGCGAATGAGACGGGAAACAGGTCGTAATTTGACTTTCTTTTATTAGGCGCCAGGGCGGCCTCCTTGGCAAGTTCGTCTGCCCTTTCGTTTCCCTCCAATCCTGCGTGTGCTTTAATCCAGAACAAAGTAATAACTTTGTTCTGACGATTAGCGTATGATAAGTTTTCACGAGTTTCAACGGCTAACGGATGGAGGGAGCCAAGGTTTGTTATCGTCTGTAGCGCCGCCATAGAATCGCTGTAGATTCCAAATGTGACTGCTTTGTGTTTTTTGATAAGTCTCGAGGCCTCACAGACGGCGAGCAGCTCCGCCTGGTAGACTGTGCAGTAAGACGGCAAGCAGAGTTTTACGGTTCGGGTCTCGGCTTCTCCCTCCCAAATGGAGAGAGCCGCTCCGACCTTTCCCTCGACCTTGCTGCCGTCTGTAAATATTCTCACTGCAGAGCCACCGTTTTCGTTTACTTCGTTCCGGTCTCTGAGGCAGGTCAACCCGAGTTCCGCTAGTGCTGCAGGATGAGGCGTTGCTGTAGCTGGCGTTAATCGCTCGATCTCCCTGTCCTTTAGTTCCGGCAGGGCCTCCCCCCTCCTGATCCTGTATAGCGAGGCAACCTCGCGTACACGAAGATCAAGCGGGAGCAGTCCTGCAAGAACCAGCGCAGAGTTCAGGGAGACCGTGCGATAGGCCTTGCACATTTTTTGTGCAAATCCTCTTTGCACAGCACCGAGCTGTCTTTGCACCCCCAGTTTCCCAGCTGCTGGCGCCCAAACACTCGCCGCGTACAAGATTATGGGCTCGACGGTCGCCGTGTATATTGTGCGGATCACTTCTGGGTGGAGACCCCAGCTTGCTTTCGCAGCCCTTGCAAGCTGTTTGTACACATTCACGGCTTTTTTGCAGACACTTGCTACGTGAGATTTGAAGGTCAGCTTGTCATCAAGCGTCACTCCCAACATCTTTATGTGGCTAGACATGGCAATGTCGATCCCGCCCATGCTCAGGCGTGGTGTGTCGAATTTAAGCTTACGCGTTATAACCATCGCGTTTGTTTTGTGTGGCGCGAATTTAAGCTTATTTCCGACACCCCAAGCCCGGACCAGTTCAAGAGCGGCATTGGCATGTCTTTCCACATGTTGTGCCGTGTGACCGTCGAACACCATAACCACGTCGTCAGCGAATGCCTGCACATAATGCCCCTCAGCCAGGAGAGTGTCCAGCAGGGGGTTCAGAAGTACATTCCACAAAATAGGCCCACTTATAGATCCCTCGACGCAACCCTTGTTTGTCGCCTTACCGAAGGTTTCACCACTGTACCTCACCGTGACTTTCCTGTCATTAAGGTAGCTGTCGAAGACTTTCCTTATGTTAGGAGGACAGTTCAGTCGTGCCAGTTGGACTCGTATGGCTGGCCACCAGGCGCTGTCGAAGGCGCCCTCTATATCTAATGACACGACGGTTACTATTTTCTTCTCGTCGAGTTTTGTGTTTATATGTTGCATCAACTTATAGAGGGCGTCTTCGCAGCTCCGCTGGGGCATGAATCCAAACTGGTTGGGGTTTAGTTTCGGTAGCAGGTGGTGCTTCAGTCTGGCGACCAGCATCTTCTCGTAGATTTTACCCATGACCGGTAATAGTCCTATGGGGCGATAAGACTTGGGCGAAGTGTATGTGTCCTTTCCCGGTTTCCTCAACACAATGACTGTAGCCTCTTTCCAGATGGCCGGGAAATAGTGAAGCTCCAGGCACTTGTTGAGTACTTCCAGGAAAAGTCTTGGGTCGGTTCTTATTGCATGGTTGCATATGTCTGCGGTGAAGCCGTCAGCACCAGGCGCTTTTTTCGGGTTCAGGGATTCCAGAGCAGTGAATAGTTCAGTTTTTGTGAACGGTGGGTCGTTGTGTTCTTCAGATGGTTGAAGATTTACAAGCACTGCTCGGTTTCTCACATCCCTGTGCACCTGGTTGTCATCCTCCCTCAGGTCCTCCGGGTAGAAGGTCCTGGCTAACAGCTCCACCGAGCCCTTTGCGTCGAGGATGATGCCGTCGCTCTCTAAGGGTGCGTCCTCCACTCTCTTGGCTGTCCTACCTATAACCCTGTAAATCCCCTCCCAGAGGTTCTCTTTGTCTTGTCTTTTACAGAAGTTTTTCCAACTTTCGACCTGGGCTTCTTTGGCCTTCGACTCATATTCGTCTTTGGCGCAAAGATAGGCGTCCACCACACTTTGCTTCCGTATTGGTGCGGCGTTCTTGATTCTGCGTTTCCTAGTGGTGACAAGTCGCTTCATCTTGGCTAATTCTTCAGTCCACCATGGTAGGGTAAGTGTCTCATTATTCTTTTTGATCGGTATTGCTGTATTACATGAGTCTTTAATTGAATTTTGAAGTTTAGTTATAAATTCTTCTAATTGTTTTGTAGAGTTAATATTTGCTATATTTTCGATTTCTAATTTGTTCTCTATTTTTAATTGGTTAAATTTACTATGAAATTCTTCCCAATTTGCTTTTTTAGTGTTATATATTCTAGTAGTTCTATTGACACTTACCCCAGCCGATTTTTTCAGCTTAATGGTGAAACTGATGCCATTATGGTCAGCACAAGTAAGGTTTGTTACAACCTTCCAGTCCTCCACTAGGTCTAGCATATCAATAGTGCAGGCCGTCACGTCAACGTAGCTAGTGTAGTGTCTGCCACCCCGAATGGTGTCGAAAGTTGGAGTATCCCCCTGATTTAACGTGTGAAGGCCCAACTCGTGGAGCGTGCCCGCCATGTCTTCTCCTCGGTGATCGATCACCGGGCTCCCCCACCAGGTGCTCTTGGCGTTCGAGTCGCCTCCAATTATTAGCCTCCGGGTTGTGGTTTTAGCGATCTTAGTGAGGTGATCCAGGTACGGACTTATGGGCTGGTCCGGTTCAAAGTAGTATGAGGCCAGTGTGAGTGTCCATAGCTTAGTGCTAACGCTCACCACGATGATGTTGTTAGTGGTGAGCTCAGGGTGTTGTTTTACATCCAGGTTGGCATCAAATACAGCAATAGCTGCTTTGACCGTGCCTTCACCGGTGTTTTGATAAATCCTCACTCCGCGATATGACCTCATACTATCGGACCCTCCCACATAAGGTTCCTGGATCAGTGCTACCGCTACTCTTCTGTTGATCGCCTCGACCATCAACTCTTCCGTGGCCAGCTTTCTACGTTGGAGGTTGCACTGGAGCACCTGGTATCGGTGTTGGTCCCCTTGGGTGCCTTTAGCAATATGCCACCGACATGCGCGCTATGGCATCGCGCTTTCTGCGGATAGGGCAGTCATTGCTGAATGCATTATGATCTCTATGGTCACTGTTGGCTGCAGTGCAGTTCCTACATGTTGGTTCGCCACCCGCAAGCCACTCCGGGCATTGTGCCCTAAGGTGTGGTCCCCCGCAGTGGCTGCATAGGTCCGCTGAGCCTGTGCAGTACTTTTTACTGTGGCCGTAACCGAGGCATCTCGAGCATTGCACCAGCGGCGACTGGTCAAATACACGGATCCGCTGGAGGTCTATGTAGACTGCTCCCGCCTCGATCGTTTTCTTCCAGATGGCTGGGGACACGCTCAGGACAACGTGGCTGGCATGCGGATTACGTGCTCTTTTCCTGTATTTGATTTCGAGTCTATCTTCAGTATCTTTCAGGCCGTGGAAGATGTCCTTGTTTTGCTTCCTGAAGGCTTTTAAAATCTCCTCATCGGTATTCACCGTGAGTACGTCTGCAAGCCTCAGGAGAGGATCGCGATTTTTTACTTCTTCCACTACCAGGTTTTTGCCAGCTTGTTCAATTCTTTGTTTAACCTTTTTTCTGTCTTCTTCAGTGTTGCAACTCATTATTATTTTTCTATCTTTCCCTTTTCGGGTCCGCTCCACCCTGATCCACCCCTCTTTAGCATTCACTGCTTCTCTGACCTTGGTCAGCACTTGGTCGCCTGTGTCTTTCTCGTCCTGGGACGAGATAACTACTGAATGCAGCGCGCTCTTCGATTCGTGGGGCAGGGAGGATCGGGCCGTTGCCGCCTCTGCATAAGACCTAGTATTTATCATGTGCTGGTGATGCTGCTCCAGATTACTTTTCAGTTCGTCCATCTTTTTGCCGTTCTCGATAAGGAGACGGCTCTGTTCTTTTAGGTGGTCGAGGATCTGCTTGTCACCTTCAACGGTTTCATTTTGGGCCATTTTATTCGGAGACGTGTGGGTCGTTCCGGGATTTGACGACTCTCCGGCTTTCTTTAGGCGTTTTATCTCCGCATCATCTTCCCTAATGATCTGAACCATCCTGTCCAACGCCTCCAGCACGGTTGTTTTGATTTCAAGTTTAGTGGTCCGCGGGTTGTTTAGGTTCGTCCTAACTTTATTAAGGATTGCCTTACCCTCGGCTACATGGTTTATCAGGACTTGTCTCGGCAGTACTTGTGTGTCTACTTTGCTGGTGGACGGTGTCAGGTGTTGTGGTTCAGATCCTCCAGCCTCCAGCCTCTCAACACTGCGTCTGACAGACGATAGTGTCTGTGTCATCGGTGGAGATTTTTGGGACGGGAGAGTCTGCGTCTTAGGGGGGGATCTCTTCTCCGTTTCTTCGGTGCATTTTGGTGGTGTTCTGGCCAGCATTGTCGGAGGAATGCGTCAGGGATGGGTGTCAAGAGACAATACAAAACTCAACAGTGTATATGGCTGTTGAGTTATCTACTACACACAGTGTATAAGTGTGTGCAGTCAGGTTTATAATAAAATAAAGGTAATAAATTTAAGTAAATATAAAAAATAAGTAGCGGTAACTTTGAGTAAATATAAGTTAACGGTCATAAAAGTTCAATAATTGTATATTGGGCTCAATAAAGCCTTCGTGAACAACTTAAGCTAATATAAAATTAATTAATCAATATAGAAAAGATTGATAAAAACTTATAAAACAACTATCTCTATATAGAGTCGTACTCTTCCTGCATGAAGTGCAGACAATGTCAGTCGATGTATAGCGGCTATAAAATTAGCCTTGTGAGAAAGAAACGCTTCCGGGGTCTAAGTTGTCGATTTGCGGGGAGACAACCCTTTGTACTCTATGTAGAGTCAATTTAGTACGCTTTACTTATAGTTCGCGCCAAGCCCTACAAAACGACACCAAGCACGGTCTCGTAGCTCCAAGGGTTCCGGAGATACAGGAGATCAAAATTTTGGGATACTCGCCAATTTGGGCGCGCCAATAGGGATACTCGACTGTATCTTCCCAACCCCTGGGCCGAAAAATCCCGCGTTTGGGTTCAAAGTGATGTGCTTGACGAGCTCTATCCGATGAGGTGGTTTTCAGGGACCTGAAATTTTTTCTCCTGAAAATGCCTGAAGCGGTTCTCTTCAGATAGCTGTTGTCAAGCCTTAATTAACTAAAGAAACCCCAGCTCTCTGCGACCTATAGTTCCGGAGTTATGAGCGTTTGAAATTTCACAAAATGGCCGCCGTA
Organism: Tholera decimalis; assembly: GCA_943138885.2. Lineage (NCBI taxonomy): Eukaryota > Metazoa > Arthropoda > Insecta > Lepidoptera > Noctuidae > Tholera > Tholera decimalis. The sequence goes on along the minus strand of OW964557.2, from coordinate 61,634 downwards.
GCTGTCAAAGTCAAAGTTTGACTAAGGATAACTCCGGTTGTATACGTCGCAGAAAGCCCGAGTTTGAACTCTTCTGCTTCAGTCTGACCCGCTCTATTCTCTGAAAATTTTTTCAGGAACCTGAAATTTTTGGGCTCCAATGCTCCTGAAACTGAAGTGAGAGGAAGATGTTAAGCCCCTGAGCGTGAATCTGAAATCCGATTTTGATTATCACAACGGGTTCAGGAGCTAGAGCCGATTTAATTTTGCCAAGATGGCCGCCGATCTGTCAAAACGCGGTCTAAAATCGCGATAACTCCGCTTCTAGGGGTCCTATCAGGACCGGGTTTTCAATGTACAGGTCGGCTCCACCTGGAGTATCGTCCGAATTATGTTTCAGGCCTGAAAAAACTTTCAGCCCGAAAACGCCTGAAACGTGGGTCTTCGCCAACCCAAAGCAGTGCTTCTCCTAACTGCGAAAACCGCGGTTTCGTAGGCCCAACGGTTCCGGAGATATTTTAAAAACAAACAAGTATCCCTTTTTAACAATATGGCCGACTTTTGCTAAATTTGGCAATATGGGCAATATCTGGGCCAAGTTTCGGCTCAATCAAGTCCTAATATGCACTATAAACACATATATGTCATAAAAAAGTATATTTTTCTAATTATTTACGAATTATGAGCAAAAAACACTGAAAAATCGATAACTTCGTAACCGTTTGTCTAAAAATTTTGAAAAAAATACTGAAATATTCTAGAGATTAATACCTATGTGACTAGTTAAGTTTAAAAATTTTTTGGATATATCTTGATATATATATATACAATTTTGTGTCTTTATCGGTTTTTCAGTGACTGAACAAAAATGGCTGCTCTGAAAATTATGAAATTAAGTACTTAAGGTTATCTAAGAAGCGCGCAGCGGGCTGCAGTTGCAGATTGTCAAATTTCCTCCTGGCTCCGAAGATATAGTGGTCGAATTTTCCAACTTTTAATTAGTTATAATAAATCAACCAAATGCGATAAAATTCTGAAAATTGTTCCACTCGCCTTGGTTTTTACTGGTCCTATCAGGTACTGAATTTCAAGTTGCTATTTCCACTCCTTCACTCTTTTCAGCGCACGTGGTTTTTGGAAAAAACTGAATATCTTTTCAGTCCTTGGTGTCCGGATGTCCCGGATGGGTCCAGATGGTGGGGGACCGGAATGTCCACAAGACTGCGAAGAAAAAGTGGGGGGTCTTCTTACAAGTTCTTGCAGGGTTTGTATTTTTAAGTTTTTCTTTGTTCCCTTAACCTCCACACTTAAGGTTTTTCACCTTTCACTTTTTTTCCCGAGATTTTCGGGAAAATCAGAATTCACAGGCACATGCACAGCACTTTTTCACAACTTTTCGTGTATCGTTCGTTATTGTAAGTTGAAGAAAAACCACTTTTTCGAATTTATTTGTCACGGAGACAAGCAAAAACGTGGCGTTCCAGCGCGTGGTTGGACTCAGACTGGGGGTTAGGTTAGGTTAGGTTAGGTTAGGTTAGGTTCTGGCCGAGTCCGGCGATATCCCGCCGAAGCCGGCGTCCCACAGGGGTCGGTCGTGGGGCCCCTGCTCTGGAACGTCGGCTACGATTGGCTCCTGCGGGGAACTCTCCCCCGGGGCGTTAGGGTCGTCTGCTACGCGGACGACACTCTCCTCACCGCCCGGGGGGAGAGTTTCGGAGAGGCGGCCAACTTGGCCTCGGCGGGCGGCTCCCTCGTCGCGGGGAGTATCCGCCGCCTCGGCCTGACGGTGGCGCTGCACAAAACCAAGGCCGTGTACTTCCACGGTCTTCGGCAGCGGCAGCGCCCCCCGCCCGACGCCCACATCCACGTGGAGGGCGTCCGCATCGCGGTTGGGGCCCAGATGAAATATCTGGGCCTCGTGCTCGACAGCAGGTGGCGCTTCGGCCCGCACTTCCGCGGGCTGTCGGCGCGCCTGCTGAAGACCGCGAGCGCCCACTCGTGGCTGCTCCCCAACGTGGGGGGGCCCAGCGTCCGATGCCGGCGACTCTACGCCGGCATCCTGAGGAGTATGGCCACCTACGGGGCCCCCATCTGGGAGGACTCCCTCCGGAGGAGGGAGAATGCCGCGGCCTTGCGGGCCCCGCAGAGGGCCATAGCCCAGCGGGTGGCGCGGACCTACCGCACGGTGGGCTTTGCGGCGGCGTGCGCTCTGGCGGGCACCCCGCCTTGGGAGCTCGAGGCGTGGGTGCTCGCCAGAGTGTACGAGTGGACGGCGGGGCGGCGGGCGAACGGAGAGCGCCCAGCCCCGCGAGAGAGGGAGGCCGTCCGGCGGGAGGCAAAGGAAGCCGTCGTCCGGCATTGGGCGACGGACCTCGCCACCGCGGTATTCGGTCGCCGCACACTCGACGCGATCGGGCCGCTCCTGCAAGAGTGGCTCGATCGGTCGCACGGGGTGGTCTCCTTGGGGCCCATTGGGGGTCCCAACTGGGGCCTCATCAGGGGCCCCACCTGGGGACCAGAATGGCGGCCCAACTGGGGGCCTAACTGGGGGCACAACTGGGGGCCCATCTAGGGGCCCAGCTGGGGGCCCGTCGAGGAAACTCGTAGGGGCCCATTTGGGGGGTCAAGTGCCCGAGTCGGACGTGACGTCCGATTCGGATACGTCCGTCATGGACACGTCGGCGGCCGAAACCGACCGCCAAAACCGAAAGAGGGCCTTCCTGAGGCCTGGCTCCGGGGGCTCGGAGTCGGTCAGCGAGGCGAGAAAGAAGCCGAGGCAGAGGAAGGCTTCGACGTCCACCTCACCCTGCACCCTAGAGGTAGGCTTATCGGAGGCCGAGCGCCGCCCGAACTTGGCCAAGCGGGCGCAGGTCCAGCAGGACCTCGAGGAGCGGGTCGCTGCCAAGGAGCAGCGGGCGCGCGCTACCCGGGCCAAGTCCGGGTACGGCGCGTCCCTCCTGCACTACGCGGACCGTTCCTTGGGAGAGCTGGAGCGGATGGCGGAGGAGGATGAGGAGGAGATCATGGAGATCGCCACCAAATCCTCCCACCTGAAGGGCACTTTCCAGAAGGCCCTGAAGTGTCGGGCCGCGAGCATGCGCGCAATAATTTTAGAAATTGCGCAGCGCAACGCGACGGAAGAGACGCGGCAGCTGCAGGCGCGCGTCGACCGCCTGCAGCTGGAGGTCAGCCAGCTGCACCAAAAGCTGGCTGAGGCCACGGCCCGGCCCATTCAGGCCGAACGGGCACCGGCAGTGGTGGCCTCCATCCCCTCCTCCTCCTCCAACCTGGAGGAAATTATCAGGAGGGTGATAGCGGAGGAGAGGAATTTTACCAGGGCCTGCCTAGCGGGCATAGAGGACCGGCTCCTGCCGGAAAGGCGACTCCGCCCACCGCTAGCGGCGGACAAGAGCTCGCCACAGGTGGAGCCGGAACCCGTGCCCCAGGCGGGCCCGGCAGCGGGCGCCCAGCCCGCAGGGAAGGGCAAAGGTGGGGGCAAGAGGAGCAAAGCGGCCCCTCCTCCTCCGCAAGCCCCTACCAACACAAGCCCAGAGGGGGCGCCCGAGCCGGTGCCCGGGCCTTCCTCCGCTACCCAGCCGGCCCCTCCCCAAACCCAGGACGCCCTTCTTCCGTCCACCACCCCGGCCAACATGTCGTGGACGGAGGTGGTGAGGAAGGGCAAGAAGAAGCCCGCAGCGCCCGCAGCGTCCGCAGCGCCCGCAGCGACCGCTCCTCCAGCCAAAACGGCTCCAGCCGCCGGCAGGAAACTGCCTCCTCCTCCCCGAACCGCGGCCGTCGTGGTAACAATCACCCCGGAGGCCGCGGAGCGGGGGGCGACGTACGAGTCCGTCCTCAGACGGGCTCGTTCCAACGCTGATCCCACGCAACTAGGGATCAGCAATATCACCTGCCGGCGGACAATGACCGGGGCTCGAATTTTCGAGTTCGGGGGGGAGCGGCGCGAGAGCAACGCCGACCTCTTCGCAAAAAAATTGCGGGAGGTCATTGCGGACGCGGCGACGGTCGCCAGGCCCGCGAAGACCGCACCCCTGGAGGTGGCTGACGTCGACGACTCGGCCACCAGGGAGGATGTGGTGGCGGCCGTCGCGGCGGCGGGTGGCTGCGACGCCAGCGCGGTGAGGTGCGGGCCCATCAGGCCTGGCCGCCGCGGCATGGGCACCACGCGCGTGGAGTGCCCAATTGTCGCCGCCAGGGCCCTCCTCGCCGCGACCAAGGGGCGGCTGCCTCTGGGGCTCAGCACGGCCGTAGTGCGGGCGCTTGAGGACGGGCCGATGCGTTGTTTTAAATGCTTCGCACTCGGCCACACTCGGGCCACGTGTCCCTCCAAGGCCGACTGGGGGGACGCGTGCTACCGCTGCGGGCTCCAGGGGCACAAGAATGCCGCCTGCGGCGCCGCCACGCCACATTGCGTGACGTGCGCCGCCAGTGGCCGCCCTGCCGACCACAAGATGGCGGGTGGGAGCTGCAAGCCCCCCGTCAGAAAGGGAGTGGTGCAGGCGCAGGTCCGACCTGCCGCCTCCGCCGCCACCGCCGTCGTCGTCGCCGCCGCAGCTCCAGTGGCGGCAACAGAGGGGGGAGCAATGACGATCGATGGATAGGGTCGACCGTCATCGCTTCCTCCAGGCGAACACCAACCACTGCAAAGCGGCCCAGGACCTGGTGGTTCAGGTCATGGCCGAGTGGTTGGTGAACGTGGCGGCGGTCGCCGAGCCGTACTCGATCCCCGGCAGCTGGCTGGGCGACGAGGACGGCTTGGTGGCACTAGCGGCGCGGTCTTCCACGGACTCCCCTCCCCTCTCGCTATTAGAGAGGGGACCGGGATACGTGGCCGCCGCGTGGGGAGACTCGGCCCTCGTGGCCGTGTACTTCTCCCCAAACCGCTCCTTGCAGGACTTCGAGGACTTTCTCGGGGTCCTGGCCGCCGTGGTCGGCAGGGCGGCGCCGCGTCAGGTCGTAGTCTTGGGCGACCTGAACGCCAAGTCGACAGCCTGGGGCAACCCGGCCGCCTCGTGCAACGTCCGAGGTCGCGCCGTGGAGCTCTGGGCGGCCACGTCCGGCGTCTCCCTGCTCAACAGGGGGGCGGTCCACACGTGTGTGCGGCAGCGGGGAGGGTCGGTGGTGGACGTTTCGTTCGCCACCCCCGCGATAGCCGCCCGCGTCGTGGACTGGCGGGTGGAGTTGGTGGAGACCTTGTCGGACCACCGCTACGTGCGGTTCGACATCGTCTCCGCCAGGGGCTCCGCGGAGTCCGCTGGGTCGGGGCAATCGCCGTTCCCGCGGTGGGCTCTGACCCACCTGGACAGGGAGGCGGCGGCGGAGGCGGCGTTCATCCAGGACTGGCTGTCGCCGCCCGCCGCCGGTCTGGACGTGGACACCGCTGCGCGGCAGCTGGGGGATTCCCTGACCGAGGTGTGCAACTCCAGCATGCCTCGGTCTCGCCGGCCGCCAGCCAGACGGGCCGTGTACTGGTGGTCGGCGGAGCTGGCGGAGCTCCGTGCAGCGTGCGTGCGGGCCAGGAGGGCCTACACGCGGAGCCGGCGGCGGCGTCGCAGAGACTTGGCCGACGAGGACCGCCTCTACGAGGCGTACGTGGAGGCCAAGACGGTCCTCGATCGGGCCATCGCCACGGCCAAGGACTCGGCGAGAGCCGAAATGCTGGAGGGTCTCGACAACGACCCCTTCGGGAGGCCATACAAGGTGGCGCGCAGCAAGCTGCGCCCCTTCGGCCCCCCCGTTGTCGAGACCCTGGAGCCCTCCTTCCTGGACGGGGTGGTGCGGTCCCTGTTTCCGCGCAGGGGCAACTTCACCCCGCCAGTGATGGCTCCGCCGCCGCCGCCGCCGCCGCCGCCGCACGAGGCGGAGGAGGAGGAAGCCCCGCCGGTCACGGAGTCGGAGCTCGGCGCGGCCATCGACCGTGTCCGCGCCAGAAGGAAGGCTCCGGGCCCCGACGGGGTCCCCGCAAGGGTGGTGGCGATCGCCGCCACCCAAATGGAGGCGCGGTTTCGGGACCTCTTCGATGCATGCTTCGCGTCGGGGAGGTTCCCGAAACCGTGGAAGGAGGGCCTATTGTGCCTCCTTCGCAAGGAGGGCCGCCCGGCGGACTCCCCCTCGGCATACCGGCCGATCATGCTCCTGGCAGACGTCGGGAAAATGTTCGAGGGGATAGTCGCCGCCCGCCTAAAGGAGCACCTGCGGGATGTCGGACCGGACTTGTCGGACGCTCAGTTCGGCTTTCGGGCTGAGCGTTCGACGGTGGACGCACTGGCCTGCCTCAAGGGGCAGGTGGAGGAGGCGATGCAGGCGGGGGACGGGTTGCTGGCGGTGTCGTTCGACATAGCCAACGCCTTCAACTCGATCCCCCACTCTACCATCATGGAGGCGCTCCGCTTCCACGGAGTGCCTCCATACCTGCGGCGTCTGCTGGCCAGCTACCTGGAGGACAGGGAGGTCCTCCTGGTGGACAGGTCTGGCCGAGTCCGGCGATATCCCGCCGAAGCCGGCGTCCCACAGGGGTCGGTCGTGGGGCCCCTGCTCTGGAACGTCGGCTACGATTGGCTCCTGCGGGGAACTCTCCCCCGGGGCGTTAGGGTCGTCTGCTACGCGGACGACACTCTCCTCACCGCCCGGGGGGAGAGTTTCGGAGAGGCGGCCAACTTGGCCTCGGCGGGCGGCTCCCTCGTCGCGGGGAGGATCCGCCGCCTCGGCCTGACGGTGGCGCTGCACAAAACCGAGGCCGTGTACTTCCACGGTCTTCGGCAGCGGCAGCGCCCCCCGCCCGACGCCCACATCCACGTGGAGGGCGTCCGCATCGCGGTTGGGGCCCAGATGAAATATCTGGGCCTCGTGCTCGACAGCAGGTGGCGCTTCGGCCCGCACTTCCGCGGGCTGTCGGCGCGCCTGCTGAAGACCGCGGGCGCCCTCTCGTGGCTGCTCCCCAACGTGGGGGGGCCCAGCGTCCGATGCCGGCGACTCTACGCCGGCATCCTGAGGAGTATGGCCACCTACGGGGCCCCCATCTGGGAGGACTCCCTCCGGAGGAGGGAGAATGCCGCGGCCTTGCGGGCCCCGCAGAGGGCCATAGCCCAGCGGGTGGCGCGGACCTACCGCACGGTGGGCTTTGCGGCGGCGTGCGCTCTGGCGGGCACCCCGCCTTGGGAGCTCGAGGCGTGGGTGCTCGCCAGAGTGTACGAGTGGACGGCGGGGCGGCGGGCGAACGGAGAGCGCCCAGCCCCGCGAGAGAGGGAGGCCGTCCGGCGGGAGGCAAAGGAAGCCGTCGTCCGGCATTGGGCGACGGACCTCGCCACCGCGGTATTCGGTCGCCGCACACTCGACGCGATCGGGCCGCTCCTGCAAGAGTGGCTCGATCGGTCGCGCGGGGTGGTCTCCTTCCGACTGGCGCAGGTGCTGACCGGCCACGGATGCTTCGGGGCCTACCTGCACCGCATCGGTCGGGAGGAGACACCGTCGTGCCGCGATTGTGGCGCGGCGGTGGACACGGCGCAGCACACCCTGGAGGAGTGCCCGTCGTGGTCGGAGCCGCGCCGCGATCTCGTTGCGGCGATCGGGCCGGACCTCTCGCTCCCCGGCGTGATCAACGCCATGCTGGGGGACGAGGGGTCCTGGGCGGCGGTAGCCTCCTTCTGTGAACAGGTCATGTCGCAGAAGGAGGCGGCGGAGCGCGCGCGCGAGGACGACCCTCTCGCGCCGGCGCTCCGCAGGCGGAGGAGGGGTCGGAGAAGACGTCAGTATGACGAGCACCTCCGACTCCTCCCTGGTGGAGGCCAGCAGGCAACGGGTGCGGGGGCACCCCTGCCTGCATCGCACGCGCCTTCACCAGCGCCGGACGGGAGTGGCCAGGTGTTCCCGGCCATTCCCGTCGCCCCCCAGCCCGGGGGGCACGTAGGGCCCGCCATCTAGGCGGGCACGCGCCAGAGGGCCGTGGACGCAGAATGTCTCCCACAGCCCTCCCAACAAGGCGCCGGAGGGAACACCGCTGAGTTTTAGTGGGTATACTGTCGCCGTCATGCGACAGGGAGTCCCACACTCCCCGTCTCGCCCCCCCAGCGAGCGGAAGTGCGTAACTGTCATTTCTCAGCGAGAAAAAAAAAAAAAAAAAAAGGTTAGGTTGGGGGATCCCCCACAGCGCATACTTCCACGCAGTATCCCCCGGGCAACGCCGTGTCTGACCACCGTAACGGAGTGGCAGACCGGCGGCTAAAGTGCGCTGTGACATCGTAGACTTTTATTGAAATACTGTTTTACCTGCCGGATTTTATTTTAATTGCTGTGTGTCTACGATAAGATGAAAAAGAAACCAAGCCGTGACGCCTCAGGGCGCTTTTTATCACATCGCTCCTCTCAGGACGATCTAAACGGCCCTTCTCAGGGCCACGCCGACGGCGCTTCGGCGTCGGAAGCTGACCGCGCACCATCTGCGGCCAGCTTCTTTTGCAGGCCAGACGAGGTGTCGGACTCTGACGACTCCAATGCAGGCACGTCGGCGGCTGAATACGACCGTACGAAGCGGAAGTTTGAGTCCGAGACCTCCTCTGGATCGGCCGTAGCTAGGACGAAGAAAAAGCTGAAGTCTAAAAGGGCCTCGAGCCCTTCCTTGACCTCCACCTCGCCTTGCACCCACGATGTGGGCTTATTGGAGGCCGAGCGCCGCCCGAACCTGGCCAAGCGGGTGCAGGCCCAGCAGGACCTCGAGGAGCGGGTCGCTGCCAAGGAGCAGCAGGCGCGCGCTGCCCGGGCCAAGTCCGGGTACGGCGCGTCCCTCCTCCAGTACGCGGACCGCTCCTTGGGCGAGCTGGAGAAGATGGCGGAGGAGGATGAGGGGGAGATCATTGAGATCGCCACCAAGTCCTCCCACCTGAAGGGCACCTTTCAGAAGGCCCTCAAGTGCCGGGCCGCGAGCATGCGCGCTATTATCCAGGAGGTGGCCCAGCGCACTGCGTCAGAAGAAACACGGCAGCTGCAGGCGCGCGTCGACCGCCTGCAGCTTGAGGTCAGCCAGCTGCACAAGAAGCTGGCTGAGGCCACGGCCCGGCCCATCCAGGCGGAACGGGCACCAGAAGCGGTGGCCCCCCTCTCCTCCTCCTCCTCCTCCTCCTCCTCCAACCTGGAGGAAATTATTAGGAGGGTCATAGCGGAGGAGAGAAACTTTACTAGGGCCTGCCTCGCGGGCATAGAGGACCGGCTCCTGCCGGAAAGGCGACTCCGCCCGCCGCTAGCGGCGGACAAGAGTTCGCCCCAGACGGAGCCGGAACCCGTGCCCCAGGCGGGCCCGGCAGCGGGCGCCCAACCCACTGGGAAGGGCAAAGGCAGGGGCAAGAGGAGCAAAGCGGCTCCTCCTCCTCCGCAAGCCCCTACCACCACGAGCCCAGAGGGAGCGCCCGAGCCGGTGCCCGGGCCCTCCTCCGCTACCCAGCCGGCCCCTCCCCAGATGAAACAGGACGCCCTTCTTCCCTCCACCACCCCGGCCAACATGTCGTGGACGGAGGTGGTCAAGAAGGGCAAGAAGAGGAAGCCCGCAGCGCCCGCAGCGTCCGCAGCGCCCGCAGCGACCGCTCCCCCAGCCAAGACGGCTCCAGCCGCCGGCAGGAAACTGCCTCCTCCTCCCCGAACCGCGGCCGTCGTGGTGAAAATCACCCCGGAGGCCGCGGAGCGGGGGGCGACGTACGAGTCCGTCCTCAGACGGGCCCGTACTAACGCTGATCCCACCCAACTCGGGATCAGCAACATAACCTGCCGGCGGACCATGACCGGGGCTCGAATCTTCGAGTTCGGGGGGGAGCGGCGCGAGAGTAACGCCGACCTCTTCGCGGATAAACTGCGGGAGGTCATAGCGGACGCGGCAACGGTCGCCAGGCCCGTAAAGACCGCACCCCTGGAGGTGGCCGACGTCGATGACTCGGCCACCAGGGAGGACGTGGTGGCGGCCGTTGCGGCGGCGGGTGGCTGCGACGTCAGCGCGGTGAGGTGCGGGCCCATCAGGCCTGGCCGCCGCGGCATGGGCACCACGCGCGTGGAGTGCCCCATCGTCGCCGCCAGGGCTCTCCTCGCTGCGACCAAGGGGCGGCTGCCCCTGGGCCTGAGCACGGCCGTGGTGCGAGCGCTTGAAGACGGCCCGATGCGCTGCTTCAAGTGCTTCGCACTCGGCCACACCCGGGCCACGTGTCCCTCCAAGGCCGACTGGGGGGACGCGTGCTACCGCTGCGGGCTCCAGGGGCACAAAAATGCTGCCTGCGGCGCCGCCAAGCCGCATTGCGTGACGTGCGCCGCCAGTGGCCGCCCTGCCGACCACAAGATGGCGGGCGGGAGCTGTAAGCCCCCCGTCAAAAAGGGAGTGGTGCAGGCGCAGGTCCGACCTGCCGCCTCCGCCGCCACCGCCGTCGTCGTCGCCGCCGCAGCTCCAGCGGCGGCAACAGAGGGGGGAGCAATGACGATCGATGGATAGGGTCGACCGTCATCGCTTCCTCCAGGCGAACACCAACCACTGTAAAGCGGCCCAGGATCTGGTGGTCCAGGTCATGGCCGAGTGGTTGGTGAACGTGGCGGCGGTCGCCGAGCCGTACTCGATCCCCGGCAGCTGGCTGGGCGACGAGGACGGCTTGGTGGCACTAGCGGCGCGGTCTTCCACGGACTCCCCTCCCCTCTCGCTATTAGAGAAGGGACCGGGATACGTGGCCGCCGCGTGGGGAGACTCGGCCCTCGTGGCCGTGTACTTCTCCCCAAACCGCTCCCTGCAGGACTTCGAGGACTTTCTCGGGGTCCTGGCCGCCGTGGTCGGCAGGGCGGCGCCGCGTCAGGTCGTAGTCTTGGGCGACCTGAACGCCAAGTCGGCAGCCTGGGGCAACCCGGCCGCCTCGTGCAACGTCCGAGGTCGCGCCGTGGAGCTCTGGGCGGCCACGTCCGGCGTCTCCCTGCTCAACAGGGGGGCGGTCCACACGTGTGTGCGGCAGCGGGGAGGGTCGGTGGTGGACGTTTCGTTCGCCACCCCCGCGATAGCCGCCCGCGTCGTGGACTGGCGGGTGGAGTTGGTGGAGACCTTGTCGGACCACCGCTACGTGCGGTTCGACATCGTCTCCGCCAGGGGCTCCGGAGAGTCCGCTGGGTCGGGGCAATCGCCGTTCCCGCGGTGGGCCCTGACCCAGCTGGACAGGGAGGCGGCGGCGGAGGCGGCGTTCATCCAGGACTGGCTGTCGCCGCCCGCCGCCGGTCCGGACGTGGACACCGCTGCGCGGCAGCTGGGGGATTCCCTGACCGAGGTGTGCAACTCCAGCATGCCTCGGTCTCGCCGGCCGCCAGCCAGACGGGCCGTGTACTGGTGGTCGGCGGAGCTGGCGGAGCTCCGTGCAGCGTGCGTGCGGGCCAGGAGGGCCTACACGCGGAGTCGGCGGCGGCGTCGCAGAGACTTGGCCAACGAGGACCGCCTCTACGAGGCATACGTAGAGGCCAAGACGGTCCTCGATCGGGCCATCGCCACGGCCAAGGACTCGGCGAGAGCCGAGATGCTGGAGGGTCTCGACAACGACCCCTTCGGGAGGCCATACAAGGTGGCGCGCAGCAAGCTGCGCCCCTTCGGCCCCCCCGTTGCCGAGACCCTGGAGCCCTCCCTCCTGGACGGGGTGGTGCGGTCCCTGTTTCCGCGCAGGGGCAACTTCACCCCACCAGTGATGGCTCCGCCGCCGCCGCCGCCGCTGTCGCCGCACTTTGCGGAGGAGGAGGAGGCCCCGCCGGTCACGGAGTCGGAGCTCGGCGCGGCCATCGACCGTGCCCGCGCCAGGAAGAAGGCTCCGGGCCCCGACGGGGTCCCCGCAAGGGTGGTGGCGATCGCCGCCACCCAAATGGAGGCGCGGTTTCGGGACCTCTTCGACGCATGCTTCGCGTCGGGGAGGTTCCCGAAACCGTGGAAGGAGGGCCTATTGTGCCTCCTTCGCAAGGAGGGCCGCCCGGCGGACTCCCCCTCGGCATACCGGCCGATCATGCTCCTGGCAGACGTCGGGAAAATGTTCGAGGGGATAGTCGCCGCCCGCCTAAAGGAGCACCTGCGGGATGTCGGACCGGACTTGTCGGACGCTCAGTTCGGCTTTCGGGCTGAGCGTTCGACGGTGGACGCACTGGCCTGCCTCAAGGGGCAGGTGGAGGAGGCGATGCAGGCGGGGGACGGGTTGCTGGCGGTGTCGTTCGACATAGCCAACGCCTTCAACTCGATCCCCCATTCTACCATCATGGAGGCGCTCCGCTTCCACGGAGTGCCTCCATACCTGCGGCGTCTGCTGGCCAGCTACCTGGAGGACAGGGAGGTCCTCCTGGTGGACAGGTCTGGCCGAGTCCGGCGATATCCCGCCGAAGCCGGCGTCCCACAGGGGTCGGTCGTGGGGCCCCTGCTCTGGAACGTCGGCTACGATTGGCTCCTGCGGGGAACTCTCCCCCGGGGCGTTAGGGTCGTCTGCTACGCGGACGACACTCTCCTCACCGCCCGGGGGGAGAGTTTCGGAGAGGCGGCCAACTTGGCCTCGGCGGGCGGCTCCCTCATCGCGGGGAGGATCCGCCGCCTCGGCCTGACGGTGGCGCTGCACAAAACCGAGGCCGTGTACTTCCACGGTCCCCGGCAGCGGCAGCGCCCCCCGCCCGACGCCCACATCCACGTGGAGGGCGTCCGCATCGCGGTCGGGGCCCAGATGAAATATCTGGGCCTCGTGCTTGACAGCAGGTGGCGCTTCGGCCCGCATTTCCGCGGGCAGTCGGCGCGCCTGCTGAAGACCGCGGGCGCCCTCTCGTGGCTGCTCCCCAACGTGGGGGGGCCCAGCGTCCGATGCCGGCGACTCTACGCCGGCATCCTGAGGAGTATGGCCACCTACGGGGCCCCCATCTGGGAGGACTCCCTCCGGAGGAGGGAGAACGCCGCGGCCTTGCGGGCCCCGCAGAGGGCCATAGCCCAGCGGGTGGCGCGGACCTACCGCACGGTGGGCTTCGCGGCGGCGTGCGCTCTGGCGGGCACCCCGCCTTGGGAACTCGAGGCGTGGGTGCTCGCCAGAGTGTACGAGTGGACGGCGGGGCGGCGGGCGAGCGGAGAGCGCCCAGCCCCGCAAGAGAGGGAGGCCATCCGGCGGGAGGCGAAGGAAGCCGTCGTCCGGCACTGGGCGACGGACCTCGCCACCGTGGCATTCGGTCGCCGCACACTCGACGCGATCGGGCCGCTCCTGCAAGAGTGGCTCGATCGGTCGCACGGGGTGGTCTCCTTCCGACTGGCGCAGGTGCTGACCGGCCACGGATGTTTCGGGGCCTACCTGCACCGCATCGGTCGGGAGGAGACACCGTCGTGCCGCGATTGCGGCGCGGCGGTGGACACGGCGCAGCACACCCTGGAGGAGTGCCCGTCGTGGTCGGAGCCGCGCCGCGACCTCGTTGCGGCGATCGGGCCGGACCTCTCGCTCCCCGGCGTGATCAATGCCATGCTGGGGGACGAGGGGTCCTGGGCGGCGGTAGCCTCCTTCTGTGAACAGGTCATGTCGCAGAAGGAGGCGGCGGAGCGCGCGCGCGAGGACGACCCTCTCGCGCCGGCGCTCCGCAGGCGGAGGAGGGGTCGGAGAAGACGTCAGTATGACGAGCACCTCCGACTCCTCCCTGGTGGAGGCCAGCAGGCAACGGGTGCGGGGGCACCCCTGCCTGCACTGCACGCGCCTTCACCAGCGCCGGACGGGAGTGGCCAGGTGTTCCCGGCCATTCCCGTCGCCCCCCAGCCCGGGGGGCACGTAGGGCCCGCCATCTAGGCGGGCACGCGCCAGAGGGCCGTGGACGCAGAACGTCTCCCACAGCCCTCCCAGCAAGGCGCCGGAGGGAACACCGCTGAGTTTTAGTGGGTATACTGTCGCCGTCATGCGACAGGGAGTCCCACACTCCCCGTCTCGCCCCCCAGCGAGCGGAAGTGCGTAATTGCCATTTCTCAGCGTCAAAAAAAAAAAAAAAAAAAAAAAAAAAAAAAAAAAAAAAAAAAAAAAAAAAAAAGGTTAGGTTAGGTTAGGTTAGGTTAGGTTGGGGTGCGAGCAGAAGACCTCCTCGTGCGCTTGGCGGCTGCTGGTCCCTTGCGGATACGTCCGGGGGGAAGAGCAGTCGTTGGGCCTGGTGCACCCTGGGTCACGGACAATAATCTCTTCGCGGGGGGTGGGATAGAGGAGTATTGTTGTCCGGAGCTAACTTCTGCAGGAGGGGTCGCTCCTGACCCGTCTACGTAGTCGACTAGGCGAGGACGCGGCCACACCCTCTTGGGTGCAGGCGCATCTAAGGGGGTTCGTTTGTCTCCTCATTCATTGAGGAGCAAACCTTTCGACGGGTCCGCTGAGTCGGGTTGGCCGGACAGCGGACGGAGGCATGCTTAAATGCCGCCGTCGGGGGGCTTGGCTTAACCGCCCGGCCCCAGAGGAAGGACACCTCTAAGATAAAAAACCACCCAATCCCAAGTTTTCGGGAGCGCGGCGAGGGGATGAATGGCCGTTGGGTGTACGGTCGTTAGCGCTCCCACCCGCTGGTACCTGCCGACCCCAGCAGTATGTAGGCTTACCCGGGCACTTAGGCCTCTGCCCGGTGTTGACATTTAGTTGCCTTATTCTCGTGGGAACAAAATGGATAAAGTTACAAAACCAAAAACCAAAAACGACGTTGAGGGAGAAGGGAAAGTACCTCTGGTACTGGTGGAGAGAATGGGCGTGCTGTCGGATTCCGATAGCGCGTCCAGCCTGATGAGTGTGGCGAGCGCGGCGAGCTTAAATGCCAAACGCCTGCGCAAACGCCCAAGAGAGGGTGCAGACTCAGGGACGGACTCGGCCCTGAGCGACACAGCGGTGCCGGCCCCCAAGGTCGGTACCAAAAAAGGAGGGAGAGGTAGGCCCGCTACCACCGGAAAATATGTCGGTATCGGCCTATCCAGGCGTGAGGCTGCGGCTGCGATGAAGGCCGCAGCCGTGGCCAAAAACCTCGAGGAGGACGAGCGGCAGATTGCGGCTCTGACAAAAAGGGTGACGGAAGGGAGAGTCACTCGCCTGTCAGAGTCGTCGTCTGCCGTCTCTGGTATGGGGATCGAGGCAGACGAGCTGCCTGCCTCTGACCTAAATCAGAGACTGGCTGACGCGGTTGCGGCCATCAAAAGGGTGGGCAAGGTCTCAAAGGGCCTTAGCGGGTGCAGCCAGAAGGCGCTCAAAGAGGCCACGGCCTCCATTTTGGAGAGCGCGCAGGTGCTTCTGGCTCGCACCACAACCGAGGAGACGGCGCTGCTGCGGGCTCAGAACGCGAAGCTCGCAGCACAAATGGCGGAGCTCCGCAAAGAGCACGAGGAGCTCAAGGCGGAGATGGCCGACTTCCGCCGCGAGCACCTCAGGCGGGAGGTGGGCCTTCCGCCCGCAACGCCGCAACCGCAACCGCAGTTGCAGTCGCAGCAGTCGGTACAGGAGGAGTTTGCTCGCCTGATCCGACAGGAGATGGCGAGCTTCAACGCTCGCTTCTCGGTGCTCGAGGGGAGGATTCTACGTCCTCCCCTAGCTGCAGACCAACGCAGCACACCGGCGCCGACATATGCGGCCAAAGCCGCAGCGCCGCGTGCCGCCCAACCGGCACAAGCGGCCCCTGCTGCTGCTGCCACTGCTCCAACTGCCGCCTCGCAGAAGGCAAAATCGAAACGGCAGATGAAGAAAGAAGCCAAACTGGCCAAAAAGGCGGGTGCTGCGGCTGCTGCGCCTGCACAAACTGCCAGACCAGCAGCCGGCAAACCCGCCACTGAGCCTGAGGCGGAGTGGACGATCGCGGGCGCCGCCAAGAAGTCCAAAAGGGCGCGCCAGCGGGCCAAAAAGAAGGCCCAGAAGGAGGAAGCAGTGGCCAAGCGCGAGACCGCGAGGCTCAGTGCGCCCCGCTCCACAGCGGTGGTACTCACCCTGCAGCCAGGGGCGGCGGAGCGTGGCCTCACCTATGCCGGGATCCTGGCGAAGGCGAAAGCCGAGATATCGCTCAGTGATCTCGGCATAACGGGCGTCCGGTGCAAAACCACAGCTACCGGCGGCCGCCTGCTAGAAATAGCGGGATCAACCAGTGGCCCAAAAGCAGATGCCCTCGCCGAGAG
The DNA here is from genome assembly GCA_943138885.2 of Tholera decimalis. Lineage (NCBI taxonomy): Eukaryota > Metazoa > Arthropoda > Insecta > Lepidoptera > Noctuidae > Tholera > Tholera decimalis. The sequence continues at coordinate 45,520 of OW964557.2, read as the reverse complement.
ACTCAGGGCGTCTCTAGGCCCCGATGACGTTAGAGTGTCCAGGCCAACCAAGTGCGCAGATCTGCGCATTTCGGGCCTGGACGACTCCGTCACAGAGGAGGAGGTCGCCGCTGCCGTCTCCAAGGCCGGAGGATGCCCGCCGGAACAAGTCAAGGCGGGCACGATGCGCTGGGGCTTCTCCGGTCTCGGGTCAGTTCTCGTAAGCTGTCCCGTAGCGGCGGCCAAAAAGGTCGCGGATAAACGGCTGCTGGTTGGGTGGGTCTCGGCGCGGGTCGCGCTCTTAACGCCCAAGCCCTATCAGTGCTACCGCTGTCTGGAAGCAGGACATGCGGGGGCACGGTGCACTGGGGTAGACCGCAGCAGGATGTGCTTCCGCTGCGGTCAGCCCGATCACAAGGCTGGCACTTGCACTGCTACGCCGCACTGCGACATCTGTGCGGCATCTGGCAAGCCAGCCCAACATCGGATCGGGTCGCAGGCCTGCGCCAGGCCCACCAAGAAGAAGAGCAATGCCAAGAGACAGCCGGCTCATCCGCTGGCCAGTAACTCGGACACGACAGAGAAGGCAACCAGCTCCTCGCAGCCGGTTCACCCGCCGGCTGCGGCAGAACATCCACCGAGGGCTGGGGAGGAGGCAACGGCCATGGACACACACTAATGGCCCTACGTCGTCTCCTCCAAGCCAACATAAACCACTGCGCCAGGGCTCAGGATCTCTTGCTCCAGAGCATGGCGCAGTGGTCTATCGATGTGGCAGTTGTCGCCGAGCCGTATTTTGTGCCACCCAGGGATGACTGGGTGTGCGACACGAACCGCTCGGTGGCACTGATCATGAGGTCTGCCGCTGACACCCTTCCCTTCGAGGCCGTCACCCGAGGGCGGGGCTATGTCGCGGCAATTTGGGGTAACGTTATGGTCGTGGGGGTGTATCTCGCCCCCAGCCTTTCTCTCGCCGACACGGAGAATATCATCGTGGAGTTGGGCACGGTCGTCAGTCGTAGCCGTCCTCGTCCCGCGATCGTCCTGGGGGACTTCAATGCCAAATCTACGGCTTGGGGTTCCCCGGCTACGGATGCGCGGGGCGAGTTAGTGGAGGAGTGGGCGGTCGAGCAGGGCCTGCTTCTCCTGAACCGGGGTTCGGTGCAGACGTGCGTGCGGCAGCGGGGTGGGTCAATAGTGGACCTGTCGTTCGCTAGCCCCGCTCTCGCGCGCACTGTCCAGGACTGGCACGTCCTTGAGGAGGTGGAGACGCTGTCCGATCATCGATATATTCGATTTAGCGTCTCCGCCCAGACCTCGGTTGAGCCGGTCCAAGCGGCCCCGGTGGGCGTTGGAGACGGCCCGCGTTGGGCACTGAAGCGGCTGGACAGGGAGGCTCTCCTGGAGGCCTCTATCGTCAAGGCCTGGCTGGACTCTCCAGACAGGCCAACCAATATCGACGAGGAGGCGGAGTGGTTCCGGGAGAGCATGTCGCACATCTGCGACGCTGGCATGCCCCGAGTCCGGCCGTTACCTTCCAGGCGCCAAGTGTACTGGTGGTCGCAGTCGATTGCGCAGCTGCGCATCGCTTGTGTGCGGGTGCGACGCCGGTACACAAGGTACCGAAGAAGAAGACGCCGCCGCCCCTTTACAGCGGCGGACGAACAGGAAGAGGCGGAACTATACAACCGCTACAGAGAGGCGAAAAGCGCCCTCCAGCTGGCCATCGTCCGGGCAAAGGCCCAGGCCAACGAAGAGCTGCTGGAGACTCTGGACCGAGAGCCGTGGGGACGCCCCTACCTGATGGTACGGGGCAAGCTGCGCCAGCGGGCTCCACCGTTGTCCCGGAGTCTCCAGCCACAGCTGCTGGAGGAGGTGGTGTGTGCGCTGTTCCCGTCGAGACCAGAGCACACACCACCGGCTATGGTTCCGCCTCGCAATGTGCCCGACGCGGAAGACGACACTGACGACGACGTGCCCGAAGTGACCCGGGTAGAGTTGAGAGCGGCGGTGACTCGCATCAGGAACACCGCCCCAGGGCCCGACGGCATTCCAGGCCGTGCATGGGTCCTGGCCATGGAGGCTCTCGGACCCCGACTAGCGGGGCTCTTAAGCGCTTGTTTGGAGCGGGGCCAGTTTCCAAGCCGGTGGAAGACCGGAAAGCTGGTCCTGCTCAAGAAGGAGGGGCGCCCCGCAGACTCACCATCTGCGTACAGGCCAATCGTGTTGCTGGACGAGGTGTGCAAGATCTTCGAGCGAATCATCGCCAGTCGCCTCGTCCAGCACATGACCAGGGTAGGGCCGGATTTGGCGGACAATCAATTTGGTTTCCGCCAAGGGCGCTCCACGGTGGAGGCGATCAAGCGCGTGAGGGCCCTCGCGGAGGAGGCAGTCGCCCGGGGCGAGGTGGTCTTGGCGGTGTCGCTCGACATCGCCAACGCTTTCAACACCTTGCCCTGGAGTACCATCCGAGAGGCACTCCGGTACCACGGGGTGCCGCGCTACCTCCAACGCATTGTCGGGGCCTATTTGTCCGAAAGATCGGTGGTGTACCCGGGTCGAGAAGGTTGGTGTCGGCGAGAGACGTCATGCGGTGTTCCGCAGGGTTCGGTGTTGGGGCCGCCCCTGTGGAACATAGGGTATGACTGGGCTCTGCGCGGTGCGCTTATCCACGGCGTCGGCGTCATTTGTTACGCCGACGACACGCTAGTCACAGCGCGTGGAAAGTCGTACCGGCAGGCGGCCATACGCGCGACTGCTGGTGTCGCGCACGTCGTGGGTAGGATCCGGCGGCTGGGCTTAGAGGTGGCATTGCACAAGTCTGAGGCCCTGTGTTTTCACGGGCCGAGGATGCAGCCGCCTCCGGGGTCCAGCATCATAGTAGGAGGGGTCTCCATCGCTGTCGAGTCGACGATGAAGTACCTTGGACTCGTCCTCGACAGTCGATGGAGCTTCGGGCCGCACTTTACACGGCTCGGCCCCCGGTTGTTGGGCGCCGCTTCTGCGCTCTTGCGCTTGTTGCCCAACCTGGGGGGGCCCAATTCCTCTTGTCGGAGGCTCTACATGGGGGTCGTACGGTCGATGGCGCTATACGCCGCGCCAGTGTGGGCAGACGTCCTGACGGCCCGCAACGTCGCCGCGCTGCGAAGGCCGCAGCGCGCGATGGCCGTCAGGATCATAAGGGGATACCGTACGATCTCCTTTGAGGCAGCGAGCCTCCTAGCCGGATCCCCGCCCTGGGACCTCGACGCAAAGCTCCTCGCGTCGCTCTATTCGTGGCGCGCGGAGGCGGTCGAGCGGGGCGAGCGCCTGGTGCCTCGACAGGTTGAGGCACGCAGGGCGGAGCTCCGCCAGGTCCTAGTGGCGGAGTGGCAGACGCGCTTAGCGCAACCCACGGCGGGGCACGCCGCTGTAGCGGCGGTAAGGCCTGTTCTGGAGGAGTGGCTCAATAGGAGCCACGGCGCCCTCAGCTTCCGGGTGACGCAGGTGCTTACCGGACACGGATGTTTCGGGAAGTACCTGTGTCGCATAGGACGGGAGCCGACGTCCCAGTGCCACCATTGCGGTGATCGCCGCGAGGATACGGCGCTGCATACGCTGGCGGAGTGCCCAGCTTGGGCTGAGCAGCGCCGTGACCTGGTCGCGGCCGTAGGGGCTGCGGGAGACCTCTCGCTTCCGGCTGTCGTGTCTACCATGGTCGGGAGCGAGTCAGGTTGGAATGCCGTCGCCACCTTCTGCGAGGCCGTGATGCTCGCAAAGGAGGCGGCGGAAAGGGAGAGAGAGGCTGCCTCCTCTCACCCCTCCCGCAGCAGACGCACGGGGCGTCGGAGGGTGGCCGACTTCCGGCCACCGTAGGGCGTGGCCTGCGGACGACAGACTCGGGGCGTCTTGTCGTCTGACCAGCAGCAGGCCTCGAGGCGGCAGCGTCGTGTTCCGCGCGCGCCTCATAGTGGAGTCCTGCGGCCGGGGTGACGGCCGCAGTGGGTGACGGGGCCCGCCTGACCATCTGGCGGGCCAATACCCGTCGGGGGGTTAGCGAAGAATGCATTTGCGACACCCGCCCCTTCCGACACACGGGTACGTGAGGAACACCGGGTTGGTTTTTAGTCAGTAAGAGTCTGACAGTCCCCTCCGCCCTTCCCCGAGGACGGAGAGACTTCATGAGAATTTTCCAACCCGATACCAAAAAAAAAAAAAAAAAAAAAAAAGGTTAGGTTAGGTTAGGTTTTTTTTTTTTTTTTTTTTTTTTTTTTTTTTTGCTTTTCCCCGGTCATGAGAACACCAGGACCTTGTCTTTCTATTTTTCTCATTCATTCCAGTTCTCGCTTGTATGCCTCTCGCACTGATATGCCTCATTCTATATCTTTCTTTCATCCATCACCTTTCTTTCTTGGCCGGGTGGGACTCCCGCTATGCTAATCTACTCTGTTTGTTTTTTATTTATTTGTTTAGGGATAATTAGTTGGACAATTTTGTTTTATTTACACAGGTTTAAACTGTATTCTTATGTGCTACTTTTATATAAACTAAAATCTTATTGCTATATTATCTATACAAGAGTTTTCCTATTTTAATACATATTATTTCCTACTTAAATTTACTATCAGGTTATTTACATATCTAAGTAGTTAAGCTACTTCTATGTAATACAATATAATACATCTCTTTCTTGTACACATTTCAACTCTGTAGTTCATTACATAGCACTATGTTTCCATTTTTAAAATATTACTTACTTGTTTAACTTGTAAACAGTCTTACAAGTACTATTTACAGCAAACCAATTACCGATTCGTACTAAGTACAATTTATTTGTAGGTTTTACATTAGGTACACACCACGTGAATAGTTGTTATTATGCAATGTTATGTGCTTTAGTGTTAAGGCAATACTATATATATATTCTGATAATACTATATTTATTACCCTTTTCTTATTGTTTGTTATTTCGCTTGTGTTTCCGAACTGAGTGCTTATTTCGCTTAACAATTGTAATATAATTGCAAACAAATATAAACAACAACAATGTAAAAAGGACAAAACAAAACAACAATTTTTTTGTGTTATCGTGTTGAGTGTAGTGCATGTTTTGTGTTTTGTGCGTGTTATCATATATTACTATATATTTAATATATGTTTTGTGTGTCTTGTGTGTTAATGTGCGTGTTGTGTATGTAATGTGTGTGGTGTACGTCCCAAGAAACGACTCAGGCGTACGCTGTTGTCGTCCGAGCCAGGTAGTCCCACTTCTTGCGCACCGGACACTCCACGCTAAAGGCGTTGTGGCCGGTCCTTTGGAACTTCGAGTGCAGGCAGTTGCAGCACCGCGGTTCATTGCCCGCAATGAACTCCGCACACTTCTCGCGAAGGTGCGGACCCCCACAGTGACTGCACCTGTCTGCACTCTCGGTACAAAATTTCCGGCCGTGTCCGAATGCCAAGCACTTAGTGCATTGGATGAGCGGGGACTGGTCCTCAACCTTGACCCTTTGCAGGTCAAGGTAGAGGGCTCCAGCCTCCGTCATCCTCTGCCACACTTTGGGCCTGACTTGGACGACAACATGCGCCGTTCTGGGGTTTCTGGTCCGGTTAGGTTAGGTTAGGTTAGGTTAGGTTCCCAGCGGGTGGCGCGGACCTACCGCACGGTGGGCTTTGCGGCGGCGTGCGCTCTGGCGGGCACCCCGCCTTGGGAGCTCGAGGCGTGGGTGCTCGCCAGAGTGTACGAGTGGACGGCGGGGCGGCGGGCGAACGGAGAGCGCCCAGCCCCGCGAGAGAGGGAGGCCGTCCGGCGGGAGGCAAAGGAAGCCGTCGTCCGGCATTGGGCGACGGACCTCGCCACCGCGGTATTCGGTCGCCGCACACTCGACGCGATCGGGCCGCTCCTGCAAGAGTGGCTCGATCGGTCGCACGGGGTGGTCTCCTTCCGACTGGCGCAGGTGCTGACCGGCCACGGATGCTTCGGGGCCTACCTGCACCGCATCGGTCGGGAGGAGACACCGTCGTGCTGCGATTGTGGCGCGGCGGTGGACACGGCGCAGCACACCCTGGAGGAGTGCCCGTCGTGGTCGGAGCCGCGCCGCGATCTCGTTGCGGCGATCGGGCCGGACCTCTCGCTCCCCGGCGTGATCAACGCCATGCTGGGGGACGAGGGGTCCTGGGCGGCGGTAGCCTCCTTCTGTGAACAGGTCATGTCGCAGAAGGAGGCGGCGGAGCGCGCGCGCGAGGACGACCCTCTCGCGCCGGCGCTCCGCAGGCGGAGGAGGGGTCGGAGAAGACGTCAGTATGACGAGCACCTCCGACTCCTCCCTGGTGGAGGCCAGCAGGCAACGGGTGCGGGGGCACCCCTGCCTGCATCGCACGCGCCTTCACCAGCGCCGGACGGGAGTGGCCAGGTGTTCCCGGCCATTCCCGTCGCCCCCCAGCCCGGGGGGCACGTAGGGCCCGCCATCTAGGCGGGCACGCGCCAGAGGGCCGTGGACGCAGAATGTCTCCCACAGCCCTCCCAACAAGGCGCCGGAGGGAACACCGCTGAGTTTTAGTGGGTATACTGTCGCCGTCATGCGACAGGGAGTCCCACACTCCCCGTCTCGCCCCCCCAGCGAGCGGAAGTGCGTAACTGTCATTTCTCAGCGAGAAAAAAAAAAAAAAAAAAAAAAAAAAGGTTAGGTTGGGGGATCCCCCACAGCGCATACTTCCACGCAGTATCCCCCGGGCAACGCCGTGTCTGACCACCGTAACGGAGTGGCAGACCGGCGGCTAAAGTGCGCTGTGACATCGTAGACTTTTATTGAAATACTGTTTTACCTGCCGGATTTTATTTTAATTGCTGTGTGTCTACGATAAGATGAAAAAGAAACCAAGCCGTGACGCCTCAGGGCGCTTTTTATCACATCGCTCCTCTCAGGACGATCTAAACGGCCCTTCTCAGGGCCACGCCGACGGCGCTTCAGCGTCGGAAGCTGACCGCGCACCATCTGCGGCCAGCTTCTTTTGCAGGCCAGACGAGGTTTCGGACTCCGACGACTCCAATGCAGGCACGTCGGCGGCTGAATACGACCGTACGAAGCGGAAGTTTGAGTCCGAGACCTCCTCTGGATCGGCCGGAGCTACGACGAAGAAGAAGCTAAAGTCTAAAAGGGCCTCGAGCCCTTCCTTGACCTCCACCTCGCCTTACACCCACGATGTGGGCTTATTGGAGGCCGAGTACCGCCCGAACCTGGCCAAGCGGGCGCAGGCCCAGCAGGACCTCGAGGAGCGGGTCGCTGCCAAGGAGCAGCAGGCGCGCGCTGCCCGTGCCAAGTCCGGGTACGGCGCGTCCCTCCTCCAGTACGCGGACCGCTCCTTGGGCGAGCTTGAGCGGATGGCGGAGGAGGATGAGGGGGAGATCGTGGAGATCGCCACCAAGTCCTCCCACCTGAAGGGCACCTTTCAGAAGGCCCTCAAGTGCCGGGCCGCGAGCATGCGTGCAATTGTTTTAGAAATTGCACAGCGCAACGCGACCGAAGAGACACGGCAGCTGCAGGCACGCGTCGACCGCCTGCAGCTTGAGGTCAGCCAGCTGCACAAGAAGCTGGCTGAAGCCACGGCCCGGCCCATTCAGGCCGAACGGGCACCTGCAGTAGTGGCGCCCCTCTCCTCCTCCTCCTCCAACCTGGAGGAAATTATCAGGAAAGTGATAGCGGAGGAAAGGAACTTCACAAGGGCCTGCCTAGCGGGCATAGAGGACCGGCTCCTGCCGGAAAGGCGACTCCGCCCGCCGCTAGCGGCGGACAAGCGTTCGCCCCAGACGGAGCCGGAACCCGTGCCCCAAGCGGGCCCGGCAGCGGGCGCCCAGCCCACTGGGAAGGGCAAAGGCAGGGGCAAGAGGAGCAAAGCGGCTCCTCCTCCTCCGCAAGCCCCTACCACCACAAGCCCAGAGGGGGCGCCCGAGCCGGTGCCCGGGCCATCCTCCGCAACCCAGCCGGCCCCTCACCACACAGGACAGGACGCCCTTCTTCCGTCCACCACCCCGGCCAACATGTCGTGGACGGAGGTGGTCAAGAAGGGCAAGAAGAGGAAGCCCGCAGCGCCCGCAGCGTCCGCAGCGCCCGCAGCGACCGCTCCCCCAGCCAAAACGGCTCCAGCCGCCGGCAGGAAACTGCCTCCTCCTCCCCGGACCGCGGCCGTCGTGGTGAAAATCACCCCGGAGGCCGCGGAGCGAGGGGCGACGTACGAGTCCGTCCTCAGACGGGCCCGTACTAACGCTGATCCCACCCAACTCGGGATCAGCAACATAACCTGCCGGCGGACCATGACCGGGGCCCGAATCTTCGAGTTCGGGGGGGAGCGGCGCGAGAGTAACGCCGACCTTTTCGCGGATAAACTGCGGGAGGTCATAGCGGACGCGGCAACGGTCGCCAGGCCCGTAAAGACCGCACCCCTGGAGGTGGCCGACGTCGATGACTCGGCCACCAGGGAGGACGTGGTGGCGGCCGTTGCGGCGGCGGGTGGCTGCGACGTCAGCGCGGTGAGGTGCGGGCCCATTAGGCCTGGCCGCCGCGGCATGGGCACCACGCGCGTGGAGTGCCCCATCGTCGCCGCCAGGGCTCTCCTCGCTGCGACCAAGGGGCGGCTGCCCCTGGGCCTGAGCACGGCCGTGGTGCGAGCGCTTGAAGACGGCCCGATGCGCTGCTTCAAGTGCTTCGCACTCGGCCACACCCGGGCCACGTGTCCCTCCAAGGCCGATTGGGGGGACGCGTGCTACCGCTGCGGGCTCCAGGGGCACAAAAATGCCGCCTGCGGCGCCGCCACGCCGCATTGCGTGACGTGCGCCGCCAGTGGCCGCCCTGCCGACCACAAGATGGCGGGCGGGAGCTGTAAGCCCCCCGTCAAAAAGGGAGTGGTGCAGGCGCAGGTCCGACCTGCCGCCTCCGCCGCCACCGCCGTCGTCGTCGCCGCCGCAGCTCCAGCGGCGGCAACAGAGGGGGGAGCAATGACGATCGATGGATAGGGTCGACCGTCATCGCTTCCTCCAGGCGAACACCAACCACTGTAAAGCGGCCCAGGATCTGGTGGTCCAGGTCATGGCCGAGTGGTTGGTGAACGTGGCGGCGGTCGCCGAGCCGTACTCGATCCCCGGCAGCTGGCTGGGCGACGAGGACGGCTTGGTGGCACTAGCGGCGCGGTCTTCCACGGACTCCCCTCCCCTCTCGCTATTAGAGAGGGGACCGGGATACGTGGCCGCCGCGTGGGGAGACTCGGCCCTCGTGGCCGTGTACTTCTCCCCAAACCGCTCCCTGCAGGACTTCGAGGACTTTCTCGGGGTCCTGGCCGCCGTGGTCGGCAGGGCGGCGCCGCGTCAGGTCGTAGTCTTGGGCGACCTGAACGCCAAGTCGGCAGCCTGGGGCAACCCGGCCGCCTCGTGCAACGTCCGAGGTCGCGCCGTGGAGCTCTGGGCGGCCACGACCGGCGTCTCCCTGCTTAACAGGGGGGCGGTCCACACGTGTGTGCGGCAGCGGGGAGGGTCGGTGGTGGACGTTTCGTTCGCCACCCCCGCGATAGCCGCCCGCGTCGTGGACTGGCGGGTGGAGTTGGTGGAGACCTTGTCGGACCACCGCTACGTGCGGTTCGACATCGTCTCCGCCAGGGGCTCCGGAGAGTCCGCTGGGTCGGGGCAATCGCCATTCCCGCGGTGGGCCCTGACCCACCTTGACAGGGAGGCGGCGGCGGAGGCGGCGTTCATCCAGGACTGGCTGTCGCCGCCCGCCGCCGGTCCGGACGTGGACACCGCTGCGCGGCAGCTGGGGAATTCCCTGACCGAGGTGTGCAACTCCAGCATGCCTCGGTCTCGCCGGCCGCCAGCCAGACGGGCCGTGTACTGGTGGACGGCGGAGCTGGCGGAGCTCCGTGCAGCGTGCGTGCGGGCCAGGAGGGCCTACACGCGGAGTCGGCGGCGGCGTCGCAGAGACTTGGCCAACGAGGACCGCCTCTACGAGGCGTACGTAGAGGCCAAGACGGTCCTCGATCGGGCCATCGCCACGGCCAAGGACTCGGCGAGAGCCGAAATGCTGGAGGGTCTCGACAACGACCCCTTCGGGAGGCCATACAAGGTGGCGCGCAGCAAGCTGCGCCCCTTCGGCCCCCCCGTTGTCGAGACCCTGGAGCCCTCCTTCCTGGACGGGGTGGTGCGGTCCCTGTTTCCGCGCAGGGGCAACTTCACCCCGCCAGTGATGGCTCCGCCGCCGTCGCCGCCGCCGCCGCCGCACGAGGCGGAGGAGGAGGAAGCCCCGCCGGTCACGGAGTCAGAGCTCGGCGCAGCCATCGACCGTGTCCGCGCCAGAAAGAAGGCTCCGGGCCCCGACGGGGTCCCCGCAAGGGTGGTGGCGATCGCCGCCACCCAAATGGAGGCGCGGTTTCGGGACCTCTTCGACGCATGCTTCGCGTCGGGGAGGTTCCCGAAACCGTGGAAGGAGGGCCTATTGTGCCTCCTTCGCAAGGAGGGCCGCCCGGCGGACTCCCCCTCGGCATACCGGCCGATCATGCTCCTGGCAGACGTCGGGAAAATGTTCGAGGGGATAGTCGCCGCCCGCCTAAAGGAGCACCTGCGGGATGTCGGACCGGACTTGTCGGACGCTCAGTTCGGCTTTCGGGCTGAGCGTTCGACGGTGGACGCACTGGCCTGCCTCAAGGGGCAGGTGGAGGAGGCGATGCAGGCGGGGGACGGGTTGCTGGCGGTGTCGTTCGACATAGCCAACGCCTTCAACTCGATCCCCCACTCTACCATCATGGAGGCGCTCCGCTTCCACGGAGTGCCTCCATACCTGCGGCGTCTGCTGGCCAGCTACCTGGAGGACAGGGAGGTCCTCCTGGTGGACAGGTCTGGCCGAGTCCGGCGATATCCCGCCGAAGCCGGCGTCCCACAGGGGTCGGTCGTGGGGCCCCTGCTCTGGAACGTCGGTTACGATTGGCTCCTGCGGGGAACTCTCCCCCGGGGCGTTAGGGTCGTCTGCTACGCGGACGACACTCTCCTCACCGCCCGGGGAGAGAGTTTCGGAGAGGCGGCCAACTTGGCCTCGGCGGGCGGCTCCCTCATCGCGGGGAGGATCCGCCGCCTCGGCCTGACGGTGGCGCTGCACAAAACCGAGGCCGTGTACTTCCACGGTCCCCGGCAGCGGCAGCGCCCCCCGCCCGACGCCCACATCCACGTGGAGGGCGTCCGCATCGCGGTCGGGGCCCAGATGAAATATCTGGGCCTCGTGCTTGACAGCAGGTGGCGCTTCGGCCCGCACTTCCGCGGGCTGTCGGCGCGCCTGCTGAAGACCGCGGGCGCCCTCTCGTGGCTGCTCCCCAACGTGGGGGGGCCCAGCGTCCGATGCCGGCGACTCTACGCCGGCATCCTGAGGAGTATGGCCACCTACGGGGCCCCCATCTGGGAGGACTCCCTCCGGAGGAGGGAGAATGCCGCGGCCTTGCGGGCCCCGCAGAGGGCCATAGCCCAGCGGGTGGCGCGGACCTACCGCACGGTGGGCTTCGCGGCGGCGTGCGCTCTGGCGGGCACCCCGCCTTGGGAGCTCGAGGCGTGGGTGCTCGCCAGAGTGTACGAGTGGACGGCGGGGCGGCGGGTGAGTGGAGAGCGCCCAGCCCCGCAAGAGAGGGAGGCCGTCCGGCGGGAGGCGAAGGAAGCCGTCGTCCGGCACTGGGCGACGGACCTCGCCACCGCGGCATTCGGTCGCCGCACACTCGACGCGATTGGGCCGCTCCTGCAAGAGTGGCTCGATCGGTCGCACGGGGTGGTCTCCTTCCGACTGGCGCAGGTGCTGACCGGCCACGGATGTTTCGGGGCCTACCTGCACCGCATCGGTCGGGAGGAGACACCGTCGTGCCGCGATTGCGGCGCGGCGGTGGACACGGCGCAGCACACCCTTGAGGGGTGCCCGTCGTGGTCGGAGCCGCGCCGCGACCTCGTTGCGGCGATCGGGCCGGACCTCTCGCTCCCCGGCGTGATCAACGCCATGCTGGGGGACGAGGGGTCCTGGGCGGCGGTAGCCTCCTTCTGTGAACAGGTCATGTCGCAGAAGGAGGCGGCGGAGCGCGCGCGCGAGGACGACCCTCTCGCGCCGGCGCTCCGCAGGCGGAGGAGGGGTCGGAGAAGACGTCAGTATGACGAGCACCTCCGACTCCTCCCTGGTGGAGGCCAGCAGGCAACGGGTGCGGGGGCACCCCTGCCTGCATCGCACGCGCCTTCACCAGTGCCGGACGGGAGTGGCCAGGTGTTCCCGGCCATTCCCGTCGCCCCCCAACCCTGGGGGCACGTAGGGCCCGCCATCTAGGCGGGCACGCGCCAGAGGGCCGTGGACGCAGAACGTCTCCCACAGCCCTCCCAACAAGGCGCCGGAGGGAACACCGCTGAGTTTTAGTGGGTATACTGTCGCCGTCATGCGACAGGGAGTCCCACACTCCCCGTCTCGCCCCCCAGCGAGCGGAAGTGCGTAATTGCCATTTCTCAGCGTCAAAAAAAAAAAAAAAAAAAAAAAAAAAAAAAAAAAAAAAAAAAAAAAAAAAAAGGTTAGGTTAGGTTTTTCGGAGAGGCGGCCAACTTGGCCTCGGCGGGCGGCTCCCTCGTCGCAGGGAGGATCCGCCGCCTCGGCCTGACGGTGGCGCTGCACAAAACCGAGGCCGTGTACTTCCACGGTCCTCGGCAGCGGCAGCGCCCCCCGCCCGACGCCCACATCCACGTGGAGGGCGTCCGCATCGCGGTCGGGGCCCAGATGAAATACCTGGGCCTCGTGCTCAACAGCAGGTGGCGCTTCGGCCCGCACTTCCGCGGGCTGTCAGCGCGCCTGCTGAAGACCGCGGGCGCCCTCTCGTGGCTGCTCCCCAACGTGGGGGGGCCCAGCGTCCGATGCCGGCGACTCTACGCCGGCATCCTGAGGAGTATGGCCACCTACGGGGCCCCCATCTGGGAGGACTCCCTCCGGAGGAGGGAGAACGCCGCGGCCTTGCGGGCCCCGCAGAGGGCCATAGCCCAGCGGGTGGCGCGGACCTACCGCACGGTGGGCTTCGCGGCGGCGTGCGCTCTGGCGGGCACCCAGCCTTGGGAGCTCGAGGCGTGGGTGCTCGCCAGAGTGTATGAGTGGACGGCGGGGCGGCGGGCGAACGGAGAGCGCCCAGCCCCGCAAGAGAGGGAGGCCGTCCGGCGGGAGGCGAAAGAAGCCGTCGTCCGGCATTGGACGACGGACCTCGCCACCGCGGTTTTCGGTCGCCGCACACTCGACGCGATCGGGCCGCTCCTGCAAGAGTGGCTCGATCGGTCGCACGGGGTGGTCTCCTTCCGACTGGCGCAGGTGCTGTCCGGCCACGGATGTTTCGGGGCCTACCTGCACCGCATCGGTCGGGAGGAGACACCGTCGTGCCGCGATTGCGGCGCGGCGGTGGACACGGCGCAGCACACCCTGGAGGAGTGCCCGTCGTGGTCGGAGCCGCGCCGCGATCTCGTTGCGGCGATCGGGCCGGACCTCTCGCTCCCCGGCGTGATCAACGCCATGCTGGGGGACGAGGGGTCCTGGGCGGCGGTAGCCTCCTTCTGTGAACACGTCATGTCGCAGAAGGAGGCGGCGGAGCGCGCGCGCGAGGACGACCCTCTCGCGCCGGCGCTCCGCAGGCGGAGGAGGGGTCGGAGAAGACGTCAGTATGACGAGCACCTCCGACTCCTCCCTGGTGGAGGCCAGCAGGCAACGGGTGCGGGGGCATCCCTGCCTGCACTGCACGCGCCTTCACCAGCGCCGGACGGGAGTGGCCAGGTGTTCCCGGCCATTCCCGTCGCCCCCCAGCCCGGGGGGCACGTAGGGCCCGCCATCTAGGCGGGCACGCGCCAGAGGGCCGTGGACGAATTCAGTCTCCCATAGCCCTCCCAACAAGGCGCCGGAGGGAACACCGCTGAGTTTTAGTGGGTATACTGTCGCCGTCATGCGACAGGGAGTCCCACACTCCCCGTCTCGCCCCCCCAGCGAGCGGAAGTGCGTAATTGCCATTTCTCAGCGTCAAAAAAAAAAAAAAAAAAAAAAAAAAAAAAAAATGTTAGGTTAGGTTAGGTTAGGTTAGGTTGGGGGATCCCCATTCGGTGCCTGCGACTCGGACGAGACGGACGTGTCGCTCCGCTCCGAATATTGTACTGCAAAGGCATTTTAAATTTGAAATAAAAAATAGTTTTATGGGGTTTTAAATTGGGAATGTTTTTGCTTTGAGGGAATTTGTTTTGAGGGATTATTTTAAATTAATATATATTTTATTTTAGGGATATTTTATTTTAAATGATATTTTTATTGTAGAATATATTTTAATTTAAAAAGGAGGGTTTGTTTTTTGAGGGGGTTTTACTAAAATGAGGGGTTTTTAATTTTATAAATTTTCTTAATTTATAAATTTTGTTTTTTTTATTTTAATATGGCCGGGAAGAAGAAAGGAGTCTCCAGCATACCGCTGCGGGACGCCTCGGGACGGCTTGCGTCAAGGGTTCCTGCTGGGGGCTCAGCGGGGGGCTCATCTCGGGGCACATCTGGGAGCCGATCCGGGAGTCGATCTGGGGGCTCATCTCGGGGCCCAGCTGGGGGCTCAGCTAGGGGCCCAACTGGGGGCCCATGCGGGGGCCAAGCTAGGGGCCCAACTGGGGGCCCATATGGGGGCCCAACTGGGGGCCCAACTGGGGGCCCAACTGGGGGCCCAACTGGGGGCCCAACTGGGGGCCCAACTAGGGGCGCATCTAGGGGCTCAACTGGGGGCCCATGTGGGGGCCCATCTGGGGGCCCAGCGGGGGGCCCAGTGGGGGGCTTATGTGGGGGCCCAACTGGGGGCTCATGTGGGGGCCCAACTGGGGGCCCAACTAGGGGCCCATCTAGGGGCCCATGTGGATGCCCATCTGGGGGCCCATCTAGGGGCCCAACGGGGGCCCCACCTGGGGGCCCAACGCGGGGCCCAACGCGGGCCCCACCTGGGGTACCAACGGGGCCCCACCTGGGGGCCCAACGGGGGGCCCATTGGGGGTCCCAACTGGGGCCTCATCGGGGGCCCCACCTGGGGACCAGAATGGCGGCCCAACTGGGGGCCTAACTGGGGGCACAACTGGGGGCCCATCTAGGGGCCCAGCTGGGGGCCCGTCGAGGAAACTCGTAGGGGCCCATTTGGGGGGTCAAGTGCCCGAGTCGGACGTGACGTCCGATTCGGATACGTCCGTCATGGACACGTCGGCGGCCGAAACCGACCGCCAAAACCGAAAGAGGGCCTTCCTGAGGCCTGGCTCCGGGGGCTCGGAGTCGGTCAGCGAGGCGAGAAAGAAGCCGAGGCAGAGGAAGGCTTCGACGTCCACCTCACCCTGCACCCTAGAGGTAGGCTTATCGGAGGCCGAGCGCCGCCCGAACTTGGCCAAGCGGGCGCAGGTCCAGCAGGACCTCGAGGAGCGGGTCGCTGCCAAGGAGCAGCGGGCGCGCGCTACCCGGGCCAAGTCCGGGTACGGCGCGTCCCTCCTGCACTACGCGGACCGTTCCTTGGGAGAGCTGGAGCGGATGGCGGAGGAGGATGAGGAGGAGATCATGGAGATCGCCACCAAATCCTCCCACCTGAAGGGCACTTTCCAGAAGGCCCTGAAGTGTCGGGCCGCGAGCATGCGCGCAATAATTTTAGAAATTGCGCAGCGCAACGCGACGGAAGAGACGCGGCAGCTGCAGGCGCGCGTCGACCGCCTGCAGCTGGAGGTCAGCCAGCTGCACCAAAAGCTGGCTGAGGCCACGGCCCGGCCCATTCAGGCCGAACGGGCACCGGCAGTGGTGGCCTCCATCCCCTCCTCCTCCTCCAACCTGGAGGAAATTATCAGGAGGGTGATAGCGGAGGAGAGGAATTTTACCAGGGCCTGCCTAGCGGGCATAGAGGACCGGCTCCTGCCGGAAAGGCGACTCCGCCCACCGCTAGCGGCGGACAAGAGCTCGCCACAGGTGGAGCCGGAACCCGTGCCCCAGGCGGGCCCGGCAGCGGGCGCCCAGCCCGCAGGGAAGGGCAAAGGTGGGGGCAAGAGGAGCAAAGCGGCCCCTCCTCCTCCGCAAGCCCCTACCAACACAAGCCCAGAGGGGGCGCCCGAGCCGGTGCCCGGGCCTTCCTCCGCTACCCAGCCGGCCCCTCCCCAAACCCAGGACGCCCTTCTTCCGTCCACCACCCCGGCCAACATGTCGTGGACGGAGGTGGTGAAGAAGGGCAAGAAGAAGCCCGCAGCGCCCGCAGCGTCCGCAGCGCCCGCAGCGACCGCTCCTCCAGCCAAAACGGCTCCAGCCGCCGGCAGGAAACTGCCTCCTCCTCCCCGAACCGCGGCCGTCGTGGTAACAATCACCCCGGAGGCCGCGGAGCGGGGGGCGACGTACGAGTCCGTCCTCAGACGGGCTCGTTCCAACGCTGATCCCACGCAACTAGGGATCAGCAATATCACCTGCCGGCGGACAATGACCGGGGCTCGAATTTTCGAGTTCGGGGGGGAGCGGCGCGAGAGCAACGCCGACCTCTTCGCAAAAAAATTGCGGGAGGTCATTGCGGACGCGGCGACGGTCGCCAGGCCCGCGAAGACCGCACCCCTGGAGGTGGCTGACGTCGACGACTCGGCCACCAGGGAGGATGTGGTGGCGGCCGTCGCGGCGGCGGGTGGCTGCGACGCCAGCGCGGTGAGGTGCGGGCCCATCAGGCCTGGCCGCCGCGGCATGGGCACCACGCGCGTGGAGTGCCCAATTGTCGCCGCCAGGGCTCTCCTCGCCGCGACCAAGGGGCGGCTGCCTCTGGGGCTCAGCACGGCCGTAGTGCGGGCGCTTGAGGACGGGCCGATGCGTTGTTTTAAATGCTTCGCACTCGGCCACACTCGGGCCACGTGTCCCTCCAAGGCCGACTGGGGGGACGCGTGCTACCGCTGCGGGCTCCAGGGGCACAAGAATGCCGCCTGCGGCGCCGCCACGCCACATTGCGTGACGTGCGCCGCCAGTGGCCGCCCTGCCGACCACAAGATGGCGGGTGGGAGCTGCAAGCCCCCCGTCAGAAAGGGAGTGGTGCAGGCGCAGGTCCGACCTGCCGCCTCCGCCGCCACCGCCGTCGTCGTCGCCGCCGCAGCTCCAGTGGCGGCAACAGAGGGGGGAGCAATGACGATCGATGGATAGGGTCGACCGTCATCGCTTCCTCCAGGCGAACACCAACCACTGCAAAGCGGCCCAGGACCTGGTGGTTCAGGTCATGGCCGAGTGGTTGGTGAACGTGGCGGCGGTCGCCGAGCCGTACTCGATCCCCGGCAGCTGGCTGGGCGACGAGGACGGCTTGGTGGCACTAGCGGCGCGGTCTTCCACGGACTCCCCTCCCCTCTCGCTATTAGAGAGGGGACCGGGATACGTGGCCGCCGCGTGGGGAGACTCGGCCCTCGTGGCCGTGTACTTCTCCCCAAACCGCTCCTTGCAGGACTTCGAGGACTTTCTCGGGGTCCTGGCCGCCGTGGTCGGCAGGGCGGCGCCGCGTCAGGTCGTAGTCTTGGGCGACCTGAACGCCAAGTCGACAGCCTGGGGCAACCCGGCCGCCTCGTGCAACGTCCGAGGTCGCGCCGTGGAGCTCTGGGCGGCCACGTCCGGCGTCTCCCTGCTCAACAGGGGGGCGGTCCACACGTGTGTGCGGCAGCGGGGAGGGTCGGTGGTGGACGTTTCGTTCGCCACCCCCGCGATAGCCGCCCGCGTCGTGGACTGGCGGGTGGAGTTGGTGGAGACCTTGTCGGACCACCGCTACGTGCGGTTCGACATCGTCTCCGCCAGGGGCTCCGCGGAGTCCGCTGGGTCGGGGCAATCGCCGTTCCCGCGGTGGGCTCTGACCCACCTGGACAGGGAGGCGGCGGCGGAGGCGGCGTTCATCCAGGACTGGCTGTCGCCGCCCGCCGCCGGTCTGGACGTGGACACCGCTGCGCGGCAGCTGGGGGATTCCCTGACCGAGGTGTGCAACTCCAGCATGCCTCGGTCTCGCCGGCCGCCAGCCAGACGGGCCGTGTACTGGTGGTCGGCGGAGCTGGCGGAGCTCCGTGCAGCGTGCGTGCGGGCCAGGAGGGCCTACACGCGGAGCCGGCGGCGGCGTCGCAGAGACTTGGCCGACGAGGACCGCCTCTACGAGGCGTACGTGGAGGCCAAGACGGTCCTCGATCGGGCCATCGCCACGGCCAAGGACTCGGCGAGAGCCGAAATGCTGGAGGGTCTCGACAACGACCCCTTCGGGAGGCCATACAAGGTGGCGCGCAGCAAGCTGCGCCCCTTCGGCCCCCCCGTTGTCGAGACCCTGGAGCCCTCCTTCCTGGACGGGGTGGTGCGGTCCCTGTTTCCGCGCAGGGGCAACTTCACCCCGCCAGTGATGGCTCCGCCGCCGCCGCCGCCGCCGCCGCCGCACGAGGCGGAGGAGGAGGAAGCCCCGCCGATCACGGAGTCGGAGCTCTGTGCGGTTATCGACCGTGTCCGCGCCAGAAGGAAGGCTCCGGGCCCCGACGGGGTCCCCGCAAGGGTGGTGGCGATCGCCGCCACCCAAATGGAGGCGCGGTTTCGGGACCTCTTCGATGCATGCTTCGCGTCGGGGAGGTTCCCGAAACCGTGGAAGGAGGGCCTATTGTGCCTCCTTCGCAAGGAGGGCCGCCCGGCGGACTCCCCCTCGGCATACCGGCCGATCATGCTCCTGGCAGACGTCGGGAAAATGTTCGAGGGGATAGTCGCCGCCCGCCTAAAGGAGCACCTGCGGGATGTCGGACCGGACTTGTCGGACGCTCAGTTCGGCTTTCGGGCTGAGCGTTCGACGGTGGACGCACTGGCCTGCCTCAAGGGGCAGGTGGAGGAGGCGATGCAGGCGGGGGACGGGTTGCTGGCGGTGTCGTTCGACATAGCCAACGCCTTCAACTCGATCCCCCACTCTACCATCATGGAGGCGCTCCGCTTCCACGGAGTGCCTCCATACCTGCGGCGTCTGCTGGCCAGCTACCTGGAGGACAGAGAGGTCCTCCTGGTGGACAGGTCTGGCCGAGTCCGGCGATATCCCGCCGAAGCCGGCGTCCCACAGGGGTCGGTCGTGGGGCCCCTGCTCTGGAACGTCGGCTACGATTGGCTCCTGCGGGGAACTCTCCCCCGGGGCGTTAGGGTCGTCTGCTACGCGGACGACACTCTCCTCACCGCCCGGGGGGAGAGTTTCGGAGAGGCGGCCAACTTGGCCTCGGCGGGCGGCTCCCTCGTCGCGGGGAGGATCCGCCGCCTCGGCCTGACGGTGGCGCTGCACAAAACCGAGGCCGTGTACTTCCACAGTCTTCGGCAGCGGCAGCGCCCCCCGCCCGACGCCCACATCCACGTGGAGGGCGTCCGCATCGCGGTTGGGGCCCAGATGAAATATCTGGGCCTCGTGCTCGACAGCAGGTGGCGCTTCGGCCCGCACTTCCGCGGGCTGTCGGCGCGCCTGCTGAAGACCGCGGGCGCCCTCTCGTGGCTGCTCCCCAACGTGGGGGGGCCCAGCGTCCGATGCCGGCGACTCTACGCCGGCATCCTGAGGAGTATGGCCACCTACGGGGCCCCCATCTGGGAGGATTCCCTCCGGAGGAGGGAGAATGCCGCGGCCTTGCGGGCCCCGCAGAGGGCCATAGCCCAGCGGGTGGCGCGGACCTACCGCACGGTGGGCTTTGCGGCGGCGTGCGCTCTGGCGGGCACCCCGCCTTGGGAGCTCGAGGCGTGGGTGCTCGCCAGAGTGTACGAGTGGACGGCGGGGCGGCGGGCGAACGGAGAGCGCCCAGCCCCGCGAGAGAGGGAGGCCGTCCGGCGGGAGGCAAAGGAAGCCGTCGTCCGGCATTGGGCGACGGACCTCGCCACCGCGGTATTCGGTCGCCGCACACTCGACGCGATCGGGCCGCTCCTGCAAGAGTGGCTCGATCGGTCGCTCGGGGTGGTCTCCTTCCGACTGGCGCAGGTGCTGACCGGCCACGGATGCTTCGGGGCCTACCTGCACCGCATCGGTCGGGAGGAGACACCGTCGTGCCGCGATTGTGGCGCGGCGGTGGACACGGCGCAGCACACCCTGGAGGAGTGCCCGTCGTGGTCGGAGCCGCGCCGCGATCTCGTTGCGGCGATCGGGCCGGACCTCTCGCTCCCCGGCGTGATCAACGCCATGCTGGGGGACGAGGGGTCCTGGGCGGCGGTAGCCTCCTTCTGTGAACAGGTCATGTCGCAGAAGGAGGCGGCGGAGCGCGCGCGCGAGGACGACCCTCTCGCGCCGGCGCTCCGCAGGCGGAGGAGGGGTCGGAGAAGACGTCAGTATGACGAGCACCTCCGACTCCTCCCTGGTGGAGGCCAGCAGGCAACGGGTGCGGGGGCACCCCTGCCTGCATCGCACGCGCCTTCACCAGCGCCGGACGGGAGTGGCCAGGTGTTCCCGGCCATTCCCGCCGCCCCCCAGCCCGGGGGGCACGTAGGGCCCGCCATCTAGGCGGGCACGCGCCAGAGGGCCGTGGACGCAGAATGTCTCCCACAGCCCTCCCAACAAGGCGCCGGAGGGAACACCGCTGAGTTTTAGTGGGTATACTGTCGCCGTCATGCGACAGGGAGTCCCACACTCCCCGTCTCGCCCCCCCAGCGAGCGGAAGTGCGTAACTGTCATTTCTCAGCGAGAAAAAAAAAAAAAAAAAAAAAAAAAAAGGTTGGGGGATCCCCCACAGCGCATACTTCCACGCAGTATCCCCCGGGCAACGCCGTGTCTGACCACCGTAACGGAGTGGCAGACCGGCGGCTAAAGTGCGCTGTGACATCGTAGACTTTTATTGAAATACTGTTTTACCTGCCGGATTTTATTTTAATTGCTGTGTGTCTACGATAAGATGAAAAAGAAACCAAGCCGTGACGCCTCAGGGCGCTTTTTATCACATCGCTCCTCTCAGGACGATCTAAACGGCCCTTCTCAGAGCCACGCCGACGGCGCTTCGGCGTCGGAAGCTGACCGCGCACCATCTGCGGCCAGCTTCTTTTGCAGGCCAGACGAGGTGTCGGACTCTGACGACTCCAATGCAGGCACGTCGGCGGCTGAATACGACCGTACGAAGCGGAAGTTTGAGTCCGAGACCTCCTCTGGATCGGCCGTAGCTAGGACGAAGAAGAAGCTGAAGTCTAAAAGGGCCTCGAGCCCTTCCTTGACCTCCACCTCGCCTTGCACCCACGATGTGGGCTTATTGGAGGCCGAGCGCCGCCCGAACCTGGCCAAGCGGGCGCAGGCCCAGCAGGACCTCGAGGAGCGGGTCGCTGCCAAGGAGCAGCAGGCGCGCGCTGCCCGGGCCAAGTCCGGGTACGGCGCGTCCCTCCTCCAGTACGCGGACCGCTCCTTGGGCGAGCTGGAGAAGATGGCGGAGGAGGATGAGGGGGAGATCATTGAGATCGCCACCAAGTCCTCCCACCTGAAGGGCACCTTTCAGAAGGCCCTCAAGTGCCGGGCCGCGAGCATGCGCGCTATCATCCAGGAGGTGGCCCAGCGCACTGCGTCAGAAGAAACACGGCAGCTGCAGGCGCGCGTCGACCGCCTGCAGCTTGAGGTCAGCCAGCTGCACAAGAAGCTGGCTGAGGCCACGGCCCGGCCCATCCAGGCGGAACGGGCGCCAGAAGCGGTGGCCCCCCTCTCCTCCTCCTCCTCCTCCAACCTGGAGGAAATTATTAGGAGGGTCATAGCGGAGGAGAGAAACTTTACTAGGGCCTGCCTCGCGGGCATAGAGGACCGGCTCCTGCCGGAAAGGCGACTCCGCCCGCCGCTAGCGGCGGACAAGAGTTCGCCTCAGACGGACCCGGAACCCGTGCCCCAGGCGGGCCCGGCAGCGGGCGCCCAACCCACTGGGAAGGGCAAAGGCAGGGGCAAGAGGAGCAAAGCGGCTCCTCCTCCTCCGCAAGCCCCTACCACCACGAGCCCAGAGGGAGCGCCCGAGCCGGTGCCCGGGCCCTCCTCCGCTACCCAGCCGGCCCCTCCCCAGATGAAACAGGACGCCCTTCTTCCCTCCAACACCCCGGCCAACATGTCGTGGACGGAGGTGGTCAAGAAGGGCAAGAAGAAGAAGCCCGCAGCGCCCGCAGCGTCCGCAGCGCCCGCAGCGACCGCTCCCCCAGCCAAAACGGCTCCAGCCGCCGGCAGGAAACTGCCTCCTCCTCCCCGAACCGCGGCCGTCGTGGTGAAAATCACCCCGGAGGCCGCGGAGCGGGGGGCGACGTACGAGTCCGTCCTCAGACGGGCCCGTACCAACGCTGATCCCACCCAACTCGGGATCAGCAACATAACCTGCCGGCGGACCATGACCGGGGCCCGAATCTTCGAGTTCGGGGGGGAGCGGCGCGAGAGTAACGCCGACCTCTTCGCGGATAAACTGCGGGAGGTCATAGCGGACGCAGCAACGGTCGCCAGGCCCGTAAAGACCGCACCCCTGGAGGTGGCCGACGTCGATGACTCGGCCACCAGGGAGGACGTGGTGGCGGCCGTTGCGGCGGCGGGTGGCTGCGACGTCAGCGCGGTGAGGTGCGGGCCCATCAGGCCTGGCCGCCGCGGCATGGGCACCACGCGCGTGGAGTGCCCCATCGTCGCCGCCAGGGCTCTCCTCGCTGCGACCAAGGGGCGGCTGCCCCTGGGCCTGAGCACGGCCGTGGTGCGAGCGCTTGAAGATGGCCCGATGCGCTGCTTCAAGTGCTTCGCACTCGGCCACACCCGGGCCACGTGTCCCTCCAAGGCCGACTGGGGGGACGCGTGCTACCGCTGCGGGCTCCAGGGGCACAAAAATGCCGCCTGCGGCGCCGCCACGCCGCATTGCGTGACGTGCGCCGCCAGTGGCCGCCCTGCCGACCACAAGATGGCGGGCGGGAGCTGTAAGCCCCCCGTCAAAAAGGGAGTGGTGCAGGCGCAGGTCCGACCTGCCGCCTCAGCCGCCACCGCCGTCGTCGTCGCCGCCGCAACTCCAGCGGCGGCAACAGAGGGGGGAGCAATGACGATCGATGGATAGGGTCGACCGTCATCGCTTCCTCCAGGCGAACACCAACCACTGTAAAGCGGCCCAGGATCTGGTGGTCCAGGTCATGGCCGAGTGGTTGGTGAACGTGGCGGCGGTCGCCGAGCCGTACTCGATCCCCGGCAGCTGGCTGGGCGACGAGGACGGCTTGGTGGCACTAGCGGCGCGGTCTTCCACGGACTCCCCTCCCCTCTCGCTATTAGAGAAGGGACCGGGATACGTGGCCGCCGCGTGGGGAGACTCGGCCCTCGTGGCCGTGTACTTCTCCCCAAACCGCTCCCTGCAGGACTTCGAGGACTTTCTCGGGGTCCTGGCCGCCGTGGTCGGCAGGGCGGCGCCGCGTCAGGTCGTAGTCTTGGGCGACCTGAACGCCAAGTCGGCAGCCTGGGGCAACCCGGCCGCCTCGTGCAACGTCCGAGGTCGCGCCGTGGAGCTCTGGGCGGCCACGTCCGGCGTCTCCCTGCTCAACAGGGGGGCGGTCCACACGTGTGTGCGGCAGCGGGGAGGGTCGGTGGTGGACGTTTCGTTCGCCACCCCCGCAATAGCCGCCGGCGTCGTGGACTGGCGGGTGGAGTTGGTGGAGACCTTGTCGGACCACCGCTACGTGCGGTTCGACATCGTCTCCGCCAGGGGCTCCGGAGAGTCCGCTGGGTCGGGGCAATCGCCGTTCCCGCGGTGGGCCCTGACCCACCTGGACAGGGAGGCGGCGGCGGAGGCGGCGTTCATCCAGGACTGGCTGTCGCCGCCCGCCGCCGGTCCGGACGTGGACGCCGCTGCGCGGCAGCTGGGGGATTCCCTGACCGAGGTGTGCAACTCCAGCATGCCTCGGTCTCGCCGGCCGCCAGCCAGACGGGCCGTGTACTGGTGGTCGGCGGAGCTGGCGGAGCTCCGTGCAGCGTGCGTGCGGGCCAGGAGGGCCTACACGCGGAGTCGGCGGCGGCGTCGCAGAGACTTGGCCAACGAGGACCGCCTCTACGAGGCGTACGTAGAGGCCAAGACGGTCCTCGATCGGGCCATCGCCACGGCCAAGGACTCGGCGAGAGCCGAGATGCTGGAGGGTCTCGACAACGACCCCTTCGGGAGGCCATACAAGGTGGCGCGCAGCAAGCTGCGCCCCTTCGGCCCCCCCGTTGCCGAGACCCTGGAGCCCTCCCTCCTGGACGGGGTGGTGCGGTCCCTGTTTCCGCGCAGGGGCAACTTCACCCCGCCAGTGATGGCTCCGCCGCCGCCGCCGCCGCCCGTTGCGGAGGAGGAGGAGGCCCCGCCGGTCACGGAGTCGGAGCTCGGCGCGGCCATCGACCGTGCCCGCGCCGGGAAGAAGGCTCCGGGCCCCGACGGGGTCCCCGCAAGGGTGGTGGCGATCGCCGCCACCCAAATGGAGGCGCGGTTTCGGGACCTCTTCGACGTATGCTTCGCGTCGGGGAGGTTCCCGAAACCGTGGAAGGAGGGCCAACTGTGCCTCCTTCGCAAGGAGGGCCGCCCGGCGGACTCCCCCTCGGCATACCGGCCGATTGTGCTCCTGCCGGATGTCGGGAAAATGTTTGAGGGGATTGTCGCCGCCCGCTTAAAGGAGCACCTGCGGGATGTCGGACCGGACTTGTCGGACGCTCAGTTCGGCTTTCGGGCTGAGCGTTCGACGGTGGACGCACTGGCCTGCCTCAAGGGGCAGGTGGAGGAGGCCATGCAGGCGGGGGACGGGTTGCTGGCGGTGTCGTTCGACATAGCCAACGCCTTCAACTCGATCCCCCACTCTACCATCCTGGAGGCGCTCCGCTTCCACGGAGTGCCTCCATACCTGCGGCGTCTGCTGGCCAGCTACCTGGAGGACAGGGAGGTCCTCCTGGTGGACAAATCTGGCCAGGTCCGGCGATATCCCGCGGAAGCCGGCGTTCCACAGGGGTCGGTCGTGGGGCCCCTGCTCTGGAACGTCGGCTACGATTGGCTCCTGCGGGGAACTCTCCCCCGGGGCGTAAGGGTCGTCTGCTACGCGGACGACACTCTCCTCACCGCCCGGGGGGAGAGTTTCGGAGAGGCGGCCAACTTGGCCTCGGCGGGCGGCTCCCTCGTCGCGGGGAGGATCCGCCGCCTCGGCCTGACGGTGGCGCTGCACAAAACCGAGGCCGTGTACTTCCACGGTCCTCGGCAGCGGCAGCGCCCCCCGCCCGACGCCCACATCCACGTGGAGGGCGTCCGCATTTCCAGTTCTCGCTTGTATGCCTCTCGCACTGATATGCCTCATTCTATATCTTTCTTTCATCCATCACCTTTCTTTCTTGGCCGGGTGGGACTCCCGCTATGCTAATCTACTCTGTTTGTTTTTTATTTATTTGTTTAGGGATAATTAGTTGGACAATTTTGTTTTATTTACACAGGTTTAAACTGTATTCTTATGTGCTACTTTTATATAAACTAAAATCTTATTGCTATATTATCTATACAAGAGTTTTCCTATTTTAATACATATTATTTCCTACTTAAATTTACTATCAGGTTATTTACATATCTAAGTAGTTAAGCTACTTCTATGTAATACAATATAATACATCTCTTTCTTGTACACATTTCAACTCTGTAGTTCATTACATAGCACTATGTTTCCATTTTTAAAATATTACTTACTTGTTTAACTTGTAAACAGTCTTACAAGTACTATTTACAGCAAACCAATTACCGATTCGTACTAAGTACAATTTATTTGTAGGTTTTACATTAGGTACACACCACGTGAATAGTTGTTATTATGCAATGTTATGTGCTTTAGTGTTAAGGCAATACTATATATATATTCTGATAATACTATATTTATTACCCTTTTCTTATTGTTTGTTATTTCGCTTGTGTTTCCGAACTGAGTGCTTATTTCGCTTAACAATTGTAATATAATTGCAAACAAATATAAACAACAACAATGTAAAAAGGACAAAACAAAACAACAATTTTTTTGTGTTATCGTGTTGAGTGTAGTGCATGTTTTGTGTTTTGTGCGTGTTATCATATATTACTATATATTTAATATATGTTTTGTGTGTCTTGTGTGTTAATGTGCGTGTTGTGTATGTAATGTGTGTGGTGTACGTCCCAAGAAACGACTCAGGCGTACGCTGTTGTCGTCCGAGCCAGGTAGTCCCACTTCTTGCGCACCGGACACTCCACGCTAAAGGCGTTGTGGCCGGTCCTTTGGAACTTCGAGTGCAGGCAGTTGCAGCACCGCGGTTCATTGCCCGCAATGAACTCCGCACACTTCTCGCGAAGGTGCGGACCCCCACAGTGACTGCACCTGTCTGCACTCTCGGTACAAAATTTCCGGCCGTGTCCGAATGCCAAGCACTTAGTGCATTGGATGAGCGGGGACTGGTCCTCAACCTTGACCCTTTGCAGGTCAAGGTAGAGGGCTCCAGCCTCCGTCATCCTCTGCCACACTTTGGGCCTGACTTGGACGACAACATGCGCCGTTCTGGGGTTTCTGGTCCGGTTAGGTTAGGTTAGGTTAGGTTAGGTTCCCAGCGGGTGGCGCGGACCTACCGCACGGTGGGCTTTGCGGCGGCGTGCGCTCTGGCGGGCACCCCGCCTTGGGAGCTCGAGGCGTGGGTGCTCGCCAGAGTGTACGAGTGGACGGCGGGGCGGCGGGCGAACGGAGAGCGCCCAGCCCCGCGAGAGAGGGAGGCCGTCCGGCGGGAGGCAAAGGAAGCCGTCGTCCGGCATTGGGCGACGGACCTCGCCACCGCGGTATTCGGTCGCCGCACACTCGACGCGATCGGGCCGCTCCTGCAAGAGTGGCTCGATCGGTCGCACGGGGTGGTCTCCTTCCGACTGGCGCAGGTGCTGACCGGCCACGGATGCTTCGGGGCCTACCTGCACCGCATCGGTCGGGAGGAGACACCGTCGTGCTGCGATTGTGGCGCGGCGGTGGACACGGCGCAGCACACCCTGGAGGAGTGCCCGTCGTGGTCGGAGCCGCGCCGCGATCTCGTTGCGGCGATCGGGCCGGACCTCTCGCTCCCCGGCGTGATCAACGCCATGCTGGGGGACGAGGGGTCCTGGGCGGCGGTAGCCTCCTTCTGTGAACAGGTCATGTCGCAGAAGGAGGCGGCGGAGCGCGCGCGCGAGGACGACCCTCTCGCGCCGGCGCTCCGCAGGCGGAGGAGGGGTCGGAGAAGACGTCAGTATGACGAGCACCTCCGACTCCTCCCTGGTGGAGGCCAGCAGGCAACGGGTGCGGGGGCACCCCTGCCTGCATCGCACGCGCCTTCACCAGCGCCGGACGGGAGTGGCCAGGTGTTCCCGGCCATTCCCGTCGCCCCCCAGCCCGGGGGGCACGTAGGGCCCGCCATCTAGGCGGGCACGCGCCAGAGGGCCGTGGACGCAGAATGTCTCCCACAGCCCTCCCAACAAGGCGCCGGAGGGAACACCGCTGAGTTTTAGTGGGTATACTGTCGCCGTCATGCGACAGGGAGTCCCACACTCCCCGTCTCGCCCCCCCAGCGAGCGGAAGTGCGTAACTGTCATTTCTCAGCGAGAAAAAAAAAAAAAAAAAAAAAAAAAAAAAAAAGGTTAGGTTAGGTTAGGTTAGGTTAGGTTAGGTTAGGTTAGGTTAGGTTAGGTTAGGTTAGGTTAGGTTAGGTTTTTTTTTTTTTTTTTTTTTTTTTTTTTCGCTTTTCCCCGATCATGGGTAACATCGGGACCTTATTTAACTATTTTTTTCTCATTCATTCAATTTCTCTCATGTATTCCTCTCGCACTTTCATTCTTCATACTAAATCTTTCTTTCATACATACTTTCATACTTTGTCGGGTGGGACTCCCGCTATTCTATCTATTCTATTGTTCTTATTGTTCTATTTTCTTTATTTAGGGATATTTAATTACACATGATGTTTTTATTAACATTGCTTACTTATATCTATTTTACACATGTATACTATATTATGTTCTTATTACATACAATCATCCATATAGGACTATCTCTGCTCAGGGCTTGTGTATACATATTTGAGCTTATTTATTTATGCTTATTTATTTAAACTTATATATATATGCTTATGTTTTTATGCTTATGTGTTTATTCATGCTCACTTGAGCTTAATTATTTATACTTATATATTTACGCTTTTGTATAAAAGCTTATAATATAAAATACATTGTTGCTTATGCATTACTACTGTAGTTTTTGTTTCTTAGCACTATAACATCTGTAATTCTTATGTCTATACATACTTTAACTTATTGCCTTATATATAAACATACTTACATTTCTATTCTTAATTCTGTTTTTTGTATGTGACAACAAGTACTTTTATTTATATATATATACGTGCATACAGCAGGGTTGATGAGTTGTGTTTGGTTTTATCTTTTTGTACATTTTTATACGTGTTTTATTTTAGGCAATAATATATATATATATTCATCTATATATATTTATTGTCCATTTCTTTTACATTTATATGTCTTACATTTTATTGTCTTATTTATGACAGTAGGTATTTTTATTGATGTGTAATTGTGTGTTCAGAAGGATTGGTGATTTGTATTATTGTTTTTTATCTTTCCTAGTATGTTATGCGTGTTTTGTATTTAGCCAATAATATATATATACCTATTATATATATTTATTGTCTCTTTCTTATGCTGGGGGTTAATTGTTGTTGTTCGTGTGGTTGTTTTTATGCACATATTTTCGTGTATACTTAGTATACATTCCATATATCTGTTGTCGTGTTGTGATATGTTTTGTGTTTGTGACTGTGTGTTTTGTGTTGTGGTCCCTGCGTGTTTTACGTATAAGCCGTGTTTGCCCGAGCCAGATAGTCCCATTTTCGACGCTCCGGGCAATCCGCGTTGAACGCATTATGGTCGGTCCTTCGCAACCCGGAGCGTGAGCAGTTGCAGCACTGTGGTTCATTTCCTGCGATTTTGTCTGCGCATTTATCGCGCAGATGCGGTCCTCCACAGTGGCTACATCTGTCCACGCTCTCGGTGCAGAACTTCCGACCATGCCCGAATGCGAGGCACTTTGTACATTGGATTAACGGAGACTGGTCCTCCACTCTGATCCTTTGCAGGTCCAGATAGAGGGCTCCAGCCTCCGTCATCCTTTGCCATGTAATGGGTCTCACCTGGAGGATGATATGCGCGGTGTTGGGGTTACGTGTGCGTTTCTTATATTTAACCATAATCTCCCTGTCCTCCTCGGTTAGTCCCTCAAACATCTCCTTATTCTGGGCGTGCAGCGCCTTGATGACTTCCTCATCCTCGCTGTCCGTGAAAACGTCCTTAAGGACAACGAGTGGGTTTTTGTTGGTCATAGGCGCTACTTTCAGCCCGGTCCCACTGCCCTCAATCCTTGCACGCACCCTCTCACTTTCTTGCTTTGTGTCGCAGCCTAGTATCACCGTCTGGTTTTTAGCCTTCCGGACCTTACTAACTTTCAGGCCCGTACTTCTGGCGTCGACCACCCTCCTCACTCTGGCGAGTACCTCGTCGGCGGTCTCCTGGCCGCCTTCGAGGGTGACCGCCATTGAGTGGAGAGCGGGGCGGTGGACGGGCTTGGCTGCTGCGGCGACGCTGGCGTACGTCTTGGGAGATGGAGCCAGGCCTGCCCCGGACGTCAGCCTCTTGGCGACCTCGACCAACTGCTCCTTTGCCGCGGCAACATCCCCAGCAACACCGCCGACAAGGTCTTTGATGAGGGCATAGTGCCGACCGCCGACCTCCTCGGTCGTTTTGTCTGCGGTAGCCCTATCCTTGTCGATCCTGTCGACGATGGTGCTGACGATGTCGGCGCTTCGTTTGTCGTTTTGGCTATCTATTTCGATTAGGTCCGCTCTCAGGCTCCGCTCCAGCTCGTTCAGCCGTTCCGTCAGCTCCGTCTCCATCTCTCCCAGCCTCCTCAGGACGTCATCATGCCCCTCCGACGGCGGGGCTCTTGCAGGCGTCTTTGTTCTGGGGGGCTCTGCTTCTAGTGTTTTGATGCGCCTGCTGAGCTCGAAGATCGCTCTGATCCCCTTGTCTGACCGCGCCTCCAGGAACTGCTTTATATCCCTCCTCATCTGTGGGTAATCGTGGACCTTCAGGGGTATTTCTTCGAAGGTTTTCATCAGCTCCTGGAGGAGCTGGTCGCTGGGCAGCTCAACGTAATTTTGTTTTTGTTTTTTGTACAGCTCCATGTTATCGAGCGATCTTCGGCTGGTCTGCGGTCTTTTTATAAAAGTCGCAGCAGCGTCCTGCACTGCTGCGGCCGAGGTGGTGGGGCTGGGAGTGGTGGGGGGCCTTTTGGCGGCGCTAGTGGTCAGAGGTGTGCGGTGCATTTTGTCGGGGAAAGTTGTCAGTGATGATATAAAATGTAAGACCCTGTAAAGGGGGGTCTGTGTCAGTTGTGTAAGTGTGAATGTAGGACCCTGTAAAGGGGGGTCTGTGTCGGTATAAA
This sequence comes from Tholera decimalis, assembly GCA_943138885.2. NCBI lineage: Eukaryota > Metazoa > Arthropoda > Insecta > Lepidoptera > Noctuidae > Tholera > Tholera decimalis. The sequence continues at coordinate 15,095 of OW964557.2, read as the reverse complement.
TACAATAACACTAATAATAAACCTAATTAAAACCTTATAACTAATTACAGTTTCTAAATAAAACTAAAGTTATAAACTAAAACTAACAAATTTGGTTAATTAAAACCAAAGTACACGTTTGGCCTCAATAAAGGCTATTGTCTACTAATTAATACTATGTTTGGGTGGTCTAATCACCCCTGGTCTAATAAAATATAAACTAAATTTAAAAGTATAAACAAAGTCAAAACAATTATAAAGTTAAATAAATTTAAGTTAGATACAGTTCGGACTTGACCGCTTGAACTAGTCCGAGTCAGGTTATCTTAGGTCAATAAACCTAGAAGTGTACCTACAATTTTTAAGGATCCTAAAATTAAAAAGAAATTTTTTTATTTAAAGCAAAAACCAAATGCAGCTCGGGCTTGACCGCGACTCGGTCTTGACCTTGGTCAGTCTGTATTGGTGTCAAACAAAAGGGGTAAAAACAAAGATCTAATATGTAAATTTCAAATTTAAATAAAATAATTAAAATAATTAAAATTTTAAAATACAGCTCGGTCTTGACCAAATTAAGTGTCGGTCAAGCTTTAGGAACATAAATCTGCAGCGTAATTTTGATCTATAATCCGTACTTACCGAGATATCAGGTTTGGTATGTGAGGAGTGGGGGAGGGGGGGGGGGGGGTGGGGGTCCAAACAGGGGGAGAGGGTTTCTCCTGCGCGACTTTAGCCACAAAGGCTGATTCCGAAGTCGGATCGGCTCTAACTCCTCTCGTTCCCGAGATATGGCCCTCCAAAGGATGTGGAAAAGGAAAGTTCAGGAAAAAGGAAAATAGGGGGGGGGATCGATACCTCGGTAGCGGTTTTCACCTTAGTGTCGTGTCTAACGACACTACACAGGCCAAATTTGGGGTCCAAATTGGCCTAGCTCCTCTAGTTTCGGAGATATGCAATTTTTGGGTACCGGGTTCGGTTCCCGGTAGGTGAAATTTCCTAAATATTTCCAAAAAAGTTTTTTCCAGATTTATGTTCCCGTGCTAGTTGGCGCTTTAATGGGTTGTCAATCCAATCAATCCAAATTTCCAATTAATATTATTGTATAAAAAATTTTTTCCGTTTTTACTTTTTGGTACTGTGGGTAGCGCCCGATGTCTAGGATTTTTATGTTACACGGTTAATTTTGGAGTTTTCTACCAGCGCTTCCTCGACTTTGGGGGTCAATATCTTTGGCTCTATCTGAGACGCGTGGACTTTCGACGTGTCGGCAGACGCGGGAGGATTTTCCCTTTCTCCCGACCCGCGTCCCGGATCCCTCGGTTCAGGGGTTCGCCTTTGAGGAGTCGTCAAAGGGGGTCGTCCACAGTTTCGCGACCGCAAATGCTGTGGTTTCCGAACTTCCCCTGCACCGAAAAATCCGAAAATCGGCCCGGGAGTGGGTCTGCTCCGCCTCTGCACCCTCTCAAAAATCCAGGCGTGCACCTACCCTGCTTCAACCCCCAAAGTACGTTTTCAAAAATCTCCAAAATTTTGCCTTCCTTATATTTTAAGTTTCTAAAGCTAATATGTACAGTAAAATTTAAAAATAGGATTTTTCGTGCAGCGGTACCCTTAGCGCTTAAGAATAACAACTTTAATTAAATATTGGGGTTGTATTTATCAACCCCCTGATTTTTTGAAATTTAAAACTTGAATATCTTTACAACTATTAATGCTAGAACTATAAAATTTAAAATCTAAGTAAATCTAAGGCGACCTAATTTTTAGAGTCCTTTAAAAACTTTCTATCTTTCCCGGTTTCCTGGGAAAAGATTTTTTTAAAAACGGAAATCTTCCTTACTGCTTTTTTGCGGTCTTCCACACTGTATTTTCACCTTGTTTTTTCGTCTCCCGGCTCCTCGTCCGTGTCGCTTCTGGATAACGGCCTCGGGTCCCGTGCGAACCCTCGGGAACACCGAATTCGCTCCACGCGGCTGAGGGTTTTCACCTCTATCTCCGGCACCCCTGGTCGGATTACCCCGAGTGGGGTGTCTGGAGATAGGTCTCGTTCTAGCGCACCTTGCTGCAGTCTTAGATTTTTAAGTGCCCGCACCAAATCAGGCAGCGTCGGGCTTTGAAGTTTTTTCCGCACAGTTTTTTGCGGTTTTTAGTCACAGTTTTCCACTTTTCACTTTGAAAATTTCACAGTCACTTGCGTCTTTGCAGCGCGCTTCTACTCATATGCAACACTTATGCCTTTACGCGAAAAACACTATTTTTACAATTTTTCCTGCGCGGAGCGAGCCAAAACTGATCCGATCGCGGCGGGGGGCGCCGTGAGACTGGGTTAGGTTAGGTTAGGTTAGGTTAGGTTAGGTTCGGACCGGACTTGTCGGACGCTCAGTTCGGCTTTCGGGCTGAGCGTTCGACGGTGGACGCACTGGCCTGCCTCAAGGGGCAGGTGGAGGAGGCGATGCAGGCGGGGGACGGGTTGCTGGCGGTGTCGTTCGACATAGCCAACGCCTTCAACTCGATCCCCCACTCTACCATCATGGAGGCGCTCCGCTTCCACGGAGTGCCTCCATACCTGCGGCGTCTGCTGGCCAGCTACCTGGAGGACAGGGAGGTCCTCCTGGTGGACAGGTCTGGCCGAGTCCGGCGATATCCCGCCGAAGCCGGCGTCCCACAGGGGTCGGTCGTGGGGCCCCTGCTCTGGAACGTCGGCTACGATTGGCTCCTGCGGGGAACTCTCCCCCGGGGCGTTAGGGTCGTCTGCTACGCGGACGACACTCTCCTCACCGCCCGGGGGGAGAGTTTCGGAGAGGCGGCCAACTTGGCCTCGGCGGGCGGCTCCCTCGTCGCGGAGAGGATCCGCCGCCTCGGCCTGACGGTGGCGCTGCACAAAACCGAGGCCGTGTACTTCCACGGTCCTCGGCAGCGGCAGCGCCCCCCGCCCGACGCCCACATCCACGTGGAGGGCGTCCGCATCGCGGTCGGGGCCCAGATGAAATATCTGGGCCTCGTGCTTGACAGCAGGTGGCGCTTCGGCCCGCACTTCCGCGGGCTGTCGGCGCGCCTGCTGAAGACCGCGGGCGCCCTCTCGTGGCTTCTCCCCAACGTGGGGGGGCCCAGCGTCCGATGCCGGCGACTCTACGCCGGCATCCTGAGGAGTATGGCCACCTACGGGGCCCCCATCTGGGAGGACTCCCTCCGGAGGAGGGAGAACGCCGCGGCCTTGCGGGCCCCGCAGAGGGCCATAGCCCAGCGGGTGGCGCGGACCTACCGCACGGTGGGCTTCGCGGCGGCGTGCGCTCTGGCGGGCACCCCGCCTTGGGAACTCGAGGCGTGGGTGCTCGCCAGAGTGTACGAGTGGACGGCGGGGCGGCGGGCGAGCGGAGAGCGCCCAGCCCCGCGTGAGAGGGAGGCCGTCCGGCGGGAGGCGAAGGAAGCCGTCGTCCGGCATTGGTCGACGGACCTCGCTACCGCGGTATTCGGTCGCCGCACACTCGACGCGATCGGGCCGCTCCTGCAAGAGTGGCTCGATCGGTCGCACGGGGTGGTCTCCTTCCGACTGGCGCAGGTGCTGACCGGCCACGGATGTTTCGGGGCCTACCTGCACCGCATCGGTCGGGAGGAGACACCGTCGTGCCGCGATTGCGGCGCGGCGGTGGACACGGCGCAGCACACCCTTGAGGGGTGCCCGTCGTGGTCGGAGCCGCGCCGCGACCTCGTTGCGGCGATCGGGCCGGACCTCTCGCTCCCCGGCGTGATCAACGCCATGCTGGGGGACGAGGGGTCCTGGGCGGCGGTAGCCTCCTTCTGTGAACAGGTCATGTCGCAGAAGGAGGCGGCGGAGCGCGCGCGCGAGGACGACCCCCTCGCGCCGGCGCTCCGCAGGCGGAGGAGGGGTCGGAGAAGACGTCAGTATGACGAGCACCTCCGACTCCTCCCTGGTGGAGGCCAGCAGGCAACGGGTGCGGGGGCACCCCTGCCTGCATCGCACGCGCCTTCACCAGCGCCGGACGGGAGTGGCCAGGTGTTCCCGGCCATTCCCGTCACCCCCCAGCCCGGGGGGCACGTAGGGCCCGCCATCTAGGCGGGCACGCGCCAGAGGGCCGTGGACGCAGAACGTCTCCCACAGCCCTCCCAACAAGGCGCCGGAGGGAACACCGCTGAGTTTTAGTGGGTATACTGTCGCCGTCATGCGACAGGGAGTCCCACACTCCCCGTCTCGCCCCCCCAGCGAGCGGAAGTGCGTAATTGCCATTTCTCAGCGTCAAAAAAAAAAAAAAAAAAAAAAGGTTAGGTTAGGTTAGGTTAGGTTAGGTTAGGTTAGGTTAGGTTAGGTTAGGTTAGGTTAGGTTAGGTTGGGCGCGGCGTCGGGTGCGCAACCTCAGGCCTCGAAGCCCTCCAAGGGCAAAGGCAAGGGCAAGGGCAAGAGGAGCACGACGGCCTCTCACGCGCCCACCACGAGCGCGGAGGAGGCGCCTGGGTCGTCTGCTACTGCAGCAGCGCCCCGGAGCTCGCAGGAGGAAGACGCCCTTCTTCCCTCCACCACCCCGGCCAACATGTCATGGACGGAGGTGGTCAAGAAGGGCAAGAAGAAGAAGCCCGCAGCGCCCGCAGCGACTGCTGCAGCGGCCAAAAAGGCTCCAGCCGGCGGGAGGAAGCTGGTTCCTCCCAAAACCGCGGCGGTCGTGGTGACCATCACCCCGGAGGCCGCAGAGCGGGGCGAGACGTATGAGTCCGTCCTAAGACGGGCTCGTACCAACGCGGACCCCTCCCGGCTGGGGATTAGCGGCATCACGTGCCGCCGAACTCTAACCGGGGCTCGGATCTTCGAGTTCTCGGGGGAGCAGCGTGGCGCAAACGCGGACCTCTTTGCAACAAAAATGCAAGAGGTCATCGCGGATGCGGCAACGGTCGCCAGGCCTGTAAAGACTGCAGCCTTGGAGGTGGCCGATCTGGATGATTCGGTCACCAAAGAGGATGTGGTGGCGGCCGTTGCCGCAGCTGGAGGCTGCGTCGCTGGCGCGGTAAAGGGTGGAGCCATCAGGCCCGGCCGCCGCGGCATGGGCACCATCCGCGTCGAGTGCCCGATCGCCGCAGCTAGGGCCGTCCTTTCGGCGACCAAGGGGCGGCTGCCTGTGGGGCTCAGCTCGGCCGCAGTCCGGCCACTTGAAGACCAGCCTATGCGCTGCTTCAAGTGCTTCGCGTCCGGCCACACCCGAGCCACGTGTCCCTCCAAGTCCGACTGGGGAGACTCCTGCTACCAGTGCGGGCAGAAGGGACACAAGAGTGCCGCTTGCAGCGCAGCCACGCCACACTGCGCGGCGTGTGCCGCCAGTGGCCGCCCCGCGGCCCACAAGATGGCGGGCAGGGGCTGCAAGCCTCCCGCGAGGAAGGGCATAGTGCCGGCGCAGGTTCGCCCTGTTGCTGCCACCGCTGCCACCGTCGTCGCTGCTGTAGCTTCAGCGGCGGTGGCTGAGGAGGGTAATGCAATGCTGGAATAGTGGGTTCCGACTACCGCATCCTCCAGACGAACACCAACCACTGCAGAGCGGCCCAGGACCTGGTGGCGCAGGTCATGGCCGAGTGGTTGGTGAACGTAGCGGTGGTCGCCGAGCCCTACTCAATACCCGGCAGCTGGCTGGGTGACGAGGACGGCTTGGTGGCACTAGCGGCGCGGTCTTCCACAGACTCCCCTCCCCTCTCGCTATTAGAGAAGGGACCGGGATACGTGGCCGCCGCGTGGGGAGAGGTAGCCCTTGTGGGCGTCTATTTCTCCCCAAACCGCCCTTTGCAGGATTTCGAGAACTATCTCGGAATCCTGGCCGCCGTGGTCGGCAGGGCGGCGCCGCGTCAGGTCTCCGTACTGGGAGACCTGAATGCCAAGTCAGTGTCCTGGGGCAACCCGGCCACCGACGCACGCGGGCGGGCAGTGGAGATGTGGGCAGCCTCCTCTGGGCTCTCCCTCCTGAACAGAGGAAGCGTCCAGACATGCGTGCGGCGGCAGGGTGGCTCAATAGTGGATGTCACTTTCGCCACACCTGCGCTGGCCGCGCGCGTGTCGAACTGGCGGGTGGAGCCGGTGGAGACTATGTCGGACCACCGCTACGTGCGGTTCGACATCTCCACCGGTGGCCCAGGGGAGACGCGGCCCCCCTCGGCACGATCGCCGTTCCCGCGGTGGGCCCTGACCCACCTGGACAGGGAGGCGGCGGCGGAGGCGGCGTTCATCCAGGACTGGCTGTCGCCGCCCGCCGCTGGTCTGGACATGGATGCCGCTGCGCGGCAGCTGGGGGATTCCCTGACCGAGGTGTGCAACTCTAGCATGCCTCGGTCTCGCCGGCCGCCACCCAGGCGGGCCGTCTACTGGTGGTCGGCGGAGCTGGCGGAGCTCCGCGCAGCGTGCGTGCGGGCCAGGAGGGCCTACACGCGGAGTCGGCGGCGGCGTCGCAGAGACTTGGCCGACGAGGACCGCCTCTACGAGGCGTACGTGGAGGCCAAGACGGTCCTCGATCGGGCTATCGCCACGGCCAAGGACTCGGCGAGAGCCGAGATGCTGGAGGGTCTCGACAATGACCCCTTCGGGAGGCCATACAAGGTGGCGCGCAGCAAGCTGCGCCCCTTCGGCCCCCCCATTGTCGAGACCCTGGAGCCCTCCCTCCTGGACGGGGTGGTGCGGTCCCTGTTTCCACGCAGGGGCAGCTTCACCCCGCCAGTGATGGCTCCGCCGCCACCGCCGCCGCCGTCGCCGCACGGGGCGGAGGAGGAGGAGGCCCCGTCGGTCACGGAGTCTGAGCTGGGCGCGGCCATCGACCGTGTCCGCGCCAGGAAGAAGGCTCCGGGCCCCGACGGGGTCCCCGCAAGGGTGGTGGCGATCGCCGCCACCCAAATGGAGGCGCGGTTTCGGGACCTCTTCGACGCATGCTTCGCGTCGGGAAGGTTCCCGAAACCGTGGAAGGAGGGCCAGTTGTGCCTCCTTCGTAAGGAGGGCCGCCCGGCGGACTCCCCCTCGGCATACCGGCCGATCGTGCTCCTGCCGGATGTCGGGAAAATGTTTGAGGGGATAGTCGCCGCCCGCCTAAAGGAGCACCTGCGGGATGTCGGACCGGACTTGTCGGACGCTCAGTTCGGCTTTCGGGCTGAGCGTTCGACGGTGGACGCACTGGCCTGCCTCAAGGGGCAGGTGGAGGAGGCGATGCAGGCGGGGGACGGGTTGCTGGCGGTGTCGTTCGACATAGCCAACGCCTTCAACTCGATCCCCCACTCTACCATCATGGAGGCGCTCCGCTTCCACGGAGTGCCTCCATACCTGCGGCGTCTGCTGGCCAGCTACCTGGAGGACAGGGAGGTCCTCCTGGTGGACAGGTCTGGCCGAGTCCGGCGATATCCCGCCGAAGCCGGCGTCCCACAGGGGTCGGTCGTGGGGCCCCTGCTCTGGAACGTCGGCTACGATTGGCTCCTGCGGGGAACTCTCCCCCGGGGCGTTAGGGTCGTCTGCTACGCGGACGACACTCTCCTCACCGCCCGGGGGGAGAGTTTCGGAGAGGCGGCCAACTTGGCCTCGGCGGGCGGCTCCCTCATCGCGGGGAGGATCCGCCGCCTCGGCCTGACGGTGGCGCTGCACAAAACCGAGGCCGTGTACTTCCACGGTCCCCGGCAGCGGCAGCGCCCCCCGCCCGACGCCCACATCCACGTGGAGGGCGTCCGCATCGCGGTTAGGGCCCAGATGAAATATCTGGGCCTCGTGCTCGACAGCAGGTGGCGCTTCGGCCCGCACTTCCGCGGGCTGTCGGCGCGCCTGCTGAAGACCGCGGGCGCCCTCTCGTGGCTGCTCCCCAACGTGGGGGGGGCCAGCGTCCGATGCCGGCGACTCTACGCCGGCATCCTGAGGAGTATGGCCACCTACGGGGCCCCCATCTGGGAGGACTCCCTCCGGAGGAGGGAGAACGCCGCGGCCTTGCGGGCCCCGCAGAGGGCCATAGCCCAGCGGGTGGCGCGGACCTACCGCACGGTGGGCTTCGCGGCGGCGTGCGCTCTGGCGGGCACCCCGCCTTGGGAACTCGAGGCGTGGGTGCTCGCCAGAGTGTACGAGTGGACGGCGGGGCGGCGGGCGAGCGGAGAGCGCCCAGCCCCGCGTGAGAGAGAGGCCGTCCGGTGGGAGGCGAAGGAAGCCGTCGTCCGGCATTGGTCGACGGACCTCGCCACCGCGGTATTCGGTCGCCGCACACTCGACGCGATCGGGCCGCTCCTGCAAGAGTGGCTCGATCGGTCGCACGGGGTGGTCTCCTTCCGACTGGCGCAGGTGCTGACCGGCCACGGATGTTTCGGGGCCTACCTGCACCGCATCGGTCGGGAGGAGACACCGTCGTGCCGCGATTGCGGCGCGGCGGTGGACACGGCGCAGCACACCCTTGAGGGGTGCCCGTCGTGGTCGGAGCCGCGCCGCGACCTCGTTGCGGCGATCGGGCCGGACCTCTCGCTCCCCGGCGTGATCAACGCCATGCTGGGGGACGAGGGGTCCTGGGCGGCGGTAGCCTCCTTCTGTGAACAGGTCATGTCGCAGAAGGAGGCGGCGGAGCGCGCGCGCGAGGACGACCCCCTCGCGCCGGCGCTCCGCAGGCGGAGGAGGGGTCGGAGAAGACGTCAGTATGACGAGCACCTCCGACTCCTCCCTGGTGGAGGCCAGCAGGCAACGGGTGCGGGGGCACCCCTGCCTGCACTGCACGCGCCTTCACCAGCGCCGGACGGGAGTGGCCAGGTGTTCCCGGCCATTCCCGTCGCCCCCCAGCCCGGGGGGCACGTAGGGCCCGCCATCTAGGCGGGCACGCGCCAGAGGGCCGTGGACGCAGAACGTCTCCCACAGCCCTCCCAACAAGGCGCCGGAGGGAACACCGCTGAGTTTTAGTGGGTATACTGTCGCCGTCATGCGACAGGGAGTCCCACACTCCCCGTCTCGCCCCCCCAGCGAGCGGAAGTGCGTAATTGCCATTTCTCAGCGTCAAAAAAAAAAAAACAAAAAAAAAAAAAAAAAAAAAAAAAGGTTAGGTTAGGTTAGGTTAGGTTAGGTTAGGTTAGGTTAGGTTAGGTTAGGTTAGGTTAGGTTAGGTTAGGTTAGGTTAGGTTAGGTTAGGTTGGGGGATCCCCCACAGCGCATACTTCCACGCAGTATCCCCCGGGCAACGCCGTGTCTGACCACCGTAACGGAGTGGCAGACCGGCGGCTAAAGTGCGCTGTGACATCGTAGACTTTTATTGAAATACTGTTTTACCTGCCGGATTTTATTTTAATTGCTGTGTGTCTACGATAAGATGAAAAAGAAACCAAGCCGTGACGCCTCAGGGCGCTTTTTATCACATCGCTCCTCTCAGGACGATCTAAACGGCCCTTCTCAGGGCCACGCCGACGGCGCTTCGGCGTCGGAAGCTGACCGCGCACCATCTGCGGCCAGCTTCTTTTGCAGGCCAGACGAGGTGTCGGACTCTGACGACTCCAATGCAGGCACGTCGGCGGCTGAATACGACCGTACGAAGCGGAAGTTTGAGTCCGAGACCTCCTCTGGATCGGCCGTAGCTAGGACGAAGAAAAAGCTGAAGTCTAAAAGGGCCTCGAGCCCTTCCTTGACCTCCACCTCGCCTTGCACCCACGATGTGGGCTTATTGGAGGCCGAGCGCCGCCCGAACCTGGCCAAGCGGGTGCAGGCCCAGCAGGACCTCGAGGAGCGGGTCGCTGCCAAGGAGCAGCAGGCGCGCGCTGCCCGGGCCAAGTCCGGGTACGGCGCGTCCCTCCTCCAGTACGCGGACCGCTCCTTGGGCGAGCTGGAGAAGATGGCGGAGGAGGATGAGGGGGAGATCATTGAGATCGCCACCAAGTCCTCCCACCTGAAGGGCACCTTTCAGAAGGCCCTCAAGTGCCGGGCCGCGAGCATGCGCGCTATTATCCAGGAGGTGGCCCAGCGCACTGCGTCAGAAGAAACACGGCAGCTGCAGGCGCGCGTCGACCGCCTGCAGCTTGAGGTCAGCCAGCTGCACAAGAAGCTGGCTGAGGCCACGGCCCGGCCCATCCAGGCGGAACGGGCACCAGAAGCGGTGGCCCCCCTCTCCTCCTCCTCCTCCTCCTCCTCCTCCAACCTGGAGGAAATTATTAGGAGGGTCATAGCGGAGGAGAGAAACTTTACTAGGGCCTGCCTCGCGGGCATAGAGGACCGGCTCCTGCCGGAAAGGCGACTCCGCCCGCCGCTAGCGGCGGACAAGAGTTCGCCCCAGACGGAGCCGGAACCCGTGCCCCAGGCGGGCCCGGCAGCGGGCGCCCAACCCACTGGGAAGGGCAAAGGCAGGGGCAAGAGGAGCAAAGCGGCTCCTCCTCCTCCGCAAGCCCCTACCACCACGAGCCCAGAGGGAGCGCCCGAGCCGGTGCCCGGGCCCTCCTCCGCTACCCAGCCGGCCCCTCCCCAGATGAAACAGGACGCCCTTCTTCCCTCCACCACCCCGGCCAACATGTCGTGGACGGAGGTGGTCAAGAAGGGCAAGAAGAGGAAGCCCGCAGCGCCCGCAGCGTCCGCAGCGCCCGCAGCGACCGCTCCCCCAGCCAAGACGGCTCCAGCCGCCGGCAGGAAACTGCCTCCTCCTCCCCGAACCGCGGCCGTCGTGGTGAAAATCACCCCGGAGGCCGCGGAGCGGGGGGCGACGTACGAGTCCGTCCTCAGACGGGCCCGTACTAACGCTGATCCCACCCAACTCGGGATCAGCAACATAACCTGCCGGCGGACCATGACCGGGGCTCGAATCTTCGAGTTCGGGGGGGAGCGGCGCGAGAGTAACGCCGACCTCTTCGCGGATAAACTGCGGGAGGTCATAGCGGACGCGGCAACGGTCGCCAGGCCCGTAAAGACCGCACCCCTGGAGGTGGCCGACGTCGATGACTCGGCCACCAGGGAGGACGTGGTGGCGGCCGTTGCGGCGGCGGGTGGCTGCGACGTCAGCGCGGTGAGGTGCGGGCCCATCAGGCCTGGCCGCCGCGGCATGGGCACCACGCGCGTGGAGTGCCCCATCGTCGCCGCCAGGGCTCTCCTCGCTGCGACCAAGGGGCGGCTGCCCCTGGGCCTGAGCACGGCCGTGGTGCGAGCGCTTGAAGACGGCCCGATGCGCTGCTTCAAGTGCTTCGCACTCGGCCACACCCGGGCCACGTGTCCCTCCAAGGCCGACTGGGGGGACGCGTGCTACCGCTGCGGGCTCCAGGGGCACAAAAATGCTGCCTGCGGCGCCGCCACGCCGCATTGCGTGACGTGCGCCGCCAGTGGCCGCCCTGCCGACCACAAGATGGCGGGCGGGAGCTGTAAGCCCCCCGTCAAAAAGGGAGTGGTGCAGGCGCAGGTCCGACCTGCCGCCTCCGCCGCCACCGCCGTCGTCGTCGCCGCCGCAGCTCCAGCGGCGGCAACAGAGGGGGGAGCAATGACGATCGATGGATAGGGTCGACCGTCATCGCTTCCTCCAGGCGAACACCAACCACTGTAAAGCGGCCCAGGATCTGGTGGTCCAGGTCATGGCCGAGTGGTTGGTGAACGTGGCGGCGGTCGCCGAGCCGTACTCGATCCCCGGCAGCTGGCTGGGCGACGAGGACGGCTTGGTGGCACTAGCGGCGCGGTCTTCCACGGACTCCCCTCCCCTCTCGCTATTAGAGAAGGGACCGGGATACGTGGCCGCCGCGTGGGGAGACTCGGCCCTCGTGGCCGTGTACTTCTCCCCAAACCGCTCCCTGCAGGACTTCGAGGACTTTCTCGGGGTCCTGGCCGCCGTGGTCGGCAGGGCGGCGCCGCGTCAGGTCGTAGTCTTGGGCGACCTGAACGCCAAGTCGGCAGCCTGGGGCAACCCGGCCGCCTCGTGCAACGTCCGAGGTCGCGCCGTGGAGCTCTGGGCGGCCACGTCCGGCGTCTCCCTGCTCAACAGGGGGGCGGTCCACACGTGTGTGCGGCAGCGGGGAGGGTCGGTGGTGGACGTTTCGTTCGCCACCCCCGCGATAGCCGCCCGCGTCGTGGACTGGCGGGTGGAGTTGGTGGAGACCTTGTCGGACCACCGCTACGTGCGGTTCGACATCGTCTCCGCCAGGGGCTCCGGAGAGTCCGCTGGGTCGGGGCAATCGCCGTTCCCGCGGTGGGCCCTGACCCACCTGGACAGGGAGGCGGCGGCGGAGGCGGCGTTCATCCAGGACTGGCTGTCGCCGCCCGCCGCCGGTCCGGACGTGGACACCGCTGCGCGGCAGCTGGGGGATTCCCTGACCGAGGTGTGCAACTCCAGCATGCCTCGGTCTCGCCGGCCGCCAGCCAGACGGGCCGTGTACTGGTGGTCGGCGGAGCTGGCGGAGCTCCGTGCAGCGTGCGTGCGGGCCAGGAGGGCCTACACGCGGAGTCGGCGGCGGCGTCGCAGAGACTTGGCCAACGAGGACCGCCTCTACGAGGCATACGTAGAGGCCAAGACGGTCCTCGATCGGGCCATCGCCACGGCCAAGGACTCGGCGAGAGCCGAGATGCTGGAGGGTCTCGACAACGACCCCTTCGGGAGGCCATACAAGGTGGCGCGCAGCAAGCTGCGCCCCTTCGGCCCCCCCGTTGCCGAGACCCTGGAGCCCTCCCTCCTGGACGGGGTGGTGCGGTCCCTGTTTCCGCGCAGGGGCAACTTCACCCCACCAGTGATGGCTCCGCCGCCGCCGCGGCCGCTGTCGCCGCACTTTGCGGAGGAGGAGGAGGCCCCGCCGGTCACGGAGTCGGAGCTCGGCGCGGCCATCGACCGTGCCCGCGCCAGGAAGAAGGCTCCGGGCCCCGACGGGGTCCCCGCAAGGGTGGTGGCGATCGCCGCCACCCAAATGGAGGCGCGGTTTCGGGACCTCTTCGACGCATGCTTCGCGTCGGGGAGGTTCCCGAAACCGTGGAAGGAGGGCCTATTGTGCCTCCTTCGCAAGGAGGGCCGCCCGGCGGACTCCCCCTCGGCATACCGGCCGATCATGCTCCTGGCAGACGTCGGGAAAATGTTCGAGGGGATAGTCGCCGCCCGCCTAAAGGAGCACCTGCGGGATGTCGGACCGGACTTGTCGGACGCTCAGTTCGGCTTTCGGGCTGAGCGTTCGACGGTGGACGCACTGGCCTGCCTCAAGGGGCAGGTGGAGGAGGCGATGCAGGCGGGGGACGGGTTGCTGGCGGTGTCGTTCGACATAGCCAACGCCTTCAACTCGATCCCCCATTCTACCATCATGGAGGCGCTCCGCTTCCACGGAGTGCCTCCATACCTGCGGCGTCTGCTGGCCAGCTACCTGGAGGACAGGGAGGTCCTCCTGGTGGACAGGTCTGGCCGAGTCCGGCGATATCCCGCCGAAGCCGGCGTCCCACAGGGGTCGGTCGTGGGGCCCCTGCTCTGGAACGTCGGCTACGATTGGCTCCTGCGGGGAACTCTCCCCCGGGGCGTTAGGGTCGTCTGCTACGCGGACGACACTCTCCTCACCGCCCGGGGGGAGAGTTTCGGAGAGGCGGCCAACTTGGCCTCGGCGGGCGGCTCCCTCATCGCGGGGAGGATCCGCCGCCTCGGCCTGACGGTGGCGCTGCACAAAACCGAGGCCGTGTACTTCCACGGTCCCCGGCAGCGGCAGCGCCCCCCGCCCGACGCCCACATCCACGTGGAGGGCGTCCGCATCGCGGTCGGGGCCCAGATGAAATATCTGGGCCTCGTGCTTGACAGCAGGTGGCGCTTCGGCCCGCATTTCCGCGGGCTGTCGGCGCGCCTGCTGAAGACCGCGGGCGCCCTCTCGTGGCTGCTCCCCAACGTGGGGGGGCCCAGCGTCCGATGCCGGCGACTCTACGCCGGCATCCTGAGGAGTATGGCCACCTACGGGGCCCCCATCTGGGAGGACTCCCTCCGGAGGAGGGAGAACGCCGCGGCCTTGCGGGCCCCGCAGAGGGCCATAGCCCAGCGGGTGGCGCGGACCTACCGCACGGTGGGCTTCGCGGCGGCGTGCGCTCTGGCGGGCACCCCGCCTTGGGAACTCGAGGCGTGGGTGCTCGCCAGAGTGTACGAGTGGACGGCGGGGCGGCGGGCGAGCGGAGAGCGCCCAGCCCCGCAAGAGAGGGAGGCCATCCGGCGGGAGGCGAAGGAAGCCGTCGTCCGGCACTGGGCGACGGACCTCGCCACCGTGGCATTCGGTCGCCGCACACTCGACGCGATCGGGCCGCTCCTGCAAGAGTGGCTCGATCGGTCGCACGGGGTGGTCTCCTTCCGACTGGCGCAGGTGCTGACCGGCCACGGATGTTTCGGGGCCTACCTGCACCGCATCGGTCGGGAGGAGACACCGTCGTGCCGCGATTGCGGCGCGGCGGTGGACACGGCGCAGCACACCCTGGAGGAGTGCCCGTCGTGGTCGGAGCCGCGCCGCGACCTCGTTGCGGCGATCGGGCCGGACCTCTCGCTCCCCGGCGTGATCAATGCCATGCTGGGGGACGAGGGGTCCTGGGCGGCGGTAGCCTCCTTCTGTGAACAGGTCATGTCGCAGAAGGAGGCGGCGGAGCGCGCGCGCGAGGACGACCCTCTCGCGCCGGCGCTCCGCAGGCGGAGGAGGGGTCGGAGAAGACGTCAGTATGACGAGCACCTCCGACTCCTCCCTGGTGGAGGCCAGCAGGCAACGGGTGCGGGGGCACCCCTGCCTGCACTGCACGCGCCTTCACCAGCGCCGGACGGGAGTGGCCAGGTGTTCCCGGCCATTCCCGTCGCCCCCCAGCCCGGGGGGCACGTAGGGCCCGCCATCTAGGCGGGCACGCGCCAGAGGGCCGTGGACGCAGAACGTCTCCCACAGCCCTCCCAGCAAGGCGCCGGAGGGAACACCGCTGAGTTTTAGTGGGTATACTGTCGCCGTCATGCGACAGGGAGTCCCACACTCCCCGTCTCGCCCCCCAGCGAGCGGAAGTGCGTAATTGCCATTTCTCAGCGTCAAAAAAAAAAAAAAAAAAAAAAAAAAAAAAAAAGGTTAGGTTAGGTTAGGTTAGGTTAGGTTAGGTTAGGTTAGGTTAGGTTAGGTTAGGTTAGGTTAGGTTTAGGTTAGGTTAGGTTAGGTTAGGTTAGGTTAGGTTAGGTTAGGTTAGGTTAGGTTAGGTT